>OY728134.1:554286679-555638503 GCA_963277665.1 Viscum album
CACTAATTAAATTCTAGATAAGTGTGAAAAACATTCAATAAATGAAATAATTTATTTAAAAGAACAATGGAAGGGATCCTACCTCAAGAGGAGAGAATAAAGATTAATGCTCACCACTTTACACTTTTATGAAGATCACTCCACAATTTCACACACATACATTTATATATATATATATACCCTTTATTCCAATATACATAATCCCTCTTCATGAGGGAACATGTAAACAGAATATATATATATATACCTATATATATGTGTTCAATGCATCAAAGAGACCCCAATCTCTCAATGATCAACACATGCAACAATAAATCCACTAATTGACCCGAAAATAAATTGTCCATGAAAGGGAACTAGAAGAAAAGAACACCTCAAAGTGAAAAAAATCATGATGAATCAAACCAATCTGCTTCACCTTCGGTAGGGGATGTTGGAGCACACATGAAGAGGTGTTGAGAATCCTTTTCTACCCCACTAAATCGCACGAAACATAGAAATCATGGTTAACCTTAAATATAGGGTTTCATCTGAACCAGTGTGGTGACTTGGAGACTGAAAATTGATGTAAAGAAGAATTAGAAGGAACTAGAGACCTTACCTCGATGTCTTGACCAGAAAATTGGAAGATATCTACGTCGAATCAACACACAAATAGGGATATTGTGAGGGGAGTTGTGTGTGGCCAAGGAGAGGACTGGGGGGAGCTATTGTATGATAAAGGATGTTTAAAAGGGAACCATTACAGTTTTTCTAAAACCAAAAGTAATAATAACAATAAATAAAACTATTATTATTATTAATCGAATTCACAACAACAACAACAATATTATTGGTATACCTTTCCTCTATTGTTATTCATAATTTATTTTCATATAATTTATTTCCTTTTAATAATAATTTATTTTATATATTTATTTAAAATATGTATGTCACATGGTTACTATTGGGGTCCACCGAGGTTCAGAAAAACTGTGAGACCTGTGCAGACCCACCAAACTAGTGCTCTCTAGACCCCAACACTTCCAAATCTCACAAATACCACCCACGAAAACCACTCGGGCTATAACCCATGTCCAAAACGAACAAATTGAAGGGATTCAACATTTAGAATAACATTTTAATGCTTGGTTTGTAAATTGTTTTATCCAATATATGAAAAATTCAAATTCATTTGGTTTTTTGTCTGGTTCAAAAGCACGAGTTATTACAAAACAAATAATTCCATAAGGATCAAAAATATGAGTTGAAACTATGATTGTAATTAGATATTTTTTCCATGGATCCTAAAAATAATATCCTCATCATCCATATACCATGTCTCCAAAACATCCAAGAAACTTAGCTCACAAATTTTTAGAAAATGAGTTGGCTTCAATAGTTGGTTCTCTATCACCCAAACTACATCATAAATGCCCTGATTTCGGAGTATCCCCAAGATGAAATGAAATAATATATATTACCATTTAAACTTGGAAATAACCAAGGAATTCAAAAACCCTTAGAGAATGGTTATACTATTTCAATTTATGAAAAAAACACCATTCTAAAAACAATTATACTATCCTATCAATTCCTAGTAACCAAAGATGTCTCTTTATTAGAAAATATATCTTTTTCACATTGGGTTGTGCCACCAAAAGAGATCTATGAAAATCTTGTAGAACAACATCATACGTAAAATATTACATGAATATCGTCCAATATAAAAACAATTGGTCCTTCCAATCCATTGAGCATACCCTAGGGGAGTCACCATATGAAACATGAATACACATGAACTCTATCAGTTTGTCTCCCTATTGAGACCCCTAAACCATACTCATCAATGATGACTCCAATGTAACCTATCATAAACAACCATGGACAATTATATATCTAAATTCATGATAAATCATCAAAATCAATTAAATCATCTTACAAACATCCTCAAATTTTTGATCCAGTACTCCATAAGACAACAAAGTGAACACACTATCGTCCACATTCCTCTTTCTCTCAGTGTAATGGAAATCATAAATGTAACCATGAATAATCTCCATCCACCTCTGCTAGTTTTGATTCAAATAGAACCAATAGAAAATGTATTCAATGATATATTGGTCTATGAAACCCACTAATTTATTTTCAATGAGGTTGTACCACCACAAAAGTAGTTCAAACAAAACTACTGATAACTCAAGGTCAAGGGTGGAGAAGTTATTCACATGGGTATGTACCTACATGACTATTAGAGATCACCGACTTCTTCTCCATCAACATCTACCCCAAGACCAAATGAAATTGATAAGAGAAACCTAAAACAACTCACCCTCCTAAGGCACCGAATGAAAAATATCACAGAACAACTTCTATTTTAATCTATATAAGGATTATTGGTACTGATTAGTCCATAAAAAATATCAATCCTTCTGGATCAATGTCGTTAGTGAGGCTAAAACATGAGAACAATTGGTTATAGACCACTGACCATAACCTTCACGACTAATGAAATTGTGAACCCCAACCATATTAAAAAATAGTAACGAAATAGAAACACACATTATCTTCCATGTTTCCTTTATCACTCCCTACTGATACATCTCATATAAAAGGATACACACCTTTCAATTAATAAACATATACATAGGAAAATTTCCATAAAGATATTATTGTAAAAGGAACAAAAAAAAACTCTATGTTGCACAACAAACTCCACCTTTTACATTATGTATATCCACATATAATTAGTAACCATTTTGAAAAATAAGCTCAAGATATATTGGAACATGGTTCTTAGGATCCCTATAAAATATATTGGGGAATTTATAACATCAAATGAAATGAAAATGACAAAAAAAATCCTATACCTACATGTGAATATAGTCATCTTTATATCCTTTTCATTAACACTCAACTAATGATATCCACCCCATAGATTGGTTATCATAGACAAATGAGCTGTACATAACTAGTCGAATAGACCTCCAATCAATGTATGAGGAAAAGGTTTGTGAACATTACCTTATTCAGTCTTTAGTTTTCTATACACAACCTTAGACTACTATAATCATTCTTACCTAATAACACAAGAACACTCTAACAAGAATCAATGGGATAGATGAAATTATTTTGCTTCAAATCATAAATATGTAACCACAACTCACATAGCACAATAGGCTCAATCTAATTGATAGTTATTAAAATCAAGGAAGTTTATAAATTCAAATCTATCTCAAAATCAATGTCATGTAAGGGGGTGGTGATTGGTGGGGGTAGGCTTATATCAGACTCTGGGAATGAATTTTGGGACTCCTCCAATATTCTAAAAATTTACACTATTTGATATCCTACAAACTTCCCTCGTAACTATGAAAAATAGGCTCCACAATCCTTCTACTCAACTGGAAACCTCACATGCCAACAAACACCACTCGCAGCCTATCCACATCCAAAAAAAATCTATTTCAAAAGAATTAGATAAAAACCAAAACTGAAAAAATAAATCCCTTCCAATAATAACCTCATATTTCTATATCTATAATTATATTAATTCTCCAACTGACTAGTGCTTCCCCATAATGTCCATACATCCCTAGTACACATCAACCAAGGCAGCATGAACTCATTCTAGTTTATATTACACAAGGGGCCCTAGAAGTCCCACCATGTCCAATACCAAAGCATAAAAACATGTGGGAGAAACTAATGAGTGATAGGGTCCTAAATAATATAATTAAAAAACAAGGTTGGATGATAAATTGATCATTCCTCACACAACCTCAAGCTCATCTGGCACCGCGACATCTAATGTGTCAATTCGACCCCTCTTATATCCTTTTCCTCCCTGTTTTTGGACTCCATGACTATGATCTATCCTAGGAACTGACAAAAAGGGACAATAATGAGGTTTTACTCTACCAACACCATATTCAATTTTATTCGTAATGTGTTGAAGTGATCCCTTCCTTCGACAATTTATCATTTCTAACTCATGTTTCTGTCACAAATGGGTATGAACACCAACATAATATGACGCACCATGACTAGTTAGAAACTAACCCTAGTAGTTCCCATGTCATCCATGAATATTATTTTAATATGGTAATCCTATGATAGGATATTTGGAGACACCTATCCTAGAATAATGGAATGATATCATCAATGGTTTGTTCCTAATTGAACCAAACCATGATTGCACGAACACCCAAGAACCACTTCCAGATTCCATACTCCTTCAGACCATTGGGGGAAAATCAATGGAGTCTCAAACCCAAAGAAAATAATAGTCTTGATAACCACCTCCATTTTATAGAACTATGGATATTTAGAGAGAATAAATGGAGTTACCACATAACTTATCAAATAGTGAAAATCCTCCTCAAAACATCATGTTTTGGGCTCTATATCTAGAAAAAAACATATATGGTGTTTAAGTGGTCCTATAGCTTAATAAACATATTCTACACATTAAGAATACCTTTATTAAGAGAGAGTATCTAGTACCTCAAAGATTTCATCATCATCTATTACTAAATCTCTAAATTACAAGCATTAAAAAATACACACAAAAGACTTCTGCCTCTAAATAGTAACCAGGAATTTTCACCCACCACTCACGTGCAGCTCCCCTTAACTGAATAACTACACATGGAACATAGAACTCTTCCCATGATCATATTAGACCAAAAGAGATACATAGATCCTCTGACCATTACTTTCCCTCCATATCTAAGACCATCCCCTCATACGTTCCAAAAATCATCCACTTAAAAGAATGATATGCCTCAGTGCAATCCATGCACCATTGTTAGGTTGATCCTATTATGATCAATCTAGCTATCTTGCTGAACCTCATATTCGGAATCCACTTGTGTACAATGACCAAAATCCATTCTGGAATTAAAAGAGAAATTAATAAACATTCTAATATAATTTATTATCAAATTAGTTTAATTTATTCATTTTAACATTCCAAAGAGTATCAAATTCAAACATAAACAAAAACAAATTTAATACATGTGTGTATGCCCAGTCCATTACCTATAAATATATCTACATGACTTATTCGTATAATAAGCTTAGATTGCAGGCACCTAATCATAGGGGGTGTTTTCTCACCATTGATCTCCCTATCCTATTTCATGCACCAAGATCAACTGACATCATTTCCCTACCATCCCATGAAAACAACAATGTTCGTGACATAATGCACCTTCATCTCTAGTATTAAAATCCTATGTTTTCACTATATCAGGACCTCATCCCCAAAAAGATTACACTATAAAGGAAGAGAGGTAATGAAACCCATGTATCACCTTAAATAGGCCTCATGTTAGCGATAATAAATGAGGAAGTAAATTTAATGTAGAATGAAGTTATTATCCTCTATAATAAAAAATATAAATAAAAGTGATAAAAAACAAAAAAATTATACAATAATATAAAATTGTTCAAAAATAGGATCCGTATTGGATGGATAAAATAAAAAACATAAATACCCAAAAGTAAATACATATATTAGTGACCCAAAAATAACTTTAAACCCCCAATCTAGAAACTTATTTATTATTCTATATTTTTAGTCTAGAAACATGAAAAAAAATTTATATAAAAATGGTCAGCATACATGTATTCTCAGTATTATCATAACCAATGTAATTTTTCACATGTTAATGGATAATTGTAATGTACCAGGGAACATGAAGCAGAACCAACCAGCACCAAAATTGGTCATCAAACCATCAAAACATCACAAGGGCTCAATCAAAAAATTAGTCATCCAATATAATAATATAAAATTGATATCAGAAAAATGGAACATTGTTTCAACTTATCACTAAATTTACACCCTCATGCTCTAATGTTGATGTTCTTATGATCCCATAACATTAATAAAAATCTAATCAAATCACATCTCAATCTAAGACACCTAGGCCCACATGATGTGTTTCAGGACACAACCATAACATCCCCACCGATAAATGTTCAATCATCCAGTTATAGAATTTGGAAACATCACATAAATTCCATATCACACCGCAACTCACCCAAATACATAAAGTAAACCACCAAACATCTCACATGAAGAAACCCAGTCTATCAATACTGAAAGAATAAAATGAGAGTGAGGGTAGATAATCATCCATGACACCACTATCATGGATGTTGGGGAAAACACCCATAACCTAGAACCTCTAAATATAGGTAATGTTATCCCACTCGATTGGGGAACATTGTCAAATAAAAAAAATCATCATATATAGATAGCACATAGTACCTAGTCTATGTTATATAAAAAATTACACTATTGCACACCCCCAAAATCACTACACCACATATCTATGATCACAACTTCTTTCACCACTATATATAACCCACCACACCATCACTCCACATGAAACACATTATTTCCCCCTATTAATTAAATGCATGGATACTTTCCAAATATAACAAGATCGATAATCATTAAATTACTATGTGTAAGATCCCATGTATCAAACAAAATGATGTTTCCGATGGAATTTTACATTCCCATTAGTGGAATGGTCATTTATTAATCTAAGAATTTGGGAGATGTTCCTTGGATTTGAATGTCCAAAAATGATGTATTTGGATGTTAGTTATGATTATATGGAAGAACTGAAGATTTGGGTTAACAATGGATGAAGAACGAGCATTCTATATTGTAGAAAATAACAGTCTTAGGCCATTCGGGATGTGAATTCCATTCACGACGTGAAAAAGTTTCATGGGGAAAAATAGTGGATACCTGATGTCATATATTGGGTGATTACCCTGAGGATGTCATGATGTGAATATGTGGTGCATAGTGAAGTTGGATAATAACGTAAGGTTGGATCACATTTTGAATCCTTCAGTTTGACTTTTAAGAGAAATGTCAATAGGGGATTGGACCATTACTTTTTTCCTCACACAATAGGAGGAATCCCAAGACAAGGAACTGGAACTTCTCCCTCTCGTAGGGGTCTTTGTAGCTCCCCTAATCGAGCAGTGAGTGAATATTCATTCCTTAAATTGGATAATCCTGGTAAATCTCCCAATTATTCATGTTATTTTCAGTTATATATCTTCCCTTATAGAACAACAAATCCATGTGAGCTATTTGTCCCTATTTTTTGGAGTTTATAAAATATATATAATTATCTCCTTTTGGATGTTGTTAAATAATGATAGAGGATAAGTGGAAACCCATTTATATAAGGTAGGATTTATAGTTTGTTTTCACTAAATTCATGCTCATTGATTACTTATTCCACTATGTCATGCATCATAATTTCAAACCATATCATTTAATATGTGAAATAAATTATTTGGATTCTAATTCCTTGAATTTAATTGCCATTGTTGATTATTACTATTGAAAAAATAACATATCCCAACGGTTCCAAACAATTATAATATCTCATGAAACTATTGGGATATGCAATCAAAATAGTTCTAGAATGCATTTGAATGTGGGATGTTGGGATAGACTCATACTTATGGTTTACATTGAACCATTGGTATAGGTTTCATAAATTTTCATGTTACCAATGGTTCATTGTGAAACATATGGATTTATATATGGCAATGGTTCAAAGTGAACCATCGGTATTGGGGGGTTATAAGTTTATATTTCTATTCCAATGGTTTGGAAACCATTGCTAATGAACCCCCAACTTATAATCCAGCAACATCTTGATTGGGATGGAGACATCATGACCTTTAAAATATCATTTATAATCCTACACTAGCATAATAGTAAAGGTTCAAACCCAAATTAAAGAGGATGAGTGATCTATATCTTTCTTTTATTTCTAAAATAATGAAAAAATTCATTATTTTAACAAAGGAACAAATTTTATGGATTTGTATAATGTGTTAAGGGATTAAAATAATGGTGTTGTGGGGTTTAAAAGTAATGGTGATGCAAGCCACATGATTTCTACCAACAATATTAATTGGGATTATTCTTGTACATAAATTTATTTGATATTCAGTCTTCCAAAAAAATGTTTCATTTTTCTCCCACTCTAAGAAACTAATCACACAGAAGAATGATTCTTCAATTTCGAAACATCAGGAACCACTCAAAATGTATTAAAATTTTGAACAGAATGAAAATTGAAACTATCTTAATGATTGTTTTTATAGTTTTGGAAAATATATTTGATGAAAATAAACCATCATAAATTTCATTGAATGATCACAGAGTTTTTAATTAAAATCATGGGAGTGAAAAAAAATCTAAAAATAGAATCAATATCGCCGCTCAATTATGACTTCATGAAATAAATAATGCAATGAATATGAAATAATATACCAAAAAAATAGAAACCCAAGAGTAAAAATTACTCAAAATTCATGTTAAATTTTATTGGAAATTAAATCACACAACACACCATTGATGTATATAAAAAAGAGGGTGTGCATAAAAGAAATTGAATAAAAAAAATCCCCATTATGAAAATCATTAACCCCTACGGTATGCCTCAAGGTGCTACTCAAGTACAGAGTAACTAGGTTAGAAATGTTTTGTTATTGATGTTAGGTATTCCATCTACTACCCATAATGAATTGTGAATGAAATGGGATGAGTGTTGAATCCCCACTGCTACGAATATTTTCAAATCCTCTTCCATCTCAATGTTAGACACCACAACATCCAATTGACATAACATGATGTTCAATTTTGCATCGTCCAAGTGGAATCTAGGGTTGCAGCCCATTTAACAAAAATCTTTTAACTAAAAACCTCCATTTTGAGTACAAAAGTAGGGATGAATTATTTTTCAATGCTCAAAATTACATAAAAGGTAAGATAAATAATGAGAAAAAACTTATTAAATTTCATTGTATATTAATGGTTATAAAAATACTAAATTTTATTTATTTTATAAAAATATTAGTTTTATTAATTAAACCAATTAATTTAATAGTTATTATTATGAATTAAATTATTGAAATTATTAATGTTTTTAACAACTTAGTAAAAGATAATAATTTTAAATATTATTTATATATTTGTATGTAAATTTATTTATACAAATTTATTTTATTTTATATTATTATTTTTGATGTTATTAATTAATTTTTTATGGCTTCTTATTACTATTATTAGATTAATATTATTATTCATAAGTAAATATTATATATTTACAAAAAAAATTAAATTATTTTATTTTTTATATTAATTGTATTTTGAATTGTTATTATTATTATTAATTTAGTTTCTTGTTATTTATTATTTATTAATTTATTATTATTATTATTTCGTCTCCCCCCATATACAAAACCACGAAGTAGGTTGTTCCTCTTCCTATGCAAGCTGCAACCAAGAGGGTATCCTCTTATCCTAAACGGTTACTCTTGGAAACATATGTGGTTGTTCCAGGTCACATCTCCCAGAGCGGCTCCTCTACTAGGTTCCTCATATTGGGCCACTACATAAATAGTGGAAACTGGGGATGATGTGGGTCCGGCAAGATCCTTTATCCATAGAGGTGGCTCATCCTCCACTCCATCGACTCATCCTCCACAATAGCTCATGGTGATTTCATGATTTCAATTTATTTCAATCTACTATTGAGTTTTTCTCAATTTGGATAGGCATATATTGATCTATGGCTACGAGAATGTGGATGACTTTCCAGTGGTGTATTTCATGTCCAATAGTGGCTGGTTTTGTGATGAAATGGTGGTGGTGTCTCGAAGTAAGTGGTATGAAATTCATGGGGTGTCGATGTAACATTGATTTTATTTTCTATGCTAAAGTGTGTTGAAGATATGATATGGTGTGATTCCTTTTTAAAGAAGAGGGAGTAGTGACATTTGACAGTAGTTCCTAGAAAATAATTAGTGTAGTGTCAAATGGTGGAAGAAACTGGTGGCGTCTCATGGAGTCCCTACTATAATTAGCAGTATATAGATGCATCAAATAATCTTGAAGAGATTTTGGATGTTTTTCACATGTTGTGTTACCTAACACACCTCCAAAAAATATGATTTTGGAAAAGATGAAGAATGAGTCACCATTGGAAATATTTCATGTGATTACTCTACTGGTGGTGTAAATCTATAGCAGTGTTAAGGGGCACTGATGTGATGGTGAGTTAGGGGTTTACTGCTGGTGGTGGCTCATGGGATTGAGGATTTGAAAAAAGAAAGACCATCCATTGAAAAGGAAATGGTGATTCAAATGGTCATGACTCAGTTTTATCTTATAACATAAAAATAATAACTATTAATAAGTTGAGATAAATTAAAACAATTCATAATTAATGTAATTAATAATTAAAATCTAAATAAATATATTAAAAAATGAAAGTAAAATAAATGAATGAATCAACATAAATTTAAAACAGTTGAATAATTTATTAAATTTAAATTTAAATTATAAGAATTTAAAAACTAGACTTTTATTAATAGAGATATAAAAATAATAAAAATGATTAGAAATTAAATAATTTGAAATTCAAATATTAAATTGAAATAAAATATTAAACTTAAATGATTAAGTGTAATTATAGATAACAAAATAAATACATAAATCTATAATAAAAAATTTAATATATTATGAAAACAAAATTAAAAGATTATAATTTTAAATAAATATGCAGTTAATTAAATGAAAATAAATTGAATAATGGATTTATTAATAAAAATTTAATGAAAAAAAAATAAAATAACCAGAAGAATTTATATTTTAAAATATTATTATACAATTAATTCACATATAATTAAGAAAGAATAAAATATTAACCTAAAAACGAAAAACAAACTTAATTTTGAAGAATGAATAAATAATAATTTTAATTAATAATTTGAAAATGTTAATTTATTTAATAGAAATACCATAAATAATTAATTAAATTGTTAAATTGATAAATAAAATATTTGACAAATCAGTTGAATTGAAGCCCACATCATATCCACACGACCTACTACATCCCTTGAAATCATAACATAAAACAAAATAGAGAATATAATCCCCACTTCCACTACACTTGTAATAAAAAAATAAAAATAGAACATTAAAAATACATAAACACATATGACACTTCAACTCCTACCAAAATGGAAAAGCTACAATAAAACAAATAGTGAATATATAGCACAAAAATCCTACAATAAAAAAAATCGGGCATCCTTAAATAGAAATGTACAAATACATAAATAATGATAACATATGAAATAAATTGTTGCATTTAACCAATGATAAAAAACAAAAAAATGTCACATAAATTCAATCAAAAAAATAATCAGACTTATAATGTAATAAATACCAATAAAAATGTAATGGATCAATATTCCCCTCATCACTATCACTATCACCAACATCATCATCAGCCCCATCCTTATCCTCATACCTATCCTCCGTCCCGACATCTTCCTCGCCATCATCCCCACTCATTTCCTTTCCATCACCCCTACCCCTTCCACATGGATATCCTCACCATCACCATCACGAGAAACATCATCATCATGGCCACCACAAGGACTGCTGCTCGGTGCACTATATAACAAATGCATTATAGAAAATTATTCAAAAGAAGCCATACTAGTATTTGGGGGATGTAATGGATATAAAACTTTTATAAGTTTCATAAATTCAAAATTTTATTTTTGATTCCTTCCTTCCACATGTATATTCCTTTTCAATTATTTCAGTCCTTAGCTATCAATGATACCTATTCCAAATAGGTATTACTAGAAACTACACTGGATGTGTGCTAATATCCTGTCAGGATAAACACATTTTTTTGTCGAGGCGCGTATCCTTTATAAATTTAAACCTCCATATGAAATTAAATTGAATGTTGGACTCAATAATTAAAAATATGTTAATAATAATTTATTTCATAACTAAAATAAAATATATATTATTCCAAACTGAATCTAAAAAAATCATATTGTGGATGAATTATTACTATGTATCAATGAATTGGGTTTAAATAGATATAACAAATATATAAGTGAAAATTTCATCACAATAATCAATAATAAGGTGGTTGTTTGATCTACATAATTAATGATATGTTGAAAAATTATTACAATTACAAAAATAAAATTAATTGATTGGGATACAAACCCTCTATCCAAGAATATAACATAAATGAATTATGTTTTTGTGAGATTTAATTATATAAAATTTGTTTGGATAGTGGTTCTTCACCATCACCTGATTTATATAGTGATAACTGATAGACAACCATATAATTACATTGATCTAAAATATACCAGTATGAATTAAATTGAATAAAATTGACCTAATGTGGCATAAATAGACTCAATGAAATACGAACTAAATTGAAAAATATTATATTAAACAGAATTAAAAAATAATAATATATATCAAAATACCCTTAAATGAATAAATAATTCTAGTGATTAGTTTGAAGTACGTGTAAATTGTTATAAAGAGAGGAATAAAGATAAAATTTGAATAATATCTAAAATTCAACCGATATAATGTTTCATAGGAATCACATCTTTGAGTAGAAAGGATGTTGAATAGATATGATCACAAGTTTTTCATTAGGGGAAATAAGAGGTCAAACAACCTACTAAAAGTCTACAATTAAATCAAGATACATATAAAAATTAACTTTAGGTAAAATCCAATAAAATTTCAAATTTCAAGAACATTACTCTAACATAAATTAAAGAATCAATTCATTGATGAAATAAGTATATTTTTTAATTTATGGTAATTTTTAAAAGGGAGATACAAAATTTTAGATATCTTATTATAACTGTTGAGATATGGGAGGTTATGGATCATTTTTATGTTTAATAATTTTTGACTTAACTCAATTAGGATCTGTTCATTTCACATTTGATTAATAAATTTTTATTTTCAAGGTTAAATTAGATTCATAATATTTTAGGGTGGGTTAGAACTATATGGGTGGGGTTATAAATTTTCCAGCAAGGATAATTGATATTAATTTGGTTCACATTTAACTAATTCCATAAATATAGGATAGATCAAATATAGAAAGTTTATTTGATTTTGGGTTTATTTTATTTAATTAAATTTACATTTGTATAGTTCATTTGGATTTTACTGTGGTTGGGTTATGTTAATTTTGGAAAATTATATTTTGGATCATTTGATATTTCATTATCATGTTCCATTATATTTTGTTAATTTTGATCTTATTTGATTTTTTTTGAAGTATATAGTTTATCTTAGTATATATTGATTTATAGAGATTGGATTCCGAGCATTTAAACCTCATTAGTCATAAAATTATTTTGGTTTGTTATGTTTTATTTGAATTGGTTCTGATTTATTTAATTACAGAGGGTTCATTTTATTTATTTTTTTATATGTTTTAGTTAATTTTTTTTTAATATTTTTCAAAATTGATTTCATCAAGTTGGATTAATTACAATCTGTTTACTTTAGTTCAATAATAATATATTTTTAGGAGGTACATCAAGTTTATTTTTATTCAAATTTATTATCTTCTTTTATATTTGATTTGATTTTGTTAAATTGGTTTTATCTAGTTTTATATAATTTTTTATTGTTTTATTGGGTCATTTATGTTTTATTTACTTAATGTTTTAGTTATTTGATCTAGTTCATATAGGTTACCTCTACTTGAATGAGTGTAGACATGTTTTTTTGTTAACATTTGTTTAGGTATTCTTGAAATAGTTTATCTTACTTCATTTTTTCATTCCGTTAGATTTAATTAATCCTTATTTATGTCTTGTTTATTTGGTTTTAGAACGATCTTCATGATATTTATTATAGGATAACAACTCCCAATTATTATTTCTTCAAACGACTCTTATCAAACACTTTTTTCAAATAATATAAATTTCACAAATAATATGAAATTTTATTTTTAATTATAAAACATTACATGTAATTCGATGATCATGTTCATTATATAATTACTCAACTTTTCCATACATAGAATTATCCAATGATCTCATAATTAGTATTTCCTCCAACCATTTCCCTTTAAAATTTCCAAGAGTCCCTAACATATCTTTTTTTCATTATAGTCTAATTTTCTCTCAGTTAAATATAGAATTCTATAGTCAACCAGGTCCATCCAATTATAGTGGGCATGTCACGAACCAACTCGGGTCGACCCTGAACCGGTCACCCGAGCCGGTCCGCGACATGGCCCGAGTGACCGGTTCAGGGTCGACCCGGGTTGGTTCGTGACAAAATGGTATCAGAGGTTGTTTTTCGACGCGCTTGATTTTGAGGTAGGTCCCCTTTGCACTGCTTTTAAAATTTAAGTTATATTATTTCATGCTGTTTGCGCACCCTAATTGTTCAAAAATCAACATTTTATTAATTGTAATAAATATGAGATAATATACGATAATTAATTTTTAATATAAGATGATTAATTTTTAAATGGTTATTTAATGTCAAAAGGAGCCGTTTATTTTATACACGACACATGAAACATCCTTTTTACGAGCGGACACCCAATAATGAAAGAATGCTCGTTTGCCTTTTAAACATAATTCACGGAATGTAAAACAGAGTTCTGGTTTAATGAGAAATGATTTCTTTTGAAGCATGAACAAATACTTTGGTTCGTTTGAGAAATTGCCCGGTTGGCTCTTAAAGATTATTTGGAAAAAGAAAATGGTTTGGTTTGGTTTATAAAAATATTGTTGGCCTGTGACGTAGTGTTTTGGGGTTCTTTAAACGGTTTTAAACTGGGTTTGTCTCATAAAGAAGTTGTACCTGTCTTTGAGTAATTTTTGTGAAATGTATTAAATGCCCGTTTGGCACTTTATGGAAAGCGATAAAAATGTTTTGATAAAAACACTCTTAGGGGGACTCTCATGCCTTGGTTGCAATTGATTGTTTGGGAGGCCGCGCTTAGAGGCTCCCGGGTACTTGAGTAGTAAAAAGGCATGAGGTTGTTCCACGGAGTGGCTCGGGTGATGCCTGTTGTGCTCTATATATATATATGTGTATGATTGGATGCTCAGTTGTCATTAGTTGGCTCACCCCTTTTTCAAACACTTGAGACATGGGAATCTGGCATATTGAGAGAATATTCTAAGAACGATTGCTGCACTGGTAGGTTATGGTACAGACCAGTGGCCCATAGTAGGTGGATATATTGGGTTTATTGCTATGGGATTTGCCCTCGACCTGCCCGTGAGTGGATGGTCGAGCGTTTTGTGCGTTTTGATTTCATCGTGACATGTCAATAAGGATGATTTCTCATGTATTGGTGTCTTCTGGTTTATTCTCGATCTCCTAGGTTCACCCATTTCTATTCAGCTTTTGTAGCTTGCATAATGATTATGATGCTCACATGTATACCTACATTGCCCTTGCTGTGTGTTTTACTTTGTGCATTTTGGTGTATTGTTTTCCTTGGAAAGTTATAAATTTCTTTTGAATAGGTTTCTAAAAAAAATTGTTTTCAAATGAAAGTGTTTAATTCCCTTTGTACAAATTTGAGAATTTAAACATCACTTTCCCCTTTTCCTAAAATGTCATTGGCACTAATGAAATAAACCCCGAATTTGGAAATTGCTAAGGGCAATGGTTCGTACTTTGTTTTTAAGTAAAATATTTATAAAAACATACTTTTATAAATTGTAGTTCAAACTTGAGATGATGTTTCTTTTATTTTAAAGGTAGTGCATTGGGAATAGATATCGGGCTAGCCTACTGAGTTTTAATACTCACTCCTATAGTTGTTTTCTGTTTTATTGTTTGTGCAGGATATAGCTGAAATGCGCTCGCCTAGGGCGACGCTTGATCGTTGAGTCGGAGAGCGACCTGCGAGGTCGGACGGAGTTGTTCGGACGTCGTGTTTGGTTAGTTTGTTTCTTGTTTGTTCCTGTTTAGTCACTTTGTTTAGTTTACCTTTTTCTGCGCTGCTCTGTTTTATCTTTGCATTCTTATTTATTTATGTTGGGCGAAATTGTTCCCACAGTCTCTAATGATGCCCTGGCGCTTGTCGCCAGCCCGGGAGGATCGGGAACGCCTCTCGGGCCATGTCGCGGACTGGCTCGGGTGACCGGTTCAGGGTCGACCCGGGTTGGTTCGTGACAAAAATGGTATCAGAGGAGGTTTCCTCTTAGCAGACCTCACTTTTCAGAGCGCCCTTTGTTATTTGGGATGTCAAGGTAGATGGAGTAGGATTGTCGGGACTTGAGGGGTAGGTGCGAGAAGAGTGTCGCGAACTCTTTCCCGTACTGATCCTCAGGTTTCCATGGGAAGTCTAGTTTAATTGGTTTGTTTGGGATTTTATGGAAATGTTTTGCGATTGGGGTACGACAAATGGAGTTGGGCTAATAGTCCTAAGCCGCATGGCCTGGCAGGCCATGTGGAGCTAGGGGGCATGGTCCAAGAAGGCTCTCTGTGTCAGTGACGTGTTTTGCATATGGCCGCCAACCATATGGTCAAGACACCCACTGACACTAGTCCCCTGTTTGAGTTGTTTTGGGTTTCCGTTGATTTCTGAAAGTGGTTTGAACCAGAAAAGTTGGTTTTGAAAAGAAAAAAAAAGTGTTGTTTGAAATGACATGTTTAATTTGTGGATTGTTTTAAAAGAAGTGGTATGAATAAATTGTTTTTGGAAAATGAAGTTGCTTTGTTTTGGCCTTGGTGTTCCGATGAGTACTCACGTGCATTTTGGTATGTTGGAAATGTGGATGGATCTCTGGTATGGTGGATGGATGCCCTTGGTGGCACAGATACATGTATGTGAGTGAGGCTCTAAAGAATACCAATGGCGAAGGTTTAACCCACTATGCTTGTTCTAAATTAAAGATGTTTTCAAAGAGAAAATTTTAGATGTTATGATAACTGGTTTCCTCGGATTTCAAGCCTGTCACCTATGCATTGTTTGATTTTGAGGTTTTTATTCATTCGTTGAGTTGGCGTTGATTGGGTTTTTGACCTTTCCTTGTCCAGCGGTTATCCCTTTGGGGCTTCGATGGGTGATCGTAGTGCAGTTGATCAACCTAAGGATTTTATGCTTGAGTTTCGGAAGCTCGATCCACCTCTCTTTTATGGTCAAGAAGAAACTTCTGTGGCAGAGGAGTGGATGCGGAAGATTGAAAGGGACTTTAGCCTCATTGAGCTGCCCGAGTCGTTGAAGGTCAAGTTTGCGACCTTCATGCTTGAAGGTTCACCGTGGATGTGGTGGAAGTCAGTGTCTCGAAACAAGCCCTGTCAAGAGGTTACTTTGGAGTTTTTCAAGGCCTCATTCATTCGTCAGTATTTCTATGAAGAAGAAAGGGTGATAAAGGGGATGGAAGTGTGTTGTCTGCAGCAGGGTGACAGATCCGTGTTAGAATATTTCCATCGCTTTGTGGAGCTAGTACCTTATGATTCAGTGTATTCCACAAATGACCTCATGAAGGCTCGACGCTTCGAGGCGGGTCTCCGCCCTGATCTGTAGTCGAAGGTGTCAGAGTCCAACCTAACTTCTTTTGTCGATGTGGCAAGACAAGCTTTTCGTGTCGAAGCTGTGATGGCAGGAGTGCTCGAAGTAGTTCTCCCTCCTTCGATGCCTATGAGCACTGGTGAAGATTCTGGAAAGGAGGTGAGTAAGCAAATGGAAATGGGTGGATCAGGTCATGGAATCAAGAGGCCTCGGGATCTTTCATCAACCTCTTCGGAGCGAGAGATTATTATGTGTTATCAGTGTGGCAAGCGGGGTCACAAGAAGTCATCGTGCCCAAGCACTCCGAAGCCCTGCCAGGCATGTGGACGCCGGGGTCACTTGCGATGATTTTGTCGGGGCATTGCAAGGAAGCATCGCAGAGGAAGTTCTCAGAAGTAATGTGTTGTAGGGTCTTTGTTCAGAGTTTCTGGTGTAAGTTCCCTTTCAGTTTAAGGGATCTTCGTTCGTTGTAGTGTATTGATGGTGTTTTGGGTTTGAAATGTATGGTAACGTCATGGGTCTTTTGACGAACTTCGGATCTCAAAGCTGGTGTGTTTTTAAAATTTTAAAATCTTGTCCTTTCTCTTGTCAAACCAAAAGATGTATGTATCTCATTGGGATTATCAGAACCTGACTGCGAGGCAGAAGATGCTTCATCCATCAGAGCTCCAGCCAAAAGGTCTCTGAGTGAAGCCAGCGCGTAGTCAGGAACCCCCGGGGAAATTTTAAAGAGTCTGGTGAAAGTCGTTCTTCTATCGTCGTGGTGAGATAGTTTTGGTGTTGTTGCTCTGGTTTCTCTGTCGTTGTAGTTCTCTCTTGTCGAAAAGTGCGCGATGGACTTACCCCTCGTGTAACGTCGGTAATTGTGCCTATTGGATGTAAGTTGCTGATCAGTGACCTTGCGTGGGCCACTGATGTAAATCAGTTGCGGCCCTGGTTTGTGTCCATCCCGAAGTGATGGGTTGTGAGTAGTCATACGTCACAGTTTTAGTGATTTGATCCTTGGGCCCACCCTCCCCACCCATGGGGTTAGGGTTTTAGTTGCGCAAAGTATCCATTTAAGCTTCTATCCCTTTCGGACGGGAGTAAGTGGTTTAAATTTTTTTGTTGTGCTTTTATAGCTTTAGTAAGGCCCGGTTCTGGCCTAAGTTGGATTTCTGGTTGGTCGCTAAGAGGTCAGTCCTTTTATGGTGGGGAGACCCACCATGAGTCTCGTTGGGTTTTCTCCTAAATAGTTATCGAATTCTAGTAGAGTTCTTATGGTGGGGAGCCGTTCGGACCTCCCTCTGTTGATGAGTTATTTCGGGCTATGAGGTTTAGTCCTGTTGGTAGTCGGTATGATGTCCTTGAGATAAGAGATTGGATCGTGTTCTGTGAAATCCTTAGGTGTTGATCGATCAACTGGTTGGTGTGGTGGCTTTCCGGGGGCAGAAAGCGTTATGGTGGGGAGAATTGTCACACCCCGACATGCACGTTTATTTTATTTTATGATTTCTTTGACTTTAAATTATATTGCTGCGGTTCGTGTTTAGTATCAGACCAGGTTTTTGAGTTTTTGTTAAAAAGTGCGCTTTTTGACGCGACGTCATTGGGCACGTTAGCGGAGCCTGTTCTGGAAACCCCGCGCATCCCTGCCCGGGTGTTTGCGCATCTCTTTGTCTTTGGAGTTTTGAAATGAAGAGCGTTTATT
This sequence comes from Viscum album, assembly GCA_963277665.1. Classification (NCBI taxonomy): domain Eukaryota; kingdom Viridiplantae; phylum Streptophyta; class Magnoliopsida; order Santalales; family Viscaceae; genus Viscum; species Viscum album. The sequence goes on from OY728134.1 coordinate 554,305,751, forward strand.
TTTAAAAAACGTGCATTGATTGTTGTGTCGTTTAATATTATTATTATGTTAATAATGTTATAAAGATAGTAGGAGAGCATTTATTATTATTATTATTATTATTATTTTTATTCGTGTTTCATCATGTTATTAATGTTACTCTAAGTATTACAAATAAAATAATTTTTATTGAAATGGTTGTTCGGAATAATTTTTGTGATAACAATATTGTCGTTTCGAATATTATCAGTATGATTATTATTATGATTATTATCCTTATTATTATGATCATTAAGTTATAATTATTATTATTATTATAGATTAATGTGTATTTTATTTTGTTCACTTGAGTTTGTTGTGTTTATTTACTTTTTTTTATTATTTTTATTTTTACTCCACTCCCCCACCTAACCCTAGCGGGCTGCCCCTATCTTTTTTTTACTCCACCCTTCTCTCTCAGCCGCCACCCCCCATCTCTCTCCCTCTCCGTTTTCTTTTCTATTTTTCTTTCTTCTTCTTCCCTCCTCCTGTTCACTGTGTTTTTTTTCCTCTTTCTTCTTCTCTTCTTCTCGCAGCGCACGCCTCCCTCTCCTCCTGTACCCGCTGCTTCCCGGTGCCGATCTCCCCATTCTCCTACCCCTTGTTCCGCTCCCAACAGCAGCGCCCGACCGCCGCACCTCCGCCCTGCCCTCCTGCAGCCTGCACCCCCATCCGGCTCCTCCCTCTACCTTCGTTCCAACCCAGCCGCCTCCCTCTTCCTCGGCCTGCCCTCCACCTCCATCATCCGACGAAGCCCCCCCCTTCTTCTTCTCTTCCTCTCCTTCTTCCTCTTCTTCTTCTCTTCCTCTCCTTCTTCCTCTTCTTCTTCTCTTATTCTTCTTCCCTTCTTCTTCTTCTCTCCTTCTTCCTCTTCTTCTTCTCTTCTTCTTCTTCCTTTTCTTTCTCCTTCCTCTGCTCCGCCGCGCATGTCCATTTTGTTTTTTTTTTATTTTATTTTTTTTGCTATCACATTTTATTTGATATGTTAATAACTTTTTATTATAAAATTATGATTTATGTGATCATTATTATTATTAATGTTAGTATTACTATTATTATTATTATTATTATTAATTTTATTATTATTATTATTATTATTAATTTTATTACTATTATTATTATTATTATTATTATTTCCATTATTGTTATTATTATTAATTTTATTCTTATTATTATTATTATTATTACTATTATTATTATTATTATTATTATTATTAGTGTTAATAGTATTAACATTATTTCGTAATTATTATTATCATTAAAAATAAGAATATTATTATTATTATTAATGTTAATATTATTAATAATAATATAACTATAATTATTGTTATTAATGATGATATTATTAATATGATTATTTTTATTATTATTATTATTATTATTACTATTTTTATTATTACTATTTTTATTATTATTATTATTACTAATCTTATTATTATTATTAGTATTATTATTATTATTATTATTATCTTTATTTTTATTATTATCATCGTACTCTTGTTGATGGTGGGTTTTTATTTGCTGGCTTAGGACTTTTAGGACCCGCGCAGGGCGTTTCCGAGTGAGCGCCACCGCCGCGCCTTGTATTTGAGGTTTCTTCGTCGCCGCGCTTTGGTTTCAAGGTGAGCGTTTATTCTCGCCGCTTGTTTTCGAATGCTCTGGTGAGTTTTGGATGTGTCTGAGTCCTTGGTTTTGTTTATGCAGAGTATTAGACTTGGTCACGTAGTCTCGGACACACGTCGTGTCATCGCGCCTTGGATCCGAGGTTGTTTGTCGACGCACTTGATTTTGAGGTAGGTCCCCTTTGCACTGCTTTTAAAATTTAAGTTATATTATTTCATGCTGTTTGCTCACCCTAATTGTTCAAAAATCAACATTTTATTAATTGTAATAAATATGAGATAATATACGATAATTAATTTTTAATATAAGATGGTTAATTTTTAAATGGTTATTTAATGTCAAAAGGAGCCGTTTATTTTATACACGACACATGAAACATCCTTTTTACGAGCGGACACCCAATAATGAAAGAATGCCCGTTTGGATTTTAAACATAATTCACGGAATGTAAAACAGAGTTCTGGTTTAATGAGAAATGATTTCTTTTGAAGCATGAACAAATACTTTGGTTCGTTTGAGAAATTACCCGGTTGGCTCTTAAAGATTATTTGGAAAAAGAAAATGGTTTGGTTTGGTTTATAAAAATATTGTTGGCATGTGACGTAGTGTTTTGGGGTTCTTTAAACGGTTTTAAACTGGGTTTGTCTCATAAAGAAGTTGTACCTATCTTTGAGTAATGTTTGTGAAATGTATTAAATGCCCGTTTGGCACTTTATGGAAAGCGATAAAAATGTTTTGATAAAAACTCTCTTAGGGCGACTCTCATGCCTTGGTTGCAATTGATTGTTTGGGAGGACGCGCTTAGAGGCTCCCGGGTACTTGAGTAGAAAAAAGGCATGAGGTTGTTCCACGGAGTGGCTCGGGTGATGCCTGTTGTTCTCTATATATATATATATGTGTATGATTGGATGCTCGGTTGGCATTAGTTGGCTCACCCCTTTTTCAATCACTTGAGACATGGGAATCTGGCATATTGAGAGAATATTCTAAGAACGATTGCTGCACTGGTAGGTTATGGTACTGACCAGTGGCCCATAGTAGGTGGATATATTGGGTTTATTGCTATGGGATTTGCCCTCAACCTGCCCGTGAGTGGATGGTCGAGCGTTTTGTGCATTTTGATTTCATCGTGACATGTCAATAAGGATGATTTCTCATGTATTGGTGTCTTCTGGTTTATTCTCGATCTCCTAGGTTCACCCATGTCTATTCAGCTTTTGTAGCTTGCAGTAATGATTATGATGCTCACATGTATACCTACATTGCCCTTGTTGTGTGTTTTACTTTGTGCATTTTGGTGTATTGTTTTCCTTGGAAAGTTATAAATTGCTTTTGAATAGGTTTCTAAAAAAAATTGTTTTCAAATGAAAGTGTTTAATTCCCTTTGTACAAATTTGATAATTTAAACATCACTTTCCCCTTTTCCTGAAATGTCATTGGCACTAATGAAATAAACCCCGAATTTGTAAATGGATAAGGGCAATGGTTCGTACTTTGTTTTTAAGTAAAATATTTATAAAAACATACTTTTATAAATTGTAGTTCAAACTTGAGATGATGTTTCTTTTATTTTAAAGGTAGTGCATTGGGAATAGATATCGGGCTAGCCTACTGAGTTTTTGTACTCACGCCTATAGTTGTTTTCTGTTTTAGTGTTTGTGCAGGCTATAGCTGAAATGCGCTCACCTAGTGCGACGCTTGATCGTTGAGTCGGAGAGCGACCCGCGAGGTCGCACGGAGTTGTTCGGGCGTCGTGTTTGGTTAGTTTGTTTCTTGTTTGTTCCTGTTTAGTCACTTTGTTTAGTTTACCTTTTTCTGCGCTGCTCTGTTTTATCTTTGAATTCTTATTTATTTATGTTGGGCGAAATCGTTCTCACAGTCTCTAATGATTCCCTGGCGCTTGTCGCTAGCCCGAGAGGATCGGGAACGCCTCTCGGGCCATGTCGCGGACCGGCTCGGGTGACCGGTTCAGGGTCGACCCGGGTTGGTTCGTGACAGGGCAGGTCCAGTACTATCCTAAAACCATACACACAACATCACACAAGTGTGTGAATTCGCTATATAACACTAATGAACAAGTGCATGATCCCACATTGGTTCACTCTACTAGAATCCCAAAATTTATATAAATTTCTATCCACATGTTTATTTATATTGAAAATCTATCAATGGATCTAACATAACCCAACAAATTCTGATCCATATACTCAATTACAGTGAGATGAAATTCATAAATTTATCTGACAACACAAATAAAAACATATTACCCGCAATATATATAATGAATAAAATATAGTTCAGTTGTTCCTAGAGGTAAAGACACTGAAAATTTGTTTCCTCTCTTTCTAGCAACATGCAATAACTTGTGGGACTACTACCACTACTACTTCATCCATTTCTTATTCAACCATCAAAGAATGTTTGGAATCCATTTCATCTATTTTTGAAAAATACAATATTTCCAACGTCACTAATAGAGACAATAACATTTCTCTTCCTCCTCTAGAGGGAGTAGATTTTTTTTACTGAGTTAATTTAAAATTATATTACCTTAATTACTAAAGGAATACTTTTTGATGGAATAATTTAATAATATTATTAAAAACTAATTTAATGTTATCTTATTTATATAATTATTTTATCTTGTATTATTAATGTATTATGATGTATTAAACATTAATGTATGAGTTTAAAAACATTGTATATGTTTTACATAAAAATAAACAAATATCATAAATACATTTTCTGACTTGAAAAAATATCCCAAACATCCAAATTCTATAATATTTTTCTCTATAATTAATGATCAAATTCTCATAATTATCATGCTTTAATCACATTAAATGAATTGTTATTTGGTGTTTATAACATTAAATGATGGATTTGAAATCATTGATTATGATTCAATCTTCAAAATTTAGTTTCTAGAAACCAAATATTTAATATACTGAAATTATAAATATGTTATATCTAGAATGACTCAAATGAATGTCTAGGTGACTCATTCATGACATGATATCACTTATAAGAAATTTTTTATGGCTTCTTAATGGTTCTAGATTACTCATAAAATGTTCAAAAATAACTATATGCTATTTTAAATAAATCATATACAGAGTAAAATAACTCATACATAGGACATGATTTTTCGTAAAAATGGATCATGTAGAGTGAGGAATGACTCATATCCAGAACAAAATAATTTACACAAAAATAAATTCATTATTTTTAATCCTCTATATGAGATTATAGTGTTTCATAATAATAATACAAGGATCACCTAAAATTATCTATTTCCATGTTAAATTACATAAAATCACCATAAAATACCATCAAATAATCCTAGAATTTTTAGAAGAGTTACAACCCCATCGAGAGAATTTACAACATCCATTGAAAAATAAAAATGTTGAACAAGAGTATTTAAATAAAATGTCCTATCTTAGTCTTCTAATACACACTACATGAATTAAAATCCTACATCCAATCTATATTTATCACTAATTATTGCCCCATATTTCTAATGAAGTCATAATGATTAATCCAGATTAATCAAATTGTGTTGTATCCAATTATATCCAACCCTATAAAACCTTTAAAAAATAATAAGTACCTTTTTTTAAGTCTTAGATATGTAATATTTCCTATAAAAAAGTATTAATTTATCATTCCAAAACATATTGGAAATTCTTTTTCCATTAAATGGAGTGAAATTTATAATTACATAGAAATTTAAAATTTATTTTAATATTAATATAGAACATAAAATTATGTAAGTCACCCATATATAATATGACCTCTAAATTTACATAAGTTCAAATTGTATTCACATGTTTATATGAAATTAATGATAAAAATTAAGTATCCACTAAAACAAATAGATGATCAACTATGATTTATTGTTTGAGATCCATTAAAAACTCTATGATTGGTATTAAACACTAAAATGTGAGTTTTTGAAACACATCCCATTGGATTTACTCTTCCAACATCAGGTCATAATAACATAAAACTAAAAAATCTATCCTGTTCACCTATATTTAATTATGTTTTAGACAAAAGTAGATTTATACCTTCATCACTATTCATATATGTCAATGAGGACCGGTTTCTTCAATTTTCAGATTTATGTTCTACACATAGAACCTATCGAACTATATATTATTGGAAAGGGAATTTTTAATCTGATTGACCCCCATATTTGTATGAGATATTAAAAATTAATTACTTCTATCTAAATTTACGCCGCACCAGCTTTATCTCATTGTCTGAAATCATACTCCACCACAAAGTACATAGGTATGTCATAGAATCTATGTTTTTTTATTGTTTACTCAAAATTCATAAAAACATTCAATAATACAAAAGTAAATTTTAATTAAAATCATTGTAATTATTATTTAAAAACAAAAAATATTATTAATAACATGACCTCATTACTCATCCAGTGAGTATTCATTTCTTGATAATATTCTACTAGATAGTCTTGCATAACAAGGGTCGCCACTAAATTCATGAAAAATCAATCATGTCTGGCACTCTAAAATTCATTCTTATAACCTCTCTAGATATTAGGTAATTCCATATGTCATGATATCCTCACAAAATCCCCATTGGGAAAATAGAAACAATGATGAAACCAAAAAAAATTAATACATATATGTAGGGTCCTAAAAAAATCACAATGGGAAGAAAATACTCCCACAATTACTTTCCATAAAGAAGTAATAATTCCTACAATTATATTAATGATAATGGATGCATGTTCAGTTTCACACATCAGACCACACATTATGGAAAATAATTTCTCAAAAATGTTTTAAGTGACTCATATACCATCACCGGGAAGGGTTCGAAGATTGCAGGAACCATGAACCACAAATACATGGAACGACATATGAGGCGCTGGCTAGTACAAAGATGGCCAATGAACCAAGAATCATGTGAACCACATCACTGGAGGAATCAAGAATGAATAGGCCATCTGTATACCATCTCAAGAACTCAGTAGTTTTCAGACAAAGCTAATTGATAGGATTCTACGAACCATGACTCAAGAACCACAACCACTGCAAACCCCAGTTGGTTGAGTCTTCTATTGAGCGATATATATATAAATATATATTCATGGGAACCCTCAAATGGTGTTTAATTTCCAAATATATGTTGGTCTTGAAGCTCTATCAAAATACCACATGGGGAATTAAGTTGGATGGATGAAGAAAGCACGGAGGACACCCCAGAGGTTTGAAGTAAGAATTCAGAGAGGATTCTAACTTTGGTTTCAAATCATAACCAAAGATCAAATCTTGGACAATGTTTCCATAGTTATAACTAGATGTGAACCAAAAAAATAAGGAACATAATAAAAATGGGAAAACTATAAACCTAATTGGTGTCATCATGAACTGCACATTCCTCATGGATGAACTCCCCTCAAATGACAGGTTCTTAGGCCCCCTTCAATATGGTGTTCCACGTAGTGTATATCTAAGCGGATTGAACTCGGCACTATGTACTACATAAGTATGCTGATGGAACTCAACACAGGGTGGAAGATATCATACAAGACCACGTACCAAAATGGTGAATGGTGGTCCATGGCCAAGCTCACGTACCACTCCAGTATGCAGACACCTCTTCTACACACATACCATAGTGGCACGCGGATCTCCCTCCATATTGCTTGAGAAAAAAGTACGAAGAATGGGGAATCTTGGAGTATCCATCCCTTTGGCTCCAATATATCCCCACTATTACCATCCTGGCCTCAATAACAACTCTATGAACCAGTTCCCTAGAATCCAGCTAAATCCTACCCCAAATCCATCTAACCTATATGATCAGATCAACAAGTGTGTCAGTGCACCCCTTTGAGTCTACATACCCATATTATGTGGAGTCACAAAGGATATCCCCACAATGGTTCAGACTCTCTGGATGTCTATAATTCTACATTCCCATGGTAACCCAAAGTCCTACCATTGGATGCTGATGTGAGTCTCCCCATTCAAGGGATCATGGCTGATCACTTTCTTTTCCATTCAATGAGGAACAGTGAGTAGTCCAAGGAATAAAATTCATTCCTCCATTTAAAGAGAGGTTTCATTACTCCCCTTTCCGAAAATGAATTCTGGGGAACTCCTACTGAGTTATGTCCCCAATATTCAGATTTCCAAGCTGCATGACCTCCAATGTTATCCCACATTGAAAGGTTCATCGCATCATTCCCTCACCCACTCTCACCCCGACTTCTTCCTCTATAGGTATGCCCTATCCCATCCGTGGTAGAGGAGGTGTGTAGTGGGTTAGATCCCCCACATCCTCTTGTTTCTCACACCGAGCATGACTCTTGTGGGATTAGATTTTTGTTATGCTCACAACATCCACATGATAAACCCAACCCATCATGAACTCTGAGAACTTTAATTCATATTCCATATATGATACACATGATTCCTTCTTGAAGGCATGTGATCAGAACAGTGCCATTTCAAAATGATCCACCCAATCAAGTCCCCACAAATGGACATCTCTCATGCATAATCCCCAACCCATTGCAAAGTACGTGGGATCTAATTCCACTACCGAGGATATGTAGGAAACCCATATTATGGGTATGATTCCACCATTATTCCACCTTTCGTACCCCTTGGATGAAGATAAACTCTAGATCAACTTATTTCTTGTATTATGTTAATATCTACTCTGTAGAATAAAATTTGCACTTGATTTTGAGGATCCTACGAACCCGGGGTAGCCCATGGATACACTCTTCGAGAATGAACCAAGGAGTCATGAACATATGAACATGACTTAAATATATAAAGGAGTCCCTGAATAGGTAATAATCCCCCCCAAAATTTTTGGATGAGCTTGAATTCCCATCCTCTTAACCAATGGAGTCTTTAAGTATCATTGGAAAAATTATCATCCAACAGGCACCTGACTTTGGAAAGAAGGTTCATGAATCATGGATACCATGACTGCGGGGTATTTCTAGCTCTACAAATATACCTAGTGGAGACCATCTCAGGAAGATATATCCTAAGGGGGCTGATTTCACAAATACATGATCCCATTTAATCGCCCGCTGGGACCTTTGATTGTGGTTCTGCCTTTGTAATGCAGAAGGTATAAACATATCAATACTTGTGGGGTCAATACAATCCCCCCTCAAATTATAACGACATGGATCAGATTGAAAAATAAATTGGTGACCATTCTCATCAGACTATTTTGTTCTAGTCCATCACAGTCACCTCAGGTCGAAACAAAAATGCTGAATGCAATCTGAATCCCCAACCAAGGTTGTGGTACTACTCCACTAAAGCCCCTTCACCTCAATAAATAGAGGGGAAATGGGCCATGTTGAATCATCAAATAAGAATATGTTAAATATATTCTACTTTGATAGGTTTTTGGGTCTGTATATGCCATATATATATATATATATCAGGTTTCTGCAGAGCAACATTCGATCCAAATGACATCCTGAAAACTAGTGCATACATGCACCTCATCGATCCCACAAGTAGTTGACGCCTTGATGAAGAGAAGGACCCCATCACCTATTCGACATCTTCAACGTTGGGTATCCAACACATAGATCAATGAGTACCACATATATGGTACTCTCCCTATGGTGGAGGCCGTTAAACGAGCCCTATAGTCTTCAAAATATCTCCGACCATCTCCTCTTATACAGCCATAACCCTAGAACAAGGTGGCCCTAGTGGTCATCTTGAACCATTTTAAGAGCCTTTTCCTAGAATGTTACAATGAGTACCCACATAATCTTAGGGAGGCAGATGAAGTTGATGTTGATGACTTCATCTCAACAGCACATGGGTCCTACTCATGGGCCCCTACTAGAGAGTGTCAATGCCAACACTGGGAAACCAAGTATACTCACACTAAAGAAGACATTATGCTGAGCCCACCTACTGATGTCCATAAGACATGCGGACCTTGGGATACCCTCCGAGGGTGGAAAATATATAATCAGAAAATGGCTATCACAATGATTTCTGATGAGAAACTTCATAGTACAGACACGGTGACATTAAATAGGAAATCATACAACTATGCCCCCTCCACCGAAGCCCACCATAGAAACAAGGTGACACAATAAGAGAAAATGCATGTTCTTGCTAGTGCTCAATGTTCCCGCCTTGTAGAAAGGGAAAACAATTATTGGATGATGCAGATATATGATAATGCATCAGAATACCATCATCCAAATAGGTAGGAAACTAGCTACACACATGAAAAAATACCTACTAACAAATATCTTGACTGCCATCCAAATAGGGTGTCAAGAAAATATTATAATATTTAAATTTCTACGGATGCGTACAATGCCCGAGAGACATATACAATGGGAAGTGAGTGGATGTAATTTATCTCTATGAATATGAATCCCACTAGTCAAATACGGTGGCAACCAGAGAAGAAAACAAGTGACTGACTCGATCCACTATCTCGGCTTAGGAGAATATCAAGTGTCTTCTACAAACCAATGGAGGACCAGAGATGGCACAAACTGCAGCTTTGACATTGAAATGGGCCTTCATACCTATTCCAAATACAATTTAATCTCAGCACATCTAGTAAATTATGGAGGATCACACGTCAATCTAAACCATATCCTCTTAAAATGCCAAGATATCTTTGCATCACTGGGAAAGGTAAGGTTACAGGCCCACGACCAGGTTTCCTCGAGCAGAATGACTTACTCACAAAATGGTTTAGAAACTCTGGAGAAGTTATGAATCCACTCTATAGTCCATGAGGGTTGACAGAAATACCCCACGATACACGAAAAAATAGTTTTGGAATAAATACATGTCCAAACTAGGGGACACCAGTCCAACATGGTGGATGCTCAGGGGCAGACATATATCCCTACCAAAAATCAAGATGTCCATCATTTATCCCAGCAACATAATGGGAATCCACAAGACAAGGACCCATATATGAAGGCCAATACCAATAACAGGCAGTTGTGTTTACCCAAAATAGAGCACCCAAAAATGGAAATGCACTAAAGGCAACCAAAAAATGAAGAGTGCATACATGGTCCTGCTCTGCTAGAAGTTGGAGTTCCTGAATCCCTCAAACATATATCAATAAATGCTCAGGACCCTGTCAATCCATTTCTAAATTATGTAATTGGTAGTAGCAGTTGCGAAGGCCCTTCCAACAATGTTGCTACGAGAATCTCTGAAGGTCCTCCCGAGAACAACCATGAGGGATTACTTCTTGGTCTATGAATGATCAATAACGTGAGCCTATCTGTTGATACATGTCACGGTAGACCTTCACATGAACTAAATATCAGATAGCTAGAGGGTCCTCCCCTTTATTTTGTCTACACTGATGGTCCTTCCTAGGGTATATGCGACAGATATGCTTCTCCTTGTATTAATATGTCGATTTATGATGGTATTCATCACCATGATGATAGTCATTATGAAGGCCCTCCCCGCAATGGCAGTTGTTGTCCATGACCTCCCCATGGTAACATTATGCTATGAGACGGTCCTTCCCTCAATGAAGTACATCCTAAAGGCCCTCCCAAGAATGTAAACTATTATTATTGACCCTACATGTAGATATTAAGTTGTTATATTAGTCATCACCATCATAACAGTCATCGAGAAGGTCCTTCCCTAAGTGACATCAACCCGAAAGATAGTCCTCCCCTCGTTTTATCCCTCCCTAATGGTCCTCCATAGGTTATAACCAATAAATAAATTCCATGTGGTTGGTTGTAATGTTGAAATGGTAGCCCCCTCCATTTCATCACCTATTGAGAATGAGCTCTCGGTAATAAAAATTAATACTAGAATGAAGGCCCTCCCCTTCCCACAACAAATGCGTGAAATACCTCTTATGCTGAGGCACTCGTAATGATATAGTCAGATATATCAGACACTCTATTTGTGGTATGTGCTATACTTTCTCAACCAGAGGATTGTCCAGGGACACACTCATATTTTGATCCGCCCCACATCATTCTCATATCAACGAGGCACCCACCATCCCAGCTACATGGAATAAAATTATTAAGATGTAGTCATTCTAGGCCTATTAACTAGAGGAATCCTTTAAATAACAATAGTAGGATATGTTTCTTGTGATAAGAGAACTACCTAATATACCAGTGATGTATTGGCCTACGACAAATTTTCACTTCTACATACAAAGGAATTTGTATGAGGAATGTATATATGTCATTCACCTCAATATATGGACTACTATTCTCCTGCTAAAAGAATAGTTCTTTCCCTAAGAAGGGTATACATACCATGTCAAAATATTAATAAAGCATCAGTGTTAGTCGACCTAGAAGCCCTACCATTTGAATAGTATCCATGATTAGAATGGTGAAATAAAACCATTCTACTATATTTCCTCTACGTACTGTACAAGTTGTGGTGCCTCATTCGTGATGCCCCGTTTGATTTTCAGATTTGGGTATGGGGAGGACATGGAGCTCTACACTTCACCCCAGGTCCCATCTAGTAGACCTCATTGGAAATGATATATTATAGTGTCATTAAAAAAATGTATCCATTGAATTAAATCACTGCTACAAAAATATGCAATACTCAACAAAAAATGGCCTGTTGTTAATCTCAAAAGCATCAGGTCTGGTGAGATCTAGCCATCGAAACAAATTGGAGCCAAGAAATCGAGAACATTTAGTAGGCCTACCTCTTAATTAAAGTGAAGAATCATGAGGTTCTCATGTATTTAAAATCCTATAGATTTCATTCATTCCCATCATCATATTCGACTCACATCCACGCTGAAGTGAATGAAATCAAAAAGGTGGTAATAGCAGTGGATACCACCACAATGCGGGGAAAACCCCATCCCGAGGGGGTGGGAGCATTTTTAACTCAAAATTACCCTGTAAGACCAAAAAATCAAGGTCATAATGTATCAACATAAGAATGAGAGCAACTCCATCCTACGAGGATGGGTAAATACTTACCTCATGTTCTGGCACAATAGAATTTTCTCATCTCCCATATGGGAATATCGATGGGAAGTGAGGTCACCCGTTCCACCTGGTCTCATGGTTCATACCCTCCATGATAGAGGTGAAGTGTGAGGTCTGATCAGGGCTCCATTTTGGACGTTATTTCTAATGAAACCCAAATAATACCACAGAATTAAAAGAGAGAGTCTAAAAAAGGATGAAGAAAGTGTTCCTACCATTTGGAACAAGGTACACCACCCCCAATGTGGTATGAATAGGTGAACATGTTAAATATATATCCCATAGATCTCACAAGAAATGATATAATTGGGAGGACTCAAGAGATGATGGTTCCCTCTCAGAGGCATCCCACCCCATGTCTGATGGTGGGAATACCCTAAACAAGAGAGAGAACATAAATTTGGGTGCCCCATCAGTTAACCCATCATTACCTCCCTCGTGAAACCCCAACAAAGAGAAGAATAAATTTTAGGTGGTCTATGGACCACCTCTTCTGGACCCTGAAAATGTGTCTCTCACTCTCTAGGAATGTTTTTCCATGTAAGAGGATGAAATGAAAGAGCTAATGAGAATTAATATCGATATGTGTCGAGGGAGCAATCTTTATGGATGTGTACCCCCTGTGGAACATCAACTAGTGTTCCTGGAAGAGATTCACATGACACGTACACTCTTCTAGGTAAATGTAGTCATGCCCGGATGCCCGCCCAACCAATAACTTGGACCATCATCCTACATAAATCAATCCCCTGAAGGACATTCAGATTTCCTCAAATGGGATGGAAGATAGAGTATGTTTAGGTGAACCCACAAAGGATACCCTTGGCAAGGTATCCACACCAAATTCCAGCAACACCAGCACATCCATATTCTCCCCCTGCTGCACCCACACAAGATCACATCTGATATGATATATATCATGGGCTCCTTAATATTTTCAAGAAACTAACAACTCACCTAGAAGACAAGGAAGGGCGGTGCGCTCAGATACTTCCAAAGATCAAACCCTACCATGATGGGGTGAGAAATGTTCCATCAATTCTAAATTTCATAAACCTTGTATTCCTATTGTTCAGTGGTTTGGGAGACCCAAAATAGAATTTATATCATTATGCCTCTTATTGTGTTCCCATGATGGGCACTTGAGAGAAACAAGTAGCTGTAAAACACAGGTGCTTCGTGAAAACCCTACATGGTTCATCTTTCTTATGGGTTAGTATCAATTCCCCTAACTTAACCATAGGATATGATGACATCCAGAAATAGTTTCTCTTCTAGTTCAATTCGAAATTTCCTTATACGATGGTCAATGGCCTCATGAGCTGCAAATACTGAATGAATGAAAGAGTTTGAGACATAATTTCATGATTCAAATGCCTATTTTATTCCCCAAACCGGACTATCCCCTAGGAAAAAATGTTTTCTATGTGCATTGAAAACCTCATTGATTAATTACAAACACCACTCATCCAATTGATGTACACAGGTGGGTTCCATGATTTCTAGGTCATCACCCAATAGATAAAATACTCCTTGAAGAAGACCAATCTCAAGTCCTAGGTTTGTCTGTTATCCCTAGGAAAGATAACGGGAAAAGATGAAGGGGATTTGGTCACTCATAAGCCACTACGGACACTTGATCGAGTCGTGAGGCCTCCACTAAACCGTTCGGGACCCTTGGATGCCAACAGACACCCCACATCGGAAACATGAGAGAAGAGGCACTAAAAGTAATCAGTTCAAAAAGAAAATAAATAAACTCTACTTGTTCTCTGATGACTACGTCCACGACTACTTCATTTCAACCTTGAATTGAAACTTCCTCTGGATACTATTGCCAAAGAGAGCTGATGAAGTGGGTCTTCATAACCATTAAAATTATTGTCCATGTCACAGGATATTATAAAACACTATCTAGGGGTACTTCATCTTCATTGAGCTCCTACAATATATTGTGGATTCTGGGAACGTCGAGTTGGTCTGCCTCCAGCACAAGTGGAATATGTCTCCACCTTATACCCAAGAGAAGAAGAGGAATGAAAAGAAATCACCAGTAAGAAGAAGAAAAAATTTGACAATTGGATGACCTGGAAAATAGTTATCCAAGATCATCGAATCACCCAGACATAGTTGAAATAATTGATTGTGCCCCCAATAGATCTTGAGCAATCCCAATTGTCATCCTAAGACTCATTATCCTCTGAGGGATAGAAGGGAAGAATGTAAATGCAAGAAGATGATCTGAAACCAAATCCAAAGACAATCATAAAACATCCAGACATTATAAGAGTAGACATGGAACAACGAGAAACACCTTGCCAACCAAGACAATGGGAAGAACCTTTCCAAACAAAATAACTAGTGTTACCCCTCCAAATGACACTATCAAATGAAGATAGGAAAAGAGAAACATTTTCGGATCAAGAACGAGTCATCACCTCTATTATTGTCATTTACTTGATAGACCCATTATCTTATGAAGACTATGGTCACAGACCTGAATTCCCCACATCCAACCGGAGGGCATGAGGAACAGATCATAGTGGCTGGGGGTTTCCTGGAAGGAATAATCAAGGATGGTTCCAAATTCCTAACCACACCTTAACTTTGATTTTCAATGTATTAGAATCTCATGGAACGATCCTCCTTCAGAAACAACGGGCATTCTAATTTTCGTCTGCCCTCACCGAAAGAAATATGAGCCAAGTCATCCTTGATTATCTGTCTGAAGAAGAAAAAATATGTAATCACCTGAGGCATACATGCAGACTAGTATTGCCAAACTAAAAAAGTACCACAGTGCCACCATCCCTTATCACAAAGCCTGGACTATCTATGTCCGATGCTCAAGCCCCTAATGATTATTTTAATTTGAATTCCCATGATGGGAAGAGATGACCATAAGAGAAATAATATACTATTATAAAGAATATATCCTTAGTATCATCGATGTTATCAATCTTGGATAACTTGATTCTGTCCATAGACCTAACGAAGGAACTCATCGAAACCTTAATAAGTCCCTAGGAATTCGAGGCCAAAGTAGTAGTAGATGAAGTATATCAGATGGAGACTAATAATTATAAATATCATTCCACTATCTCATACATAGACAAGGATGAAGAAAAAATCATGTATGGAATAATCAATCCCTTATATATGTTCAGAAAGATAAATTCCATTGAGGTTTGAATAATTTTCATCGACAACGGCTCCATTGTCAAACTCCTCCCAGAACAAACACTTCGTCGACTAGGCTATGATGATGGTATTTTAACACCCTACACCATGATTCAGTTATGATATGACAAAAGCGAGCAAAATCATTTGGAATGAAACAAGAATTAAAACATGGCTTGGAGACCTCGGGTATGGTTATAAGTCTCTGGTAGTACAGAAATGTACATCCTTCAATTTTCTATTAGAGAGGCCTTCGCTGCATTAGCATGTTGCAATTCTGTCATCATCCCTTCAATTCATATAATATATGTCAAATTTAAAAAATGGGACATTATACACCGATAAATCCCCATTTGAATCCTATGAGTCACATTACATCGATGCAGGGTTCTATGAACAGAGAGATAAGCAGTTTTTGGTTGATAACATTGACTAGATCACTACCATTATTATATTGGAAATGGAACCCACAAATCCCCTATGACAGCTTGGGAATAATATGTATTACTCATAAACCATGTTGAGTAAAAAAGATCAAGCTTGGATACATACTCAATCATCTGCATGATTTCCATTTCAACAACCAAGTCCAACATAAGTACAGAGTACTTCTTATAAGGTATTAATTCTTCATTTTGTCATTTTTATTGTTTTAATGAAAACAAGTAAATTTTAAAAAATGGTATGTTTTAGTAAAACACGCCATGTACTCCAATGTACACACTATGTAATCTAGTCGTGTAAGATGGAAAGACATGATGTGTGAGGTTGTTGGCCTGGGAAAAAAGAAAAATTCGCTACATGTCATGTACATTTATGTACATGCTGTGTAGTCAAGTCGGAAAGGTCGGTGTGGGATGTGTAAAGTCATTTAGCAATATTATTAATAGTAAAATGATATACATGCCATGTATACGGATTTATAGGACATTTACTTCTAAATTTTAGCTTAAAATTTGCAGTAGCCTTGTTTTCTCGTTTTCTGGATATAAGATCCACTATGTGAAGAAGAAGGAGTCATGAGAACATTTCATTATCCCATTTCATCGTCCATAAGTCCAATCAAGTGTCATTGGTCTCGTTGGATTCCACTCGGTAAGAGATTTCTTCTCCTTGAGTTGGTCATGATGATTTATATTCTGGATAATTTTATTCATGGTTCATTGATTTACATCTTTTCATCGATCTACACCGTTCTAGGACGATTCAAGGGTTGACGTCAGTTATATCACCTGTATGACATTAAGGAAGGTGGTCTCTTGCCTATAGTTTGTTACTGAGATGTATATATGCACCTTTGTGTTGTGAGACCTTGTTTAGCATGTTACCTTGAAGTTAAATTGATCCTTCTTATTATAAAATGTCATTTTGATAATGAATTCAATGAAAAAAATATAGTTTAGCATCATTGATTGGTAAAGGGCCACCCTATTGTTGTATTTCCCTTAGTTTTGGGCATGGTTGTTTCGCCCAATGATGTCGATGGGAATGCATTCTTTTTCCCATTTAGGGTTATTTAAAATGAACTTGGTTATTGTCTGAATTTGCAATTGTGTTAGAATTGTGAGTATTGGATTATGGATTTGGGTTTGTGTTTACCCTGATGTCATGAAATGTTTTTTCCAGCTAAGCAGGATGGAATTTTATATTAAATGTTAATATAAATGGTAAATAGATTTAGGGGACACATGGGATTAGCTTAGAATGTTGTGAACATGACAACTTGACTATTGTACCCTGCACCTTAGAGGATACATGTGTTCATCTTCGAATTCCATGTACTGACAATAGATATATTTATTTATATGTCATTTGTGACACATGGGC
Organism: Viscum album; assembly: GCA_963277665.1. NCBI lineage: Eukaryota > Viridiplantae > Streptophyta > Magnoliopsida > Santalales > Viscaceae > Viscum > Viscum album. Next base: position 554,323,413 of record OY728134.1, read on the forward strand.
TCCCTATTAGGAACTCTAGAGACAGACTAAATTTGCATAGACTTATAAATTGAGTGACACATTGGTGCTCCCTAGTAGGACCAGTGAGTATGGAATCGTTTGAACTTATACCAACATCGAGATTGATACTCGAGCCCCTTAATGGGACTGATGAGAACATAATTGTAGGATGTTGGTAAAATTACAACTATTGTCATACATGAATTCTAACTTAGGAATCTCATGAAGAAACTCAGGTTATACTTAAATGAGGAATTGGAATGAATTTCTACACATCTGCCAAGCCAAAGAAGAATTTTGAGTTCATACATTACATAATTGATAAGATGTCTTCTAAGGATTCTTTTGTTCATACGTTACTAAGGGGAATTTTAGTCTTAGGTTGGGTTCTGATATTTAAATACTATTTGTAAATTAATGAATAATTAATATAGAAAACTCTATAAATGAATACTAGTATTTTTTGTATTATTTACATCTGAGTGCATACTACATTACTATATTTCATTAATTTACACAGCTGATGCATATAATCACTGATAGATATGCACAGACTATCGGTGGTTTCCTACTAGGATTCATTTCTCAAACCATGTTTGGGTCTTTTTTTTCAAACATACTATATTGCTCCAGGTGTCAATAGGTTAAAGACCCCTTTAACAGGTACTTGATTATTTATTAAGAGCAGGAGAGAATGGGACTATGCCTTACCATGAAATTCTTCTGATTTTTATATTGTTTTACAGTACATGGGTATTGTAATCTACATTATTATAGAATATCAATTTTTTACTGTTTTCGTTATGTATTCCATTGTGTTACACTCTACCAACGATGGAATAATTTCCCCACTATCACACCCCAGGCCCTCATTTCTAGTCGGCAGCCTCTGGAATTTAGGCATATATGATTGAGGCCATGTGACAAACCAGGTATGGGGAACCTTTTAGTGGAATCTTGATCCAGGACGTTAAAAATTGGTATCAAAGTTTTCATTCTTATTTGATGTAGAGATTAGAGCTAATATACTAGATAGGAAGGAATGTGGATTTTGTAATTAGTTATGCTCAGGAGTATCTACCCCACCTATAGGGAAAATCCAAATTAACTCAAATTGACTTGTGCTTTTATATATTGACATATTACAGTTGATTCGATTTCACCATGGGGTGAGGCACTTGATTTCGGAAATTACTATTGATCCTATTGTGTGTTCTATGTTAGTTCCAACCTTATGAGAGGATGGTATTATTTAAGGACTCATCCTTATTAAATTACATAATCTTTATTTTAGACAATAAAAAACTTTCATTTACATTGGGGATCTTTCCAAGATTAGATCATTGGATAATTAGGACATAATACATTCCTAACCTTACATAGAGATACAATGTGGATACTATAAAAACAGTTTCCATTTTTTCCAAAATATAATTCATTAAAGCATAAAACATGATTTCTTCGAAAATTATTCATTCATTTCAAATAGATTAATTTTTTTCCTTACACATACTTATGACCTGTAAAAGTCATTTAAAAAAATAGGGATGAGCACAAAAAATCTCAGTAATGTATGTAAAAAGAGGAAAGAGAACATTAGTCTATGAATACTTGTAATATATGAAAAAAAATTCAAAACACATTTTTATCACACATATATACTTTTTTAAACAAGAGATTTTAAAAAGATCCACAAAAAACATGAGAACATAAATATAATCATAAATTTATCTTCAGGCATTACTTACATAATCTTGTAACCCTCTCGGCTACCTTTTAATTTTTAACCCTCAAAACTACCTTATAATTTGTGTATCCATCAAAATTACACTTGGAGTAACCATAAGACCAACCTCCAAAATACACATACCAAATGCGTTGGAGGAAAATAAAGGTCCCAAACTTTTTCATAATCAATCCCATGAACCAGAACATAATCATACATCATGAATAATTACATAAAAACATTTCCTTTTAATTTTCAATGTTTGAATTTTAAAAGAGGATTTTAAAACAAAATTCCATTATAAATATCATATAATTGATGTGAGACATAATATAGTGGATGGAATAAGTATATACACTATAAATTCACATAATTAAACATAGGATAATATAAATTCATCACCCATACAATTTATATACCACATACAAAATGAAGAATAATTTTAACCCAAAGAATGTAAACCGGGTTAAGAATTCCTTTACCTCGGGTTTGTCTTACTTCCAACTCATTTAAACCACATGTATAATAGTTAAAAAAGTTTTAATAATATATTAAAGAATCATATACATCATTATCATACCATTTAGGATAATTTAATTACATCATTTCTCCGATTAATTGTTAGTATTTGGTGCTTTGCAATGTTTTGGGTGAGTAATTTACATGATTTTCATGATTGGTTCAAGATGGATTGTTCCCGTCAATTGGACGTGAAACTACATAATTGTAATGGATTAGTATTTATTTATTTCCATAATGATAACTTATACTATTTATCATTTTCAATTCTTACATGAAGATGACTCTTATGGTAAAACAGCAGTGATGATCATTAAGATCATTTTAGTGGTTCCTTGATAATAACGACCTCATTGTGTTTTATAAATTAAAATAATGTCTAAAAAATACTTCCCGAACCATTAATGATACATAATACACATATTATAACCTGATTCAACCATAAAAATCGTTTCATGTCCAGACATGATATAATTAATTCAAATTTAAATCACATCATCCATGATGTCGCTAATTCGACCCATCACGAACAATAATTTTATTCCTTGAATAAGTGGGATTGGAGAAGAAGAATGGTGATGAATTTTCCATGAACATGAGAACATCGATAATATAAATGATTTAAAATATCATTCATGCCTCTTGGGAAAGAGGATATGAGGAAATAATAAGTACGAAAAGGAACTCAAAATAAAAGAATAATTGAAAAATCCCTTTCCAAAATTCGACAGCCTAAAGGCTATGCCACATGATTTTAGAAAATATTAAAAAGATAGGGGAAAGAGTCACTAATTTATAAATGAACCATAATAAATAATAGATCATGAATAATAAGGAAATAATAACATGGTATGGAAACTTGAATGTCATACCACATAAAAGATAATTTGAATGGAAAATGAAAGAAATTGAGAATTTTCTTACCTGGAAGAGTAACTCCTAGAACATGATGGTTGGGACCATGGGGGATTGATGAAACCCTAGGAGGAATAATAGACAGGTAAAGAGGCCATATAATCGTTGAAGAAGAAATTGGAATGATGTTTTTGAATGAACTGGTTGGTATTTACACCCAAAGTGAGGGATTATTTTAATAATTTTCATGGGACACGTCATTAGTGGTATTTGCAAATACAAGGGCATTCCTATGGTTTTTGCCGATGGAATTTCCCACATGGGACATCTAAAAACATATTTAATGGTACACAAGTCATCCTGGTTTATTACATAATTATTACATCATTAATGATGTAATTAACACACCAAAACTCAATACTGCATTTTGTACTATTCTCCTAAAAATCTATTGTTTCTGAAAAATCCAAAAAATTCATCTTAACCATTATTCAACATGTATAATTTAAAAATGAAATCCATTTTTTGAAGAAATTTTTTTAAATATTAATCATTTCATTTTTTAAAAAATATTACTTAATTAAAAAATTAACTATTTTAAAACAATAACTATTTTTTATCACACTGAAATATTCACCAAGATGTCATTATCTTAAATCCTTAAGAAAATATATTAATTATAGAATTTAATATTCATTAGGGTCATGTTAATATTACTATTACTATTCATATAGGTATGTTCCTATTCACCAAATAACATGTTGGTTCCATCAGACTCTAAATAACTTAATGAACACAATTGTATGTGACAATTGTTTGAAAATAAAATCATAGAAGTTGCTAAATCATGTTTATAGGCTATTTATAAATATCAAATTCAAACAATGATTTTAACATTAAATTTATTTTAAAAAACATGTGGTGTTACACTATCCCCACCTTCTACAAATTGAATCCTCACAATTTTATTTACTCCATAAACAAGTGAGGGTACCTTTACATCATAGAATTATTAGACTCCCATGTTGCTTATTCTACCATGTCGTTTCTCTACAAAAAAATTACCTGGTGGATTACCTTATTTTGTATTACATGTTCCTTTTGATCATGGATTTGAACTAGTTTCTCTTCATAAGAAAGGTTCTCTTCTAGCTGAACTGCTTTTGGACTCTAGACATGTGATGAATCTGGAATATACTTCCTCAACATTGAAACATGAAAAACATTTTGTACCTGGGAAAAACACAGAGGAAAACCTACTGAATATTCAACTATTCCAACTTTCTCCAAGATTTCAAATGGGCCGATGAACCATGGACATAGCTTCCCTTTTTACAAAACACATCACACTTTTTTAAAGATAGATTCGAAGGAAAACATGGTCACCTACCTTGAAAGTGAAATTTATCCTTCTGTTATCTGCATAACTTTTCTACTTGCTCTGAGCTATCCGTATATGCTACTGAATCATTTGCACTTTTATAGAAACTCCTTCTACTAATTCCGACCCCATCAACATTCTTTCACTGATATCATCCCATGATGCTGGAGTCTGACACTACTTCCCATATAGTGCCTCGAAATGTGCCATTTTATATTGAAATAAAAACAATTATTATTAGAAAACTCAACTAAAGAATGATGTTGATCTCAACATCCCTCGTAATCCATTGAACAAGTTCAAAGCATATCCTCCAATGTCCGAATTTTCTGTTCTATTTTCCCATCTGATTGAGGATGAAAAGTTGTACTGAAATTTAATTATGTGCCCAACAACTTCTGATGTCCCTTCCAATGTTTAGTAGTAAACATGGGATCCCGATGAGATACGATGGAAATATGTACCCCATGTATCATGAGAATATCTTTGAGGTAAAATCGTGGATGTTGATCCAAAAACATTATATCTTGAATAGAAAGAAAATGTGTAGATTTAGTGACCCGATAAATAATAACTGATATTGCATTATTACCTTGAGAATTATTTGGTTGTCCCACCACAATGTCCATGGATACATTCTCACATTTCTACTCTTGAACTAGAAAATGCTGAAGCATCCCCTTCAGTAATTACCACTCTACCTTAACCAGTTGACATGTAAAGAATTTCATTGTAAAATCAACAATATCTCTTTTCATTCCATCCCACCAACAATAATCCTGAACATCTCTATATATCTTTGTACTACCATGATTAATTGAAAATGGAGAAATATGAGCATCACACAACAATTCATTCTTTTATTGGGAATCACAAGGCACACACAACCTTTTTCTAAATCAGAAAACACAATCATTATCAATATTAAATTCTGGCTGTATACCGATTTTATCCAATTCAACATTTTTCTATAGCACATGGTATTCCTTTTGCACTTTCATAATTTTGATTAATAATTATTCCTACTCTAAAACCAGAGACAAAACAAATATATTCCCTGTACAAAAAACATCTAAGAAAAAATTCATCAAATCAGTAATCACTATGTCATTTTTCAAACGTTACATGGTTAATGGTGCTTGATGTTTTCAACTCAAGGCATCTGCCATATTGTTGTATTTTCTCGTATGGTAATTGATTGTGCAATTCTAATCCTTTATCATTTCATGCCATCTTCTCTAACTCATATAAAATTCTTTTTGAGTGAATATATAATTCAGACTTTTTATGGTCGGTATATATTTGACATTTGGCTCCTTAAATTGTTTCATCGAAATATTCAAAGAAAAAAACCACGGCTTCCAATTCCAAAATCATGTGTGGGATAAATTAACTCATGAGGTTAATTTTGTCCTGAATAATAAGCAATTACCTGATTATTCTACATCAAAATACAAAAAAGACCCTTCAATGAAACATCATTATTGATGAAGAACTCACCATTACAAGAAGGAAAGGCCAAAAATATGGAATTAACCAATCTCCTGTTCAGTTTTTGAAAACATACATCACATTATTTTGTCCAAATAAATTTAACACCTTTTCCTGTTCCCTTTGTTATTGGGCCAGATAACCATGCAATGTTCATATCAAACTGTCAGTAATAACCTACTAACCCATGAAAACTATGAGTATCTTGAACATTTTTGTTTCATGGTCATTCGTCAACCACATTTGTTTTGGCATGATCAATTCTTATTCATTCCTTTTTTAAAATGTTCTCAGGAAATTAAATTTGTTGCAACTAAAAATCAGACTTGCTGAATTTTCCACAAAGAATATTTTCTATTTTTGTAAAATAACTATTAGATTCTTTTCATGCTGCTATTTTTTTTAGAAAATTCTAGAATGTCATCAATAAACACAACCATAGACATATCCACAAAATCATGAAAAACTCTATTCATAAGATTCATGAATAAAACAGGTGTATTAGTAAACCCAAAAAACATAACAACAAATTCACAATTTCCATATCTTTTATGAAATTCTTTTTTCGGGATGTCATATTTCCTCACCTTCAGCTGATGGTATACATATATCATTTCAATCATGGAAATGTATTGAGATCCCTGGAGCTGATCAAACAAGTCATTTATATGAGGAAAAGGATACATGTTTTTAATAGAGATATTAGTCAAAGATCTATAACCAATGAAATGTCTTGAGGAACTATCATTATTTTTAACAAACAATATAGGGGCACCCCATGGTGAAGTGCTAGGCCGAATGAATCCTTTATCAAGAAAATCTTGAAACTGATTTTTCAATTCAAGAAATTTTATTTGAGCCATACGATAAGGAGGGATTGAAATTGGATTAGCATAATGAAATGATTCAATTGTGAAATAGACATCATGATCAAGTATGACACTAGGTAAATATTTAATAAAAACATCATGGTATTCATTTTCTTACGGAACATCCTTTATATGAACAGTTCCCATGTTTTTAACAATATGAGCAAGATAACATTCATTTCCATCTTTCAATAGTTTCTCAGCTTCCTGAAATATTTTTCAATTGTATGGGTTCTTTCTTGTAAACAAAATGAAACAATTTATAAAAAACAAATTCTTTAGCACTACAGTCTATCGTTGCAAGATAAATAGAAAGCCAATAAATTCCCAGAATTACATAAAACACGACTAAGTGTAAAACAAGAAGGACTATAGGTAATGTTTTTCTAAAGACCACAATAGAAATATTATTATAATTCATCATTTCTATAATATCACCCATAGTGTTCTAACAACAATTTCCAGTCTTATTTGTTGAGGTGATCATTCCAATTTTGCTGAAAATTTCTAAAAAATGAAGGAATGTGTAGACCCAATATCAGACAAAACTTTAGCAAAATCAGTGTAAATGAATAGATTACTGGACACCACTTTTTTGGATGGACTAAAATCTACTGACATAGTCACAAAGTATCTCACTACACATTCTTCTTGTATTCTGGCTTCTTTGTATCATTTGGATCTCTATTTGGGAAGGAATATACATAATTATATATCTCACCACATTTAAAACACTTTACAGTTTTCTTATCAGGATTAGTATTTGGATCATTTTCCATATAATCTCGTACCATATGTCTAAACTTATCACAATTAAAACACTTCCCAGGTTTTCTATGACATTCCCTAGGGCGTTTCTTACAATACTTTTCACAAACTAGAAATTGGATTTTCATACAATCATATTTACTTGGTTTATTCTTACCCATCGCTTTCTATATAAACCTCTTCTTCTCGTTATTTCCAAAATGCGCATCATCATCTGCAAACTCTTTCTCTACCCTCTCAACACATCGGAAAATTTTCTCGTAACTTTTGAATTCACGGGAGGGAAATTCCATTCAATACCATGGCATAAATCCTAAGTAAATGTGGTTGATTTCACTATCAAGATCCAGAATATGATTTAGTGCATACCTCAGTAGTTGGGTGAATTACTCTACACGCACAGCCACTGAATCTTCCTCATTTTCCCTCAATTACTGGAATTTCTTCTCCATATTATGTATCAGCATCTAAATAAAATATTTTTCAAAGAAAAGAATTTAAAATTCACCCCACTCTAAGGAATAAATATCCTCTCTGTCCCTAATAATCAATACCATTTACCACCACTAATAATCTTTACCATGAAAACAATAAATGGAATGTCATGTCTTTTTATTATCTGAACATCCCAAAACATCAAATATCTTTTCTAGGGATTTAATCCAACCTTCAGCTGCAACTGAGTCACAAGATACATTGAGAGTAGTAGAGTGTTATCTCATAAAATGATCCACTACTGTCATGATACAATGTGGTGACTTTGTTTTTTTCACTTTTATGGATTTCCCACCATTTATTTCGTTCCATAGATGATCCATTACTATCACAAACTACTCGGTTCCAATCCCTACCATTCCAGGCTGTAGATTCAGAAGGATGTCATTCTATCGGTGCCTCTTTTCGTCAGCTTCCATGTTTCCTCTATGGACAACCATTCTTAACAAACATATAATAAACTAAGAAGGTACTATTAAAATGATATTTAATTTCAAATTAATAATAGAGTAAAAATCATTTATTGTATTCTTTTAACATCATCCAAACCCCTAATGTTATCTATAACATCCTCTTATACCAACTATAAGGACCGAACCTTATTAAATTACATATCCTTGATTTTAGAATATAAATCAATTATTTTTACCATAAGAATCTTTTCAGGTTTAGAGAATTTTATAATTGGGACCTATTACATTTATAAACATACACATTGTTACAAATCAGATACCATAAAAACAGTTACCATTTTTTCCGAAATATAAAATATTAAAGCTTAAAACATGAATTCTTGGACAATTATTTAATCATTTTACATGGATTATTTCTTTGTCTTAAGCATCCCTATGACCTATTAAAATAATTTAAAAGAAAATGGGATGAGCATAAAATCGTCTGTAAGTGATCTAAAATATGGAAATAGCATATTAATCCATGAATACTTGTAATGTATGAAAACATTTTCAAAAGGCATGCCTGTCACCCATATATACTTTTTAAAACATGAGATTTACAAAATATCCATAGAAAACATGAGAACATAAATATAATAATATTGTTATCTTGGTGAATTACTTACATAATCTTGTATCCCTCTCAGCTACCTTATAATATATATGCCTCATGACTACCATTCAACTTGTGTAACCATCATAGTTCCACATGGAGTAACCATTAAACAAACCTCTATCATAAACATACCAAATTCATTGAAGAAAATATAGGTCCCAACCTTCATAAAAATCATTTCTCAGGAACCCAAACATAATCATACATCATGAATAATTACATAAAAACATTGCTTTTAAATTTTGAAAAATTGGATTTTAATAGAGGATTTTAAAAGAAAGGTCCCTTATAAATATCATATCATTTTAGAGAGGCATAATAGAGTTTTTGGAATATTAATACACTCTATAAATACACATTATTAATCATATTATAATAACATTTATTAACACATAAAATTTAAATACGACAAAAATAATGAAGAATTAGGTTAACCCAAAGAATGGAAATCGGGTTAAGAATTACCTTTACTCGGGTTTTTCTTACTTAAAAAAAGTTTAAAACTCTTGTATAATAGTTAAGATGGTGTTATTAATATATTTCATAATCATATAGATCTTTATCATACCTTATATGATCATTTGGTTACATCATTTCACCCTGAAATTGTTAATATTTTGTTCATTGCAATATTTTGGGTGAGTTTTTACATGATTTTCATGATCGATTCATGATGGATTGTTCTTGTCAATTGGAAATTAAACTACATAATTAGAATGGATTAGTATTTAAATATTTCCAAACCATAACTTATAAAATTTATTATTTTTAATTATTAAATGATGATGATTCATAAGTTAAAATATTAGTGATGTTCATTTAGATAATTTTACTAGTTCGTTGATAATAACGACATTATTTAGTTTTATAAATTAAAACCATGTGTAAAAAATAATTCTAGAACCATGAATGCGTCAAAATAAACATATTACAACCAGGTTGAACCATAAAAATTGTTTCATGACCCGACATGATATAATTAATTCAAATTGAAATCACATCGTCCGTGAAGTCGGTAATTCAACACATCACGAAGAATGTTTTTATTCCATGAATAAGTGGGAGAGGAGAAAAATAATGATGATTAATTTTCCATGAAATTGATAAAATCTATAATATACATTATTTATTTATCTTCAATGCATCTTGGGTAAGAGTATATGATTGATTAGTAAGTAAATAAAGGAACTCAAAATAAAAGAATAATTGAGAAATCCCTTACAAAAGTTATGCAGCCTAACAGCTATGCAACATGGTTTAAAAAATGTTAAAAAGAGATGGTACAAGGGTCACCCATCCAGAAATGAACTATAATACAAAATAGATCAATAATAATATGTAAACAAGAACATGATATGGAAAATTGAATGTTAAACCAAAAAAAGAGAACTTTAATGGAAAAAAGATAGGAATTCAGAATATTCTTTCCATGTAGAGTAACTCCTAGAACAAGAAGGTTGGGACCATGGGGGCATGGAGAAACAATGGGAGGACTACTAGGGAGTTAAGGAGGCAAGTTCAACGCTGATGAAGAATTTGGAATGATGTTAATGAAGGAAAAGTTTGGTATTTATAGCAAAAGCGAGGGATTATTTTAATAATTTCCATGGGACACCTCATTAGTGGTATTTGAAAAACCATGGGCTTTCCCACATTATTTTTCCATGGTAATAGCCACATGGGACACCTCACATCTTATTTAATAGTACACAAGTCAACCAGATTTTTTACATCATTATTACCTTATTAATGATTTCATTAACACACTAAAACTCATAACTGCATTCTTTACTATTCAACCAAAAATAAAATAATTCAGAAAAAAACCAAAAAATCATCCATACCTTTTTTTGACGTGTATAATTCAAAAATTAAATTAATTTTTCGACAATAATTTTATATATATTATTAATTAAAATTTTAAATTAAATTATACTTAATTCAACAAATAACAATTTTATAAATATAACAATTTTAATATCACACTGAAAAATTAACCAAGATGCCATTATCATAAAGCCTAAAGAAAATAAATTAATAATGAAATTTAAAATACATTTGGGTCACATTACTATTCATAATGGTATGTTACTATTTACCAGAAAAACATGTTGGTTCCATCAGACTCTAAATAACTTACTGAACCCAATTGTGGATGACAATTTTTCGTAATTATATACATAGAAGCTGATAAATTATGTTTAAAGGAAAGTTATAAATATCTATATAAAACAATTATTTAAAGATTTGATTTATTTTCATAACCTTGGGGTGTTACATAAGACATATCATGCATCATATAGGAAATTATTAGAATCACATTCCATGCAGTATACCATGCCATCTAGGATGAAATAGTTATCGCATGTTGTTGTGTTAGAGTATGTGATGGCTATGCCTTTTGTTGTGGTAGCTGTATTGGTACGTTCTATAGTGGGATTGAATGGATCCCAAACATTGGTTACAGAGGAGTATGAGACCACTTGGACCTGAATTTGGTGCATCATGATTCTATTTTTAACTATAATTGTATCATGTTATGTTTTTCATGGGTTCCAAACATTCATCTATGGTGAGTATGTACCATTATAGATCATAATTTGCAATTCCAATGGTTAACAGTGGGCAGAACATGGGTTTTTTGGGCAATCTGGTGTTTCTATATGGGAAAAACCTGTTATACATGGTGTGTAGTCTATCCTAACACTCAGTGTGTTCTTCCTATTTTGGGAAGTATGTGATCTATGTTTTTAGAAGATTATTCCATGTACCGTGTAAACACGCTATGTAATACATGAATGTGTAAAGTACCATGTGTGGAGGGAACATGGTTTGCCAAACAGTGAGTAGGATACTCTGTGTAATGTGAGTACACACCATGTATAAGTCGATTGTGTATCTAACTGTTTGACTAATGACATGAGTGGATGAAAACATAGTAGTACACGACGTGTATATGGATGTACACATTGTGCATTCTTACACCAGAAGAACTGTATAGTTCTAGCCATTTAGGGGTATCTAGGTAGGAAGATAAATCCATGTACATGTCATGAAACTTGGGGAACATGTTGTGTACATGGTGAGTTACACAAACATCTTGGGATGAAGTACAAGCCGATATAAAGACCTGAGAGAACATGTTGTGTAAGTAGTTATGCACACCATGAACTCATATTTCAAAAACCAGGAGTGTTTTTCCTTCTCTGTCCCACTCTGCACTTCTGATTTGTAGTTTTATCTTCATTAAACATGTGTTGAGGTACGTGTGTTGGACATTACAAAACAATTCCACCACAACAACCAAAGGAATTGTGTCAGGATTGTGGTAGTGAGAATTCACTAGAGTTGGTAGAACATTGGAAATAGAGGGATCCTCCAATTGTACCAGATGTGGCACCATTATTTATACCAGTAGCATGTGTAGATGCATAGTTCTGAGATGGCATTGTGATTGTTATGCAGACCAGCCAAGGAGAACCATAGAAATCCACATCTTTGGAAGAGATGACACAAATATTCTAGGAGAAGCCCTCACATAATTTTCCTAGAGATGGTGGACCACATGCCATAGAATCATGGTTGGAATCCGTGCTGACTATCTTGAACCATCTGGAGACACCTCTTGGAAGGAGGATCAAGATCGTGACATATTTGTTGCGTGATTCTGCCAAGGCATGATGGGATGTTATCAATTAGTTATGACGTCAAAGGGATATGACATGGAAATAATTTCATTCATCCTTATATGATTATTATTTTCCGGAGATGCTGGGGGCCGACTGAGCCTAGGAGATCATGCACCTAGAGCAGTGCACACTTTCAGTTATGGATTATTCTACCAAATTAACCGAGATTTAACGATTCACATGTATTCTGATGGGTGATGATGCAATAAAAGCTAGTTGAATTGGATATGGTCTTCAATACAACATATAATCACATGTGAATGTTTTTAGTATTCCTTCCATTTCATCTATTGTGAATCAGGCACTAATTACTGTGCACAACCTATGGGAATCAGGGTTGCTATCTCAGGTGGTTCGACACCGAGATCAGGTACTATTTCAACCGAAATAAAGAGGCATTGTATAGAGTTTTATCGCACAAATATGAGAAACTAGAACTATTTTCTGGTCTCCAGGTAAGGTGCTACCAGTGCGGTAGGCCGGGACATGTAAGGCCCATATGTCATAAGGACCCAGTTGTGTACCGAGCTTGTGGCAAGAAGGGACTTCACCATTGTTTCTTCTTGATGTTTCCACTGGTTTCTTGTGAGAGAGGTATTGTATAGAATCCTCGTATAGGAGCAGGGTCAGTAGATTCTCACCATTTTGGAAACTAGAATAAGTCGGGGCATGTAGGCCAAGGTGTTGGGCATTACTGTGGTAGCCGTATCCCAAGATGTCTAAAACAACAAGATGGGTCAGCTCAGGGTACTCAGGATGTGTCATAAGGACGTGGTTCAAGTCAGTCATATGCAGTGCAATAGACCAAACTAGAGCAGTATCTCGGACATTCTAATATCAGAGGTATTATTCTAGTCGCCTTTGATTTATCTGATGCACTTTCTGATACTGGCTCAACACATAGTTTTTTATCTATTGCCGATGTGGAATGCCTTCGGATCTATGTATTTACTACATCTGATGTTATGACACTAGACACTTTGATAGGGATTAGAATAGTATGTCTATGTATGTGTATGGAGTTCCCCCCTTGATATTGGTCAGTGTCACAGTCTATGGAACCTCTATGTCTTAGAGATTATTTACCTTTGATTTCATTATCATAGTGGACAGTTTGGATTCTTTTCATTCCTCAGTTGACCGGTATTGTCGATGGGTGAGTTTTATATCACAAGAGAGTGGGAATTTTCTATACAAGGGCGAGTGGGATGGCCAGGCAAGCCGAGTTATACCAAAGCATTGTGGACTGGGCGGGATGATATCTTGGATTGAGAGTTCATATTTAGATGATCAAAGAACATGTCTGGTATATTTTCCTCTAGTGGTTGATTGTTTTAAGGAATGTTCCCATATGACTTCTCCAGCATACCTCTAGATAGAGTGGTGGAATTCACTATCGAGCTAGTTACAAGAGCTACTCCAATATCCATTCCTCCTTACAATATGGCTAGGATAGATCCGATAGAGCTCAAGAGGCGGTTGAAAGATCCAGAAGATAAGGGTTTTATTTGACACATTACATCGCCTTGGGGTTCACCGGTCCCTTTTGGGATGAGGGCAGATGGTACTCTTAGTGTATGGATGGACAATCAGATACTTAATGATTTGAATGATAAAAACTGATATTCCTTCACACAGATTAATGAGTTGTTTTATTAGCTCATTGGATCTCAAGTGTTCTTAGAGATTTAAATGTTGTTAGGATATCAATAGGTATGTTTTTTATCGTCCAACATAACTTATACAAATTTTCATTGTAGGTATGGTCTCTATGAGTACAGGGTTATGACATTTGGTTTCACGAATGCTCCAGCACATTTCATGGAATTGATGATCTGATTGTTCAATCCTTACCTTGATTCATATATGGTGGTTTTTTGGAAAATATCTTGGTGTATTATCATAAGCATCGTGACCATGCCAAACACCTTGAGGTCATTTTGAAAACACTGAGAGAGCATACGTTATATGATAGGCTCTAAAAATTCCACATATTGATGGACCAGATTCACTGTCTAGGTCACATCATCTCAGAGACTGGAGTATCAGTAGACCCAGAGAAGGTGAGATAAGTAGTAATATGGGGGCTTCTGAAGAACATTTTTGATGTGTGGAGTTTCTGGGGGCCAGTTGGTTACAACATGAATTTTTTATAAGAAATATCATGCTTAGTTGTGCCGATGTTAGGATTGACTAAGAATGGTGTGATGTTTGAATGGATTCATTATTGTGACAGATATTTTCCTGAGATTAAGGGAAATTTGACTTTAGCGCCAATACCGATATTCCCGGAGTCGAGCAAGATTTACGATGTGTACTATAAGGCTTTACTTATTGGGCTTGGATCAGTCATTATGCCGGAATATCGAGTAGTTTCTTATGTTTCTTGGCATTAGGGACACATGATAGAAACTATCTAATGCATGATCTTGAGTTGACTGTTTTTTTTCATGCTTTGCACTGTGTGAGACATTATTTTTTGGGGAGCATCTTCGAGTATATGTGGACCAAAAAATTCTCAAATATGTCTTCACTAAGCGTGATTTGAATCTTAATCAGTTATGGTGGGTGGAATATCTTCTGTCATCCAACACTGATCTTTCCTATAAGCCAAGAAAATGCAATGTAGTGGCTGACGCACTGAGAAAGAGAACTCAGATACGGGCAGTATAGGAGGCCATAGGTGAGTGGAAGCTAATCTCTTTGTTCTATGAGATGAATTTAGAGTTGCACAATAGTCGGAGTCAATATTAACTTTCTTCTTAGATTGTTACCTCTACCCTTCTAGACTGAGTGATAATGAGGAAGCTATCAGATTCTAAATGCCTATTTCTTCGGGAGAGTGTAGCAGGGGGAACCATCTTCCTGGCTAGACAATGGAAGAGTATGAAGTTCTGTATGTCCATGGACGTGTGTGGGTTTCTGAGGATATGTAGGAGAAGATGATGTGGGTGATTCATGATTTATCATGGTAAGTGAATCCTGGAGTCCCCAAGATGTACCATGACTTGCACAATCAGTACTAGTGGTTGGGGATGAAGTGTTAAGTAGCTCGTCTTGTTACGAGGTGTTCCACCTATCAGTATGTAAAGGCGGAACATCTACAGTTGGATAGAATTTTATAGCATCTACCTTTTCCATAGTGGATATGGGATGTTTTTGTGAAATATTTTTTGAAGGGGTTTCCAAGGTCGCCTAATGGAAATGATGTTGTGTGGGTTGTAGTTGACAATCTTACGATGGTCTCTCACTTCTTTCTGATTAAGCTGACCTTTGGTGTTGATGAGCTCATGAAACTGTATATTCGAGAGGTGGTACGTCTTTATGCGGTTCCTCATTCTATCGTTTCTGATAGGGAAACCTGCATTATGATCCATTTTTGGGAGAGTTTCCAGAGATCATTGGATACATATGTGCTTATGATTACAACTTACCACCCTCAAACTGTTGGCCATTCAGAGCCTATGATTCTAGTGCAAGAGGAAATGTTGTGTGCATGTTTCTTAGACTTTGGGGATCTTGGGATAAACATATACTGATGGTTGAGTTCGCCTATAATAATGGATTCCATACTATTATTCAGATGGGGCCATATGAGGTTGTTTACCGTAGGCCATGCCGATCACCTTTGTGTTGGCTAGTTGTAAAAGATACAGCAATGCTCAGACCTCATCTTATCTAGGAAACTACTAAACATGTTCACCTTATTCAGAGAAGGATGGATACTATGTAGTCTCATCAGAAATCTTATATCGATCGTCATAGACGACCATTGGAGTTCGTGGTCAGGGAACTTGCTTTCCTACGTGTTGCACCATGGTTGGGACAGAAGTGGATTAGGAGATAGGGTAGGTATTCACCGAGATATTCTAGACCATTTTAGATTTTGGAATGAGTTGGGTCAGTTTCCTATCAGATATAGTTTCCCCAGAGGTATTAAGTCGTGCATGATATCTTCCATGTATCTCAGATGCGCCACAATCACTCAGAACCATCTAATGTTTTTTAATCCAAGGAGTTTGTGCTTCAGGTTGATGCATCCTTTGAGGAGAATATGATTCATATAGTTGAAAAGATCACCAAGGTTCTCTGACATTGGTTGGTTCCTCTTGTACGGGTGATATGAAAACACGGCAGAGTACAAGATGATACATGGGAGATGGAATCTGACGTATGAGCTCAGTGGGCGTAATTATTTTTGGATATCCCATCCCCACCCTTGGAAGGGAAATTCAGGGAAGAATTTCTTTCTGGGGGATGTTGTAAGAACCCACTTCTTATTTTGAGGTACTGTTTCTTCTTTTTCCATTTCCATCGTGTTGTTTTTAAGAAAACAAAGGAATTTTGAAAAATGATAAGTTTTAGTTGAACAAGATATTTACTCCAATGTGCATACTGTTTAATCTAGACGTGTAAGATATGAAGACATGATGAGTGAGGTTGTTAGCCTAGGAGAGAAGGAAAAGACACTACAAAACATGTACATCTTACTACACACTATGTAGTCATGTCAGCATGGTCTGTGCAGAACGTTTAAAGTATGTTAGTGATGTTATGAACAATAAAATGACATAAAAACTATGTATATGGATTTACATTTCATTCAAAACTAAATTTCTGATTAAAATGTGCAGTAGCTTCATTTTATCTTCTTCTGGACAGTGAAGCTACCAGGTGAAGAAGAGGGAACTGTGAGAACATTTCCTTCTCAGTTTTGTAGTCCGGAACCCGAATCAACTGCCTCTGGTCTCATTGAATTCTTCTCTGTAAGATATTTCTTCTGATTAAGTCATTATTGGTGATTTTTTTTCTTTATAATGTTATTAAAGGTCGATTGATTTGCTTATTTTCATATATCTTTGTCATTCTAGGATGATTCAAGGGTATGCATTGGTTTATATCGCTCGGGTGACATTGAAGTAGGTGGTATCGTGCCTCTCATTAATTTTCGAGTTGTTTATATGAACTATTGTGCAACACAAACATGTTTAGGGTTTATCATTTCCTGTTAATTGATCATTCTTATTATCCAATAACATGGTGATAATGAATTCAATGATTTGAATATTTTTTAGTATTTTTGATCAGTTACAGGACACCCCATGGGTGCATTTCCTTAGTTGTGGGTTTGTTCGTTTCACCTGAGGATTTCGATGGGCATGATTTTAATTTCCATTTTAGGGTTGTTTAAAATGAACTTGGTTATTTTTTGAAATTGACACTGCGTTAGAGTTTTGAGTATTTGATTATGGGTCTTAGTTTGAGTTTTCCCATTTTTAATAATTTTTTTTGCTTGTTAAGCTGGTTGTAATGTTATATTAAATTTTAATGGAAATTGTAAATTGAATAGGGTGATACATGGGCTCATCTTTTAACATCGTGAATGGGCTCACATGACTATTGTAGATTGCACCTTGGGTGATACATGGGTTCAGCTTAAAACACCACATACATACTCGAGAGTTATTTTTTTTATATTTCATTAGTAACACTGTGGCCTCCATGTTGGACCACTAGGGACAGACTAAATTGACATAGACTTGTACATAGGGTGAAACTATAGGGATCCCTAGTAGGACCACTAAGGAGAAACTCATTTGAACTTATACCAACACTGAGAGTGATACTCAGACTCCCTATTAGGGCCGCCGAGAACATACTCGAAGGATCCCGATAGAATTACCCCTATAGAGATACTTGAATTCCCACATTGGAATCTCAAGAAAGGACTGATGTTATACTTAAATGATGAAATGGAAGGAATTGCGACACTCCTGAAAAGACAAACCACAAGTTTGTGTTCAGCCATTTCATAATTTTTTAGGAGGTCTTCTAGTATTTCATTTGTTAATACATTGAAACGGGGAATGTCATGCATAGGCTGAGTTATAATAATTAAAAACATTATGTAATAGAATGATTAATGAATATAGTAAACTCAATAAATGAATACCATTATTTGGTGGATTGTTTAGTTTTGAGTGTCTAAAATATTACTGATATTCATTACTATACAGAACTG
Source organism: Viscum album (assembly GCA_963277665.1). Taxonomy (NCBI): domain Eukaryota; kingdom Viridiplantae; phylum Streptophyta; class Magnoliopsida; order Santalales; family Viscaceae; genus Viscum; species Viscum album. Next base: position 554,342,299 of record OY728134.1, read on the forward strand.
CATAATATACTCATTGACAAATTGGAACCAACATTTGGTGGTCGCCTACTGGGATTCATTTAACAAACCCTATTTTGGTCATGTTTTTTGGGCCCAAATAGACTATATTGTGGCAGGTTTCGATAGGGTCAAGGCCCTTTTAACATGTACTTGATTGTTGCATATGAGAAAATGATTATGGGACAAATCAATGACTTGTGATGCTCTTGAGTCACATTTCGTTTTATTGTACATGGGTATTGTATTGTACTTGACCGAAATATATCAAGTTTTCGCTATTTTTATAGAACATGTGACATGCTGCATCATTTTGATATTACATACATTCTGGATATCATGATCTTAAATATTTAGTTGTTTACTTTAGTTGGATACTATTTACAACTTTCACTATTGTCATTATTTATTTCGCTGCGTTACACTCTTCCAATGATGGCATAGTTTTCACACCATCATGCCCTAGGCCCTCTTTACAAGTCGACAGCCTCTGGAGTTTGGGGAAATACACTTGAGGCCAAGTGAAAAACTAGGTATGGGGCACCTTTTAGTGGAATCTGAATCCATGACGTTACATCCAAAGATAATTAAGATCATTCTAGCTCATGTGATGTTAGGAAAGGACCTAAAAAAGATTCTCTCAGTCTGTCCTCAGGACTCCAATCTGTTCCCTCCTTACTCACTATGGAAAATGACAATTTCTATCCAAATATTAGAGAGTTTATCTCAAGATTACTCTCTCTATTAGAAGAGGGAGAAGATGAGGAAAACGATGAAGAGGATGAAGATGAAGAAGAAGTCCACAAAGAGGCCCCTACCACATCCAAAGATAGTGTCTCCACCACAATCGATGAACATTGGGAGATAAACCTGGGAAATGAAGACAACCTGTGGCCCACTATGATTACTGTGGATATGACTTTTGAGGAGAAAGGGGCATATACATCCTTCCTAAAAAATAATCGAGTTGTGTTTTCCTATATCTACACAACAATACTAGGCCTCAAACATGAGGCTTCCACTCATCATTTGGGTTTGTTGAAAGACCATTGTGGCTATAAGTAGGGAGACATAAGGACCCACCAGACACATGCTTCCAAAATAGAGGATGATTTTGATATGATAATCCAATATATCTTCAAACGAGAAGTCCAATTTATGATCAAGATGGAAAACATAGTCTCTATCAAAATATCAACGGACAATTTATAGTCTACATCGACTTCTGGACCTTAATAAACACTGCCTGAAAGATGATTTCTCAATCATGATCATTGAAATGTTGATTGATGTGGCCACCACATATGAGTCCCTCTCTTTCATGGAAGGCTATTAATGATACTACCTGGTCTGAATGGCCTAAGGATATAAAGAATTTACTACTTTCAGGGATCCTTATGGAGTTTTATGTAATAAGTTGATTCACATTGGACTAAAAAATGATGGCGCTACATATCAACACACCATACACCGCATTTTCAATCCCTTACAGTTAAAATTCGTCTAGTGATAACCTCAAAGATCTGATGGTTAAATAGTGAAATCACTCAAACCACCTTATAGATCGTGAATATATCTTCAACAAACTACGACATCACAGTTCATTGTTGAATCCACTTATGTGTGCCTTCATAGTTACATATGGGAAATTCCTTGTCTCCATCGTACTCAATCGTGGAAATGAAGTTGACCATGATCAGTTAATATCCATCCGTGGAATTTCTCCATCTCACATCCTCACTATGTTGAGTGGTCTCTAGGGGCACTTGGAATATATCTGGAACATCATATACAACCTTGCAGGTAAATGTTTACCATTCATCTTGTTAATAAATAAAGGGGTTACGTATGATAAGGATAATGATTTTAAAGAAGCGTTTGAAAATAAAAAAGGAAATCTCTAAAGCCCACCGGTCTTGATGCTGCTAGTTGATTAGAGACCACTCATTTTGTATTTAACTAACTTTCAAAGGACTTTAAGAACCTTTCTCATGCAGAAAAATGATTCTGGCTATGAGAACAACCTCTATTACCTTAGTCTAACAATGAGTGATGTTGAGACTTAGAATTCAAGTAATGAAAACAAAATCCTAGAACTAATCATCATGGTTCATAAATTTAGGCATTACCTATAGAACCACGAGGTCCACCTTCTCTCCCACTATAACCCACTAAAATACAACCCCAAATCTCCCATGAGAACTCGATTCCTATCACAGTGGGCAGTCATCATAGAACTATTTGACATATGGTATGTTCCCCATAAATCCATCAAAGGCCAGACATAATAGTACATCTTATAAGCTCACCCCTTGGAAGATTCAACCCTATTGGATGCTGAACTTCTAGATGAAGAAGTGTTCTCTGTCCAAGATGACCCCCAGGCATGATAAATGTACTTCGACAGTGCATATAGAATCCCAACAAGGAAAATAATAGCAGATCCCGAGCGAAATAATGTGGGGCCGGGAGTTATAATCATAGACCCGAAAAAGGTTTTCTTGGCATATCCTTCCCACATTCAGATGGATTTACGAATAATGAAACAAAATACCATGCTATCATTTTTGGCCTAGACCTAACACTTCATGCACAATCCAAACACGTGAAGATAAAAAGTGATTTAGAAATAGTTTTCTTGTAGGTCGATGGTGAATATGACATTAAAAAATATGTATTGTCCCCCATGATGAGCCATGTTCAGGAATTCAAGGATGAATTACCAGCAAAACCAATGCTGAAATATATCCCATGGTCACAAAATGCTCAAGACGATGCATTAGAAACTACAACAACATCCCTGGTTGATCCAGACAGGGATGAAATTGTTTTTAACATTTCCCACCAGAAGATGGTCTTGATATTTTTTGGAAAAAAATAGAGGAAGTAAATGAGATTAGCCTCATTTTTGATCCTTATGGTCACACCACCGGATGGATGACTCCCATAGAAAATTACCTCTGGATTGGGGATCTCCCACTAGACAGGGCTGAAATAGAACAAATCTGGAGGTGGGAAGTCAAATTTTTATTTTAAAATAAGTAGAGTACGCAAATAAAAGATCCTCTAAAAATGATGCATTGGAAGAGTCCTCCACAGGTGCATCGATGGAGAATAGATAGTTTCAATCATGAATTAAGTGCATGCCGAAGGATGTAGAGCACACTAATAAGTAACAAATATCTCCCATCAAATTGAAATGGATCGATATTATTTCTCCACAATTATACATGATTTTTACATATATACAAGGATGTGCCATTCCTGCCATGTTCATGAAAATTTTATCCACCGACCCCTGAATCCACATCATCAACATAATACACTTTTCCATTTTACACCAGGGGGTGGATGCTGTGACACCATATCCCCTCATCACGACACGAAAATTGAAGTTCATTCTCACAAAAAATGAACACTTTTCCAAATGGACCTAAGAAATTCCCCTTAAAGACATCTGGGTGAAAAACATTGTTTTCTTTGTAAAGTCCATCATCATTAACATATTTGGTGTTCATCATATGATACTGATGGAAAACCGCATCATCTTTTTCTCTACTAAGTTAGACATGTTATATCAGCATTATGGAATCAAATCCAACATTTCATCTTGCTACCATACGGAGGAAAATGACTACATAGAGTATTTCAGCAATAGTTTATCCAACATACTCCAAAATATGGTATATAATGTTAAGAAATCGTGGAAAGAAAAGCTCTGTCATGCTTTATAGGATTACCAGACCATGACCCTCAATACCACCAAGGAAACCCCATCTGTACTTGAATATGGGGAAGAGGCATTTTTTCAATTGAAATTCAAGTTCCATTACTCGGTGGATACATTTGTGATCATCTGTCCACGAATGATCAATCCTAGAGACGGTTTAATGAGATGACCTATTGGATGAGAAAAGGATGATCCCCTTGCACCATTTAGATGATTACCAAACTCGTATTACACAATCCTTCAACAAAAGGTTCAAATTCAGTCTTTCATAAAAGGAGAAATGATGTAGGTCCTTAGAAACCTAATGATAATCAGGAAGAAGCCACCAAATTCTTGAGCCAAAGTGGTAGGGACCATTTTTCATACATAGGGTATATTCAAAAAGATAATATTCCTTGATATCAATGGATGGATAGCTCATAATGGCTCACACTAATGCATGTTTTATAATGAACTAATTCGTGTAATAGTGATGACCATGGTCCGAACTCTACGACCCTTAACATTGAGTCATCATCATAACCACATGATGTTAAACTATACGGTATTTTTCCCTACAACACGATATTAAACTGTGATGATAATTCCCTTGTTGCATTACACTAAACTATACAACAATGAGTACTATATATGAGATGTAAAACTGTATAACATAAATCATCTTAATCACACAACAATAAAGGGAATAGTCCCTCAATGAAATATGTATGTCATGATTCCAATTAATCATTGGGATACACAGTGACGCATGTACCCTTGATCATGGCCCATCCCCCCCAAAACATGCCTCTATTATATCCTCTATCTCCCCATATTAATGAGGAAAATCCTTTTAATTCGTTGATTATCACATTGTGTGTAACCCACGTGAGCCTAGGATCCGTGGTAAGTATTCCCTTATGAAAATAAACTATAGAGAAATATAATAGACATGGCACCCATAGTGGATGAAACCAATATTCCACTACTTCTATATCCTATTCAGATCAGTGCGAGGAACATTCAGAACTATGTACGACTTGATTATTTCCATTTCGTGATTCAAAGTTACACTAGGATTTATCATCAGGGCAGAGTCACCAACAAAAGTTCCCTCTCATGTCCCTACACATTGACCAATCAATTGTAGGAAAACCTTTAGAACATTGTACGTCTTGATTCATGAATGTTCAGGATATACAGTGATGTCTGAATCTGGTATCTTAGCCCAACAACCATTTAAAAAAATGCCCCTTCCTCTGTGTGTATGTCAGAATTGTACAGTAGAATACATGAAAGTTCCTAAAATACTTACATTAATCTGTGAGATTCGTCAAGAGTCAGGTGCTTCCAATTCTACATTTTAAGAGTTCTCAAACATGCCCCTAATTTAGTTCAAAAAATTTATCGAGATGATGGAAATTCTATGTCTGAATTTGGAAACTCATAATTAGTCAAAAGACCAGACGTCCCCCAACATAGGAGTCATATTTATGTAGACGATCGATTAGTTTATGGCTACTCATGGTTTGGATATTTGTTACATTCCTATACACATAATTTCCATTTTTCAAACTCCATACTCTAAGAAAGATTAGGTCCCCATAAAAATTCATGGCCATCTAAGATAGGGGGACAATGTTCTATGGACACCTTTTATTGACTTTTCACATCATTCCTCAGTGGATCTGCATATGTCACCTACAAAATGACCATCAACCAAAGGAAAATTCATCCTTATTTGAGTCATCTTCTACCTAGGTACGCCCAATGGATTCTAATATCCATGTCATTCTTCCTGATCCATGTTTCCCCCTAGGATTATGGTATACAACTTTTAGCATCACTAATGTTTAAGGAATTCCAGAATATCTCAACCAAGATTAACTGAAATCTATTAATGTTCTTTGTGACATAACATCCTCACTGCATTACTGTAAACTACACAACATAATGTCCTTACTTAATGACTGTAAATTGCACAAAATAATGTCCTTGAAGCATGACTCTAATCTGCAGACCATAATGTCATCACTGCATAACTCTAAACTACATGGAATAATGTCCTCACTACTTGACACTATACTACACAACATAATGTCCATGATTCATGACTCTAAACTGTAAAACATAACATCTTCACTGCATGACTTAAAATTTCACAGCATATTGTCCCTACTGCATGAATCTAAACTGCACCACATAATTTCCTTTCTACATGACCCTAAAATTCACTGCATAATGTTCTCACTGCACAACGCTAAACTACAAGGCCAGAATCATCATTTCTGTATGACCCTATACTTCTTATAAATGGTTTAATCTTAAAACTTTTCCCTATTGTTGAGTTTTCTATTCTAATGTGGTGACCCAGAATCATAGTAATCACTTATTTATCACACAGATCATAGCTCACGTGAACTTAGAGATCACTGCGAGAGATATACGATGTCATCATGAAAATATTTCTAGGAATATGTTCCTAGCATCATAACCCTAAAATTAATGATATGGTTCTCTTCCCCATATGGAACCCCACTTCTTGGTTGTACAATGTAGAACTACAGGGTACTCAAAAGATGGAATGAATTCCTCAACCTATTTATTAGTGATATTTACGTAGGGGATTCCCAATCCCATGAATGATCCACAAACCCAATGATTCTAATGTATCGAGATACACTCATTATATACATCAAAATTAGGGCTTCGAGTGATCTTAAATCCCCATAATCTTCCATTTCCATCATAGATGGAAGGATAGTGTCTTGTTGAATCATTTATTTTACTATACACTTCATGCCCCGATGGCACTGCACATGTTAACTAAAAGGGTACCATAAATAGAACAAAAAATCAACCTCAAGGGATTCCTATTCTATCTCAGTATGGCCAATCACTCTCAACCTTCATTACATCCCACATTACATCCCTCTTGATTCAAGGGCCCTCAAAGTCATGGTTTACCTTTCGTTTCTACACATGAACTTGATATATAAGGAAATTTTGTACAAATTCACCTCTGGTCTCTCTTGAGACTTCTTTAAAATAAACATACCCCATCTATATGAGTGTATTTGATCAACATATGAAACATATATGCCGCCACTCATTTCTGAGATCCCTGAAAACGTTCAACCAAATGAAATGTACCATTTCATGCTTAGGTACACACATTCTTAAGAGGTCAAATTCCATGACTTCAAAGGTCCCAATATCTATAATCCTTCATGGACATCAGAGATGGAAGGCCAATGTCTTGTTGAAACCATTGTTTCAGTATGCACTTCATGCCATGATTTCTCTACATATGATGACTACAAGACGAACATCAATGAAATGGAAATTCTTCATTAGGAGTTTCCTTTCCTACTTTTATAGTCTCATATGAAATTTAGGTCCTGTATGACCCCCTCCCCCCCATATTTGGAATAACCATCACGATAACATCTTACATATCCTCCGCTTTTCAAATGCCCAGACATGAAAAAAAATTCAAATTGAACTGGCCATTCACCAGCTCTCACTTACTTATGTATGAGTTGTGGGGGAGTGATTGCTCATCCAAAGCCAAAACGAATGCCCCAAATACTTTCAACCATTATCTCCCATAAAATAAACCCATTTTTGTCCCCAACCCGAAAAAAAATTCAAAGTGTTGTAATATTCTCATGCCATTGGAAATAAAATGCCAGTGTCTTGTAGACATCTTTGCATGACTATTCACATCATGCCCTGGTGGATCTGCTTGTGAAACCTAAAAAAAGTTACTGAAAGCGAAATTCATCCTCATAAGAGTCCTCTCCTACCTTAATAAGCCTAAAATGGATTCCAAAGCTCATACATGTCCAAAACTCCAAAATTGAGGGTCAAGAAAAATACCTCATTCGAGTCTGAAAGTTATTAGGACAATCCTAGCTTATGAATCTGAAATTGGGGCCCCTTCCCCATCAGGATTGGTCATATATTTTTGACCTAAAAAATTTATTTATAAGTATAGTTGGAAATACTATGAACTACTAGGGAAAAGACAAAATACATTCCAGAGTAAAAACCTGTAAAGGAAACCCTTGGATAAAATCCAAGTATTATCTCGTTTAACCTATACTGTTTATTGTTTAATAAAAAGATAATGTTGAGATATCATGAAACCTCATCTATTTTTGAACTACGCTTGTTGAGTCCCACTATTCTGGAAAAAATTAGGGTCTGATTGGATTATCTCATTTCACGGGTTTCCAATCACAATTTAAAATTAATTCCTTATCGAAATGATGTTTATATGACTGATTGTGATCAATTGACATGATAAGAAAAGGAATAAGTATTTGGGGGAAATTACTTCCATTGAGTTCAAAAAAATGGTGGAACATCCCCAGTTCAGTGTCTCTCCATACTGCCAAAGGAATATGAGTATACATTATGATTTCGGGAAATTTACAATAACGCTCGCCTTTCCCATTATAGATAATTGACAAGTGACGGCTACATGCCTTTAAGAGTTATCTATAAATAATCTTTATTATATGCTTCATCCTTGACCATCAGGCACACGTGTTCCATAATGGCTTTTAGGTACCTTATATTCTTCTAGATAGCTTTGTAATTGGAACCTGAAGAGGCCTGTTGATCCTTCAATCATTCAATATGGTCCTCATATTCTCACATATCTTCATTTTGGGAAATTACAAAATCATGAGTCTTCGCCACTTTTTCTGTTTGGTGATCGAGTTTCTTGGAAACATCTCGGAAGGTCAGTAATGGATTAATGGAAGAACTAAATTTGGTAAGATTATCCCCACAAGAAGTGAGGTCTTCCAAGTCTTTGAAAATCTAGTAGATAAGAAGATGAAGTTTCATGTAATCAGATTCAATAGAACCCAGCTCTGTAAATAATCACCGGATGTTTTTAGTATTTCCAGTAAAGCTAGCCAAAGGTGTTTCCACGACAAGGGCACATAACCCATGCCATGCCTACATCCACAATACGTGATGTCTCCCTATGGTGCCACGATCTTAGTCCCCCCCGCAACAAGTCTATCAGTAGAAAGTGTCATTAAGGGAGTGGTAAGGGACCTATGTTCGGTTACCCATGATGGGGGGATCTTCTTACCATCAGACAGTTCAACTGAAGGTGCTAGAGGCGGAGGAAGAGACACAACATCTGGGGTGTTTGGTGACACTCAGCTGGGGCCAGCTTCATTAGGGTCATGGTTAATATCCACAGAAGAGTAGCTATCTGAATCACTCCCCACGGAGATAGGCCACGCCGATGAATCATCATCAAGACACATTTGATGGAAAATCAAGCATCTTCTTGCCACAAGGGTAGGAACAAGTGGTATAGTCGTCATAGGCACCACATGGACAAGAATATAATATGTATTCATCTTAGTATCTATAGGATAAAGGATTTATGGAATGGTTGTTAAGGTTGAGATGGTTCCAAGGATGGTTAGTGGCTTCTAAACCAGTTGAACTGGTTTTCTTATCACCCTGTTAGTGTAAAATCCCACACATAGTTGGGAATATTCTAGCGAGAGAAAATTGGATCTCATCATATCATGGATGATAAACTCCATATAAGATCCTTATGACATCATCATAATTCATAACCTGAAAATAATTCTTGGATGATATTTTCTCCCTTAACTGAATGGAATGAAGAAGAACATGTTATTGAAGGATCCCAATTTTTCTAGAAAACTGGTATGGGAGGTATGGATCAAAAATTTCCACTCTATCTATGTGAGAGGTGATCATCCTTTCTCAAATCATGATAATTTATGAACGGAACTATGAGGAACCACCCCCGTCGATGCTTAATGTCCCATGAAGTGTACGGTGGGGTGAAAATGTGAAGTAGGAAGCTTCATTCAACAACATGATTGCATCACTATTGATTAATGTCATGGGACAAATGACGAAAATATGGGGAAGGGTAGGATGAATGTTAGAGAGAGGAACATACATTGTCTGTTGATATTCAAAGAAATGGAAGTGTTTATCTATCCACACATACATGGATTCAATTGTTCTGCTAAGACAATGTGAAGTTCTACATTCTTGTATCTGTCTAAAAAACTCATAATGTTGTGAAAGAATAGGAGTTTTCTGATTAATTTTTTGACCCTCTTCCTGCATAGATTCCATCATCAGAGTGAAATCCTTGACCATAGTATATAAATCACAGAATGGGGTGATCCATCCATTCAAAAACATAGAATAGAAACATGCTAATTTAATAACATGTGGATATTCTGGTTGAATCTAATATCCCCATCTAGTATATCATCCCTCTTTGAGGGTAGTACAATATGACCCCAGAATCTGTCATGACTGATGATATGGATGAGTTCGACTGTGGAGTGCTCTTAGATTAGGCTCGTTAACCTGCAAAAATAACACTATCCAAGCCACAATTGAGATACTAGAGCGATATTGGAGAGGGATATAATGTAATCCCTCATCCATGACCATTATGAATCGTGTCAATAGGGACACAGGGTCGGTATTATCCCATATAGTGGCTACGGGGAGAAAATCATCATACATCTCTTCAAGGATGGGGAGTCCACTACGATGGTCGATGTCACATAAGCTGATTCCCACCTCCCCATGCAATAAATAGAATGTTTTGGTGTTTGAACACCAGGGGCTCAGAAACTCGGGAAGGATTTCTCCTAGGGAGAAAGCTGCGAACTGAGAGACCCGGTATGCCTGATATAAGTTCACCACCTCCAACAAGCCAGGGGGCTCTATACAGGTTTGGTGTACCCAGAATTCCCAAGCCCATTCATTAGAGAAGCAGCCTCTGGCTCACAAGTCCCAGTTTGGGCTCCACCCACCATTAGGGTTCTCTCTAGAAAGGTTGATAATAGATAGGTACTCTTCGGTGACTAGTATTTAAGCAGTGTTGGGACACCTATGATTTCCTGAAGTCCATGCCATGCATTATAATATGAACACATTTTCCTGATCAAAGTATCAATAACCTCTATTATGGGAGAAATGTTTTCTATATCATGAACTTGTGGTGCATCAACGACAATGAATGGAGTATTGGGGTTAGCCAATGGAAGAGGAACATCATCAGGAAGACCAATGACCTAAAGCGGAATTTGTACAGACAATGGGTAGGCTAGGTACTCTAGCATGAGGAGATCCATTAAGATGATGTCATGTGGGACAATGCAGGATCAAAGATGGTCCTCACTATCCTCAAAAATGGTTTCCCTTCTCTTGGTCAATTTATCCAAAGTCTGTGAAAGAGCCATTAAATCCTACGAAGAAAGATCCAAAATCCCACAAAAAGTTATTCTAATAAAAATAGATGGATGTAGTCCACATAAATTTGTTACGGGACTTAAAAAAGTGTCTACATGAGACTACACATTCTTCTCTAAAAAATAGTACACAACAGTCATTTCCCACGTGTTTTATAGTATTCAAAATCATTCCCCACATACTTTTGCAATATTTGGAAGCATTATACCATATAAAGTCACGGTATAAGAAAGTCCCATGAGGTGCTGGCCCTCAGAGATTTGTCCATTTAATAAAAATGTTTTCCAAAAAAGAAACCACAAACCCATTCATTTTCAGGATGATGTTAAATGTTGCGGTTTAAAAGTTTATGTTCATATCATTAAACCTTAATGTTCAGTTCACTGGTTTTAGTTTGGTGTGAGGGACATGGAAACTGCGTAGCTTTCTCAAACATAGAATTCTAGATTTTGGTTTTAAATTCCATGATGCAGTTCAAGAAACCCAAAATCCAGTTATTGGGCAGAAGCAATTGGGAAGAGTTCAGTTCACAGCACGTACAAAGTGGTTTGCGAATATAGACTGTGCAGAAGGCATGGTATGCAGATGCTATAATGCTAAGGGAGAGTGAGAGAATTTTTCACTATGAGAAAAAATAAAAGGAAAATGACATGGGCCCCTATATATTGGTGGGGTCCCCTCTTTCCAGTCCAATATATTCTACCTCAAACCACATTAATTTAGGATTGATTCTATATTTAAAAAGTATCTTTTTCATTTCGAATGTACCCCATTCCGATGGGGGATTTTGTAGGGTACTAAAAACTTTACAAAGGGATGAAAATATTACCACAATTAATTTTTGGAAGGAATAAATCATTCCAAAAAGTCTAGTAAAGATAATGGATGAAAATTCAGTTTTATGATTCAGAATAAACTTGATGGAATTGAATTTCTCAATAATATTTAATTGACCCACATACCATCAATGGGAAGGGTTCGTGAAATCATGCACCGCTAACCACTAGTACACGGAACTACCCGTGAGGCGCTGGCCTACTGAGTGATGGCCAACAAACCTAAGATCCTGCGAAGCACATCCATGGTATAATAAATCATGCGAAAGTCATCCCCACACTGTCTCACAAACTCATAAGTTTGTGGACGAAGAAAATCGGTAGGGTTCCGTGAACTATGACTCACGAAACATAGCCACCTCAAACCACAGATGACCGAGTCTTATGAAGATTTAGATATCTCTTTGTGGTCATCCGAAAATTCTGCCACATGCCCATCAATAGGGTTGTCCTGATGTTCTATAAAATGAGCACATAATGAATTGAGGTAGACAGACTATGAAATCATGGAGGAGACCCTAGAGGTTGTAAGTATGAATTCTTAGAGGATTCTAGCATTGGATTCAAATAACTGACAAAGCTAAAAACACAAAACTTGTTTTCATAAGTATAAATAGTTGCGATACATAAAAATTATAAACAAAAAAATAATGGGAAAAAAACGAACCTAATTACTATCATCGTGAACCACACATTCCTCGCAGAGGAACTCCCCGCAAACGATAGGATCCAAGATCCTCCTCCAATATGGTGTTCCGCATAGTGTATCACTATACAGATCAAACCTGGAAATGTGCACTACATCATTACGTAAATAGATCCTAAAGTGTTTTGGGAAGCTGCATCCAGAACCACATACCACTGTGGTACACTGTGGTCCATGCCCAAACCCCTGTACCTCTTCAGTACGTGGATGACCACTCTACCTGTGTACCACTATGATATATGGAGCTCCCCCACCCCGCATGAGAAAACAGTAAATGGAATAGGGAGTATTTGAGTGTCCTCCCCTCATGCTCAAATCTTTCCCCTCTATTACAATTTAGTCCTCCATATCCCCTCCATAATCTAGTCCCCCAATATAATGCTATAGCCTCTCAAAAACCCACCAGACTCGTATGATCAGATCAACAGGTGCATCAACACACCCCATTGAGTCTATATACCAATGGTAAGAAATTCCACGAAGTCTCTTCCCATAATCGTTCAGACTCTAGGGATGACTATAAGTCAACATTCCCTTGGTAACCCAAAGTACAAAATTAGGACGCCAATGTTAACCTCCCCATTCAAGGGATCAAGGGTGATCACATTCATTTCCATTATATGCGGAATGGTGACCCATAAATATAATCGTATTTTTCCCCTATTTGACAAGAGGTAACATTCCCCCCTTTTCTTAGAATTCATTCTAGGGAACACCCATTGAGGTATGTCAACAATCATCTAAGGGCCAAGCCGCATGACCTCCTATGTCATCCCACATAGAAAAGTTCATCCCTGTATGACCTCACCCACCATCACCCTAATTTATTTTGTTGTAGGCATGCCCTCTCCCATCAGCGGGAGAGGAAGTGTGTGGTTGGTTTGAACCTCACATCCACGTGTATATCACACATTGTGTGACTAACATGGTCTTAGAGGTTTGTATTGATCAGAAAATCCACACGAGTAACCCAAACCATCTTGAACTATGAAAACATTGATTTCTGTACAAACCAGGACACGTAGGATTCCTTCTTTAAGGCCTATGCTCAAAAGAGTTCCCTTCAAAAATGGTTCTCCCAATCATATCCCCTCAAATGGGAAGATCTAATGTGTTTTCCCCAAACCATTATGAACAATATGGGCTCTGATTCCACTCCTGATAATATGTAGGAATCCAATATTATGTTTCCAGTCCCAATATCATGCCATCTTCCATACCCCCTTGAAGAAAATAAACACCAGAGCTTCTTATTGAATGTCTTATGTGATCATCGCCATTGTATCATAAAATCTTCATGTGATTATGAAAATCTTGCAAACCAGTGGTAGCCCATGGATACACTCATCGGAGATGAACTGAGGAATCATCAACATATAAACATGACTTAAATGTATAATAGAGTCATATAATATGCAATAATTCCCCACCTCAAAAAGTGTGATGAGATCGAACTGACATCCTCTTAACCAATATATTATTCACGTATTGTTGGACAAATATTAATCTTACAGTCTCATACCATTTGAACAAATGTCACTGAATCATGGATACCAGGGTCGATGGGTGTTTTTGGCTCCATGAATAATCCTGCTATAGACCATATAATAATTTATATCTTATGTAGAAATATTTCACAAATACTTGACCCCATGCAATTCACTATTGGGACCATTTGACTATGGAACCTCCTTATCAATGCAAAAGGGATAAATTTCCCAGTCCTCATGGGGTCAATTAAATCCCCCTAAATGGATAACAATGTGCATCATGTTGAAACATAAATGGGTGACCATTCTTGTTGGAAAATTTTATTCCATTCCAACACCGCCACCTTAGGTCCAAAAAATATATATATACAATATTAATTTAACATTAAATCCAATTAATTTTTTTACCTATATTTTCATCCAAAATTTATCTTTTAATTGATTTTTCATGATTCTCTAGTAGAGTGGTTGGACGAGAATGTTGATGGAGTATTTGTAAAGCATCGCTAAAAAAATTCCTACATTCGCATCCTATTTTTCCAATAAAATTCTACCTACTTTTATTCCGCCATCTGCTTCTTGCAGTGGTTCCGCAAAAAAAAGATGCATGTTCTCCAACTCTGCATATCAGTAGATCCATCTGTTAATGAATAAAAAATTATGTATATCAATAAAACATATTCTGAAAATAATTTATGGTAAAAAATTTCTAATTTTGTATAAATATAGATGAGGTAGTTTGATAAGTGGGCTTCGTTGGATTCCTAGATACTAAAGTAACATTTACCTGTAAAAATGGTTTCACTATAAGTGTATCCTCTGCAGGCACATAATGCATCTCAACAAAAATTAGAGAGTCGGGAATGTAGAGGGTAGGGGAGATGGAAGTAGAAGGAAATTAAGATCACATATATGGATGTACAAATTCATAATAAAGTTGATTAATATAAATCATTTTCAGTTACATGAATGTGGGGTGAGGTGGATCAAATGAAAATTATGGTACAAACATGGGTGGCCAAAATATCCCAAGTGTCTGTTATGACACGATATGATCAGGAAGTGTGGTATATTGTACATCAGTGAGAGGGACGGGATTTGATCTAAAATTACAACTAGATAACCTTATTGTAGTACCACCCCACCCTCAAATATCCATCCTGAGCACTATAACCAATTTTTCGTTCCTTGAATAACTGTATCCTTTGTGGTGGATACTAATTAAATGTTTAAAACAAATTTAATCATACGCCATTATATGTTAATGATATATATTTTTAAAATAAAATAATCACTATGGGCACTATAAGAGGGACTCTCATCTCATTTATTTGGATATTATTATCATCCTTTTGTTTCCATTGTTTCTCTTGAGTGTTTTTAATTTCTTAAAATTTAAAAAAATATAGAATTAATAAGAAATCCATAACTATTGTGTATCAAAAACAAGAACGAATATGTGTTATGACTTAATTAAGGAATACCAATTGTCATACCAAATATGGGATACTTAGTGATATAACATAAACATTTATATCTTGTTGGAATTATATCAAAACATAAGACATGTTATAGAAAAAAATATGTTCAAATTAACTTGTTTAGATTGTTAATGATAATGTATTATTTTATTTTAAATCAGATCCATCACTATTTTGGTTAGGTTAATTAGTTCATTCTAGTCAATATATTAGGTAATTTGTTCATTTTTATTTTTTGGAGGCCATTTGGTTCATTTTTCGAATTTATTAGGATATTTCACCATTATTATTTTTCTTTGGTCAGTTGGTTTATATTTTTGGTTAGTTCATTTTTTTAATTTTTAGGTATTTATTTTTATTGTTTTTTTATTTTCATATAAATTAGTTATTATGTCCAATTAAATTTATATTGTTTTTATTAAAATTTAATTTTTTTTTGTATTTTGGGTTTTGTAGGTTTGAATACAGTTCAATTTAATATTAGAAAATGGATCTCAATGAAAAATGGAACTCCAAGAAAAATGGAACCAAAAGTATTGAAAATTCAGATGAAGCTCATGTTGGATACCAAACATTAGTAATCAATTGTAAATCAATTTTTATAAAACCTACTTTAGAAAACCAATTTTACTAAAACCCAAAGAACTAAGAAAACATATGGTTGATTCTATATATTCCCCACTACTACATCAGGTTCACAATCTACATTGAAAATTGAAGTATTATAGTCATCATATGTAATAAATAAACATGTTTCAATGAGATTAGGGATGGTTTCAATTCCATCATCACCATTTGAAAAAATTAGTATTGGTATTACTTTAATAATGACACAAAATTTAAGTCCAAGATGATATCTAACATAAAAAACGTCTTTCAACATTGATGACAAGACATATGGTTCATCAGGGTAATGAGTACAGGTCATGTCATTAACTCTATTTCAAAAACAATGAAAATATTATCCATGACTCTTAAACAAATAAAACCACTATCATTTCATTATAGTGACTCGTCCCGGAGAGTAATAATAAAATATTAGTGTTTTATTAATGACTCTGTAATTAGATTAATTTTTCAATCACGATCATTTATTGAATACACTAGAATAATAATAGGTTATGGAAGTTACCATAACACCATAATGTTGGGTTATATAGTTATTTTCTCTTTCAGTGAAAATATATTTGTACCAATTAATTACAATTGATGTTCATTCATGATCCATGGAATTTGGATAAAAAACCAAAGCATCCATTTCCTCAGTGATAGATCTCATAGGAAAAATGAATAACTGAAAGATAAATGATTATTAAAATTAATTAAATATTTATTTTATTAATTTATTATAGAAATTTTTCTACCTTCAATTTGAATAAATCAAAATTAAATATTTTCTAAGAATAATTATTTCTTCTTCTCAATGATAAATAATTATGCATTCTATTTTTCATTTGTGTCTTATCCCTACTAATAAGTTGAAAAAAGATAACATATTTATTAAATTATATGAATTGAATAAATATATACATGTTCAATTTACATATTTGATATAGTCATTGAACAAATCACAGATAAAAAAATCATGTGATGTGCCATCTCCCACTCTTCAAGGAATAATGTCATCAGTGTATATGATCAGGGAATTACCCCTATCTAGGGAAGTGATTGAAAACTGGGTTCAATTTTATCATACTATTATTATTCATATATCATTGGTCTATTCCATCTTGTAGTGAGATCAAAAAAATACATTGAATATAAATCCATACATTCTTAAGACATGTAACCTTTGATGATATATAATTTTGGTTGATTTCTTTTCCATAGAGAAGTCTTCAATGTGAACATGTTATATACTCCATTTAATTTAACTAATACACATCGAATGTAGTTGTGTTCTAATTTCCTAATCCCCCAAGTCACACCATGATCATAAATCATTTTTTTAATTTCCCATGACATTTAAAAGAAATAAAATAAACATTACACATATATTTTTTTACTGTGAATTGATTTCTTTTATTACTAATGTTATTAATATTTTCAAAACATATTATATACTCCATTTATATTATATATATGAAAATTTCATAATTTGTGTGAAATATTAATGATTAAATATTAAATATAATTTTAGAGCACTATTTGAATTCATCCAGATTCATGTATGTTTAATTTTTTAATAATAACTATCACCCAACATGTCCAAATTGCATGGTTTTTGTTCTATAGGATTTTTCATTCAATAAAAAACATTTCTATATAAGGGAGAGTGGACCAAGTATTTTATTTGGAGGATCATATGGTCCACTAAAAAGGCAAAAATAATACAAGAAAATACTGGACAATCCATGAAGATAGAATTACTGGGCTCAATCCAGATGTCCAAATCCTTTAATTCTACACAAAAGGTCAGTAGAAAATTCAATCCATCTTGGGTATAAATTTAAATGTCCAAATCCAAATAAAAGGGGCCCAACTGATGATGTAAAACCATCCCACCATTATATCCAGTTATACAAGTATCACACCATTATTGATTTTTCTTTTGAAAGGGACATCCATTTGAGCTGAGAATTTGCAGTGTGAAATAACGGATTTTGTCGGCCTAAATTGTTGAAAAAAGTGTTATGATATGAGGGAATATTTCTATTTAAAAACACATTCACATTTAAAAATGTAAAACATTTGGATTGAAATGAAAAGATTACAATTATTCAATCATAAGGCCATAACATTTTCTTCTTAAGTCTAGTGGCCACCAAATTTTCGAAGTTTACAAAGGAGATATTTTTATGCCTCTATTAAGAATATTATATCTCGATATTCGTCTGTATAATATATCAAATTGTCGATGCAAGTGGAGGGAGAGTTTAGGAATTAAAACTATCAACCACATTGGGATATAAATACATACCCTCTTCTCCTTGCAAGGTGTTGGCATTTCAAATGATGGGAGCATCAATTATTAGCAAGAAAAACCATGATAAATTATTGGGAGGACCTTCTGTACTCTTTTTCTCACTTGAGAGGCCTTTTCTCCTCTTTTTTTTCATTTACTTTTGTGTTCATCATTATTTTAATCTTTTTACTGTTTTTTGTAATTTAGTTTTAGTGAAAATTTCTTTATCAATATCTCTTATTCTCATCCATATTCTGTAGTATAATATTAATTTACTTAAAATATTTTAAATACAGTTTAATCCACTCCCCTTCTTTTCATTTCTCATTCAATCTAATGATCATTTTTAATTATCATCATCGTTTGTGTGTGTGTTCGACACACCACTCTTTTTGTATCCCTTTCTTTTTCTTATCTTCTTACATTATCATCAAAATAATTATATCAATATTACTAATCATTTTGATGGCTGAGTAAATATACCATTGGTATGAGTCATTATTTAGAGATGTTAAGCAATTGATAGCTTTTTCTCATTGAGTATTCTTTAATTTAGCACTATGTATATTGGACATAACATGTCTGGGATTGAATAATTTTTTTGTTTAACATATGGATTCCATGGATTATTAGAACAATAAATACACTACCATAATCAAGTAGTGATTGAGATTAGAATACTAGTTATGTTATGACTTTTATTAATGCTAGTACAATTACTAATTCCAATCAACATCAACTTGTCACATTGTTGTTAATTTAATGCAATATAAAGCGAAGATAAAGGATATCCCAAGATAAAATTCCTAATGAAGAACTCATCCCAATATTTATGAAGTTGTTAAATCAATCTTAATCAATCATCCATTAAAATTATGCTCGGAAAACAACCCCCCCCCCCAACAAAAATACAATCAACTTAAAACATTCGATTATTAAAAATTATCATCGCCAAGGATTCGACCCAAGTGCTGCTATACACATTTTTAGAGAATCATATCATTGACCAGTATATAAGATACAATCAGCCAAGCTTTCCAATGGAACCATGGTTGGGAATTGTGCTTTATGTAGTCATTAGTTTCTGGTTATCGTAAAAAAACCAAAAAAAATAAAAACAATTAGAAAAAAACACAAAGAAAAACCCACCTTTTCATAAAACTCATAATCTGAAAAGACAAAGAAAACCCCATCTTCCTATTTCTTCCAACAACTCTCTGAATGCCCCATTCCCTCCAATAAAATCCCTCAGATTAGTTTGAACCCGAAATTGAGCGAACACTTCACCAAAATAAGAGAAACATAAGATATAATCATCTTATTCAAAAAAACTTCCTTGTCCAACCAATTGAATTACATATGGAAAATCCTAGTGAACAAACACATAAAGAACTTGTTGCCCCTAAAATGAGTTACCAACCTCTAGGTATTCAAAATCCAAACAAATAGGATGACATAGAACTCAAATCATGTTTGATACATCTTCTCCCTCATTTCCATTGTCTAACCAGTGAAGATCCACATCTCCACCTTAAAGAGTTCCAAGTATAGTGCACTACCATGAAGCCTCATGTTGTTTATGAGGAACAAACAAAACACTGATCATTCCCTTTCTCCCTAGTTGACTCTTCCTAGTCATGGATTTACTACCTCCCTACTGGTTCTTCAAAAACATGGAATGACATGAAATGACTCTTCTTAGTGAAATTTATTCATACTTCTCGTACTGCTTATATCCAAAATGGAACATGTTTTATTCATCAATTCCCTAATAAATCACTCCATGAGTACTCGTATAGGTTAAAAAAACTTATTTCCACCTACCCACACCACCAAATCCCTATCCAATCTACATCATGTACTTCTATGTGGGGTTATTGGCTATGGAGAGAACCCTCATTGATGTCGTAAGTGGAGGTACTCTTTTTGATAAAAATCCCACAACATCAAGAGATCACATAACTAGCATGGCTGCGAACACACAAAAATTCCATAATCAAGCACATGATCAAGTTAAACAAATACAATATAATAAATACATAGAGTCGAACATGATGACCGAGTTGATGAGTGAACTTACAGGTCTTGTGAGGAAACATGATGTGGAATCCAAAGCCCTAACCTCATCTTTTCCACAATCTATATTCTCAGGACATATAAAAAAATGGAATCTATACCTCCCCATCTCATCCAACTGACACATTTCCACAACTTCTAGAGGATCCCTCTGATATATCCGGACCGACGGAGCTCAATACGACATATGCGCCGCGAAACCCCAACCCTAAATAATTAGGTCGGTATGTTAGAAACTTCAACCAACCCCATTCTGAGCCCTTCTCTTCTACACATAACCATAACATGAGATATGGTAATCCTATTTCTCATCCCCCTCAATACCCTCATTAAAACACAAACCAATTCCAATGTGGTCAAGGTGTTGGTAACATTCAAAAACCTTACCATTTTGTTTCTCACACTCAAAGGATAAATCATCCTCTTCCACCTCCCAGATTGCAGTATCCCAGTGAGCCTTCCCATTTTACAAACCAATACAATCACTTTCCTAAGAACCGAAATAATGGTAATCCCAATCTGGGAGAAGCCTCTTCTTCCATGAAACCATGTGAATGTGATGTGGAATATCATTCCTCCTTCATTCGTTCCATCCTCAAAAACATTTTTTTTACAAATTGGTCAACTTGAATTCCACCTGATCCAGCAAAAAATATCAAATTATTCCCAAATATCAGCTTAACCATTACCCAACCCATGGTTTATTTATGTGCAATTTCACATAAATCGATGAGAAAATTTTTATGCCTCAAGAAAATCCCCCCAACATCCATTTAAATATTGACCTAGAAAAAAAAATAAACTCTAAAAGAAATATTAATCCATTCCCTCACCTCCTTCCATTTCACATAGAAACTTAATTCTTTTTCCTCAATCCATTTATATGCCCGAGAAGTCCTTTGAACCCTATCCTGAAATTTTTAATATGATTATACGTGTTGAAGCCAACATTCCCCTATTATATTCTATAAAACAAATCCCTATGTATGACATGTTTATTAAATAATTGTGCACTAACAAGATCCAGCCTAGGACCATCAAAAATGTTTCCACCCAGCAGTCTATTCCCATGATGTTCAATGATCTAGATACCTCTATGGTTCCATGGAAAATTGGAAGTTCCATCTTTGATGATGCACTCATAAACCTAAGAGCCTCAATTAATGTCATGACTAAATACATATTCTCTAATCTTGGAATATGTCCCTTAAATCTAACATGTGTTGTAATTTTGTTATCCAATCAATGTCCCACTAGTACAGAGGGTATAATTGAGGATTTCCGTTTTTGTGTTAATGATCTTTTCTTCCCAGCTAATTTATATGTCCCTAACATGGAAGGTGAGACGAACTATTCTCAATCTCTCTTAATTCTAAGAAGACCATTCCTAATGACACAAAGAACCAAAATTGACGTCCATTCATGCATCTCATCCATTGAATTTGGTGACCAACTATTCAAATTAAACATTTACCAATCCATGTGATACCCATATGAGGATCACTATGCGTTCTCAATTCATGCATCTGATGAATCTTCTAAGAGTAAATTGAACCCCAATCCATCAGGTACATCATGTTCTAATGATAAATGATCTGGTGAAATATGCATCATTATTAACCATGTCATAAATGGTGAAGTTAATGTGGACATCTCATTCCTTGGATTTATCATTCTAGAGGAACATGAAAACTCTCATGAATCTCAGATCATCTCTGATCTATACTACTCCACATTGGATAGTATTACGGTAAATGAATCTAAAGATAATGAAATCCGTTCCTCCATTACTATGTTTTGTATCCCAAAAATAATTGTTGAGACTGATCTAAAACCTCTTCCTGACCACATGAAATTTGCATTCCTTTTCCATAATCTCTCTTAACCTATCATTATCTCTACTTCACTTACTGAAACTAAGGAGTCCATATTTTTTGGGTGTTAGAGGGAAAAAGGCCTTAGGCTGGACCCTAGACGACATTCCATGAATCATCCCAACCCATTTTATATATTACATCCATCTTGAGGATTCATCCAAACCAATTATACGACCACAATGAAGAATCATTCCACTCATCCTTCAGGTAGTTAGGAAAAAAAATCACCAAGATTCTTTAAGCTGGAATTATCTACCCAATTTTTAAAAGTGAATGAGTTAGTCCAATTCATGTTTTACCTCATAATGGTGGGATGATAGTCTTCACAAATGAACATGTTGAGGTAGTCACAATTCGAGTGAAGAACAAATGGTGTGTGTTCATTGACTATAAGAAATTGAATGTTGAATCAAGAAAAGATCACTACCCTATTTCATTCCTTGATCAAATGATAGAAAAATTATCTAGAATGTAACAATATTGATTTCTTGATGGATACACTGGTTACTTCCAAATTCCAATCACACCTCAAGACTAAGAAAAGACAATTTTATATGCCCCTTTGGAACATATGCATATAGGATAATTCCTTTTGGCCTTTTAAATTCTCCTAATATATTCCAAAGGTGTGTGATATGTTTCTTTTCTGAATTCATTGAACATTTCATTGGAGTCTTCATGGATGAATTTACCATTTTTGGTGTTTCATTTAAATTGTGCTTACATTCAATCCGTCTTGTCCTCCAAAAGTGTGTCAAGTGTAACCTTGTGTTAAATTTTGAAAAATGTCACTTCATGGTTGCAAATGGTATTGTTCTAGGGAACATAGTTTTAGAATATTGTATTGAAGTCGATCCTCTGAAAATTAAAGTGATCCAATCACTTCCTAAACCCTTTTTAGTTTGAGACATCTGTTCATTCCTTTGTCTGGAAGGTTTTTATCGGTTATTCACCCATAATTTCAATAGGATTTCCCTCCCACTCAATTGGTTTCTCCAAAATGATGTCACATTCCATTTAGATGAGGTTGTCATGAGATCCTTCCTTGAACACAAAATTGCTCTTACATCTTCCCCAATAATCCAACACCCATATTGGTCATTACCCATTGAATTGATGTGTGATGCATTTGATAGGGCCATTGGGGCCATTCTTGGTAAAATAAGACAAACAATTTCTCATGTTCTCTATTATGCCTAAAAAACATTGATACTCAATCTCAATACAATGTCACTAAAAATTAAATTTTAGCAGTGGTTTTGGCCTTAGATAAATTTTGGCTCAATCCCTTAGGTGCAAAAATCATCATCTTCAGAGACTATTTGGCGATAAAATTTATACATAAAAAATGAATTCCAAACTAAGATAATAAGATGGATCATAATACTCCAAGTGTTTGACCTTGAAATCAAATATAGACTAAGAAAAGAAAACCTTGTGGCTGATCGTTAGAGTAGAATTTGTAATTCATCTCATTCTGAAAATATTGAACCAGAATTTCCAACTGAGCACATTTCATCTGTCACTCAAAAAATTAATGGTATTACCCAATTGTAAATTAATTGATTTTTGGTGTTTTCTTGAATTTGTTTTTAAAAAAATGACGTTGAAATGTGATTCAAAATACAATTTTTGGGAATAAAATAAACATTGAAAAACTGAGGCTGACATTGTAATTAAGATTTGTGTTGATGAAAATGAACATTCTTCCATCTTATAATTCAATCACTCAATGCCTGGTGGTGGCCATTTTGGACCACAAAGGACCTCTCAAAAGGTCCAATAATATATATTCTTCAGGCCTTCATTCTTCAAGGACTCACATGAGTTCATTGAATCATGTCTCAAATTCCAAAAGTTGGAACAATTTAAAAGAGAAATAAAATTCCCAAAATCCTTTAATACTCTGGGTGATATATGGCATTTGGGGCATCGATTTAATGGGAATATTTTCCTTTACAATGGATTCTCATACATTTTTATCGAGATTTATTATGATTCTATGTGGGTCAAGGCCAAACCCACTGGAAAGGATGATTCACATATTGTTTTTGAGTTCATAAAGAGGAACATCTTTCACAGATTTGGCACACCACGTGCATTGATAAGTGACTTAAGAACCCATTTTGGTAATAAAACCATAGAATCTCTTTAAAAAAAATGGTGTAGTATAAAAAACCTCAACTGCATATCACCCCAAATCAAATGGCATGGATGAAATTTCTAATAGAGAAGTGAAAAGAGATCGTGAGATAATTTTAAAAACTACCACAAAAGACTGGCCTGAAAAACATGGTGAAACACATTGGACTTACCGAAATACCTACAGAACACCCATTGGGATGTCTCCATTTAGTCTTGTTTTTGTTAAGGTATGTCTTTTTCTAGATTAAATATAACATAAGTCATTTTTGTGTATGAAAACCTATAATTTTGATTATGAAAATTTTGGTGAAGAATTATTGTTGCAATTTGCTGAACTCGAGGATCCTCGACTAGAATCCAATTAGAATTCCAATATTTAAAATAAAAAGGCTAAGTTACTCCATTACAAACACATCCAAAGAAGGTTATTCCATGAAGGTGAAATGGTATTGCTTTTCGACTCTAGATTTTAGATTCACCAAGGTATGCTTAATTCCCATCGGGAAGGTCCTTTTTTGTTTCTCATGATTACACATTTGGTGCAGTGCATGTCCAAGAACCATCTTCCAAAAAGACATTAACTGTTAATGGAAATCAATTAAAGAATCACTATGAGAGGATGAAAAATCTGAGATAAACATCTACTTCCACTGGATCCCCAACTTCTGTAGTTTACCCACCACTAGATGGAGATGGAAACCGACCAAATCCAAACCAAGGCGAACCTCTTTCCCTTTAACTCCTCTTCTCCCTCTCTCAATATATATATATATATATATACATATATCTCTTCTTCTTATTTTTACTTGCTCATTCTCATTATTTTTTTTCCACTTTCCACATCACATGTTTTTATTTACTATTTCCATTTAATGTGGGTGTGTACCTAAAAAAAACATAAAATAATAAAATAATAAAATGTAAAAAAACCGAATGAGTCATACTTACTAACCATCTAGTTTTGACATTTTGTCCAACCATTTTGGGGAGCCAAAATGCATGTTTTTATCTAAAAAATATTGTGTTTTCATCATATATTTGGATAAATAATATTGTGTCAAACCCAAAATAGTTTTGAATGATCTATTTTTTATTTGGAAACTAATTTTTCCAACCTGTGAGGAAAACTATTTTCTTTCATTCCAAGTCCACCTATGGCCAACTTTTATAAATGTGTGTTTTATCACACCCAATTGAGAATCATTATTTTTTAGGCCTTATATCTTAATTTCCTACTTTAGTGTGAATTAATATGATAGAGGCATTATCTAAACCACATGATAAGTGCAATATCCAAATAGCCTCCAATTTCCCTTACATTAATCATCTTTTTGGAAGCCACTTCAAACCTAGTAAAGCCTTTTATTTGACAGCCACATTTCAAGCCCAATACCTATTTCCACCCAGTATCATCATGGATTTTCATTGCATAATTCTTTTGAAATTTATGTGTTATGTGGAATGGATTTCATTTTTGATAAATTTTATTGATTCAGAAAGTGTTTTATTATGCTTGAGGGAAATCATCCATTTAATTGTGGGGGAGAGGTTTCCATTCAGGGTGTTTTGGGGAATTTAATGTACTTTAAATTATATAATTTTTAAAATTTTATTGATAAGTGTTCAAAAAATATATAAAAAATTCAAAAAAATTATCAAAAAAAAACAAAAATTGGGTGTGTCTTGGGTATGTCAAAATTCACTCTTCCTCAACCTTTTATCTTGTGACAACTATTACAATTATTTTTGTGAGGAGATTATTTATGGGTTTCGATATGAGTGTGAGATCTTTTCGAAGTACAACTTTCGAAAAAAGAAAAAAAAGAAAAAAAGAAAAATGGAACACTTAGGTAATTGGGAGAAGTGTTTTGTTTTGTAAATATTCCATCTTCTCATTCCAATAAAATTTTATTCCACTTTTGTGTCTTCATTCAGAAAATTTTTCCGTTGTAAATATGTGTCTTCGTTTCCTTCCATGATTCATTTCAAAAATAATTGTGCACTGTTTTACCCATGGTGGTGTTTTTTTCCTATTCTTATCCCTCTTAGATATAAAATTTCTACCATCCCATATCCACAGAAAGCCCCTTAAAATAACTCTTGATTCTTCATTAATTTATGTAATGGATTGCTAGTTGAGAGATATTACAAACTCTTAAATTTTCACTCTTGGTTGGTGAATGAGTGAAGCTCCATAAATTAATTTTATCATATTTTGAGGAGTATATTTTGTGTGCCACCAGTTTCCATTACTAAATTTGAGCATGAAAAAATATTTTTTCTGGAACATTATTTCTGTAACAATTGTTTGTGGAATTCAACATGGATGGGTAAAAAAGTCTAAACCTCCCATAATTGGGGAAAACAAAATATTGATATTTGTTGGTGAGTGAAAATGATTTTTCATGTTTACTATTTGTTGTACATGAAGACATGCACAAGAATAAGTGTGTGTGGGGGGGGTTATGTTATTAATATTTTCATAAATTATTATCTACTCCCTTTGTTTATTTTATATGAAATGTGCATAATTTGTGTAAAATTTTAATGTTTAAATATTAAATATAATTTTAGAGCACTGCTTGAATTTATTCAGATTCAAGTTTTCTTAATATTTTAATAATAATTATCACCCTAATTTTCTAAATTTAATGGTTATTGTTTTTTATGATTCCTAATTCAATATAAAACATTTCATTATAAGGTATCCTGGACCAATTATTCTTTCTAAAGGATAATATGTTCCACACAAATGGCCCAAATAATCTGTGAAGAAACTGGAAAATCCAGGAAGATAGAATTTTTTGCCTCACTCTATAAGTACAAATCCTTTTTATCTCATCCAATGGTCGGGGGACAATTCAATAAATCTTGTATTAAACTTTCAAGGACAATCTTTAATGAAAATTGGCCCAACTGATTATTAAAAATCCTATCCAATAATTATTTCTAGGAAATCAAAATTTTATAGAATTATTGATTTCTCTCATGAAAGAGACATCCATTAGAGTTGAGGATTTTCAGTGTGCAAAAATAGATACAGACGGCCGAATTTTTTGAAGAAAGTGACCAGATTTGCGGGCATCTTCCTATTCAAAAACCCATTCACGTTTTGGAATGAAATAGGTTTTGATTTAAATGGACAGATTAAAATTGTTTAATCAGATGGACATAACATCAGCTCCTTATGTTCAATGGCCACAAAATTTCAATGTAGATAGCGGAGAAATTTCTATAAAAACTTTAATAAGATTATATCTCTAGATTTGACTGTCTAATTTATCAAATTGGTGAGGCATGTGGAGGGTAGTTTTGGAAGGAAAACAACCCACAAAATTGGGATATAAATATATCCCCTCCTTCACATGTAAGGGGTGGGATCAATTGGAATGACCAAAGCCTTTCAAATGGCATGGGATGACCTTCCATACTCCTGTTCTCACATTATAGAACGTTCCTCCTCTCTTTATTTTCATTTAATTTTGTGTTCTTCATTATTGTAATCTTGTAAGTCTTTTTTGTTATACTATTTTATTCTATGTTTTTAATTCAATATCTCTTATTCTCATCCAAATTTTGTAGTTTAATATTAATTTTCTTAAAATATTTTAAATACAGTTGAATCCTCTTATCTTCTTTTTCACTCTCATTCAATATAAAGTACATTTTTAATTATCATCATCGTTTTTGAATGTTTTCGACGCACCACTCTTTTATTATCCCCTTTTTTCATATCTTCTTAACTTATTATTATAATGATTACAACCATGTTAAAAATCATTTCAATGGATGAGTAAATCTACAATTGGGTTGAGTCATTATAAATATGTGTTATGTGATTGAGAGATTTTTCTCAATGAGTATTCTTTAATTTAACATTATGTATGTTGGACTTAACATGTCATGGATTAATGAGATGTTTTGTTTATCATATTGATTAAATGGATTATTGGAACCATAAATACACTACCCTAATCAATTACAAATTGAGATTAAAATCCACGTTAATTTCAAGCTTAGATTAAAGCCTCAACACTTAGGAATTCTTATCAACATTAACTTGTGACATGGGTATTAATTTAATGCAATATAAACAAATCTCAATTATATCACTAGCTTAACTACCTAATGATGAACTCATTCTAATATTTATCAAATTGTCAAATAAATATTAATCAATAAATAATTTCAATTAATCTATAAAAACAAACCCCCCTATAAAAACACAATCTACTAAAATCATGAGACTATTAAAAAATATCATCGTTGGGGATTCGACCCGAGTTCTACTATAAGAATTAGAAAATCCTCGAAACAATGACTGGTCGATATGTGACAATCGACCAAAAATTCAATGACCTAAAAAATTGGATGAAAAATAATGTAACTCAAAGGAGATACTCATAATTTTCTAATTATAAGAGGTTTATGTGTGAAAATTCTTCCTCTTTCTATATTTCTTCTGACCCTTCAAGAATGAAAAATTGAATCCTTGTAATTCATTAATCTCATCTATTCCAGAAATATCATGTTGTGTATTTTTGTCTCTATGGTATTGTCAAATGTTTTATTATTATTCTAATATAGATGGTCCATCAGAATGAATCATTGATGTCTCATAACGATGAAACTATAGTGACATTTTACTCTTATGGATCATGTATTCTTCATTCAAACATCATATTTTATTTTCCTTTTGTTCTATATCCATTAATCATTGAGTAATCAATAAAATCATTGATCTTCCACATAACTATAGAAAACATCAAAAATACGTCTTTAAAAATTGCATTGTATGTGTGCATACCCACATTCCAAAGGTGTTTGAACTTTTTTATTAATGGTTTCTTGTATACATCTATATCATTTCCGAGATCTGATGGTACACATATTATTATACATGGGAAAGTGAAATGTTTTTTCATGCACATCCATGGTTGAAGGTTATTAACATTTATTAATACAATCCATGTGTTGGGTAAAGTAAGAATATCCCGAAATGTATTAAAAACGTCACATGCAAGACCCATCCTCTCATTTCACATGTCAAATAAAAAATCAAATATTGAGAATCAAAATTATGTCGTACAAATAAATTTTTATGGTGAACCAAAACTCCATTATTCTTTCTTATCTTAGTATCATAACTTCACATTTTTGTTGATATTTCATCAGACATGAAAAGATTAAAAGTTATTAGGATTAATGGAAAGTTCCACATTAATTAATGTGGCACATGATTTGTTATTACATCATCTTTTGGTATTTATCTTGATGTCCCAAATTTTATGAAATCATTCTATTAATTGTTTCCTCCAATAATAATCTGAAATCTATAGGCAAGCATGAATTTACATTTTTGAAAATAGTGGTTCCTCAAATAACTCCCATGGAATATATTTTTTGGAGGTAATATCGACATCATCTCAAATAAAGTCCTTCAAAAAGGTAAAAATGTAATCTATGGAGGTATTAGAATTCCGATACATTATTTTCCCATGAAACAATTGGATTAAAAATACCATAATCTATATTTTACTACATGGTAAATATATTATAGATGTGAAAACATCATTAATTTTTTTTCCATTCTATCAATATCATCACTGTCTTCAATTGAATCATGTGAGCTCATTTCTAATCATTCTTAGGTTGGAAACCCATCTATATCATGATGAAGAACAAATGGAAACTGGTCATCTAAAAAATTATCCAATCAAATATTTTCATTTAGATCATGATTATTTTGAGATTTCATTTTCACCCCATTATGATAGCACAAATATTAGTTAGTTTGAAACCCATATTTGGTTATATGATATATAACATATTTACAACTCAACAATTGTCTTCCATGAAAATTATAACATGTGAAATGTATGTGAATACTATCTGAAGAATTTTTAAATGAAAAATCTAATGATCTCTCCAACTGGTTTTGAAAATTCCTTGAGATTTGATCAGTTTCACACATCAAACATCTATCCACCATTTAATAATAACTATATAACATTTTGTAAAATTAATTAAATAAAATTAATGTCTAAACAAAATTATATTTAATGAAATGAGAACTATTCAATTTATATGAAACCATAACTGACACACCAATCTATATGAAAATCATAATATAATAGAAAACAATATAATATATATATATATAATACTACAAATATGAAACTACAATACTGAATTCCATTATATCAATTAATATTCAAGGTCCAAATACATCAAGGGACATTGAATTAATTATAAAAATGTTTCTAATGTAATATAAATATATATGGGTGTTATTTAAATGGGATGTAATTGAGTGCATAAATGGATGATGCATAATGAACCTTCAGATAGGTGCTTTAGTGACTCTCCCCTTAAATATGGCCTACTTCATGTTTGTTTAATTCAGTATTGTTTTATTTTGTTTAATTAAATTTAATTACATTCATTTAAATTATGTCTTAGTCTGGTCATGTTAGATAATTGTTTATTTATTTTTCCTAGTCTCAATCAGTTGGGGTTGTTATCTTTAGTTCAAATGATATATTTTTTGAATTTCATTTCGATCAATTTGGAATTGTTTGATTCAAAGTGGAATAGTTTATTTCAAATCGGATATATTAACTTTTGTACAAATCAATTCCATTTGGCTGAGTTTGGTGTTGTTTGTTATGGTTTTATTCTACTTTGTACAACGTGATTATTTTTAATTTGGTTTGTTTTTTTATTTGGATTTGTGTAAATGTGGTAGATATTTATACTATGAGTATACTTGAGGTTTGAATACTCATTTTTATGGAGTGTAATATATTGATGATGGTTTGAAGGACATAACCTAGGAGAAAAGGTGATTCACATATATCGTAGCTACCCTAGGGTTAGGTTATCAATCAAAAGCTACTTCAACTATATATCTTGATAATAAGATTTCATTCAATCAACCATGAAAACATTCATAATGTAAAGATAATAAATTCATTAAATACCTTATTTAAATTATCTCAAGTCAAATCATATACCACATTAACATTATATAATTCAAAGGTGATACTATTATCCTATATTCTCTGACATCATATTTGGAAAAGGATGTTGGAAATCAGGGTAAATAAATATCAAAACATAATGCAACATTGATTATCACACCATGAAAATTGTTATATAAGAAGCAATGTATTGAGTTGGAGGTTGCATGTTAGTAAAAAACATATTATCATAGTACATTAATTTAGGAAAATTAATAAAAAATATCATATAATAATAATAACATTCCATATAAGATTACTTATATAGAGACCACATCATGACAACATATGCCACTACATAACCTTCTAAATGTAAGAATAATCTGAATTTCCTGATGATTTTACACACCATGAAGGAAGATTCAATTCTATAAATAGTCTTTAATAATAGTATAGAAATTCCATATAAGAGTGTTCCATACTACAACCATTCATTATAAGTAATAAACTAAACATATATATGAGTAAAGGATTGAGTATCACACCACAATGATGTATATTTCACTATAATGACGTATTTTATGCTGCAAGGAATATCCTATGATACATTTATGTGGTTATAGAATGAGATGGTATATTGGATCACTCCACTTATGTAATGTAACACAATAGTTATGTGAGACATTGAGAAGATAAATAAAATTATCTTATTGTAAAACTAATGTTTAATTTGTTGGGATCCAAACATTTTTAGAAACTATTGAACACCTGGAGGAATCTAAAATATAATTCCACAATTAAACTATAGGACCACACTACAATAAGTCTATATATTAATGATATTTGAGAATCCATTAGTCTAAAATTATTTATCTATATGTATTATGTCATATCATTACTATTAAAGAAGTTTTACTACTACATATTACAATATAATCATAAAGAATTTATATTTTAATGCATAAAAAATGTAATATCAATTCATAGGATAATCTACATAATGTGTTGATGAATAGTTATAAAATAAAATTTTCATTTTAATATTATATGACACACATATGCATAAAGCATATTAAATCAATAATATATAAGAAATCCAAATTTATTTCATATGGACTGAATATTGGATAGATGTAGTATGTTTTAAATTGCATATTATAGATAAGAATAAATATTATGTAATTTTTATAATAATTATTAGATTATATAAAGTGTGTTTCTTAAGAATGTTTTGTTTATATGTAAATGCAATGATTTTGAGTATACAATAACACTTAAAAATATACTTCACATGCCTAGTTAATTTCACTAAAATAATATACTTGACACTACTAATCTAAACCCTTAATATGGATGTGCAATTTAAAACCATTAACATGAAGTCTTAGAAAAATAATTTTTTGTCGTATATCAACTCATATAGAGCAATTTATTATGGAAACCAAAATTATATCTTGTGAAACTACTGATGGGGGGTACTAAATGATGGATCAAGACATTTCCGATTCAGTATTGAAAAAACCCATTGGAAAAAAGATGATTGAGTATGGGACTCTGTGGCTAGAGAATAAGATTGAAGCACTCCTAAGGCTAACAGTCTAGAGAAATCTGAGGGGAGGGGTGCATGTGACTTCGATATTATGATTATATCCAGATGTAGACCAAAATGGGAGTGCTACTATTAATCCGAATGGGAGTTATATTATGGATCATGATGGGGGTAGGCAAGCACTCATGATTTGATCTAGATTGTATGATGGGAGGAGCACCCACATTGCGATTTTACAAAAGACATAGGAAAACTATTTTAAAAACTATGTCTATAGGTATGTTATAAAAACAATTTTTGAAGAACATAGGGTTAGCCTATACTAAAATATCCATAATGATGATATTTTAAAAAGACCCATAAAACACCTTTAATTTGAAAAATGTACTCCACCTATGAATATATTTATATCAATATATCATTGAGGAACATTATTAAAAACATGTCCATGATCTCTTGGATCATGGTTCTCATAATCCTTATGAAAAATAATGGTCCATTCCTAAAACCCAATGATATAAATATGTTGTCAAATTTCCCATAGATACACATAAATGTAGTCTTCTAGATATCATTGTATTTTACACACAACTGATGATATCCACACCATAGACCAGTCATTGAAAACCAACTATTTCCACTTAGTTTGCCAATGATATCTTCTATCAATGGAAGGGATAACTGTTCATGAACATTACATGAATCATTCTATAGTAGCCAATACACATCCTTAGTATAATATATTCATTATTAACTAATAACATAGGAAAAAACTAATGAGGCTGGATTGGATTGATGAAATCCCCCTACAACAGATCATCCACTGGAAACCACCACTCAAGTATCTCCCCCGGATCCATATGATTGGGATATATAGTGATCAAAGACATGGATGACTACAACTCTACCACATAATCATTGTCTTGTCGTGGGATGGGGATTGGTGGGGTGGGTTTGGCTCATATCCTCCTCAAGGAATGATTTCAGGAACTTCTATAAAACAGTAAGAATATTACATGTATATGTTCCCACTAAATTCTCTATTAACTATGAAAAAGAGGATATACATTCATTCTACACAAGTAATGACCTCACTTACCAACAAAAAACACAAGAAGCCTATTCACATCAGATACCAAAACAATCCTTTGGAATTATTTTATGAAATCCAAAACACAATAAAAAATATTCGTCTTAATGATAAACTCATATGGATATATATGAAGTTAGAATAATTCTCCCATAGACTAGTTATACCCCATCACTGGACTACATACCAGGTGCACATCAACTAAAGACGAATGACATCCAGAAAGTTCATATTACACTAGGGAACATAGATGTCCCACGATGTCCAATAACAGAGCATGAAATGATGTGTGAGGAACATTGAAGTGATAAGATCCTAAATAAAATAAATAACACATGAGTGTGGATGATAAACTTATTTTACCACAAACAACACTCACCTCTACCTACATCCATGCATCTAATTTTTTTATTTG
Source organism: Viscum album (assembly GCA_963277665.1). Lineage (NCBI taxonomy): Eukaryota > Viridiplantae > Streptophyta > Magnoliopsida > Santalales > Viscaceae > Viscum > Viscum album. Next base: position 554,376,824 of record OY728134.1, read on the forward strand.
ACAACTCCCATTATTTCCACCATTTAGTTTTTAGCCTCCACAACCAGGCTATGTCCTAGGACCCTATTGACATGGAATATTATGAGGTTTTCCTCTACCAACCATATTTTTCATGGCATATTATTATTTTGTGGTTGTCCCTACCACTGAAAATACCTCCTAGGAAACTTATTTTTTATTAAAAAAAGTGGTTTGAAAAACATCACAATACAAGCCATCTTTCCTGGTTAAAAACTGGCCCTAGTAGTTTCCATATCTTCCATACATATTGTTTGAAAATGGTATGCTCTTGATTGGTTATTTGGAGAAATCTGAAAAAGAATAATGGAATAATATCTCCAATGGTTGGTTCCCCAGGGAAACAAACCCTAATTTTCTAAACACCCAGGAACTACTTCCTGAATCTATACTCTTCAAGACTATCCATGGCCACTCTATAGAGGCTAAAATACTATGTAATGAATACTCTCAGTGACTAGATCCTTTTTCTACACCTATAGATATTTAAGGAGCGTAAATGGAGTGACCACATACTTGAAAAATGAGTGTAAAGCCTCATCCAGATGTCGTGTTATGGTCTCCGTGTAAGGGAAAAAACTAATGTGATGTTCATGAGGTCCTTGACCATGATCCAAATATTCTACAAATTAATAATCCATTAGAATAAAGGGAGTATCTACAACATCTTGTTTGACCTCATCATCAATGAAAGGAACTCTAAATAAATTTCATTCTAAAATTATAGAAACAAAACATTTTCCTTTATATTCTAACTAATAAATTTCACCTGCCATAGACGTTCATCTCCCCACAACTGAATAACTACAAAAATAATCCATAACTCAACCCATGATTGTATTAGACCAAAACTAATATATAGATTCTACTACTTGTGCTTCATATATAGATTTAAGACACAACCCTCGTACTTTCCCAAACTCTTCCATAGAAAGAAAATGGGTATTCCCCTTGAAATCCATATATACCATTGCAGGGTTGATACAATAATGACCTATCAAGTTATCTTTATGAACCTAAAATTCCTAATACACATGTAGAAAATGACCATCATCCATGCTGGAATGAAGGGAGAAAATTCAAGGCATGAAAAAATGGATTTCTATAAAATTAATTGAATTAGTTCATTTTTACATTCCAAATAGTTGTGAATTCAGACATGAACAAAAAAAATATTTATCCATATTACTATCATGTGAATCTTACTAGAAAAAATATCCACCTCACTTAGTTATTAAATAAGCGTAGAGTACATGGACCTGATCATGGTGGGGGGATCTTTTGTCGGGGTTGGACTTAGTGGTCTATGATTTTTACCATGATAAACATTAATCATTTCCACACAATCACCTGACAACATCATAGTTTGTAACATGAGACTTCATACCCTATCTCAACCAAATATAATGATTCAACTCTATCATGAACCCTTCCATCCAAAGATATCACAGTGAAGGAAGAGTTGTAATGACACCCATTTATCTCATTCATCTGGCCTCAGGTTAGTGATAAGCATCAAGGCTATAAATTACATATTGATCAGAGTCTATAACCTCTATAATAAATGATTTCATGAAATAGGATAACAAAATCAAAACCAATCCATAAGATAATATAAAATCAAACAAAAGTATTTCCCCTGATGTATGGCAACAAAAAAATATAAAAAGAAAAATATAAGTACATATATTAGTGACTCAATAGCATCTCTAAACCCTCGATCATGCAATTTATATATTATTCCCAAATTTCCATCTATAAAAATGAAAATCAATTATATATATAAGGAGAGAGTACAAGTATTCTCATAAAGACCATACTCAATATCTTTGGTGAAAATGTGAAATGAGAAAAGTAATGCAATAGTCAACAAACAATAGACCCAACAAGAATCGAAATACGTCAAGAAATCATCACAACATCACCAGGAATAATCACAAAATAACTAATACAATATACTAATATATCAAAAATATCATAACAACAAAGGGAATGTTGCTACCACTTCCCCCTGAATTTCTATTATCATGCCCTAATGATGTATGCTATATGCTCTAATCCATTCAATAAATTTTACATTAAAATGACATATCAACTGAAGAAACATAGACCATATATGTTGTGGGTTGAGAAACATCCCGACCTTCCCCAACACTAAATGTTTTAGCATCCTATGCTACATTCAGATGTTGTTACATCTTTGTAACATCACACCACATCTCACCCGAAGACATATAGGAAATCCAAACACCTATCTCTTGATGAAACACAGTCCTTCAAAACAAAAGTAATGAGACATCGAGTGGGGGTAGATATCCATCCATATCACCACTGTCTTGGATGTTGGTGAAAACACCCATAAGCCATAACCTCTAAACATTAATATGGTTTTCCAAGTCGAGTGGGGAACGTAATAAAATTACAAAAATAAAATAATGATAAGTCAACAAGACAAAATACATGACCCATGGGATATGAATAATCTCACTAGCACACACCACCAAAACTAGTAAACCACTTATATATGATGAAAACCTCTTCCACAACTATATACAACCCACCACATCACTACTCCACCAGAAACATTATATTTCCATATTTCATAAATGGTTTCACCACTTTCTCGATAAAAAATGTTTTGTTATCTTCAATTTAATATGTGTAAGATCCCATTATTGGAAAGGATGATGTTTCTAAGGGAATTTGATATTACCATGGTGGAAATTTCATTTTGGGATCTGGGAATTTGAGTGAGGTTATATGGTTTTTAACGTCCATAAATGTGGAATTGGGATTTACTTTTTGATTATATGGAAGAAGTAGTGTTTCTTGTTAACACTGGAAGAAAAACCAGCATGCCAGGTTACTAGAAAAAGCTGTTATAGGCCATTCACTCCATGAATTCCATTATTCAGATGAACAAGTCCATGGGGGTGAAACTAGTCGATATAGGTTTTGATATCCTGGGGGATTACCCTTAGTAATTTAGGATGTCTATATGGTCTACATCAGGATTTTGGTTCACATCATGAAACTTGATCAAAATTTGGATTATTTTGCATTGACTTTTAAAGACATATTTGGGACTAGGACCATTTGTTTTTCATCATACTACATGAGAGATCCAATGACTTTGAAGTGTCTCCTCTCCCTCTCCTAGGGATCATTGGATCTCCTCCATTCCAGCTTGGATTCTATAGTACTCCCTAACATTGGATATCCCTTATTAATCTCATATTTATTCATATTTATCTTCTTATTGTTCATCCCTTTTGGAATAATAAGTCACTATGATCTCTTTTTCCGTATTTTCAAGGATTTTATCAAATATATAAATTTACATACTTTTGGATTAAGTTAATGACAGATAAATGATCACTATAAATCTCATTGTATAAGTTTGACTTTATTTTTTCTCATAAATTCGTACTCATTGATAATTTTCCCCTATTCCACATGTCATGATCTGCATCTATTTCATTTAAAATGAGAAATTAATTACATGGATACCAATTAATTTAATTTACTCTCCATTATGCAATGAATTTCACCATATCAGGATTCACACCTAATACTTTACAACCCCATTTTGGGATCATTGTAAAAATTTCATTATGTATTCAAAAATTAGGTAACTAAATTTCCCCTTTTTTGTTCTTCTTTAAATGGTTGATTTATTATATTATCTGAACAATTTAACACTCACAAGGTGTGTTTGATTAAATATTATTCAAGATGTTTATAATATTATTAATATTATTTATAATATCAATTTCATTCCTTACACCATTTTATAATATAACCACTATGGAGTGAATAATCTTCTGTAATGAAATGGGTAATTGAATGATTGTGTTTGAGATGGTATGTGCCATAGACCTGACCAATGGATTCCTAAATTTACTTATAAATGAAATGGTCCAAATTGTTTAACTCTATTGTGTAATGGAATAATATAACACATAGAACTTTTTGTATGATTTGGTGTCCTAGAACACGTTTTTTGTAATTTGATTACATGGGTATTTAATGTATTAAAATATTAACCATCTTATTACATATTTTTCATTTTTCTGCATGAATATGATGTAATAATTTCCTAAAGTATTTGATACATTGATAAGGTCATGGAAGTTCCCCTCTCTGATGAGATCCTTGAAATGACTTAACAATATTCTTAAATAGAGTTATGTAGTTGGATAACATAATAGGTTGGGACACATTGTATACAAACCATCAGTTGTGATTAGTCATAAGTAGATGAGACATCCTCTCATGATGCTCGCACTTGGTAATCCCCATGATGAGATATTATGAGAACAAACATGCAAGTAAGAGTTCTTCATGTTTTGGTTTCATCAGATATTTCAATATTCGAGCATGTGTAATGGTCCATAGAGTTTTAGATTATCATTAATATGTGTCACGAATCACATACACTGACTTACAAAAAAAAATTCCCAAGCCATATGTTTGTGGGAAGTAGGGTACATAGGGTGCATCCTCAGTGGAATGGTATTAATGGATAAGTCATGGAAGGATTTTTCCCTTCCATTTATGGAAGTTTATATCTCTTCTATTTGACTGAAATAGATATGTCGCATGAAATTCCATTTCTATGGTGCAACAAGGAATTTATTTCAAGTAGTCAAAGAACGACATATAAAACCTAAAGTTTGAAGAAACTATCATGAAACCTACTTGATTAAATATTGAGACTTAGGGATTTAATTACACAGTGAGCGTTCATATTTGCTAGTCATTGTTGGGACATTATGTTATTTCTCTTGGGTACCCTAACCTGTTTCTAGACTATACACTTGGACTTTAGGAAAGCCTGAAAATTGATAATAAGAAGGAATCCTATAGTGTCACACACTAAGTGTTTTTTGTAATATCGGTAAAAATGTATTTGAATTTTACTTATGAAATAAATATTATTCTCAAGAACATGGAATAATATTTTTCAAGTTAAAATTATAACATAAATTAAATAAATTTTTATTCATCTTAATTTGAGTAAAATGTAAATATTTATTTCATTGAATAGTTACTAAATATTTATTTACTAGTTTGTAAATGAAATATATTCTTAATAGAATAAATTATTTATTTATTTATTCGGGTGATCAATAAATGGAAATGGATTTGATCGGATAAAGGCTGGTCCGGTAGTAAAATAATTATTTGCAACACCATAAATAAGTATTTAACTAGTTGGAACAAGGTGAATATATATTAACACTACTATTCTTTTTTATATGGATTTTTATTTATAATTCTGTTTTGCAAAATTTTGTGCATGATAAATAATGACACAAAATTCTTATTAAGAGAATGTTTTTTCAATAAGGTTATGAATGTATTTAATTGTTGTTATGAAATTTAATATTGTAAATGAATCCCCATGTTGATAAATATTCAACTACTTCTACTGTTCCATGTACTAAATTACACACCTGGTGAATTGAGAATTGTTGGCACAAAAAATTTGTCTCTCAAATGAAGGAGAGACGTTCATCATGATCGAATAATGATCGATCAAGAACGACCGAAAAATGAAACTCACTTTGGCGTGATAGCACTTAGAGAATGAGTGGTGTCTATTATAACCCATCAAAGCACGTATAGATCACAGTACGATATATTCTTGTGTGGATCCTCAAAAGCGCAATGAGACAATCCGAAATGGTCGTTCTGGATGATCAACATCGTCAACGAATAAAGAACCAAAGTTCCATGTATTTTTAATATATATGAAATTAATTAAATTAAATATTAACATGATGTGAAAGATCCTTTTTCTTTTGGACCTGGTGCCTTCCTTCTGTTGTCTAAATATTTGATTTTAATCGAACAATACTAGCATTCATCCTTGTATTGATCCTGAATTGTTCATCGATTATGGTAAAGGTAATGTGGGGCCCTAACCAATGATGTGCTTCAGTTGTGTATGAATCCTTCATATGGTATCAAAGTAGGATATCATCTTTTATAATTATTTATTTATCTTCTATGATATACACATTAATAATTTATTTTGTCAATTCTAGGATTAATCGTTCTTATAATATTAAATTTAAAGATATGGTCTTTGTTTTTTCTTATCTTGTAGATTTCATGGAGATGAATAATTTTTTATTTAAAATAAAATGAGGAACCCATTAGGAGGTGTCAATGATTCTTCCAAGGTGAAACAAAACTACACAATATGTGTTCAGACCTACACATCGCATTCTCTTCCATACACACTATGTAATCCGGACTGCACGTTGTGTAGTCGTGCGTAGAGAATTGAGATTAATTCAGTAATTACAGAAGCCGTGTGAAATTATTACATGTAGGGTAATTAATTTTACACCATGTGTTGACCAGGACATATAGGCACAAACATAAAGAATTAAATTCCATGTGGCCCACTGTATATGGAGTGTAGTCCCTTTGGGTCAGCAGAAAACCCTTGTATCCCATACACATATTGAGCCAACTAGAAACTGTGTAACATGGATACAACACAGCGTGTATCCCACTATACACAACATATACTCTAATGTTTCTAAATTACACATCAAATACAGAGTCCCTAGCAATGTAATATTGGAGTGATGGTGAATTTTGTACATGCCTTCTAGTCAAAACTACACACCATGTACATTAACAAATTACACAAAGATGAAACATTAATGATTGTTTAATGTTTAGAACTACTTATCATGTCTAAATCATACTATAGTTTTTCACTCTATGCATTGGGTCATCATGTAAGTAATATTTCAGATGATTAAAACACTATAAAAATATAATACATGTTAGATAGATTATAACTGGTATTCAACTAGTTACCTCCACAGTGCATTTATGTAAAAGGTTGAGAATCTCATGAAAATTTAGAAAAGCTTTATGATAAAAGGATTGATTAATCAAATATAATAATTAATTCATATGATCATTTTTTATCTTAAAAAGAACGATTAATGAATTGAATAATATTTTTATTAAATGTGTAACTCATTTCATGTGCATAGATGATCATGATATATATCATACCCTATTTGTGATTCATTTCCCTTTTAATGTATTTGTTAAATTAATTGTTGGAATATTCCCCATCTATCACCATAAATATGTATGTCTTTATAGACAGTGGTTTCTTTTATGTAAACCCATTTTTACACCACATCTACATGTGAGTTAAAAATAATATGTAATTGTTGGATAACCCAATTTAGTGAACGCGGTTTAAGCAGGATCTGAGACGAAACTAATCCTAGGAGATACAATGGTGGATAGGTGGAAAGATGTAAACATGAACCCCAAAGGTTCAAGGTGTTTCGTCCCTAGATTAGGGGTTTTTATCATCCTCTAGATAAACAATCCATTATAAAATCTCACGATCATTCAATTTATTTTATTTTATTTTTGTCAGTTGTATGTTTTTTTCATTATGGATGTGTTTTCGCGATAACATAATTAATGTACTAACAAGAATTCTAGGTGGAACTAAAATAAACAAGGCATATTATTAAACATTATCAAGATATGGTTAATCAATAAAGTAATTTATACATAATATTAGCATTCATGAGATAAAGATAATAATCAATTTATACAAAATAGTAAAAATACATCAATAAAATATTAGGTCAGGCTAAACCTTTCATTGCATGACTATGGGATAGTCTCAATAAAACAATTTGTTTGACCAAAACTTTTTGGGACACTTACATTTATAAAGGAAGCCCTAATGAATGGTTTTGGGTTGACATAACCATATTGAATCCATAAGAGTATCCCTTTCTAGTCATTGTGTAATATTGGAGGTAAGAGTTCAGGAAATCCAGGTCAAGATTTCAGGATTGGGGAGTCCAGTTAATAGATCATGGAGCTTAAATCCCACTGTTGGAAGAAAAATTCCTTCCCAAATACACTTAAATATATTGAATACCCCTTGTTGGGGTTATAAAAAGGGGAATATGTATCCTTTCCACTAGAATGTCATGGAATATAAACATTCTGAGATCAATGGTGAGGGAGATTTGGACTTTATAAAATTGTGTGAGGGTTAATCAAATTAATTTATCATTTCTCATAAAAATGTGATCAAGAAAGTGGTACTGATATGATATTTTAATTGTAGAATAAATATACTATCCCATCAACCAAACTATCACTACGATCAATTCTGTACAAAGGAAACATCCTCACCAGTAGTAACCTCTATGAATGGTTAAGATGACTCTAGATTATTCTACACCATGAACGACATTCTTATGTGATGGAGTCAGCATTACCTGATCTGCATGATCATGGGCCATGTGATCATGATTTCCTTTTTTATGATCAAAATATAAAATATGTTGTCAACATTCAATGTATGATACCATCATCAATTTCTAGTTTGCTCATGAAGTCTCAAGAAAAAAATGTTTTCCTGTAGCATGGTTGATCACCTCTATGGTCATTACCACGACAGATTAAGATAGGAAGAGTTTGAGAAATCCAATGAACTCATTCAGAGTAATATTCTAGAGGGTAACCCATCGGAGCTGCATGTAGTCAATATCATTGGCTACATTGAGTGCTTGGAGGTTCTATGTATTAAACAACCAAAATAACTAGTCACTGATCTCATTCTCTCATCACTCCCTCTTAGATTCTCTAGCATTATTGTTAATTTCAATATGAAGAACATTGAGAAGTCTCTATCTGATCTTCTTATCATCATTCTCCATGTAGACAAAAATATGAAGCACGATAAGCCTTATCTCCTTATGGTGAATAATATTAATGGAAAGGGAAATAGTTTTATGCAAAATTATTCATCACTCCATTCCATGAAAAAGAAGATCAATGAGGAAGCAAGGGAGCATGTGGTAGTTTTTTTTACATGTGGAAAAAAGGGCCACTGGAAGAATAAATGAACCTATACCAAGAAGCAAGGGGATGCTTTATGTGCGTTTGTTATCAAGTGAAAATTATCTGTTTATAAATAGTGGGTATTGGATACAACATGTGGTGATTTCATGTGTATTCTAATATAGGAACCAAGAAGATTTATGAAAATTGATTGAGGGGAGGTAGATCAACAAGAAGCCAACAAAGCTAGATTTTCTATTGTATCTGTCTGGGAATACCCCCAATCATTTTCCAAATAAAATGATCTTGGTGTCAAAGGGTTGTAATTATTTTCCTTCTGTAACCTAAAACATTATTTCTATATCTAGACTAAATACAAATGGATTGGATTTCATGTTCAAAAATTAATGTTTTTTTACAATGATAGTATTTGTTTTGGTAGGGCACATTTATCCAATGGTCTTTACATTTTCGGATTACGCAATCCAAATAATTAAAATTGATAAAAAAATATACTTCACATGACTCATACCACACACAACATTGGAATCACCATCTATGTCATGTAAACGAGATGCTCGTTAAAATGTTACATCAAAATGGATATTTAGATTCTTCTAAACTAAAACCATTCGGCGTATGTGATTCGTGTTTATAAGGAAAACTGATCAAATCCCCATTTACTGGGAAATGTGATAGGGACAAATAGATTCATGAATTGGTTCATACCAATGTGTGTAGACCATTTACAATGTCATCAAGGGGTGGGTATTCATACTTCATATCGTTTTCTGATGATTTTTGTAGATATGGATATATCTACATAATGATTTATAAGTCGTATTTTTTTAGATGTTCAAAGAATAAAAAAAATGAAGTTGAGAACCATATTGGTATGAAGATTAAGAAACTCCATTCAAACCAAGGTTGAGAGTATCTTAATCTTAACATCATAAATTACTTATGGGTGTTTGGGATCTTATCCCAACTCACTTCTCCTTACACGCCTTAGTGGAATTGTGCATGCGATTGGAGGATCCACAGCTTGTTGGGCATGGTTAGATAAATGATGAGTCATACATGTCTTCAATTACCATTTTGGGGATATTCATTACAAAAAACAACATACATACTAATAAAAGATCCAACTAAATTGATACACGGTATTACATTTGACCATTGAGTGGGAGAAAATCCATGTTTTTAATTTACATATGTTGGGTAATGAAGCATTAGTTAAGGAATCTTCAGGTAAGAAACATCCACTCCAAGGAAGAAGATGTACTGTTATTGGATACCCCAAAGAAAACAATTGCAATTACCTATATAAACCCTTAGACAAAAAAGTTATAGTGGAAAGGCAGGCCAAATTACTTAAGTGGGAACACATCTCCAAAATATATTTTGGGAGAAAAATAAACTTCGATGAAGTTAAGGCTAACGGTATACACGATTTGGTACAGGAACATATTCTACAAAGCCCTATGGAAGAAGAATCTGTTCCAGAGGCGCAAGTACTGCGTAGGAGTACAAGAGAGGTTAGTAACATGGAATGGTACTATTTTCTAGTTACTGAGGATGGAAACTCATTATTGGTTGATAATAATGATCCACTGAAATACAAGGAATATTTATGTGGAACGAAAACTGTTATGTGGAATCAATCCATGAATTCATGAAATGGATTCCATATACAAAAACATTGTCTAGATACTGGTAGATTCTCTAATTGATGTAAAGAATGTTCGGTCCAAATGGGTATTCAAAAATAAAATGGACATGGATGGAAATTTCAGTACATATAAGGCCTGACTGGTTGCAAAAGGGTTTAAACAACATTAAGGAATTGACTACGATAAATCCTTTTCACTAGTTATGATTCTGAAATCCATAAGAATTCTATTGTCCATTTCTTATTACCATGACGATGATATATGGAAAATGGATTTCAAAAAAATCTTCCATAATGGGAACCTTCAAGAATATGTCTACATGAGACAACTGGAAGGTTTTGTGAATCCAATGGATAAAAATTATGAATGAAAGTTTTAGAAATCATTTAACCAATTAAAGCAATCAGCCATGTCATGGAACGTTCATTTTGATGAATCCATAATGGAATTTGGATTTATTATTATTTAATGTGAGCCTTGTGTCTTAAAACAGTTTAGTAGGATTACAACTGTTTCCAAATAGTATATGTTGATGACATATTACGTATTGGAAATGAGATACAAGTCGTACAATCTATTATGGAATGGTTGAATAGATGCTTCCCTATGAATGATTTAGTAGAGTTAGCATAAATTCTTGGGATCAAGATCCATCATAATAGATCCAAGAAATTGTTGGGAAATATTCCAAGTATATACATAAACATGATACTGAATAGATTTTATATGAAAAATCCAAGAGTGGATTGTTTCCAGTGTCACATGGGATTCATCTTTCTATGAAGATGTGTCCATAAACACATGGGGAAAGAGTGAGAGAATGAAAATGACTCCATATGCATCATCGATTAGGTCAATCATTTATTTAAATATATTTACTATTCTATATGATTCCTACATATTGAGTACGACAGGAAAATACCAAGATTACCCAGGAGACCGCAATTGGATGGATGAAAATATTGTCCTTAAGTATCTGAGGTCTACTAAGGATATATACCTAGTTTATGGAGGAGATGAGGAACTAGTCATGAGAGGATATTCAGGTCGTAGTTTCCACACTGAACATGATGACATTAAGTTGCAAACAGGATATATCTTCACATTGAATGGAGGTGATGTGAGTAGGAAGAGGTCAAATCAGAGTGTGGTTCTAAACTCTACAGTAGAGTCTGAGTATATGATATGTTTTAAAGTAGCTAAAGAAGCAGTTTGGATGAAAATATTAATCCAGGAGATAGATTTGGTACCTAGATGTAAAGATAAAATCCCAATATATGATGATAATACTCTATTGTGGGCTCTTAGAAAAGTGCCAAGGTCATATTAGAGGATGAAACACATAATTTAGAAGTATTATCTGTTGAAAGATTTTTCATAGAGAGGTGAAGTTGCAGTGGACTGTATCTCCAAGGAATATATTGTGGAAAACCACTTCACTAAATAATTGATTCATTTGAAACATGATCAACATGTAAGGTCTAGTGTACTAAAAATCGTAGGTAATTATCCTAGTCCTAGTGGGAGTTTGTTAGAATTAGTGTCCATGAAAAAAATATTTTTACACTGATTACAATGATATGTTATTTTTTCTAATTATTAAACATCATATTAAATATTTTTCAATGTTCTTCTTAACTATGATATAATAATGTCCGAGAGTATTTTTTAATTGATACGGGCATGCGAGTTCCCTCAAATGATGAGAAATTTGAAATGCAATAACAATAGTCTTAAATATAGATAGTTGGTGGGAAGACATACTGTTATGGGACACATAGTATATAGACCATCAGGTTTGAGTACTTATAAGAAGATGAGACTTCCTCTCATTATGTTCTCACATGGTAATCTCCAAGTTGGGAGATTTTGAAAACTAACCCACCAGTAGGAATTCTACATGTTTTGGTGTCATCAGATATTCCAATCTACGAGTTTGTGGAATGGTCCTTAATCATTAATATTATCATTAATACATGTTGCGACTTAAGTATATTGATTTAATGATGAAAACCATCATTCCATATGTTGATAGGAAGTACAGGTGTGTTGGGTGTGTCTTAAGTGGCATGTTGTAAATGAATAAGTTGAGGAAGGATTTTTAACTTCCATTTATGGAAGTTGATATCTAATTCCTTGGATTGAAATAGAACTGTTACAAGAAATTACTTGGCCATTGGGTAATGACGATTTTATTTCTGGTATTCAATTAATGATGTGTCAAGCACACATGATGATAAAACTATCATGAAACCTTCTAGATGAGATATTGAGACAAAGGGATTATGTTACACAATGAGCGTTCCAATATCGATGTCGTTATTGTGACTTTATGTTCTTTTTCTTAGCTACCTTGAACCGTTTCTAGACAGTACTCTTGGACATTAGGCAAGACTGCCTAATGCTAATGATAAATAATTCTAGTGGGTCCCACAATAAGTATTTTTGGTTGTCATGGTTAAATTATATATTATATTAATTTATGAAATAAATATTATTTTTAGGTCCATGGAATAATTTTAGTCAAGATAAACCGACCACATAAATTAAATAAATTTCATTTCACCTGATTGTGAGAAAAAAATATTTATTTATTTTATTGAACATTTAATAAATATTTTTTTATTAGTTTTTAAATAAAATATTTATTTAACGAATAATTTATTTATTTATTTATTTGGGTGTTCAATAAATGGATGTAGATTTTGTGGGGACCAAGGCAGATCCAATAGTAAAATAATTATTTTCCTAATGGTAAATATTTTATTAACTAGCTAGAACTAGTTATAATAACACTAACTCTAATATTATTTTGTGACGAAGAATTTTATTTATAATTATGTATTGCACATGTTGGTGCACCATAAATAATGAATCGATATTATTATTAAGGGCACATATTTTATCTAAGGTTAGAAATGTATTTAATTTTGGTTACCCAATTAAATATTGTAACTGAATCCCCATGAAAAAAATGAACAAGTACATCTATTTTGCAATTCACTGAACTACACACCGAGTGAATTGATAATTGGTGAGCCTGACAATTTCTCTCTCGAATCCTCTAAACTCCACAGTCATGAATGTGGTACATTATTCATTATCAAAGAACAATTGATCAAGAAAGGATGACACAAGACACTTAATTTTCCACTCTAGCACTCTGAGAATGAGTATTGTTCATCAGAGGCCATCAGATTACATGTGGATTGCTGTTAAAAGGATTTTGGTTTTGATACCTGCATGCGCAACAAGATCATCTAGAAGGGTCATTCTGGATGATCAACATCATCATCAAATAATGTACTAAAGATCCACATATTCTTTTTCTTTATGAGATTAATTAAATTAATATAAACATGATGTTTATAATCATTTCTCTCTTATATATGGTGCATTTCTTATTTTGATGATATCATTGATTTTAACCCATGGATATTGGCATTCATCATCGTATTGACACCAGATTGGACATCGATTGCAGTAAAGGAAAAGTGGGGCCCCACCTAATGTTGCGCTTCCACTGTGTCTGGATCCTTCATTTTTTATTATCCATGCAAAAAATATTATATGAAATGTTTACTTACATGTCCTTATTTATCATTTTCACTTGAATTAACTTTAATGTCCAAGGTGGTTGTATGTATAGGAACTATATAGTTTATATTAATATTCATGATATTTAGGAATGGTGTCCCTTTTGACTTGTAATACATGGGCCCAGAGTCCCTCATGATTTATGTTACTTTGGAATGATTCCACCTCTTGATTATGATCTCTAGTAATTGTATACCTATTTATTTTTGATATATGGGCATTATATGCCCTCTTGATTATAATATTTGGGCATGATGTACCTATTTACTAATGGTACAATGGAATCAAGTCAGTTATGATTTCAAATAATTGGGTATGACGTCCCATATTGATTGTGATTTTCAAGCAGTTGTCCCTTATCACTCTATGAAATATTAATGACTATGCATACAAACTAGAGTTACACTTTTAGTCCTACCTATTCATATTAATACATACATGGCTACATCTTTCATTGTGTATATAGTCTATATATATAAATCTATATACTCATATGTATATATGTATTTATATGTATTCACATGTTCAATGGTAGCCTAGCATAGAATGAAGTAGGTATGGTCGGTCAGGTATCTTTTGAGAAAATGATTTCAGACTAGTGTAGGATAATTTATTTACTGCCTTTTCAATATTCCAACACATTATTGTATATAATAATCATAGAATGTTTAGAGGTAGACAATATTGTTAGTGGAATACTGAGTATATGTAGCACCCTATTTGGGTCTCCATTACAGTACAATACCTATGTATATCCCATGAATACAGGTTCAGGATAATAGATTATGCTTTTGATGTTCAATTTTACATGAGTTCCTAGGAGCATATGAGAGTTTTGGATATCAGGATGCTCATGGAGTTGTCCCTTTGGGATTTATTTCATAATATTAATGCAAATACAGTTATGTATTTCCTACTATATGATTACGACTTTAGTGGTTATAATATTATATAGATACACATGAATGGTTTTATATTTTTCAATAGTCATTCTATGGTTATTGTTATCTTCCACTGTTTTATATTTTATTTTTGAGACAACTCAATATTTATTTATTTATTTTTATTCCATTTTGATTCTTTAATAATGATGGTATAGTCTCCCATCCATACAATTATTAGACCCTCACTGATATTTTCAGCCTCTTGCAAATGAGGAGGAAAACTTGAGGCTACTTGGCTAGTCAGCTAGAGTACCATTTTTGGGGAACCCAGGTTGGGAAATTAAAAAGTGGTATTAGAGGTTTAATATTAAATGTATTACTATTTTGGGTTGGTAGACATGATAATTTAATTTTTTTCAAAATCGAGTTAATTTGTGTGTCTGGGTGTGATCACCCCATGAATAGGGAAAAGGCCAAGATTCAAGGTATGGTATTGTTGTCACGTTGTTCATTATTATGATTGATTAGGATGTCACATAAGTGATCGATATGAATTCTATTTTTTCTGATTTATGAAATTTAGAGTTCTTTCACTTATCCGGGTAATGTAATGATGTATAATTACTCGAATAATTATAGGAACAAATAGAGTCACATTCCATGCATATGAAATGCCACAGGGTTACATTATATATGTTTTTTACATGAGTGATATTCCATGCTTCTATGCTTAATTTAACATGATTTATAGAATAAATTATTACTATATATTGTTTCATGTTTATCATGTTTTCTTATATACCACTTTTCTATGGTTTCATTCTTATGTAGTGGATTAACATGATTATTTCCAAGTTTATATATATTTTCCAATTTTATATAATGCTACGTCATATTTCTGATATGTGTTTTGTAAAATAAATTGGTATTTGAATCCTTAACAATGCCTTCCAATATAGCTAGTTGGGGGATTTATATTTTTTCAGACGATTGGGAGTTGTTTGGGCCATGCACCATTAGTTTCAAGGGATGAAACATTTATAGTAATAACTAAATGAGTCATAATAAAATATTAAAAGCCTTATGTAACCTTATAAATAAGTAATGTTAAATAATATAATCAAACCAATGAGTATGAACATTTTATATACAAATATATAAGGTAATAAAATCCCCATAACACTAAATGAAAGCCAAATGAAAATTTTAAAGGCTATTACTGATATACTTTTTCGATGATTAACCATGTTATTAAATTACTAAATTTGAAATTGTAAATATATAGGTCAATTGGATAATGTTTTTTTACAGTACACTTGACCAGACAAGAGTAGGCCAGACATTTTGTGATTTAAACACACTAAGGGTGTAATTGGATATTTGAATAGTTGATGGGATCCTCATGGGTATCATTTAAATTTATATACCTTAATAGTAAACCCCATGGGTGTATATTTAAGACACATAGGAATAATTATATATTTTTATAGAAATCGATTATATATGTTATACATAAATGTATGGTGGAATCATACTAAAATGATCCCCTTTACGTAATAGAAACCTATTACCTATTCGTAAATAGTACTTATTAATTGTATTTTAATAGTTAAAACCCCAATAACAACCTAATGGGTGCTTCCTCTATAGATTGGAATTGATAATTTCATTAAAAAGGTCCAATAGTGAGAACCTTATGGGTAAATAATATGGATAAATGTAATTTATGAGACAAATTTATCTAAAATATGGCATGATGTCAGTTAAAAAAATAATGTTTTAAATGATGATTGATATTATCTTAATTTGTGCCTCATGGAATTAGAAATAATTTACTATTAATAAATGTGAGGGATTTAATGAAATCTTAATGCGGTGTTCTTAGTTTTAACACTCATGTAAGGTTAATCATTATGTCTCATTTCCAGTTGATTTAGAATAGGAATATAGTCATTTTCTATTGACTTCTTCTCTTATCACATGAACGTAAATGACATGTGGTAGAGATCCGTGATATTTTCAGCAAGACTCTTGTTTTGGGATTCAATGAATTATGTTGAAAAAGGGGGATATACATTTTTGGGTTGTACCCTTAGAACATAATACACTTATAAATGGGGTGATGGTTTTTCCAACATTAAGGGACATTTGGGTTCCTTTTGTTCTGATTAGGCCTCTATGTTCTGAAACAAATCCTGGGATAGAGGGGGTATTGTGTATAATGTTAACCTTGTCAGGTATGTCAGAATCATGTAATAATCTAATTAAGTGGGTTATACATGATTTGTGTTTGGTCAGCTGATATATAGGTTGAGGGACACTATAACATTATTTGTATGAGATGATTTGTGGGAATTTATTCCAGATTAACAGTCATAAGGAATTATATGAATCTTGGATTCAACTATTGTATGGACTATTTGATAGTGGAATTCGTTTTTAGGTTTGAATAATACAATGACATACTATTCATGAATTGTGCCCTGTCGATAATCAACATATATTTTAACTTTTGAAATTTTTTGTGATTTTATATAGATATGAAGTATTATCGTGAGTAATCAGATTGAGTAGTGGGTAAATATTAAAGGAGAACAGAAAAAAATATATAATAGTATAGGGAATAAATATCCCCAAGCCCACTCTGCCAAAACTCTCTCTGAATGCTTAGGGATTTTCACTAGGAAGGTCCTCTTATCACAAGACATACACAATTGACTGCAAGCAGTTGGAAACATTACAAGAAGTATTTATAGAGCATTATAGTTCATTTATATGGATCTGTATTATCAAAATCATATATTTATAATATAATACACTACCCTGATTGAGTTTGAGAATCCGTAACTCCAATAAATTAAATGAGTCTAATTTGATTTTATAAATATTTTCCTAATCACAGATGTAGCAACAAGTGATATAAAAGAGATATTCTTCATCAATAACAATGGTATTCATGAAATACTATATTTTAAGAGTTCCAAGTTTATAATGTTCTTCAAAAAATATAGAAACAATCAAACAAAAGTAGTTACACAATACGTGGTAGAATCATTTATGTCCCCAATGTTATATTTTTCTAAACATCATAGTCATTTAGTCATTTTATTTCTCAATAATTTTTCTGTATTCAGAATGTTATTTCACATATATGGTGATATAAAATGAAAAATTACACTTTCTATTTTAATATAAAATTGGACACCTTTTCAGTTTAGAAGATCCATGAATGTCCTATGATATCTCAAAATAATTCAAATTAAAATCATTCAACACATTCTTAACATCCCTTAGAAATTGGAAGGATTTTGTCCATTGAATTCGAGCATATGAATTGATCATAAAACATATGTCCATTGATATTTAAATTTTGTGAAACCATTTCAAAAATAATAAATAAAACATAAATTTTGAACTCTATTTTTGAATATTCAATTGAAGTGTCCCTTCAAATAACGATAAATTCCATTCCAAAGATTCATAATGTATGGTTTTTCATAAAAAAATAAGGATGATGATCCATACATTCCCAACAATGCAGGGTAGATGATCCAAATGTGTAACATCAAACATAACGTTTTATAAAAATGTGTTACTCATATAAATGTAATGTACGAGTAGTGTTTCTATAATTAATTCAAACACATTCAGAATACTTTTATAAGTATTAATAAATGTAAATAATATAAATTTCTCATTATGTATACTCCTGAATAATTCATAATGTAATTTCATCATAAATAACAATGGTATTTATGAGCGTCATAATCAATAATGTTTAAATAGTATTGTTGAGATAATACATTCCCAACAATCTCTCTATTTGGTTTATTAAAAAAACATAATATAACTTATTGAAACTATAGTAATTGGAAAAAATAAAATAATATCTTATCAAATTAATTAACACAAAAATAAAATTTCATTATATTAAAAAAATGTTATTTTACAAAATATTATCCTATTTTTTGTTTGATAAAAAATAATTTTAATTAAAATGGATTGGAACTCATTTAGTATAACACCCTGAAAATTCTGAAGTAAAACATTGTATTTAATAGCGTGTAAGACACACAACACCATGTCTATATGGTAATATAATATCCGGATACTTATTAATATATTCAATATTTAAAATATACATTATATGTTTCAACAGAGGCACCACCAAGTTAGTTTTCTTTAAACACAATAGTGGCCATCCTCTATATGTTGCATTAAATTCTAGATCAACCATCCTCAATTTCTTGTATGATATCCAAGACCGAGTACCACCAAATAAAAATGCATTATTAAAATATTATGAGTTAATATAACATGAGAAAACCTTGCCATTATGTTTCTGAATATGAGAAGTTTTAAAAGAGTTATGAAAACTCATGGTTTTTGCAAATATAAAATAAATACACGGTTTATCAATTAATGAGATACAAAAATAATAACCCATTTGATATACAAAAGAAATATTTTGTTTATTCATCCAAAAGAGTTTATTTCTTAAAAATCATAACTAAATAATATTAGTGAATAAGTTTAATGAAACATATATGTTATATATTAAATAATTTTTTTATATTTATGCATTAGTTTTTATATGCATATGTTAAGAAGAAAACATATTTCATAGATAAGGAAATTTTTTTAAGTGGAATTTTAACGCCTTCTAATGGAGAGCCAATTTTAAATCTTAAATTCGAAACTATAATAAATTTTATTTTCTAAAATAAACTTCGTTATTGAATACAAAATTTCAAAATTATCTTAAGTGTAATTTTTGGTAATTTTATATGAGACATCATTTTTTATGAAAAGTGAAAAATATTGCATTTAGTTAAAACATGCCTTTTTGTTTAAATTATTATTAATGTAAAATTATATTTTAAATTTAATATAACGTCACATTATATAATGACCCATACATTACATACATTGATATTATTTCAATGTTTGAGAATATTCAATAAAAAATATAACAAAGTCACGACATGACCATATAAGTATAGTTTCTTTGAAACTGGGAAACATAAACAACATGTTCATAGAAAATATTCATTATCTGCCACTTGTTTTTTCATAACTAGACCAATTTTTGACATATCTCACTCAATAAAATTCTTCATAACTTGGGGAAAAGAAACATATGAATGGGTGATCTCAACTACTCAGTAAAGGTAAACAAGGGAGATATCAATCAAATCATAATCATAATACATAAGAACATGTCATTTTAAAATAAAATCCTTCATATGAAAGATCGTGATATCATACCTTCGGATAAATCATAAAAGATTACAAGAATCAATTAACATAATTCCAAAATTTATAATGTAAGACATTATGTTTTCTTTCATACACATGAGCATAGAAAATAATTTTATATTAGTCGTGCCCCATGGTCAAGACCATCATAGTGGACAAAATCCATTAATGAACTGATTTCTCTCCATGTTCCAGTAATGTATTACAGAACTATGATAATTTCATATTATATAAATGTCTATATCATGTGATATAAACAATTATCCAATGAATTTGGGGGAGATATTGGTCCCAACCATCTCTTAATGACATCATTCTTTCGTGTTCTACAATAACATAAATAAATCATCATAATCCCTAGAATAAAATATAGTTCATTAATCATCATTCCACCACAACATAATCAAAGTAAAAATAATAGAATTCATTAAAATTATTCCTTCTTAAACATAATAAAATCATTATAACAATATGGATATTATATATGAATCATAATAGTATTAAATAATTCCATCATTGATGAAAATTGATTTAGATTTAACACCAGCAATCAATTATTAAAAAAAATATCCTTTCTTCTTCAAAACATATTATTTTCACTAAATGCCGCACAATTTTAAATGATAATAGTTTATTTATAGAAAACATGAAATATTATAGAGGAATATTCCTCGAAATAAGGAGTTATGAAAATATAAAAATATGTTCATGTAGTGTAAGATAAAAAAAATATTATCCTCGTACTTTTACCGTAAAATTTAAAAAGTAACTCGTATTGAATAAACAAAATAATTTTAATGTCAAACCATTTAAAATAAATTAATAATTGGGTAAAAAAATTAATAATAAAATAAGAATATAAATACTTGTAAATATTTACGAAACATGGATATAAATGATATATATTCCCCAGTAAATACCAACATATTAACAAACTCTGATAATATTGATACTACAAAATTATCACTTACCTTAGGTAATATTTTTTTTGTATGATTTAAAAACTCCTGGATAATGATTTAAATAATGTCAATTAATTATTTCTGAATTGGATTCCTTTTTATGTTATTATATATGATCATATTATCATCTTTTTGATAGTAACATTTCATTATTACTAGTCATTAGGGTATTAACTACTTCATTTTCTTATGAATGGTTTGTCAAATATGTTCTGGTTATCTTTAATAGGTAATAGTTATATCATTAAAAAAATATATTAACATTATATATATCATATTTATTCATCTTATACCTATATATAATCATTCATTAATTAAGATCATGTAGAATGAATCACATCGCATTGTCTAGACGATAGGCTGTAAGTGCGCACAAGGGATGATATCATTCCAATAATTGTATAATGGTATTTAATGGAGAGGTTGATAATATTTAAGAATCAATATAATGTTATAATAATTATATATAGTTATTATTGTCATTGTTTTACCTATTCAAGTAATGTGGTGGTGAAAAACGGATTACACCACGGTGTGGATATGTTAAGTTTTTCATACGCATGCGTGGTGATTTTGTTTTTCATAAGATGGGTATAGAGGAATTTTTTATTACATTATCGAAATAAAATATCAGTATATACGTGATACTATAGTTTTTTAATTTATATTGAAACAACTTATGAAAAAAATGTAGAAGAAAAAAAGAAGGTGGGAACAATTGGTAGAGGAGATTTTCTTCTTCTTTGATGTGCTTCCTATAAATATCCTAAGATCCCTAGAGTTGGCCTTTGAAAAAGAACCAAACCTATAAAATGTAACCAAATAAGTTTATTAGGTAAACAAGCAGTGGATGGTTGAGCTTCAATGCTCAATGTGAAGAGATCAGGTGAGGGGGGAGGATTTTTTTAAAAATGAGGTGAGGGGAACATTTGGGATCTCCAAAAATATTAATTTATAATAAATTCAGACCCCATCCAAAAACCTCCAAAATTTCCCAATTTGTAAGATGAGAATATATGAGGTTTTAGTATCATAATTCAATAAATTCGTGGAATTTTTGTCTATCAATTTAAACTCTATCATTTTAATCAACACATAATTATTCCATTTAATTTAAATTAATATAACAAATATTTTAATATTAAAAAGGGTGTGATATTTATTTATTTGATTTCAATTATACAGTAAATAAATACCTTATAACATTTCTTTACAATATAACAAAAATTATATATTTTCTCTATTTTTTTATTTTTAAATAATTGAATAAAATATTATTCACATTAACAATCTATAGTTTTAGTTTTCACACTATTAAATTCATTGATTTTTAAAAATATTTTGATAAAAATTTAACTTCAATGAATATTTTATTAAATTTATAATAGGTCATTGTTATCATGAAAATTTATTATACATATTAATTTTTAAAAATTATATTTTTTATATATTAAATTATATTTAATTTCTATATCTTTCAATAAAATAATTACAACATCAATTTTGTGAAATTATTAATTATACTTATTCTTTGGGTAAAAATTTAAAATAAAATAATTCAATAAAAACAACATACAATACTTATGAATAATGTTTTGGTATAATTTAATCTTGAGAAAATAAAAAAAAGAATTTTATACAAGTAAAATTATGAATGTGACAACTTTAACATCACATTAATTAAAATAATAAAAGTGTCACAATATCTTATATTGTCCCCAAATATTCACTAACAAAGCCATTTGGATGGTTGTAGATGATATATAATCTATATATTAGATTTGGTCATTTGTTTGGTTCTTTTGATGCTTATTTTCATTTTTATAAAAATTGTGTTATTGATTTATATTCAATTATTTAATTTTTAAATCATCAAAGTATAAGTCTTTAATGAAATTATTTATGTTCAAAATTTAAAAATAAATTTCCATGAAAAAGAAAAAAATATTTATAATTATTATTTATAATATAATTTCTCTTCTAAATAACCTTATATAAAAATGATTTAGTTATTAAAATTTAAGTGAGACATATATAACTTTTCTTTAAATAAAATAGATAGATAATGTCTTAATCTTTTCCATGTTGCTTCCAAAGGATAACATTTCGACCAAAGGATGATTTAGATTGAATCATACTCATAAAATGAAATTATGACAACTGTTATGGTAATTTTAAAATATAACTCTTATCCATAATAACCTGATTCACCCTTTTACCGTATGAATAACAATTACAGAAGTTACTATTCATAATTTTCATAAATAAAATAAATCTATTTACATAACATGGACCTACAGATTCCAAATATGGAATTAATTTTTCAAAATTTGGAACATAAATGCTGAATTAATGAATTTAAATTTAATCCTATTATAGGAATGAGAAAACATGTTATGATAGATAAAACCTAACAAAAGATTGCAATGTTTTTACATCTGAATTTAATGTAAACATATTACTAACAACATACATTATATTAAATAATAAAAATATATTCTATTTATAATTTAAAGCCATAAAATTTTTATAACTTGTCCATGGATATTATTTTGATAAAGAAGTTGTTTTTAATATAGATTTATTGTATTTTCCTTATTCATCATAATTTGAAAGTTATCAAAAATTTATTAAAATTTCTCCCAATGTAATGTTTTATATCCTGATTCCAAATAACATGTTTATACTATCATATAATAATTATTAATGTGTCAAAATATTAAATTAAAAGCGATTCACAATTAAATGGTTTTAAATTACCATTTTGAAAATATAGGTTTTTATACATCAATTAGTTTTTTTATACCATATGAAAAAATATATTGTACGATTATCAAAAATATTTTATTAAGTATATAAAATATATTTTTCCTTAAAATAATTACTACTATTAATTCACTAATTTTATTAACACATAAATAAAAATATATAATTGATATAAATTTTCTATAAATAATTTTTAGGAAATAACTTTACCATGCATTTTCATAAGCTTATTTTATTTATTACTATTAACTTAACTACAAGGTTAAAATGACTATGATATATTATGGGTTACTCCTGGTTCTCTTAAACTCACGATTGTGTTCAATTCATGATATTGAAGAATTAAAATTATTTGATTAAAATATTTCATAAAAACACCAAGGTGTTATATTATACCCCCCTTAAACTAAATTTTTCCCTTGAAATTCATCACTAGGATACAAAGAGATTAGGATATGTAACCCTCATCAAATTATCATGCTCCCATATATCTTCCTCAAATTGGTGGCTCTCCCCAAATATTTAACCAAGAGAGTGGTATTGGTTCGTATAACTTTTTCCCTATGATCTAGAATCTCTATCAGTTGTTCTTCATATGAAATATATTTCTCCAACTGCACAAATTTTGAGTTTAGTGTATGTGAAGGATCAATTTTATACTTTCTCAGGAGAAATACATCGAACACATCATGATATTGATATAGATTTGGTCCAAGCACCTATCATTAAACTACCTTCCTAACAAGATCTATAAATTCAAATTGACATATATACCTAGGGATCACCTTTCCCTTCCTTCCAAATATCATTACTCTCTTAAAGGAAGATATTCGTAGAAAAACACCGTGTCAGCCACTTCAAACTCATGGTCTTTTATTAGGTGGTCAACATTACTTTTTTTCAACTATGATACATATTAATGTGTTTTTAAATATATCTAAAATTTTCGTCCAATTTCATCAACAAAATATATTACTACTGGATTTCCCCCCAAATTCTTCCCAGAAAGTTGGTGTTATACACCTCTTTCCATACAGTACTTCATAAGGATCTATCTAAATACTCGAGTGAAAGCTATTTTTGTACAAAAATCCCACTAAAGGTTGCTTCTGATCCCAATATCCTTTGGAATCCATTGAGAATGCTCTCAACATGTATTATTGAGTTTTCATTTCCCACTTAGATTGAATGTTTGTCTGAGGATGATATGTAGTGCAACAACATAACTACATATCCATATCATGCTGATAACATCTCCAGAACATAGAGGTAAACCTCAGATCTCAATCAAATATAATGTAAATTGGTACTCAATGACATCTTACCACTTCCTTTTCATATATCTTGGCAATCTTATCAACATTGAAATCATCTCCAGTAGAAATGAAGTTATTTTTATTTGTATGGAGATCAACTATAACCCATATAACATTATGGAATTTAGATATTTTGGGAAGATTGGAAAGAAATCCCAAAGTGATGTTATACCATTTCAATTCTAGTTTGGGTAATTGTAGTAACATCCCCTTAGAGTTATGTCTCTCAGCATTAACATGTTGAAAAATCAAGCACCAAGAGATATATAGGAAACATATCATTTCATTCTATCCCACTAAAAACAATCTTCCATGTCCAAGTAAATTATTGTGATACTAGGCTGAGAAGATAATGAAGAACAATGAGCCTCATATAACAGCTCCTCCTTTGATTCACGTATTGTAGGAATTCAAAACTGAATGATGAAACATATTATTCTATGATTTTCAAGGATGAATTCATGAACATTTATCACCTTATTTTTTCATCCTACATCTTCCTTTTTCACCTCTTTAATCTTCACATGTATATATGGTAGAACATACAATTTTGAATGATAATATTTCCCCCCTAAATTTAACATTTTATGATTCATCCTTTGAAAATACATAAATATTTTTTATTTTATGATCCTCATCATGGATAAGCTCACATGGTCCTTTCGACTCAAAGCATCTTCCACCTTATTCAGTTTACCATGGTGATATTTTATGGAGAAGTTTTAATCATTAATTAACTCCAACCATCTTTTTTTCATATTTTACTATTTTTTTGTGATAATATACACAAAACATTTATGATCTGTATAAATATCACACCACTCACAGTACAAATATTTCATCGATATCATTAGTGAAAATATTACAATAGCTAACTCCAAATCATGAGTACTGTGTAATATTCTTCATGAATTTTATATTTTCAAAAGGAAAAATCTTTCACTGTATCATTTTCCATGGTAATAGAACCCTACCAATTAATGGATTCATAACTATAGATCACAAATATTTCTCTACTACAAGGCACTGTGAGCACAACTACATCATATAACCTTATTTTTATCTCTTGAAAAAACTCGTCACATTCCTCTTTCCAAATGAACACAACTCCTTTGTAAGTCAAATTGGCCAGTCGATTAGATATTTGGAAAACATCCTTCACAAAATGTCGATAATATTCATCCAAACCAAAAAAATACGGGATATCAGTTAACATTATTGGTTTCGGCCAACATTAAATAACATCTTTTTTGGATCTAGAGATATCCACTCTATTAAGATAATGTGATCCAAAAATGAAACATTATTACACCAAAAGTCACCCTTGGTAAATTTTTCATAAAACATATCCTTTATCAGGGACATCAGTACAATTATCTAGTGAGATTACTGATCATCCATTTTCATTGTATTGATAGGAATATCATCTATACATACTACCAAAAACTGATCCAGATAGTATATAAATACTCTATTCATTAGATCAATGAAGATCTTAGGGGGAATATTAAGACCAAAAGGCATCAATTTAAATTCACATTTTCCATACCATGTAATGAATGTTGTCTTTGGTATATCCTCATTATAGACTATTAATTGATGACATAATGAATGAAGATAAATATTAGAAAAGTAATAAGCTCTGTATAGTTGGTTGAAAATGTCATCAATATAGGGAAAATGATATATTTGTTGGATACTGATCTTGTTATGTTATCAACAATAAATTCAGAGTCTCATTAATGCATCAATCTTCTTAAAATCATAACATGTGCTTCCCAAGGTGATGCATTAGGGCATATTAATCCATTTTTAAGATTCCCTTGGAGTTTCTTCATCAATTTATGCATCTAAAATGTGGCCATTCTATATGGTATCTTTGAAATATGAATAACAAATGGTATGAGTTATATTAAATGCTCAACATCATCATTTGGTGGAATACTGAGAAATTATTCTTAAAAGACATTATCAAACTCCCATAAAATCAGTATATTATTACTTGTGTGTTTCTCCTTAACAATTTGAGACTGATAAACTTAAATTATTGGGATAAAGACCCATAAGATTGAATAAATTTCTATAGTATTTTTATATTCATAATTGCATCAATAGATGATCATTGATTGATCTGGTATATGAAATTTCAATTCTCAGCCATATAAATTGACACGATCTCTTTATAGAGATAGAAAATCCATTCCAAGAATCACATCAAATTATACTATATGATGTATCATGAGATTTTTAGGAAAAACATACCCACAAAGTTCAACTAGTGAAGAATTATAAACATATTATGTGAACTTTCTTCCATTAAGAGTTTTCATATTCTACTAAACATATAATTATTGAGGTAATATGTCGATACCCTTAGAAATTTATTTAGAAATAAAATAATTGGTGGATCAAGAATCATATAAAACACTTTATACTTTAGAGTTGATGGTATGTGTACCTTTTACCAAATCATTATCTTTCTCCATTTCATCGATATGGAACGCATGTGAAAAACCCTATTGTATTGGGTATTAAACGTTTTATAACATCAATAATCATCAATATCTATGTATTGTTGAATTTATTGGAATAGTTCCCCATTTAATTTCACTTGTAACATTGATGTGTAAGAGGTGATTGCTCTATATACATTTCATTATTCACATCATTAGACATATTTCTTCCATTACATTAGCATTCAACTTCCCTTTGACATTCTTTTCAAAACATTAAATATTTACTAATCCCTTTAAGAAAATTTCTTATATGTTTCTTCCCAATCATTGATAATAAGGGGAACCTCATATTCTATTCAGTATGATCATTATATTTTCCATTAAAATCCATTTTTCTTTTCTTATCATATTCATATGACTGATTGGTTACACTAATATACATCTTAGCCTAAAGAGCACATAGAAATATTTCTTCACAGCTTTTCATTTTTTGGATCGAAATATGAATTTAAATTACCTATTAAAAGAGGGGATGAATTGTACGGTTAAAAAATTTCATTTTTCACCATGAGGAAAACATTGTTTAACAAGGCTAAACATGGTAAATTCAGAAGACATTTTTTTGTTCTATATACATGAAATGTTCCAGAAATATGGATCTAAAAATGAAACACTAGGAGTGATTACCAAAAAATACATTCTATCTTATAGTTTATAGAATTTTTCTTATCAGAGTATAAAAAGGTTATACTTTATTCCTTTACCAAATATTGTGAACATAAACATGAAACAAAACAGGTAAAAAGTGTGAAATATTTTAACACAAAGAGTACGATATCCAACAACCGTGGATAAAGGTCCCTTGATTTATACATTCAAGATAGTCTATCTTACCCACACCAGGGTAATCCCTTGATTGGAATATCTGAATATATCTTCCTATCCATACAAGCCCTCAAACATTAATGTAGTCTGAACCTTTGTATTTCTATCCACAGAAGTCTTCGAACATTAAGGTACTCAGCACCTCGGTCTTCCTATCCTCATAATTCCTCGATTTTACACAGGAACAATTAGATTATCACGAAGAAATCTCAACAAGTGGTTCAGTACACACAAGGAATGAGAGTCTATCTCTCTAGAAATCAATTTATAAGCATGTAGTGTCTAGAGTGATGGATCAGTTATGAGATCATACCAATGAGCTCCTTTTTATAGGCACTTCTCCAACAGTCAGCTTGCTCCTCTAATGGTCATATTTTTCCTTGTATTTCAGAGGGACCTTTACACATGTGACTTAATCAATGGTTTGTTAGACACATAATATATGACATCGTTTCATAACTATAACAAATGTATGAAAAATAATGTTTCTTAACCAAATTTATTTTCCAGATTCTAAGGAAATGTAATAGTTCAGAGTCTAATAAAATAATAACTTCGAGACTATAAATCATGGATATTAAGATTCTGTTATCCAAAGATTTCAGAACACGAATTATATAGATTTTGTATTTTGAATTCTAATGAATTAGGTGTCTGAATTATTAAAAAATTAGAGTCTAAATTCTAATGAATTCAGCGTCCGAACACTGAGGAATTCCATGGTTGATTTTCAGATAATTCGGAATCTAAAAACAGAACACTTTATAACAAAGGATTTATAGGATTCCTTTTTTTAGATATGAAACAAAATTTTAACCATTATGAATAAAAATAATTATATTTTGAGAAATTATAAAATTAATAATAAAAACATTGGTAAGGATAAAATTTCCTTGAGGAAGGAATTTTTTTATTAAGATAATTCTTAGGGAAAATATAATTTTCTATAAGATAGTGTGTTTGTGATTTTCAAAACCTATAGAAATGGAATATTCATAATGAAACCTTTTTGAGTCAACAATATCCCCCTTTTTGGAAAGCACATACATCATTATGAAAATGAATATAAGGACATAGAGTTTTTCATTATGAATATTATAGTGAACTTATCTCCCTTTACATATGAATCATAGTGAATACGACTAACTCCCCCTTAGGATTTGAAATCCCTATGGATCGTATTCTACGTTCCCTAAATGAGATTTTACATTTTCGTGCATAGAAAAATATTTTATTGATAAGAACATATCCTTATATGAACTCCTACTAAGGGAAACCTCTTCATCACATAGAATTATTTTTATCATTCCTTTATTCCCCTTTATAGTTTTCAAAAATGAATAAAGAGAATGGAAAAAATATGGTAAGTGAAAAATTAGTACCAAACAACCTAACATATGATGAATAACCAAAAATTAATTATGATTGAATGAATTTGTACAAGGATTAAAATATAGAAAAAAAAACCCAGAATTGGGTAGAATTAGCCTTCTTTTTCATTTGGCATTAACTTCTTGACAATGTTTTTTAGCTTATTTATCTTCATTTGATCTTCTTCTACATGCTTGAGCAGCTAATCCCAGTCTTCAATTTTCTTCTTTAAGACTTTTATCTTTTCTTACTGAGCCTTAAAAATATCTACATGGGCCTTCAGAACTACTTATTGCATAACATGGTTTTCTTCAGTCTCAATTATGAGATCCCTTTATATTTTCTAATTCATACCACTGAATTTATCTCCCCATTAAAGTCATTGACTTCTTTCTTCGGAGTTGTTGATTCTGGAGTCAACTTTTCCTCAAAACTCATAGTGATATCATTATGATTCCCATCTTCGGTGTCAAAAACATCATTCACATTATCGTGAAATTCATCAAATTGTCTCATATAATCGAGTTTCTTTCTTGAACAACTTGTAATCTTCTTGCATGATCTTTTATGTGATTTATATTCAATGAATATGGTTTTGAAATCTATCTCGAGATTTACAAATATATCCATAAGAATGGTGACTGAATCTTCTTTCAGATTAAACTAGTTCTAAAGCATATGTCACCTCGAGTATATACTTGGAAATAAATGGAATTATATCAACCAACATATTCAAAGACTATACCATAAAATCATGTCCATGAGAGGATGATTCAGAATCAGAGTGTTTGGTTGGTGATGATTCTTTTTCTAAATCTTCTTCTTTCCTCTTCTAAGAAGAACCAACACCTTTCTTTTTCAACAAAAATTTCATAGATCTATCAACCAACAATTGAATTCTCATATCATCTCTGGGAAATATCTCTTCTTCTTTGGGGGATTCCTGCTCACTATCTAATAACTGAACAATTTTATCTTCCTAAAGGTGTTCTTTTTCAACACCTTCCATAACATGCTCTGGACTAATGATGTCATTGTTGTTAATTTATTCATTAGATACCTTATTCACTTCTTCTTGACCTTTTTCTTATTTTCCTATATTATCATGTTTTGAATACTCAACTTCAAAAGTTCATATTGATTGTTTCTCCAAAGGACTCTCCTTTGCATGTTATTCTTCTACATGCCTTGTTATCTCACCAGTATCTCCACTTCCTTCCTTCCATCCTTCTTCTTCTTCTTCTACTTATTCATCTATGTATTCCAGTTTCACAATATCATCTTCTTTTTCTGGTGCCGGAATTACTACCTTCTCTCCTAGAGTCACAGGAAGTGATTCTTTCAAAAATGATTCTGGTACCTCAATTTCCAAAAAGATGATTATGGAAATTTAAGAAAGTAAACATACCTTCATAATTGCCCAAAAAAGACTTTTGTAATGAGGAAAATACTTCTTGAAGAACATTAGAGTTTGAAAAAATTTGAAATAAATTTAAATAAAATTTTTATTATAGTAACATTTTTTTACGAAAAAATAAATGATTACAAAGATTTGATTATGAAAAAAATCTAATTACAAAAGTTTGACTATAATAAAATGATTATAAAAAATTCATTAAGAAAACAAAATAATTTTTATAATTTTTATTATAACGATTTTTATTAACAAGTTAATTTAATCCCCCCTTTGAGAAAGAGATTCTCACTGTAAGGATATTTTTTTAACAAAAAGTTAATATGGAATATTACCATATAGTAATAATTCCAATATTTTTATTAATTTATTCAAATTTATTGGTGGATAATGATTTTTTGAAAATATCCTAATGTTGATCATGTGTTACGATAAGATAAAGAATGATATATCCTTTTTGTGTGTGGTCCCTAAGAATGTGATGCCTAATAACTATGTGTTTTGCAGGAGAGTGATGTGTAGGGTTTTTAGTTAGATAAATGACACTAGTATTATAATACAATATTTTTGTTTTGGTAAAACTCATACCATAGTATGTGAGCATGCTTTGCATCCACAAAACTTGAGCACAACAAATTCCAGCTGCTATATATTCAGCTTCAGCAGTGGAAAGTGCAACTGAGTGTTTCGTTTTCCATTACTATGAAACCAAGGAATATCCTATGAAATGGACAGTTCTAGATATAATTTCCTATCCATTTAACATCAACCAATGTCAGCATATGAAAATCATTTTAAAAAATCATTTCCAGAAGTATAAAAGATTTCTAAATCCATGGTTCCCATTATGTAGCAAAAAGATCATTTCACTACCATTAAATGAGATTAATTTGGATTAGATTGATATATTTTACATAAGCATACTGAAAATAATAATTCTTGATGACTAGGTGTCAAGTATAGTAAACTTTCTACCATACCTCAAAAATGATGTTTAATATACTGGTATCCCAGCTTTATAAAGAACAAATGAATTTGAGTTACCAATTGGAGCACTAATACTCTTAGTGTATTCATATCCATATTTTGAAGATGATCTATAATGTACATATGTTGAGATATATATGATCCTTCTTGTTTTTGATAAATTTGAAAACCTAGGAAAAATATAAACTCAACCATGATACTCATTTCAAACTCATATTTCTTTAGATTCACAAAGGAATCAGTTAAGTATTGATGAGTTGATCCAAACATATTGTCATCAACAAAAATTTTAAGAATGAAAACATTTTTCTTATCCTTCATTATAAAAAGGGTTGAATCCAAAATTCTCTTAATTCAATTTTTTTTAACCAAAACCTTAAAGTCTATCATAATGGGCACTAAGGGATTGTTTAAGATTATATAATGCATTGGTAAGTTTGAAAATATTTTTAGGATGTTTTCTACCTTCAAAAGTAGGAGGTTTTTCAAAAAACATAATTTGGACATATCCATTACATAAATCACATTTAACATACATTTAAAAATGTTTAAAGTTAAATAATTCTACAAAACAATGTATAATATGGATATATTCTAGTGTAGCTACTAAATCATTGGTTTCTTTACTATCTATTTTGTCTTGTTGATTATATTCTTCAGCAACTAATCTATCATATTTCATACTATGATTCCGCTTTCATGACACTTACTTTTGAAGAACTATTTTACTCCAAGAACAAATATTCCCTTATGTGTTTCAACCATGGTCCAAACATTATTCTTTTCAGATTCATTTATCTCATCTTTCATGGTTTTTATCCAATCATCATCACCAAAAGATTTATCAGTGATTTTTGGATCTAATTTTGAAAGGAATGCTAGATTTCATACTTCATTTATAAAATAAATTCTAGTCCTTATAGGTTGATTTACATCACCAATGATACTATCACTAGGATGATTTTAAGAAACAACTGATTAGGGTTATGTTAATCCAGTTCATCAACATATGATATGAAATCTTCTAGGGAAAATGCTTTAGAAACATTTTCTTGAAAAATTTTAATTATCAAAATGATTTTCTATCTAGAATTGATAATCTGTTTTTGAAAACACATCTGAAGATGTAGGTTGAGGTTATTTAAAAACAGAAGGATCATTTTTATCATATTTAACATCTAATGTTTCTTCAACAATATAAGTATTACTATTAAAAACACTATAAGCCTTTGAAGTTGTGGAGTAGCATAAAATAACTCCATCACTTTATATGGAATTGAATTTATGTAAATTATAATTAGTATTTAGAGTATATACATTGAATTAAAATACCTGAAAGTAAGAATGTCTAGGTTTTCTACAATTCCGTAACTAATAGGGGGTTTTATTAATAACAATTCTAATAAAATCTCGATTTATAGTATAACAAGAAGTACATATTGCTTCATCCCAAATAAGTATAGCTACTAAATATTCAATCAACATGGTTCTAGTTATTTCTTGAATAATTCTATTTCTTCTTTCAATAACACCATTTTTTTGAGGTGTTCTTGGTGCATAGAATTTATGAGTAACGCGTTTTCAAATAAAAAAAGTTTCAAATTCCGAATTTTCAAATTCTTCTCCCTGATCACTTTGAATAGTTATCAATGTATGGTTATTTGAATTTTTTACCTGGGATTTATATATTTTTAAAAAATAAAACGCTTCTGATATTTTCCTATAAAATAATCTCACATAAATCTAGTGTAACCATTAACTAGGAAAAATACATAACATTTTCCTCCAATGTTTCTAGTTTGTGTTAGACAGAAATGATATATATGCACCAACTGTAATGAATTAGAAGTTGATACATCACCGATTGATTTTGAGCTTGATTTATGATTCTTTCCATATTTACAAGGATCGCTAAATTTTGAGGAATCCAATCTATGTTTCAATAGATCCATAACAAGCCTTTTATTATAGAGATTACATAGGTTCTAAATATTACAACGTCCCAACCTTCTATTCCATTACCAAGATTGATATTTCATTTCACTAAGACAAGGTTGATCTAGGATCCTATGGTCTTCTATGTTTCGTGTGTATAAATTCTCTTGCCTATAGGAAGAAAGAATAAACCCTTTCTTGAAATTTAGTACAAAGAATTTTTCATTCCAAAAATTCACTAGGTAACCATCATCACATAATTGACCATAGCTGATAAGTTTGTTATTATGAACTTTATCAAATATAACATTTTAAATCTATGTTTTTCAAAGAAGAACAATGTAACATATACAAATAACTTCTCACTTAGCATTATCCCTGAAAGTTACTATTCCTCCTTTCGTCTTGATTGTATTTTAAGAGATGTTTTTTACCAGTCATGTAATGGGAACATCCACTATCCATGTACCATGTATTTCAGTTGGTACTATCATTATTTTCTTTAAAATAAGCGAGTTAGACATTCAGAATCCATGTTTTCTTGGATCTGGAAATTTTAGAAAGAAAAATCTTAGGTATCCATATTTTCATTAAAAATTAAGCTTTATGAAAACATAAAAGTCTGAGTTTTGTTTAAAGAAATATTTTTCTTCGAATTTCCACAACATATAAATTTAGTACAGAATGGAGAAATTTTTGGAAAAGATAGTTATTATTAAAAATCTCTTTATAATGACTATAATGAAACCCACAACGATTCCTAAGAGGATGAATTTGGGAATATAATTTATCAAAATTTTCTTTACCAAAAGCGATGTTTGAAAAACACTTGCTTAAGGAAAACATTTCAAATATCATTTTAATAACTACATATTTATCATCATAAACATTTGTCTTAGAATAAGATTTAGTCTCTAAAATAATTTTCCTAGAAATTACATTTTCAAGATCTATAGAATTTTTATCCTTCTCAGAATTAATATGCTCACAGTTTTTGGAAATACTTTTAAAATCAATTTTTTGTATTATGATCTTTAGGAATATATGATACTTCAATAGTAAGAACATGAATTATAGTGTTTTCCTAATCATGTTATTTTTTGAGTTTGTAATTTTCATTCCCAAGAATTTTAACAAACCTAGATACTTCATTATAAGTTGGTAATATATTATCTTCATCAGAAGAATATTCTTCATCAAGAGATTTATAATAGTTATTATAACTATAATTTTTATTTAACGATACATTAGTTATGGATTCAGTATTATGTACGTTGGCCAGTAGACAATGATTCTCAATAGGTAGAATGGAATGAAGACCAAGATTCTTTTATCCAGAAGATTCATACATTTAGGATTAATCAAAATAATTTCAACCATTAGCACTCCTGTTTTCTTTATCTCTCAAAACATTCTTATATTTATCTTTTTAGTTCTTATTTCTATTATTTTCAGAATTCTTTTCTTTTCAATCATTTTTCTTAATCATGGGAAAATCTGTCCTTATATACCCTGCTCTTTTGTATTCATAACAAGTGACTTATGGGTCATTATTGTACATTACTTCATTATTCTTAAACCTATACTGAAATTCATTCTTCCTAACTATCTTTTTCATCCATCGAGCAAGATTATCTTGCTCATTCTCACAATGATCACTTTCACTAGATTTAGATAAGATAATTACATTCTTTGAGATAGACATTGTAACCCTTTGAGGAGTCTTGGATTTGGTAGTTGTAAATGAAACACTACCATTTTAATTATTCTTCGTATTCATATTAGCATCTCTTTTCATCATCGTATAAGTTTAAAGAAGAGTTCCAAAAATATATTCTAGTGTAATTTGAGATACATTACTATTATCATCAATAGTTGTTCTCTTAGATTCCCACACATTAGGCATGATATCAATGATCTTGTCCACATGTTCCTCGTCATCTAAAACTCCTTCACCCATGGATTGTAAACTATAAACAAGTTTCAAAAACCCATTGTTATATCGTGAACAATGGTTTAACATAAGGAAATAGAAATCCAAAAATATTTCTCGATGCATATCTCTTCTAGTTTTTATAGCATTGGTTGTAACAAAATGAGTTACCTCTAATTTCATCCAAATAAAATTTGCGGCTTCACAAGAATAAATCCAGTAATATGTAGTCATGGTCGTGGAAAACAATAAAGTATTACATACCTAGTAGTTTAGTTGATATTCAAAAATTTCATGATTAGTAAAATTTCGGACTTCCTTATCAGGAATCTTGTAATCTCTTGTAAGAATTATATAGTTTCCACTCCAGTATTTATGAAAAAAGTCTTCTTATAATTTCTTTAATATTCATAATCATTCCCATCAAATATAAGTGCTCTATTTGGATTTAGATTGTCAATCAAACAATCATGCATTCCTACCATCTAAATGAAAATTTCTTTCCACAAATTCATCTTAATTGTAAATGTTGGTACACAAGGATAAAAATAATAAGCAAGGAAATAATTTATAAAAAAGAAAACATGGGTAAGAAAACATAAATTTTAATATATTTATTTTAGAGACCACCTTTGATACCAATTGTAGGATCAAAATATGAATTTATATGTTCAATTACAAGAGTAGAGTAAATTTTATGTTTATAACATTAATTTTTTAACATTAAAGAAAAATGATGTTTAACAAGGATAACATGGTAAATTCACAAGACCTATTTTAGTTATAAAAACATGCTAGGTTCCGAAAATATGGTTCTGGAAATAAATCTTATGGAAATATTGCATGAAAAAAATTCTACCTTAAAGCGTATATAATCTTATTTATCAGAGTATGCAAAAGAACAATAACGTATAAAATGGTTATACTTTCTTCCTTTATCATAATATGGTGGAAATAAACTTGAAACAAAACAAGTAACAAGTATGAAATCCTTTAACTCGAATAGTAGGGGATCCGACAAACTTGGATAAATGCCCCTTGATTTATACATTCAAGAATTTCTCTCATACCCACACTTGGGTAAGTACTCGATAGGAATATTGGAATATGTCGTTTTATCCTCGTAAGCTCTCAAACATTAAGGGTTCATGAACCTCAATCTTCTTATCCATGAAATTCCTCGAACATTAAGGTAGTTGGATCCTTGTTATACCTATCCCTAAAGGTCCTCGATTTTACATAGAAACAATCGGAGTCACATGAAGAATGTAGAAAAAGAGGTTCAGCATGAACAAGGCATGAGAGTCTCTCTCTCTAGAAATCACCTTAGTATCATGTGATATCTAGAGCGATGGATTAGTTTTGATCTCGTTTAAATGAGATCATATTTATAGTCTCTTCTCCAACGGAAGGCTCCCTCCTCCAACAGTCATTTTTTTCATGAATTTCAGAGAGACATGTATACGTGACACTTGAACAATGGTTTGTTTGAAACTGAATGTCTGATATTGTTTCATAACTATAACTAGTGTATGAAAAATAAGGATGCTTATCCCAATCTACCTTTCAGAGTATAAGGATAAATATATGTTTTGAGTATAAGAAAATAATAATTTGGAGACTATAAATCATGGATATTCGGATTCAGTTTTCCAATGAATTTAGAACTGGAATTCTATAGATTTCAGATTCTAAATTCTAATGAATTATGATTCTGAATTCATAGAAATTCAGAATCAAGATTCTATAGAATTCCGAGTCATAATTCTATGGAAACATGAGTCTGAATTATGAGGAATTGTGTGTCCAAATTTTGAGGAATTCAGAGTCTTATTTTCAGAAAATTTGGATTCCGATTTTCAGATAATTCAGAGTCTGATTTTCAGACAATTTGGGGTCTGATTTTCAGAGAATTCAGAGTCTAAATACAGAATACAATATAACTAAGGCTTTATAGGATTCGAATATTTTAGATATGAAACCAAATTTTAACCATTAGGAATAAAATTAAATATATTTAGAGAAAATATAAAATGAACGATGAAAACAAAAGTAAGGATAAAATTTCGTTGGGGAAGGAAAATTCTCCATATTAAGGTAATTCATAGGGCAAAAATAATTTTCCATAAGATAGATTTTTAGGGATTTTAAAAACATAGAGTAATGGAAAGTCATAGGAAAACCTTATTGCCTCAACATGAAGTACCTTATGAATAATTCCCTCTCGAGACTTGGTTTTATGCCACTAAAGAATCGATCAAACTTTCTCTCAGGTTAGATTATAACTATAAAAATGTACCTTGAAAGTCTTATAATTTTTTTTTCATATGTACCAATGGATTCATTATATATTTTTTTCTTATGGTGTAAGAACCACATCTCCATCATTGTTCAAATATATGAGAAATGTACTTACAGATGTATAAGTTCTTGAACTCTTCTCATTTAATGGATTTAATATCATCTCATTTTGTAACACCCTGACCCCAGTTACATAGAGTCGGCACATTATTACATGACATTGGCATGATCACAAGAAAGATCAAATATCGAAAGACTGATTGGTTTAGTAGACTTGGAAACACTAGATATATTCATAATTCTTAAATTACATCATAAAAAGAAAAACTACAACAACAACATATTTTCTCCATAATACACACTATTATCCCCTCATAATATTCCTACAGGTCATTCATAACTTACTTTTTCACATCCTGAGAAAAATAAAACATAGAAAAGTGGTGAGCTCAAATGCCCTGTAAGAATAACAATATAGGAGAAACTTTCATAAATAAGAATAAACATTTAAGGCAGTGTATTACTCAAACAAAAGCCTTTTAAACATGAACTTCAACATAGAATGGAAAAAATAAAATGAAATAATTCCATTTACTTATTCACATGGATATTCTATTAATCTAATCATCACATGCAATATCAATAAAAACATTCATAATGATGGAATGCATAATGTCAGACTATCAAAACCACATAACCAAGGCATCGTGCCAAGACTACAAATAATATTTTGTCAAGGCCTTATGCCAAGACACTAGTTTGTCTCATGAGACCTATTGATGCATCAAGGAGATGTATCGGGCTCCACCTTTCACATATTAAGTCCAATGCATTCCTATATGAAAAGGTTTAAACATAACATAAACATTCGTATTAAAACTAGCATACGAAATATAAATACTTCCACCATAAACCATGAATGGTATGAAAATAGCACATCCATAGTCAAACATATCACAAAATCTTTAATACAATATATAAGTTTTGTATCATAATAAATAAACTTCAAATAAGCGTAAAATCCATCAAAGGATGTTTACAAAGATGAAATCAAAACTCTTTTTAGAGAAATATCTCTTTCTATTTTGAAATAATTTAAGAGTCATATATTTATAAAATAAAACATTTCCTTTGAAAATATTCTTATAAGCTTTTAAGGTAATCGTTGACGATTTTATAATGGCGGAAAATAGCCACACCTGCCGTATAAGTGAAGAAAAACATTCTTACCTTAATTCTGTCATAAAGGTTAAAAAGAACCTTGTTTGGAAAATGACGGAAAGATTCCTTTATAAACCTCTTATAAAAATTCAAACAAGGGTATAAATGACTTTAACCCATATTCTTGTAAATGGTAAAAAAAATTGAAATACATTTTGAAAAAACATGGATGTGGATGATATAGAAGTCCTAGTATATTATTACGTATAAACAACCTCGGATAATGAAGAGATTGCGAAATAAACCCTTACCTTGTACTTTTCCATTATTTAAGGTAGGTTAACCTCCTGTATAATGGTGAAATAATAGTTATTAAATTATACAAGAATCATATACATTAATATGATATCATATATGATCTTTTAACATTTCTTTGTTAATAATATCTTAGTATTATCATCGTTTTGGGTTTTAACTTACTCGTTTTCTTTCATATGTTTTGTTACATAAGACATGTTTGTCAGGGATAGGTTGTATCTTATTCATATCCATAATGATATAATGTCCATAAACATTACTTTTAAATCATTAAATGATAATTATACTAGAATGGATACGATGGAGATTGAATCTCATCGCGTCCGTGGAGATGGTAGTCCGTACGTACGCACGAGCGACAATATCATTCTTTTGATATTAAAATGATATATAATTGGATGATATATCATATACAAAGAATCATTATCAAGTTATATTTATTATTTACATGAATTACACTTCATTATTATACCCATACAAAAAATAATATATTGAATAACACTTACACCACGACGTGGAGACGGTAAGCCGTACGTACGCACGTATGGTGACATGTTATTCAAAGGGTGGATAGAATACTGAATATGGTTCTACCATATTTATAATAACATCACAGTATATATAAGATACTGGAGTTATTATTTTATAATGGTAATAACAAAGAATGATGAAGTGGAAGAAGAAATGAATTTGAAAAATGGTGGTGAAAACATTACCTCTTCATCGGGTTCTTCCTTTTGATTTGATCAAAAGGGCTCCATAGGTTGGATTTATGATCAAACTAAGGCCTCTAGGATGTATTGAGGTAAGTTTATAGAGTATTTGGGAAGAGTTTGGCCGAACCAAATGGCTTTGAAGGTGTGAAGAAATGTGAAGGATGAGTTCCCTTTTATAAGAGGGGTGAGGGGCACCTTTGGAAAAGCTAGAAATATTAATTTATAATAAATTCAAATTCGGTTTCTAATGGCTCCAAAGTTGATTATTAAAAGTTTAAGGTAGGTATAGGTCTCAAAAACATTCAACCAATAGAATTTGTACAGGTTTGGGTCATTATATTAACCTTATCCTTTTGTTTTAACTCTTAGTTAATTAGTTTGACATTTAATATGTCACTTTGTATTTTTATATTATAGAGTTAATAAACATACTATATACATCCAAGAGACCTCAAAGTGGTCCATTAATGATAATCCTATAATGATAAAAGTCTCTTGGCCGAACCTTAGATTTTTAGGAAATTAATATCAATTAATAATATAATATTTGTTTTAAAAACACTTTTATGTCAATTTTGACACTATTCAATAGTTGATTTTTTTGGAACTCATAACAGAATTATTAATTCGAAAAACGTTAATTAAATCAATCCTAATATGTCATATTATCCTAGAAAAATATTAGAATTCATTAAAAGTCTCAAATTATATTTATTTGGGTATTTATAATATCAATTATTTTAATTTTTCACTATTATGGTAATTACTGCATCATCATTGTGTCATAAATAAATTAAATTATATAATGTCTAAAAATTATAAATAAACAATAATTATGTAGGAAATCTTATTATATTTCTAATGAATATTTTCAATCTAATTTATCTTATGTATATCCCTATATTAAAAATATTTTATTAAATAAACTTTGATTTTAACTATTTTAACTCTTCTTGGAATTAAATAATAATAAATGTCCTAATCTAATCCAAGTGGACCTAAATGATAATATTTTATTCCTAAGGTTGTTTTTGGTCAATATACACCTGTCCAATAGAATTGGGACATGAGTTAGGGTAATATTAATATCATTTTTACCCTTAATTACCCTATTTACTTTTAACCGTGCTAAATAAAAGTAAAAAGTTACTATTCACCAAAAAACTATTTTCATCTCATTGAACCACATATTACTACTTGATATTAACCTTGTCTCTTGTATTTTTGAAATTCCAATCATAGAAGCAGTAAAATTAAGTTTTATGAAAAAATCAGTTTTTAACTACCACTTAGTAGTTTCGCTATTCATCAAAAATTGAAGTTTTTCAGAACAATGCCAAAATTTCACCCTAAGCTATAATTGATATTCCGAATTCAAAAATGATACCTATTTTAAAAAATTCCAAACATATAAGTTTCATTAATTAATTTTATAATTAATTCCCGCTTTTACAACAAAAAGCGTGTTTTTAAGAAACAATATATATCAAAAGATTTACAATTGTTTATGTCCAATTTCATGGTGAAATTAATTCTAATGAAAACCATTGGATAAAATGGTAAAAATATATTCTAATTATACTTTAAAACCACTAAATAATATAATTTATCACTATAAATTATTATGATTAAAAATGTTGTTTTTAAGTATTTTTCACTATTCATAAAAATTCGACGTTCTCGGAAAAATACCAAAAATTCAACTTAGGATAATTTCGATATTCTGAATCCAAAAATGAAGTCCATTTTTAAAATATAAAATATATATAATTTTTAAAAGTAGGTATTACTCTTCATAACGGCTAGTTTGATTGGTTGTGGTGTGATAGAACTCGATATTGCGTACAACACACGTTTTCACATTATTCAAAGACAAGCGTACCGTAGAAGCTTGGGGTGTTACATTCTCCCCTCCTTCAAATAATTTCATCCTCGAAATTTCCAGAATACTACCGCATGAAAAGACTTGGGTGGTTCTTCATCATAAGTTCCTCGGGTTCCCATGTTGCCTCTTCCATCTTATGGTTTCTCCACAAAACTTTTACCAGACGCGTCGTCTGGTTTCTTAGAACTTGTTCTCTCGTATCAAGAATCCTGACGGGCTCTTCACAATAAGACAGATCGAGTTCCAGTTTTAATTCCTCATAGGTGAGTACATGTGTTGGGTCCGGCATGTATTTCCTCAATAGAGATACGTGGAACACATCGTGAACTTTGGAGAGACTTGGCGACATTGCCAATCGGTAAGCTACAGCCCCAATTCGTTCTAGAATTCCGAAAGGTCCGATGTACCTAGGACTCAATTTAACTTTTTACCAAAACGTTTGACTCCCTTCCATGGAGATACCTTCAGGAAGACATGATCACTGATTTGAAATTCCAAATCCTTCCTTCGATTATCGGCATAGCTTTTCTGCCTACTTTGAGCCACTTTAATGTGATTTTGGATTACCTTCACTTTTTCCACTGTTTCCTCTACCAGTTCTGGACCTACAAGTTTTCTTTCACCAACGTCATCCCAACATGTTGGTGTACGACATTTCTTTCTGTATACCGCTTTATATGGTGCCATCTGAGTACTTGAATGAAAGCTATTGTTATAGGAAAATTCCACCAGAGGTAAATATTGATCCCACATACCCTGAAAGTCAAGTGAGCAGGATCTCAACATGTCTTCTAAGGTTTGAATAGTTCGTTCTGAGTTTCCATCTATCTTAGGGTGGTAGGCAGTTCTCAAAAGAAGCTCAGTATCCAGGGATTTCGGAAGACCCATCCAAAATCTTGAAGTAAAACGGGGTTCACGATCTGAAACAGTCGATAGGGGTACTACATTAAGTCTCACAACATCATGAATATATAGTCTTGCTAGACGTTCTAGTGGTAGATCTTCTCTTATAACAAGAAAATGTGTTGACTTGGTAAGAAGATCAAAAAATACACATATTTCATCATTACTTCTAGTAGTCTTTGGTAGTCCCATGACAAAGTCCATCGTAATATTGTCCCATTTCCACTCCGGTATGGGAAGAGGTTGCATGACTCATCCAGGCTGTTGCCTTCCAGCTTTCACTTGTAGAAAAACCATACATCTTGACACAAAATCAGCAATCTCCCTCTTCATGTTGTCCCACCAAAAATTTTCCTTCAAACCTCTATACATTTTGGTGCTCCCATGGTGTATAGGGAAATTGGAACTATGAGCATCATCCAGTAATTCCCTTTCTAGATCAGGTATATCGGGCAC
The DNA here is from genome assembly GCA_963277665.1 of Viscum album. Lineage (NCBI taxonomy): Eukaryota > Viridiplantae > Streptophyta > Magnoliopsida > Santalales > Viscaceae > Viscum > Viscum album. Next base: position 554,420,876 of record OY728134.1, read on the forward strand.
ACAACTCCTCTTCCCGAATATCAAAATTCCATCTTCATACGCAAAGTCTCTCAATCTCCCATCATTCAAAGCATTAATCTTCTTTTGAAATTCTCCATCATCAGTCTGAGAACTCTTAATCCTTTATAGTAAAGATTGTTTGGCAACCATTTGAAAAATAATTGATGTTTCCCCTTCCCTGGTTATTCCCATGTCCATCTTCACTAGATCTATGAAAATTGGATCCCTTTCAATTCTCATCACGTTCAAAACTCCATGGTCATTTCTGCTCAAAGCATATGCCACCTTGTTTGCTTTCCCTGGGTGGTAGTGTATCGTACAATCATACTCCTTGAGTAATTCAAGCCATCTCCTTTGCCTCATGTTGAGTTATTTTTGTGAGAAAATATACTTCAAACTCTTGTAATCAGTATAAATCTCACATTTTTCACCATAGAGGTAGAGCCTCCATATCTTCAAAGCAAAGATCACAGCTGATAACTCAAGATCATGAGTAGGATAGTTTTGTTCATGAATTTTCAACTGTCGTGATGCATAGGCAATAACCCTATCATTCTGCATAAGGACACAACCAAGTCCTTTCTTTGATGCATCACTATAAATAACGAACCCATCATTCCCCGATGGTAGTGTCAATATAGGAGAATTGACTAGTATTCTCCTCAGTTCTTCAAAACATTCTTCACACTCTTTGTCCAAACAAATTTAACCCCTATACGTGTGAGCTTCGTTAATGGGTTAGCCAATCGGGAAAAATTCTGGACGAAACGTCGATAATAACCTGCTAAACCAATAAAACTACGTACCTCATTTATTTTCGTAGGTGCTGACCATTCTTGGATTGCCTTGGTCTTAGATGGATTTACATAGATTCCATATTTAGAGACAATATGGCCAAGAAAAGAAATCTCCTGAAGCTAGAATTCACACTTGCTAAACTTCCCATATAATTCATGTCTTCTCAGAGTCTTCAGGATAATGCGCAAGTGATTTTCATGATATTCGTAGATTTTAGAGTATGCCAACATATCATAAATAAATACCACCAAAAATTCATCGAGATATTCCTTGAAAAATCTATTCATCATATCCGTGAATACATAGGGTGCATTAGTCAATTCAAAAGGCATTACTGTAAACTCATAATGCCCTGACCTAGTTCGAAATTCTGTCTTCAGAATGTCTTCCTTCTTCACACACAACTGATGGTATCGAGATCGAAGGTCAATCTTTGAAAAGTATTGAGCTCCATGCAGTTGGTCAAATAAATCATCAATGCGAGGTAGGGGATACTTGTTCTTTATTGTTATAGCATTGATCTCCCTGTAGTCGATACATAACCTCATGGATCCATCATTCTTTTTAACAAAAAGAAAAGGGTCACCCCATGGAGAAACACTAGGGAGAATAAATCCTTTATTACTCAATTCCTCTAGTTGTTTCTTTAGTGTGAATAATTCTACAGTGGCCATTCTATAAGGGGTATTCGATATAGGCCTTGATCTAGGAATTAAATCAATGGAAAACTCAACTTCTCGTTTTGGAGGATGTCCAGGTAAATCATCCGGAAATAAATCTACATATTCATTCACAATAGGCACATCCTCTATTTTAACATTCCTTTCCTCACCCACAGTTATTTCATTCTCTTCCTCCTCAATAATTGAATATAGTTGAGCTACTGGGGGTGGATCTAGATATGAATTAGGTGGTGATGATTCTGCTATAATGATAAGGTGTTTATTATCATCATCATCAAGAATCACAACCTCTTTATTCTTACAATAAATCTTCGCATCATAGTCTGAAAGCCAATCCATACCGAGGATTATATCAAACTCAATCGTAGGTATGACGATGAGATCAGAAGATAAAGAACATTTATGTGCTCTAATGGGGACTGACTCACAAAACTTTGTTGCAATGATACTTCCCTTAGGATTTTTAACTGATAACTCCCTTGTTAAGTAAAAATGGAAATATCTAATTTTCATAGCATACTGGGAAGATATGAAACAATGCGATGATCCAGAATCAAATAATGCATTTGCTAAACTTGAGGAAACCATTAAATTACCTGCCACCACATCTTTTGGAGATTCTACCTACGCAGTAGTGATAGAATAAGCTTGGCCTTGATCTCTTGGAATTTTCTGAGGTAAGTTCCTCTGAAGATTAAGATATTCATTTTCATAATGTCCCATCTTCCTGCAATTATAGCATTGAACATTGGTAGCATCCTTCTTCCCTTTGCATTCAAGAGCTTGGTGGCCTTTTTCACCACACTTGTAACAGACTCCCGTTCCCTTCAAGCAAGAACCAGGGTGTTTCTTCCCACATTTACCACAGGATGGATATTCAACATTTCCATTATTCCACTTATTTATATTCCCAGGTTGATCAGAAGATCTCTTCTTCTCTTTATTTTCATTAAAGTCATAATACTTAGAGAATTCCTTTTTGGTCTTGATAGCACATGAGACAATGTCTTCGTACGACGAGAAGGATTGTGAGAATAATGCTCGACGACTAAATGGTTTTAACCCATCAACGAAATGATCAATCTTACTTCTTGGGTTACGTATATAATATCCAGCATACCTTTCTATCCTTGTAATGTTAGCCTCATACTTTGTGACATTATTATTCTCCTTTTGTCTGAGACTTAGAAACTACCATTCCATATCTCCTCAATGGTCATGAGGAAAGTATTTTTCTAAAAACAGATCTTTGAACTCCCTCCATTCCATATTTGATACTTCATCATCTTCCTTCATATTTTGAATCAATGACCACCATTGATCAGCATCTCTAGTGAGGCGGTAAACTGCCATGATAACTTTTTCCCTTTCACTACTCCCCAAAGCCTGAAATATTTTCTCTAGGGAATTTATCCATTACTCAGCTACTAAGGGATTTGTACTCCCATTGAACGTTGGTGGTTGTTTCCTCATGAAGCGATCTAACATTGATCCTCCATGTTGTGGATCAGGGTGCTCCATACAGGTAATGTTATTATTCATAACGTGACTAAGTGGTCCCAGTATGGTGATTAGCTGATCGACACCAGTTGCATCACCAGCCCCACTATAATAATCTTGAGCAGGAGGGAAATCCCAACTTGGAGTGTGTGCATTAATACGGTTTCAATTTCTTCCACTAGGCTCCATTTCTAAAAAATGGCATAAACTAGATCAGTTTATGAATCAAAATACATAATCCCATACTTATAAAACACTTAACATAAATTGAACTATTTATGGATATAATCCATAATCATAAGAATGTTTTCTTTGAGGAAGTATATACTCATAAACCCTTCATAATGATTTGTAAAGAAAATGAGAGTTATCCAAAACAAATCCCCCAGGAGTGTCATAACCAAGAGTGCACCAAGGCCCATTGTCATGCACCAGTTCCCGTTTGAGTCTAGCTCAAAGCGGTGTTTTCCGGTTTTACCCATAGGTACATCTGTGCCAGAGCCGCCTCTACCTGCTCGTATCCAGACAGGGATGTATTTCTCAGAAAACTCACAAAATCTCTACAATACCAAAATTCTAGGAAGTTCTTCTATACTAATCCTAAAAGTCCATCTTAAATCTATGTGTTCTAATCAGAGTTTATCTCAATCTAGATTCCAAGGATTGTACTAAACTTCCTCTGATACCAACTGTAACGCCCCGACCCTAGTTACCCAGAGTCGGTGCATTATTACATGACATTGGCATGATCACAAGAAAGATCAAATCTCAAAATACTGATTGGTTTAGTAGCCTTGGAAACACGAGATATATTCATATGTCTTAAATTACATCATAAAATAAAAAACTACAATAACAACATATTGTCTCCATAATCCACACTGTTATCCCCTCATAATATCCCTGCAGTTCATTCATAACTTACATCTTCATATCCTAGGAAAAATAAAAGATAGAAAATGGGTGATCTCAAATGCCCAGTAAGGATAACAGTATAGCGGAAACATTCATAAATAAGAATAAACATTTAAGGTAGTGTATAACTAAAACAAAAGCCTTTTAAACTTGAACTTCAACATAGTATGGAAAAAATAAAATTAAATAATGCCATTTACTTATTCACATGGATATTCTACTAATAGAATAATCACATGCAATATACATAACCACTTTCATAATGATGGAATGCATAATTCTAGACTATCATAACCACATATCCAAGGCCTCTTGCCAAGACTACAAATAATATTTTCTCAAGGCCCTATGCCAAGACACTAGTTTGTCTCATGAGACCTACCGATGCATCGAGGAGATATAGAGGGCTCCATCCGTCACATATTAAGTCCAATGCATTCCCCTATGAAAAGGTTTAAACATAACATAAACATTCGTATTAAAACTAGCATACGAAATGTAAATACTTCCACCATAAACCATAAATGGTAAAAAAAATAGCACATCCACAGTTAAACATGTCACAAGATCTTCAATATAATATAGAGGTTTTGTATCATAATAAATCAACTACAAATAAGCGTTAAATCCATCAAATGATGTTGACATAGATTAAATCAAAACCCTTTTTAGAGAAATATCTATTTCTATTTTGAAATAATTTAAAAATCATACATTTATAAAATAAAACATTTCCATTGAAAATATTATTATAAGAATGTAATGGAAGCTTTGACGATTTTATAATGGTGGAAAATAGCTGCACCAGCCGTATAAGTTAAAAAAACATTCTTAACTTAATTCTGTCGAAAAGGCTAAAAAGCAACTGGTTTGGAAAATGACGGAAATATTCCTTTATAAACCTCTTATAAAAAGTCAAACAAGGGTATAAACGACTTTAACCCATATTCTTGTAAATGGTAATAATGTTTTGAAATACATTTTGAAGAAACATGGATGTGGGTGATAAAGAAGTCCTGGTAGATTATTACGTATAAACAACCTCGGATAATGAAGAGATTGCGAAATAAACCCTTACCTTGTAATTTTCCATGGTTGAGGGTAGTTTGACCACCTTTATAATGGTTAAATAATTGTTATTAAATTATAGAAGAATCATATATATTAATATGATATCATATATGATCTTTTAACATTGCTTTTTTAATAATATCTTAGTATTATCGTCGTTTCGTGTTTTAACTTACTCGTTTTCTTTCATATGTTTTGTTACTTAAGCCATGTTTGTCATGTATAGGTTGTATCTTATTCATATCCATAATGATATAAAGTACTTAAAAATTATTTTTAAATCATCAAATGATAATTATACATGAATGGATACGATGGAGAATAAATCTCATCGCGTTCGTGGAGACGGTAGTCCGTACGTACGCACGTGTGAAAATATCATTCTTTTGATATTAAAATGATATATAATTGGATGTTATATCATATATAGAGAATAAATATCATGTTATATTTATTATTTACATGAGTTACACATAATTATTATACCCATCCAAAAAATAATATATTGAATAACAATTACACCACGACGTGGAGACGGTAAGCCGTCGTACGCACGTATGGTGACATGTTATCCAAAGGGTGGATAGAATACTGAATATGGTTATACCATATTTATAATAACATAATTGTATATATAAGATACTGGTGTTATTATTTTAGAATGGTAATAACAAATAAATAACAAGTGGAAGAAGAAATGAATTTGAAAAAGGGTGGTGAAAACATTACCTCTTCTTCAGGTTCTTCATTTTGATTTCATCAAAAGGGCTCCTTAGGTTGGCTTTATGATCAAAAAAAGGCCTCTAGGTTGTAGTGAGGGAAGTTGAAAGAGTATTTGGGCAGAGTTTGGTAGAACCAAAAGGCTTTGAAGGTGTGAAGAAATGAGAAGGAGGAGCACCCTTTTATAAGAGGGGTGAGGGGCACCTTTGGAAAAGCTAGAAATATTAATTTATAATAAATTTATATTTGGTTTCTAATGGCTCGAAAGTTAATTATTCAAAGGTTAAGGTGGGGATAGGTCGAAAACCATTCAACCAATATAATTTAGAAAGGTTTGGGTCATTATATTAACCTTATCATTTTGTTTTAACTCATAGTTAATTAGTTTGACATTTACCATGTCACTTTGTATTTTTATATTATACAGTTAATAAACTTACTATATACATCAAAGAGACCCCCAATTTGTCCATTAGTGATACAACTATCATGATATAAGTCTCTTGGACGAACCTTAGATTTTTAATAATTTAATATCAATTAATAATATAATATTTGTTTTAAAAACTCTTTTATGTCAATTTTGACACTATCCAATAGTTGATTTTTGTGAAACTCATAACAAAATTATTATATCAAAAAAGTCAATTAAATCAATCATAATATGTCATATTTTCCTAGAAAATTATTTTAATTCATTAAAAGTATTAAATTATATTTATTTGGGTATTTATAATATCAATAAGTTTACTTTTTCACTATTATTGTAATTATTGCAACATCATTGTGTCATAAATAAATTAAATTATGAAATGTCTAAAAATTATAAATAAAATATCATTATGTACGAAATATTATTATATTTATAATTAATATTTTCAATCGAATTTATCTTATGTATAACCAAATATTAAAAATGTTTTAGTAAATAAACTATGATTTTAACTCTTTTAACTCTTCTTTGAATTAAATAATAATAAATGTCCTAATCTAATCCAAGTGGACCTAAATAATAATATTTGATTCCTAAGGTTGTTTTTGGTTGAGATACACCTTTCCAATAGAATTAGGACATGTGTTATGGTAATATTAATATAATTGTTACCCTTAATTACACTATTTACTTTTTACCGTGGTAAATAAAAGTAAAAAGTTACTATTCACCAAAAATTATTTTCATCTCATTGAACCACATTTTACTCCTTGATATTAATCGTGTCTCTCGGATTTTCGAAATACCAATCACAGAAGCGGTAAAATTATGTTTTATGAAAAATTCAGTTTTTTAACTACTACTTAGTAGTTTCACTATTTATCAAAAATTGCTGTTTTTCATAACAATGCCAAAATTTCACCCTAAGCTATAATTGATATTCTGAATTCAAAAATTATATCTATTTTAAAAAATTCCAAACATATAAGTTGCGTTAATTAATTTTATAATTAATTCCCACTGTTACAACAAATATGGTGTTTTTAAGAAACAATATATGGCAAAAGATTGACAATTGTTTATGTCCAATTTCAAAGTGAAATTAATTCTAATGAACACCATTGGATAAAATGGTAAAAATATATTATAATTACAATTTAAAACGACTAAATAATATAATTTATCACTATAAATTATTTTGATTAAAAAGGTTGTTTTTAAGTATTTTTCACTTTTTATAAAAATTGGACGTTCACCGAAAAATACCAAAAATTCAACTTAGGATAATTTCGATATTCTGAATCCAAAAATGAAGTCCATTTTGAAATATAAAATATATATAATTTCAAAAACCTAGGTATTACTATTCTTAACGGCTAGTTTTATTGGTTGTAGTGTGTTATAACTCGATGTTGTGTACAACACACGCTATCGCATTATTCAAAAAGAAGCGTACCATAGAAGCTTGGGGTGTTACACATTTCCTTGAATTCATGATATGGTTCCTCCATTAATTATGTTCACCTTTAAAATGATAGACTAATAAGATAAATATATCATGTTATGAACATTGGATAACTAAATATATCATTTTAGTGGTACTGATCCATTTTTCATCAATTAATGGATTAGAAAACCCCTAGAATGAAGGTGGATGCTGCATGATGAAGGAATCAGTAGAATGTTATTCCCCCCTTTTCTATTTCGGATTTCATTCATGATTAAAGTCCTAAAAAATTAGTATGATAATAGCTACACAATTTTCTATTCCATCTCCCATAACATTTGGTTGCTTATGATTAGAATCAATGTATTGCTCATATCATTCAACAATAATGTGGGTTTTTCGGGTTCCATCCATTGAGTAAAAACAAGAAGCATAGTGTAAGAAACAATAATCATAATGGGAAAATATCATAATCAAGAATAATGTTTTTATTTAGTAAATATTAGTTTTTATCCAAGGTTATTCAGGATCATTAATAAAATAATAGGATTCTAACAAATAATTTTACATAACCTTTTGGTTCTTACTATAGTTTTCTCATCATAGTTTACCTTGATTAATTATAATATTCCTCCAATACGATATATAATTAATAATAATTTACGATCACTGATATAAATTCAATGATTAATAATATTAATTACAAAATTTTAAAAATCTAGGATAGGACTTTACATGAATATTATCATTAGAAACTATGAATTATATACAATTAGTCCATAAGACAACTTCATTATCTGCCATTTACTTCATCATAAATAGAACCCATTTTAAAATATCTAACTCAATACCCTTCTCCATAACCTAGGGAATAGAAACATATGAAATGGTGAGATTATATTCTCAGTAAATGTATACAAGGGAGATTACAATTATATCATAATCAGAATACATAATTACACATCATTTGAAAATATTATCCTGCGTATGAAAGAATGTGATATCATGCCATGGGATAAATCATTAAAGTTCATAAAAATCAATGAACGTAATACGAAAAGTCATAACATAAGACATATATATTTTTTCATAAAAAAATCATAGATAATAATTTCATATAAGTCAAGGCTCATTTATAAGATCGTCATATTGGAAAAATTCTATTACTGAATCGAGTTCAATCCTAGTTCCATCCCTATTTAACTGAACCAAGATCATTTCTTGTTCCAGTAAAGTCTACCTCAAGAGATATAAATCATTACCCAATGCATTCTAGTGAGATATAGGTCCCACCCATCTCATAATGAAATCAATATTATATGTGTCATAATAACATAAATCATTCATCATGACCCAAGGAATAAAATGGTTTTCTTTAAACATCATCCCCCCATAACCTAATCCATTTAAAACAAATAGATTTAATAATTATCATTCCATAATAAAACAATAAAACAAATAAAATAATTTTAATAATTTATATATTATACATGAACCATAAAATTATTAAATAATTCCAACTTCGATGGAATATAATTTTGATAAAACACTTGAAATTAATTCATGAGAAAAATATCATTTCTTATTAAAAGAAGTTTTCTTTTCTCGAAATGCCACACAATTTTAAATGAAACCCATTTATTTGAAAGAAAAATGAAAATCATGTGGGGTAATATTAATGGGACTATGGAATTATGAAAACATAAAATTTTTTTCAAGAAATATAAGTAAAAAAACATTCTCATTGTATTTTTTTTGGAAAAGTCAAAAAGTCCATCGTGTTGGATAATGACAAAATATTCCTTTCATACCATCGAGTAAAAAATCACCAACGGGTAAAATTGGATTTTAAAATTTTTATAATAATATAAATAATATATCATTTATGAAAACAAGGATATGGATGACTAATATACCCCAGTTAATTCATATGAATAAAAAACCTCGAATAATAATGAGTTTGTGATATTATCCCTTACCATAGGTCCAATATCCACTATATGAATCTGAACCTCCATTATAATTATTTCAATAATTTCATTTAATTACTTTAGAATAATATTTTATTTTGTGATATCATATATGATCATATTATTTTCAATTTGTTAATAACATTTTATTTTAACTTGTTATTTGAGTGCTAACAACTTCATTTTCTTATGCTTGTATTTTCAAAGAAGATTTGTTTCTCCTTCATAGGTAATATTTATATCATTAAAAATGATATTGAAATTATATATATCACATTTATTCATTCTAGATATTTATATAATAATTCTTAATTAAGATCATGTAATTCAAATCGCATCGCATCGTGGAGATGGTATACCGTACGCACGCACGAGCGACGATATCGTTCCCCTAAAAGTCGAATTGTATTGAATTGAATGGTGTATACTATTTTAGATTCAATATTATGTTACAATAATCAAATATTTTTATTATTTCCATCATTATACCCATCCTTATCATGTGGTGGTGAGAAACATATTACACTACGCCATAGAGATGGTAAGTTGTAAGTACGCACAAGTGGTGATTTCATTTTTAATAGGATGGATAAAAGGATGAATATTGTTGTTCCATAATGATAATAACTTCTTAATATATAATTCATAATCATGTTATTATTTTATAATTAAAAAACTCATTAAGAGTAAGTAGATGAATAATGAAGTTTGAATGAATCGGTAGAGGAGATTACCTCTTCTTTGATGTGCTTTCTCAAAATATCTTATTAGAGCAAAAGAGTTGTTCCTTGAAGAAGACAAAAACCTATATTATGTTACTAGGGAAGTTGAGAAGGAATATCTTAGAAGATAGTCGATCCTGAAGGATCAATGTGAAATGATGTTATGATGGAGGAGGTTCCCTATTATAATTGAGGCGAGCGGCCCTTTGGGGATGCCTAATTTTTTTAATTTATAATAAAATAAATACCCATAAAAAACCAAATAAATGTTCTAATTTATAATATGAGATGACATAGGGTTGTAATAACCTTAAAAAATATGTTTTTGAAATGTTTTCTGTCTATTTATGCATTTTTATTAAATTAAAAAATAAAATGACATACTCTTATCCAAGTGGCATACAATGGACACCATTTCGACACAAGGAAGATTTTGGTCAAAATAAAAAAATATAATGATATTAAAAGTTGTTTTAGGGTAATTATATAATAATATTCTTACCCTTAATTACCTAATTTACCCTTTTATTGTATTAATAAAAATTACCAAAGTTACTATTCATGATGCACATAATAAAATAAATCTATTTACATAATTTGGAACTAATTATTCCAAATTTGGAATCAATTTTTCAAATTTGAAACAATGAAGTTCCTGTAATTAATATTAAATTAATCAAATTTTCATAAAGAGTGAATGTATTTTAAAAGTTAAAAAATTGCAAAAGATTAAAATATTTTTACATTTATAATTTATTTAAAATTAATGATAATAACATACAATATATTCAACGATAAAAGAATATTATATTTATAATTTGTAACCCATAAATATTATAATTTGATCATATAAATTATTTCATTGAAAAAATATGATTTCAATTAAAATTTAGTGTATTTTAACTATTCATAATAATTTGAATGTTATCATAAAAATATTAAAATTTCTTCCAATGTTAATTTTTATAACCTACATCAAAAAACATGTTTATTTTGACATAAAAAATTTATAATGGTGTAAAAATTATATTTTAAATGTGGTTCTCCATTAATAATTGGAAAATTACCCTTTAAAAATATCGGTTTTTATACATCAAATAGGGTTTATTCATACTCTATGATTGGAAGAATGTAAAAAAATAGTTTTTATGTATATAAATATATATATCATTAATTTTATTTACTAATAGTAATTCACAAAATTTATTAATACAAAAATACAGTTATATAATTTATTTATAATTTTCATATATAATTTGTAGTGAATGAATTCAACATGCATTTTCATATGTTATTTATATTTATTCCCGCTATCCTAAGAACAAGTTTAAAAGTGTAATTTTATAAAAAGGGAATCTCTTGGTTCATATAAACTCATGATTGTGTACAATGAAAGCTATTGAATAATTGAAATCATTTAAATAAATATTTCATAAAAAATATGCATGTGTTACATATTAGATCCATAATAAATCTATTAGTAAAATTTAGTTTAATATATTCAATTTTATATTGTAATTGAATATGAAAAACTCCAAAATATATTGAACATTTTTCAATTAAAACTAGTTTAAACATATTTCTGTAAGATTAGCATTAATAATAATTTTTCCTCTTATAGGATTTGAATTTAAAACAATGTACATAAACATTGTAATAAGGTTCATATTTTGAGTCTAATATTATCAACATAATGATTGACCAAAATTATTAGTGAATGTGATTAAAATAAATTTCTGTCATTAAGGTGTAATTAAGCATAAAAATGGACTAAACCTTATATTTAAGGGCCCAAATGACCTAGAAACATGTCCAATGACCATTGGAAGCCCATAATTAATCCATGAATATTTCATTCTAGGGTTTAGTTGGTTGGTATGTCTTTTTTTAGGTAATACCATGTTCAAACCAAACTTGTTTCCTAAAATTCCACATGAGCCCTTTTCCTTCCCTATAAAAGGCCACCACATCTCCCAATTCTTCACAAGTATCACACCTTTTAGTTTTGAACATGATCATCATCAACATTCACCAAAAATCCATACCATTTATCTAAAATCCTCAATTTGGGTAGAAATCGTTACCAGTAAGCCTTTGCGTATATAAAGAATGAAGTTACTAGATTAAGAGGTAACCTATTCTCTCATGATTTTTAGTTTCATTTCTATTCTACAACCCTAAAATATATTTATTACTTTATTTTATAACAGAAAAATTATAGTATACAAACTATGTTTTTTTATACTAATGGTTTGACCAAGACACACACACCTCCATCTAATGGGTAACAAACATACAGTTCACCAGAATGGGGAACTAATGCCACACAAAATGATGATTGTCCATTTTTTCCTAACCACATATCATGGTGACCATTATAATGGAAGATATATTTATTAATTATATATAGGATATTTATTATTTGTTTATACTTATTTAATCTTTTTTAACACATTCATTTAATACAATTTATTTCACATTTATAAGATTACATTGTTTGAGGAAATGTGGACTATCGTCACCTAAAAGTGATGTGATTATGTTGAACTGTATATGGAATATATAAATAATTGTTATAATTAGAAATATGATACATAATAAATATATATTATATTAATGAAATAATAAACTTTATAGATATATATATATATATATATTTCCTTGTCACCCTTTCACCCATATTAAAAGAAATAATGTTGTCTGTGGACGTGTGGACTACCACTTCATCAACATGATGTGGTTCATTTTACATAACAAAATTATATATATAATAATATATAATTATATAATATGGTATTTATATAACACTTTCCTTATCTCCCATTCACTCACTTTAAAAGAGATAATGTCGTTCGTGGTAGTGAGGACTACCACCTCCTCAACAAGATGTGATTCCTTTTACATAACAAATTATATATATAAGTATATATGATTATATAATATGTTATTTATGATTTAATTATCATTATTTTAAGATATACCTATACATAACTTCTTTCCTTGATGATCATTTAAAAATGGTAAAATTACTTAAGCATGTGTACGACCTACCCTCTCCATGAGTGAAACATTGGTTCATTTTTCATAATCATATTCAATGATTGATTTTAAAATAATATATTATATAAAAATATTATAACTATATAATAGATATTATTATAGTGATGTTATATATTAACCCCTTTGACAATATATTAACTATGAATGTTATTTTTGAAACATAAACAGAATTTCGTAAAAGACCCAATTTAAATATAATTGTTTATGTAGATTTTTATAGTATAGTAATAAGTGAAATAAAAGTAATGAAAAAATGAAAAACATCAATGAATAAAGTATAACATTAAAATATGTTTGTTATACTTTAAGATAGACATTCAACCAAAAGGAAACACAAGGTAAAGGAATCTTGTCTCACATTCCATACCTTGAGGCTTACATTATTATTGTGAACATAATTTCCGATATATAGTGTACTTGCATCCAAATTGAAATGTAATATCATTAATTATTTTATCATCACTATATTTAGATTCTTAAATTAATGATTGTTAATTTTGGATCATTTTATTGATATGTAAGTGACTCTTATGTCATGTTTCTTTCAGAGAGGCATATGTTATTGTTGTTCACCTATTTTCTTATATATGATGTACAAACTACCACATTGACATGTAATATAGTGAATTATTTTAACTTAATGGTATTTATATGTTTTAATCAATTATTATTACTTTTGGGTGTTTCCATTCATATGTATGGTAATTTCATCTCAATTTAAAATTCATTGGGACTAAATTCTCATTTTGCACCCATTAACTATTATTTGTGGTATATATATCTATCTTCATGTTATATCATCAATATGTATATTATCATGACATTATATGTTTATTTTAATGACATAATTTTCTTGGAATTACGATTTTAAATTTTCAAATTTCAATGGTATAGTTATTAAAGTCTAAAAATTATTATCCTCAAGAATGTTCTGAATGATTATCCTTAGAATCTCACATCGATTTGTGATTGATAACATTATTTTGAAAAAATATCTTTATTATAATCCTTATTAAATTGAAATTTACATGAATATACATATTCTAATACATTGGATATTATTATTTCCTAAACCATATACTATATTCCAAAGGGTGTTTATGTAGAAAATTATCTGATTAACTGAGTAATCATTGATAAAATCATTGTTTCTCATTCAATACTGTTTGTTGATAAGGAATATTAATTATTTTTATTATTCAATATGATGAATGATTTTTGAATGGAAATTAAGGGTGAATCTAGGACATTATATTGCTCCTTAATGCATCTATAGGTTATTAGGGGACAAATAGTTGCAAAAATTGGTTTCTACCCTTACTTTTAAACCATCTTTTGAAGGGTCTTGATGGTATTATGTTTTCATGTTCCTCAGACATAACATCCAAAAAATTATCGTTTATCTCTTATTAGTTTTAGTCATTATTCATCCATGATATTTTCCATTGACATATTTATGAATATAGTTCATTTTATATCACTGATTTAGTGGCATATGTTTTAGCTTCATACATGTATACAATGACTTTTTCATGTCTAGTTATTTGAAGGCATGTGTTTATAGTTATTAAAATTTCAAATTTTTTTACATACTTATATTCAGTTAATTGACTTTAGGGATGTGTGTTATTTAATTTAACATTATATTTAATATTATTATTGATTCATTAATGATTTCACTCTATTATTTTCCATTATTAAGAATTGGAGATAGCCTGAATTATGTTGGTTTCCCCAAGAATACAAAATAGTACTATAAAAGATATGAATAGATTTACTATATGTATTAGAGTTATCTTTTAAGATATTTATTTATAAATAAGAAGAAAACTATGTTGAAATTTATGTAGTTATTTGTAATAAAAGACTCATTTATTTATATTGTTTACCAAAACTACTAAACAGATTGGTCCATTGGGGATAAATACCTCATATTCATGCCAATGTAATTGATATCAGACATTAGCTCTGGGTTTTTGGGATGGGGTCTCAATAGTTGGTATCTGATGAAGATATATAAAATACTTGAGAACTTGATTTTTGAAAACATAACATAGAGAACATAACCCTAGTGTAAAATATAAAGATAAGTGTAGAAGAACACCCTATAATTTTAGAAAGGTAGATATTTTGTGGGTCTTTCTAGAAATACAACCCTATCATGATACTTCTAGTGGATGTGGTTCTAGAATAGATGTACATAGGAGTAGCAACTCCTATAAGGTGGTTTGACCCTAACTTGGGGTAACCTGATAAATAACAACGAGCCTTATTACACACCATTATTTACACTCCTAAAGGATATTATTTGGATAATACACATTTTCTTTACAAAACATTATGAAGAATCTGAATGAATGATCTATGTTAAACATAAAGTGTATTATATTGGAAATAAGGTGTCATGATTTTAAAATCCTATGAATAATATAATAGATAAACCCTATACCATGGAAAGAAGTATATGGAAATAATCAGATGAATTGTTTATGCATTGAGGAATTACTAAAAACCATAAATAAAAGGAATTTTAAAGATTAACCTTATTTTATGGATGTCTATCAAATTTATTTGGGAAATTTTACTAATTTGGTATTTGAAAATGAAAAACTATATGTTCGGTGACAACCAAGAAAATAATAAAAGGCCATAGGTCTTGAACCCATGACCGAAGGATGATAAGGAATTCACTTCAACCACATACCTGAGCAACACCCTGGTTAATTTTTCATTATTTTTAGTTAATAAATTTGATGAATAATTGTTTATGATGAACATTTAGTATCACTTATGAATATTATATATTATTCTTTTAGCCATATTTGTTTTCGAATATAGTTAAATAAAAATAGTTATACATTCCACTCTTTTATAGGCCTTACGATCATTTAAAATATTCTTTTACTACATCAAACATAAAATTGATTATTTATAATTATTTTATTAGAATAAAGGGATGATTTATAATTTCATAAAAGATGATACAAATGATAGGATTATTCATATATAATTTAAACATTTCAAGTATGAATGTTTCCATATATTTTTTATTAGAAGAATAATTACGAAACACTAGGAAATTAACACAGAAACAAAATTCTATTATTATACCTTAATTTCTGTTGAACCAATGATCTTCTAAATCATCACAGATTTATGGAATTTATGTCCCTTAACATTATTTTGATCATAAAATTTCTTGTGATTAAAGACCTCATTCACTCCCTATAAATATTTACATTTCTCTCCATGTATGTATATCTACATACCACTAATGATCTCTTACTTTGAAACCTCATTACATGGTATTCCATGTGACCTTTTTTACTTCCTATTCACTATTTTTTAGATGATTTTTTATGAACCTTTCTAACAATGTATCATTTAAATGTATGAAGTATAAATAACAAGATCGTTTTTTTAAATTATGAGGAAAAAATTTAATTAAAGTTCTGATAATGTAACACCCCAAAAATTCTAAAGTACAACTTTTTATTTAATAGAATGTATGTAAAATGACAACAAGCAGTTATGGTAACACAATATCTACATACATAATAATATATTAAATATTTAAAATACATTATATATATTTAAATTCATCTAAATCCATGTTTGTTTGTGATAAATGCAATAGATACCATCCTCCATATCTGTCGTTATATTCTAGAGTGACCTTCCTTGAATCTCTTGTTACACACAAAAAATGAGTATCACCATATGATAATGTATTATTAAAATATTATTATTTAATATAATATAATATAACCAATATATTATGTTAGTGGTTATGAATAGTATTAATTATGTTATGAATTCTCATTGTTTAAATAAATATAAAATTAATTTATGGTTTATCAATTAATGAGAAATGAAAATATCATCCAATTGGATGTCAAAACAAATAATTTTTTTATTCCAATGGTGATTTACGTTAATAAACCAATATGCCTACACATTTTGAAAGATTTTAATGTAACATATTTTCTATATATTCAATTTAATATTTTGTATATTTATCCACTATGTTATATATGCATATGATAAGAAAAACACTTATTTCACACATAAAATCCTATATTCTTTTATAAAGGAAATTTTACCACCTTTTAATAGAGATCCTACTAAAAATATAAATTTTGAAACTTCAAAATGGTTAATTTTATAAAATAAAAATCATTATTGAATTAATAATGATAAAATTATCCAAGAGAGAATTTTTTTATTTTTATAAGAAACTTCATTTTTTGATGAGTAGTGAAAAATTGTTTATTTTAGTTAAAAAGGAATTTTTGTATAAATTTTTTTGAATGTTAATTTATATTAATTTTTTATAAATTGAAATTAGATCAATAATACATCTATTAATAAAAGTTTAATTTATTAGAATCAATTTCATATTCAAATTGAATATAAAAACTCAACATTATTTTGAACATTTTTCAACTATAACTAGTTAAAACGTATTTCTTCAAGATTATCTTTAATCATTATATTCTTCATTTTGTGACTAGAGATAAAGAAATGGTATTTAAACATTTTAATCATAATTATAATTTATGTCTAATAATATGAATTTATTTTTTTTCCAAAATGACTGGTGAATATGATTAAAATTAATTTCAATGAATATGGTGTAATTAGATGTATGATGGACTAAAAAGTATATATAAGGTCCCAATAGGAATTGAAAATTTTCCAAACCCCATTAAATGTTTATAATTATTATTTTGACATCTATTTATTTATTATTTTTGTTTTTTATGACTTTTTCAGGTAATAACATGTATACACATAACTTGTTTCCATGAATTCCATGTTAGTCATCTTACTTCTCTATAAATACCACAACACCTCACACTTCTTAACACATAACAAACCAATGCTTTTTATCTAATATATACTATTATTGTATCCAAACATCCCCAACCTTAACCTAGATTCCTCCCATTGTGGATAAATCATTCAAAGGAAGCATTTGTCTATAAACCAAATGATGTTACTCGATTGATAAGTAACGCCTTCTGTCAACCTTTTTAGTCTCACTTCTATTCTACACCGACTATACTCTTATAATTACTTTATTTTATAAAAATAATATCCTAAATATACTAGGATGTTTTATTTAAATGGTTATACCTACAAATACACACTCCTCTCTCTAATGGGATTCTAACGTATTCTTTATGTGGACAGAGAACTAATGAATCAGGAAATGATGATTGTTAATTTTTTCCAAACAACATATCGTGGAGGACATTACGAAAAAAGTGATTTTTTAATGTAATATATGATATTTATTATTTATCCATACTTATTTAATCCTTTTATAACATATACGTTTAAAACATTCAATTTCAAGTTAATACGATAACATCATTTGGGGAAGTGTGGACTTTTTCCGTCTTAAAGAGATGTGATTCATTCAAACTATATTTGGAATTTATAAAGAATGGTTATAAATAAAAATATGATACATAATAAACATTCATATGATATAAATTACATAATTAACCTTTTTTATATATAAATCATTTTCTTTATCACAATTTCACACTCTTTAAAATATATAACATCATTCATGGATGTGTGGATTAATTCCTCCAAAACAAGATGAGATTGCATTTAAATCACATATGTATATATATAATTATATGTGATAAAATGATATGTTACTTAAGATAAATTTATCATTATTTAAGGATATAATTCTACTTATCTTATTTTCATTATGATCATGGAAAAATGTGAACGTTACAAATGTGTATGTACGACCTACCGTCTCCAGGAGTGTAACAAAGGTTCGTTATTCATAACGATATTCAATGAGTAATTTTAAAATTAAAATTTATATATAAATGTGATACTTATGTTATTTTTATTATTCTAGAGATGTTATATGTTGAACTGTTTGTGAAATGTTAACCTACCATTGTTTTTTTGACACATAAATCGGATTTGGTCAAAAACACTGATGTAAACATATAAGATTATGTAGTTTCATACAACATAGTAATAATTAAAATAACAATTTTTATAAACAAGAAAAAGGTTCTCAATAAATTATAAAATTTACATAATTTTATAATATAGTATTTTAAAGTATTTTCAGTGTAACACCCAAAGTTTCCATGGTACAATTCTCTTTGAATAACACAGTAGCGTGTGTTGTACGCAACATCGAGATTCTAACACACTACGAACAATCAAAGTAGCAGTTTTGAATAGTAATACCCACTTTTTGAAATTTTATAAATTTTATCTCTCTAAATGGACTTAATTTTTGGATTTTTAATATCAAAATTATCCTAGGGTGAAATTGTGGTACTTTCGGAGAACTTTTATATTTTTATGAATAGTGATAATTACTAAATTTTAATTAAAAACATATTTTTTAATCAAAATAATTAATATCGATAAATTATGAATTTGAGTGATTTTAAATAATAATTATCATATTTTTTACTATTTAATACAATATTGGTCATTTGACAAAATTTTACATTTAAAACAGACAAAAACAAGTGTCAATATTTTGATAGTTATTATCTCTTAAAAACAGGCTTTTTGTTTTAACAACGAGAATTAATTTTAATTGATTTCTTCCACTTATGTGTTTTGAATTTAGAAAAATGGATTCCATATTTATAATTAGGAGTTCCAAACTGTTTAAATAGGTAACTTTTATTTTTAGACATTTTGAATAATTATTTCGGTAAATATTTTATTTACCATGGTTAAATGGTAAATCCGGTAAATATGGGTAAAACAATTATATTATTATAATATTAAATTACCCTAAAACGTGTCCTAACCCTATTGGATGATACATGTCCGACCATGGGCATATTTGTGTCGATTTGGGGACCCCACGGATCTTCTTGTAAGTGATAATGACACTTTATATTAATTATGTTAATGTAAATACAAAAATGACATAAGCATATATCATTTAGCAAAACAATTTCTACATAGTGTTATATATGTTATATTTTCGACTATAAATATTCATTATAAGTATAAAAAGAATTACTATATAATGGTATTTTATTTATAAATTCTAGACATTAAATAATTTAATTTATTTATGACACAATAGTGATGTAGTAATTAACTAATTAATAAAATATTATGATAATTTATATTATAAATACCCAAATAAATGTAATTTGAATCGTTTTATGAATTAAACTACTTTTATAGGTTAATATGGAATATTAAGATTATTTATATGAATTTTATTCTAAGTAATAATGCTTTTATGAATTTATCAAAAACAAAATACCTAATAGTGTCAAAATTGACTTAAAAGAGTTGTTAAAACAAATATTATATTATCAATTGATATTTTATTCCTAAAAATCTAAGGATCGTCCAAAAGACATAAATCATTATAGTTGTATCATTAATTGTCCACTTTGGGGACGATTGGAAGTTTATAGTATGATTATTAACTATATAATATAAAAATACAAAGTGACATGGTAAGTGTCAAACTAAATATCTAAGAGTTTAAACAAAAATATAAGGTTAATATAATGAACCAAACCTATCTAAAATCTATTGGTTGAATTTATTCCGACCCATACCCACCTAATAATTTTAATAATCCACTTTGGAGCCATTAGAAAGTGAATATGAATTTATATTAAAATATGTCTTTGTGTTTTTTCTAAAGAGCCCCTCCTCTCCCCTATAAAAGGAAACCACTTCTAACCAATTCTTCACACCTTCAATGCCTTTTGGATCAGCCAACCCCTACCCAAATACTCTCTCAAATTCCCTCAATTTAACTTTGAGGCCTCATTTTGATCAGAAATCCAACCTATGGAGACCTTTTTATAAAATCAAAAAGAAGAACCCGAAGAAGAGGTAATGTTTCCACAACCCGTTTTCAAGTTCCATTCTTCTTCAACTTCTTATTTCATTTTTATTTCCTTTATAAAATAATAACTCCAGTATATTCTATATACTATGATGTTATTATAATTATGTTACAACTATATTCAGTTTTTTATCCCACCTTTCAATGTAATGTCACCATACGTGCGTACGTACTGCTTTCCGTCTCCACGTTGTGGTGTAATTGTTATTCAAAAACATTATTATTTGGATGGGTATGATAATGATATTTAATTGATGTAAATAATAAATATAACATGATAATGATTTTTTATATATGATATACCATCCAATTATATATTGTTTTAATATCAAAAGAATGATATTGTCGCTCGTGCGTAGCTACAGACTACCGTCTCCATAAACGTGATTAGATTCATTCCCCATCGTATCCATGAAATTATAATTATCATTTGATGAATAAAAATAATGTTTAAGGACTTGATATAATTATGGATATGAATAAGATACAACCTATCCATAACAGACATGGCTTATGTAACAAAATTTATAAAAGAAAATGAGTGAGTTTACACCTGAAACGATGATAATACTAATATATTATTAACAAATCAATGTTAAAAGATCATATATGATATCATATTAATGTATATTATACTTGTATTATTAAAAAAAAATTATTTAACCATTATAGAGGAGGTTAAACTACCCTCAACCAAGGAAATGTACAATGTAAGGGTTCATTTCTCAATCTCTTCTTTATCTGTGGTTGTTTATACGTAATTATATACATGGACCTCTTTATCATCCACATCCATGTTTCATAAAAATGTATTTCAAAAAATTCTTACTATTTTACAGAATATGGGTTAAAATCATTTATACCCTCGTTTGACTTTTTATATGAAGTTTATAAAGGAATCCTTCTGTCTTTTTCCAATCAAGGTCCTTTTTAACATTTTCGAAAAAGTTAATGTTAGAATGTCTTTTTAACTTATACGGAGGGTGTGGCTATTTTCCGCCATTATAAAATTGTCGAAGCTTCCCTTATAAGATTATAAGAAAATTTTTAAAGTAAATGTTTTCTTTTATATTTATGAAACTTTTAAATCATTTAAAAAATGGATATTTTTCTAAAATAGTTTTGATTTAATCTATGTAAACATCCTTTGATGGATTTTAAGTTTATTTTATGTTGATTTATTATGATACAAAACATCCATATTGTATTGAAGTTTTGGTGATATGCTTGACTATGGATGTGTTATTTTTATACTATTCATTGTTTATGGAGAATTTATTGACATTTCACATGAATGTTTTATTTCCAATGTTTATGTTATGTTTAAACCTATTCATATGAGGAATGAATTGGACATAATAAGTGATGGGTGGAGCCCGCTATAGCTCCTAGATTCATCGGTAGGTCTCATGAGACAATCTAGTGCCTTGGAATGAGGCCTTGACAAATTCTTATTTGTAGTCTTGGCACGAGGCCTTGGCTACGTGGTTATGATAGTCTGGCATTATGAATTCCTTCATTATGAAAGTGGTTATTGATATTTCATGTCATTATTCGATTAGTAGAATGTCGATGGGAATAAGTAAATAGATTATTTCATTTTATTTCTTCCATATTATGCTGAATTTCAAGTTTAAAAGGATTTTGTTTTAGTTATACATTACCTTAAATGTTTATGCTTATTTATGAAAGTTTCCGCTATATTGTTATTCTTACTGGGCATCTGAGCTCACCCCTTTTTATCTTTTATTTTCCCCAGGATGTGAAGAAGTATTTTATGAATGAACTATATGGATAGTATGAGGGGTTATGAGTGTGAACTATGGAGACTATTTTATTGCAGTTTTTATATTATGATGTAATGTAAACTTTATTAATCTATCTAGTGATTCCAAGGCTACTAAACTAATCGGTCCATCAAGATTTGATCTTTTTTGATCATCGAAATGTTATGTTATAATGCACCAACTCTGGGTAACTGGGGTCGGGGCGTTACAGTTGGTATCAAAGGAAGTTTAGTACAAAACTTGGAAGCTAAATTTAGATAAACTCCGATTAGAGAACATAGGCATAAGATGTACTTTGAGAATTAGTATAGAAGAACTTTCTAGAATTTTGGTATTGTAGAGATTTTATGATTTTTCCGAGCAATACATCCCTGTCTGGATATGAGCAGGTAGAGGTGACTCTGGCACAGATGTACCTAGGGGTAAAACCCCAAAACACCGCTTTGAGCTAGACTCGCACCTGAACTGGTGCATGACAACGGGCCTTGTTGCACTCCTGGTTACAACACTCCCGGGTGATATGGTTAGGATAATTCTCATTTTATTTACAATCCATTATTAAAAGTTTATGAGTATATACTTCCTCAAAGGATTTGTTTTATGATTATGGATTATATCCATAAATAGTTCAATTTATGTTAATTGTTTTACAAGTATGAAAATATGTATTTGGATTCATAAACTGATCTAGTTTATGCCAATGTTTAGAAATGGCACCTAGTGGAAGGATTGGAAACCGTATCAATGCATGAACTTCATGTAGGGATTTCCCTCCTTCTCAAGATAATTATAGTGGAGCTGGTGATGCAAGTGGTGCTGATCAGCTAATCACCGTACTAGGACAACTCACTCAGGTTAGGAATAATAATCTTACCCGTATGGAGCACCCTGATCCGCAGCATGGAGGATCAATGTTATATCACTTCATGAGGCATCAACCACCAACATTAAATGGGAGTACACGTCCATTAGTAACTGAGCAATGGATAAGTTCCCTCAAGAAAAATTATTAAAGGATTTGGGAGTAGTGAAAGGGAGAAAGTTGTCATGGCAGTTTATTGCCTCACTGGAGATGCTGATCAATGGTGGTCATTGATACAAAACACAAAGTAAAATGATGAAGTATAAAATATGTAATGGATAGAGTTCAAAGAAATTTTCTTAGAAAAATACTTTCCTCATGACCATCGAGCAGATATGGAAATGCAATTTCTCAGTCTGAGACAAAAGGAGGATAACAGTGTCGCAAAGTATGAGGATAACTTATAAAGGTTACCAAGGTATGCTGGAGATTATATACGTAACCCTAGAAGTAATATTGATCGTTTATTTAATGTGTTAAAACCATTTCTTTGTTGATAATTAGTCTCACAATCTTTCTCTTCGTACAAGGACATTGTCTGATGTGAAATCAAGACAGAAAATGAATTCTCTAAGTCTTATGAAATTAAAGCAAAGAAATAGAAGTAGAGATCTGCTGATCAATCTATAAATGGAAATAAGGGGAAGAAGGGAAATGTTGAATATCCATCTTGCAGTAAATGTGGGAAGAAACACCCTGGTACTTTCTTAAAAGGAATGGGAGTCTATTACAATTGTGGTGATAATGGCCACCATGCTCATGATTATAAGGGAAAGATAGTTTTTGTCAATGTGTAATGATATAATTGTAGAGAGATGGGACATTATGCAAATGAATTTCCTAAGAGTTAGGGGAAATTACCTCCGAAAAGACCAAGGGATCAAGGCCAAGATTATGCTATCACTGCTGTTGAGGTTGAAGCTCCGAAAGACATAGTGGCAGGTAATTTAATGGTTTCATCATGTTTAGCTAATTCTTTATTTGATTATGGATCATCGCATTGTTTTATATCTTCCCAGTTTGCGATAAAAATTAGATATTTCCAATTTTATTTATCAAGGTAGTTGTCAGTTAATAATCCTAAGGGAAGTATCATTGCAATATAGTTTTGTGAATTAGTCCCCATTAGAGCACATAAATGTTCTTTATCCACTGATCTCATCATCATTCCTATGATTTAGTTTGATATAATCCTTGGTATGGATTGGCTTCCAAACCATGATTCAATGATTTATTGTAAGAAGAAAAAGGTTACAATTTTTGATGATGATGATAAAGAACACATTATCTTTAGAGAAGAATTGTCACCACCTAATTCTTTTCTAGATACATCCCCAGTAGCTCAACTAAATTCAATTATTGGGGAGGAAGAGAATTAAATGACTGTGGGTGAGGAAAGGAATGTTCAAATAGAGCATGTA
Source organism: Viscum album (assembly GCA_963277665.1). Taxonomy (NCBI): domain Eukaryota; kingdom Viridiplantae; phylum Streptophyta; class Magnoliopsida; order Santalales; family Viscaceae; genus Viscum; species Viscum album. Next base: position 554,446,150 of record OY728134.1, read on the forward strand.
TTAATTGTGAAAGAATATGTAGATGGGTTTTAGGATGATTTACCTAGACATCCTCCAGATCGAGAAGTTGAGTTTTCCATTGATTTTAATTCGTGGATCAAGGCCTATATCGAAACCCCTTATAGAATGGCCACTGTGGAATTAGTTTAACTAAAGAAACTACTAGAGGAATTGAGTAATAAAGGATTTATTCACCCAAGTGTTTATCTTTGGGGAGCCCCTGTTATTTTTGTTAAAAAGAAAGATTGAACTATGAGGTTATGTATCGACTACAAGGAGATCAATGCTATAACAATAATGAACATGTATCCCCTACCTCACATTGATGATTTATTTGACCTACTGCAAGGGGCTCAATACATTTCAAAGATTGACCTTCGATCTGGATACCATCAGTTGTGTGTGAAGAAGGAAGACATTTCTAAGACAACATTTCGAACCAAGTATGGGCATTACGAGTTTACAGTAATGCCTTTTCGGCTGACTAATGCACCCTATGTTTTCATTGATCTAATGAAAAGGTTTTTCAAGGAATATCAAAATAATTTTGTAGTGGTATTTATTGATGATATCTTTGTATACTCCAAAAGCTACGAAGATCCTGGAAATCACCTTCATATTATCTTGAAGACTTTGAAAAGACATTAATTATATGGGAAGTTTAGCAAGTGTGAATTCTGGCTTTAAGAGATTTCTTTTCTTGCCCATATTGTCTCTAAGGATGGAATCTCTTTTGATATTTCTATGACAAGAGCAATCCATGAATGTCCACCACCAATGAGTATAACCAAGGTACATAGTTATATTGGGTCAGCAGGTTATTATCAACGTTTTGTCTAGAATTTTTCCCAATTGGATAATCCATTAACAAAGCTCACACGTAAAGGGGTTGAATTTGTTTGAACAAAACAGTGTGAAGAATGTTTTTAATAACTGAAGAGAATATTAGTCAATTGTCCTATATTGACTCTACCATCGGGGAATGATGTGTTATTTATTTATAGTGATGCAGCGAAGAAATAACCTGGTTGTTTCCTTATGTAGAATGATAGAGTTATTACTTATGCATCACGACAACTGAAAATTCATGAGAAAAACTATCCTACTCATGATATTGAGTTAGCTAGAGTAAACCTTTCTTTAAAGATATGGATACATTATCTCTATGGTGAAAATGTGAGATATATACCGATCATAAGAGTTTGAAGTATATTTTCTCACAGATAGAACTAAACATGTGGAAAAGGAGATGGCTCTAACTACTCAGGGATTATGATTGCATGATACACTACCACAAGGGGAAAGAAAAATAAGGTAGAATATTCTTTGAGTAGAAAGGATGATGGAGTTTTGAAATAGATGATAGTTTAAAGGGATCTTATTTTCATGGATCTAGTAATGATGGATATGGGAATCACCATGGAAGGTGAATCATTAATAATTTTTCAAATGGTTTCCAAAAAATATTCACTGGAAAGGATAAATACTTCTCTGGCCGATGATGAAGAGTTTAAAAAGAAGATTAAAGCTTTAAATGATGGGAGATTTAATGATTTTGTGTATGAGGATGGAATTTTCATATTTGGGAGGAGACTCTGTGTTCCCAATATACCTGATCTAAAAAGGGAATTGTTGGATGATGCTCATTGTTCTAATTTCTCTATACACCCTCAGAGCACCAAAATGTATAGGGATTTGAAGGAACATTTTTTGTGGGACAACATGAAGAGGGAGATTGCTCATTTTGTGTCACGATGTTTAGTTTTTCAACAAGTAAAAGATTGAAGGCAACAGCCTGGTGGAGTATTGAAACATCTTCCCACACCTAAGAGGAAATGGGATAATATCATGATGGACATTGTCAAGGGACTACGAAATACTCCTAGAAGGAACGATGAAATATGGGTTATTATTGATCGTCTTACCAAGTCAGCACATTTTCATGCTATAAGAGAAGATCTAACACTGGAATGTATAGAAAAACTATATATTAATGAAGTTGCGAGACATCATGGAGTACCCCTATTGATTGTTTCTGATCATCATCCCCATTATACTTCAAGATTCTGGAAGAGTCTTCAGAAGGCCTTGGATACTAAATTTTCTTTGAGCATTGCCTACCACCCTCAAATAGATGGAAAATTAGAATGGACTATTCAAAACATATAAGACATGTTGAGATCATGCTCACTTGACTTACAGGGTATGTGGGATCAATATTTACCTCTGGTTGAATTTTCTTATAACAATAGCTTCCATTCAAGTATTCAGATGGAACCATACGAAGCGTTATACGGAAAGAGATGTTGTACACCAACCTGTTGGGATGACGTTGGTGAGAGAAAACATGTACGCCCATAATTGGTGGAGGAAACGATGGAAAAGGTAAAGGTAATCCAAAACTGCATCAAAGAAGCTCAAAGTAGGCACAAGAGCTATGCCGATAATCGAAGGAAGGATTTGGAATTTCATGTAGAAAATCATGTTTTCTTGAAGTTATCTCCATGGAAGGGAGTTATACATTTTGGTAAGAAATGTAAATTGACTCCCAAGTACATCAGACCTTTCGAATTTCTAGAACCAATCGGGGTTGTATCATACCGTTTGGCAATGCCGCCAAATCTCTTCAAAGATCACGATGTGTTCCGCGTATCATTGTTGAGACAATACATGCCTGACCCAACACATGTACACACTTATGAGGAATTAGAACTGGAACCTGATCTATCTTATTGCAAAGAGCCCATCAAGATTCTTGATACAAATGAACAAGTGCTGAGAAACTGAACAACTCATCTGGTAAAAGTTTTATGGAGAAACCATAAGATGGAAGAGGCTACGTGGGAACCCGAGGAACTTATGATGAAGAACCACCCAAGTATTTTTACGCAGTATTATTCTAGAAATTTCGAGGACAAAATTATTTGAAGGAGGGGAGAATGTAACACCCCATGATTCCACGGTACGATTCTCTTTCAATAATACAGTAGCGTGTGTTGTACCCAACTTCGAGATTCTAACACAATGCGACCAATCAAAGTAGCCATTATAAATAGTAATACCCACCTTTTGAAATTTTATAAATTTTATCTCTCAAAATGGACTTTATTTTTCGATTTGGAATATCCAAATTAGCCTAGGGTAAAATTTTTATACTTTCGGATAACTTTTATATTTTGATGAATAGTGAAAATTACTAAATTTCAATTAAAAACAAAATTTTTAATCAAAATAACTAATAGTGATAAATTATGAATTTTATTAATTATAAAGTATAATTAGAATATATATTTTCCATTAAATAAAATGTTGGTCATTGGACATATTCTCACCTTTAAACCGGACATAAACTAGTGTCACTCTTTTGACAGTTATTATCTATTAAAAACACACTTTTTGTTTTAACAATGGGAATTAATTTTTTATTAATTTATTCCAATTATGTGTATTGAATTAAGAAAAATGGATTCCATATTTAGAATCAGGAGGTCCAAATTGTGTAAATAGGTAACTTTTATTTTTAGACATTTTGAATAATTACTTTGTTAAATATTTTATTTACCTGGGTTAAAGGGTAAAGCTGGTAAATAATGGTAATAAAAATAATATTATTATAATATAAATTACCCTAAAACGTGTACTAACCCTATTGGTTGATACATTTCTGACCATGGGAATCTTTGGGTCGATTTTGGGACTCCATGGATCCACATGTAAGTGATAATGACACTTTATATTAATTATGTTAATGTAAATACAAAAATGACATAAGCATATATCTTTTAGTAATTTTTTTACATATAGTTATATATGTTATATTTTAGACTATAAATATTCATTATAAAGATAAAATGATTTCTAAATAGTGGTATTTTATTTATAATTTTTATTCATTAAATAGTTTAATTTATTTATGACGCAATTGTGATGCAGTAATTACCTAATTAATGAAATATTAAGATAATTGATATTATAAATAACCAAATAAATTTAATTTGAAACTTTATATGAATTAAAATAATTTTCAAAGAAAATATGACATATTGATATTGGTTATATGAATTTTTTTCGAAGTAATAATGCTGTTATGAAATTATCAAAAACAAAATACCAAATAGTGTCAAAATTGACATAAAAAAGTTTTTAAAACAAATATTATATTATTAATTGATATTCTATTCTTAAAAATCAAAGGTTGGGACAAAAGACTCATATAATTATAGGTTTATCATTAATGTACCAATTTTGGGTCGATTAGAAGTTTATAGTAAGTTTAATTACTATATAATATAAAAATACAAAATGACATTGTAAGTGTCAAACTAATTGACTAAGAGTTAAAACTAAAAGATAAGGTTAATATAATGACCTAAACCTGTCTAAAATCTGTTGGATGAAATTATTTAGACCCATACCCACCTTATACATTGAATAATTCACTTTTTATTTATTAAAAACCGAATATGAATTTATTATAAAATAATAATTTAAGTTTTTCCTAAAGAGCCCATCCTTCCCCTTATAAATGGACACCACTTATAACCAATTATTCACTCCATCAAAGCCTTATAGATAGGCCAAGAACTTCCCAAATACTCTCTCAACGTCCCTCAATTAATCCCAGAGGCCTTAGTTTGATCATAAATCCATCCTAAAGAGCCCTTTTGATCAAATCAAAAGGAAGAACCCGGAGAATAGGTAGTGCTTTCACCACCATTTTTCAAGTTCGTTTCTTCTTCAACTTCATATTTCATTGTTATTTCCTTTATAAAATAATAAATCTAGTATATTCTATATACTATGATGTTATTATAAATATGGTACAACCATATTCAGTATTCTATCCATCCTTTGAATGACATGTCACCATATGTGCGTACGTACAACTTACCATCTCCACGTCGTGGTGTAATCGTAATTCAAGAAAATTATTATTTGGATGGGTTTGATAATGATATGTAAGTAATGTAATTAATAAATATAATATGATAATGATTCATTATATATGATATAGCATCCAATTATATATTATTTTAATATCAAAATAATGATATTGTCGCCCATGCGTACGTACGGACTACCGTCTCCACGAACGTGATGAGATTCATTCCCCATCGTATCCATGCAATTATAATTCTCATATGATGATTGAAAAAAAAATTAATTACTTAATATCATTCTGGATATGAATAAGATACAACCTATCTATAACAAACAGGGCTTATGTAACAAATTATATAAAAGAAAATGAGTGAGTTAACACCCGAAACGATGATAATACTAAGATATTATTAACAAATCAATGTTAAAAGATCATATATGATATCATATTAATGAATTTGATTTTATTATAATTTAAAAAAATTTATTTCACCATTATACATGAGGTTAACCTACCCTCAACCAAGGAAAAGTACAAGGTAAGGGTTTATTTTTCATTCTCTTCATTATCTGAGGTTGTTTATACGTAATTATATACTGGGACCTCTTTATCATCCACATCCATGTTTATTTAAAATGTATTTCAAAACATTCTTTCTATTTTACAGAATATGGGTTAAAGTCATTTATAACCTTGTCTGACTTTTTATAAGAAAATTATAAAAGAATCTTTCCATTATTTTCCAAACAAGGTCATTTTTAACCTTTTCGACAAAATTAAGGTAAGATTGTCTTTTTAACATATACGGTGGGTGCGGCCATTTTCCGCTGTTATAAAATCATCGAAGCTTCCCATAATATCTTATGAGAATATTTTTAATGTAGATATTTTATTTTATAATTATGATACTTTTAAATGATTTAAAAAAATAGACATTTCTCTCAAATAGTTTGATTTCATCTATGTCAACATCCTTTGATAGATTTTATGTTTATTTGAAGTTGATTTATTATGATACAGAACATCCATATTGTATTGAAGGTTTTGTGATATGTTTGACTGTGGATGTTTTATTTTTATACCATTCATGGTTTTTGGAGAAATTATTGACATTTTTTATGATAGTTTTAATATAAATGTTTATGTTATGAATAAACCTCTTCATATGAGGAATGCATTGGACTTAATAAGTGACGGGTGGAGCCCAATATTTCTCCTAGATTAGTCGATAGGTCTTATGAGACAAACTAGTTTCTTGGAATGAGGAATTTACAAAATCTTATTTGTAGTTTTAGCGTGAGGCCTTGGCTACGTGGTTATGATAGTCTGTTATTATGCATTCTCTAATTATGAAAGTGGTTATTGATATTGTATGTGATTATTCGATTAGTATAATATCCATGTGAATAAGTAAATTAAATTATTTTATTTTATTTCTGCAATATTATGCTGATGTTCGAGGTTAAAAGGATTTTTGTTTAGTTATACATTGTCTTAAATGTTTATGCTTATTTATGTATGTTTCCTCTATATTGTTATCCTTACTGGGCATCTGAGATCACCCCTTTCTATGTTTTATTTTTCCTAGGATGTGAAGAAGTATTTTATGAATGAACTTTAGGGATAGTATTAGGGGTTATGTGTGTGGACTACTGATACTATGTTGTTGTATTTTTTATTTTATGATGTAATGTAAACTTTATTAATGAATCTAGTGATTCCAAGGCTACTAAACTAATTGGTAATTCAAGATTTGATCTTTTGTGATCATGCCGATGTTATGTAATAATGAACTGACTCTGGGTAACTGGGGTTGGGGCGTTACATTCAAACCAATGGAAACCCAAGGTAAGGGCCTCTTGTCTCACTTTTCATTATATGAGGAATACTTCATTATTTTGCACCTAATTTATTATAGGGGGTGTATATACTTCCACATTGACATGTAATATCATCAATTATTTAATCATTACGGTATTTATATGTTTCAATTGATAATTATTTATTTTGGGTATTTTGATCCATATGTAATGGACTCTTTTCTCACTTTTCATTCAGTGTGGTATACTTTATTGTTGTGCACCAAATTTCATATATATGTGGTGTATATACTACCAATTTGATATGTAATATCATGAATTATTTTATAATCATGGTGCATAGATGATTCAATTGATGATTATTAATTTGTTGTCTTTCAATTATCATGTAATGAAATATCTTCTCAACTTACATATTATTGAGACTTAATTGTTCGTATGCACTAATTAATATTTATTTGGTGTATATACTTACTTTTTACTGTAATATCATGAATACACTTATTCTAAAAAAATTATATATTTAATTTAATGACATAACATTCTAGGTATTATGATTTAATAGTCCTGTAGTGGGGTAGCACACTTATGAATGTTTGAATATAATTTGACTGAAGATGTTATCAACGATTATCTTTAAAATATCACATCCTATTGTGATTGCTACAGTTATTTTAAAACAATAACATTATTTTATTAATTATTCTTTGTAAATTTACTTGAATATCTATATTCCCATAAAATGGATATTAGTATTTCTTAAACTATATACCATTTATTATACTCTGTTTACATTGGAAATTATTTAATTAATTGGATAAATTGTGATAAAATATATATTTTTCCATCTATACGGTAAATATATGAGGAATAATTGTTATTTTGATTATTCAATATAAGGAATGTTTTGGAACATAAATGAAGGATGGAGCCTAGACTCTATACAGCTCTTTACTACATCGATAGGTTATAATGAGACAAATAGTTTCCAAATGGGTTTCTATCCTTTGTTTTAAACCATATTTCCAAAGGTCTTGATGGTAATAGGTTTACATGTTCCTCTGATATGATGTCAAAAAATTAATAATTGGCATCATATTAGTTTCAGTTATTATTCATCCATGAGATTTTTTATCGACATGTCAATGGTCAAAGTTCATTCTAGATCATTGGTTAACTGGAATGTGTTTATGTATTATATCATAACATTGTGATTATTCCATATCCTATTATTTGAATGGAATGTATTATAAGTTATTACCTTTCTCACATTGATGACATACATCCATATAGTTTATTGAGTACATGGCATGGTTGTTTAGTTATTTAACATTTTATATTAACATTATTATTAATTCATTATTGGTTATGCTATATTTTTTTCACTCCATGAGAATTTGTGATCACGCATAATTATTTCATTCCTGAAAAATCCATGATGAGTACTATGAATTATTTTTAGGGATTTACTATATGGATTAGATTTATCATAGAAACTATTTCTTTAGAAAGAAGAAGAAAATATGTTGTAATTACTATAGTCATTTGTAATAAATGACCCATTTATGTATCTGGCTTACCAAGGCAACTAAATTGATCAGTCCATTAGGTATTGATTCCATGTAATCATGCCAATGTAATTGATAGTAGAAACTGGCACTAGGATTATGTGGTTAGGTCTCTACATTTAGAATAGCACATAACTAGAAATAAATTATTATATTTTATCTAACACATAAATGATATTATTTATAGTGGTAGAAATAAATATAAAAAATAATAAACAGTAAAAAAATAAAAAACAGATTTTCATAACTTTTTTATGATTACAAGAAAAGTTTTTATTTAGAAACATTAAAATAGCACAGTATGATGAATGTGAAAGGCCTAGTTTAGTATAGTTTTTAGAATCTGGTGAAGCTATAATTTCTCTAAGAAAATAATTTAACTCTATAATTAATCCTTGAAAAGTTTTAGTATTATATTCTACCAACCGTCTCATCAAAATCATCTTATATTGGCCAAAATTTATATTTTAATCTAAATTCACTTTCAGAAATTTATAAATAGCTTATTCTAACCTAATAAATTGTGATATAATTTTAAAAAAATAATTTAGAAGATTTATTATGTTATGTTATCATACAGTTAGCTTCTCAAGAATATTTTTTTGGTTTTCAAGCAAAACATTTTGTTTTGCACTATCATCTTGAAGTGTATGAATCCGATCATTAAATGAATAAATGGAATCCATAATATCATCAAACTTTATTACTAAATCAGAAGAAGTTTGAGGTCTTTATATAGATTCTCAAGACTGGTTGGATGTACTTGTGATAGATACAAATTAACTCCCTTGATATCTTTCCATTATATAAAATCATCTTTTGAAATAGACTCTATTTGGGGCTTTCCAAATTTATCGCCCACATCTCTATGAAAATAATCAACATCAAGGAATGAATGTAAAAATTATTTGATATGTTTAATTATTTTAGAATATATTAAAATTATTCACTACTGGAAAATTGGGCTATAGCCACGGTTCTAGCTAGTTGTGGCACCTATTGGCATGGCTATAGCTAAAATATATATCCACAGTTTTAAACTGTGGCTATAGCCATATTTCCATGGTTGCACTAAACCATGGCTATACCACCATATCTGTCCATCGTGGCAGTTGGGTTGTATCCACGGTTATCCCCCATGGCTACAAGGTTATATCCATGGTTTATTACCATGGCTATAGCCCAATAAAACCATGGCTATAGCCCAAAATTAATTTTCACCCATCGAGATTCGATCTTTGTACCTTCATTGTGTAGACCAAACACCGTTCCACTACTCCACAATCATCTTTGCGGATTTATATATATATATATATTGTGAAATATATTATTAAAAAATGTGGCTATAGCATGTAAACCGTGGCTATAAACCTTCCTGCCAATTTTTTGCGGGTTAATTTTTTCCCACGCAAGGGCTGGAGATGTATAGCCACAGTTTTGATGAACCGTGGCTATAGTTCAAGAATAAAATACCCCATATCCATGGTTTTACCAAAAACTTGGCTATAGACCAACCCTATAGCCACGGTTTAACAAAACCGTGGCTATAACCCTTTGAAAAGACCCTATAGCCTTGGTTTGGGTGAAACCGTGTCTATAGATTTCGAAAAAAAACATATAGACATGGTTTCACTAAACCGTGGATATAGCTTTTGAAATTAGACCCTATAGCCACGGTTTTGTTTAAAACCGTGGATATAGCCTCGTTTTCTAGTAGTTATTCTATAGGAATAGTTATGCTTATGAAATCTTCTAAATACTTTCATATAGACTATACTTAACTTTATTGATATTAATTTTCTTCTTACATCTTTTTAAATAAAACAAAAATTCAATCTATTTGAATATTAAAATAATAAGATGCTTATTATTCGTGATCTTGAGATAGTTTTCCTCTGTCATCCAAGGTGAAATTTTTTTAATACTTCATTAGAGTAACAAAAATCAACCTTAAGAACAACTTTATTCTCTGTAGTTTCAAAAGTTTACATTTTGAAGGAATCCAAAATAATAAATAGTGATTTTTACTCAACTAACCTTATAGTCTATGTTTCTAATGGTTGTTCTTTATTGTTTCCTTGATTATTTTACTGAACATGTTCTTCAAAATGGGGGAGATGATTATAATTTTCATCATGATACCCTAACTCTTAATTTTTATATTGACTTTTGGAATTAGCCTCTTTATCATATCTAATTTTTTGCTGAGAAACTTCATTAGCTGTAGTATTCTTTACCTCTGGTTCCTGAAAGGTAGCATCATGGACTACAGGTTCATCACTTTTTATGGGCTTAATGATAAGGGCCTCTCATTTTCTTCTTCCTTAATATTATCCAAGATATTTTCAGATATTTCTTACAGCTTTTGAATTTAATATATTATATCGTCTTTTTTGTCTCCTTGTTGAAAATTCATCTTCTATTCTATATTTTGAAAATTATTCATCTCAAATATGGAATGTAATAGGAGATCCTAAATCTCATTCCCTCTGAGAAAAAGGACTAGATTATTATTGGTCGTATTCTCTAATAGGTAATAACATTACATTAAAAGTATTACAGAAGAAACTTATCATCATTAGATTCAAATCCTTTCAAATGTTACTTTGATGACACATGGTATGAATCTGTACATCATGAATCATGACAATTTTATAAAATAGCAATGAAATTATCCTTCCATAAGGATATAAATGAATTCATTCCTCTTCCTAGAAATTGTGGTGCAAGTTCCATATCATGTACCATTTTAATTAAACATAATATCACTAATCATCAAAAAAGTCATATATATATTGAGATAATGAAACCTTTCTATCTTAGCAATTATTGAAATTATTACTAACCTATTACACACAAACCACACCCTCTAGTCAGCCATAGGATATTTAAAAGTCACCAATATCATTTTGGTAGAGTTGAAGATAAATGAAATAATATCCTCTAATTTATGTTCATAATTTCAAATCGATCGAATATTGAAATTAAAAAACCATTTACGGGGATATTAAATAATCATTATCTGTTTCCACTATGGTGATATAAAAATCACTACCATTTATCCGGGAAACGATGATGTCCTCTAGGTCAATCAACCTAAATTAATCATTTCTATAATATTTTCTTATGTATATATTGAAAATAAACCATTATATAGAAATAGTTTAATGAAATTCATAAGCTTTAATAGACACATATATCTATAAAAATAGATTTTTTGATTAATCAGTACAAAATCTATAACATTTCATTTAATAGTTTTTATGGCGATGATGTTTTTTCTCTTCATTTCAATTTTTCACCTTATCTATTCTCTTAATGAGTGAAATTTCTACAAATAATATGGTTGATGGTCCACATTCTTCTATTTTGAATAAAAAATTAGATCTATGGAAGTTGAAAGGGTTTTAATATTGAGGGTAAGAGTGCAAGTGAAAGAGAGAGGCAGTATGACATCAGTCTAGTTTATCCTACTAATTACTTAGTGTAATCATTAAATAAATCATACAATTGAAAATAATCTATTTTAAAAAATGATATAAATTATTTAATATTTAAACAAATTATAAATAAATAATATATTAATATAAATAATATAAAATGTTCAATAAACAAATTTTCTAAAAAATTAATACAAATTTCTTTAAAACTAAATATTCGTAACACCTCCTTAATTAAATCCTAACTAGCAGTTTGAGGTGCTTTAGTAAAAATATCTTAAATTTGATATTATGTGTTTACAAATTCTAAAGATATATGTTTTTTTATGAAAATGTTTTCTTATAGAATGAGGTATTATATCAATATATCTAGTTATTGAACGACTGATATGATTTTTTAAATTATTAATTAAACTTATGTTACCAAATATAATTGGAATATTATAAAAATTACATCCAAAGATCAATCTGGGGTGATCCATCCACAAAATGTTCCCAAAAAATATTAAAGAATATATATCATCTTCCACAACCATTGATAGAGAAACTGAATGTGATTTCCTACATGACTATGTAATGAAATATTTTTATAAAAAGTGATAGGTTCCTAAAGTTGTATTTCTATCCATTATACATCACCAAATTTTATCATCTAAATATGTAATTAAATTACAATCATAAATTCAGGAGTAAATTTGAGATTAGAAAATAATTCTTTTAAAATATGAAAAAATTGTATTTACAGCACTTAAATGGGGTTATATTGGTTTTTATAGAAATATCTTACAAAAACATACAGATAACATTGAACATCATCTTCTAGAAGTAAGATGATATAAAATACCAATCATAACTCCATATAATAGGTTTTCAAAACGTTTTCCATCTTTATCTAAACTAATCATTACAATAGTTCACCTAGGAGTGGTATACAACTTTCTATTTTCTATTCCAAACTTTTTCAATGAATCAATAGTGTATTTTTTTGATTAAAAAAATTACAATAGTTTTTTTCATTGATTTGAAATCCCAAAAAATGTTCTCCCATCATACTCATTTAAAATTCATTTTACTAATGTTTTGAACACTAATTACAGTGTTATTTTTTTTTACCCAAATGTAATGTCCTAAATATAATTGTTTACTAATAATATATTAGAACAAATGGGGATATTAAAAATATTATGATCCTATAATCCTAAAGAAAATAAATTTTACAACAAAAAATATATCTTGATATTTCATACCATGATATATGTTCTTTTTATGTCCATAACGCACTTTAGTTAGTTTATTAACTGAATTTCATAGATGAGGGTTTTAAAAATATTGGGTTTGTTTTATATAAACATCAAATATTAAATATCCGTTAAAATATATGAGTTTACATCCATATGATTTAATATAAAATTTTACAGATATGAATTATCTAGAATGTTTGTAATAGATTATAATGCAGCAATTGGTGAAATGGATTCAGGATATAGTACAAAATAATTGACTTTTTCCAATGGGGGAATATCTATTAGTAAAATTAAATTTTATATTGGTAGAATGTTTTAACAAACCATATGTCCCTATCACTAAAATTCCTGTAAAAAATCTATCACTAATTTTTTTTCCATAGATAAAATAGTTTTGTTACAATTCTAATAATACCAACAGATAATATATATGATTGTTAAAGTGCTTGGAAATAGCTTCTATAGACAAATTGTTATCTTGGTAACAATATATGAAACATATAATATATGTTCATAAATTATATTTGAATAAAAATTATAATTATTTAATGATAAAAAAATTTCGTATAATAATTATTAATTATTTTATCATATATAATACATCTTAAGATGATTATAACACATGTTTCATCTTAGAAAAAATATTAATAATGAAATTTTATACAAGAGGATTCAACACACCCCACAAAAAAAAAGACAACCCCCAACCACCAATCCATGTTTGTGCAGGTGCAACCCATCCATACTAGTGAACTAGATCCAACACCAGTGACCAATGAGTAAAACTAGTGACCCATCTGTTCCATGATTGTAAGAGAGCATCCCATCCGTGATCGCGATCCCACTCCCATACTTAGCAAAAAGTCATCTCTAACACAAGACAATCCATAGATCCAATACCAGTCCATCCATACTAGTGAGAACCAGTTACTCATTCGTTCCAATAAGTCATCTCCAACAACATCCCATCAATTCCTGTGAGCCAACTCGAATGAATAGTGATCAACACTTACCCATCCATCTAAGACAGCTTCTTGTAAACCATAGAAAATTTTTCTATACAAATAAAACTTCATTCAATAGAATATCATATTTAAGAACATTAAAATTCAAGAAAAATCCAAACAATAAGGAATATCAACGCTTAATTACCCTGTTTAATTATAACCCATCAATCTAATACATTATGGAAAATTAGTAGATATTATTTAAATTCAATGTAACTACCTGGGGTATCATTCTGATCTATATATTATATTGTGCCAAGGACATTACTAATCATTGATCAATGGTGTGGCTTACTCAAGGAGATCCAAATTGCAATTTAATGATCTTGGTAGAGAAAATTCATTGGATGATTATTTTTAATAAATTGATCATCCATTATGGTGAAACATCTTCTCTGTTTCAATAAAGGTAGAGGTGAACTTTATTCTCTCTTCTAATAATGGTAGTACCTACACAATAGGGAAATAAATATTCAAAGGAAGCATTTTATAATTAAAAAATCTAGACATTGAAATAAATAGGAAATAATAACTTGTAGATGGTATCAATTATATCAGAATATATTATACATAATATACCAATTTTATCCCCTACTACATTTTATTCATGCGCATTCTAGAATTTAATTTGAATAACAACAAATTTGTTGTTATTTAGTAAATAATTTTAGCTTTAGAACAACGATGAATATTATCGAACATCATCATTTCAATTTTTATACAAGAAATGGAAACAAGAGAAACCACACTAAGGGGGCCTAAAGTAATGCAGACCAAGGGAATCCACCCGAATCAGGTTCACTCCCTCAGTCGCCAACTGCGAAAAATTAGAAATATAGGTGACCACAACATCCTCGCCCGCAGGGGACACCATGTGATCTGCCACTTTGTTTCCCTCTCTCTAGGTATGCGTAACACCAATGCCCCTGGTCATTAAGTATTTGCATGCCCTAATCGTATATGTTATTTTCCATGGGAAACTACCCTTAATTTGAATAGCATCATGAGTGAAGCGGGAGTCCGTCTCCACATGTGATAAACCAATTCCCCTCTGGCTACACAAGGAGAGGCCCATGAGGACCACTCTCGCCTCCGATTGTAAAGAACTACCAACACCAACAGTCGCAGATAAATCCAGTATCATGCTTCCAGCCGCGTCGCGAACAGCTCCACCCCCACGCATTAGCCCCTGCCGGCATGACCCATTGACGTTTAACTTCAATCCCACACCGGCAGATGCGACCTCACCCAGCGCCCCTGCCTCCCGAGAACCGGCTCCTGAGACACAACTTTGGCCCCATATAGTGCTCTCATCTTCGGAGCTTCTTTCCATGTACATGTAAGAAAAAACCAGTCCGCCAAGGTGCAGAAAATCCTAGTAATGATTTCCATGTCCGAGGAAGAAACGTCCTCAAACCTCTCCTGGTTCCGTGCCTTCCATAGTCCCCATCACCCAGCACTCAGTGTGACAGCCCACGCACCATTCTCCTTTCCCGTGGCGTCCACTCCCTGGAACCAGTCTGATATAAAATCCACAACATCCACTGCCTGTAAGGAATGTCTGAAGAATCTTCCAAAGAAACCCCACACAGAGCGGGCCCAGTCACCTACTACAAAAATTTGGGATGGGTTATCCCCACATGAAGCATAACAGTAGGATAACCATAATGTGTATTGAGTAGGTGGTAGTTTCATATGGGAATAAACACACTGAAACTATGTTTTCAATTATATATAACCATAGAAGGATAATGTTAGCATTATTACTGTTTAATAATATATGGTCAATCCAATATATTCTTATTCTTGATCCTCTGACTATGTCATGTTCTAACACATTTTGGAATTTCACCTTTGAAATATGGAAGAAATTCAATGAAAATTATATCTTATTTATGATTTTTTTTCTTATATAATGTGACATTTGGACCGAAGTCTATTTGAAATGGCAAAAAATCATGTGTCTAACAGAAGGAATTATAGTAAAAGGTATTATACGTTTAATTCATTTCTATAATACTATAACCTTAGACATTATACTCAACCCAACATTGTTTAGTGATGTCACATAATATTTTGCTGGATGGTAAAAATAATGAGCATTATGATGCATAGAATTTTTGTGAATTAAAATCATATTAAAACTGATTATATTACTACATATTAATGTAATATCACTCCATTACCTAACATTACATATGAATCAAACACTTTCTCTTTTTCATAATCATAGGCTACACAACTGCTTATAGTATTTGTGATTTTATAATGTCATTATATCATTCCCAAGAAATTTGTAGGAATTCCACAAAACATCTAATCTCTATAAAAAAATTGCTCGAAGTGAAAATATATTTTAGAGGCTATGCTAATGAACAATAATGACAACATTAACCTCCCCAATAATATAATCACTCAATGTAGACAATATTAACCACCTGATGTTGTCCGATCTAGAATACAAGAATGGAAATACTTGATGCTGGTAGATCGATCAATCATTATGAAGCGTATATGATATGTATATAAAGGATACATGGAAAAAATGGAATATTCAATTCAAAATTTCTATGTAAATTAAGAAAATAGATAATTCACCTGGAATGTTGTGGATGATTTACAAGATATAAAAAATTTGATGAATTGATATGAGTGAACCCTTTACCTATGAATTTAATAGATAATGACATAATCCATGTGTAAAAAAAATTGTAGCATCTATATTAAATAACCAATGACCTAGGATGGGGGGAAATAAAATAAAAGGTAGAAAAAATAATTATTAACAAATTATTTTTCCCCTATTATTAATTTTGTTGTAAAATTTTTGTATTATTAAGATCTGTATGTTTGTGATTTTGATATATCACATTGAGAGATTGATAATTATTCAGTGATTAATCTAGTGTGGGAGGGACAGTTGGTACTTGATTTTCAAGAACCATCTTCTATTCTTCCTTCAACAACATATATTAAATTATAAAGATTTATTTTATGTTGAATGTGATTATGATAAATTTTCATTTAATTTGTCTGTTTAATACATTACTCATTAATCAATTTTCCTCATCCACTCAATCAATCATGAAGATGATGTTATGTGAGTGAAAATGTGTTAAAGTTTCTTGTGATTGATAGAAAATGTGTTGAATAAATAATATCTACGTAATATTATCATGATAAATTACATCTAATTACGAGATTCGTTATAATTAATGATGGGAAACTCAAAATAAATGAAGAGATAAATATTATCTACTATATGATTTAAAAAATGTGATACTATTAGCTTAAAGTGATCATTATAATGCTATAACTCCATAAAAATAACAACCAGATGTGATAGTATGTTGATAAAAAAACATTATTTAATCAAGAGATAAAAAATGTGTCCAAGATATTATGAATTTTTATTGAATAACATTGGAACATTCAGCACTTTGATTAAACAATGTTTAATCATCTAATGAACAAAAATTCATTTTTGTAGATGAATATTCAAAAGGATTTATCAGTCAAGAATAAAAATCAACATAATAAGAACATTAAAATATTTTTAGTATATGATCCTGATAAAATAAATTGCCACATAGTTGAGTAATTTCATCTAAAAAAGTGCATATTAAAAATAATAACTCCCCAAATAAGTTCCTCTTTGAATTCTGAATTAAGCCATAAGAAATTCACACATCCAAGTTATAAAAAATAATTTGGTTCAAAATATTGATCATCATACAAAAAAAAGAAGATACATCATTAAGAGCTATAGTTATATTCAATTATAAAGTCACCAGAATTTTAATGATGAAAAAGATAAAGAGTTGAGGTCCCCTAATTAGCAATGAAAAATTTTGGAGTGAAAATAATCCATGAAAAATCTCTTTTTTCATATCTTAGTTTAAGTAGTTAGTCACCAAGTATATATAAGATTATTATATATTCTACCATCAATTTATATATTTATGAAATACAATTATTTAATGAAAAACTGATTAATTTTAAAAATGAAACATTCATATCACTCATTTAATTCTTTAATCAATGATTACAAGAAAAACTGTTCTAAAAATTTAAAATTAGATATTTTCAAAAAAGATGTGGATGTTAGTAAAACATCAAAATATTTTTCAAAAACAAAGACATTAGAAATACTATTAATACCTTAGAGTACCCAAAACTTTAATTACCAATAATTTATTAGTTTTTTTATTATAGTTTCTCTCAATAATATATCATATAATTGTTAATCATGTTTTCTACATAATATTTCTACTAATTTCACTCAAAAATAAAAAATGTCATGTTAACTCTTCAATCCCTTACAACTATAAAATTTCAACCCTCCATGATGAAAATATAATACAAAACCACATTATATTTATATTTATATTATATTTTTTCATCCCCCTCAAGATAATGTTTTGTTATGCTGAATCAAAAACCCCATTATAATGGGATTATGGTCACAATTTCCCAAAACCTAGTTACATTCATAGAATTTAATGAACTATTATGTTTATAGAATATTTTCCACTATTGATACATATTTTGACAAAACTATTATAACTATAAATTTATAATTTCTATACACTGGTTTTCAATAAACAAAATAAGAACTTATTTCATTGAAAAGACCATATAAAACTCTGAGTGGTCATTGTAAATTCAATTTAGAATATCATTGAATTAAAAATTATGATTCATAACTATTGTGAATTTTTTAAATAAAAATATGTTGATTTTATATTCCACATGGAAAGAATATTTTAAATTTATAATTTGATTGATTCAGAAAGTGCCAAATTTTTGTGTCCATATAAGAGAGGATTCGTTCAAACACATTAAAATGTTTTCCATTGTGTTTGTATCATTGAATCCATGAGGTGTCTTAGAGTTTCATGATAAACATAGATTATTACCTAGAACTCTTAAGGAATTATCGAAGGAGTGGTTATATAACTTCTATTATGGAGAAGACACCATATGGAAATAGCTTTAGCTAGTTTTTCTTTATTGATTTTTCCTAACCTCAAATAGGGATTCCCTGAGGAATAAATTTTCTGTATTCTAATAATGAACAAGAAAAAAATTATATTAATACATTGACTGATTCATGATGATGTAATATATGAAGGATTAAATATAATATATAGCCACTCACTGAGCATTCACCACCATAAATTCAGAAAGAGTGATAGAAATTTCCCTTTTTTCCTCCAATGGTTCTTCACAACTAAATTCATTTAAATTTTACCTAAAAGTAATAATATCCATTATATTATCAATATTTTGAGTATATTTTAATAAAATGATCATTGAGATAAAAATTCCCCACCAAATGTGATGATACACAAAAAACATAGGGAACAAACAACATCGGTGAACCGAAGGGGTGGCCGGGGAAGGTAAAAATTTCTTGTAACTAGATGTGGGGTGTCAAATAGGTCCTGACTTAATGAGGGGTGAACTAAATAATTATGAAAGGTGAACTGAAAAAGAAAAGGACACTAGTAAAACTCGACAAACTAGTACATTGTTTCTTTGATAGAATGATTTAGGGGAGTGGGGTCTGGGGCATAAGGTTGGATTTTATATTGTTTATTTGATATCTATTGAATTAAATTAATATTTATTTAATTATTTAAAATCTGATATTATGAAAAATAAAAAATTTCACTTGTTATTATAAAAAAATATTGTAGAATTTTTTTATAAGAATTAAAAAGTAACAGATCTAACTCTATGTCAATGCTTTTTCAATTTTAAACAGATAATTCTGACATATGCATTTTTCTGTAAAAAATCATGTAATTAATTATAAATAAAATCAATAAAATTTATATTTGTTGGAATTTGTTTTATGTACAAACATATATTTTATATATCAGAAATTATTTTTTGGTATAATCCAATTTTTTTTAGTGATAGTATATCCATTCTTTGTGGTTAAATCATCTTACCACTAATCTGGTTTTATTTTGAGTAATTAACCTGTGATAATATTTTTTATTTCTAATAAAGGAATTTGGATTGTATTAATAGATAATTGGTTGTTCTATCAACTAACTCCAAAAAAACTCTATTTAATAAAATAACTTTTTATTGTATATCCATTAATGAAAATTAATCATTTAAATATTATTTTATAGTCTTATATTGTAATTTTGTTAGGATGACTTAAAATTAAAACAAATACTATATTTATTCTATTTATAACTTCTGTATCGATATTTCCAATAAAATATTCTAAAAAAGAACACTTTAATGATAAAAAAGTTTCATGTTAGACACTTTTATTTTCTTCATATTCATGTTATTCTTGAATTGTGTGAAGTTAATTTTTTATCAAACTCAGTTTGGGTTTATTCAAGCATTATTTTGACTAAATATTAAGTAATTTCATTATATTAATATTTATTTTTATCCAAATGATCACATTTATCAAACATAACATGAACAAATTCTTCAAAAATCATTGAATTTTTATTATACACTCTATAGGCTTTAGAAGTTGTAGAATATCATTGAAATATTTCTTTATCATCATTATGATCATATTTACTATGATTTTATATAGTATTAATGACATACAAATCACCTTAAAAAAATTTAAAATACCTTTCATTTGGTTTTCTATAATTACTAATTTCCTAGGGTTTCATTAATATAAATGTTATTATTAAAATACTATTCATGATATTGAAATACTTTTTAAATATTCTACCAAAAAATGGTTTGGAGAACTATATTCATCTAACCTAGTACTTACCATATCACAAATAGTTCTATTTCTTCTTTCAACAGTTCCATTATATTAAGGTGTTCATGGTGCAGAGAATGTTTGTTTGATGCCTATGTTTGGGAAAAATGAATTTAATTAGTTATTCAATAATTATCCATTATTATCACTAATTAGTGAAATTATTTAGAAAACCATTTTGAACATGTTTAGAAATTATTTCATAAATAGTGAACAGAACAATTTTATTTTTTTTGAAAATAAAAGTATGTAATTATTAAAAAACTATCTACTATTACATTTAGTTATAATTTTACATACAAATAGGATAGACATGATTATCCAAGGAAGTCAATCTAGATAATATCTAATGGTTTAGATTTAGAAATTGTGATTATATATTTGAAATATGATTGGTGATGCAAACCAATTTGACAGGAATCATAAAATATATCATTATCAAATTTAATATCAAGAAAATAAAAGGTAATGTGTTTATTAGAAAATATATATATAATAAATCGATTGGTGGGTATATGTATTCTATACCATATCCAAAATTCAGTTTTCTCTACAGTAAAACAATTCAATTTCTATTTACATGATCAATACTGTACCAATATATAATCTTTTTTATTTTTGGGGGACCAATATATTAGAAATTTACAATTTCTAACTAATCTATAATTGATAGAGTAATCTAACTAAAAATCATCATCACATTGTTGAGAAATAATTGTCATATTTTTATTTATCCCTTGGATATATAGAAATTTGTTGATTGAAATTGGATTTTGATCTCTAATGTGTAAAAATCTATTTATTTCACTGATAGAATTGTCTCAAAAGTTTACAATTCCTACATCCATATTTTATGATCTATTAAAATTGTAAGAGTATCCACCCATGTATCTTGTGCTTCCACATTGCATATACCATAAAGAATTTTTTTCCTGTGGCCACTTTCATACCACAGAATTCAAATAAGAGTTTCTGTAGTGCCCATATTTTATAGGATCTAGTAGTGTCAATAGAAATAGATCTGGGAATTTATATGTTTCCTACATTAACAAAATTTACATTGCATTCTTCATACATGTTTATGGATAAAATTTATTTTTAATTCCAATAATTTATTGATTTTTGAAATAATAGTTGTTAGAATAATGTTCTTTAATTCCATAGTATGATAATTTTTATTTTTCAATTAAAGCACAAAATAAATCACATATAAAATTGAAATTTATCCCTTTATTCCTATTACTATTGTTTCATTTTTAATAAAACATTCTCCATGAATCTTATTAATATATTTTTATTCATTAATTAATATAATTGAATGGCATTTGAATGATTCTACTACATATTTTAATTTATTTATTTCATTTTTAGGATTATTGGAGTTTGATGTAGATTTATTCATTTTTTCTTTTAATTCTTGAAATAATTTTATAAGTACATATATTATGCTTAAAAAATTTGGAATATTAATCAGTGAAGTTATTAATTTTTTAGCATATAACATTATAATACATTTATTGAGAAAAAAGTATCCAATTTTTCTACTTGATCTGCTATTAGAATTAGAAACGGAAGACTAATTAGATTTTACCTCATATTTTTTACCTAACCACAATGAACATGATTCATTTTATATTTTAGGACCTTTTTCTATGTTATATTTATAATATCTATATGATTCTTCAGAAAAACTCCATGTAACATGAATAAAGTTTTTTAATTTTTCTCATAACCATCATTCTTTTTATTTAATATTTTACACATTACTTATTTCTTATTTTTTTCTATATGATATCACCTTTTATATAAATCAAATATTTTTATTCATAAAGTCTTACCTATTTAGATCATTTTACAAAATTCATGAAGGATATTTTGAAGCCTCAATTTTTCCAAAAGATATTTCTTAATATAATAGATGTCTAAACTAGTTAAATTTATGAATACTAGTAATATAAATCTTTTAGGATTTTGATATATAATTTTAATTTTTGTTCATACTTTTGAGATATATCATTAATGGATGTATTTTCCCCTTTTATATATATTATGATCTTATACTTTATATTAAATGTATTTTTCACAAATTATTAAGGTTTCAATCAATTCATTGATTTCCAAATATTATTCTGGTTATGATTTTCATATAGCAGCTGATACTCCATTAAATTTTGTGGGTTGTACAATAATAGATTTCACTACATGATATAATTGTGTAATTTCAAATCATAATTTAGCTACATCATTGATTATTTTTTCGATCACCCATTGATCTGTTTAATGCTTTCACCATCATATATTTTGAAGGATTCAATCATTAATTTTTCAGAAGAGTACCATAATTGTGTGAAATTCATATTTACTTAATATGGAACAACAATCAACTGCCACATTTCATAAGTTATATGACATTGAGATAATCCATTTAATTCATCTAGATCGAGTTATTTTTTTTGGATATCAGTGATTTTGAATTGATGTCATACCAAAATTCATTCACAGTATCCTATGTTTCAGTTTTTTTCAAAATTTCATATGAAGTTCTATTATTCATATATACAACGAATCATTTATAATTTTTATAGATGATCATATGCTTTTTCCAAGATCAATTGTTATCTTTATTGAAGGATTGAGAACGTAACATTGACAAGCCATCTATAGGATTATCCATTTAAAACTATCTTTGAATAGAACTTATAATTTGGAGATGGCTATATATTATCATCATTTAGAAAAAACACTCATTTGATTCTAATTTCTCGGTTAGAATAATACAATAATAAATAAGGTGGGTTGAATTGTGTCTTGTCTGTAATCATTACATATTTTGACTTTTATTATTTGATATAATTTTATGTGGATATAAATTATTGTCTTCTATAAATATTTTTATTAGAAGATAAACCCTAAATAATAACACATCAATTTTTATAGTTTTTAGGGCACTATTATCTTCTATTCCACTCCACTAATGATCTATATTTAATCTTGGGGGTTTTCGGTAGAAAGGTCCTCCAATCACAATACCTCCAAAACTAAATGTCGGTTGTGGACCCGACTACTAAATTTATTTAAAAAGACATTTAAATATATTATAAGGAACTAAATTCTACATAACATATTCAATGAAGCTGATACTCTACCACAAATAAAACCATGAAGCCCAAACTCCAATAAATAAAAAGAGTTTGATTTAATTGAATAAACTATTTCTGATCACAGTTTTAGCATCCAATTATAGAATGTATATCTTATTCTTCAAAGATAAATTTAAAAAAGAAATAATATCTTTGAATATATCCTAGTTGATAATTATCATCAATAAAAATATAATCATAAACTGAGTAGTACCTAGAAAGAATGAGGTTGAAATGTGTTTCTATCAAAATTGTAACATCTTCAGAATATAAAAGCCTTTTGGAATTTTGTTTCTCTATATTAGTACTGAATTCAAAAATATATTTTAAATATACTATTATTCATAAACTGAAAAGACTCTTTCTATTTATATAGAAAATTCTTCATTCAATTGGATGAGTAGATCAAAGAATTTTTTCGGATAAATCATAATCATTCAAATTCAAATCATACAAGAGAGTAATATCATTCCTTAAAAATAATAACTATTTAATCCATTAAATACATAAATTTGAATCGATCATAAAACATATTTGAATAAATATTTAATTCCATTGAATCCATTGTAAAAATAATTTATAATATATTGAATTCAAAATGTTGTAGTTGAATAGTCAAATATTGGATAACTTAATATAATAAAAAGATCCAGAAATAATGTTGATAACATATTATTGTTAAAAAACATAAGTTTTATGATCCATACATTTCGAACAGTGTAGTGTACAAGATCCGTAAGTGTTATTTCAAATATAGGGTTGGTGAAACATACATTACACTTACAAATAGTGTATCGAGTCATTATCCAGAATAATTTAAAACTTGTTAAATATAATTTGACATATATTTAAACCCATAAATTAGAAAAGAAGTTCATGAAATATAATGTTGAAAAGTAGTTAATGAAATTTCATCAGTAAAACAAACTAGGGTGTTTATGAGAAAAAAAAATCATCAAGATTTATATTTTATTTTTGAGAAAATAGATGCCAAAAATTAATATGGATGATAGGAATAGAGATAGTACCAAGTGATGTTTCTTTATGTTAATGAAATATAAGGGTAGTACATTTCGACACACATGGTATCCATCATGTTGATAAAATAGTAAAACACAATGAATGGGATAATTTTAAAATATTTAATTCTTGATTGGTAAAACATTGATCATTATTCATCTATAAGGATGAGTGAAATAGGCCTTAAAGTAAAATTGATTTGTCCCGAAGGATTGGGATGAAATTATAAGGTTGTTGTAGTGTTTTGAAACACTAGTTAGCTTGTTTGGTCTTTCATACTATGTACTGATGATGGGATTGATTGTAGATAGTAATATTTTTATACATATTTCTAAAGTGATAATGAACCAGTGTGATTTTATGATGACATTTGTTCTTTAATTCAATATAGGTCATGATAATAGTGTATTAGCTACATCCATGACCCGTGGTTAATAATTGATGGAGTTTGTGTTGTGGGATAAGATCCCATATCTAGTAATCTAATTATTTGGAAACTCCTAATGTTGTGTGAATCACATCGATTGTGTTCATGTCTATTATTCCCTATAGAGGGATCAAAACATGGAGGAAATTTTGAAATGGTTGGAATTGATTTAAATTTCCATGGGGCTAGTGAGTTTTGAAATTTTTTAATGTGTTAAAGGAAAAATGATTATGATATGTTTGGATGTGTATTTGATCTTTTAAAAAGAAAATTAACCAGGGATACACATCGGTGGTTATACATATGTGATCATAGTATTTCATAGGGGTAAACACATTGTGGTCGGTTAAAGATGACATGTGAATGTAATTAGGTATGAAATTTTAAAAATTAATCGACCTAATAGGGTTCAAATGTTCATTATATGCATAGTTGAATAATGGTTTTTTATAAACCAGGTTGGGATCCTCATCTTGGATATTAAAGAAGTATCTATAGTCTTCGTGGAAATCATGGATATCATCTTCATGTAATATTGTCTTAGTGATGATCATTCCCCTCATCATTACATTTTCCAGAGTTCACTAAGAGAGCATTGATTATATATTAAACTAAATTAAAATTCCATTTTGTCATGATACATTAACACTTTAGATGTTGTGTTATAATATTGATCTTATTTTTAGAGGCATGGTTAGTCTTGAGTGATAATTAGGTTCTCATGTAAGGAAAACCTTCATGGACACATAGAGAACAACTGAATCTTTGACATGACTACTTTTGGCCTCAATTAGTGTTCTTGATACATGAATTTTTTGTCTATGTACCAATGTCTCAACTCTAAACTTCAATGTTTGGAATACATTAGTTGTGATCCATGGACACCTATAGTTTATTACTAGGTTACCATGGACTTTCGAATGGGAATAAATGAGATCTTTTGAGGGTGAAGATCCATATATGTGGTATTAGGTATACACCAATGCACATGTTTTGGTGTGAAAATATAACTGAAAAATTTCACTAGAGGCATCACATAAAGCAGATTATGGGAATTAGTGAATTTGATCAGAGTAATATAAAGTTTCCTTTATTAAAGGTCATCTGGGCCTAGTTGTATAAATTTATTGGATTTATAAAACAATGTTTTCTAAAAAGTTTTCCAGAAGTAGCTCAATTTCATTCATTTTATTTTCTTAAATACAGTCAGTGATAATACACATCAGGAACATCATTAGGATGTGGTGAGTTAATGCATATTGGATAAGGTTTTTTATGGAATAATGGCTTCACTTATATAAATGAGGAAAATTGGGCATTGACCATTCAATCATTTTGAGAATCTTGTCACTAGGGTCGTTCGAGCGATAATAACATGATCAAAAAGGAAAATTCTGATGGTGAAGGTGTCATGGTGCGGATTTTTCATTTCAATGGAATAAACTATGGTAGAGAGAGTCATATGTTATATTATTAAATAGATGATGGTGTGATCTTAAATCTAGTAAGTTAGGAATGTGTATGTTTTATCTTGATCTTTTAGGTTTTTAATGCGAACATTGGATTGAATTTTAATAGTATATATATTTTATGTTAAAAATGATTTTTAAGGTGGGTTGTTAATTTAAAAAATTAATTGAATTTATTTACAAAAAAACATTACATCCCAAGAATTTCAGGTGATTGTTTTCATTTTTTTCCAAGATTTCATGGGGGGAAATGTTTTAAATTAGAGAGACTATTTGATCATCTATTTCAAAACTGATGAAGATACTATAGGAATTTAAGTTTAACATTGTTGGATAGAGAGTTGCAGAAATGGGAATTTGTGTGATTTTGCAAGTGTTTGGAAAGCTAGAAATATTGTTTTCATACATATGTTATGAATTTATGAAAGACTCTTTTGTTCAAGAAAACACTATACATAGAATGAACATATCGGGCTACAGAAAATAACTATTACTCACCATTGACATCGTGAACTCCATTCATTAAATCAATGGTATTAATGGGGTTTGTCAAATAGATTCAAGATGTGAAATCATTGGGGATTACCCCAAGGAATTAATGACGTGTACATGGCTCACATATTAATTTTTTCACCTAAATAAACTAGTTCTCATCTTGAATCATGTGAGATAGCATTTACGAAAACATTATCAAGGGATTAGTCCCTTATAATTTTTCTTCACACAATAAGAGGGATCCTATGTCTCATAATTGGATCCTATATTTTTATTAGTGATATTTTTATATCCTCTATTAGAGCTATAATTCTACTATTATTTACCATGTGGGATTTCTCATAATAAGATAATGATAAATATTGCTTCTTTCCATAATTTATCTTATGTTATAATAGACTAAACCCATGAAATCTCTTTTTCCATGTTTTTATACTGTTTCTCAAATATTCTGATTTTATTAAGTTAGGTCATGTTAATTGTTGATAAAGGACATGTATAACCTCTATGGCCTAAATGAGTTGTAATCATTCTTTTCCCATGAAGTATTTTGGTTCACAATTTTCAATGTTGTGCCATTTGTCATAATATTCATCGGTCATACTTAAAATGTGAAATTATTGATGTGGAAACCAATTCCATTAATTTAATACCCATTATGTATTAAATATTACCATTTTTGGATTCACACATCTACCATAGACACCCCTTTTTGGGTTTGTTTCATAAATTCCCTTAAATATTCCTCCTTTAGAAAATTAAATTACTACATTTTAGTTTCTCTTGGATTTAATGGATTTTTAATTTTCCTCATATATTATAATTTTTCTATAGGTGTTTGTGATTAACATTGACATGTTATATTCTTAAGATGAATTAAATAGATAAAAACATGTAGTCATTCCTTTCAATGGATTATAAATAAAACAGTAAGATTTGAACCATATTATTTAATAAAATAGGTAATTAAATGATACTTTCTTAAATTTTAAGTGGCATAGAATTCACCAATGTATTAATAAATTAACATATAATTAAAACACAAAAAATTTCACATTTGAGTTGTGATATAGAATTCTCCATCGGATGGCTATTTTTTACTATACATGATGAAATTTTTACATTGTATGTTTACATACATGGACATCTTTTTCATTTATTCTTGAATGAAATTTAACAATCAAGGTGGTTTTATGTATTGGTGATGGAAAGTCTATAATATTATTTATTAATTAAGAGATGTAATCCCACTTGCCTTGTGATTCACAACCATTGTGACCCCCACAATTTATAATACTAGGGAATGACATCCCTACATGATTATGATATTTGGGCATGGAATCCATATTTATTTTTGATGTGTGGGAACACAGTTCAATATTGATTCTGGTATTGGGTCATATAGAAAATCTTGACTTATGATAGTCAATCATTGAATCCCTCATGATTTATGACATGTGAGAATGAAATCCCTTATTGATAATAATTTTTGGGTTTGATGTACCTTATCACTCTATGTGACTTTTGTTATTATCCATGGATGACTAACTAATTTGCCAAGTCCAATATACTCATTGTATATATTTATATAAATATATCTAGATATTTCATAATAAATTAATTCAAAAAATATATAAATATATTTGTCTGTGTACACAAGTTTAGTGGTATCCCGAATTATTCCAACGTAGGTCTGGTCAAGAAAATGTTCTTTGGGTAACCTCAGCCTGACTTGTTTATGTTTATTTATTTACTACATAATTTATATT
Source organism: Viscum album (assembly GCA_963277665.1). Lineage (NCBI taxonomy): Eukaryota > Viridiplantae > Streptophyta > Magnoliopsida > Santalales > Viscaceae > Viscum > Viscum album. The sequence continues at coordinate 554,475,191 of OY728134.1, forward strand.
ACTACAAACTCGATTATGTTATAATAACTGAATGGTTTTCAATAAACACCTTCAGTTGTGGACTATTGAGTATATATCACATGACGCTCATGCATCCATTTCAACAGGGTACCAAAACATATATTAGGATTGAAATTTTAGGATTATGGATTTTGGATGTGTTGTTCATTAATACATAGAATATTAGAAGAATAAGAATGAGGTGGAGCTCATGATGCTCATGGAGTTATCTATTTTTAATTTTGATTATTTTATTATACATTTATTGTTCTATATCACCTCGTGTACCATTACATTTTTAGAGGTTATATCATCATTTGGACATTTATGCATTGTTGTATATTTGGTGGTGGACGTTTTATCTATTACTATTATCATACGTTGTTCTATATTTTGTTTTTACTGATTACATTTTTTACTTTATTTATATATATTCTAATGTGATTCTCTAATCACGAGGGTATATTTTACCCAACATATCATAATTATACAATTTCTACTAGTTAACATCCTCTGACATATATAGAGGTGTGCAACAGACCTTTTGACCAACTAGCTTGGGGAACCATTTCAGTGGAACCTAGGTCGGGACATTACACTATTACACTTCATTGTCATTTAAAAATATCACTCATTTATTCAATTATTTTTTTATAAAATTACCACATAAAAATTTGTATTAACTTTCTTAAAAAAACCCATCCACTTATTTATTTTGTTCACAATCACAATTTATTCATTTATTATCTAGGAAATTAATACAACCATGCCACATGAAAACAATACCCACTCATAAATTACAATCACCACAAATCATAAACCAATACAACTCAATAAAAACACCACATGTCATAAGAAATTCACAATTTATCACTACAAAGAACCAAAAATGCCACATCATACACTACAACCACATCAAATATCAAAACCACTACACACAAAAGCCTTTATGAACCATAAAAGTGAATCCAAAACACTATTCACCACAACACACAACAACCCACATCATATATCACAACTATTGCACACCAAAACCTTTATGCACCACAAAAGTGAATCACCAGCACTACTCAACATAGTGCACAACAACCTATATCACATATATTATATCTATCCATCGCTTAAAATTGTCACGAATCATATATCCCATAATTTCATTTCAATCAACATACCATAAACAAAACATTAAATTAATAAATGACAATAACAATAAAAAATAGTGGTAACACATCCCAACTTATACAATTTAATCAAGGGAATTTATCATGTAGTGTCTTTATTGAGCATGTTGTTTATTTGAAAAACCTATTTTCCATGGGAAACCACAAATATTATAAAAATACACATCCATTATTCATTATTTGAGGGTAAAATAAAACAAAAACACTATAATGGTCTCTTCATATATCATGTACTACAAAACAAGGCTCCCAATAATCATTTTTTAGTATGTGAGAGTAATAAAAAAACACATAAAATATAATAAATAATAATAAATCTTTATGATATATGTCCATTAACCATCATTTTTTGTTTTTTTATTATTATATTATTATTTTAACCCTTACTATATCTCCAAATGAAATAAAAAATAATTAATCCCATCACATAGAATGAAAAAGTGTGAGAACAAGGATTCTATGTCTTAATGATGCTTTATGATGTCATAGAGAAACACATAATGAAGAATAAAAAACACTCAACACACCACAATAAAAATAATCCAATGATTATAAACACCATATAAAAGGGTTGTAAAAAATTCATCCCCGAACACACCATTATCAGGGCAACATTATTGCATTGATTCTCTAAAAAATGAATTTTCTGAAAATAATGGATATTTGAGAATGAAAGGATATAGATCACTAAAACACATCCACCATAAAACTAGGATCAATATGACAGATTATGATCTAAAAAATATCCCTAAATATCATAGGGTGCATCCATAAGAAATAGAATGTGATGGACAAAAAATAGAACGGTTGATGGAACTAGATATATTATGTTCTTGGGAACCACCCCTTTTACAATGTAAGTTCCTTATTTATAACAGAAAACGCTCAGGATCTAAAAATATTATTCCATGAAACCATTTTATGGAATTAATTTAACACCCCAATACAATAATATATATATATATATCATTATGAATAAATTTAATTTCATTAATATGTGTGATGCATGCAATACATAGTTAAAGAAAATTCTTTTGTCACGCTTTTCACAATTAATTTAATATTAAAATTTAAACATATAGAAATAAGTTGGGGAAAAAGAAATTTATTTTTTATATCAAAATTCCATTACAATATTAGGTCGAGTTTTTTGGTTTTTTAGAGATGTTTCTTTTTATGAATAGTAAAAAAACTACTGAATTATAATTGAAAAATGATATTTATTTTGACTTATTTATAAGAAAATTTATATTATTGATTTATTTAAAAGATAAATAATTTATATTTTATATCAATTAATAATTTTTTTGTCATTGATATAATATTTAAATTAATTTTTTAAAAAAAATATTGTATATATTTGACCGTTTTCACTTTAAAGACATGAATTCTTGTCACGTGTGGGAGATTAATTTTAAAATAAATTCACTTGATTCAAAGTATTTAATTTGGAAAATGGATTAAAAAATTATAATAAACTTTATTTATATTATCTTATGTGAATATATTAATTTTAATCCAAAATAATAAGTTAAAATAGTCCAAATTATTTACCATGACTAAGGCTAAAATGAGGTTTTGTGCATTACATTCGTCTCTGTTAACATTAATCATAAACACACATAAGACTTTTATTTAATAAATTTGATCCCACCTTTATAATATATAAGACTAAATTATCAAATAAAACTGATTTTAATTTTATATTTAATCAATATATTACCAATGTAAATAAAAATAAACACGTTACCATGGTAATAATGAAAATGGGTAAAATTTAGTAAATATAAATACTAAAGAATAACTTGATAAAAATGTGTTTATATTATTGTGTGGGTGTTGTTTCTCAACCAAATGAATTATATCCCCCATTATTGTTAAAAACATTTAGGCACATGACATAATAGATACCTCCCAATAGTGATTATTGTTTGGTATTATCAATAATGTCACTCCTCCTCAACAATAAAAGTGCACTCACTCCCATATCTTATTCTAATTTTTTGTCTACATTGTTACAGTATATCCCCACTGAAATCACATCACAAATTATCTACCATGATCCTAGAGTACATTTATTGGTAAATAATCAATCCTTTTTAGGATTTATTTCAATCTTATGGTGAATACCCGAAGAAGATGTAATGTTTTTCAATAAATGTCTTTATTTCATTTCTTCTTCTGCCTCTTTCAATTATTATTAAAACATGCCGATATAATGAAATCAATACATTAAAAATAATCGGATATTTATATATTTATGTAAATACCTAAACCCATATCTACTTGAATCAAATCGGTTATGAAATCATAGTTCGTGTATACAGTGGACTACCGCCTCACGAACTGATGTTGTTTATTTTCCCATTACCACCTTCTCATGGCTGGGTATTATGATGGATATAAAGTGTTTATATGATATAAATAAAAAAATAATACCTAATGATCCTATATAACATATACCTTATTACATTACATTTCTAATAAGACACTATAATGTCACATGAGTGTATGACAGACTACCACCTGGTGAAGTAATTCAATAACCATTCACTAATGTTTTTCATGGAAGGTGATAAAGAGTAATGTTAATTAATAAATTTAAATATAAATGAAATATTTACCCTTTTAATGATATACTAATTATTTTTTAAAATTATTTATTTCATTTTTTTCTTTTCACTCACATAAACGTGATAACATCATTTATTTATGTGTGGACTACCACATTCACAAAGCTATGCGACTCTTATTTCATCACCACAAAAATTAATAATATATAATTATACATAAATAAATAATATTATATATATATATATATATATTATTATCATTCTATAAATATAATATTTTATTTACCCCATTCTATATTGTTCATTAAAAAATAGAAATATTACTCATGCATATATACAACCAGCCATATCTATGAATGTATCACACCTAATATTTCATAAACATAATTCATCATTAGTTTCAAAATTTATAATGATTTATAAATATTATTATTATTTCATTATTGTTATTCTCGTGTTGATTTAAATATGAAATATATTCAAGAACATGAACATACTTAAGAAAGAACTATTGAGAAAAATGGAAATTAACTCATAAACAATGAATATAATTTAATATTATTAACAAAAGGATGGTAAAATTTTATAATTAGATCATATAGGATATTATAAATATGAGTATGATTCTCTTATGAATTAATAAAAATCTTAAAACCATTGTATATATGTTTATTGAATTTTAAACTAAAAAAGCACGATGTAAAGCATTTCGTCTCCATTTTCATTTTTTGAGACTTACTTGTAATTATTCAAATATTCAAATTTAGGTAGTAGATATAATACCAAATTGACATTTAATATGATGATTCATTCATAAATTATGGTATTTTAGGTTTTTATATTAATTATTTCATCCAAGAAGATTTTACTTAAACAATTTCATGTGGTGAAAGCTATCATCTAATTTTAATATAATTTTTTATTATTACAATTCACATGAAAGAACTAGTTTCTTGATACTTTTTCACTATTAATTTTTTTATTAAATATACATATTATTTAATGATGGATTTGACTATTTCATAAACCACATACCATTTTCACATTTAGTGTTCACTTTGAAATAAAAATTGTGAAAAAATTGATAAATCTATATCATTTACTCAATACAAATATTTGATGATAAATTATATTGATTTATGAATTAAATTATTAATTATGTTCATGAGGAATGATTTGAAAATAAATCTTTTGGTGAGGTCTAATATATTATATCCCCTCGATGCATCTGTATGTCTCATGAGACAAACTAATTTTGAATAATTAAGAAAATCTAACTTATAGTATTTAAAATATCTTGTGAAATATTTTGATTATAGTGGTATCATGTTTAATTAAATCAGAGATGGAAATAATTAGGAATTTACTTCATTAATAGTTCAGTTTATCCATGTGATTTTCACTATGATATTATGTCTAGATGCATTTAATTTTAAGTTTATTAATATAATAAAATGTTCTTTCAGACAGTTACCATTCCATTTTTATTATTATTCGTCCTATTATATAAATAGTACGAATGATTAGTTACTCACCTTTCCATATTGATTTTACCCAATCATATATTGATAGTAAATTTATTTAAATGTAATCTCTTCTCAGTTATTTTCAATTCCATTTTGATTATTATTTTATTTATTTATTATATATTCTGATGTATGAAACATTTACCAATGATTTGAGATCACCATTATTATTTTTTCATTTCCATAGGTTATGAAGAATAAATCATTGGTTGTGAATTCAGTGATTGATTATGTTTTCTATTGTTATATATTATGTTTTATTTTGTACTCTTAATGTAAAATGGGTATCATGAATGTTTATGGGTCTCCAAAAATGATAAACTATCATGTATTTAAGGGTTCTTGTCCCTATTTATATTTTAATGTAACAAATCAAGGTATATTCTCCAAGAAACTAGTGTTTGGTTTTCTACATTAAACACCAAAAACATGGATGTTCTGTTGATTTTCATGGAACATCGTCCGAAGTTAAAATATTTTAAAATTATTAATAGAGTTTAGTCTAGTACCACATGGTATCCATTCTCAAAACAAAATATATATAAATGGATGGATATATAAGTCATAAAAACCAACATATGGTGTTAACATTTATTTAATTTCTTAATAGTTCAGATGTAGTTCGGAAATAGTTGTAACCCCCACGAAATCTCTTAGAACCTCATACAAAGAACCACCAAAACACAAAACCAAAATTTAATGGTTCATTATAACCATACCATTATATAATCAGTGTAATGTTATGGAGTGTAAACCCATTATGCGACAGTGTTTCATTTCCTTGTCGGTAAAAGGGTGTGCATTTTTTTCCATTTCTTGTAACCTCTATGACTATAAATTAATAAATTTTCATTGGTTAAGTTAAACCCTTTTGTCAAAAAAGTGACTAACCAATTAGGTATAAGGTATGTGTCTATAAAAAAAGGGACTCCGCTTTTAAAAAATGATGTATAAATGTAAACCTCATCAACACATTGGTCAAATTGGTCTAATTATTCATTTCAAGTTAGTTGTTTTCCAGATAACACTACTTGTGTAACCTAAAACAATTCATATATGTATAAACACTAACCTTATATATAATTTTTTCAAAGATATACGACCATAAACTAAAAATAAATTATTTTAAGAATAATTTAATTGAACATAAAATAAAATTAAAATTAAAAAAATAATTTTCAGGTTTAAAACCTAAATGTGGTACTATGAATAAATGTCATCTCTTTACTCATTATACTATATATTTCCTATCATAAAAAAGAATTTTTGTATAAAAAATATGTAAATAATGAAATTTTTTGATTGAACACACATAATGGGATACTTGTGGTAGAAAAATGTCTATTAATTCTACACCTAATTTCTAGAAGGCCACACACTTTCTTTAAATTTTAGGATAATTACCTTTTAATGGTTTAATGGGAAACATTAATTTGACCAAAGACCAGGAGGATTATTTGGAACTTGCAGAACCAAGAGGTATAAATATATCAAACATAATATGATCATACCAACATAGTATATATATAAAAATATATATTATAACTCCAAAATGTTGCAATGTTGCATTGGTAGAAATGCATCATGCATAGTGCATGGGGCCTGGTCCCAATGGAAAATGTCATACCCTATCCGCTGTCCTTATATGGAAGCCCTATGAAGCTCTAAGTAGCTATCCTAATAATCATATAGATATTTCAATGATGGAAGGAATATAAATTCTATCCATATCATCTAACAAAGTTCCCATTCCATCATTTGCTTTCCTTGGTTTTCACAACCACATGAGCCGGGATGCCTACCGTCATCCTACTATATTACTGCTTAGCCAATCATTAAAACAATCATTGATTCTTAAATCACCCTATAAAATATTTTATTTTTAGGGTCCATCTCGACCACCCTTGGCTGATGATTGATCCATTGAGCCTCAATTTTTCTCCCCCACCAAGATCGTGGAGGACTCGTTGACACAGTCACCTGAAGAAATCAGTATTTATGTAGTGTATCGTCCATCAAACACATCATGTGTCTATCTATTTTTCATGCCATCATAATCCCCATAAATCATAAAATTTTTGGATGTTATGGATTGAACCTTGGGTGTTATATTATTACAGGATATCCTTAACCATCATCCTAGGACCCAAACTATTTTTCTTTCTATACATTTCCTTTTATAAGAAAAATTTAGGTCATGAAATAAATGAAGAAGACAAGAATCATGGGTTTCAAAAAATTTCCCATCATAATAGTCAATCTATGTTCAGTATATATGTGGATCCAAGAAAAGATATTAGAGACACTATTTTTTTCCTACAATTTTTATTGAAAAATTCATGCATGATGAATAATTTTGTAATTATATTTGAATTCAAACCCCTCTTGAATATTTTATAATTTAGAAAAAAAATATTTCAATGATTTTTCTATCTTGATTCAATCATACAATCACATTTAAATATAATATATTTTAATATGATGATGGAACATCACATATATAAAAAACCATTTAATTCCAATCTAAGTAAATTTTCTATAATGAAATCAAATATATTCTTTGTTTAGTCTAAAAATATATCTTTATCCAATAATAATGGAAAATATTATCCACATGCAACCAGTCTATACCCATTGATGGTACATGAACTAAGATATATTTTATTTGAAAAATATTTTCACTATTAACTCATGTGAATTAAATCGTGATTTAGGAATGTCTTCTCTTGTTAAATGGTCCTGTACGTTTTATTTTCATGATCTTAATCTATGGACAAGTCTCATATTGTTATAAAATAAGAATGTAGTTAAAGATTTAATCCCATTGAATCCTCATAATATGTAGTTGTTCAAGAAAAGAAATGAATTATTCTTCAGGAACTAATTAAGTAAATAATTAATTATAATAAAAAATGTAAAAATCCACACGTAGAATCCTACTTAAAATAGATCATAATAAATAAACATATAAATAGAAAAAACTATAAAAAATTTCTTGGATGGTACTTTTTAGTATATATTTATTCGATGGAGGACACGATCTATTTTTTTAGTAAACCATCTTTGATAAACACTACTTTATCCAATGGTTTTCGTTTCCCAATCCTTTCATTCAATTACTTATTTATATTTTGAATGTTTTCAACCAAACCAATATTTTCTATAATAATACCATTGTTTATTTATTTTTTAAACTTATTGGTCAATTTTTACTACTTTAATGATTATGTAATACAGATATTAAAATTCTCCAACCATTATTTGTCTTTATTTCTTATTTAATCTGATCCACTAACATTGTATGATAACACAATACTTTATCGACATAATGGTCATCCCTCACATCATTAATTATTTCTAAATAATCATATTTCTTATAATAATTACATAAATTTCCTGATATTTAATGCCACCTAGTACCATCCTATACTAATATTATAAGGCCCCAGCCTTAAACCTTACTTAATCTTGAGTTATTACAAGATTACACATTGAGGATCTTTTCAGGTTTAGAGTTTTAGAGAATTAGATCATAAAACTTGCATTACATTCCACATATAAACAAAGTGGTTACATAAATATAGTATTTCTTCATTACCATCAATGGAAACAGATTTAAAATAAAACATGGATTATTTCTTGACACATCCTTGACTCTATCATCTTATCATGTACCTTTCCCTTGACCTGTGAAAAACATTTCAAAAACTTGGGATGAGCGTAAAAACTCAGTATGGGTTATAAAAACATGGAAAGGAAACATGAGTTCATATATACATAAGAATGAAATCATACTTTACCCATAAAACATAGGCACTTTAACATACCTCATAAAAACATGAATAAATCATATAAATCATAATACGTAAAGGTAACTTGAGGCATTCATAACATTCTTACGTAGGGGGTAACCCTCTTGGTTACGTTTGGAATACCCATCACAGTATATTCCCTAAAATCTCTTCGGAGAAACCTTAACGTTTCACTCCTTCGCGTTACCCAATGCATTGGAGAGCTATAACGGGCTCACCCGCCCTTAGTTTATCACGGAACCACCCGTCTTCATAATAATGCCCAAGAACCATAACATAATCATATCACATAAAACATGCATAAAGGAAACATAACATTTCCACATTTCAATCACGAGATATCAATACAACACATTGATATAATAAAAACATTATGAAAACCATTTTCAATACCAAAGTAAAACATGGTATTTATTTTTCTTTAAAAAAAAAGGTATGGCTTGTAGAGGAAGCCAAAACTCAAATAACGGTTACGACGGCGGAGAAGTCGTTGTCGCCGCATACATACGACAAAAACATTCCCTTTTGTCGTTTAGTAAACGCTTCGTATAAAAAAGATTCCTTTTGAGTAAACGTAAAAGTCAAAGGGGTTTATACACCGTATAAAAGAAAGTTGTGTATAAAATAAAATATGCCTCAATGAAAGGAGATTGAGACGAAGTCCCATACAAAGATAATTTTTAAAATAAAATAGATACATTATGTGTATTCACTATAAGTACACATAAATAAAGTACAAATACAAGATACGACATAATAATATAATGACATAATTTGAAAGTAGGAGATTAACCCAAAGAATGGAAATTGGGTTAAGAAGTTCCCATACCTCGTATCCGACTTGACCCGACCGTTCTTTAAACTCCTGAATAATAAACTTTAGTTAATCTCTACTTGCTTAAGAACCTTTTTCAAGTTCATTATTCCTTTTATACCATGTTATTAACATCATGTAATTATTTAAGTTAATAATGTTTATTTTGTCGGTATTTGGTTCTTAAGTCAAAAATAGACTTCTTACACTTACATGTTGTTAATTTGGTCAATGTTTCATTATATCCAGAATGGTATTCATGATGTAGATATCATATATGTCATATATATCCAGTACATACATGTATTTAAAATATTACATAATCATTTAGAGGTAAGAAATGAAATGCACCGTTCATGGAGACGGTAAGCCGTACGTACGCATGAACGCTATTTTCATTTCTTTGTCATATTAACGGAATTAAAACTAAATGAGACTTATGTATATTTTAATTCCAGAATTATATTCATCATTTAGATATATCATTAATTATATATATCCATTATATACATGTACTTTTAATAGTACATTACATTTGGGGATAAGAAATGAAATGCACCGTTCATGGAGACGGTAGTCCGTACGTACGCATGAACGCTACTTTCATTTCTATCTCATACTTTAATGGAAATAAATGATAATTATATATAGTTATATTATAATTCCAGTATAATAACATATATAATATCATTAACGTTATCCTTTACACATCCCACATATGGTATTAACGAATCAAATCACTTTTAGGGGGCGGTAGTCCGCACTTCCTAAAATGAAGATATCGTGTTTTACCCATAATGGAAACAATAAAGGTATGACAAAAATGAAAAAACAGAAGCTTAAAGAAAACATAAACATATTATATATCATATATAAAAATAGTGACATCATAATGGCCACCTTTGAAGGTGTTAAATGAGTATTGAACAATCATCGTTTCGGGAGGCAGAATTTCGCCATCCACGGAAACCGTATGTTCTTAAACCATTTGATGTAGTTGTGTGAGAGTGTAGCTCAAATAAATCTTATAACAACATCCTAGTATATTGAAGATACTGGTGTTGTTACAAAAGAAGTAAATAAAAAGAGTTTAGGGGGTCGGAGAAGCAAAATAAAACAAATGAACATGAGAGAATGAAATACCTTAAAAAGTGTAACTTCTTTTGGTTTGAGCCTAAAGGCTTCCTTTGAAAGGATTCTGCCCAAAGGGAATCCTCTAGGATGAGGAGAGGGATGTGGAGAGAGAAAAAGGGCAGGGTTTAGCCGAGCCAATGGCTTGAAGAGTGTGTGAAATGAGGTAGAGGTGGGGGCCTTTTATAAGGGGAGAGGAGGGGCACTTTTGGAAAGTAAAGAAACATTACATTATTTGAAAATGTGTTTCGGTTTTAAAAGGTCCCACATTGATGGAATTCGTGGATAAGGTGATAAGGCATCGAAATCCATTCATCCAATTGGTTTTGGACATGTGTAGGTTTTAGATTTTACATTATCTTTCTATTTTATTTAAATCGCCAAATAATGATGTCATCGCTGCATCATTATTATGTCATAAATAATTAAATTTATTTAATGTATAAAAATTATAAAAAAAATACTATGATATAGGAAATCTTTTTATCTTTCCAATTACTATTTATAATCAAAATTTGGACTTGTATAACCCTACTTAAAAATTGTTTTCGTAAAACATATTATGTTTGTGTCATTTTCACTTTAACATTAAATAAAAATATATTATTGTCATTTTCCAACTAAAGTGGATACATGGGGTCCCCAAGTTAGGCCATGGCTTGTCTTGGTCGGCCATGACACAACCAATAAGGTTGGGACATGTGTCTAGGTCATTTTATATTATTAAAGCATTATTTATACATTAAACTACCCTAATTACCACTAATCGCGATTAAGAACTTAATAAGTTACTATTCACCAAAAAATTATTTTAATCTCATTGAACCACATTTTACTTCTTAATGACAACCATGTATGTCGGATTTTCAAAATTCAACACACATTAGTGGTAAAATTTCATTTAACCGAAAAATCAGTTTGCTTGATTACCACTTAGTGGTTTCACTATTCATCAAAAATTGAAGTTTTTCAGAAAATTACCAAAAATTCACCCTAAGCTATATTTGATATTCCGAATTCAAAAATGAAGTCCATTTTACAAAATTCAAATCATATAAGTCACATTAATTAATTTAATAATTAATTCCCGCTGCCAGATCAAATAGCGTGTTTTTACAAAACAATAAGTATCAAAAGATTGACACCAGTTTAAGTCTAATTTCAAATCGAAATTGATTCTAATGACCACCATTGGATAAAATGGTAAAAATATATTCTAATTTCACTTCAAAACCAATTCAAAACATAATCTAATCATATAAATAAATTAGGTTAGAAAGCAGTTTTGAATTAAAATACAACATTTTACACTATTCATAAAAAAAATGAACTTTATCAGAAAGGTACCACAAATTTACACAAAGTAAATTTTGATGTCCCGATTCTAAAGAAGAGTTTTATTTGGTCCAAAAGAATGTATAAGAGTGATCAAAACTATATTTAATGACGGTTCACCATTAAAAGGTGATAAGTGAACCTTTAGTGAAAATTAGAGTATAAAAGCCTAAAATTGAACTCTTTCCGTATTTTAAGCCTTTATCTTTTATTGGGTAAATGTAAAAACATCTAAAAACACATCTATTCATATTTTAGTTATTTCTATTCATTCCCGCCAGTACAACGACTACTTGTTAACTAACATAATATTATTATATTACTAGTGTGCTACGTAAGTTTCAAAGAAACTCATCGTTGCGTATCGGGTACGCTATCGAACATAGCAACCCCTTTTAATTAAAATTCATATTTAATTCTCTAATATTAATAAATATGAAAATTATTTATTCTTTAATTACCTGGGATGTTACATCCTTCCCCCCTTTTGGGAATTGCGTCCTCGCAATTTTATTCACTTATCAAAATAAGTGGGGGTATTTATCCCTCATAGCATTTTCAGATTCCCATGTTGCCTCTTCAATCACATGGTTTTTCCAAAAAGCCTTTACCTGATGAATCACCTTATTCTGTAACACTTGCTCCCTGTGGTCAAGAATCTGGACCGGTTGTTCCTCATAAGATAGGTTCTCTTCCAGCTGAACTACCTCTGGACTCAAAACATGAGATGGATCTGGCATATACTTTCTCAACATCGAAACGTGAAAAACATTGTGTACCTGAGATAAACTCGGAGGTAAAGCCACTCGGTATGCAACTGATCCAACTCTCTCTAGAACTTCGTATGGTCCAATGAACCTTGGACTCAACTTTCCTTTCTTACCAAATCTCATCACACTTTTCCAAGGAGAAACCTTGAGAAAAACATGATCACCTACCTCGAAAGATAGATCCTTCCTCCGGTTATCCGCATAACTCTTCTGCCTGCTCTGAGCTGTTCTCATGTGTTTCTGAATCAGCTGAACTTTTTCTGCCATCTCTTCTACCAATTCTGGTCCCATCAACTTTCTTTCACCCACTTCATCCCAGAAAGCTGGAGTTCGACACCGCTTCCCATATAATGCCTGAAATGGTGCCATCTGTATACTGGAATGAAAACTGTTATTATATGAAAACTCAACCAAAGAAAGATGCTGGTCCCAACTTCCCTGATAATCCATAGAACAAGCTCGTAGCATATCCTCCAATGTCTGAATTGTTCGTTCTGACTGCCCATCTGATTGAGGATGAAAAGCTGTACTAAAATTTAACTCAGTACCCAAAGACTTCTGAAGGCCTTTCCAAAAGTTAGAAGTAAACCTGGGATCACGATCCGATACAATGGAGAGAGGAACTCCATGTAACCTGACTATCTCTTTAAGATACAAATGGGAAAGCTGATCAAGAGAGAAAGTATCTCGTATAGCAAGGAAATGAGAAGATTTGGTCAAGCGATCAACAATAACCCAGATTGCATTATTACCTCGAGATGTCTTCGGTAATCCAACAACAAAGTCCATGGATATATTCTCCCATTTCCACTCTGGCACTGGTAAAGGCTGAAGCATCCCTTTTGGTAACTGCCACTCTGCTTTAACCTGTTGACATGTCAAACACTTCACAGTAAAATCAGCAATATCTCTTTTCATTCCATCCCACCAGTAATACTCCCGCAGATCTCTATACATCTTAGTACTGCCCGGATGAACTGAAAACGGAGAACTATGAGCTTCACATAACAACTCTCTCTTCAACTGTGAATCACAAGGCACACATAACCTCTTCACAAACCTCAAAACACAAACACAAACTTATCCAAGAACTCATGGAAAATTTTATTCATAAGGTCCATGAATACAGCAGGTGCATTGGTTAACCCAAAAGGCATAACTACAAATTCATAATGGCCATATCTAGTACGGAACGCAGTCTTCGGAACGTCTGCTTCTTTTACATTCAACTGATGGTACCCCGACCTCAAGTCAATCTTCGAAAAAAATACTCAGCTCCCTGGAGCTGATACCACTTCATTCGATGGCCCAACATCTGCTAAAGTTGTTGCAAAGGATTTCACCAGCCCTTTCTGCTTGTAGTCTGGCTGCTTCCCATCACTCAAGCTCCTTGTCGGACACTCGTTTGCATAGTGACCCATCTTATTGCACTTAAAACATTTCACTAACTGTAAATCAAATTTGTTTTTACCTTCACCTTGATCCTTTTCAGTGCAATCACGAGCCTTATGTCCCATCTTACCACATCGGTAGCACTTCCCAGAATTCAGAAGACATTCCCCAGCATGCCTTTTGCCACATTTATCACAAACTGGAAACTTAGTTCTCTTACCATCAGACTTTTTGAAGAATTCTTACCTTTCTCCTGCCACCTCGGTCTCTTCTTCTGCTGGTTGTTATAGAACACTTGGTCATCGGCAAACTCCATTTCCACCTTCTCAGCACATCGAACAAGCTTTTCATAACTTTTAAACTCACGAGAAGCTAATGCCCTTCGATATTTTGGCTTTAATCCTGAGTAAAAACGATTGATTTTACTATCAAGGTCCCGGATAAAATTTGGAGCATACCTTGCCAAACGAGTGAACCTTTCTTCATAGGCAGCCACTGAGTCTTCCTCTTGCCTCAATTCCAAGAATTGCTTTTCCATCCTAAGTCGAACAGCCTTAGGAAAATACTTCTCAAGAAACATACCTTTGAAATCATCCCAGTCAAGAGCATCAATCTCATCGGCATCCCTGATATTTTTAACCATAGACCACCACTGATCTGCTTCACCCTCCAAACGGTAAATAGCAAGACTAACCTTTTGATTGTCTGAACACCCCATGACATCAAAAATCTTCTCCAGTGCTTTAATCCACCCTTCAGCTAGCACAGGGTCAGATGATCCTCTGAATGATGGTGGATGTTGCCTCATGAAATGTTCCACCACTGACATGTTCCTCTGCGGTTGGTCTGGCTGATCTCGTGCATGGATACCACCACCATTTATAGCCTGAGTCAACTGTGCCATCACTGCAACAAATTTTTCAGTTCCGATTCCGACCATCTCAGGTTGCTGATTTGGAAGGCTGTCTTCCTCCTGATGTCGTCCCAACATAGCTGCTTTGTTTCCTCTGCGGAAAACCATTCTGAACAAACATGTCTTAGATGAAGCAACATGGTAATATGTAAATGCTATATCATTTCAATCATATTATAATTTAACACTTTTCTAACTCCTAAAGTTGTCTAAACCGACCTTTGATACCAACTATAAGGCCCCAGCCTTAAACCTTACTTAATCTTGAGTTATTACAAGATTACACATTGAGGATCTTTTCAGGTTTAGAGTTTTAGAGAATTAGATCATAAAACTTGCATTACATTCCACATATAAACAAAGTGGTTACATAAATATAGTATTTCTTCATTCCCATCAATGGAAACAGATTTAAAATAAAACATGGATTATTTCTTGACACATCCTTGACTCTATCATCTTATCATGTACCTTTCCCTTGACCTGTGAAAAACATTTCAAAAACTTGGGATGAGCGTAAAAACTCAGTATGGGTTATAAAAACATGGAAAGGAAACATGAGTTCATATATACATAAGAATGAAATCATACTTTACCCATAAAACATAGGCACTTTAACATACCTCATAAAAACATGAATAAATCATATAAATCATAATACGTAAAGGTAACTTGAGGCATTCATAACATTCTTACGTAGGGGGTAACCCTCTTGGTTACGTTTGGAATACCCATCACAGTATATTCCCTAAAATCTCTTCGGAGAAACCTTAACGTTTCACTCCTTCGCGTTACCCAATGCATTGGAGAGCTATAACGGGCTCACCCGCCCTTAGTTTATCACGGAACCACCCGTCTTCATAATAATGCCCAAGAACCATAACATAATCATATCACATAAAACATGCATAAAGGAAACATAACATTTCCACATTTCAATCACGAGATATCAATACAACACATTGATATAATAAAAACATTATGAAAACCATTTTCAATACCAAAGTAAAACATGGTATTTATTTTTCTTTAAAAAAAAAGGTATGGCTTGTAGAGGAAGCCAAAACTCAAATAACGGTTACGACGGCGGAGAAGTCGTTGTCGCCGCATACGTACGACAAAAACATTCCCTTTTGTCGTTTAGTAAACGCTTCGTATAAAAAATATTCCTTTTGAGTAAACGTAAAAGTCAAAGGGGTTTATACACCGTATAAAAGAAAGTTGTGTATAAAATAAAATATGCCTCAATGAAAGGAGATTGAGACGAAGTCCCATACAAAGATAATTTTTAAAATAAAATAGATACATTATGTGTATTCACTATAAGTACACATAAATAAAGTACAAATACAAGATACGACATAATAATATAATGACATAATTTGAAAGTAGGAGATTAACCCAAAGAATGGAAATTGGGTTAAGAAGTTCCCATACCTCGTATCCGACTTGACCCGACCGTTCTTTAAACTCCTGAATAATAAACTTTAGTTAATCTCTACTTGCTTAAGAACCTTTTTCAAGTTCATTATTCCTTTTATACCATGTTATTAACATCATGTAATTATTTAAGTTAATAATGTTTATTTTGTCGGTATTTGGTTCTTAAGTCAAAAATAGACTTCTTACACTTACATGTTGTTAATTTGGTCAATGTTTCATTATATCCAGAATGGTATTCATGATGTAGATATCATATATGTCATATATATCCAGTACATACATGTATTTAAAATATTACATAATCATTTAGAGGTAAGAAATGAAATGCACCGTTCATGGAGACGGTAAGCCGTACGTACGCATGAACGCTATTTTCATTTCTTTGTCATATTAACGGAATTAAAACTAAATGAGACTTATGTATATTTTAATTCCAGAATTATATTCATCATTTAGATATATCATTAATTATATATATCCATTATATACATGTACTTTTAATAGTACATTACATTTGGGGATAAGAAATGAAATGCACCGTTCATGGAGACGGTAGTCCGTACGTACGCATGAACGCTACTTTCATTTCTATCTCATACTTTAATGGAAATAAATGATAATTATATATAGTTATATTATAATTCCAGTATAATAACATATATAATATCATTAACGTTATCCTTTACACATCCCACATATGGTATTAACGAATCAAATCACTTTTAGGGGGCGGTAGTCCGCACTTCCTAAAATGAAGATATCGTGTTTTACCCATAATGGAAACCATAAAGGTATGACAAAAATGAAAAAACAGAAGCTTAAAGAAAACATAAACATATTATATATCATATATAAAAATAGTGACATCATAATGGCCACCTTTGAAGGTGTTAAATGAGTATTGAACAATCATCGTTTCGGGAGGCAGAATTTCGCCATCCACGGAAACCGTATGTTCTTAAACCATTTGATGTAGTTGTGTGAGAGTGTAGCTCAAATAAATCTTATAACAACATCCTAGTATATTGAAGATACTGGTGTTGTTACAAAAGAAGTAAATAAAAAGAGTTTAGGGGGTCGGAGAAGCAAAATAAAACAAATGAACATGAGAGAATGAAATACCTTAAAAAGTGTAACTTCTTTTGGTTTGAGCCTAAAGGCTTCCTTTGAAAGGATTCTGCCCAAAGGGAATCCTCTAGGATGAGGAGAGGGATGTGGAGAGAGAAAAAGGGCAGGGTTTAGCCGAGCCAATGGCTTGAAGAGTGTGTGAAATGAGGTAGAGGTGGGGGCCTTTTATAAGGGGAGAGGAGGGGCACTTTTGGAAAGTAAAGAAACATTACATTATTTGAAAATGTGTTTCGGTTTTAAAAGGTCCCACATTGATGGAATTCGTGGATAAGGTGATAAGGCATCTAAATCCATTCATCCAATTGGTTTTGGACATGTGTAGGTTTTAGATTTTACATTATCTTTCTATTTTATTTAAATCGCCAAATAATGATGTCATCGCTGCATCATTATTATGTCATAAATAATTAAATTTATTTAATGTATAAAAATTATAAAAAAAATACTATGATATAGGAAATCTTTTTATCTTTCCAATTACTATTTATAATCAAAATTTGGACTTGTATAACCCTACTTAAAAATTGTTTTCGTAAAACATATTATGTTTGTGTCATTTTCACTTTAACATTAAATAAAAATATATTATTGTCATTTTCCAACTAAAGTGGATACATGGGGTCCCCAAGTTAGGCCATGGCTTGTCTTGGTCGGCCATGACACAACCAATAAGGTTGGGACATGTGTCTAGGTCATTTTATATTATTAAAGCATTATTTATACATTAAACTACCCTAATTACCACTAATCGCGATTAAGAACTTAATAAGTTACTATTCACCAAAAAATTATTTTAATCTCATTGAACCACATTTTACTTCTTAATGACAACCATGTATGTCGGATTTTCAAAATTCAACACACATTAGTGGTAAAATTTCATTTAACCGAAAAATCAGTTTGCTTGATTACCACTTAGTGGTTTCACTATTCATCAAAAATTGAAGTTTTTCAGAAAATTACCAAAAATTCACCCTAAGCTATATTTGATATTCCGAATTCAAAAATGAAGTCCATTTTACAAAATTCAAATCATATAAGTCACATTAATTAATTTAATAATTAATTCCCGCTGCCAGATCAAATAGCGCGTTTTTACAAAACAATAAGTATCAAAAGATTGACACCAGTTTAAGTCTAATTTCAAATCGAAATTGATTCTAATGACCACCATTGGATAAAATGGTAAAAATATATTCTAATTTCACTTCAAAACCAATTCAAAACATAATCTAATCATATAAATAAATTAGGTTAGAAAGCAGTTTTGAATTAAAATACAACATTTTACACTATTCATAAAAAAATGAACTTTATCAGAAAGGTACCACAAATTTACACAAAGTAAATTTTGATGTCCCGATTCTAAAGAAGAGTTTTATTTGGTCCAAAAGAATGTATAAGAGTGATCAAAACTATATTTAATGACGGTTCACCATTAAAAGGTGATAAGTGAACCTTTAGTGAAAATTAGAGTATAAAAGCCTAAAATTGAACTCTTTCCGTATTTTAAGCCTTTATCTTTTATTGGGTAAATGTAAAAACATCTAAAAACACATCTATTCATATTTTAGTTATTTCTATTCATTCCCGCCAGTACAACGACTACTTGTTAACTAACATAATATTATTATATTACTAGTGTGCTACGTAAGTTTCAAAGAAACTCATCGTTGCGTATCGGGTACGCTATCGAACATAGCAACCCCTTTTAATTAAAATTCATATTTAATTCTCTAATATTAATAAATATGAAAATTATTTATTCTTTAATTACCTGGGATGTTACAAATATATTAGAGGATTTATGCCATTTTTTACATTTATTCTATTGGATTGTGGTTGATCAAAGCATGGATATTTTTTTATTCCCACTCTGGTATTTTTTTATTGAAATTATTTATAATATGATTCGTGTGTCATCCTATTATATCAAGACCTATACTAAAATTAGGTATGATAATAAGAAGAAAAATTATTCCATTAATAAAGATTGAATTATTTTGAAAGCAGTGTCCCTCAACATAGAAAATCAAAAATTAATGGGAATAAATAAGATTGGTTTTGATAGATATTCTCGATGGTTGGATATATAGTAGTTTTGTTTCAAGTTATTATTGAGTAAAATTTTATCCAACTTCACGATACTATATATATAATATCAAGAGGATATGAAAACAAAAATTTATACTGATAATAGAAAAATTTTGTTTAATACATGGCATAGATTCCATATACTATTCCTCAGCTCAAACCACTATAATCCATTCATCCTTATTTAAGGTATCGAAATCAATAAAATCATTATCATAGCATGATTCTTCACATGGAATAAAATTTAATGAACTTTGAACATCAGACATATATATACTGGGATGTTTTTTTACCCGTCACTTGATCGGTTGAACCTCTCTACTTTATTTTATATACAGTTCATGAATTCAATTATCTAAATATCTTGTTGTCGTACCATTGTAATATCTAATAATTTTTTCATCATAAAACATATAAAAGACTGGAGTATTGATCTATGGTATTTTGATTGAGAATTTTGAATCCCCAAATTATAATATTATCTATACTTATTACATGATCATGTGGTTTTATTCATCATGTTCCCTAATGTAATGAAATAACATAAAAAATTATGAATTTCAAAACAAATTAATACAATGTGTATTGATTTATTATTATTATTATTTCATTTACTTGGTTTATGATAACATAGTTTTAAAATAAAAAAAACATGATTCATTATACATCATATCACTAATATAATTTACTAACACTATAGTAAGTTACTTCTATGATGTTAATAGTAACTAAGAATGGTACCCAAATACATCAGATAGATAACATGTTTTTTAGATATTGGTTGCACAATCATGATATCCAATAATGTTATTTAAAAAAATAATTATAAAATTTGGTATTTTTAAATTTTTAACACCCAAGGAATGTAACTATCTGACCATTAAATAATTATATTTGGCTAATAGTCAAATACGGGGCCTCAACTCATAAGAGTGGACCACATACATGGTGAATTATTCTCTATGATGGTAAAATAATATTTATTTTCATCCATTATATTATATATGTCACTATACCAAATATAGTTCATATTAATCCAGTTTACCATCTTTATATGCTAATAGCCATCAACTACGTAATACTTCTAAAAAATCTTTGAGTAGATGACTTGGTAGTGAGCCATGATTGACATAATTTCAATAGTTTTTATCTTTCCACTAATCTAAAATAGGATAATATTATGTGTTTTCCGATGAATACATGAGGCTGGGAAAGTGTAACACCCCATGACATTACTTTTTTTAAAAAATGATTTCATATATATATTTCATTACATGAAACCCCATGTCTAAACATATTGTGATGTACTATTAAACGTTTTTATTTAATGTTGTATATATCACACAAACATTTTTCTAGAATTTATGAATATATATAACTAAATTATGAAAATAAAATGGTTTATACATATAGAAAATAAATTCCTTAGTTCTTAGTTGAAAAGAAATGAAAATATAAATAATTATAAAGTAAAATATTTATTTTTCAAAAAAAAATTTGATGCATGCACTGGGTTTTATCTTTATAAAATAAATTGTTAACTATTAGTGAGTAATTTTAATGAATCTTATAAATTTTTTATTATGAATTTTTTTATCGTTCATCTTATATCAATTTTAGTAATGGGATAATAATTAATTTAGTTTTATGCTTAGAAATGTTTTTTTAAACTTTTCAGTGTGTTTTGTAATCAAATTTGAAAATAACTTTTTTTATACTTCTACAAAATGTATTTGTAAAAATGAAATTATTTTCTAAAATAATAATCTAAATATTATTTAATAGTGATATTTTCTAAATTAATAGTAAATAAATTTTTTATGAAAATTGAATGGTAATTATTTTTATCAAAAGATGAATTTTCATTTATGAAATTAATGAAGTTACATTTTTTTAAAAATAGTTTTAAGAATAAATGTTTCTCAATTATATTACGATTATTCCATTTTAATTATTATAATAAATTTAATTTGTAATTTTGATATAAAACCTTTTTATGCTTTCGATAATATTTTTTTGTAACACCATCTTTTAATCACCCTTACGTGTAAATTATTAAATTAAATTAAAAAATTATTTTAATTTAATTATAAAACATTTATTAACTATTAGGAATCATCATAATTAATTATAGGTAATTATGTAGACATAATGTTTTTTATAATAAATTTAAATAAAAAATCTATTACAATGGTTAAGGGTAAAACAAGTTTACCATGTGTTAAACTAATGGAATATGGGTTATCATGACCTAAAAACAATAATAATGTCTATTTTATTTTCTATATTTCAACCCTATATCTTCTAATACACAAAACCTCACAATTTTTGTTCCATATTTCAATGACTTTGATGCTTATAATAATTTATGAAATGAAAAGGCTAAAATGATTCCCTCTCACTTTTATAAATCTCATATGCCTTTATATAGTGATAAAAAAGATATATGTTCATTCATAAATATTAATTTAATTTTTCAATACTTTTTATTTATCATGGTAATTTATTTAAAATTTAGTGAAGAAATAATTACTATAAACAGATACACAATACCAATGTACACATATTTTATTAAAAAGGAAAAAAATACATTATTTTTTTAAAATTTTAAAAGAATTTTAATTTGAGTAAATTGATATGTACCAAATAATATATAGTAATATAACATGTTATGTAATATAAAATGGTAGTTTTTTGAATTCCATCATTGTCATTATGTTTTTAAGACAAATTCATTTAATAGTGTTATGGATGACATTAATGATAATTGATTATAAATAACGTTTTATAAATAATTTAATATTAATAAATAAAATATATTAATTCATGTTAATTTTGAATTGTTTATAATATCATCCATTTTACATTTTTGGGAATTTTATCCATTTAATGTTCCATTATTGACTTTAATAGAGCAGAAACCTTAATTACAATCACTAATGTTTAAATGGGATCTTGCATGTTAAATTTCCAAGTGTTGATATAAGTTTTATATAAAGATAAAATTTTTATTTGATAAATTTTATTCAATAATTAAAATATCTATGTCTAAGTTATCTAATGAGGTAAATTTTATTTTTATTCCTATGTATTAAATTACATTGGTTAAAAGAAAATTTAACATGGTGAACACTAAAATGGTAAATGTATTTAAACACAAATTTTAAGAGAATAACATGTTTATATCATGTTCCCTTGGGTGTGTTTTATGATTTTATTGAATAAATATTCCATTTAATACAATATTTATAAATTTATTAGGCACCTAAAACGAGAGTGAATTCATATTAATGTATAGTATTTTGCGTATTTACAAAAATATATCTCTTTCTCATTTGTAAAAGGGAACCCCCTAGAATATCCTCCCCACACATAAAAATCATATTAATACATCCATTAACTGAACAAATACCTTAATTACATATGTCAGTATTACATTTATTTCTTTTTTATAATAATAATGTCCTATAACATTTTAGCTATAATACTAAAGAGGTTTTCTGAATTTGATGTATTGTTTTGTATTCATTTTATTACTTCATCTACCTCCTAAAAATATTATTCTTCCATGATGACACAATTAAATCAGTAACTCACACAATATATGAATTTTAATTCCTTTACCTGTATATATATATCCTCATCAATTAAATGGGTATCAAAACTGTCGATCATATCTATGGCAGACAACCACCTCGCTAACCGATGTAATTCATTTTACATCACTGAATCTCAAAGATGGGTATAATTATATATTTAATATATATTTATATATATTATATTTTTGACATAGTTATACTTCTATAATCTTAATATTATATTTAATTTCTTACATTCCAATCATTCGGAAAATGATAATGTCTCTCAGCCGTACGTGTGGTCTAACCCCTCCAAAAAACAATTTTATTCATTTTTAATTTTATCAATTACATGGATTATAATAAAGATGTTTTATAAATATAAATATGATATATATTATTTTATAATTATTATTAAATGGTTCAAAATTATTTATATTTTTTTTAATACATGGATCAAAAAATGAATATAGTGTTCATGCATATGTACAACCAACTATTTCAACGAACATTATAGTTCATTTTAATATCTATAAATTTTGTGGTTGACAATAAATATTAATATAATGGATATATATGATATTAATATCATGAATAAAATTCTATTTATTATTTAACCAGGATAAAATTTTAATTAAAGAGTTCAACCAAACTAAAGCATACATGAATAATGAGGCTGATATCAACTAGAATAGTGTTTTTATTAAATATTTGACAATAAATGCAAGATAAAAGTAGTGTAAGTAGTAATATATTGTATTATACATGTGAATATCATTATTAAATAGATTTATAATACATATATTTTTATTATATATGGGTTTTGAAAAGATATTAAGGAATCCAACATGAGGTAATGGATTTGCATCCCACTTTCATTTCTAATGAAAACATGGAATATTCACCATTTTTTATTCATTGTATATAATTTACATGAATTTATTATATTATTGTCCATGTAGAATTTATGGGGAATTAAATTTCTATAGATTTGTTTTCCTTCATTGGTCTTATGATTCAAATGCTTACAAATTGGTAAGTGTCTTATGTTACATTCTTATTGTTTACCATGATTGTATATGATAATGTTTCTATTGATGAAATATTAATATATATGTCTCAAAAAACACTGGGAAATTATTCTTCAATAATTTGTGTTTTCAGTTCCTTTTTCCTCAGATTATGTAATCCTGATAGTGAATGAACCTTTTTAAGGAAAACAAAATTATTTCTATATTCCATCAAAAAACCATTATATTCCATTTCTATGTATTCTAATTTTGTGTTTGTATTTTTTCTAATATACTCATAATATTTTTTATATTCATTTTTAACAATTTTCAATTTTTTATTAATGCTATAAGGTAATATTTTATTTGTTTACGTAATGAATTACTTGTGAATTATTTCCCAAAATATAAAATGATTTTTTGTTTTAATCTGTATGAAATGAATAGTATTTCCCAGTATCGTGAATACACAATGATATAAATATTCCATTTCATTTTTACATGGATTTTTTATATTAATATGTTTCCATTAATATATAAGATATTTTTAAACATTTTAATGATATTTTAAAATAGAAAAGGATAATTTCCTTAAGAGTATTTTTAATGATATATTAATGGTATTATAATTCATAATTGAAAAAAACCCTTGAATATAATTAAATTTTATTTGAGATTTGATCCATTTATACCATAATTAATATTTCTCTAGATGGTTAATGATTATTAAGAATATATAATTATATAAATCCTTTCATTTCCTTAGATTATGCTCTATTGAATTACAGAAATGACTGTTAAACTCATTCCATTATCGAAGGGTTATGCTTTGATAAAATGTTTTTTAAACATATTTCTTTTTCATGGGTTATGATGTGATAAATTCTTTACGATCTCATATAATGAATATATATGTTCTTCATTATGTGATTGATTGGACAACACATTATATCCATTCAATGAGTTGAGTAAAGATGATTAACTCACGAGGTAAATATGATATATGTGAACATGATTTAATGATTAAAATTTCATGCATGAAAATGTTCTAAGACCCATAATATTAAGAGTATATCTGGATTTTAGATCCATGTTATTAAGTATTAAACTTGTTTTCAAGTTGATAAGATTAACTAGGGACCTGGTTTTCATGTTTATATGTTTATGTATGGACTTTTCATTAATGTCCAAAAAACATTTCGTAGACCTAGTGCTCAATTCTACAATTTTATGTGGGGGCAAGAATTCATGTACTCTACTTAATGAATAAACTAATTTATATTTACAAAAGTTCATAATGTTATAAGTTTATGTAGTTTCATCATTCTAATATCAATTTAATCCTCTCATTTCTGATGATAATTAATTTCTCTACGATTCCGGTTTTATAAACATCCACGATTTATTACATGACATGAAATATGATCTATGATAAGATATGTATCATTAAATAACGATCTTCTCATTTTCTCATAACCTTATGCTCATTTTAAGGTTATATGATCATTGATATACCTGTTTTTTCACCATTACTAACAATTTGATATCACCCTTTCTTATGATTCCACTCCTCATAACATGATTAATTTAATAATGTGTAAAATGCATATGAATGTTTTTAATTATTAAGATCAAATAGGGAGATGGTATAGTTCACACAGAAATATTTTTTTAGTGTTTCCAAAATTTATAGTCCTATAAAATTTTATAATGGATCATTATGTTATGTAATAAATATTCATCTAATAAGAGTTAATATAAATATACAAAAAGTATGGGTCCTTATAATTACTATAAAATAAATGATTAGTTATCAAATAAAAACAATGATTATAAAAAATTAGTTAGAAATGTTGGAATAAGTTAATGTTTAGGTTAATGTATTATAATTTTGGTGAAGGATAGAGTGAGTTCTTTCTACAAAATTTCATACATGTCTGGATAATAAATGTGGATTTAGACCTAAAGAAGTTGTACATATGGGTAACAAAAATGAAATGGGTTCATTGTGTGTTAAGTCATTTATTACGCTATACACTACAATGATTATTTCTCCACACCTGGTTTGACACTCATAAGGTATATGTCCTGGAGATTTAAAAATATTATGTACCACTATATAATATGAGGATTGATGATGAAAATATATGATAATGTTTAAACATAATGTTTCAATGTTTTAAAAGAAGGAGACATGATTTATAAATCCTATATATGATATTTCAATGATTTTTTTATAGTTTCTATCAACATGATTTTTTTAATTATTCAATGGATAAAACTGATTGGAGTTATGCAAATAATTAATGCAATTTAAAATACAATAACTATAATCATATGAAACCAAAGTGATTTTTATCTTGGATTAAATATTTGGTAACAATGCTCAATCAACTATCTCAATCTATATGTGGTAACACATCTCTGTTAATATTAAAAATTGTCCATTGAAGGAGACAAATGACACTGAATCTTGTATGTTATAGTGTCCAAAAACCTATGGGACTAATAAAACACTAGTTATTTATTAATGGATTAGTTTGATGGAAAATATATTTTCGATTCATCAATGATATAACCATGAATATTTCATTCAATTTGGTTATCAATGGGATAAAAATAATATCAATGATTGAACTGTATGAGGAATAAGAGGAAACAGTATAAAATTTACACCATGTAATCAGGTGTGTTTAGGAGGATATTTTCTAGTAAGTACCTGCCTTATATTTTATGTAATATAATGGAGAAAGAATTTGTTTGTGCTCAATCATAAGGATGATGAATTCATTGGTACATATGTGGATAATTTTACATGTCATTCAAGGAATTATTAATGGTTAATCATTATCCCTATAATAAAAATTGATATAAACATTAGTTGTTATAATCCAAGTCTTTTAAAGGAAATTTCCAAAGGCGATTTTAGAAGATATGAAGAAACCAGTCATTGTGTACTCATAGTGGAAATGGAATCTAGAAACCCTCATGGTACTAGTCGAATGAAAATGAAGATGGGGGACCATTGAAGCCATAATAGAATATATCAAGAAGGGACGAAAATGATTCAATATAATACAGTCTAGAAAAAATTTAAGGAATGCATAAATGAGTTTCTGAATGGATAATGACTATGATTCAAATATAGGAAACATTTCCATCCAGAAAAATATTTTCAATGTAATGTGGAATTTCTATTAAATGAAATGATTGATGATTGGGTTCAACATAATATTCCACATGAAATTCAGTTCAATAGAATCATAGAGTTTTATAATTATGTGAATCAATAAACTAATCGTAGGGATAATGATAATAATAGGCCACATTAACCTCATAAGACAATGGAAACAACAAAACAATATGTAATTGAAAAATATAACCTGAATTAATAAAATTAGGGCACATATATAATCTACTCTAGTGTTGGGGATTTAATTTCCATTTATATATTAATGATCCATATTAAAATATCATGGTTTAGTATTATGAGAAATTGGATATGATTATAAGAATTTTTATTCTATCTCTATAGAATTTCAAGAATTATATTTAATGTTTTGAAACAACCTAAAATCATCTCTCAGTACATGGGTTTTACAAATAATCCAAATTATTTTTTATAGAAATTATTTTTTTCTGATGAATAAATGTTGAATTATCTTTTGTAATCATGTATTATTTTATTTTTATGTTATTTTTGAAATGATTAGTATTTATATAACTTTTTATGATTCATTATAAGAGATTAACATTACTTTAAAAGAATATTTATGTTTACAATGGAAGGGTGTGATAAAAAACCACGTGATTTTATAAAATATTCTTTCTATACTAATTTATTCTTTTGGTATCATTATTTCTTCATAAAATAAATTTTAGCTTTCACAATACACAACAATGAATTTTAATGAAACATGATATACTATTAAAGAATAATTATTTAATAAGTCTGTTATCATCAAGAGATTGGAATGGTAGATATTATTTGGATTAACTAAATTATAAAAATAAATATCTTACACATTTATATAAAATCAATTTCTTTGTTACCACTTAATTAAAAATGGAAATAAATTATTTTTTTGAAAAAACAGGTAATCATTGAGCTAAAAATATAATTTCATTAACAAAAAATTTATTTTAACAATATAAATAAAAAAATTTGTTGAATTAATTTAATGAAATTTTTATATAGTATATATTTCTTAAAATGTTTTATTTTTATGTTTTTTTGTTTTCTAGATTAGAGATAAGAATAAATCCAATTTTACAGTTAAAATTATATTATTATAAAAAAATGTTTTGTTACCTTTTCTACACAAATGGTAAGATAATTATATTCAAATGTTGAAAATTTATTTTACAATATAAAATAAATTTTCAATATAAATTTATATATTATCATGGAGGTATTTTTTTAAATTTGAGGAAAAGAATTTTATTTTGGATGAATATTAAAAATATAGGTCTTGATTACAAATTTTTACTTACGTTAATGCATTTATTAAAATTGAAATTATGTAAAGATAAATTTAAATTTTAAATTAGTGAAATTATATATCTATAAAAAAATTAGTTCATTGAAATCAATTTCTTAATGAATTTTTATAAAAAAAATTACATCATTTAAAATGTTTCGTTTTACGAAACAAAATTTTCATTGCATATGTATAACAAATTATTATGTTATGAATTTATACTATTAAGAATGAAAGTAAAAAAGATTCTATATTTATAATATGAATATTTTACATTATAAAATGTGTTCAAATTACTTTTATACCATAATTAATAAATAATTAAATTTTAATTATCGTAGTTAATGTAAAAATTTGTTTTCATGGGTTAAACATAAATCCTAACGGGTAAAAATTGAAAAAAAATATCCATAAACCATTTTATTGAAATATTTAAAAAAATATAATCACTAAAAATTGTTAATGGCCAAATTTGGTGCCATTTTGTATTTATGATACATAGGTATACCTTTTTATTTTTAAAAAGTACATGTGCATCATCACATCACTTATAAAAAGCCACCAACTCTCATCCTCTCTTCACAAATCCAAAACCCTTTATCTTAAAAACCCCATTTAGAAGATCTTCATTAATTACCTGATAATATCCATGAAGAATTATTCTAATCATAACTCCAAAATAATATTTCTTTTTTTTGAAAACCCATGTGGTAACATGAATACAATGTAAAGTTCTAAATTGTGATTTTTTATTATTTATAGTCCTCAATATCATTAAAATCAAATTAAAACATTAAAATATAAAAACATAAATATATCTAATATACATAGATTTAATTATTATATTTTAATTACCTACATAAATCTCTTATTCTCCCATATGGGAATCGATAATGTTTCTCATGTGTACGGCAGATTACCACCTCATAAACCATTGTGATAAGTATTCCATCAACAACACTCACAGTTGGGTATGATAATGGATATAATATATACATATTAATTTTAACACAATTATTCATTTTTAATTAATATGTATGTTATATCTTATTAATTTCATTTGTGTTGGGGATATGATAACGCCATTCATGTCTATGGTGGACTACCATCTCACAAAGCGATGTGACTTTTCTCAATAATGATTTAAACAGAAGGTAATTAGGGATGTTTTAATAATTATATATGTTATATAAGAAATTAAATTTACATATTACTATTAATATATTATTTACCATTATTTTATTTCATCCTTTGAGAAAATGGAAAGAACGTTCATACATACATACGACCTGGTATATCAATAAACTGTAAATTTAGTTTTCTTTATCTATATTTTATTGATTACTATAAAAAATATATATAAATAATAAATATGATATTTATATACATTTTAAATTTATATAATTGATTTAACAAAGATAAATTTAAAATTAATTAAAACAGTTAATCCAATCAAAAATGTTGTACATAGAAGTTATTTCTCAAAATATATTTATGACATATAATTCATAAAAAATGTAATAAAAGTTCATATGTATTTAATATATCATATAATTTATATATATCTATGGTTCATTAATAGATTTATATAAAAATATTTATTATTTTGGAGGTTTTAATGTTATGGATGAATTCGAGATTTATGGAATGTGATTTTGTTCTCACATTTTACATCTACGAGATAATATACATAATCACTATGTATTCATTTTATGTGGTATATATAATACCCATGAATGTTTTTATGATTCATAACCTTAATTTTATTTATTTAGATATAAATTTTTTGTATCTCTTTTAGGGGACATGTGATTCACGTATCTTAATGTGGTAACAATTTTATGAAGCAATATAATTACATATTGAGGTTATTTATATTTCTTCTTCGGTGATGAAATATTATAATCAATCACAAGATAAACTTATAAATTATCTTATAAGATGGTTATTTATTTAGAATAAATGTTTTCCACTTATTTTTATCCGTTTATGTACCAAATGATTCAAAAATAATTTTTTTAATGAAAAATAAATTTATTTCTCTCTTTTAGTGAAAACCATTTTCATTATATATGAATATTATCTAAAATCGTTTTAGTGTTCCTACAAGTTTATTTAATCTCATATTTACCGTTTTTTACTTTTCAAGAAATCATTAAAAAGAATCCTCAATCTATTTACAAAATATGGCTAGTTTGGTTTTTACCGAATATGTGAATGTAATCTTTGTTTTAACATGACTGACTATCACGACCACTAAATTGTTAACTGGATAATTATATGATTAAAATATGATTTCAAAATAGGTGGACCTCCAAAATTAAAAATGATTTCTTAGTTATTTTAAAATCTAATTGTTATTTTCTATATGAAATATTATAAATTATTCGTAAATATTCTGTTTTAAGTTTTAAAATTTTTTTTCAACGGAAAGGATTTATAAAATAATTTATGAATTCTCAGTGATTTTTAGAAATTGGAAGGATATTTCCCCTAAATAAAATTTTCAAATTAATTATAAATATTCATTTATTGGTTTCAAATTTTTTTTAACAAAAAGTATTTCAAAAATAAATTTTAATTTAATTTGATTTTCAAAATGGAATGAATATTTTCCTCAATATATATATATAACGGTTTTTGAAGATTCCATTATATGTTTAAAAGGATTTCTTCAACTAAAATGGCTTTGAAAATGTTTTAAAAGTGTTTTTCAAAGTGGAATGTGTATTTTAATCAATATTGGTTCTATGTGATCTGTCGATGTAATTTTCCATATAATAAGACATCCTTTTATGTTAATTGTGCTTTATTAAAGATAATATTGAATGATAACCTCAAAATTCTATCTCAGGGTTGTTAAAGTTTCTGCTAATGAATTTGTTATCAAACTCATTTATTTGTCATTGGATACATTAATGTTAATATATGAATTTATTAAGAACCACATTTTCATAGAATTATTTATGATATGATGAAATGATTAATGTTTTATAATATTCTGTCACACATATGCATTGTTTTCATTATGATATCAATGGGCCCTATATCTATTTTGAATTTATTGTATCATCAATACTTTGCAAATGTTGTTAATTTTTATGATAAAAAATATCCTTGTTTATTTTACTAATTATATTAAATTATTTTTATTTCATGGAATTAATATTCATTATAATATTTATTCCATAATTATATTCATGTTACTAATATTTAAGTAATATTTGTTAAATTGTTCGGAATGAGTTATTGGGTTTTTTGGAAATAGTATTCTTACCATACAATGATAAGCGTAATATAATGATTTCAAACTATATTTATAAATAATATTATGGATCATTAACCCTACATTTGTGTTCAGCTTTACTTTGGAAGGATGAAATTGTGTTTTTTAATCCCTATGTTATATTTGATTCCAAAATTTGTTAGAGTGGATTGTTCGGTTTAGGAACAATACATTACGAAAATGAAACTTTGTTTGGACAGAACATTTTTTTAAAGATATGAATGTATGGTTAAGGTACCCTACAAATGTAAGGATCCTTATATTTATGAAAGAAAATATTAGTTCATCAACCATACATTTATGATCATCATGACATTGAATTGTTTTTTTTGGTAATTTAATGCTACGTAGTTGAACCCGATTTTTGGTATTTTGTCATTTTATATAGTAACCTTACATTTGACTATTCAAGGAAAGAGATTTAAATCAACAATTTTTATCCGATATTTCTGTAACAATATTGAATGAAATAAACAACAATTTTATGATATTCTATGACTGATTCAAAACTCATTATGATTGTTTCAAATAACCATATTAAAAGGTGAAAGTATATTGTATTCTTAATTATAATTATGACTCTCTTAATAAATTTATTTTTTTAATATCTATAATCTATCATGCTATTTTATTGGATATGTTCCACCAAAATAGAGTTATATATATGAATAGTGTGTTCTCAAAAAAGATTAATGTTATGAGATTTGATAAGAATACTTCTGTATACTTGTGTATATCCTTAATATTTGTATCTTCTACGAATAATAACTGAATATTTTATTTTTGAAAGATGATATGATTTGAAATGTACTCTTACATCAACCTCGTTCTACTGTAAGATTGATGCTATTGTTTCGTGCTTTTCAAATTGAAGATCATTTGCAACTAGGATGACTTTAGAGTTATTATTTATGGAAGTAATTCATTTATAAATAATTAGATGATGCATCTAGTTTAATATTTCATCTAAAATTCTGAATTAATCCTGAACCATTAAAACATCAATCTCTTTTGAAATATTAGATTTTCACCTTCTTGTATCCAGTTATGGTGAAGAGTCATCTTCTTGTACCAATCTGTGTATAACTGGTTCCCTGTAAAAGAACCCAAGGGATCTATCTATCCTTATTGTAAAGGATTCAACTACCTATACACTATTACAGGTTTTACGTTCTAGTGATAAGATGGACTTTCTAGTGAAATTCGCCAAACTCGCTGGGAGAGCATTGGTGGAGAGGACTAGTGGATCTTTGGGCACCTTGAACCACTACAAAATTGATGTATTAATTATTTATATTTATTAGATACACATAACTGTCACAGAAGAGAATGATTCACATCTGTATAATTTAAAAACGAATATCAAATCCCAAATCTCTAGTGATTTTTTAAAAGATGCAATTCACCTCCCTCATGTTGTATATATATATTATTTCATCCAAAAAATTATCATTAGAGGAGATATTTTTAATAAACCTATAAAAAACATAAAATAATATGATCTATAATATTATATGGAAATGGATGATCAGAAAGAGAACATTTCTATGGTTGGTGAACCATATTTTAATGGTGAAAAATATGGATCTTGTAAATCACAAATGTTTATATATCTAAAGAACATTGCATTAAATGTTTATTCAATGATCATTACTCTTTATGAAATTCCTTAGAAGCAAAGAAATTAAGATGCTACAACAGTAGTAGAATATGGAATTAAATCAAAGTAAATGTGTGTTATTATTTGTGGACATTTACCTGATAAATTCAATAGAGTTTCATAGTTCCATACTACCTATGAGATGTGGAAAACAATAGTAGCTTCTTATAAAGAAATAGATAACATCATACAGATGAGGTATACTACTATCAAACTGATGTTTTAAACCTTTATATTTTTTTATGGGGAATGAATTTCACATATTAATGTAAGGTCAATAGATATTTTCAATAATATAACTACCTTGGAATATATAAATCTATTCAAAAATCATCACACATCATGAATTGGACTATGAAGGTACAAATTGTAACCTTGATGATGTATAAAGCATAAATTCTAGATGAAGGTTAAGATCATGAGTTATTGAAAAGAGAAATACTACCCTTAAGGTGATATATCATGATCATGAAATAAACTCAAAACAACATTTCAAACTAAAAAAACCTTCGCATTCCTCAGACTAGGAAATATAACAGGCTCAGTTAGCCCGAAAATTCAGTATGTTCTAAAAGATGAAAATAGGCTTCAAAAAATATATGAAAAACATGGAAAGAGAACCTATATAAGTATTCTAAGAAAAAATATGGGTCAATTATTACATTATTTCTTCCATTTTAATGATGAATAAAAAAGAACTGAAAATAAATATTAGAATAAAACTGATTAGGAACATAAAGGGAATAAATCCATGAAATCCACATGGAATGTATCTATAGACACTAGTAGCTCTTTAAAATATGATATAGAAAAAGATCCCAAAAAATGTAAAGAAAATATGTCCATTATGGAAAATGAATAACAAGATATAAGATCCTATATCTCTTCTACTTCTAATTCATATAGTTGTTTAAATTGAAATATTACTACTTATTGTACAATGCAAAAAAGAAATTTGATTCTTTAATAAAGAAACATAAATCCTTAAAAAATATTCAAAATGTTGTTTTAGGCGAGAGAGACACAATTCTAAAAAACATCAAGATATAATTGGAAAATTTAATTTATCTTAATCAAACAGTGTTGATCATGGAAAAAGGATTAAATAATTACAAGAAGAAGTTGTATCTTATAAAGAAAATACAATTACATTAAAAAAATGATAAATTATTCAAAAAAAATTTCTCTAAAATAATGTCATTAAAAGAAATTTTTTTAATATGGATCTAGGGTGAAAATTCAAAATTATGTAAATATTATTTTATTCGCAATTCAAAAAATATTACATATTATCCCGGTGGAATAAAATTTAATTTCACTAATAACTATAATTTAATAAATCGTCAAATAATTGGTTTTAAATAGGAATTAATATCTAATATATTCTCTAAATAGATTGATATATATTATAGAATGATATAGAATATCTAGGATCCTAGATTATTGTTCACTAATTTTAATGGCCCTAAAAAAATATGAGTACCAAAACAAACATGTGTTCAGTTGCTTTTGAATGTAAATGGACACATGAATAGAAAATCAATATGGTATATGGATAGTGGCCACTCTAGTCACATGAGTGTAGACTCATCAAATATATATACACTGACCCAAATTGATTGAAGACTATCCACATTTTCAAACTATGAAAAAGGTAATATTGTTAGAGTTGGAAATATTAGAGATCCAAAGAACATCTCAATCATCCAAGTATTGTATATTCATGGTCTAATACACAACATGATAAGTATTTCTCATCATTTTTATGTGAAATTTTATGTATATTTTTTTAAAAAATAAAGTTCTTTTTTCTATGAAAAAATCCTTAAATTTATAGAACCTAGAAACAAAATGTGTATTCTTGGGATCTCAATTATGCATGTTTAAAAAATTGAATTATTTAACTAAAAATAAAAATGAGTCATGGATATGGCATAAAATACATGCACATTTTAATATATATTCTTTACATAAAATATCTAATAAAAAGTTAACTTCTAATTTTCATTATCTTATGATTGAAAATGATAGATTCTGTGATGAATTTCAAATCGGAAATTAACACAAATCATCTTTCAAATTAGTGAAAAAAATTATATATATAAACCATTAATATTTCTCTATATCTATCTTTTGTACTATCTAGGGGATCATATTTGGCTTCTATGAAATATGGTTATGTTTTAGTAGATAATTTTTCTAGATTTACATGGGTTCATTTTCGAAAACTAAAAAGTGATGTATTCACTATTTTTGAAATATGTTTTAAAATTATTCAAAATGAATAATATTTTAATCTAATTTAATTAGGAAGGGATCATGGTGGAGAAATTGTTAACCATGAATTTAATTTTTTTCATCAAATATGGGTATTAATCAAACCTTCTCTAATCCAATCACAATTCATTGTTATGGAATTGCTAAATGAAAAATTAGAACTATTCAATAAATTTCTAGAACTATGCTGAATGAATATAGTTTTCCTACCTATTTCTTGGCATATGATGTAAGCACAACTTGTAATATCATGAATAGAGTTTTAATAAGACAAATTATTAAAAATAAACCCTATTGTATATTGAATAATAGAAAACATAAATTAAATTACATTATTTTATTTTGATGTTTGTTATATAACTTGAATACTAAGGAGAACATTGGTAAATTGGATAAAAAATATGATGATGTTATATTCTTAGCTTATTATTCTAAATCTAAATCAAATAAATTATTCATAACAAGTCAAGGTTATTTAATGATTTATTTCCCATAACGTTTGACAAAACTAACATTTTAATTAATGAGAATGATCAAATGGATGATAAATCATGCCCATTATAAAATAGCAGACTGTAATATTCTAAGGCTGATTCTGAAAATGATTATATAGAATCCAGTCTAGTTTTGAAGACCACGACACTGAAGAACCTAAATGTGTCTGGAATAAACAGCCTGTAATCTTAAAGAAACATCCTTTAGAAACATTAATATGAGACCTAGACATTGGAATAAGAACTATAAAAATGTGTGGAAACTTATATTATTCATGAACCATTCTATCTTGGTTATAAACTAAATCTATTGAAGAAACATTAGAACATGTGAGTTGGATGTTACCCATGCAAGAAGAACAAAACCAATTAAAAAGAAATAATGTTGGGTATTCAATAGAAAGACCATCATATTATCCAGTAATAGGAACAAAGTGGTTCTTTATAAATAAAAATTATGATAAAGGGATCAAAAATAGAAACAAATATGGATTAGTATCTAAATGATATAACCATCACAACAGAATAGATTATCATGAAACCCTTTCATATCTATCTTGATGATATGATATTATAATCCTTGTATCTTATTCTGAAAATATGAATTTTAAATTATATCAGATGGATGTTAAATCATACTTTTTAAATGGTCATTTAATGAAGGATGTTCATATTGAACAAACACATGGTTTTGAAAACCCTCATAAACCAAATACTATTTTTACGCTTAGCTATTATTTTTATGGCCTTAAACAAGCACCTAGAGCTTCACACGAATGATTAAGCTCATTTATTTGGAAAAAATTATTTTCATTGGGATTAGTATATCCTACTATTTTTATGAAAATTATATTCTCTGATATTTTATTAGAAAAAAATTATGTTGAGGATTTTATTTTTAGTTCAATACATAAAACATTTTGTAAGGATTTCAGAAATATAATTTAAAAATAACATGAAATGTGTATAATTGGAAAAATTAATTTCTATTTAGGATTTCAGATATATCCAAATTATTATTTTATCATTTTAAACCAAATTAAAAAAATTATATTTTTAAAAAAAAATTGGAATTGAAAATAGTAATACCTATATAGGCCCAATGAGTACAAATATAAAACATGATTTGGATGATGCTAGATAACTAGTTGAAAAAAAGTTATATAGAAGTACAATTGATAGTTTAATGAATCATACTAAAATAAGACCATAAATAATATATTCTATAAACCTATGTGTTTGATTTCTGTCTAACCCAAAAGAATCCCATCTTAATGCATTAAAAAGAATTTTCTGATATTTAAAAAATAACTATTTTTCAACATCTTCTTTACCCCAAAAAATATTATTTTAATTTACTTTCATATTCATATACAAATTTTGGAGGTTGTAGATATCAATGAAAATTCACATTAGGAATGTTTCACTTGTTCAGAAAATCATTATTATCATAGTTGAGTATGAAACAACACTTAGTTTCCCTATCAACAACTAAGGAAAATATCTATCTACTGGAAATTGATATGCACATGTTTTGTGGTGGCTCAAACTCTACAATATTTTGAATTAATTTTAATAATATTACAATTTTATGTGATAATAATATTGCAATACAAATCTCAAAAAATTCATATATGTGATTCTATGACTAAGTGTATTGATACAAGGCTTCATTTTCTAATGAAACATCTCCTTAAAAAGGATATATCCATATAATTTGTAAATAAAAATTATAAATTAGTTGATATTATTTTAATATACCACTTCCATCATAAATTTTTTATTTCATTGATGGGGAGGTTGGATTTTATAAATTTAAATATTGTTTATCAATTAAATTTTATTACATTTTCTTATTGCTTATATTAATTTTAATATAATTTATTTTAATTTGTTAATTTAATTGTCAAATTATTATTACATCTATTTGAATAAATAAATCATTGATATTTTTTGGTTATTCAACTGCCTATCTTAAAAAAATATTATGATTACACTATGCAATTGAAATGAGAAACCTGATCATGTCACCATCTGCTAGGAAACCCTTCATCTATCCTTACCCTTTATTAAAACTATATTCCCTACTAGATACATAGTAATTCTTCTAAACCCTAGAATCATCAAACTATCAACCTTTAGATTCATGGAAATGATGAAGACAAAGTGAACAGATAAAGCTGAACCACATTATATAGAGCATCTATGTGTCCCTGTTTGGATGAATCCTGGAAAAGTCATAGAATTTAAATTATTGTATGAGATGACTCTTCATATCAAGAAATATCTTATGTTTCATTGTTCAATTTTTTTTTATTTAGTAAAACAATTGTGTTCTTTATTATATAGAAATAAAGTAGATTTATTGAAATTTTTAGTATACTTATGGTGATATAAAGTATTCAATATCTCTACATGTAGATGATATTGAATTTTTTTATCCCCTAAATAGAAATTGATCCTTCTTTAAAGTTCCATAATGAAGGATTATTCCATATTGATCATCTATAAATTGGAAATAATTATGAAAAATATGAAGATATCTTGTCATTTATTTTTTGTACAAATAATATTAGCAAACTATTTTTAAAAGATCATGTGGTTGGCCAGAAAGTTTTTCTAAAATTTATTAAAAATGATATTTCAAAAAGGTTTTCTGAGATGTTGATGATTTTATACCTAGAAATATATATTATATTCAATTTTATAGTGAATTCAAGTTGATGTTTTCCAGATATATATGGTGATATCAATATTATTGTTTCCACTCTGAAGAAACCATGTCATTATATCCTTCAAGTTTGATCTTATCTCATCAATTTTTCAAAAAATATTGATAAATCATTTTGCTTCTTGAACTTAATGTCACCATTGTAATGTTTTGAATGATGGTACATTTTGAAAATATAGTTCCATTTAGACTATAGTAAAAGTAAAACTGTTTCTAGTAACTAAAACTAAAA
The DNA here is from genome assembly GCA_963277665.1 of Viscum album. NCBI lineage: Eukaryota > Viridiplantae > Streptophyta > Magnoliopsida > Santalales > Viscaceae > Viscum > Viscum album. The sequence goes on from OY728134.1 coordinate 554,515,052, forward strand.
AAATAATTATAAACCATTTTCTCAGGGGGATTGAGGAATCCAAAATTCTATAGGATTAGATCAAATAATAAATGAAAAATATTGTTAATCTAGAATAGAAGGTATTTCTCAGCCCATAAAAAATTAGCTATAATAGGATTCTATGATTATTCTGATGATAGATTATAAAAAGAAAACTATGAGGATGTTGTCTTTAGACAATGGATCAGGAGAGAACCTTAGCATGAAAATATAGAGATTGTATCTTGAGATGTAACTCAATCAATTAATTTGGAAGAACCATATAATCCCGAGGATTAACTAGAAAAAATTCAATCCTAATAAATTTTGAAAATTCCTCAATCAGATCAACTGAATGAAACTACTCAAAAAGATAATCAAAATCTAAAATAGATAAATGTGTGCACTGAGATCATTGAAAAAGCATGTTGTCTCTATTACTAATCAATCATTTTAAAAACTGCATCTATCTCGATAGAAAGGAAAAAATCCTTTGATGGTGTGTATTTATCAAGGGAGAAGTATGTACATATACCCTTATCTATATTTGGAGCAGGATCCTAAGTCAATGAATAATTATGATGGAAATTATGATTCCCTAAAAAAACATATTGAAAATATTTTAATAATTATTAAAAGGGTTCCAATAGAGTACACCAATATTAAATGAGAACTTGAAGGTGATAGAAAATCAATTGATGATTTCAAAAAGACATCTACTACGAGATTGTAACTTGAGTATGTTAAGACTCATCTTCATTATGTCAGAGAAAAATATATTTCAAAATGTATTTTTATTTGTTTAAGAGAAAGATGTTAGATTAGTTTAAGAAATTGAAAATAGAATCTATTTCTTAAATAGATTTTGTAGATTTTAAATGGTATTTGGAAAGTCAATTTTAATTGGTCAAGGGGAGTACCAATCATTCTAGAGCTTCTGCCTCTATATATCGAATATCACCAAATATGATCATATTATTTCAGGATATGAAATCAATAATAGCTGATATAAATGAAAGGATTCTATATCAGAGTGTAATAGTGAATATTTGTTAGTTTTGTTGGATAATCAAAAAGATATTTTGAGAAATCCACTTCAAATGAACCAGATATCAGTCTGCTACTTAATTAGTTCAGTGATAATCATTTTCAGTCTTTAATGACAACGAATAATATAAATGATTATTATAAATTAAATATGATTGAAAATTTGAATGTAAATCTACATTAATGAATATTGTTATGGCAGTTGGAAGTCAATATTTCAAAAAGGTTATTACATCAAATATAATAGTCAAAAGATGTTATTTAGTCTATTCAGGATTGAATAGAACTAGAATCCACTCTTGATAAAAACCATTCACTATCTACCAAACATGTTTTTTATAATTTTCCTCAGACCAAATCCACTTGTTTATTTGATGTATTTTTATAATAAAATTCATAATGATCATTTTATATCATGTCCCAGATTTCTATATTTTTTTATACACTTATCCCTACAAGAATAATTGCTGTCTTGTTTTTCTAACAAGTACAGGATGAAATTCATTTATATTTTTTATAAAATTGAATGTGTTTTAATCCTTTTTCTTATACTTTATGTTTGATATCACTAGTGGGGGAGAACATTGGGTAATGAAAAAATTAATTTTTTTTGGAAATAATTCTATGAAATATAAATAATCCTGTGAAGAAAAATTTTCAAATCAACATATGTTTCCTTTAGAAATATAATTTTATTATTTTTCAAAATTTTGATATGTTCTATAAATTATTTTATGGTTTTTTTCCTCAAAAAAAGGGGGATATGACATTTCTTGTATTTTCATGACAATAATTTATAAATCATAATTATTGTTATGGTAAAAAACAACTATGTTTGTTTTACTAACGATTTTACATTAATTGCATTTTAAGAAATTAATATTCATTGAAATATTTATTCTAGAAATATTTTCATCAAATTAATACTCATGGAGTATTTGTTAACATTTTTAGAATGAATTTCATTGTTTTTTTTTTCGAAAATCAGATCATATAATACAATGATACATGTAATTTAAGGAATGAAACCTATAATTAGAACATAACGTATGGATCATGAGCCTTATGTTTGTATTCTACCATACCTTGGAAGGAAGAAAGTAAGGATTCTCATCATTACATTACTTATGATCCCTACATTATGCACATTGGAAAGTACGATTTAGGAACCACACACTATGAAAATCATGATTATGATTGGCAGGAACCTTACGTTTTATAAATAGAAGAATGTATGGTCAAAGAACTATGCATAAGTAATGAATCCTATTTTTTAGAAAAAATATATGGTTCATCAACCTTGATTTTAGGATTAACTATACACTATATTCATTAAATTCAGAGAATTAATGCTATGTAGTTTAACTCTACATTCTCTATTTATCATTTTATGAATGATCCTTATGTTTGACTATTTTATAAAAGAGATTTAAATCAAAGATTTTATCTAATATTTCAATAATGATCCAAAAAGAAAAATGGTTCATTGAAATCCATTCTATGATTCCTTCAAATACCATTATGGCCAATTAAATGAACCATATTAAATAGATAAAATATCACATATTCATAAAGAATGCTTGGAATCTCGTATGAAATTCTATTTTTTAATATATGTTCTCTCTTAGGATATTATCATTGATCTGTTAAAAAATAAAGTTATATAAATTAACATAATATTATCAAATAATGTTAATGTTATGAGATTTGAAAAAATATATGTCTTCATACTTGTGTATATCCTTGATATACAGATCTACTACAGATAATGATCGACATTGTTATTTACAAATGATGCTATGCTTTGAATGTTACTCATATTTCAACCTAGTTATATTGTATGATTGCTACTACAATTTGTTTCTACTCTAATAGAAGATAATTTGAAACTAAGACAACATAAATGTTATTATTTATTAGGGAAATTAATTTTGTAATAAAAAGATACATCTATTTTAATATTTATATTTCAATTTTGAAGTAAAACATGAACCATCTACAAATAAACATCCTCTGATTTATTTGAGTGTAAACATCTCATACTCAGTTGTGGTGAAGTGTCAAATTCAATTACTATGCTGTGGATAAATGGTTCAGTATAAAAAAACTGAAATATATCTTGGTCCTTGTTGTATTAGTGTAAAATTCCTATAATTATCTATTTATTTAGAGGTCATGTGTTATGAGGACCTTTCATGTGAAATTCACTATCCTCATAGAGATATTGTTGGTAGAGTGGAATAAGGGTTCATTGTGCCCTGAACCACTATAAAATTGTTGTTCATATTCATTCTATTTATGTGTAGCTCATAATTTTCATATAATATTACACTGCATAAATGCATAAATTGAAAAAATTATTTCTAAAGACATGGAATTTCAATATAATGTTTTTAAATTTATTTGGGATTATTATGCGTCTGCGAAAATTGAAGACACATGATTCTGAGGCCCAGAGTTCCCGGAATGATCTCTTGAAAAATGTAAATCAAAAAAGAGAGTGTGTAAGTTTTTTTTCTAAAAAAGTGGATTTAATCCTAAATGGGTGTCTGAATCATAATTTCGAGGGCACCGTTGCATTTAGAATGGCAGGATTACCCTAGGCACAGCATTAGTTTAGTCAGCGCATGCCTCAAGTGGGAAAATCTGAACATGGAATAACCGTAAATAAAATAATAAAATAATTTTTTTAATTTTCAAATATTATTAGTCAGAAATATTTACTCGGGATAAACATTAGAGATCATTGCAAAACTCATGGGGGTATGATTTCATTAGGAAATTCCTAACATTAGTCGGCGTGATCCAACCATAGTAGTTATATTTTTGTCGCAGATAAAATAATTAAGTAACAATTATTTTATTGTTAAATTATATAACTCAAGAAAGGTAACTCGGATTGGAAATCTGAGAGTACCATTGAGTTCATGAGGGCTTGTTCCCATTAGGCAGATCCAAACCTCATTCGGCGTGGGTCGAGGGTTACTGCTAATAATTTCTAAAATTTTTTACAGTACGTTCAGTAAACATGTTGGTGGTGCTTTCTATCTTTCGACACGGTGCACATATTAAAAATATGAGGGCACTATTGAATCTATTTCATTGGGATTCCATTATGGGAAACTTAACATTGACTAACAACTATCGGATTAAAAAATTAAATATTTTGGATATAAAAAATAATAATTAAAATACAAAATGAGTTCTATTATACCATTCTTGTAACTGCTCAGCGGCGGTAGTGGGACAACTGGGTTGTCAAACCATTAAATGATAAGTTTCTCTTAGTTGTATAACCTAACTAGTAAGAGAATTAATATATTCCTTAATTCAATTCATTAATTAACCTCATTAATTGTGTGGTGCATTGATACAATATTTTATAAATTTAAACAATGCATGGGAATGTTTTTTTGGCACTCAAAAGAGGAACCTCTGATGAAGTGTCGCGACATCATTCACCAACCTAGAACGAGGCTCTGACGACTATTGGGGGATTTGACGATGAGATCCAATGGATGTGAACCTTCTCCCTCGTCCACAGCACCATCGGATGTGGAAACTCATTCCTCATCTGCATCAACATCTAACATGCTTGAGGTAGGGGGTTATATGATTGATTTCTACCCTTTACACCATTCTTGAATATTATGAATAACACAGATCAACCATCAACCTGGTTGACCTGTGTTTCGTTCTTTAATGTCATAGGATAGGGCATGGTTTTCTTTACATGAGTTTTTTTATATAATTGAAATATCCTTACCATGTTTTATTACTAATGTGTAGGGAATGATCCAATCAAACAAGGCGCAGTCCCACCACCAAACACAGGAATGGTGGTGTTCTTAATGGACAAATAGAATATTTGGTTGAAAGGATAAATCGTGGGCTGTGCGGCGCCGGTGCTGTCCTGGGAATGCTGTAGGCATGGATGAGAATAAAAGTAGACCACCAAATATTCACCTATGGCCCTTAGAGGATTCATCGGCATGGTGGAACTGGAAACCAATGGTGGTGGTGGCTGGCACTCGTAGGCCGCGATGAAATGTTTGATCTTGAATGCGTCGTGGTGGTCAACCGGGCAGATAACATTCATAGGCCGGGTGGAAGCAGGGTGGTGCGCTTTGGTGGAAAGTCATGACATCGAGCCACGAAAAAGGGCAGACCCAAAAACATGGGTCATTTTCGGTCCAGTCCATGTGAACAAACCAAGGGAGTGGGTGCCATATATTGTTGTAGTTGATCTGTGTGACCATACATAGAGGAAGGTTGTGACTTCTAGCCACAACGGAGGGCAGATCCACGGTCCGCGGGTCTGGCGAGTGACCAGTCCAGCGGGATTGGCTAGGAGAGGTGGTGCCAACCGACTCCACTACCTTGAAGGCCCAAACAACATCGACCATTCTAGAGGAGAGATGACCCCCGCACTCATCCAGTAGGCTATGCAATTCTGTGGCCTAGAAGGACATGCCCAGCCTGGTGGGATGGGCCGAACCCGTGACACAGTGGACCCATCCTATGGCCAACAGCCCGACCCTATGGCCCAGTCGAACCAGGTCGAGCCTAGCCCCTTCAGGTCGGGCCCAATAGGTTTGTTCAGGTCGGTCCAACCATATTAGACTAGACCTGGACCACTTTTTAGTCGGGTTTTTCGTAAGTGTGAGTATCTCCTAAACCGGACGTCCAATCAACAAACCATCTACGGTTCCATAACCATTAAGAAGGGGTGGTCATTTTGAGAATCTCTATGTGAGTTGTAGAGAATGTTGATGTTTGGCCAGGTTGTATCATAACCGAATCCAACCCGGCCGTCGACACTGAAATGCATATAACTTACAGATCAAGGGTCCAGTTGATGCGACATCTCTTTCAGGGGAACCCTTTTGACGTGGCAGTTCATCGGGTTACTTCATCATGGGAAATCATGTTTATTGAAATAATAATGATATCTTGAGATGCATATCCTTCCATAATCATGCATTTTGTGCTCGAATCAAGTGGTAGGTTGAGATGTGAAGAATGTATAGTGATCATGTGTGGATCAACAATGAACGATCTTGTGTGGATCAGCACCGAGTGATCCTATGTGGATCAGCACTGAGCGATCGTGTGTGGGTAAGCAGTAGATCCTCATGGTTGAATATGATGATCTAGCTTTATGACTAAATATTTGTATTTCTATACTTATGTTAAGCCTCGTGTGACCTGTCTTTTGATTTGCGATTTTTGATTGAGATCATTCTTTCTGGATTTTCCACTGTGGAATAATAGGAGACCATAAGAGTTCTTGAGGTCCCTAATTGATATTTTCATACTCAACCTTCCACGGGCTTCGCCCGCACCTTGTTGTTTCTTGTGTAGACGACGGATAGATTGACTGAGTCTTGGGAAGTCAGGGCTTGACGGTGCTCTAAGGTGATTGACAGAAGGTGTACGGAGGTGACCAGTAGACATGGAGAATAGTGGTGACAATATGTACCTACACTTCAGTTAAAAACCATGTCTGATGAACTCAAGATCCATTTTCCCTTTTTTATGTACTTCCATTTGTTTGGGTCTTGTATTCTGTACCCTTTACTTTCAGTAATTAAATTTACACTCCGTTTTGGTTTTCATTTGTGGTTGTACCATTCTTATTCCAATGTGTTTTTCTTACGTGCAGTGTGCCATGTCTGTGTGTGTACTTGTTTTGATGTAATGCCTTCCAATTTTAGGGGAATGCCTTTCCAGTGCAAGTCGCCCACCCCTGGTTTATTAAAGGTGGGCATGGGGTATTCACGGCATGGACCCGGGGGGACGGGTCATTGAAAAGTGGTATCCAAGGAGGATTTTTACTCTTGATGAACTAAGAGTTTGTGTTCTCAATGGAGCAATAGAGTTACATGTATTCACTGTAGATTACATTCTAGGGGGTCTAGTGTTAGTGCGGTGGCCGACATATCCATTAACTAGGACCCGAAATTCTATTTTCTGACTCGGTTCATGAAAATACTAGGTGCATGTGTAATGAAAATGTTTTCTATTGATCTCGTTTGAGTCATCTCACCATGTATAACTTTTTGTCCATGGTTCATCTTGATCATTTCTAATGATACCTCCACACAGATAGCTAGACATGATTCTAATGTGTGACCATGAGGATGGTCCATAGAGTGATGAGCCCTTAGTAAAAGGACTGTTTCCTGAGATGGTATCTCCATGCAGGGTCCCAGTGATACCACTACAAATAGGTCAGTAGTTAATATCGATGATACATGTAGAGGACACTTGTAGGATCAGTTCCTTCCATGAGTTTTATTAACAGATACACCTTATGTTTTGATGCGAGCCGGACTCACAGGCATCTAAAGACATGCTTGATATGGTAACAGATTTTCCAACAAGCCAGGGCACCATTAGATCTAATGGTGGTCATAGTAGTGAGCATTCTACATGGATTAGAAGGGTGATGGTGGGGTTTAGATTACCCCTATCATACAATGAGATGATTTTTCTGTGGATAGATCTTGAGAATCATTCTCATAAATGGGGTTTCTTTCCATAAATACCTAAGGGGTATGTGATCCCAAGAGCTTCTATATCTTCGTTACGATGACAAGTCAGTAGATGAGTAATCTTTGAGGCATACTGGCCATTCCAAGTACTCGATCAATAGGATATGAAAAGTGTTTCAGGGCTCAGTCCTCTTTGATAAATGTGTTTAGGGATATCCAAGGTGTAAATATTCCACCGTGCATTCCTACTTATGTAATTGTGCAAGATATAACCATTTTGGTTGAAAATTCATTGGTTTTGAAGATACTTCCAGTGAATGTTATTAGTGGGAATGTTGGAAATTGATGTCTTCCTCATGGACTTGAATGTGTAAAATGTTTTGAGAAGAATATGTAATAGGGTCATATGAATCTGCAAGAGCATCATATGTGGTATTGGAGCTCGGAGAGCAGAATGAGGTGATATACATTTCGACATGTTACAAACACCACCCCAATGTGGTCCCCTAAAAGCTCAGGGACCCAGAGGATAGAGGAAGGGAGTAGTTACATGTAGTCATGTAGTGTGACCTAATGGGTCCATTATTGATTCAAGGTATGGTATGTGTCTACAACTAGCTACCATAATTAATTGACATATGTACTAATAATTTCTTCTTATTAGGAATCTTGTTCAAGACCTAGTGTTTATATTTAAACAGTTCAATTGACCCTTACTTCTAGAGGTACCTATGATAGGAGACTAGATAACAACACTTATGATAATGGTGTGAAATGAACCTTGATTCTAGAGTTTTGTTTGGAACCAATTGGTGGTAGCATCGAGGGCTAACTATTCTTGTTTGGGTATAGAATGTTTATCCACAGTTCATGCTCATATTGTCTGTTTTAGGAAAAAAGGATGATTATATCTGTAGTGTTGGAAAGGGGTTTCCATGGTCGGTGAAAAAGGAAACCTATGAAACACAGGACAAACTCATGCATAGGAGGGTTCAACCAATCACTCTAGAGTCAGCTAGCCATACCCTTGTGGAAGATGATGTATTGAGTTTTCAGTTCCCAACAGTAGTGGCAGAGTGCAGGAACATCCTTTAAAATGATGTTTCCAAAATTACCTCCCTACTAGGGGGGAGAGAATTTTGATAATTATACACCCAATATTTCACCGATATCAACATCATTATACTGGATAGATTTCATTGGGCTTTTCAAGTAGGGGTGTAGGTGGAGTACATTCAAGGTAAGGGCTTAGTAAGTCACAATGACCGAGGATATGTGTGGACTACCGGCACCTTAACCAAGTTGCAATAGTGAGAGTAACAATTACAAATGGATCGATGGTCATATCAATTGGTTAAATGGGGTATCCATTCATGTGAATAGAAATGTGCCCGTAGTATTTTTAGAAGTTAAGATAGTGGCAATGGTTGGAGGTTCTCTATGACTTTGAATTTGATAAGGTCTATTCTCCTTGGAAAGGGGGTGTTGTGGCAGGTGTGCTCAAAAAATGGTATGGTCTGTAATTGCTGTGTGAGGTGACATAGAACCTTTCCACATTGTAGATATCCTTCGGGGATAGTGATGTAGCAACATAATTACACTCTATGACTATCACTCCCCCACTCGATTAGTGACTTTCGGAAGTACAACTTAGGGATGTTCACTACGAGACTCGACATGCTCGGATATCATCATGAAATTCTCCAAAAAAAAATTGAAGTTAGAGAGTACATCTCCCTTTACAGAGGACACACCACGGTACTATTGACATTACGATAAGTGGTGTTGATCGAATCCCATACATCCCATTTGGTTGTACATATTGGTGTGGAGAACATATTCTAGGACCTATGACATTAATTCTATTTTTTTAGGGTGAAGAGAGAAGTGGTAGAGTTCGTTTCACCATGCCTCACTTGCCCGAAAGTGAGAGATGAGCATCAGAATCTATCATGCTTGAGAACCTCCTTTCATCCTCAGACAGATGGTCAGACGGAGCAGACCATACATATGCTTGAGGATATACTTCATGCTTGCGTCTTTATATTTTTTCATAGTTGGGTGGACCACCATCCCCTGATGGAGTTCACATACAACAATTTTTATCATTCCACCATCATCATGGTTCCATTTTAGGCCTTTTAGTGGTGACCATGTAGATCACCTCTATGATGGATAGACCAATGTAAATCTGCTCTTATGGGTCCAGAGTTGGTACAGACTACCACAGAAAAGGTGCAAACAATCCAAGAGCATATGAGGCCGGAACAGAGAAGTGAGAGGTCTTATGATGACAGGAGATGGATACCCGTGGTGTTTGATGAGGGTGATCATTTTTCCGTTAAGTATCACCCCAATGAGTAATGTATAGATTTGGCTAGAGCGGCAAGCTATATCTGAGGTTCATCATACCCTTTTATGTGTCTGAACAGAGCCGACGGGTGGCATACCGTCTAGATATTCCCCCACAGATGCATCGGGTGCATGATATTTTCCATGTGTCACAGCTAAGGATCTATGTGCATGATCATTTTCACATTATTGAATAGTGTGATCTAGACATTGATAAAGGGGGGAATTCATGGAGTTTCAAATGGAGATAGAGGATAGATGGGGGAGGGTCCTTCCTGGGTGGTCAATTACATAGGTGTGTGTTTGGTGGCAGTAATGGAATCTCCAGGAGAGCACATTGTAGCGGGAGGCTCAAATTTGTGCTCAGAACCCCCATTGGATTACTTAGCCATTGTTGTGGATTTCAAGGACAAAAACACCTAATGTGGGAAGAATATAAATTCATGAAATTTCCATATAAATATTTTTCAAATTATTAAGGATAATTACAAGTTTTTAAAAATTGATGGCACGTGATTTCAAGGAATAGAGTTCCCAAAATGATCCAAAAAAATGTTAGGCATAAAATAGTGTATGTGTGTTATTTTCCTAAAAATGTAGAATCACACTTAAATAGGTGCTCGAATCAGAAATCTGAGGGAACCATTGAATTCAAGATGGAGAGTTTACCCTAGGCATAACTTATTATTAGTCGGCGCAGCCCTCCAATGAGAAAACCAAAAAATGGAAAAACCGTATAAAAATTATTAAATAAAATTATTTTATTTTTCAAATGATTATAACTCACAAACAGTGACTCAGATAAAAAATTTGAGACCACTGGTGAACTCATGAGAGTATGATTTCATTGTAAGATCATAATATTGGTTTGTGTGGGCCCACAGTGGGAGTTAGTTCATGGTCGCAAATAATATAATTAGGTAGTAATTATTTTTTTATTTGATTATATATCTTCTAAACCATAACTTGGATAATAATTATGAATGCAAATTTGTGAACATGAGGTACTTTTCCCCTTACAAAAATCATATCCTAGACCGGTGCGAGTTGAGGGTGCCTATTAATAATTTTTTATCTTTTTTAAGTTATGTTCATTAAACGTGCAGGCATGAATTTCTATATTTTGATCTGGTGCTCGGATTAAAATTCCAAGGGCATAGATGAATCCACAACACCAGGATTTTCCTATGAAAATATTAACTTTGACTGGAAAGGGTCGGATGAAAAAGTTAATTTTTTTAAAATTTATAAAAAAATAATATTACAACTCAAAAAGTAATTATATTTCCTTATTGTAACTGTTGAGTAGTGGTGGCGGGACAACTATTATGTCAGAAAATTGAATGGTTGGTTACAATTTGTTTTGTAACAACACCTTTTATGGAATTAATGGGACCATTAATTCAATTCATTAATGAACCTCATTAATTATGAGGTGTGTTTATCCTTTCTTTTGTTTATTTAAAAAAAGCACGATCATGGGTTTTTTTCACTAAAGAGAGGAACCTATGATGATGTGCCAAAACGTATTCCACAATCCTATAACGAGGCATCAATGACTGTTGGAGGATTTGATGATGAGCGACAAAGGACATGAACCTTCTCCTTTACCGGCAACACCATCGAATGTGGACACTCATTCCTCTTCTGCAGTGACATCTAACGAGCGTTTGGTTGGGGTAATATGATTGATTTCTCTCATTTTCCCTATTCTGTAATATAATGAAGAAAACAGATCAATCATCCAACAGGTTGATCAGTGTTTCATTCTTTAATGCCAGAGTATATTGTGGGGTTTTCTTTATGGGAGTTTTATATATATAATTAAAATATATTTCTCATATTGTTATGCTAATGAGGATGTTGTGTGCCTAAAGGACAAGTCCATGACCCTCTGTTGAACTCAGTTGTGGTGGCGTTCATCAAAAACAAGATGAATATTTGGCTAGAAGGTGAAACCAAGGGTCGTACATTGCAGGCGTCATCCCAGGAGGGCCGTAGGTGTAGATGAGAATAAAACTGGTATATCCGAGCATCACCGGTCGACCATGGAGGCTTCCCTGGCATATAAGCACTAGTGACTGGGGGAGGCAGAAGTCGACACCCGTATATAGAAAAGTAATGATGGCATCTGATGGAACCACGACATACAAGGGGGCATCCCGCCTTCACCGGATGAGTTGAATTAGGGTTGCGCTCCGCGGTGGAAGGTTGCATCTTCAAGCCGCGGTGTAGGGAGGACCCACGCCCATGGGTCCATTGTTGGCTCGTCCACATAGATAGGCCATGAATTTGCAGTGGTATATGATGCCACTATTGAGCAGGGTGATGCACAACAGGAGGACAACGTGGAGGAAGGTCGTAGCTTCTAGCCTTGGAAGTCAGCGGACCCGTGGTACGTGGGTTTCACACACAACCAATCTAGTGGGACCGACCAGGAGAGTCCACGCTAATAAGCACCACTACTTTGAAGGCCTAAATGGCTTCATCCATTTGGGAGGGGAGATGACCCCCCATGCTCGGACAACGAGAAGAGAGATTCCCCTTTATGGTAGGCCGCACCCATGGCCAGTGGGCCGAGACCATAGCCCAGTAGGCCGGACCAGCCCCAGCCGAACCACACCGATCCCAACCCCATTGGTCTGGGCCCTGCGGGCTGGGCCGAATCTGTCTGACCGGGTTAGACCGGACCTATACCCCATATTCTCCCATTTACTCTTAAATTGGTGTCTATATTAAATCAGATTCTAATTCGACGAACCGTCTGCAGTGCCAAAACCCTTAGAACCATAAGGTCCTTTTCAGATACAAAACATGAGTTTCGGAAAAAGTTGGTGTTTTTCTGGGTTGGATCATACCCGAAACCAATTGGGACCTCGACACAAAAATGCCTATAACATATAGATTGGGCATCCAGTTGATGTGCCATCAATTGAATTTGAACCCTTATGACAAGGTAGTTCATCGGTCTATTACAATGTGAGACTTTGTGCTGTATGAAATACGACTGATGGATTGAGAAGAGAATCCTCCTGGAATCATGTGTGCCTTGTGCTTGAATCCAGTGGCTAGCTGAGACATGACGATTGAAGAGCGATCCTATGGGGATCAGAATGAAGCGATCATGTGCAAATCAACACTGAGCGATCCAGTGTGGATCAGCACCTAGAGATCTTGTGTGGATTAGCACAGAGCGATCATGTGTGGATCAGCACCGAGCGATCCTATGTGGGTTAGCAACAGAACCTCATGAAATAATAAGATAATCTATCTTTATGACAAATCATCTGTACATCTGTACATAACTTAAACATGGTGTGAGCTATGTTTTGATTTGTGCATTGTGATTTAGATCATGATGTGTGGATTTTCCATTATGGAATTATGGGTGACCATCATGGGTCTTGGGGTCCCTACTGGGAATTGTTATACTCACCAATTTATGGGCATCTCCCATAACATATTGTGTCATGTAAAGATAAAAGACACCTAGACTGAGTCTTGAGGAGTCATGGCTTGGCGGTTCTTGGAGGAGATTGGAAGATGGTGTATACAGGTAACCGGTTGACGTGGAGAGCTGTGGTGATGAGTTATACCTACCCATCATGTAGGATCCCTATCGGATGACCTCAAGAGATATTTTTTCTTTTGGATATACGACCATTTTAGTTGGTCTTGTATCCTGGCCCTATTACTTTCTGTAATTACCTTTACATTCAGTAGAGGTTTTCAGTTGTGGTTGTAACATTCATCTTTAATTGTGTTTTTCTTATTGGTAGTGTTCTATGTATGTGTGTGTATAGGTTTTGAGGAAATGCCTTCCAATTTTTGGGGTATTCCTTCCAAGTGCTAGTCACCAACCCCGGCCTTTAGAAGGAAAGCGTAGGGTAGTCACCACATGAGCCCTAGGGGATGTGTAGTTACAAATTTAAATGCAATAATTTATAGATATTTTCAAATGAACACAATTCACTCTTATTGTGTTACCCTTGTATAATTTTTACCTAAAAATATATCAATCCAATGCATTCGGTAAAGAATTATATCTCATGGTATAACAATGGAAAACAATTCAATGGGATTAATCCACTATGGGAATCAAGTGGGTCATGATTACTATGGGAAACATGTGTGACCTGATCCACTATTAGAAATAAGTGATAATCCATGATTCACATTATTGATAGTGTTATTTGTTTGCCTTTATATGTTAAATGGTTTTTATATTTATCATGTTTTATCATTTATATGATTCTATCTTGTTGTTCATGAAATATTTATAATGCTTTTACAATTTTCATAGACTTGTTCTCATACGTGATTATTTCTTATTCCATAAAGAATGATTTTGATCAATGGTAGCTTGGGTACTAACATTTTAATTTATATTCATGATCACATATACATATAACTATACTATTCTATTATATGATTTTATATTGATATCTTCTATTTTTTGACTAATAGAGTATATACACTAAACTATTGTTATGTTTCATTCACCAGATTATAATGAATGGTTAAGGTAAAGTATACCTCAGTGGAGTACTATGTAAGAATATATTTAGAGTATATGTTTATGATATTTCATGAAATAATAATATCATGTTTATAGACTCCAATGATAGTAAACCATAATGGTCCTCAGTATTGTGATTATAAAATATATTGAAAATTATTCTAAAAAGATGTCAAATTTAAATATGAGAATATGGGGTCATTATCATTGTTATCAAATTAATGTGTTTATTAATAATGGAAAAAAGGATAATAAAACACTCTTGGAATTCTGAGAGATATTTATATGGATATGTATTGGAATATTTATATGGACTATTCTGAGGATGATTCAATGTATAAGAAAATTTCCATGAATTTTGGTAAGGGATAGAGGGTGGGATTTAATGAAAATACTTGTGTTCCTATATACTACATGTTTGCATGCATATATAATAGTGGCACCTATAGCAAATTACTCCAAAGAGGTTTTTGTGAGAAAGACTAAATTATAACATTTTTTTTAAACTGTCCTTGTTACACATCTATTTTTATACACATATGGATTTCTTTTTAAAAATAAAAAACTCATTTTGAACTAACGTGGGGTAATTGAATAATGAACATGAATGACCATGGTTAATCGTTAGCCACAAAAATTTAAAATATGTATTCATGATACAGACATCCTATTACTATTTTTTCATTCCTATGTTATTTCAAACTATGATAATTGCTTCTAAAAATAATCTTTTTGTTATACAGTGGTTAGATACCAATGGAACCATGTTATTGAAGAATGTGATGGAAAATGAGATAATTTTACCACTGAGAATAACAATGTTATGTGAACATTAATGAATAATAGTTTTTCTATTCCCAAAATATATTATCATGTTAATAATCGTTTTAAAATCTCAAATGAAAAATGTAGGGAACTATTCATCATTCATTCCTTCCTACTAAATAATACACCTTTTAGTAGGCCCAAAATTCAATATTCACCAAAAATTTGATCATTAACATTGAAAAGGTATTTTATTTTCTCTAGTGTTCAAACCATGAAAAATTCATTTTTTGTGTTTATCATTTGGATTATTATACAGATAAATAGTCAAACCTTGTTATGAAGACAAGTCTAGAGGAAGAAAATTGAATACATTGAACGTGATCAGTTCACACTAAAATTAATGAGTCTAAAAGATATAGTTTATTATAATTTATAGCCTTTTAAAACACTATCATATGTTTATTTGACCATTTCCAAAAAAACAAAAGTTATTGTCAGTATCCATCCCACATTGAATCCATCCAATTATCTATAGTTTCTGGTAAAATTCATAGAAAAATTATTTTGCGGTGTTTATGGGGGTTTTATCAGTGGTCTACCCTCCCAAAAATGACAAATAAATCATGGTGGTTTAAACTGCCACAATATAATACCAAATATTTTATGGGTAAATAGCTTCTAAAAACAAAAAACCAGTACTGAAAAAAAAATCAACCATTTATAGTTGTGTATTAGACATTTAAAAAATCATATATAGAGATACTTTTAACAATCAGTATATAATAATTTTAAAAAAATTACAGTTATAGAATCTATAGCCCTAGAATAAATAAAAGAATCCAAAGTTATGTAAATATTGAAAACATATTAATCAAAACATTAATATTAAAATAATAGAAATATTAATATTTATAAAAAAATAACTGATGTGTCAATCCACATATCTTGATAATGAGATTCATAATAATAAATATATGGACTAGGATAATAACTAGGTACAACATGGAGTGGGATTTCATTATGACAAAACCATATAAAAACACATGGATCATTTTAACTAAATTATACACATATTAAATAAGTGAATGAATCGGTAAACTACACATATAAATAATGTTAGTGTTTACCAACCCGACATAACTGTCTAATATTTTTAATGAATTTACATGATAGATTTTCCGAAATTAATGGAAAAGTGGTGAGTCATCATAGGAAAACTACCATTGAAATTTGGAAATAAGTGGTCACTCAAGAATAATGTGAAGAAATATCATAATGATGTATATCCTATTAGATGAATATAATTATACAATAGAAATAGCGGCTAAAAACTAATAAATTTCATGAATTCAATGCCTTTTAAATCAATTAGAATCAAGATTTAATTAATAAAACTTCACAACCTATAGAGAGATAGATATATCAGATATTTTTTTAAACACCTTTTGAAGTGGTAGACAAGATTCACAAAAAGAGTAGGCCAGATGATAAAAAATACGTTTTTTTAATGTGTATGAATAAAAGAAATATGTATTTAAGATATATTATTATTCATCAACGGAAATGAGAAACCATGGTAGTTATTCATTATCACAATTTTAAATTAATGATACTACTACTAGAATATAGTATACCAACAAAATGAAATAAGGGTATTATGATAATGACTTTTTGATTTTATTATTTGACTATATGGAAGAGGTGATGAGAATTTATAAAACTAAAAAATATTACTTCTATATTTTTTCAATATGAGAAACTTATTTATAAAGATGAAACTGATATAATAATGAATATGTACATATTTACATTTAATTTATAACTCTAATTAATAAAATAATATTATAAAATGATGACTTCAAAATATTATAGACATTCACTGAAAGGATTAACAAGGTTGATAATTCAATATTATTCATGTTTATAATGTTAAAGAGCTACTAGAGGACACACATAATACCATGTCAATATAATTTTTCCTAAATGGCTAGAATTGATAGAATGGGTGAAACATTGAGTGTCCATCCAAACAAAGTGAAATATCTACATATTGTTTTTGGAAAATTAAATATAATGTGGCTACTAGCTCTGAAAGTAATGTTTTATAGCTTCAATGTATCCATAATTTTCCTATATGTATGGATGAACATCCTCACATTAAAATAAATCATGTTCTATGAAACTATCAAATCCCATCAGTGTATCTACCCACAATGATCTTTAACCAATATTTTTATCCACATAGAGATTATACTAATCTTCTTATTCATCAACCAATGTCTACATAAAAATCATTATTTTGGTATTTTCAATAACACTAAATAATTGAAACTAGAATTTTTAATGTATAATATTTGAAGATGAAAATTAATTGAATTTATCTTGTAAATATTCTTCAAATGTTCAAAAAATATCAAAATCCCAAATAGGCTTTTGATCAATCCAATGAGTAAAAGTGTATCAGGTCCTCAAGCCATGAAAAATATGATCAATAAATGAATAATACTAGGGTCCATTTAATGTTTGATAATAAGTAATATTTAATTATGTAATTATAAAGAAAAATACATTGCAATATTATAGATCTATATTTTATGTTCATAAAACAACATGGATTGGATAACAATGATTCAAGATAGTTCGGAGAAATAATATGTTGATGAGATTGTTTTTAAACACCCCTAAGTTTTCTTGAATAATTAAATTGAAAATATTTAAATGATTAAGATATTAATTAATTTTTATATAATTAATATGATAACTATTTGTGTTATATGTAAATCTCAAACATAAGATTCATCATCTTTTTTTCTCCAAACATAAGGTTTTATGCACAACTACACATAACTATTAAGAAAAATTTCATTAAAAAACGACCTCAAAAAAATTAAATTTAAATTTCAAAACTCATAAAATTTTAAAGTACTTGTAATTATATAATTTTAAATACAATAGTATAATGGGGGGGCATGATTCATCATCTAGATAATATTCATGGAAAAATCATAAGGTAAACTTCTGAATAGAACATAGAAAATTAACCAATAATGTGTATATATATATATATATATTCATGAAATGTATTGGAAATATAGATATCCCTACCAGAAACCAAACAATGGTTTCTAAAGCAACATATTAGTGTTAGAATTTCATAATTTTTCTAACTCATCATCTATGAATCCATAGTTTACACTAATCACTACCTGATGAAACTTGATCGACACCCACTCCATCTTCATCATCACTCCCTTTTACAAACAACTGCATTACAATTATGTTGGAAATTGAACTGTGTTGTATATATAAATTTTAAAAAAACCAATGAATGTTTTTGTACTAAATGATTTTAAATTTTGGGATTTACCCGCTCACTAATATCCATTGAGGAAATTTCTATAAATACAGTTCAAGTTGTCTTATGATATTATTCTATATGAGGTTTCTGCTAAAAAATGACATTTTCATGTTGCATCTTAATATGTTCCCTATGTTCATGAATTGAGAGTAGTATTATAAAAATATCCCATTATCCATATCAATGTAGGTGGTAACTAAAACTAGTGGTATATGTTGTTCAATCGATGGTGGCATTCCCAATTCCATCGATGGTACTGGTCCCAAACCCATCCCAATCATGTGACTAGGATGCTCATTCCCAAGGAATTGATTAACCATATCATCCTAGGAGACTGATAAGGACTATGTGGGATTGAAATCCAATAGATCTTTTATTTTTACCAATAAATAAAAAATCAATCATATTTGAATAAAAATATATTATCAAATTGAAAACTAACGTTATGTTTTTACAACAATAATGAATTTGCACCCCAACATATATAGAAATCACATTAACATAACTCCAACCATATTTTTTATGGACATCCAACCAATGTTTTGGTTGGATGAATTGGTTCCCTAAATTTTTTGAATACATTAATGTAAGTCATATCAACAATTTCATATGTTAAATGGATAATATTATCTTATAAGAACATAAATTAATAAAAAATTTAATGATTTGGTCTGTTTATGAAAATACTATTTGACCAAAAATTGTGGGGGATGATTGTTTTTTCTCGACATGATGTATTTTTCCTTGAACCATCATAAAATAAATAATAATAAATTTAACAGTAATATATGCTTTACCATTTCCTTTTCATATGGATGTATATATCTAAAATGATATTAATATAACAGTATATATTTCAATGCCACATTATTCTCTGGATAATGGCTATCAAAAAAACAATACAATTTACTTCTAGGTTCCCCTTTGGGTACCTTTTATTACTTATGATATGTTTTCAATGAATCATCATTGAATTATTTTCATAATATCCATCCAAAATCCATTAGTTTCATAACCAAATTGTTCAATATCCTCTTTCTTGTGATTTGATCTGCATCGGTAATGCGGAATAACATCTATATAAAGAGATTAATTTTTAAAATATTAGAAATTATTAACATAATGACCTTCAATTAAAAAATAACTTATTAAAATTTCCTTAATATTGGAATTATTGAATTTATTTATCAATGATTAACACACATGCATACAATTAGCATAGCTAATGGGAAGGGTAACCAGTTTCTTCTCTAGATGGCCAAACATTTCTCCCAATAATCATACAGTATCATCCATGGTACACCATAACACTAAAATAGGGCTACAATCGTCATTCCATTCAGATTAAAAACATCTGAACTATTAATATTTCTCTCTATAGTAAAATTTTCCACATTTTATTAAACAATTGTTAGTGGTATAAAATGTGATATAATTGTATTGACATTGAATTCATTACATGTAACTGTAACCCTCTAATATCCTCATGAATAAATAGGAGTGATAATATGTTCCCCCTTTGCTGATCCTACGGTCTGGGTATGATATATCTCATATGGTGATCGGATAGAGGAGGGTTTTCCATATGATAATAGAATATAGGGTGTTAGAGATGCTAAAAGGGGTAAATAGGGTTTGTCTTAGATGATGTAGGGTTGGATACTGATGCATCATCATCTGTCATTATGGCCAGAGGAATGTCAAATGAGAGTCGACTGGGATCCACAAAACGTCTCTTGATTGGAATTCCTATAATTTAGTTATATATAATTAAAATTATAACATGTATTAATAAATAATGTATAAAAAATGAAAAATGATAATAGATTCACAGTACTAACAACAAAATATACAGAGACATGATAACTAATGTTTTTAATATAACAGAAGTGGTTGACAAATTAATATATTCTTGCATATACAATCATATTTTCATCAATAATGTCATTTTCCAAATCCATTACTTCATAATTTACTTTAGATAAACTTGAAAGAATAATATTTACATTATGATGAGGGAAAATAATTTTTTTTCTTGTAGTTGATGAGATTCAATATCAGCTAAAAAAGATTCCACTTCATCACCCATATCATAAATGTCTCTTTGTTTTAGGGTAACAACTGCACTCCACCCATCATCAAAAACATCATTCATATAAAATTCCATTTTCTCATGGGATGAGTAGAGATCAAGATCATGTAATTTACTATCCCTAAATTACTTCATGTGTGGGTAGTTCAGTTAATTAAATTTCAAGTAAACTCTTTTAATGCCCTTAGTAAAATCTACACACTTGATTTTGAATTAAAAAACTAAAAATGACCATTGTATTTTAATTACATATTACAATACAATTTTCTATAATATTCCAATTTTTTTATCTAAATATACAACTATTTTGTGTTTCGAAAACCTCTTCCCAATCAACTGTATGCAATTTATTTACATTGAAACTTTAACCAACAAATTTTCTAGAATGTTTTAGAGGTCCTCAACCCAATGAAATCAAGTATTCTAATAACTCATCCCTTGTATCATAATTCATGATCTCTAAAAAATAATATACATCATTATATTTTTGAAATATGTTCCAACTTAATATCTATATTGATTACAATATTTATGAACTTACACAATGTTCAAACCATTCTACATGATATTTATTAATATAATTTTTAATATATTTATCATTTCGAGTTTGGCCTCTCATTTGTCACTTTGTTACTATAATGAGGTCTTCAATTAATGGATCTACAAAATAACTATTCAAGTGCACATATATATGTTACTTTAATAATTCCATTTCAATCATTATACCATTTGAGATACTTCTAAAAAATCAGTCAATAGTAACAAATATTTTTTCTTTCCCATGTGGTTGAGATTCAGTCGATGTGTCTTCGATACTTCCAAATTGATTCAATCCTGCCCCAATATCATTAATGTATCTAGAAAAAATATAAAATAATCCTTTACTAAATATCCTTCAGAAATAGAGCCTTTAGTTTGAGATCTGTTATTCATGTATGATTCCATGTTGTCAAGATATCTATTAAATATAATAAATAAATATTTATTATGTATTTGATGACTATCTGTTAATTTTTAAATTAATATTAAAAAAACTAAATAAAGTACAAATCATTTCGATACATCCTTTTATAATGTATATGGACACCTAATTTAGTTTCCTTGACTAAATTAATAGTTTAATACATCATGATAGTGAAAATTGTCAGAGGAATGATCATATCCATTTCACAATGTTAAAATACAAAACACCCATGAAGGATGTAGACCAAAGATGGTTGTTGGGATATCTGATATAATTTATTCGAGAGTATTAAAAATTGTATTACAACTATAGTATCCTTTTTATGAATTAATTTTCAAAATTCCAATAGTATTCAATGATGTAAAAAAATATGTGAATCATTGCTTTTAAATTCATGTATCCTAAGTGCTTTATGTAGATGCATTTTGATAAGTTACTTGAATTCCAATAAAATAACTTCACATTATTTTAAATCTAAATAAATGTATACTTATCCATTTTTTCAGTAAAAATATTTCTAAATCATACTCTAAATTTTCATATAGATAGCGATGACCCATTATGTTCATTGTTTTTATGTCCTTCTGAGCATTGAGAGGTTCCTTCGATTTCCCATTCTCATTAATCAATGGGGTGATAACATTGTCAAAAGCATTATTCTCAATATTCATAAAATAAAAATTATTCCCCAACAAATTAATTTCCCAATACAAAATTATGAAGAATATTCTTTTTTCATTATATTGTTGTGTTCCAATTTCCCATAATGAATAAACTCAAATATATTTTCCAAATTCATTCAAATGATAAACCTTCCCGACCTATATTTCAATATTTCTTAGTTTTTCCAATATTTCAGAACATTTCATCCACTTTAGAGGTGGTCAACAATTAATGGAACAATTGAATTTTGACATGTCCAATTGAAATATATGAGATTGATTCAGTAATATTTGATGACACAAGAAGAACCATTTTTTAATATAAGGTAGTAATTTATTCCTAAAATGAATGATACCAACCAGACATGTCAAACCCATGAATTATTTCAAACCTGGTGGGTTCTCAAATCTAGGGAAGTCACTAATGTTCACATTAGAGGAACATGAATTTTGAACTTTTTTCTAGAGGAGGCATCACATTTCTCAACACAATTTCTCTATTACTCTTTTAATTCTTCAATTATAGATTGAAAGTATATATAAATATCATTTCCAGACATTTTTTAAGGAATAATCTTTTATATGATAAAATATATTTTTTAATACATATTTATTGAGGTAGATTGAAATGGATCAAAACAAGCACCGAACTACTATAACCGGTTCTCAAAGTACATAATGGGAGGAATCCATCGACAGGAAATCCCAATTTCACATTTAGAGGATGTGATGAAAAATATGGTTTTAATGAATCAAATTTATTCTATGAATGTGAATCTATTGGAATTCTCATTAACCCATCCTTCTTATTAACTATATAATACAATTTTGTGTGCTCGATAGTTTTTGATGTCAAGAATTATCTTTTCAATTAAGGAATTAAAGCGAAGGAACATAAAACCATGAATGTATTTAATTATTCTTTTGATATATAGAAGTATCTTCATTCTGACTTCCAACATCACCCATTTAAATCCATATAGAAGAACAACATTTTTTCATTCATGTCTTCTTGAATCCTAACCCTAATAAAATATACAATCCTTGGTACAAGTATGTATTTTTTTTATTCATACAAATATTGTTAAAACTTTTTTATATTATACATCGATCAAGGATATTATATTTAGGTAATTCCTCTGGAAGAAATAATTATAATATGTACATATCCTTATTTGAAATTTTGTACAGGCATATGATATGATACAACTTTAGCAGAAAACAATGTTTGGAATATTTCAAAAATCCCCCATAATGACCTTGTTTACCATCAATAACTAAATCATGAAACAAATTATTATTCTCAATTATTTAATTTCTTAAATTAGGATCTACATAACAAAATAATGGACCCATTGATATTTACAATATTCGTTTGGTTGTCTTATAGTCCCAAAACATCACTTGTCATATTACTATTTGAATCACCCTAAACAAGTTGATCTCAAATGTTTTGAGGTGGATATTTTTTCTTTCAATATAGAAGAAATTATTTTTAAAAAATATCATTTCATTGTCCATTATCTATAAATTTTGTAGCACATTCGGTTGATTGACATTATGGTTCAAACATTCTGTAATATTTGATTTTAGAAACCAAATCCACCTCTAGTATTGAGAATGTAATTTTTTTAATATTAATTATTTATAAACATCATTTATCTATAAACATATTATTAATTTAAATTTAGGACATGGACATATTATTGTCCCATCAAAGGGACGACTAGAAATTGAAAAAGATAAAATATCCATTAAACCCTTAGCATACTAATATGGGTCCCTTGGTAATTTGATAAATGTTTTATCCATATATATCACTTTTGTTGTAGAAATTATTGCAAATATTTAAAAAAGACAAGCCTTACTTTGTAGTAAAATAGGAAAATGGATGTTAACAAAAATAGAAGCCATGTAGTTATAAGATGAGTCATATATATGTATTAATGAATTCAATATTACCATGTAAATCAATCATATATGATATGATGTAAAATATAATAAAGGTAAAAAACATTCAATAATTTATTAAACTACTTTTCAAATGGCCTATGAAAATGATTTTCTTACCACACATTGAAAACCAATTTCGAAATCTAACTATTTCCATAAAATCTCTTTTAAAGGCAAGAGAAACCCTAGTAAAGGAAGTCACCAATTGTAAAATACACAATTTTCAATGATATGAGAAACCATATAAGCAATTTTAAAAAATTAAATATATATATACATATATATATATATATTTAGATAGATTAATGAAAATATATAATCCATTTACAATTAATTTTCATAACAAATATAATTTTTACAAGGTAAATAAAATAAATTAATGAATAAAATATAATAATCATTACATATCAGATGATAACTAAAACTATCTTAATGATAAAATGTAGTAATTAAATAACAAATAATATTTTCACTGTGGAATGATGAAATCTTATTGGAACACCTCAACATAATCATCCTTGATAGATACATGATATTTTTCTTGGTTGATATAAAAAAAATGGAAAAAAATTCAAAAACAGATCGCAATGTGATACCATAAGTAACTATCTGACCATGTAATCAGGAACACTCTATGAGAAACTAAATGATAAACTAAAACATGATTCAAAATTTCAAATGATAATGATATGTGTGAGAATAAACCTCATTTGGTATAATATAGAGAACCCATATAATATGTATTATATTTATGTAAAATATAAAAAATTTGTATGAATAAATATATATATAGTTTTTTTCATTCAGTTTTTAAAAACAATCAGAATGTATTTCCATTGATATTCAAAAATGTAACATTTAATTGGTGAAGTTTTAATCATCATCCAGTTTTTTTAATTTAAAATACCTATGTATGATCATGGGAAAAAATATTTATGAAACATTCCCAAATATTTGAAATTAATTAAATGCAAAAAAACATAATCTTCGAAGAATATAAATGTATTAGATAAGTATAATAGTAATAAAAAAATAATTTCAATAACATCATTTTAAAATAGGGGAAATGTAAGTAGTAACCAACTATCATAAAATAATTGAAACATACATGATATCATAACATTATGTACTAGTGATTATTGGAGTTTGTATATTCTTAGTGGGATGTATATAATATAGTACACATGTTTCGTCAAATTGATATGTTTGATGAAATATGACCACCCAAATGATTGGTCATACCTTACCTAGAACAACTAAGGAGAAAACTACAAAATAATGGAATACTCATACTAAGGTTCACCAGTGAGACCATGGTCCTAAACTAGTGAATCATGTATCTTAGGAAGTTACACAAGTCACTCACTATCCACATGGAATTTAAAATGGGGTAGAGTCAACAAGTATTAAAAAACAAAAATATAAAATTACATACATGTTATATATAAGCTGAATCATAAGAACGAATCACCACCAGGAACCCCTCTTAGTAATTTTCCCTTAGTCAAATATATTATAAATGTGTGTTATTCTAGGGATGGTCTCATCCATTTAAAATAAATCATATTAGTGGTATATTATAAGGTTGGTTTCATTAAGAAAAATAATCCTTCAATGTGTAAAATGTGCCACATAACAAATATTTAAAGAACCAAGATCACCTTTTTGAAGTTTTTGAAAAACATTTTAAAACCCATTAGAAAATTAAAATTCCATTTTAAATTAAAAAATCAGAAATAAAAACTATTTCAATAGTCCTTCAAATAGTAGGTGTAACACCCCATGATTTCATAGTACATTATTTCTTCAAAGTAATTCAATAACTTACACTACACACAACACTGAGTTCAAGGGCACCATGATGTACCAAACTAGCCTTTCAAAAGAGGTTATGAATAGTATTAAATGTTTTTTGAACATTATATAATCCTTATAATTTTAGAATCCATATTATTAGATTCATAGACATAATTTAAGAACAAATTCATTTTTTTTGATCAAAGATGTATTTTTTAAAAAATGTAATTTTACCTCCATTAAATGGAGAACCCTTTTGAAATATAATATTTGAAACATTTATATAATAAATTTGACAAAATAAAATTCTTCTTTAGAATTAGGATAGAAAAATTTAGTTTCTATAAATTTTTGGTGGTTTTCTGATAACTTTCATATTTGGGTGAATAGTGAAAAATACAAAATGTTAATAGAAAACAACTTTTTCAATCAAAATAATTTTATAGTGTTAAATTCTAAATTTGAATGGTTTGAAAGTATAATTAGATTATATTTTTACCATTTAATCTAATTTTGGACATTATATATAATTTCAATTTGATATTGGACATAAACAAGTGTCAATCTTTTAAAAGTTATAATTTTTAAAAATACGCTTTTTTGGTTTTGACAATAGGAATTAATTTAAAATTATTTAATGAAACTTATAGGTTTTAAAATTTTTAAAATGGACTTCATTTTGTGTTTTGGAATATCGAAGTTATCTTAGGGTGAATTTTTGGTACTATTCTGTAAACATTCAATTTTTGAGGAATTGGGAATAACATTATGTTATTGTTTAAAAATGACTTTTTATTTAAATAAATAATTATTTTATTTAAATTTATTTTAGGTAAAAATAGATACATAATATATATATGTGTTAAATATAATTCTTTAGAGTCATTTTATAACAATATAAAATATATAAAATTTTATTGAACTTTTTATCGTCTTTTATCCACCTTCTAGGAGAATTTGAAATTTAGCATAAAACATAATTTTAACAATTCTGTGAGTTGAATTTCAAAACTAAAGGACACATGGTTGACCTCAGTAGGTAAAATTTTGTTCAATAAGATGAAAATAATGTTGGGTGAAAAGTAACATTTGACTTTTATTCACCACAATTAAAAGTAAATAGGGTAATTAGGGGTAAAAATGATATAATAATTACCCTAACACATGTCATAATTATATTGGAAAACTTTAATTCGACCAAAAACAACCTTAGGATAAAAATATGATTCTCTAGGTCCACTTGGATTAGATTAGGACATTTATTATTTTTTTAAAGAAGAGTTAAAAGTGTTAAATTCAATGTTTATTAACTAAACCATTTTTAATATAGGGTTTTACATAAGCTAAATTAGAATTTAAATATTCATTAGAATGATTAAAAGATTTCCTAAATTATTGTATTTCATTAATAATTTTTAGGCATTATATAATAAAATTTATTTAATACACAATGATGATGCAATAATTACCTTATTAATGAAAGAATCAAATAAATGGTATTATAAATATTAAATTAAATATGATTACAATGTTTTTATGACATGAAAGAATTATATTGGTGAATAGGTCATGTTAGGGCTGATTCAATGTATATTGTTTGAAGTAATCAAGCTTTGGTGACTTCCAAAAAGAATACCAAGTAGTGTCAAAATTGACAAAAATTAATATTTAAAACAAATATAATATTATTGGTTGATTGAATATTCTTAAAAATTTAAGGTTTCGAAAAGGGGTTAAATAATGTTATATATGTCATTAATGAGCCACTTGAGTTTCTCTTTGATGTTTATAGGATGTTTATTAAACATATAGATTTGGAATACAAGAAGACAAGGTAAAAGTTAAACTATTTAACTAAGAGTTAAATCTAAATGACAAGGTTAAAATGGTAACCCAAACTTGTCTAAAACCTATTGATTGAGAGTTTTTTGTCCCATAACCACCTAAGTCTCGACATAAATTCATTTTTAACCATTATAAACATAATATGATTGTATAAATAATTTATACTTTAATCTTTTCCTAAAGTGACCCTCACCCCTCTGATTAAAGGGAACTTCCCCTTCTTTGAAAATCACACCTCCACAGCCATTTGGATTAGCCAAACCCTACCCAAATATCCGCCCAATAGTTCTACCTCCATCCTAAAGTCCTTAATTTGGTCAGAAATCCATTCTATAGATCCCTTTTGATCATATCAAAAGGAAGAACCCCAAGAAGAGGTAATTATTTCACCACCCTCTTTTAAGTTCTCTTATTCTTCCACTAACTCTTTCATTACATTTTCAATTATAAAATAATAACTCCAGTATCTTCTATATACTGTGATGTTATTATAAATATGGCACAACTATATTCATTATCCAATCCATATTATGAATGATAATGTCACCATGCATGTGTACGTACGGCTTACCATCACCACGTCGTGGTGTAATTTGTTTTTCAAAACTACGTTATTTGGATTTATATAATGACGCGTAATATGTATATAAATAATGAAAATAACATGATAATGTCTCTGTAAAATTAATATACCATCCAACTCCACACCTTTATGGAAATGAAATTGTCTCTCATGCGTACGTACCGATTACCATCTCCACGAAGTGATTAGATTCATTTCCACATTCACCAATATTCAACGATTATAAATTTATATATTCCTAATCTGTATGTAATATATGAAATAATAATTCTAATTGATATATATATATATATGTACTTACATATATCATTCTCAATCAGTTCCGTCAATACGATATGAAAAGAGAAACATCGTTTATGCATACGTACGGACTACCATGTCCAAAAATGATGTTTTTCAGTTCATATATATGTCTATTATAAAAATTTATATACTAAATATATATGATATATAAATAATGTTTTATATTCTAGAAATATGTAAATCCTGATCTAAGTGATACAATCAATAGTAACAAGTTAAAACACATGAGATAAAGAAAGCAATTATTACCCGAAATGTTAATTTAACATGGAAATTAATATTAAACTGGTAGTATAAAGTCATTAATGGATCATGTATTTTATAATAAATATTAATATGGTTCTGGTATAATTTAATAATGTACTATGATCTTTATAAAAGAAGTTATACGTACCCTTTACTAAAGGAAAGTGCAAGGTAAGGGGTTTTCATTTTACTCTGTAAAGACCCGTAAATTTCAAGGAATTTTTTTTCCTAATTTTCTTTGGAATTTTACAAGAACGCAGTTTCTGACAGCATGTGATTCCGAGGCCCGGTGTGCCCGGAATCATTTTTCGAAGCTTGGCTCAAGTACGTTCAGTGAACGAATGAGCGGGTTTTTCTAACTTTTGAACCGGTGCTCGAAATCGAATTTCGAGGGCACCGATGGAATCGCAGCGCCTGTATTTGATTAGAAACACCTCTTCCGGATTTGTGTTTGCTTGGGTGTGTTTTTTTTATTTTTGGGCTTTAAGTTAAGAAATAAAATAAAGTGGTGCGACAACATTATTTTTATTTCACTTAAGCCACTTAAAATCCACTTAAAGCTGCTTAAGCTAAGTTAAAGAGTATAGGGTACAAATCAAAATATCCTACCCTCTTGGTAGGATATTTGTGGGGTGGGGCCCGCACGAGCCCACCGTTTATTTTCCACTATGTAACACACCCGCGAAAACCCATATTGATTGAAGGTCAACTGGGGCATTTCATAAACAATTAAACGCTCCTATTAATTGGGCGGTTTTATTCGTTGAATTAATTCTATGAATTAATGGGTCATTATTTAACTTATCTCTTTTTTTTCGTTTTTTGGCATGTTAATAAAATAAGACCAACGCTTTTTATTCTTAAGTGTTGTTCGTTGAGAGCATTTTACAGAAACCTCAAGTTCTTCATCCTCTTTCACGAAGATCACGAAGAACGCGAAGAATGCGAAGAACACGAAGAACGCCGGACTCCGACAAAGGGAGATGAAGAATGCCGAGTCCTCGGAGATCGACGACGTGACGCCAAGTACCGCGACGCCGGTGATTCTTCTTCTGCGACGTTCTTCCGCGACAATCCAACCCCGCGACAACCTTCGATCGGAAGCAACAAAGTAGGGGGATCCGCTCCTTTTTAAATTCATTGTGGATTATAACAACAATATGGATTTAATTATTATTAATTAAATCTATATGATTTTGATCCTCGGAGTTCATCGACGCGATTCCATGTTCCACGACGACGCGACGATCTTCCGCGACGACGCGACGCCCTTCCGCGACGCGACGATCACCTCCTTCCGCGACGATCAATTCTGCGAAGAACGCGAGCTCGACGACTACGGAAAGGTACGAATTTTTATTTGATAACAATATTTAATTCCCATGATTGTTTCTTTTAAAACAAATAACCCGGATCAAGTTCAATTTTATTTCTATTAAAATTGTGCCTTGCTTGTTATTCATGTGTTGAATATTTTATTCCTTATTGTTATCACCTAACGCAGAGGGTGCGGGACAAACAAACACGGCCCGATAACCCTATGCAGTTATTCGTTGATGTGGGTGTTGGAGGGCGATGAAAAAACATGCCGTAGGGGTGATTCGTTGATTCTGCTGTGAAGAATGGGATCGGGGAGGAGCTACGACGTAGATGGCAGTGGAATCGAACCACTAGAGAAACTCCGGTGGCCCGCGGAAACCACCGGCGGCGCGGGTCGTCGGCGCGGTGGCGCCGGCGGCCGGAGGTGGCAGCGGCCAGCGGACCCACAGCCGCGCGGGTCCGGCACACAAGTGATGCGGCTTTTCTGCATCCGCTGATCCAGCGCGGCCCCACGCTGGGCCGCGACACCTTCATCCCGTGGGGGCAACGCCCCGCGGCTCCCTCGCTCGGCCGCGCGGCCGAGCCGAGCCGGGCCGACCCGACCGGCCGGGTCGCGCCCTGGCCGGGCCGGGCCGCGCCGAGCCGGGTCGGACTCGGACCCGAGTCGGGTCAACTCGGTTCGGGCCGACCCAGGGGGGGTTGGTCCGGGCCCAGACCCCCCGTCTTCGGACCGTGTTCGGTCATTTACTCGTATCTTGAGCTACGGGCCTCCGAACGACGTACCGTCAGCGGCAT
This sequence comes from Viscum album, assembly GCA_963277665.1. Taxonomy (NCBI): domain Eukaryota; kingdom Viridiplantae; phylum Streptophyta; class Magnoliopsida; order Santalales; family Viscaceae; genus Viscum; species Viscum album. The sequence continues at coordinate 554,546,153 of OY728134.1, forward strand.
TGCGATCCTTGGATCGAGACGGTCAATTCGTTATATCACACTCAAGGTATCTGAATACTTTGGGTTCGGCCGGGTTGGTTCATACACAAAACCAACCGGGCCCTTGGAGCGGAAATGCTCATATCATGAGCTTCAGACGTCCGATTGATGGGACATCGACTTTGTTGAATTCCTATAAGTGAGACAGATCTTTTGTCATACTCCGCCCGAGGGTTGGACACAGGTGGAGTTCGGTTGGGTTGGTTTTTCCTTAAAAACCAACTGGGCCCCTGGGACGAAAAAGCCAATATCTCTCAGATCGAGCGTCTGATTGACGCGCCGTTTGTGAAGTTGAGTTCCTATTGGTGATATGGAACTTTTGGATAAATCAAATATGGACTAGGTGTTAGTTGATGTATCAGGCTCTCATCTCATGGAGCGGACCCTCCCGAACAAGCTTGCAGTGTGCGGGAACCCTAGAGCTGGTTGCGACTGCTACTGTGACTGCGACGACGAATGTGCAGAGATTCTCAGTGGATTCGACGATGACGACTACATCACTCAGCGATCCTGTGTGGATCAGTGCTACCGATCCTATGTGTGTCCGATCCTGTGTGGGTCAGTGCTCAGTGGTTCTGTGTGAGCTAGTGCCTACAGGTCGTATGTGGGCCCGATCCTGTGTGGGTCTTTGCGGGGGTTAGTTATCTATCGATCCTTTATGGGTCAGATCCATTGTGGGTCATTGCGGTGGTTAGTATCTATCGATCCTTTGTGGGTCCGACGACTTAGATGGATCAGTGATCATCTCTATCTTCATTTGAAGATGTATACCTGTGTGAGCTGAAACTCTATTTTAATTTCCTTTGAGAATTTTGTTGAGCTATCCTGTGTGGATTTACGTTTTACTTTCCTTTGTGGATTGTTTTGATCTATCCTGTGTGGATTTTATGTTTTTCTTTTCTGTGTGGACAGGGTTGTACTTGAGCTCGGATGTTGGAGCCGAGCAAGAATTGATGACATGGGTATATGTATGGGCATATACCTAAGCCGTGTCGGATGTTACTTCGTGATTGTATCTTTCCTTTGTGGATTATCCTTTGTGAATTCTGGGAGACCTTCGGGGGTCTCGGGGTCCCAACTGAGTATCTTATTCTCAGGCGTGCATGGGCTATTACCGCACTACGTTGTGTTGGTTGCAGATGACGGACAATGCTGATCATGGTGGAGGCTTGCGGAGCAGGACGGTACGTGGAGGTTGACCACTGGGCGAGACATACTCGGAGCGGTCGGCTAGACCCGAGGAGTAGTGGAGGCTATCTGTACCCACCCTCCAGGAGTGACTTCCAGTGGATGCCTCAACGTTGCGGCTTTACTTTTCAGTTGCTGTTTTCCCCTTTCAGTTGTACTTTACAGTTGGGATTGAATTTCTGGCCCCGTTTACTTTCTACACTTACTGTTGTACCAGCTTTTACTTAGTGTTTACTTTTTACGCTTGCTTAATCTATGGTTATTATTTACTTTACAAAGGAAATTCTTTCCCTTTTATCGGGATTTACACCTTGGTACTAGTCTCCAGCCCCTGGCCTATGGAAGGAGGGATTGGGGTAGTCATGGCATGGGCCCCGAGGACGGGTCATGACAAAATGGTATCAGAGGAGTTCGGTTCTACTGTGGACTCTGATCTTTTCTATGGGAAGCAATAGTGGTTAGCGTATTGGGTGTGGTTATCAGTCCAGGGATCCCAGTGTTGGTGTGGCGGCCGACCTATCCATACACCAGGACCCTGACTTCTGATTTCTGACTTAATGCACGAAAACATTGATTGCATGTGTGTTTTAAGTTTTCTTTGTGATTACTATATGTCAGCTCACCAGGTATACAGCTCTGACCATGGCTCACCTGTTTCTTTTCAGGATGGCCCAACGAAGGCAGCCAGCTAGGGTTCCGAGAGTTGAGTGTGACGATAGCCCGCCGAGCAACGAGGCCTCGGTGCAGGGCCCTTTGAAAGCAGAGGCACTGGCGGTACCTCTACCCGCTGAGCCACCGATGCATCCAGCCCCCGCCGCTGACGATTCACGTCGCCTTGGAACTCTTCACGAGTTTCAGTGCCAGCGACCGCCTAGGTTCCATGGGGAGACGGTCCCCCAAGCAGCGGAGGACTGGATGGAGGCAGTCGTACGAGTTTTCAGGCTAGTGAGGACACCACCAGACCTCATGGTGATCCTCGCAGTGAGTCTACTGCACGCAGCAGCAGGACGATGGTGGAGCTTGATGCTCTAGGTGCACGATGAGGCCTCTCTCATCTGGACAGACTTTGAGGTCCTCTTCCACTCAGAGTTCATCCCGGGCACCCTCCGTGCAGTGCGCATCCAGGAGCATCTTCAGCTGCGGCAGGGCAGCTTGACAGTCGCCCATTACTCACCGAGATTTATTGATCTCTCACGCTACATGACCGACATGGTAAGGGACCCGTTATTAGGGGCCCGGACCATTGAGAAGAGATTGAGACACGAGATCAGGGCATCACTGATCTCCCTCAGCATTCCGACTCAAGCAGGAGTACTGGAGCGAGCCATTTTGATTGAGAGATTTCTTGTTGAGACTTCTCCAGCGTCGAGACCTACCACGGGGCGGCACGTAGCAGAGTCTTCCGCAGCAGGTAGTCGACGGATGACTTAGGGGTCCCGGTAGACCAGGCCCTCATCTAGACGCCCTCAAGACATTGGCTCAGCAGTGCGGGGAACCCAACGCGGAGCCAGTCTTTCGAGAGGCAGGCACTGCTACACATGCGGCGGGTAGGGCCACATGGCTCGTGACTGCCCGACCCATCGTGCTGAGGAGCAACAGACAGTTGAGGGGCCACCCAGGAAGAGGTAGAGGGTCGAACTTGGCGGTCCACTGGGAGGAGGCGGACAAGGCAGAGGAGCTGGCCGAGCAGCAGGTGGTGGTTGACACTTTGAGGCTCTACCACCACCACCACCAGGAGGCCCGCCCCAACCACAGGGAGCTGGCGGGAAGAGAGAGGCACAACTCTAGACAGAGGAGGCCTATGACCACGGTGCACCCGAGATGATTCGAGGTACGATATTTGTCTATTCCACCCTTTCTGAAATTCTTATAGACAGAGGAGCGAGTCACTCTTTCATAGACGATGCCCTTGTTCGGAGCTCGGAGATTCCGACAGAGTCGTTGGCTCGATCCTTATGGCTAGAGACTCCTAGAGAAGCAGACTCGACGATTACACACTGGTGTCGGCAGTGTGAGTTTACTCTAGGAGGTGAGTGCTTCGTCTGGGATCTTCTTGTTGCGGCGTCGAGGCCTTACGACGTCATCTTGGGCATGGATTGGTTATCTATAGTCCATGCACAGATTGACTGTATTAGGCGCAAGGTGCGATGTGTACGCACCGATAAGAGTAGGTTCACCTTCACCGGCAAGAAGGGAGCCTTGGCAGCATAGGATGGAATTCCGTAGAGGAGAGGACAACCCATCACTCATCAGTTGGATAGCCTCATCATAGGAGTTGTTGACGTGCGAAGTCCGAGTTTTCCTGCAGTGGTGGATCAGTATGCAGATGTCTTTCCCGACGACGTTCCAGGGCTACCTCCTCACAGAGAGGTAGACTTTCATATCGACCTGTAACCTAGGACAACCCTGATATCAACTGCAGCATATCGGATGGCCCCCGCTGAGCTTCGAGAGCTACGAGTACAGTTGGAGGACTTGCAGGGAAATGGTTTCATCCGACCCAGTGATTCAACCTGGGCTTCCCTGATATTGTTCGCCAAGAAGGCGGATGGGAGCTTGCAACTTTGTGTCGATTATCGTCGCCTGAACAGGTTGACCGTGAGGAACAAGTATCCGCTACCGAGGACTGATGACCTCTTCGATCAGCTCAAGGGAGCACGATGGTTCTCGAAGATACACCTCAGGTCAAGCTATCATCAGCTCAGAGTTCGAGATGAGGACATGCAGAAGACGACCTTCAGATGTCGGTATGGACACTATGAGTTCTTGGTTATGCTATTCAGCCTAACCAATGCTCCAGCAGTGTTCATGGGCCTCATGAACAGGATCTTTCAACCATAACTTGATCGATTTGTCGTAGTCTTCATCGACGACATTTTGATATACTTGACGACTAAGGAGGAGCACGCCTACCACTTGCGTGTTGTACTAGACACACTCCGAGAGCACCAAAGTTATGGAAAGCTATCGAAGTGTTAGTTCTGGATATGTGAGGTCCACTTATTGGGACACAAAATCTCTGAGGCGGGAGTTGCAGTGGATCCTGCGAAGATTGAGGTGGTGCTAGCTTGGGAGACACCCATGAGCATGACAGAGGTGCGGAGTTTCTTGGGACTAGATGGATACTATCAAAGGTTTGTGTCAGACTTCTCCAGAGTTGCGGCACCACTCTCAGCTTTGACGAAGAAGGGGAATCCCTTTTTGTGGTCAGATAGATGTCAGCATAGCTTCCAGGAGCTGAGACAGAGATTTACCAGCGCACCTATCTTGAGGTTGCCTGAGGAGGGAGTAGGGTACGTAGTCTACTGCGATGCATCAAGGACCGGACTCGGATGTGTCTTGATGCAGGAGCGGGTAGTGATCGCCTATGGATCACGTCAGTTGAGGCCACATGAGCAGAACTACACTACCCATGACCTGGAGTTAGCAGCAGTGGTATTCTCCCTGAAGACATGGAGACACTACATGATGGGCGAGCGCTTTACAGTCTTTTCTGACCACCAGAGTCTCATATACATCTTCTCACAGAAGGACCTGAACCTGAGACAGCGACGATGGCTCTAGTTCCTCCAGTACTATGTCTTTGAGATAGTCTATACTCCTGGGAAGGGGAACGTGGTAGCTAATGCTCTCAGCAGGAGGACGGGCATTCAGCTACATGAGGAGGCGACAGAGCAGCTAGCCGCTTTGCAGATATCCTTCATGGATAGAGATGGGGCATCCTTCCTTCAGTCTCTCACAGTCACTCCTCCACTGCTACAGCGGATCAGAGAGGCACAGTGTGGGGACACTGACTGTGAGACACGACGTGCACATATATCCTCAGGACAGGCACTTGATGGCTTCTCCTTTGGATCAGAGCACGACATCATTTTCAGAGGACGTACCTTGGTACCAGTAGCTTTACGAGAGGAGGTGCTAAGATAGTTTCACACTTATCCTTTGGCGGTACATCCTGGAGTGGCGAAGATGTACCAGGACCTCAGACGCCAGAACTGGTGGAAAGGCATGAAGAAGGCTGTGGCAGAGTTCGTTTCTCGATGCCTCACCTGCCAGCAGATAAAGGCAGAGCACCAGGTACAACCAGGCTTGGTACAGCCCTTGGAGGTACCAGAGTGGAAGTGGGATGGGATATCTATGGACTTCATCACTGGACTTCCACGCACTTTCAGAGGTCACGACTCCATCTGGGTGATTGTCGACCGACTCACCAAGTCGGCTCACTTCATACCCATCAGAGAGCAGAGCTCAGTGGAGAGCATGGGATGTCCCTACGTTCAGGAGATTGTATGGCTTCATGCTGTGCCATCATCTATCGTCTCCGATCGAGATGCTCGCTTTACTTCCGGGATTTGGAAGGGGTTGCAGGAGGCGTTCGGGACGCAGCTACGTCTGAGCACAGCCTTTCACCCTTAGACGGATGGTCAGATGGAGAGGACCATTCAGAATCTCGAGGACATGCTCCGCGCATGTGTCCTCGACTTTGGTTGCAGTTGGGAGGACCACCTACCATTAGTGGAATTTGCGTACAACAATAGCTACCACTCCACCATCAGGATGGCACCATACGAGGCATTGTACGGTAGACCTTACAGATCTCCTTTGTGCTGGATAGACCCTGGGGAGTCAGCACTTGTGGTACCAGAGATGGTTCGGGCCGCGACAGAGAAGGTCCTGGTCATCCTGGAGCGGATGAGGACAGCTCAGAGTCAGCAGAATTCTTACGCTGACAGAAGGTGGAGGCCACTAGAGTACGAGGATGGCGACCACGTCTTCTTGTGTGTCTCACCTCGACGTGGATTATGGAGATTTGTCCGAGGCGAAAAGTTGTCTCCACGCTTCATCGGGCCTTTCCAGGTCCTCAGCAGGATCGACGGGATGGATTATCGCCTGGCTCTACCGCCTCAGTTGCACCGGGTGCACGACGTCTTCCACGTATCTCAGCTGAGGAGATACGTGCACGGCCCGACGCACATCATTGACCATGGGGAGCTAGACGTTGATGATGGGGCAACTTTTGTGGAGGTCCCGGTGGAGATCGAGGATCGACAGGAGCGGGTCCTACATGCACGGTCGATTCATCTAGTGTGCATCAGATGGCAGCACGGGAACCTCTAGGAGAGCACATGGTAGCGGGAGGCTCAGATGCGTACTCAGTACCCACATTTGTTTCCCTAGTTTATGATGTATCTTTACAGGGATGTAAAGACCTGAGGTGGGAGTGATGTAAAGACCCGTAAATTTCAAGGAAATGTTTTTCATAATTTTCTTTGTAATTTTACAAGAACACAGTTTTTGACGGCACGTTATTCCGAGGCCCGGTGTGCCCTGAATCATTTTTTGATGTTTGGCTCGGGTACGTTCAGTGAACGAACGAGCGTGTTTTTCTAACTTTTGAACCGGTGCTCGGAATTGAATTCCGAGGGCACTGATGGAATCATAGCGCTGGTACTTTCTTAGAAACGCCTCTTCCAGAGTTGCGTCTGATCGGGTTTTTTTTTGGTCTTTAAGTTAAGAAATAAAATAAATTGGTGCGACAACTTTTTTTTTTATTTCACATAAGCCACTTAAAAGCCACTTAAAGCTACTTAAGCTATGTTAAAGCGTATAGGGTACAATTCAAAATATCTTACCCTCTGGGTAGGATATTTGTGGGGTGGGGCCCGCATGAGCCCACCGTTTCTTTTCCTCTAAGTAACACACCCGCGAAAACCCCTATTGATTGAAAGTCAACTCGGGCATTTCTTAAAAAATTAAACGCTCCTATTGATTGGGAAGTTTTATTCGTTGAATTAATTCTATGAATTAATGGGTTGTTATTTAACTTATTTCTTTTTTTTGTTGGCATGTTAATAATATAAGACCAATGCTTTTTCTTCTTAAGTGTTGTTCGTTGAGAGGATTTGACAGAAACCTCATGTACTTCATCCTCCTTCGCGAAGAACGCGAAGAACGTGAAGAACGCGAAGAACGCGAAGAACGTCGGCCTCCGACGAAGGGCGATGAAGAACGGAAAGCCCTCGGAGATCGAAGGCGCGACGCCGACGATTCTTCTTCCGCGAAGTTTTTCCATGACAATCCAACCCCGCGACAACCTTCGATCGGCAGCGACAAGGTAGGGGGTTGCGCTCCTTTTTAAATTATTTGTGGATTATAACAACAATATGGATTTAATTATTATTAATTAAATCTATATGTTTTTGATCCTCGGAGTTCTTCGACGTGACGCCAAGTTCCGTGACGACGCGACGCTCTTCCGCACCGACGTGACGGCCTTCCGCAACGTGATGATCACCTCCTTCCGTGACGATCAATTCCGCAAAGAAAGCACGCTCGACGACTACAGTGAGGTAGGGATTTTTATTTGAGAACAATATTTAATTCCCGTGATTGTTTATTTTAAAACAAAGAACCCGGATCAAGTTCAATTTTATTTCTATTAAATTGTGCCTTGCTTGTTATTCATTTGTTGAATATTTTATTCTCGATTGTTATCACCTAACGCGGAGGGTGAGGGCCAAACAAACATGGCCCGACAACCCTCTGCAGTTCTTCGTTGATGTGCGGATTGGCGGGCGACTACAAAACATGCCCCAGGGGTGATTCGTTGATTCCACAGTGAAGAACGGGACCCGGGAGGAGCTACAGCGCAGACACGAGTGGAATCGGACCACCGGAGCAACTTCGATGGACCGCGGAAACCACGGGCGGCGTGGGTCGCCGGCGCGCCGGCGGCCAGTGGACCCATGGCTGTGCGGGTCCAGCACACATGGGACGCGGCTTTGCAGCGTCCGCTGATCCAGTGCGGCCCCATGCAGGGCCGCGACACCTTCATCCCGCGGGGGCAGCGACCAGCTGCTCCCTCGCTGGGCCGCTGGGCCGAGCCGAGCCTGGACGACCCGACCGGCCGCGTCACGCCCCTGCCGGGCCGACCCAGGGGGGGTCGGGCTGGGTCGGTCCGGGCGTAGACCCCCCGTCTTCGGACCGTGTTCAGTATTTTACCCGTATCTTGATCTACGGGCATCCGAACGACGCGTCGTCAGCGGTGATGTGATTCTTGGATCGAGACGGTCGTTTCGGTATATCACACTCAAGGTTTCAGAATACTTTGGGTTCAGCCGGGTTGGTTCGTACACAAAACTATCCGGGCCCTTGGAGCGGAAACGCTCATATCTTGAGCTTTGGAAGTTCGATTGACGTTCCGTCGACATTGTTGAATTCTTCTAAGTGAAACGGATCTTTTGGCATACTCCTCCCGAGGTTTGGATGCAGGTGGAGTTCAGTCGTGTTGGTTTTGCCTTGAACACCAACCGGGCTCCTGGGACGAAAAAGCCAATATCTCTCAGACCGGGCGTCTGATTGATGCGCCATCTGCGACGTTGAGTTCCTGTTGGCGATACGGAACTTTTGGATACATCAACTCTGGAATAGGTATCAGTTGATGTATCATCCTCTCGGCTCGTGGAGCGGACCCTCCCGAACGAGCTTGTTGTGTGCGAGAACCCTAGAGCTGGATGTGACTGCTATTGTGACTGTGCCGACGACTGTGCAGAGATCCTCAGTGGATTCGACGACAATGACTACAGCACTCATCGATCCTGTGTGGATCAGTACTACCGATCCTGTGTGGGTCCGATCCTGTGTGGGTCAGCGTTCAGCGGTTCTGTGTGAGCCAGCGCCTATAGGTCCTGTGTGGGCCCGATCCTGTGTGGGTCTTTGCGAGGGTTAGTTATCTATCCATCCATTGTGGGTCAGATCCTTTGTGGGTCATTGCGGGGGTTAGTACCTATCCATCCTTTGTGGGTCTGACGACTTAGATGGATCAGTGATCATCTCTATCGTCATTTGAAGATGTATACCAGTGTGAGCTGAAACTCTGTTTTACTTTCCTTTGTGGATAGTGTTGAGCTATCCTGTGTGGATTTACGTTTTACTTTCCTTTGTGGATAGTGTTGAGCTATCCTATGTGGATTTTACGTTTTTCTTTCCTATGTGGACTAGGTTGTACTTGAGCTCGGAGGTTGGAGCCGAGCGAGAATTGATGACTTAGGTATATGTATGGGCATATACCTAAGTCGTGTCGGATGTTACTTCGTGATTGTATCTTTCCTTTGTGGATTATCCTTTTTGGATTCTGGGAGACTGTAGGGGGTCTGGAGGTCCCTACTGAGTATCTTATACTCACCCCTGCACGGGTTATGCCCGCACTATGTTGTGTTGGTTGCAGACGACGTACAACGCTGATCGTGGTGTAGGCTTGCGGAGCAGGACGGTACCTAGAGGTGGACCACTGGGCGGGACGTACTCGGAGCGGTCGGCTGGACCCGAGGAGTAGTGGAGGCTATTTGTACCCACCCTTCAGGTGGGACTTCCAGTGGACGGCTCGACGTTGCTGCTTTACTTTTCAGTTTCTGTTTTTCCCCTTTCAGTTGTACTTTATAGTTGGGCTTGTATTTCCGGCCCCCTTTACTTTCTGCACTTACTATTGTACCAGCTTTTACTTAGTGTTTACATTTTCCGTTTGCTTACTCTGTGGTGCTTGTTTATTTTACAAAGGAAATGTCTTCCCTTTTATCGGGATTTACGCCTTGGTGCTAGTAGCCAGCCCCTGGCCTATGGAAGGCGGGCTTGGGGTAGTCACGACATGGGCCCCAAGGACGAGTCGTGACACACTCTTTATTCCCCTGAGATTCATGCCATATTTCAACTATTACCTATTTTTTGGTGTATGTACATCCCATAAATGTATTCTATGTGTAATACAATTTAATTTATGTTTATTTACATATTCATTGTTAATACTCCTTTAATGGGGTGTATGTATCGAAAGTTACCAAATTGGTAAGGATTAATTTCACAATCTCAATATTATCCGAGGTAGTGTTTACGTATGTATCTACTAGGACATATTTATTATCCATGTCCATGTTTCATAAAAGAGTTTTCAAAGTAATTCTTTTTAAGGGACATTTTACTAAAACATCATTTTAAATGTTTTATAAATTTATTCTTCTAAATCATTCTCATTAATGTGCATGTTTTGAAAATGGTTTTTCGGGATTTATTTATCAGGGCATGAATGTTTTAAAAATGCTAATTCCGTTCAAAAGTTAAAAAATGGTATGAGACACTTTGATTCAAAAATTTCTTGAAATGTATTCCTTTCTGAATTTTGTTAATTATAAATGTTTTCATGAAAAAGGGATATTTTTCTCAAAGAGTTTTAAAAAGCATTTCCATCTATGTCAACATTCTTTGATGTATTTTAAACTTCTTTGATGTTGATATATTATGATAATAATCTTCAATATTGTATTGATGGTTTTGTGATATTTTGGCCCATGGATGTGTTATATTTATACCATTCATGTTTTATGGTTAATGTATTGACATTTCTTATGCTAGTTTTAATACGAATATTTATGTAATGTTTCAACCTTTTCGTATGAGGAATGTATTTTACATAGTATGTGATGGGTGGAGCCCGCTATAGATCCTAGATGCATTGGTAGGTCCAATGAGATAACTAGATGTGGAATTGGACGAGGCCCTTTCCCAATTTAATATATGGTTTTGGCCAAAGCCTCAATTGTTTTTAGACATCTTGGCCGAGGCCTTGACAAAATATTTCAGAATCTCTGGCATTATACATTCCCTCATTATAAAAATAATATTGACGGTTCATGTGATCATTCTACTAGTAGAATAAAAATGATATGTTTTATTATGGAATTATTTACTAATCTCATATTCCATCCATAAAAGTATTCATGTTTATTATTGGTAAAGGCATGTGGTTTCAATTATTCACCATGCATAATATTTTTGTTATCTTCTGTTGTATTTCTTACCCATACTGAGTGTTTGAGCTCACCCTTTTCTTATTTTTCATTTTCCCAGGATTCCAAGAATTGTATTATGAATGATATGAAGGGTTAAGCTAAAGGAAATAATGGCATTCTCAAAAAACTATTTATGCTATGTTTTATGTTTGAAATTTTAATGTAAATTTAATGTATATAATCTATTTTCCAAGACTGCTAAACTGATCAGTCCTTCGGGATTTGATTCCTTGTAATCATGCCTATGTATTAAAATAATGCACCGAATCTGGGTAACTGAGGTTGGGACGTTACAGTTGGTATTAGAGATAGTTTTTCAATAACCTTGGAAATAGATTTAGATAAACTATAATTAGATAACATTACAATAATTCTAAATTTGAGGATTAGTATTGGAGGACTTCCTATAAGTTTGGTAATTTCGAGATTTTGTGTGTTTTCAATGACATACATCAATTTCTGGATACGATCAGGTACAGGAGGCTCCGACACAGAACTACCTAGGGGTAATACCCGAAAACACTACTTTAATCTTGACTCGAATGGGAGCTAGTGCACGATAACAAGCCTTGTTGCACTCATGGTTACGACACTCCCAGGGGATATGAATAGGACAATTCTTATTTTCATTACAAATAATTATGAATGATTTATGAGTATATACCTTCTCAAAGAAAATATTTTTATGGATTATATACATAAACTATTAAATTTACATTAGGTATTTTACAAGTTTTTAACTATTCATTACAATTTAAAAACAAACCTAGTGTATGCCATTGTATAGAAATGGTGCCCAGTAGAAGGAATGTGAACTCCAGAAATACGTATGATCCAAATATTAAGAAGGATCATATCTATCAAGGTATTAAGCCCAAATTTAGAAGGGAAATAGTCTCCCATGCATTCTCAACATATGATGAAATACTATCATGTGTTAACAGGATAAGTAAAAAATTTATTGATTCCTATGGATTTCAAGGGAAGCAATTGAAGAAATGGTTGGAAGAAAGAAATATGGATAAATAGAGGAGGGAAAAGAAGGATTTTCCCATATGTGATAAATATGTAATGAATCACCTTGGTAAATGATTTAAGGGAATGTGAGTTGGTTATAAGTGTGGAGAAAAGGACACCAAGCATGTGATTTCGTGGGTAAGAAAGAAGTTTCAAATGTACAATGCTTCATCTGCAAGGAGTTGGGACACTACGCGATTCAATGTCCAAATCATCAGAGTATACCCCAAATGATGATAAGATTCATTTTATGATACTACCAAAGATGAAGATTAATGATTAAGAGTTATTATGTTTTTATTAATGTATTGTGTCATTTGAGTGTTGTATCAACAATGTACAGGTAATATGAATTATGGAAATAAATAAGGATTGTACTGTAGTACTATTTCATTAGGAATTTGAGATTATTTGGTCTTGATACTAAGGTAGTAATTTTGGAATAAGAGATGGTTGATTTGAATAAATTATATTGGATATTTTTGATAATCTTGGAACTGAATAATGGTTTATTTATTTCATGATTGTTGGAATATTAAAAAATTTGGATATAAGGAATATATCCAGTATTATATAAAGGATAAGGGAGTATGAATGTAATCAATAATGGTTTTATGGTAATTTAGGGTGTTACCATGTTTTAAAATAATACGCAATGAAGGTGTTCACATGTTATTACATAGAAAAAAGAGTCTTTATTATGTTTACCTTCCTTATAAATTTTGGACTGCGAGTTTGGACAGAAGAATTTTGGATAATTCTAGTTTGAGATTATTTTTTGATTGCCCCAAAAATGGACAACCCAAACGTCGGGCATCAACCCGTCGTGTCTGGTAAGGATGCAATACTAGAACCCGCAACTGAAGGGCAACAAGAATGCATCACCTACGATTGGACTACGTAATGTTCTGGTTTTTATAATTTAGTTTTTTTGAATAGTCTGCCAAATGAATTATAAATTCATTATTTTTGTAACCCTATACGATTTGGATAAATATAATATTTTTTTGAAATATATTGGAGTAAAATATGAGTTTGTGTTAGGAATTAGTTGAAAGATGAAACTCTACTTGTCTAGTATATATATATATATATATAATTTTTTTCCACTTATTAAGACTAAATTTTATTAACCTAATTTCTTATATCGGTTTTCCCACAATGGTATTTTCTATTTTCAACCATTAATTTTGGAAGAACAATTTCAAATTGTGAGGACGATATTTATTGTAGGAGAAAAGAATGTAACACCCCAAGATTTCATAGTACATTTTTTCTTCAAAGTAATTCAATAACTTACACTACACACAACACCGAGTTCAAGCGCACCACGACGTACCAAAATAGCCATTCAAAAGTAGTTATGAACAGTATTAACTAAAATTTTAATCATTATATAATCCTTATTAAATTAGAATCTATATTATGAGTTTCCTAGACATAATATAAGAACAAATTCATTTTTTCATATAAAAGATGTATTTTTCAAAAAATGCAATTTTACCGCCTTTTAATTGCAAACCATTTTTTAATCCATTGTTTGAAACTGTTATATATTCAATTTGAAAAAATAAACATCTTCTTTAGAATCAAGATATAAAAATTTTGTTTCGATAAATTTTCGTTTTTTCTTTTAACATTCATATTTGGGTGAATAGTGAAAAACACTAAATTTTTAAATGAACTCAACTTTTAAAATCAAAATAATTTATACTGTTCAATTATAAATTTAAATGGTTTGGAAGTATAATTAGATTATATTTTTACCATTTAATCCTACGTCAGTCATTATATGTAATTTCACATTGAAATTGGACTTAAACAAGTATCAATATTTTGATAGTTATTATTTCGTAAAAATACGTGTTTCTTGTTTTGACTACAGGAATTAAATTTTAAATTAACTAATGCAACTTATAGGTTTTTAAATTTTTAAAATGGACTTAATTCTTGGTTTTAGAATATCAAAATTATCTTACGGTGATTTTTTGGTACTTTTCTGAAAACAATCAATTTTTGATGAATAGTGAAAAACACTACATTATTGTTCAAAACTGACTTATTATTTAAATAATTAATTATTTTATTTAAATTTATTTTATTTACAAATAGATGAATAATATCTATATATGATTAATAAAATTCATTAGAGTCATTTTATAATAATATTTGATATATAAAATTTTATTTAACTTTTAACCGCCTTTTACCAACCTTCTAGGAGCATTTGAAAATTTTCATCAAACATAATTTTACCACTTCTGTGAGTTGAATTTCAAAATTTAGGGAGACACAGTTAACTACAGTAAGTAAAATGTGGTTCAATAAGATAAAAATAATTCTTGGTGAATAGTAACTATTGACTTCTATTTACCGCTGTTAAAAGTAAATAGTGTAATTAAGGATAAAATTGATATTATAATTACCCTAAAACATGGAATGAATCTATTGGATAAGTGTAATTTGACCAAAAACAAATTTATGAATAAAATATGATCTTTTAGGTTTTCATGGATTAGATTAGGACATTTATTTTTATTTTAAAGAAGAGTAAGAAGTGTTGAATTCAGTGTTTATTAACTAAACCCATTTTAATATAGGGTTTTACATAAGCTAAATTTGACTATAAATAATCATTAGAAATCTAAAAATATATTATACATCATGGTATTTTATTTGTAATTTTTAGACATTAAATAATTAAATTTATTTATGACACAAGGATGATAATGTAATTTCCTTATTAATGAAAGAATCTAATAAATGGCATTATAAATATTAAACTAAATATAATTTCAATGTTTTTAGGACATCCACGAATTTTATAGATGAATATTACATGTTATATCTGATTCAATAGATATTTTTCGAATTAATAAAGCTGTGATGACTTTCACAAAAACAAAATACCAAATAGTTTTAAAATTGACATAATTTAATATTTAAGACAAATACTATATTATTTTTTTGATATAATATTCCTAAAAATGTATTGTTCATCCGAAGGGATTAAATAATATTATATATTTCATTAATGAGCAACTTGAGGTTCTCTTGAAAGTTTGGAGTATGTTTATTAACCATATATTGTAAGAATACAAGAAGACACGACAAAAGTTAAACTATTTAACTAACAGTTAAATAAAAAAAGATAAGGTTAAAATGGTAACCTAAATATGTATAAAACCTATTAGTTGAGATTATTTTGAACCATAACCACCTAAGTCTCGAAATAAATATATTGGGAACCATTATAAACAGAATATGATTCTATAATAAATTAATACTTTAATCTTTTCCTAAAGTGACCCTCACCCCTCTTATAAAAGGGCACTTCCCCTTCTCTCAAAATCACACCTCCAAATCCATTCGGCTCGACCAAACCCTACACAAATAACCTTCAAACTATCCTACCTTCATCCTATATGCCATATTTTGTTCATAAATCCATCCTAAGTATCCCTTTCGATCAAATCAAAAGGAAGAACCTGAAGAAGAGGTAATTATTTCACCACACTCTTTCATGTTTTCATATTCTTCCACTTACTCTTTCATTGTTGATTAAATTGTAAAAATAATAAATCCAGTATCTTCTATAAAATGTGATGTTATTATAAATATGGAACAACTATATTCATTTTCCAATCCATATTATGAATGCAAATGTCACCATGCGTGCGTACGTATGGATTACTATCACCACGTCGTGGTGTAATTTGTTATTCAACACTATCTTATTTGGATGGAAATAATGATGAGTAATAAGTATATAAATAATGAAAATAACATGGTGATGTCTCTGTAAAATGAATATTCCATTCAATTCCACACCTTTTAGGAGATTATATTTTCTGTCGTGCGTCCGTACGGATTACCGTCTCCACGACGCGATGAGATTCATTTCCACATTTACCATTCATCGATGATTATAAAAATATATATTACAAATAAGAATGTAATATATGAAATAATAATTCAACTATAGATATATGTGTTTGTGTGTGTCTGTGTGTGTGTGTGTGTGTACTTACATAAATCTTATTCACTTAGTTCCGTTCAATACGATATGAAAACAGAAACAACCTTCATGTGTACGTACTGACTACCATCTCAAAAAACGGTGTTTGTAATTTCATATATACGTCTATTATACATATTTATATTCTAAATATATATGATATGTAAATCATGTTTTATATTATAAAAGTATTTAAATCATGATGTAAGTGATTCAATCAAGAGTAACAGGTTAAAACACGTGCGATAAAGAAAAAATTATTAACCGAAATGATAATTTAACATGGAAATTAATATTAAATGGTTATTATAAAGTCATTAATGAATCATGTATGATATAATAAATATGAATATGGTTTTGGTATACTTTAATAACACACTACTATCTTCATACAGGAGGTTAAAGTTTAAACGTACCCTCAACTAAAGGAAAGATCAAGGTAAGGGGTTTTCATCTCACTCCTTATTACCGTGAAATTCTTGCCATATTGCCACTATTAACTTTTTTGTGGTGTATGTACTGACCATAATTGTATTCTTTGTGTAATAAACCTTAATTTATGTGTATTTACATATTCATTTTATGATACTCCTTTCATGGGGTGTATGTTTCGTAAGTTACCAAATTGGTAAGGGTTAATTTCTCTATCTCATTATTATCCAAGGTTGCTTTTACGTACGTATCTACTATGACATATTTATTATCCATGTCCATGTTTCATAAATGCGTTTTCAAAGGAATTATTTATAAATTAATTTTAACTAAAAAATAATTTTAAATGTTTTAAATATTTATTCTTCTAAATCATTCTCATTAATGTCCATGTTTTCAAAACGGTTTTTAGGGAATTATTTATATGGACAAGAATATTTTGAAAATGTTAATACTTTCAAAAGTTTCAAAGTGGTATGGGACAAATTGATTAAAAAATTTCTTTAAATTTATTACTTTCTAAATTTTGTAACTTTTAAATGTTATCATGAAAAATGGATAATTCTCTCAAAGAGTTTTAAAAATCATTTTAATCTATGTCAACATCCTTTGATGGATTTTAGACATGTTTGTAGTTGATTTATTATGATACAAATCTTATATATTGTATTTAAGGTTTAATGATATGTTTGACTATGGATGTGTTTTTTTATACCATTCATGGTTTATGGTTAATGTATTGACATTTCATATGCTAGTTTTAATAAGAATGTTTATGATATGCTTCATCCTTTTCGTATGAGAAATGTATTGGGCATAGTATGTGACAAGTTTTTCCCGCTATAGCTCTTCGATGCATTGGTAGGTCTCATGAGACAACTAGATATGGAATTTTCTTAGGCCTTTTTCCAATTTAATATATGGTTTTGGTCATGGATTTATTCATTTTTAGACATCTTGGGTGAGGCCTTGACAAAATGTTTTACAATGTCCGACATTTTACATTCCCTCATTAAGAAAATAATATTAATGGTTCATGTAGTCGTTTGACTAGTAGAGTACCCATGATATGTTTTATTATGGAATTATTTACTCAGCTAATATTTATTCAATAAATTTATTCATTTTTATTATTGGTAAAGGAATGTGTTTTCAATTATTCACCATTCTTAATATTTATGTTATCTTCCGCTGTATTTCTTACCCTTACTGAATGTTTGATCTCACCCCATTCTTATGTTTCATTTTCCTAGGATTCCAAGAAGAGTATTAAGAATGAAATGTAGGGTTAAGCTAAAGGTAATAATGGAGTTCATAAAGAACTATTTATGTTGTGTTTCATGTTTGAAATTGTAATGTAAAGTTAATGTATGTAATATATTTTCCAAGACTTCTAAACTGATCGGTCCTTCGGGACGTGATTCCTTGTAATCATTCCAATGTATTAAAATAATGCACCGACTCTAGGTAACTGGGGTCAGTACATTACATTAGGCCATCAAAATCACGTAAAAAACATTATAATCTTTAAAATAAAGGAGTGAAAATTTTATTCCATGGAAAGTAATTTAAAACACAAATATTAATTCTAATAAAGAACATACATATTTATTAATATATGTTGATATGCAAAAAATGAATTAAAATAGAAAAGAAATCAATGTTCTAACATCTAATGGATTATATAGGGGAAACATACATCATTCCATAATAAATCAGTCTAGAAAATTGAATCTGAGAAAAATAACATGGATGAATTTTTGAAAACCCTATAAATGACTAATCACTAGGAATAATGTTAAACCCCAATCAAGTGGTTGAACCAAAATTGGAACACAACCAAAGTAGAAGATATTAAATATAAGAAAATAAAGGGATCATGAGCATTAGTGGGGAACAATGGTTTGTGGGGATCATGATCTAGAACAGGGGATGGTTAGGGTTGATAAGGGTGAGACATGATATTTGAGTATGGGGGATGACTATTGTGCCAATGGTCATGATAGATCAAGTGGGATTAGTGGAAACAAGAGCGCTTGAGAGGGGGGTGATATAACTGGAGTGCATGTTACTGCGGTGGAAAAGGGATCATTGTAGGGGTGATTGGGGGAGAGTGGGGGGGGGGGGGGTGATCAGTGGATTGGGATGGGGGTCTCATGGAAGAAATAATTATTTATTAAATGGATAAAATATATAGGTGGTTTTTAGAAAATGTCCCCAAAATCCTCTTATTTTTTTAATGATTGTTTATTAAAATGTTGTTAAATATAAATTTTTTGTAGTGTTAGGTTGCTATTTTTTAATAAGTACATACCTCATAATCTACATAAAAGTATGGAGAATGAATTCTTTAATATTAAGAATAATTATGGTGAATATATTGGTACTTATGAACTTATTTTAGAAGGCATGAAATAAATTCTTCTGGTCAAACAATTAGTCCAAAAAGTAAAATTGATCATTTATTCAGTGTCTTAAAACGAAGTCCTATAATGGAATTGGAAATATAAGATTTTGTAGAATAGTTTAAATAGTTAATTGTACACTCAATGTATAAAGGTAATTTGTTAACCCCCACTGTTTATATGGTGTTGATAAGTAAACAATGATCGCGTATTATAAAAATTCTAATAGGTCACACAATGGAATGAAATTAGAGTCTAATACATTGAAGAATTGTCAGAGGATGATCTCATTAGAATTAATAAAAGGAATAATATGGTGTTACCAGTTTGGGAATCTAGGAAATTTAGTATGTGAGAAAATATGGCATGTGAAGAGGTTAGTCAATGAAATTAGTGAATATATAGCTCAAACTCAAGTGTTTTAAATGCAATGTGTTTGGAAATTATGAAAATAAATTCCCCAATTCAAGGGATAATGAGGTTAATATTATGAAATTACTACTTCATTCTAATGAAAACTAGAAGTATAATG
Organism: Viscum album; assembly: GCA_963277665.1. Classification (NCBI taxonomy): domain Eukaryota; kingdom Viridiplantae; phylum Streptophyta; class Magnoliopsida; order Santalales; family Viscaceae; genus Viscum; species Viscum album. Next base: position 554,565,626 of record OY728134.1, read on the forward strand.
AAATCACAAGAATATTTGGGAATCATGATTATTGGGGAAATATTTAGTGGTTAATTTTATTGTTGGTTTTTGAATAAATGAGCTCTTCAAAAATATATTGGAAAATCCATTATTTATGTTTGTTGTTATTATATCTCTCTAAATAGATTATGGAGTAAGGAATTTACATTCAAATTATAAGTAATATTATGATATTTTCTCAATGCAAGGATGAACCTAGATTTCCACTGGATTTGTTTTGGATAAGATAATATCATCATTCAAGAATAGATGGGGAATTATCTTTTTGTAGCATATACAGTTTTATTGTGACCTTCTAGAAGCAATTATGTTATATAAATTTGGGTGTGAGATATTAAATATTATTAAAAAAATTTATATTTTTATCATGGAAGGATGTTATGTTAATAAATTCTGATATATGGGACTCAATATTTTTCAAGAATATTTTTGGGGATACAAGGGGTCAACTATTTATGAAATTAATTAATTTTATATTGAGATTTTATTTGATAACTTTAAATATCAATATTTCTTTTAGTAAATAATTAGTCCATAAATAAATTAATTATCAATCTTATGATGTTTATAGTTCCTCATGAATGAAAAATTATTCATGAATAATAATTTCCTAAAAAAATAGATGAAGTCTATGTTGATCAAAGAACAAACAATGGATTGAATTTTATATATTATATATGGAAAATTTTGATCTACGTATACTAGTCCCCTTGAAATTCATGACATTAAAATGATAGTATCATATAGTTTGTAACTTCTACTAAATATCTCTCAAATCCGTGATGTCTTCCACGAATTTGACCAAAGGAAATACAGACTAGATCCATAAAATGAACCGTTCATAGAGGTTGTACCTTTAGATAAAGATAGTTATTATAAAAAACAACCAGTGAAGTTTCTAAATCATGAAAAAAGTTCAATGAAATAATATCACTCTTCAGAAAAAAATTAAATAGAATCTACCATCTTGAGGAAGCTATATGGTTACCTAAGGATGTAATGAGTTAAATGTAACTTCAATTATAAGAGAAAAATGTAGGAATTTTGAGAGTGAAATTCATTTTATTCGGGATGAATTTAACTCACAGATATTTTGAGAAATATTTTGGATAAATGAATTTAAATTTTTGGAACCATGAATTGCATGAAAATCCATGTTTATCTTGCAATACATGAACCACTAAGTTGTAACGAATCCCAACTTACAATTAACATATTATTATTTAATTTGGCAGTTATTTCCAAATTAGTGTAATAGTGTGTATGGATATTATTAACTAAATTTTGAAATTATATTATTTACACATGTATATAAATTGAGTCTTATAGGGACCACTTCATTATAAATGAAAATAAAAACTATTTGAAAAAGAAGGAAATAATTTTTGAACTATTTTCATGTACGCAAATACATTTAACCTCAATAGATCATATAAATATCATTCAATGATTGATTTTAATGATATATATATATATATATAATTGAATAAAATATCGAACATTCATATTATGTGTTTTTTAGAAAATAGATATGTATAAATCCTATTTTTCCCTTTCAAAAATGTAATTTACTAAAAAAAATCAATGTTTGCGCCATTATTATAAAATTAGAATTTACAGTGATAGAAAATTTATTTTAAAAAATAAAAATATTTTTTAAAATCATGATTTTAAAATTATAATATAATTATTTTTTAATAATTTTCTAATAAGGTAGTTTTTTCAATGAATATTGAAAAATACATGTTTTTATAATGATTCAATATTTATTTTAATGTATATAAAAACATCCAAAATATTTTAATATATATTTAAAATTAAGTTTGGATCAAATATATATATATATATATATATCTAATTTTGGTCATTAGAGTAAATTAATAATTAATTTTTATAGGAAAACATTTTTGACCTTTGTAACATTTCTATTTGGGAAATTGTTATTTCTACGCATATGTAGAATTAATTTCAAAAATAAAAAATTTGTACTTGTGATGATGTAATTTGAAAAATTATATTAAACATTTTTATTCTTATTTTTTTTATATTATCATATACAGTAAATTAATTTTTTACCAAAATTAATATAAAAAATAATAAAAATTAACTACCTCAATTATGGTTATAATAGGATTTAGAAGATTTTAACTAATAATATAAGGGGTAAATTGACAAATAAAAATTTCCACTACTTGTTTGATAGACATATTTCTACCTTAATATGTATTATTTTATATAATGGCCTATTTTGATCTTTATGGAATATGAAAAATATGGGCACACCTAATTTATTTTAAAATGCAATTGTGTGGCACTCACCTACCGTAAAAAAGGCCACCACAACGTCTAACATATTCAAACATATAAAACCATTTAGTTTAGAAAATTTCTATGAAAATAAATTCCTCAAATATAACCTCTTATCCTAGAGTTGTTATTTGATTCATAAATTCAACCATGGAAGGTTTTTAGTGCAAACCCATTAAGGTTACACGAATAAGAGGTAATATTATTCAACAAGAATTTTTACTTTATTTCATCTTCCTTGTCTATTAAATAATATTAAACCTTGATAATATAATAACAAAAATATCATAAATATATTGAGATGTTATTATACTATGTGAATGACCTAATTCTATCTCTTATTTCCTGAAATGGTAAATTGTAACACCACTCATGTGTACGAAAATCTACTGGCTCACGAAATAATGTGACACATTCTCCACCAACACCTCTCACAGTTGGTTATTATGATGTATATAATTTATATATATGATACTTGTAACATATTTATTCTTATTTACTTATAATATACCATATTACTTCGAACATTCTCTTTTATTCAGGATACAAAAATTTCATTCTTGTTTTTGGAGGACTACCACCTCATGAAGAGATGTAATCGGTTTTTCAATAACCCATTTCAATAAAATTAATTACGTAAAATTTAATTAAACTATGTGATATATATGTAAAATATGATTATAAAAATTTAATTTATTATTTAATATATTTTTATTCTATGCATCGAGAAAATGGAATTAATATTCATGAGTACATACATTCTTACTTCTCCATTAATGGGGTGTTTCATTTTCAATATATAAAATTTATAGATTACTATAAATATGAATATAATGAATCTATATGGTGTTTATATCATTATTAAACTAATTTATTTGATTTAACCATGATCAATGTAATATTGCTAAAACTAACAAAGCAATACATACATGAAAAACAATGCATTTATTATATAAAACATGAAATTAACAATGAATTATTAATAAAAGGGTAATAAAATTTCAGATGAAAATAATATAAAGTATGATATATATATTTATGATCATATAACATATTTATAACGAAAGAATATTGTTTATGGGGGATATTAATGTGTATATAATAATACATGTCTTATGGTAAGGAATTTCCTCTTATGTTATTACATTTGTGAGGCACATTCCCTATTCACTACTAACTTCTGTCATAAAGCTTCTGATTAAATGTTAGCATGGTATAATTATTTAAATTTTTGGACATATATTTTTATGATGATTTAATATTATATTCTATCACTCAAGAAACACATTAATCTTTTTATTCTCAAATTATTTTTTAATAATACTAGTTTTCCCTTATTTTTTTCTCTTTATTAAATCATTATTTGAATGGAATTTAAAAAATGGCTTTTCATACATCTTTGATAAAAACCCATTTTTTATCGAAATCCAATTTTTTTAATATGTTAGTGGGAACGATTTAATGATCCGCTATGATTTTTTTAAAATAAATTATTCATTAGTTTTTTTACAGAATGTTCTAAAATGAATATTTAATTCATTTAAATGAACATATCCCATTTGGATTTTACAGAAATTTTGATAGGAATAATGCTATTAACATATATTAAATTAATGGAATTTCTTACTTTCATGACCACTCAATGTTTTATTGATTTATTTACATGTATCAGATATTATTTTCAATAAAAAATGTTTCCATAATACATTATGGACATTTAGTTTTATTTAATATGGAAATGTAATTTTCATCAATAATATTTTTCATTTCCATTAAATATTCAAATATAACCATCAAATTTTATCTTCCAATACAACAATTCCGTTAAAAATTTATGAATTTATAAGGATTTAAATATCTAAATGGATATTTTCATCATTAAATGATTTTAAAGATTCATTTATTGTTTCAAATTGTAATTTTAGAAGGAATAGATTTCCAAAAAAGAATATATATTTTTTGACTTTCAAAATTAGAATGTTATTTACTCCCAAAAAAATTAATTATATTTAAATTTTATTTTATAAGATTACAATATTATTTTGAATGATAATGATTTTGAAAATTCATTAAAAAGTGGGTTTCATAGTAGAAATGCTATTATCATCAAGAAATATTCAATGTGCTATTTAAATTTTATTTTCATCTAATATGAAATCATTATATGTTACTAATTTTTATTAGGGATATGATTGAATGATACAATCCATATTTTTCTTCTTTGTTAATGATATATATGTTGATGAAATTTTCATGAAATCGGTATTTTTGTGGGTTTAGCTTTGGTATTGATGAAGAGATTAGGAAACATGTTTTTATTACATGGTTTATGATGAAAGGACCTGAATATTTTTTTATATTATGTCAAACATAATTATAGCTGTAATTATGATAAGGGGGACCAATAAATCCTTCCAATTAATTGGGTAAATCTTTATATATCATGAAATTGCAATGGAAAATAAGTCTATGGGCTTGATCCATTCTGGGAAATAGGTGTGTCCAGATCCTCTATGGGAAACTAGTGCATCATAAACCATAATAGAAAAAATGTGATATTTCTAGATCCAGTCTGTTGATGATATTGGTATTTATACTAGAAATATAAAATGGTTTTATATATTTAGAAGGGTGATACAATTTCATGACATGAGATAATGGCTCATGATTGATTTATGATTATTTCTCAATATTATGGTCCATGTTTTCTGAAATGACCATGATTAATTCCATTATTCCTAATTATGATCTATGAAAAGTTGTCCATAAATATCATAAGTTATTTCATGTCACATACCCTAATTCCTGTGTTATACTTTCATATGATCATAGATTGATTTCTCATATGTTTACACATAATAAACATTAGGAATATCCTTTCATTGGATTCCTTCCCCAGGTTTTGAAGAAATGAATAGTTAGGGTATTTCTAAGGGCAGTACAATGTTATAACAACATTGTGGTTTATGCTGAATATATTTCATTAAATAAGATGATTATGTTTCTAGTCTCCAAATAATGTGAACTATTATGGTGTTTGGGAATGTTTCCATGAAATGGGATGACTATTCCTATAAAAATATGTGATATTCATGTATTAAAATCCTGGTTCCTTATATAGGATGTAAAATAATTCAAATATTTTGGTTTCCATTTTTTATAGACAATTTTTAGGACTCATAAAATTAACAACTTAGGGAATTAGTCAATTTGATATTTAGATGTTATTGTTGACATATTTTAACTTATTTCATTATATGAATTATACTACCATTTTTAATTAATATAGTAAAAAAAATTATAATGGTTAAGGATAAAACAAGTTTAACAGGACTAAAAATATTGGGATATGGGTTATAATTAATTTTGTTCTAATTTCTATTTTTTGGAAATATTTTAGCTCTATATAATACAATTCATTGAATTTTCTCATTTTGCTTACATATTTCCATGATTAGGAATTTTATAATAATTGAGGTAAATAAAATGTCAAAATACCACGCTCTTTCTTTATATAATATTTTATGACATCACCCATGGATAAATAGTATATATAACCAATTATAAATGTCAATTGTAAATATAAATAATTATTATTCATCTTGTTAATTAAATTAAAAAATTATGGATGAAATAGTTACCTTAAATTATTATAAAATGTCAACATAGTTATTCATAATTAGAAGGAATTTATAATAAATGAATTCTCAAAAAAATTACGAGTAATATAATTAGAATAAATTGTTATGCTCAAAAAATTATATATATAAATATACATTGTTTATGAATTTTAAAATTTATATCCTTATATTATATTATTTTATTGTGGTTTTTAATGCCAAATTAAAATAATAGTGTCAAAACATACATTAGTGATTCATTATAATATATAATATTTTATGGAATCATTTATAAATCCTTAAATTTTTCTATTAGTTAATGTGAATGAGGATTAGTTGATAATGTAATTCATGGTCTAATTTTGGGGGTTATTTATCTTATAATAAATTTAATTAATGAAAAATAAGTAAATTAATCAATTACTTTGATGAAGGATAAAATAGGGGTTTATGTGTTACACAAACATATGATAGAATTCATTTTCCAATAAAGTATGGTGTTTTTTTTGGAAAATGGTTTTACTATTTAAATTAATATATTATAAATTATATAATAATTATCATTTTATAATTTAGGTTGCATGATAAACTTCACAAGAAACTAACTAGTTATTATGGTAAAAACTGGGATGCTAAAATTGAATAAACATGAATGACAATTGAATAACTTGATTAAACCAATTGTTTTTTGTATTTTCTCAGTGTTCCTATACCATATCCTCACTCTAATCCATTATTTATAAATATTGTTAGAACAAAGTCTTAGTAGTACTTCCAATTATTTAATATTGTTTTGTACATAGAAAAATTTCACTCCTTCTCACTTATAAAAGGGAACCCCAATCCACTATTCACCACACTTTAAAAAACCTTTTGGATTATAATACCTTAAAAATCCATTACATAAACACAAACCCATAACATGGATTTTTTTATTTTAAAATCATCTTAGGAATTATTTATGTATAATTATTAAGAGGTTGTATGGGGAAGTAGTATTTCCCTAAACGGTTTGATATAGTTTTTTTCTTATTATAACTCTATAAAATATAATATAACCATACTGATATAATAAAAATATGTATATAAAATATATTGAGAAACAATTATTTTAATTTAATAACGTACGTAAATTTTATCTTCTATTAATTGGGAAATGAAATTGGCTATTTTTTATACATTAGGCCACCGCCTCATGAACTGATTTAAATTGTTTCTGCATCACTACCTCCAAAATAATAATAATAACCATTAATAAATATCCCAAAAAACCCCCAAAATAAACCTATCCTTCACAATGATCGATCTGTGGGCTAATTTTTTCATTGATTTTTCTTTGTTATTCATATGAATCCATAATTGGGAGAATATGCAATTTAAAAATTATTCCCTACCTTGACTGGGATAAAATTCATGATGAAGAATTATTTTAGCATCATTTTTGTATGCAATATCCATTGAAATTTATGTGTTCCAATCATTAATCCACAATCTCATCATCATCTATCGAAACTGATTTTCTAGAGCTCTCTCCAATGGTCCTATAAAAGTTCCAAGGTTATTTGGATTACAATGGAATTCCGAAATAATGGGCTATTTAAAAACTAATCAGCCATCTCAATTGGAAATGAAATAATTTTTTTTTATTTATATTTTCTATTCATTTTTACACCAGTCACAATTTTTCCACAAATGACATGTGCCGACCAATGTTATATTGTGGCAAATATAAACATTACATTCTGATTTCAGTAGTGCCCTCATATTTATAATCAGTGAATACATTGTTAATTTATTACACTTTTCCATGAAAACAATGAACATGTTATGTTTAAAATATTTAATATAATGTAGATATATATTTTGGTCATACCTAGCCTCAAAATCGCACGTTTTCTCAATGCCTAGTCTTAAAATCAATCTATATAATATCTTCATGTAACACATGGGAATATCAGACATTAAAAATTTTACATGATTTTTGAAATTGAAATTGATAAAATAAACTCCATTTTGAGAATCATAATGTCAAAATTAGTTTTGGAATAATTCTTAAGATTATTTTAAAAACAATTATTGTTGGATGAACAGTGAACATTACTGATTTTTAATTCAAAATTTTTTATTCAATGTAAATACTTTATAGTATTAAAATATATATTTTTTTATTGTAATGTGTAATTATAAAAATTATATATTAATTCCTCTTATTTATGTAATTGAAATCATGTTCACATTGAAATTTGATCAAAAACATTTCAATCCTTTGAACATTTATTCAATAAAACCCCACAATGTCATCCCATCTACATGATTAAATTTAAAATAATTTTTGGATATTTATATATTTTGGATTATTTAAAATCAATTCCATAACTAGAGTAATAATTTCCTTATTTATTAATTAGATCCCTTATATTTTTGGATAATTTTCAAAAGTAAATTGCAATTTTTTGTTACTATGGTAAAGGGTAAAATTGGTTAATTTAGGTTAAAAATAATGTGATTAGGATTGTAAAATCACCCTAAATCAATCCCATATGTTATATAATTCTGTTAATTAGATCATTATCATTTAAGGTTAAAAAGTCAATAATTTAATAGAAAATTTTCCTTAAAAATGATATAGATATCATTAATATCAAAGAGAGAGAGAAAACTATCACTATCTTACATTCAATAAGTATAATATTTGAATTATGATGGTTAATAGAAGATACCCTAGAATATATATATATTTAATTATGACTAATATTAGTAATATATATCCTAGAAATTTATTTTACATTTTTAGTGAAGAAATAATTTTCATAAATAATGACATAATGATGATTTAGTAATTATTCAATTAATGAAAAACTAAATTAAGTGATATTAACAATTTTAAAATCAAGCTAATTTAAATTAATTATTGTTATAAAATATTTTTATATGTTGAAATGACATATAATTTCTATATAAAATGAATTGTTTTGATATTATCATGATGTATTTATTTTCATAAAGTAAATGTAATGAATAATGTAAAAATTGACACTAATGATATTTTATATTTTTTTAATAAAATTCGTTTAAAATAATAAAGAAACCATAAATAAAGATAAAGTGGATACATTATGGTCTATAATATCTTAAATTGACCATTTTTGGATTAGTTAACATCTTATATGTAAATATTTCTACCTTTTAGATTGAAGATGATGTTATTGTAGTTAAAATTAAAATAGGTTAACTAAGTGTTATTAATGGCAATATTGTTTAAAGATACAAATATAAAGGTATAAAATATATAATTTATAGTATTAAAACCATATACAAAATTATCTTTTAATACAATTCTTTAAGGATGTTTTTAATTGATATTAATTTATTTTAAATTATTCTTCTGTGAAACTCCAAAAGTTCTCATCACATTCGTTATAAAAGGGAAAATCCTACCTCATCTCATTAAACTAGATTGAAACTAATATCTAGACCAAAAATGGAATACTTAAATTCTCCAGTTTCCTAGAATCATTATACTGGTATTTGTATTCCTAAACTACCTACTCTAGAGTCATTTTGAGGTGATTTAAATGAGCTCTTTTGAAGAATATTAATCTCTCTAATTGTTCACTCTCTTTTTAAACTATTCTATACCTCAAATAAATCTATTATATACATATATATCATATATTACTAAATTAATCATAATAATAATTCTAAAATGTTATTATTATTATTAATACACCTTTATACAACCTCTTTCTTATTGAACAGGAAGTGAAAATATCGCCCGTACGTATGTACACCATACCATTTCCAAGAAGAGATACAATTCATTTTCATTAAAACTATTTTCATGAGTGATAATTATGATTGGTTTAATATTTATATATGAAATTTATAACATAATTATAAATCAATAATTTTTATATCTCACATACCTTCATGCTTTCAATTTTTTGGGAAGATGATAAGATCGTTTGTGTATATATAGTACAACCACATCACGAAGAATTGCGAATCATTCACAAATTACATTATATATATTCCTAATTGATTTAATAAAAATGTGTGAAATATATGACAAAAAATTATTCTTCAATGATTTTATATCATTTAAATCATTTTTATTTAATATGACAATAAAATGGAATCATCGTTCACGCATACGTATAGCCTACCATCTCCCCAAATCGTGTATTTCATTTTCTATTTCATTATATAATACATTATTGTAGACAAATATATAAAATATATAGAATATAATGAATATATATGATTTTTATATCTTGTTTATAATTATTTACATGATTAATTTATTATCTGAGCATTTGGATGAATAACAACCAGTGAAAACATGTATGACAAACAAAGTGGTTATTAATCAAAATCTAACACTAATATGGAATTGTAAATAAATAAGAAATAAACGGACATCCGTAAATATAATATTGTATGATATAATTGAATATGGGTTTTTAATATATGTATAGTAAAATTTTATTAATTATACATGAGGTTTTTAGAATTACAAATAGATTCAAAACATAAGGTAAGGAAATGTTGACTCATTTTTATTTCTGTTGGACTCATGCATTATACACTACTTGTTCTTTCACATTGTTTATATACTAACCATTAATGTATTATATGATACTTATCCCTATTATTATGGTATTTTAATATTCATATGAAATAAAATAAAAACTGAGAATAGATTTGTAAGGGTTTATTTCAAAACCTCATCAGTAATCAAAATTTACTCTTTTTAAGTATCCATAGTGTAATATATATCTTCAATGTCCATGTTTTTTGAAAATTCCTTCAAATTGATTTTACTATTATTATATTAATATGTGAGGATATTTTTACCAATTTTTTTCTTTTTACTAAATGGTGTGAGAGGAATATTTTTTCTCATTTTCTAAATGAGGTAGATCGCAAATTTTACAAAAAAAGTATAAAAGGATTGTTTTATGTAAACATATACTACATGAAATTATTTTTATGAAATCATTGTTAAATATTTCCTTGATGTTTACCTTAAAATCATAAACATTTATTTTCAATGAACGTTTTTTATTTTTAAATTAAGTGGAATTTTAAGAAAAAAATTGTTTTCAATGAAGAAATAATATATTCCAGAAGATTTATTTATAAATTTATATTCCATTTATGATAAAATAAATTTATTTAAATTGTTATTATGTTGGGATATTTTTCATGAATAATATCAATATTTTTACTATGGTTTGTTAATTGTTATAGTATAATGAATTTTATGAATCCCATTTCGATTCCATGGATTATTTTATGATTGAACGTCGTTAATGAATCCCATTTTATTCCATGAGTTAGGATATGATGGGTGATTTTTAAGGCACACACACACACACGTATATATATATATATGGTTTTCATTATTGGATGTTCAGGATATATAACTATGTCCAATTCATCATCAAAGAATTTATATCTCATGAGATAATGATGGGTGACAAGTCAATGGGATTGATCCACTTCTAAAAGATGGGGAAACAAAATCTACAGTGGGAAGATAGAGAGATCCAATCCCATATGGGAATATGGGGAAACCAAGTACCATACATGGAAAATAATGTTACTGGGGATTGTGGTGTGTCATACCTAGTAATTGTAGTCCCCATAAAGTGACCAGATATGTTTTTCTAAGTGCATACAAGTTAATAGGGAATCATATTACATGTTTATCTGTCTATTACAGTTACATGTATTATTACTATGTCATTATTTCCGGACATATTATCTTGATTAAATTATGATTCATGTCATATGGAAGACTAATATTTAGGATATAATTAATTTTTATGATATTTTATATACAAGCCATGATATAGAAATGTAATGATAATGTTCTTATTCCCTTATGCTTATATTTATACTTATATATCTCACATGTTTACCCTTACTATGTTTCTTGATCTCACCCATTTATTATGTTTCCATCCTCCTGTTACGAAGATATGTATTCTGTATAATATTTATAATAAGGGTATTAGTCATAGAGAATCTTGTCAGAGATAATGTATGCCACTTGGGAACCATTGTTTAAGACTCAATGATTACAAATGAACTAATCTAATCTAGTATTGGATCGTATATATTATATAATGTGTTGAGTATTATAAAAAATGGATGCAGTTTTAATGTATATAGCATGAGGAAAATTACAGTTTGAATTAGTGAAAAATTTTAGGTATCCATTTGAAAATGGGATGAGAATACCTTAATGAAAACCATATAGACATGTATAATGTAATGTTTAATGTGAAGAAAGGTCTAGAAAATTGTCCTTGTTTTTTGTTAAATAATAGATTGAGTGGATTGCTTAAAATATATCCCTATTTAGATAATTCAAGTGGGTATTCCTCCAGAATATATGTACATAGGGGTAACAACCACCAGAACACCATATTGATCTAGACTCTATCCAGTAATGGTGCACGACAATAGCCATTTCTACACACCTAGTTTGACACTCCAAGGGGATAAGCCTTCAAAATTCCCAAAAATCGTCATGAATAATAAAAAAATATTTAAATATGAGTTGTATATTAAATACTTAGGATAAAACTGAGGTCTCATAAATAAAATCAGGTTTCTTAATTAATGAATTAAATAATTGTAATTTTCATGATTATGTTGTCACTCAATATGAAAATTGCTTCTTAATCTACCTTTTTTTGTTTTAGTTAATGGTATGAACCTATAGAAATAGTGTAATTGTTGATTATGATGGAAAATGAATAAATTTTCTTCTTATAAAACTACATGATATGGGAGCTTTAAAAAAATATCATTTCTATTCTAACACATATTTCCTTGGATATAAATCATGTTGAATACCCAAATGATCAAAGGATGTAACAAAATTATGTTGAGTCCATAATGAGGTAACATCCATCATATTTCAGTGGATCTTTGGAGCCACCTACTTCTGGACAATGGATCAATAGAACTGTAAAATTATTCTTAATTCTCTAGTTTTTGGAATATGTGAAAATAATTTTCAACTTTTATCGATTATAAGGAATAGAAAACTAGTTGTGGAAATTTATCGAGAATAAAATACAGTAAAAAATTGAATTCCTAGATTGATATGAGTTCAAAAAACTATTCTCCAATATGTACTTTCATCGCATTCTTTTTAAAAAGCCTAAAAAATAGTTCCTTGAGTAAAAGAAAAAGTTTTCTGAATCTATATGTACCAATAAGGATAATTTCAAAAACTTATCATTTTACACTTATGGTATTATTGTCCAACTTGAATGTATGGTTGACTAATACTTTAGGGGCTTAAATCCAAATTTAATAAGGATTTTTGAAATAAGATTCATTAGTATCTATGAAAATATTTTATGTTGAATGATCATGGTTAAAAATAAGTTTGGAGTTACTTATCAATATCATGGTTTTAATAACAAAATGATGATTGAGTTAAAAGGATCATCTAAAAACCATAGAGAGATGAATATGGGCCTTCCATTATGAATGAATTGTGGAAAAAACAAGGAATGGATTGTCATAAGGGGTATAAAATAAATTTTTAGTGTGGAAGGGAATTCCATCGGTCTTGGGATTGTTAAAATGAATGGATGGTTATGTCTAATGATGCCAATAGTCGTAGAGATACACATAATGAATCTCATACAATTTACTATTTCATGTGTAAGTATAATTGGAATTATGCTAACTAGTTCCAAAACCAACTGGTTAGTGATGACGATTAGTGTCAAAATCCTCTTAAACTAAGGGGAAAGGGGAGAAATCGTGTGTTCATTGTTTCTGAAGAGGGTTGTGATTACCATATTCTGAATTGTATACATACCATCTAATATAGAACAACTAATGTCTTATTTAATTATGGATATTCCCACTATTACATATCTATTTATTTTCATTTGGGTATTAAGATTCCACCCAAATTTATATATTTGGAATTAATTGTGAAAACCCCTTATGGTATGATGATTTAATCTAAATTCAATGATTCCTATTGGGTTAACCTTTGTGGGAGTATTTTTCGTATAAATATTTTCGTTCATCCTTTGGTTGTATTAGATATCGTCATAGTAATGGATTTTCTTTCTCTACACAAATCTATCATAAATATTAATTAAATAGAAGTTATATTTTACGTTTCAATCCAAACTATGATTGTCTATTAATGTGATGATAAGTTAAAAATTATTATGGAGACTTCATCCATTGAATGTGTCTTAATTTCCATTTAGAAGGGTTTTTTTGTCTAAAATGGTTGGGGAGAAAATTAACATTGAGGATATTCATATTATATGGATGTTTGTGGATTTATTTCTTGAATAGTTTCTTTTCCTTGCACCAATGTGATGTTGAGTTATCTCTAGAACTCATACCTAGTTTCACACTAATTTCAAATAATTCCTATAGAACGGCCACAATTTATTTTCATGAATTAATGATGAAACTCCATGTAAACCTTGATGAGGTATTAATTTATAAAAATTAGTCACCATGGCATGAACCTATCCTTTTTGTGAAAAAAAATATTGATCGGTGAAATTATGAATTGATTATCCAGATTTGAACTAGATTAAGAACAAGTATCATCTTCTCCAAATTAATGATTTGTTTTATCAACTATGTGGTGCTCAATACTTTACCAATATTAACATTCATTATGGATATCCTCATTGGAGGGTCGAGAGAGATGATATACCCAATAAGACATTCTATAAAAGTTATACACTCTGAATATATAGTGATTCATTTTTGACTGAATAATGTCATTCCTATCATCATATATTTGATTAATATATTATTTAGAGATTACCTCAATCAATTTTTTGTAGTCTATATAGATGGAATTCTTATGTACTCGAAGAGAAAGGAATAGAATTAATACCACTTGAAAGTTGTACTAATGTAATAAAAGAAGAAGAATTTGTATGAAGAAAATATAAAAGTGAATATTTTTTCTGAAAAAGGATTCATTTTGGGTCACATTATTTTAAGAGGTGGTATATAAGTACATTCATCAATAAAAGAGGCTATTGAATGATGGACTATGCTAACCCTGGTGAATGAGATACGAATGTTTTTCCTAGATTGATATTATTAATGTTTTTTTTATAATTTCTCATGAATATTTAATCCTCTGTCCAGGATAACTAGTAAGGGGGTGAAGTTCCTCTGGATAGATGAATGTGATGAAAATTTCATGGAACTAAATAAAATGATTGTCAGTAACGCTATCCATACATTTACTTGAAAAGTAGAATGGTTATTAATCTAAAAGGTTTCTTCCAAGAAAGAATTAGGATGTGTTCATATGTTGAATAAAGTTTTTATAGCCTATATCTGATGAAAATTGATGATTAATGATAAAAAATACCAAACTCATGAATTGGGTTTTAATTTTAACATTAATGATATGGAGGAATTATATTTATTGATAATAATGTGATATATATACTGATCATAAATGTCTGATATTTAAATTCGTATACAAGATGTTTATCATATCCCTAAGAGGATTTTTAGGGCTGAGAAATTATTTTGAATGGTCAACAAATTACCACCATATTAAAGTGAACAAGGTGGATGATGCTTTGAGGTTAAAGGGTAATGCAATATTATTAATAATTAGGAATGAAAAGTTCCAATATTTCTCATTATGCCAAGATGGATATGGAAATAATGAAGGAATGGGAAAAATATTATCTTGCATAATTTAATGTTCATATCTCTATAAATGTAAAGATCATATAGGCATAGAAAGAATATATAGAGTTGAAAAAGAACGTTAGAAAAGTTCTAGACTTTATCCATGATGTGTATAAAAATATAAGGATCAAGAATTGTGTATGTGTTTTGTTCATACCAAATTTGAAGAAGGAACTATTAGATGAAGATAATAAATATTTTTTTATCTATATATCCTTTAAGTATGATGATGTATATATATTTGATAGAATAATTCTGGTGGCATGGAATGAAGAGGGATATCACAGAGTTTGTATCCCGACCCATGTTATGCCACATGTTAAGGCAGAGAGGAAAGAATCTAAGTGGATGTTTTATCCATTACCAATTAAAAAATAAAAATGGATGAATATCTTGAAGGATTTTTTTGTTGGACACACCAAAACATTAAATCTGAATAATGAAATATGGGTTGTAGCTGAACTTTTTACTATGTCGGTACACTTCATCACTATTAGGGAACAAATCCATATGGTTATTCTTTCTAGTATATAAATTATTGTAGTTATAACGTTTCATGGTGTACCAAATTACATTTTAACTAATTTTGATATGAGGATTACATCTTTGTTTTAGAAAATTCTGTAACACAAACTTGATTCAAAATTGAGTTTTAGTACTACATTTCAACTTCAAATGGATGTTAAATCTGAAAAATCAATTCAAACCATAGATGATATATTGTGATGATTTTCATTGGATTTAAAATGTGTTTGGGATTAAAACATTTACCTATTTGTGTTTTTTGAAAACAATATTTTTCACTCTAGAAATTTGATGAATCCTTTCTAAGCCCTCTATGGAAAGTGATGTAGTGATTCACCATGTTGGAATGAAATTGGAGAAAGAAATATATTGGTAACGAAGATCACTGAAGAATTGGAAGAGAAAGTTAGAACTATTCTACAACATATTAAGGAATCCCAATTTAATGATAAAATATTTCGTGATAACGGATGTAGTTATCTATAATATTATGATAGAGAGAAGGGTTTTCTATGAATTTAACAATAGAAGAAGGTTATGATGTATGGGATGAAAATAAAATGAATCCCTAGGTATATAGATACCTTAGATATTCTTGATGATTTTAGGATAGTATCCAATAGCATGGAACTTCATCCAAATCCATCTCGATTCCATGAAGTGTTCTATGTATCTCTGCTCATGAATTTCATACATGTTCCTTTATATTTACTAAACTAATAGGTCATCCTACTATAATATTATCTTTCTTATGAGGAACAAATAGTTGATATTATGGATCATATAGAAAATGTTTTTCCAAACAAGACCTATCACCTAGTCAATATTTTGTTGATGGGTAAATATTTATTGGATGAAAAATGGGACACTTATGATATTACAAGGATTAAATATTATCATGTTTTTATGAGAATGGTGAATTTCGAGGGTGAAATTCATTTTATTGGAGGTAGAATGTAACTCCCATAGTTTTTATGACCATTTTTTCAAATAATTTAAAATGTCATTTATTTAATGTGTTTCAGACTTCACAAATTTTATCCTTCATTATACATTAGAATAATTTAGCTTGTCCTTCATGAGACACCTACATGGACCATGTCACACAAAACACAACTTTTCTATGAAATAACATTTTATTATTAAAATCATATAAACAATATTTTTATAACATATCCATTAAACATAATAATATGTAATGTAATAAATAATGTTTAAATTTTATTTAAAATATTTTTATATAAAGAGAACATATTGATATTAACCAATGAAAATTATTTTAAAATATTTGTATGTTTGAAAATATTATTTTATCAATTGAAAAACAAATTATCTATTTCTATGAACATTAATAAAATTAATTTAGACCCATTAATAAATTTTAGTTGATAAAAATAACATCATTTTATTAATCAAAAATTTAGAATTATCATAGGATGATTTTTTGGGTTTTTTTTGAAAAACTTCATTTTTCATGAATAATGGAAAATCATAATTTTATAAAAAACATAATTTTTCATGTAAATAATATATATGAATAAATTATATTTTTTAATTGGTCTTAACATTTCAATTGAAAAACCATAGTTGACCACTGGGTTTTAACAAGACACTTGGGATAGACCCATGACTAATACATCCAGTGTCATTGCATCTTTGAGCATATCACAATAAATTTCCAACCAATATTAAACCATATCTAAATCCTAAGAAATCCAGTACTATCGGGATTTTTGCAATGTTATTATGATATATTTTATGGAATCCAGTACACTACTTATTACTCATGGGGTTGTGGGACCCTCTAAAATCATCTCATGTATATGTCTCAATGAGGGTGCTATATCCCACAAATTAATCATTATAGAATACTATTCACATTGAAGGTACTGAATCCCAATTGGATTATCTCACATATAATTCTCCTTATGGGTAGTACCTCCCACATTTCCATCTTTTATATCACATCATAGATAGTGCATCCCACTTTCCCATATCATTGGCCCAAGAATAAATGTTGGATCCATTGAGAACAAATAAGGTTTCCCATGCACCTGAGTAAATCATATTTGGTAATCCATTCAACTAAATCAACATAATATATATATATATATATATATATTAAGAATGACTTCAATCTACCCAATATCATCCCACACAATAGAGATCGGTCTCTTAAGAACACACCCTATTATTTTAACTAACTCCATATACATCTCACCATGTTGAATCTGATTCTAAAAAATCTCTAAAAATTAATGTTTCACATTCCCTTTACTACCCCAACTAGGTTTGTAAAATAACAATGTTACCTTCAAAATCCCCTAAGTTACATCATTACATAGACTATAACTTGGGTTCTATTATCCAATTCCCCCTCTTGATTCAATTACCATCACTACAAAGGAATAACAACTACCACAACAATCATTATCAAAACATGACCTCACTAAAATAGTTTGAAAATCCTCTAATGCAATAGTATTAAGTTATTACATAGTAATTATCTCACATAAAAAGTCATCACAGGTTCGTCTTCACCCCCTATCCTATCCACTATATAACCATTGTAAATCCTACCTGGTACTCACATCCCATTTGGGGTAGAATATTTTCCCCACAAGCATTATATCTATAATAAAGGCCTTAAATAATCTCATGTCCACTATGTTATACTATGTCTATTAATTAAAATCCTATCTCATATCCCGTGTCAATGGTTCTATGGGGACCTTTATTGTCTTACCACTATCAATGTGTGCATTTAAATAACTCCCCTCAGTTTTGGAGTATCAAAAGTTATGTTATCATAATCCTACCCAAGTCCTTCAGTAGCCAAGAAATAGTGTCTATTCATCAGGGTCCATCATGGCACTTGACACATTGGTTGGCCTATGAATAACATATTAAGGATTCCACTCATTGAAAATAAAAGTATCACCCCACCCTTTATCAAGAATAATATATCACATTTTCATATAAATGAAATGAATTTATAAATGGGGACTGTTATGAGGACAACCAACCTCATTTATTAAGATATTTCCATTATAATTCAATAGCCTAATATCTCTTATATAACCTTTCAATGACTCATCCATATCCACCTAATAACTTCAATAAACAAGATGGACTATCTTATGTCACCATATATAAATTAATCTACAATATTTATTTTTAGAACTATTTATATCTAGATTTACAATTTACTACATTTAGGAATAACCACCCAATTTCTTACCTAACACTCTCATTACTCTATATCTACATCAAAAGGCATGACATTGTCTATTGAAATTCCAATGGAACAACCCTTCCCAAAAAAATATAAATTTATTATCTAGAATTATCCAATATAATAAAAAACAATAAATGTTTTCATAGTGAAACATACCATTGAAAATTATGAATATTATGACATGTAGATATCATCATAGGATATCCCCTAACTAGGCAGATAAAAATACACATTAATATTTTATGATTTCACCATGATCTGGTGAAATCATCCCCAATTTCAATCCTAAAACCAAATAGAATTCACTGGAATGTAAATAGGAATGTGAAATAAGGAAAAAATTATATATCTTACCATAGATAATTGTTGAAACACACCCAGGACCATCCCATGTATAAGGAAATCAAGAGAGGGAAAGTGTAGGTAGTGTTTGGATGAAATTTACACCTACCATCCATTGAATCACCTAAAATACCATATCCTGATGGTAAAATTATATACCCCACATTCTAAATTCATAACCCTACATCTATATATGGTGGTAATAATTTGGTTCATAGAGTGAAGAAAACAACGTAGATGAGATATTTCTCTAAATTGATATTTTCAATGTGTGAACCCCTAGCTCACAATGTGACTTGATTAAGGAAGAGACCGATGCTCCTTATACCCCACTAATATAATGAAATTATAGAACTAAGGCCATTCATAGCATGAATTTCACATGACATGTTGTGAATGGAATTCTGCTAAATTTTTTATTATCCCAAACACTAAGAAAAATCAAAAAAAATCCCCCTGAACACGTGGTTCATCTACTGAGCCTCAAACCAAATATAAAAAAACTTATTTGAGATGATAAATCAATAGCAATCTAGGTAGGTGTCCCAATTTTAAAAATTAAAAACTCACCAATTCATAAATTCAAATTTCATTTTGAATTACCAATCCAAAAGGAAAACAGTTTTACTCTATGTGTATGTCAATTATCAAAAAACATTCATCATAAAGAGAATTTATGATTCCCTTGATGTGAAATTAATAACTAAAACACCATTACATCAGTATGGTTAAGACATAAAATATAAGTATTCTTCGAATGACTACTTATCTATATACAATGTGGGAGAGATGGTATATCAGATCTGAAATTCATGGACAGAATAATGATATAAATTTAGGATTCATCTAAAATCAATTAGGATAATACATACCAAAATTTTACTTTGACCCCTAGAAAAACAATGCCCTTCTAAATAATACATAAATCACACGTATTACATATGATTCAAGTCATAAATATCCTAAATATTTTTTAAAAACAAGTATAATTAAAATAATGTAACTTTATAATATATATGTGTCATTAACATAACTTTTATCTCCAAATAACATTTAACAAACCTTTAATACATAATTATTCATTGATAAATTTTTCCCATTACTAACTTAATATATTATATATTCAGATATTAAATCAATTAAATACATATTATTACAATCTATAATAATATTAATTTTTTATTTCTTTCCATCCTTGAAAATTTAAAATAAATATCACCCCTATATGGGGAACATCGTTTCCTAGAGATTAATTCACTTAAACTGAAAATTAATTTTAACACACATTATATATGTCCATCATGGACTTTATTCTAATAGAGGTGATCCACACCTAGAAATCAAGAGTTTTATATCAAAAAAAATAATATCTTGTAAAGAAACATTGTTTATTATTAATAATGAAACCCTCTAATGAATAAGTATCATGTAATATAAAAACATTATCTCATAATACCTCATAAATAATGATACAAACATGGTTTAATATCATTACATTATTTATTCATATAAATAACATTTGGGTTGATAGACATCATCAATCATGGATAATTATTTAATAATGATACTCCTATTGGTTAATTAGTACTCACATATCTCTTAATTTCTATGGTGGTAGATTTTGTCTAAAAAATTATATCAATACCATACCACCATTGAAGAAACCAATTCCAGTTACTCCGCCACAAAATATATTTATTTTTTTATATCACACATAAAAGTATGAATTCTAATGAAAACATTAATAAATATATTGGTTTGAAAGTCCAATACAAATTATCAAAAATAGGAACAAATTATGATTCTAAAAACCTATGGGGTTTTTATTTGTGGGATGGCCCTTTGGATCTCATCTACTTGAGATCACTAATTTTGAACGTCATGAGAATAATTATAACTTCTTTTGAGTCCCCAAAACATGATATAAAAACATCAACTATTTCACATCAGTATGATGTATCCCACCATATGATATATATTTAAGATTATGGTCATAGTATCTCATGGATATCATAATAGATGGGAACTTTTATAACATATTGATAAAAAATTAAACTATAGACATTACCACATTAATAGTATAAATAGAAGTTATGACACTATTAAGATAATATAAAATCAATTTTAAACCCTTATATATAAGATATGGGAATCAAAAAGTTTTTTCACATTGGATCAAGGGAACCCACTTTAACAACATTTAATGGAATATTAGGCTTGGTTATTCAAACATTATTTGTTTCATAAAAAATCCAAACCCAAAAAATTTAAAAAATTAATATTTAATACAATAGAACACCTAACATTATGATTATAGTTTGATAGGTAAACCACCTAAAGAGATATTCAGACCAATTTGGGAGGTTACAACTATAAGGACTCCAAAACATAATCATATTGACTTATTTAAAACTTCTATTAATTATAGTATAACAAGTAAAATGTATTACTTTCTAATTTTTTAGGATATTTTTCAAATGTACTTATGTTTATTTTATCACTCTTAAAAATGAACATTTATCAGATTTATATACATATATTTTATATTTGTTCAAAATTAAAATGTTTACATAATATTATCAACTAGAAGTGATAATTTTGGTTAGTTTTAAAATATTTCAAATGAAAATTATTGTATTATAAATGATATTTTAATAAATTTTCATCCCCTTGGACCCTAAGAAATATGGTGTTATATAATAGAAAAATATAACATGATAATAAATGTCCAGAACCAAGATAAATGAATTTAAAACGCCTATTTTTTTGTAAGAATATTGAAATATATAATACTATTTTTTAATATTGATATCTTTTGAAACCTATTTTAAATAAAAAACAATAAAAGCATAGTAATTTATGATAACTAAGAGTTAGATAATATAGTGTATTTTTTGTAATTATTATATTCTCAACAATAAATATTTCAGAAAAAACATTGGTTCATAATATCAAAATGGAATTGTATAAACCTTGATATTGATATAATAAATCACTTTAATGCTTTTTAATATAGTAATATTCATCATGAAAATATTATGTAACTTTTAAATAAAAAAGGAGGGACTTTTAAGTCAAATCATTATTATAATGTTTATATAAAAAACCTAATTTATAAATTTATTTATTTCAATTTGAGAATAATAATATAATTTATTAAATAAATAAATATATACTAACATTGGGTGAGTTTTTGTGGATTTTTTTGAAAATATTGATTTTTTATTAAAATAATAAATATACATAATTTTTTTTTCTAAAATTGACATCCTTATACAAGAATTTATTTAATTTAAATGTAACAATATGTTTTTAATATTATTTAATGTGACATAATTCATATTTATTTATTTAAATATAATAAATTACTTTTTATTTAACCAAAACTTATATGTTAGTATAGGGTTTTTGGGATTAAAACGAGCTTTATCTTAAAACTAATTTAATGTGCATAATAGTTATCCATTTTAATTATTAAATAATTTCTAATTAGAATTTTTTTTCAATGAAATCAATGTATTATATATAATTGAATTTATTTTAAATTCTTTCAATTATTATTATTAATAATTTTTTTAATATAAATTAATCAATTTCACGAAAATTACACTTCCTAAAACCATTGTTCTTCATTGCGTCTGTGGGTTTAATTATTAATTGAATAAACAAATCATGATAATTGAATATAGTAAAATTTAAGTATATAAATTTATATATATAATATGTAAAAGAATTCATTAATTAATAACAAAAACAATAAAAAGTATTTAGTTCGGTTAAGGTAAAAGTTGATTACCCATGGGTTAAATTAAAATAATAACAGTTAAAATTGTCAAACCAATTGCCTAAAATTTATTAGATGTCCATATTTTAAAATTATAATGTTTAGGGCTCAATAATGGTCCATTTTTCATCTTTTGGACAGGTTAAAAATTTGGGTACGTCATTTTTTATTTTCAAAAATCACTTGTGTGCCAGTTACAAAACTTATAAAAGGCCAGATTATATCCTCTTCTCATCACGTGGTAAAATCCATTTTACAAATAATAAATACATTAATATATTCCATAATTCTCCCCCAAATACTAATATTCCTATGATTGATCATAAATACATACTATAAAGGCTTATGGTGCTTACCTAAGAAGGTTTCTTTATAAAGTGGTATCATTCTTATCTGACCAACTATATTTTATATTCTTCCACATATATAGAATATTATCCAACAAATATTTCCAAAGAAAAAAAATATCTCCCATATAATTAGATATTATTATGTTTTTTTTATCATATAAATTAATCTCTTCATCCATCAAATGGGGTATAAAATAATCACTCATGTGTTTGGAGGACTGCTGCCTCATGAACTCATGTCATACTCTTCCCATAATCAACTACCAGAAATTTTTTAATGATTTATTTAATGAATATATTATATTTTATTAACATATTTAAACCATTTTATTTCTTATTTCACATATACCTATCTAATTTCTAATTCATTACGGATGTAGTAGCATTGATCATTTGTATAGTAGACTAGATCCCCTTGAAGGTTCTGATTCATTCTTCACTGACACATCACATGGAATTTTATATGGATATATTTAATGAATTAATTTTCTATAAATGAAATAATAATGTTATTAATTATATTTTATAATTATGAAAATAATATGTATCATTTTCATTCTTACATTGAAAAATTATAATCTCATTTGCACACATGTGGACTACCTCCTTTATTAAGCAATGTGATTCATCGTTCATCCATAAATATGATGGGTTATATATGATATAATATTTTAATAAATAATACAATAATTTTGATTTTTTAAATTCTATAAAGGTTAAATATTTCATACATTCCTTAAAAAATGATCATTTAAAAATTAGAATATTAATCATACAAAGGTATGACCTATCATCTATAGGTTCATAAAGTAGTCCATTTTTCAAAATGGTATTTCATGATGGTTTTTTATAATTATTATTACTTTTAAATATGAAATTTATTCATGATTATTATTCTTTATATGTTTATTAGTGACCACTTTAACCAATATTCATCCTGATAAATTAATTTTTGTCACATTAAAAAAATATCCTAGAAAGGTCCAATGCAATATAAAATGATTAAATAATCATTCATATTAATGTAAAATATTTTATAAAATTAATAATAAACAAAAAAAATTATTTAGAAATTAGATAATAATTTTTTTATTATTATTTAGGAATATTAATAATGAACATGATAAATCAAACTAAATGTAGGGGAACTGACACAATTTCAATTCACTGGGGAATATTTTGATGTTATGCACCTATGTTATTATTGAAGATATATATATATATATATATCAATTTACATGTTTTATATTATTAGGTTAATGTTTTTTAATTTTATTCATTCATGAGGATTAATATCTAACTTGTCCCAATTTATAATGGACTCTTCATTTAAAAAATCATATTTTAATGTCTTCCTTAAAAATCATTCCCTTCAATCTTCATATTTTTAAAAATAATTTTTATGTTTTTAATATAGAGATAAATTATTTATACTGTATATTTTATATATATTTTTTATTTAACTTAAAAGTTATTCATGTGTGTTATATGTAACATTTTAACAAATTACAAAAGGAATTCTATATTGTTAACATATATTTTGATAAATAATTTTCCCCCATAATGAACGTCATTTTACTTTTTAATTACATTTCATTATTTCATGTTCTATACAATGAAAAACAACTTCTGGATTTTATGGTTTTTTTATTGAAACTGGGTTTTTAAAAGGGTTGGATATTTTAATAACTACAAATGTTTTCTAATAGGTGCATTAAATATTTTATGAGTGTAATGTTGAAAAATGAAAAATTTTATGTATTATGGATTTATTTTTTGTTCGTTGAAGTCATTTTTGTTGAAAAGTGGATACATCAGAAGCCTATGATGGGTGATTATGTTATAAATAAGAAAACGTGGTTACATTATAAACTATGGAAATGTTTTTATGTTATTAATAATGGTTGTGTGGGTCTGGGATTTCCATCGAATAAATTAGGTATCAAAGTCAACCATTTGGTTATATCATTTATATGAGTGATATAAATAATGATAGCCCATGATACCAATATGATTTATTTATTAATTATACATTATGTAATTGTTTTCATTTAAAAAAAGGGTGTTTTTTTAAAGGTTAAAATGAATTATATTTTCCCCTCAATGATCATTAATATTAAGGTAAACATTTAAGGGGGTTTTATGTTTTCAATAGATTAATGGGTTTCATTCATTTTACGTACCTTAAAAAGTTTGTTTCATATACTATTTTATTATTAAAAAATCAAAAAATATAATGATAGGTAATGTACAGGAAGAGTTCAGGATTAATTTCTAGAAATTATTTCATGAAAACCTATGTTTTGATTTAAAATTTTATATGGTTGGAAAGAAGATAATGATATAATGTTTTAACTTTTTATTATATGTTTTGGTTATGAATAAATTAATACCAAATAATATTATATAATAATACTAAATAGTTTCTCAAATATAATATAATTAATTGATTATTATTAATTATGTAATGATTAATGTCAATATCCTTTAGGTATTATTATAGGGTGGTGTATAAAAATTATGGGTTAGTATAATGTTACCAGCATTCCTAATAAAGATATTACATTATGGTTAGTTTGAAATGATATAGTTCTTTATGATAACCATGTTGCATCATGTAAATATTTTTGGTACATAAAGGTTTTCCAAAGAGGAAATAAGAAATCAATATTGGGGTGGGACAGAGAAAAAAATAGCTTCTCAAATAATTATCCTGATATGGTATGAATAGAAACATAAGATTTTTTCGATGATGGCTGAGTTGATGCATCTTTTAATTGTGGTGGAATCCATTCTATGGTGACACCGAGTATACCATATAATAACATGTCATTACTACAAAAATTTAGGACAAAACATTATCCATCGTTTAGTGGATCATATGACCCCATGATAGCTAATGGATCGATGAAATCGCAATTAAATATATCCCTTGTCATGGGATATTAAAATCCTCAAAATGAAAGTCTTTCTATTTAATATTTTGAAGGTGATGAAAACATGTGGGGGTCCTGGATAAAGAGTATCCATAAAAGGGGATCGATTTATTCCTTATAATAGGAAGAATTTAAGAATATTTTCCTTCAGATATTTTCATAAGGCTGTTCATATTTGGATGGAAAATCAATTCATAGAATTGAGGGAAAAGGATAAATATTTGGTTGTGATATGTGATGAAAACATCACTTGATTAACTAGGTATGTCCTGAATTTTATCGCATACCAAGATAGAAATATTAATTTATTTTATGCGGGATTTAAGCAGAGATAATAATGGGAGTTAGCTTATTATAAAATCAATATCTATGTGAAAATTGTGCAATGTCTTAAGAAGGTTGATATAGAGTTTTATAATGATCATGTATTCCATGAAAATAATACAATGTAGAGATCCAGTTGGAAGGTAATGAGGAATAATTCATCATATAATACAAGAGATAATAAAACCAAGTTCCCATCATGTGTGAATTATGATAAAAACATCTGGGAGATCATCTTATAAAGTATGGTATGTCTCTTATATGTGGTATATTTTTTCATATATCTCATGAATAAAAGAAAAATTATTAGATAAAAATTTAAATTCAGAAGGTAAAATGGTTCAATTGAAATGAGTTTGGGAATTATGTTAATACGGGTCTAGAGTAGGTTAGTAAACATGAAAATAAGTGAGATAAAAATTAAAATAGTGAGGGGAAATTTTTTTCTACTTCTGGGATTGATATTCGGTCAGTAAATGATGTGGTGTAATGTATATTGTTAGTCTATTTGAGTATTGAAAATACCTTATTAGACTCTAGATCATTACATTAATTTATTTCTATGAAAATTTCATGTGAAATTATAATATAACCACATGAATATAAGATTTAATGCATAGTGAAAAAAATGAGTGGAAACATTAAAGAAGAAAAGATTTACCAGAATATTCATAATTTTATAAATGGGATTGTCTATCGTGAATATTTTATTAAACTATCCATAGTCGAGTTAGATACTAGTTTAACTATGTGTTGTCTTTCATTTTATCATTGTAATATATTTTATAGGGAAAGGATTTATTTTTCTTAACTTTGATAACATACCAAGAAGGTGAGGAATTGATTATTGATTAATATGAATGTATCCTAGATCATTATTTTCAAATGATGGAAAATATTCAAATTAGTGATGTTAAATTAGAATATAAATATATACGTGTATCTAATAATTGTTTTATTGGTTTTATTCCTTATATAGAGGTTTAGTTTTAGTATTTAAAAAGGGCATTATACTATGTCTATTTCTAAACACCCTTGTGCAATGGGTCAAGTGATATTTATATATTTGAAAAAGAAAATGAATGTGTTATTATAAAAACGTTTCTTGGAACGGATAACCTTAACATGGGGTGATTCTATTTTTGTTGTTAAATACAATGACAGTTCAATGATATTTTTCATCCATTATATAACCTTGAATAAAATTATATTTTAGAAAAATTTCCCTCTTCCTCATATTAATGATTTTCTTGAATATATCTTGGGGGAATAGCTTTCTTTTGAAGGTTCATTTCAGGTTGTGGGTACCATCAGCTGAATGTGAAGGATGAAAATAGTCCAAATATTGTATTTCAAATAAGATATGATAGTTATGTGTGTTTAGTTATTCCAATTGATGTTTCCAATGATGCTGTTTTGAAGTCATTATAACTAGATTTAATCGTGAGTTCATCAAAATGTTTGAGGTTGTATTTATTGATGAATTGTTTTTAAATTAAATTATTTAGGAGGAACATCGAAGAAACATAATTACTATTTTTTAAACCTTATATGAAAATTAACTATATTGTAAATATATTTAGGTTCTATTTATATTATAAAATCATTTCACTAGTCCCATTATTTTATAATATGGCATAAAAGTTGACCCATACTAAAATTATTTTTGTTGAAGAAAAAATTAGACCAATAAATTACATATAGATTCATTGCTTTCATGGATTAGTGGGTTACTGTCGATTGTTTGTTGAAAGAATTTCATTTATTTCAAGTCCATGATATAGTCAACATTAAAATGAGTTAAATTTTTTAGAAAAAAAGAATGTTATTTCTGTTTCGGGAAAATAGAATGATGATCCGTGAATGCTCTAGTTTCAGCCCTTCGATCCTGAAATGTTTAATATTTGATCAGTAATGAATTTTTATTAAGATAACTTGGTTGTGAATTAATTCCAAATGATCTGGTAATTTCTTATTCATTATTATAGTTGAAACCTCATGAAATAATTTACCCTATATAAGATCTATAAGTAGTTTCTATTGTTGTATAATTTAAAATTTGGAATAATAATTTGTAAGGAGTAATGTGTGGAATACATATTGATCAAAAAAATCTTTAATGTATACATTAACCCAGAAATATTTTATTTAGAAAGATAAAATATGGTTGAAACTAAATAATTACTATGAACGATCAACTCATAACCATTTTGGAAAATCGAACAACATGGTTGATGTTTTGAGTAAAAAATACATCGACATTTACCATATAATGTTTTGATTGTGGAAAATTTTTATGGAATTGATAATCAATGTCCTGTAATTTTTAGAATGAGGGACATCCATCATTTTGTTTCAATTTCAATGTAGTTGATCCTTTTTTAACGAATTATCAATGATCAATATAAGGACTAATATTGCAAGAAAAGGTAGAATCTTTGAGGAAGGGAAATTTATCATATTTTAATATTTAGGTGTAATGTGTATAGTGATTTGAAAAAAATTTATTATTATTTCCTTTTGATTCCTAATTGAAGAAATGATTGTTGATTGAATATTGTAGTTCTCCATTTCCTATCCATTCGGGGTAGAAAATTATATACGAGGACCGTAAAGAGTATTACTAGTGGGATGGAATTAAAAGTGTTATTTCTAACATTATGGTGATTTTTTGGGATTTTATTTAGTTAAATAAGACCCATTATAGTAGTGAATGACTCAATATTTTCCTATTCTAGAGTGTAAATAGGAAAATATATAAATAGATTTTGTCGTGGGATTACCAAATATTCTACGGGGTAAATATAAATTTTTATTATTATTGATTTACTAACTAAATCACCATTGTTACTTCCCATTTAAGATACAATGTCATTAGATCATATCTAAAGACTATATATAAAATAGATATTTAGGTTTCATTGAGTTCCTCTCTCTATTTTATCATACATTGATCATGGGTTCATATCAAATTTCTAGAAGGGAATTTATAAATATTTGGGTACTGAATTAATTTTCAGTGTAACTTTTCATCCTCAAATGGATTGTTAGTCTAAGAATATAATTTAGAGAATTGAATATATACATTATTCCTATTTGATGGATTACCAAGGAATTATCAATCAATATCATTCCTTGGTTGAGTTTTCATATAGTAGAATATTTCATTCCATTATACAGATGGAACTATTTGAGTCATTATATGGAAAGAGGTGTTGAATTCCATATTTTTAGAATAAATTAAATGAAAGGGCTTTTATGGGAACAAATTCAGAATAGAAAATGGCTGAGAAGGTGTAGCTAATTTAAAAACATATGAATATGGCTTAGAACAGTATGAAATGTTATTTGGATAACTGGAAGAATGATATTTCATTACAGGATGGGGATCATATCATTCTCATTGTATATCCATGCACATGAGTTATAATTTTCTGTAAGAAGGATGTTATAAGTCTATAGTTCATTGGATTGTATGAAATCCTTTAAAATGTTGGATTAGTATCCAATTGAGTGGAATTAGGTTCATGTTTATCACAGGTACATAAAATATTTCATGGTTCAGTTTTAATGAAATATATGTCAGATTCATCTCATTCTTTTGTGCCATGAACTAATTTTGTAGGAAAAAAAATATTTCATTTAAGGAACATCCTTTTTAGATTTATGACTGTATAGAGATTTCATTTCAAAATACTGTGATTCAAAAAGTTGTGGATTTATGGAAATACCATATGGATAAAGAGGCATCATGTGAATAGAAAAACTCTATAAGGGATAGATTTCACCAAAATTTTTATAATTGAATATAATTTTGATGATGTAATTTAAAAAGGGGGGATGAATGTAAAAACCCAAATAAAACGGTTTATATGCATACCCTAAGAAATTTTATATCTTGATTTTATCAATGATCCAAATATTTAATGTTCTTTAAATTTTATTCCTTCATGGGGATTATTATTTAATCGTGAACTAAGTGAAAAGAAACATTTCTTTTGAAAATTTATCTTTAAAACATTAACGTAAAACGATTTCTCTTCAATGTCCATATTTCTAATATTATTTTATGAAATTATATATATTGAAATAAAATTATTATAAAGTAATTTTTATGTATATTGTTACTATATTAAAATGGGTTTCAAAAGGAATATTTTTATATTTTTTATGTGGAATTGTTTGAAAAATGTAATAAAAGAATGTTAATTTTTTATTGTATATGATGATATTGGATTTTTTCATTGTCATGATCATAATGTTATTTCATGAATCCATTGAAATATGTTATGATTTATTCCATTATAACCCCTTTTCAATATTTTTGTACTTTAGAAATGAATAATAGGTTTTTTAATGGATTGATATTTTATTATGAAAAAATGCCTTCTTATTGATAAATAGAATAATTTATGAGTGTGATGTGGAAAATTATTAACATTAACATGTAATGATTTTGTTATTGATCATGGATATTACTAATATTGATAACTGTCTATATTATAAACCATGTATGAGTGGTTATGTATTAAACTAAGGTCTGTTGTTTACATTATAAACCAAGGATAGGTGGTTACATTGTAATCTAGAGATGGGTGGGACTGGAAAACCCTCCAACAGTATGGGAGTTTAACATATGGTTATTAAATTTGTAAGAGTGATATAGGAAATGATTTCCTAATATTAATACATGATTTATATTTTTTTTATAGAATTATTTTATTTGTGAATAATGGGTGCTTTTCTTTCATGTGAAAATGATTCATATTATTTTCTTAGTGAACATTGATATAAAGGTATACATTTCATGGGGTTTTTAACTATTTTAGAAGTTTTTTCCTTTTATGCCCCTTACATATATTTTTTCACTCATACCATGATTTTTTGAAAAACAATTAATGAATATAAGGATGTATAAGGGAATAGAAAATGTCATGTTGAATGTTGTGATGTTTTTTTATGACAAAAATTCAATTTTTTTTAAAAAAAATATGTCTTGGAAATAATGGAGATTAATAAAAATTATTAACATTGTATTATATAGTTTTTCTATATATCTGTTAAGATACAATTCTCTAAATATCTAGACATAAAAATATCTAAAAATATAATAGAATGGATTCATGATATAAAAATAATTCTTATGTAATTCTTATGTCTAAGTCCTTATAGTTATATTTTTGAGATAATTTAAAACTAGTTAATCATATATAGAATGTAATAAAATAACCCTGGGGATTGAAGAATATATTATTTTAAATTATAATGAGAATAAGTTTTAATTGAATAATATTTATCTGGACTAAGTTGAAATGAAATTTAGAGGTTTTGTTTTCATTTTTTGAACCAAAAAATTAATATTAAGATGTTTTGGGGGAGATTTCCTGCTGAAAAATCATGTAAAATGATTTGAGATAACCCTTTAGAGGATGTTATTTGAAATTTATATTCCAAAATTAAATCTAAAAAATCAGAAATTCTTTTTATTATCATTATTATTTCATGTCAAATATTGTTCGCAAACTATATTAATGAATATTTAATATATTATAATTTTTTGTTGGCTATTAAATAAGAATTAGATCACTTTTAATGATACGATATATGGGATTTCATAAAATATAGTATCATAAAACAATCATAAAAACAATATTATAAAGTATAATTCAATTTCAAAAACATTCATGTTATTTTATGTTTATTTTTTTATAGAATTGGGAAAACTATTTCATAACTAAGGGTAAATTTTAAGATATTGTATATTGTTTACACAGAAGTTAGGAATTATGATTACACCCAAAATTAATTTAATATACTTTGTCCCTATTTAATATTATACACCATATTACAGGCAATGGCCATGATATAATTTCTACTCATTCATAGATCATGTGAAAAACATTTTATATTATGGGATGTGATGAACAATGTTCAATAATTGATATAGAAATAAAATACAACCTTCATTCATGGGAAAAATATTAAAATCAGAGAAAATATTTACCAATATCAAATTAAAACATTAAACCTAGTAATAAATCATTAACACAAAATATCAAAAAAACTGTTGTAGATAAAAACATTAAATCCCATATAGAATCTTAGGAAAACCATTATGGATGCATTTAAAACTGGATAACTCTTGATTCCATGTAACACCCAAAGACATTAAAATATTTTCATTTCGAAGTAAATATAATTTTATTTCTTAATTTATTTTTATTAAACCACATTTTAAGGATTACACTACACAAAACAATTATTTGGCTTGCATTACTTGCGAGGCCCACTTTTACCAAACAATAGTATATAAATAAAATATTCTTATTTAATATGATATATAACCCAGCCATTAAATTATATTTTATGAATATCATTAAACAAATTTTTAATTTTATATATACCGTATAATTTTAACACTGATCTAATGGGTTTCTTATACATAATATAATAAAACATTTAATTACTTGGATAAAAGAATTAATTTTTAAATAATTAAGTTGTTTACCATTTGATGGAGTACCCATATCAAATACTATATTTGACACTTTTTTATATTGAATTTGGCATAAATGAACTTTTTCATTGGATGTGGGATATCAAAATTTAGTTTTGATAAATTTTGGGTGTTAATCTGATAACTTTCATAGTTTAATGAATAATAAAAAATACTAATTTGTTTTTCAAAAAAACGTTTTTTATCAAAATAATTTATAATAATAAATTATAAATTTTAATTGTTTTCAATAATAATTAGATTATATTTATATAATTTAATATAATTTATGTAATTTTATTTATTTTCACATTAAAAATACATATAAACACATGTTAATATTTTGATGGTTTTTACTTTTGAAAAACACGTTTCTCATTTGGATAATTGGTATTAATTCTATATTAATTACTAAAACATATGGGTTTTAAATGTCTAAAATTATATTCCATATTAGGAATAAGTGGTTCCATATTAAATTAAAATGTTACTTTTAATTTTTGGGTATTATGAACAGTAACATTAGTAATTTGTTGATTACCGTAGGTAAGGGTAAATTGGTTACCTAAATAAAAAATTAATATAATAAATTACCCTAAAACATATAAAAATCATATGAAATTTATAAAATCTACCCGTATCTTCTAATGTTGAAATTTAATGTTTTAATGGACATTTATTTCATGAATATGACATGGATATTATAGAAATTAATGAATGTGATATAATGTTACACTTTCATTTTATATAAGTATATTAATTTTAATATCTGGATAAACCAGAGATAAAATATAATATGAGTATTATATGGATTATAATATAATAATATACATCATGTTAATTTCTTTATAATATTTATAAATTAATAGTAACCATTAATGATGACTCGATAGTGATGCCAAAATTAATTTATTAATATAAATATCAATTAAATGATATCAAAAATATTAAAATAAATATTATAAGAATGAATTAATGTTATCCACTAATTGTTTAGATGAAGATGATTTGTTATTTATTGTTTAATATAGTTTTTTTTAAAATACCATAATGTTATGTTATTCTTAAAAAATAAACTAATGAATAGTTTCAAAATTGATACTATTGATATTTTAAAATAAATGATATATTATTAAATTATTAAATATTCATAAAAAATGAAATTACTCAAAATAGTTGATATGAAGTTTCATATGTCACCAATGGTCCATTTATGGCTCATTGTACATTATAGAGTGACTATTTGGACCCTTCGTAATTACAATACATGTTGTCAAGGTAAGAGATAAATGAAATAATTAAGGGTAAATAAAAAATATAAGATTTTATAAAATTCCAAAACCTATCCAGAAAATTAATTGGATGAAAAATATTCCTTTATAATCATATTAATACATATTTTTGGAATTTTTTAATGGAAACCAGTACATGAAAATAAATAATATATTATTTAAATAAATGATAGATGAAAAATATCACTATCTTGTATTTAAATATCTTTTATGTGTCAACGTAGGGTCAAAATAAATATATGAACCAATATACATTTTTATTTTAATAGAAATGAAATTAGTTTCATTATATAATTTTATTTTTAATTCTTATAAGTTATATAATTAACTTAAAAGTCTCTTCAATTCTAAATCAATATTTATTCAATTACCATATAAATAGTATAAATGATTTCGATAAAATTAATTTTATTAAATTATGGATTATTTATTATGTATAAAAAAATTTCTAGATCAATATGATATATTATATATATGTGAGATAATTATATTCTAATTACCACTTTGTCTTTTTTGTTTTTTATGTCAAATAAAATGAATAATATTAAATTTGGAAATAATAATATCTTATCAAATTAATTTATTATTTAATTATTTAAAAATTAAAAAATAGTTAAATAATTTCAAGAGGATATGATATAGATAGAAATTTATTATAAATTTAGTTTGTGGTTAATTTTTAATTATTTAGAGCTACAAAGTCTTATTATATTTTAATATTTTGTTATTTCCCAATAGTGTCGCTCTCTTTGCTTATAAAAAGCCTTCTACTCTCACCCATATTCACAACTCCATGAGTAGTCAATCTCATCCAAAAGTTATCCTAATATACTATAATAATATTTACTAAACTTATAGAGGTCTCGGGTTCCAAAAATACCATCCATATTGTCCCTAAGAGGTGATCCAAAGGATGTCCAACGAAGAAGAGGTAATTGCTTTACCAATTCAATCTAATATCTTTTCTTCTTCTACATTCTTATTATATGATATATCCATAATTATGTAATAGATAAATTATCATCCATTTTGTCAGATGTTATTATAAATATGGTACAACCAATTTCTTCCTTTTACAAATACTATGAAAAACAATATCACCATGTGTGCGTGCGTACGGCTTACCGTAT
The DNA here is from genome assembly GCA_963277665.1 of Viscum album. Taxonomy (NCBI): domain Eukaryota; kingdom Viridiplantae; phylum Streptophyta; class Magnoliopsida; order Santalales; family Viscaceae; genus Viscum; species Viscum album. The sequence goes on from OY728134.1 coordinate 554,601,720, forward strand.
CCACACCGTGGTGTAAATATTTCTCATATATATAATATTTCCATAGGTATAATGATGAATATAAAAGATCTAAATAATATATATGAAATTATATTATTTTGGTTTAATTAACATTATATCCATTTCAATTATATTTAACCATTAATGGAATGATACCATCGCCAATGCGCATGTATGGCCTACATTCTCCACTACACGATGTGATTCATTATCCACATTGACAATTAAATAATGATTATAAAATTCATATGACGAGTAAATATAATATTTATAAATATTATATCATTTTTTATATTAATAAATTATATTCAATGAATAAGAAACATGACTTTCATGACTCGGCATGAATAGGAATATGAAGTAGTTAACACTCGATACAATGGTAACACAGAAATATTATTAACATAATGAAATAAGAGGATCAAATATGACATCATAAATAATGATATGGTCCTGGTATAATTTAAAAACACGATTTAAACATTATTAAGGATTTTAATTCACCCTCAACTAAAGGAATTCCCAATGTAATGGTTAATTTCACAATCTCATTATTATCTAAGTTGGTTTATATGTATATATTTACTAGGAAATATTTATTATCCATGTCTATGTTTTATAAAAATATATTTCAAAATATTAATAATATTTATCTAAAAAAAATTAAGTCATTTATACCAATGTTTTAACTTTTATAAAATGATTTCAAATGAATCTTTCTATAAATTTCCAAAACAGTACATTATGGAATTTTCGACAAATTAAGGAAATATCGTTTTTAACATACATGGATCATATGGATAATTCAGCCATTATGTCACCTCAATGTTTTGAAGCTTCCCTTAGATTCCAACATAGTTATTTTTAGATGAAATGTTTTCTTTTATAATTTCTCGGGCATTTAAATGATTTGAAAGTAAAAAAATGGGTATTTCTCTCAGTATGTTCTAATGATTTTAGTAGAATATTTTCATCTATTTCTACATCCTTTGTTATATTTTATAATTTATTGAGGTTGATTTATTATGATACAATCATACATATTGTATTGGAGGTTTTATGATATTTGTTTCTATGGATGTGATTTTTTTTATTCCAGTCATAGTTTATGGTTAGAGTATTAACATTTCGTACGCTAGTTTTAATATGAATATTTATATTATGTTTCCCGCTTATCATATGAGGAATGCATTTGACTTGGTATGTGATGGGTGTGTCCCATTATAGCCTCTCAATGCATCAGTAGGTCTCATGAGACAAAATTGTGTCTTGGCACATGTCCTGGATGGTATGGTAATCGTCCTGGAAAGAAGCCTTGACAGATTGGTTATGATGTCTGACATTATGCATTTTCTTGTTATGAGATAAGAAATTGATATTTCATGTGATTATTCAACTAGTATAATAACTTTTTGAATGATTAAATGTAATTATTTAATTTATTATTTCCCTATTATACCGATGATAATGTGTATAAGTATTTTGATTAAGTTTTATACCCTTACATAGAAGTTTATGCTTATTTATGATAGATTTTGCTATATTATTTATCCTTAATAAGCATCTGAGCTCATCCCTTTCTTCAATTTCATTTTCCCTATGATGTGAAGATCTATATTATTATTGATTTTATGGAATAATCTATTGGATATGATAGTTTTAAAATGTTATGATATCTTGTTTTTCATTTCATGATTTAACGTAAAATTTATATTCGTATCTAGTTATTCCAAGGCTATTAATCTGATCAGTCGTCCAAGATTTTATTTCTTGTGATCATGACAATGGAATAAAATAATTCACTAACATTGGGTAGTTAGGGTCGGTACTTCAAAATATATTTTATAAAAAATAACCCATTACCTTTAAAAACATATAATCATTCGTTATCACCTGAAATCAAATTATTTTCACAAAAAAATTAAAAAGAATAAAATATGTATCTTGTAGGATTATATTAGAAACCCACGGTTACTTATGTTAAACCCAAGTCATAATATCTAATTTCTAGTTATTTATATTGGATTAAAATACCTTGTTATCTCCCACATATTCACTTTCAAATACCAAAATCATTACATAATACAATAGGAAACTATATCGAGATCACATGTCATGACGAGAAATATCAGGCACAGAAGTCATCCAATATGATTCCAAAGAATTTTATCATGAATAAAAATTTTAAATCATTCACCTTATACGTTATAAAAAAATTTAAAACTTATTTCAAACTATATGTTAACGTACATTCCATTTTTTCAAATAAATAATGATATATAATCTTTAAAAAATAACAAAAAATGATTAAAATGGACTCTTCTATGAAAAGTATCGTATCATTATATATTTGTCTTAATAATAAAAAATTCATATAATTGTACAATGGTTTTCATGTGAAAAATGTTAAAATATTATTTTATAATTTGTTAAAAAAAATTAAAAAATGACCAATATGGAAGAAATTAAAAGAAATAATATTTTAAAAACTATAAAAAAATCATATATAGTTGAAAATTACATTAAAACAATTTATGTATAGATTATAACATTCTTGAAACATTTTCTAAAATAATTATATCGATGAGAAATAGTATAAGGAATTTAAATTTTTTATTTAAAAAAATATCCCTTTTGTAATATATATAACATTTAAAAATAATAGATTAAATCAGATAGAATGGGAATGATATTTTAAACAATTTAATTTTAGGAAATCTAAAAGAAATAAATCCATATAGATTTTTGAACACCATAAAAATTGAAAAATGTATTGAAAGAGGCATAAATCTTAATGAAAGGAAATATATATTATAAATCCACCACTATTTGTCCCATGTTGCTTCAAATATTCTCCAAATCAAGATTAATCATATAGATTACATATTGACCCTTATAATAAACATGTTAATATTAATTAAATTATTATTATTAATATTATTTCATTTATGATGATGTTTAAATTAATTACTGAAGTAGTTAAGATTATGTCAAATATTTAACGGTCGTTTGGTTGTTAACTTTTCATATAGTTTTTAGTTCAATGGATTATGAATTGTTAATCTTATCCTTGAAAATATTATTATTTTTATACAAGAAATTTAAATTATAAAGCACACTATGTAAAGTGGTCATGAAAAATGAAACACATCATTTTATGGAGGTGGTTGAATTCAGTAACATGCATGTGACACTTTCATCTGTCTACATGGTAAAAGTAGAAATAAATTATAAAATGTTATCATTTTATATATTCACAAATACATTATATATTTTATTTTCTTCTTTATTTCAATACTTCTGGTTTTATATGTGATACGGTAATTAAAAATGAATCACATTTCTTTATTGAGGTGGTGGTCCAAATATATGCCCATGCAATGTTATCATTAATTGATAGAAGTAAATGAAGGTAAGTGATATCTCAAATTTCCAGAATAGGATTTTTTCATAAATATCAGATATATTCATTTTACACAAAATTTTATCAAGATATATATGAAGGGGATGAAAAACAATCATCACTTCATTATTGTTGTATTCCCCATATATGTACAAGCGATGTTTTTACATATAATAGGATGAAAAGGAGGTATAAAGTATTTAATTCATCAATATAATGGTATATTATTATAGTTATGATATTTAAATCATTATTTTATAATGTTTATAATATATTTATAATTAGGTAGATGATGAAATAATACTAAAATAATTGAGTCAGACTTATACCTTCTCATAGATAACCTATTTGGATAACACCATATGCCTTCCTTATGGTCCCTTTGATGAATAAATGACCTCCAGATTGAAAGGTATGGATTTTATGATAGATATTGGTATATTTGTTGAGATAATTTGTTTAATGTGTGTAAGTTAGTGAGCAGAGGTAGTCCCTTTTATAAATGAATAGAGTTACACACTTCTTTTACATAAATATTTTAAATATAATATATGTATTTCTTAAGTAAAATGGAACCCATAAAACATAATAATTTATGATAAGGAGAGGTAGGACCTAATAAAATACACCAATAGGATTTAATCAAATGTGATATTTTATCATTAAGCCTTATCCAATTATTTTAACCCTTACAGTCCATTAGAGCCTTAACAGAGTGGATAAATTGTTACATATGTGAAACAATTATGTAAACAATATTAAATTAGACCACATTAAAAAATGAGTACATGATGATTAAAAATATGGTATCCATTTTATGATATTTAATTTATAAAGGAGGAATAAATTTCATTTAATATAAACATTTAAAACACATGAAAACAAACATGTACTGAACACACATATTAAGTGTAAACATTATTTTATAATAAAAATATGTGAATAATTTATTCTCATAATAATAATAGAATTATAATTAATGAAATTAATGTTATATAAAGTTTTTGTAATTTATCAAATAATTGAATCATATAAACACACTATAAAATCCAATTATCCAAAAATAAATTAATTATAATAAAATATAATATAATTTCCAAGATGTCAATAATGTCATCCGAAGTATAAAATAATTTGTCAAATTGTTTATTTTAATTCTTATGCACATATTTGGTCTATTAAATGGTTTTTAAATTTTAATTCATTCCTAAATAATGATTAATTTATTAAAGATATGGTATTTGTGAAATAATATTTTCTTAATATTCACTATTAGTCAAAAAAATTACAAAAATCCTTAAAAATACCATTTTGAGAAAATAAATATTATTAAAAAAAGAATTAATATATTTTTATAACATTCAATTTAAAATATCAATAAATTTTACTTTTAAAAAATACTTTTAATACAAGGAAAATAATTTTGAAAAACAAAATTATTCATGTTCTGATTGAAAAATTCAATAAAATTATGAATACAACAATAATCAATATTATTATATAAAATGAATACATATTAATTATACTATTGATTTATTTCTTGGAACACATTGGTTTTCATGACATTAGTTGAACTACCGAATAAAAAATTAATTAGGAATAAATGCACATATAGGAATAAAAAATATAAATTTGGATATATTATTAATAGTAACGACGTATAAGATAATTTTTTAATTAATAATTAAAATGGATATATGTTTATGAAAATTTTACCCCAGATAATAAGATAAAATTTATAATAACATCATTATCATATGCTTCATTTTATGCAATTCAATGTTTTTTAATTGGATTTTAATAGTACATTTCAAGTGGATTTGTTTTTTATGAATTATACGAAACAAAACCTACTAATATTAAAATTGTAAAGCCTCCTAATCCTGATTTAGATCATTATATATACCTTAATGAAATTATCCAAAATATAATATCCTTTTATATATGATTATCTAATTTTCTATTAAAAATGATTTCATAAAAAGAATATTTTATAGAAATTTTTTTATTATGAAAATTATTAAATGATTTTAAATGTTAAAATTTATATTGATGATATTATTTTTGTATCATCAAATGATTTTTTGTTTTGAATTTGTTATTAATGTGTGAAATTCTTTCAGTATTTATTTCATAATGGATCTCTAAAAATTTAATTTGACATCACCATTGTAAAAATAAAATATGAGAGGTTATTTGAATTATATTATGTGAAAAAAATTTACTATCTCAAAAAACATTACATTTTCATAAAAATCATTAATATATACGACTTAACTATCTAAGATATCTATACAAACATAACATTCGTAATTTCATGATCTCAACTAATTTTTATTTTACTATATTATTACTTTATATTTTCAATGGGTTAACATTTCAGTTTTTTCTTATTCATTAAAATATGGGACCGTAGTTTTAGGCATTCTACCCATATAAAATGTACATTGGGTTGTGCCTCGTGGTGAAAAAAATCATAATTTGTTCATTGTTTCTCCAAGGGTGAAAAATCTAGAAATACTCATGGTGTTTTTCTAGGTATGAACAATTTAGGTTAAATTTGGTTGTAACACCATGTTGGGTAAAGTTAAATTTAATGTGTTTTGACCCACCGTAAAATGTCATGTATCATATATAGTAGGTTTCATATTCATATATTGAGCATGTGAATGGTAAATATAGGATAAATTTTATTTTTACTGCTATAACATAAATTTATTTTTAAATGTCTTCATTTCCAGTAGAAAATTATATTAATCACTAATATTACATTAAACATTTTCATTGTTTCCAATTCAGGCCCCTAACTCACTCTTGACCATTCTACCATCATAACCTTGAATGAACACATTTTTGGTCCTTGGACACCCTCGTTTCATGGGTCATATGATAATTTATTCATAAATTAATATTCTAATTACAACACTATACTAAATTATAATATGTAATCTTTTACATTTACAAATTAGAGGGAAATGTTTATTTTTGGTGCATAGTGGTTATGAATATCCCGCCCAACGAAAGATTATACTTCATGGAATATAACCGATTTTTGAAAATATATTTTCAAAAATCATCTCATCCAAATATATATATATATTAATTGTGAGATAATTTCATAGGCTAAGGAAAAATAATAATTATTTTATTAGGTTGTATAAAAGAAATACCACAATTCTTTCAAGGAACCCCAATGGATTTTTCATTAATCAAGAATGCTTTTTATATTTACTCTTTAGTGAGGTAAAGAATGCAATACAAAGTATTTAGTGATTACATAATTTTTTTCTATGAGGTAAAATTATTATAAACCCATAAGGTGGTGAAGGAGATGACTGAATAACATTAATCTACAGTTTCTGGAGATAATAAAAGAAGATTGATGTTTAACAATGGGGAAACAAGATGAAATATAATCCAACTAGCCCAATTTCAAATTTCTTGGAAAAAGATTAACAGAAAATAAAATTATAGAATTGGAAATTTCATCAAGTGTAAAAAATAATGGAATCTTGAAATTAAATATTGAAGGTATAAAAAAATCTATATTATAGATTAAATTATTATTGGGCTTACTTCTCAAACAATGGTTAAAATTTTCCACAACATGAAACCTTAAAATTATAAAAATTATTTTATTGATCCAAAGATAATGGTGGATAACATAAAAAATATCCTCCAATACTTCATGAATAAGGGTGAAAATGTGATATTACTACTATTGTATTTATTATATAATTGAAGTGTTGAAATATACACTTATTATTAAATAATGAAAAAACTCCATCTTGATTCAGGTCCTATCAATTCATTCATATCGTTAATTTTTTTTTAAATATTAATGAACCAACTCAATGAATATAATGAAAAAAAAATTATAAACCAAAAGTGTTTTATTCATTAAATATGAAATTTATAAAATAATGAAAATAAATAATTTTCGGAGTAATATTTCTGTAAATTTATTTATTCCTTATTAGGTTGAATTTAATTCTATAATGGGAATTGATTGTTTGTCCTTATAATAACATAACAGTAACTTCTTTGAAAGTGATATTTATTTCTATATAACAAACCATCATTAAATTTTTTAAAATATGAGTGATAATTATAAAAATCCTTTGAAATTTATTTCTCATCTACGCATACAATTTCTATATAAGAAAGTATATATGGATCAAACAATTGATTAAATGGAGATGATAATACATTCCCATTTTTATGGAGTGTGTTTATTTATTTCAATTTTTTTGTATTGATTTACTTCTGATATAGAGGAAGAGTTGTGAAGGGGAAGTATACCAAGATATATTCCCTTATTTTTGATCCCCTATATAATATCCTCCATAAAACTTAATGATTTTAAGAAATTACATGTCAAAATTTATAATGGTTAAATAGTAAGTATTTCTTCTCTTCATGTTTTTCCAGTCATATTTCGTAAAAATTAGACTGGTTCAATGAACCAATATATTGATTATTATGAGCATAATATGATATGAAAAAGAATAAGTACCCTCTTTCATGTATTATTTACTTACATTATGAACTATGTGGTAATTATTTATTTTCAAAGGTGGATCATTGATTACGACACCATCAATTGTATATAAAAACATGGATAATGTCATTACTAACTTCAATATAGGGCATGTACACTCTGAGTTCATAAATATTCCTTTTAAATAGACTAATTCACTACTAAATTGAAATCTTGATTAGTGCCTTCAATGATTACCTCATAAAATTTTGTGGATGACTTTATAGATTGTATTGTTATATATTTTAATATAATGGAAAATAATAAATAAAATTTTAGAATTCAGTAAATTATTTTTCAAAAGAAGAATTTCATTGAAAAAATATAGTAAATATGACTTTTGGATATGGAATGTGACAATATTATTCCAGGGTTTCATAAGAAAAGTTATACCATTGAATCCATAAATTAAAAAAGTAATTTATGAATTTCTTAAATAAACAATAGTGATAAATACTCATACATTCTTTATATAACCTAGTTAGTATTGATGGATTTTAATTAATTCCCCATAATTTTAAAACCCACAATCTAAATTATCATTTAAAGGATTATTCTTTATCAAGAAACAATATTGTGAATAGATCTTTATGGAGTGGGATAAAATGCTATATAGGGAACTTGTAGCCAAAATATCCTCTTGTGTGGATGGAGTTTTTATATAGAACAATTATTTGTTATGTTATTGGGTAATATGTTCATGAAAAATGCTAATTATAAATCCTATTCCATCAGAATTTTAGAGGTAAGATAAATTACCCAAGTCATGATATTATGTTGTCCATGATTATAAATTTCAATGACTATTTGTAGGACATGTATCTATTATGAATACTGGGACATATATAATGAATATAAAATCATAATGAATATATTCATCTACAATGGGAATAATATGCAAACAAAAATATATCAAGATGAACATTACATATTTCTAGTTATTTGATCTCCATAATGGAAGAGAAAAAACGGTATTGTTCTCTTAAGAAAGAATATCAAAAAAAACATATCCATTATTCGAATTGAGAAGGATCTAATCATCCCATACATAAATAATATTAATATTGGAATCTTTATGGATGGTATGTCATCATATAATTCGTAAATTATATCTTAAATACCTGTGTTAGAAAATATTATGTTGTATCAAGGTTATCATGTAGAGATTTTAATGATGGATAAAAGAATAATAAATGGGAATATATATTGATTTCAATCAATATAATGGTATACATATATGATATAGATTCACAAATTAACTATACCAAAATAAAAATGGGAGAAAGTCAATGTAGATATTGTCACGGGTTTCCCAAATACATATGACAAAAATAATTCCATATGGGTTATAGGGAATAATCTTACAAAAACTATCTACTTATTCCCTTTCTGAAAAAAAATCACTTGACCGTATATCCATGATATATATTACTATTCTTGTGAGACTATATAAAATATTACCATTGATTGTATCTAATCTAAATTATCAGTTCTTATTAATAGTCATAAGAAAACATAAAAAGGATTTAGACACATAGTTTAACATCAATACAATATACCATAATTAGATAAATAATATACCAATAAAGGTCTTTCAAACTCAATATGACATTCTCATAGATTAAATTATACACATTAATGGTGTCTAGGATCATCAAAATCCGATTTTTGGGTTCCCATTCAATAATTTCTCCCACTCAATCATTAAAAAATCTATACATGAATCTCTCTATAGAATTAAATGTATAACTATACTTTTATAGTCTAAAATTAGTGGGAAATCTATTATCATCATAGCTAGTAGAAGAAATAACAATGTAGGTCTAGTGTATTCAATATCATACTGATGTATTGTATTGTAAACATAAGTGATATGATTAAATTCATCTTCATGATTTAATGTATTTGTTTAGGGATAAATAATCATCAGAGTATCCACATGGATAAGAGTTATGAGGTTTTGAAAGAAGGGATTTCATTATCCATAAATAATTGGATTAATTTTTATTTTTCCTCGTATTGGAGTTTTATACTCTGAAAAATCCTTTCCCAAAAAGGCCTTTGACTAATGATGTATTACATGAATCCATATTGAGGAAAAACCAAAAAAAACCCTCACATTCAATGAATTAAAAGGATCTTGTTAGTGAATGACCGCTCTCATGATAAGAAGCAACTGGAAATATTATATTATAGATATATGGTTCCGTGAAATAATAAAACTCATTCTATAAAAGTACTATGGAGAAATCTGATGTATGAAAAATCCCCCGGGGAACATGAGGATATAATGAGAAAATTGTACAATCATCAATTTTAATCATATGGTTGTAGATACAATTAAATAATGAAATTTATGAAATGGGAAATAATGTGACACCTCGTAATTTTTAAACCTTAAAATTTATAATCTCTAGAAATTTGTATTCTATAATGTATAGTAATAATCATACAAGAAAAAAATAATAATAAAATATATATTTATTTCATCGACATAAAATAATAAATTTAAATAATAAAAATAATAAATAAAACTAAAAAATTACAATAGGGAAACAAAATTTACATGAATTATAACATATGTGAAATATATTACCAATATTAGACAAGCTATTAAAAACAATCTTCAAATTGTATTAATATGAATAAATTTGATGTAAATATAATTCATAAATAATGAAGGAAACACAATATAATTTAGGTACAATAGTAATTATTTGATAGCAAGAATAATTAATATTCATTATGATAAATACCTTATCATTGTAATAATGACCTCAAAAATGAGATAATTAAAATACATAATATTTTTATTAAAAATTAATAATATAGGTGAGTAAAAATAATATAATTATATAAAAAAATCATGAATTCATAAAACATAAAAAAATAAGTGTAAAATTTTATTACATGTCTTCTAACAAATTAAGTAAAATTTTATATTTTATTTATATATTAATTTTCCAATTTTGAATGCTATTTATTTTTTATAATACATAATAAATATGTATCAATTTGTTAACAATAAAAACAATGAAAATTATAAATGTAAAAGAATATAGTGAATGAATTAATTATTAACAATATAAAAAATTTCTTCTTCTATATATTACATCATTACATTAAAATATTATATTTATAAAATATATATCATTAATTTTACAAAATAGATTTCATATTTTTAATCAACACATGTAAATTATCTTATTGTAATTATTTATTAATTTCTAAAACCATTTTTCTGTTAAATTATAAAAAAAAATGTTTTTATTGTTTTGATATGTTTAATGATGATATCATGATATAAATATGTATCAAAAAATATAAATTTTTTTCCAATTAGTAAATTATATTTAATGAGTCAAAATATTAATTTAATAATAATAAACATAATTTTCTTACCTATATACCATTTTTCAAGACCATTTTAATATTTTATGATTTTTTTTATTTTTAATTAATATGTATAAAATATTTCCTACATGTTTTTTTATTTGGGTGCATTTAAATTTCATGTAAATCATCATTTATTAATCATATACTAATTTAGCTGATAATAATAAAAGATATTCATATGCATTATTATAAATAATAAATCAAATAATTGTTTTATCTAAATATACCAAATCAATTTCTATATAAACACACCACATACACTATATCATCCACATGTGAAAAAATGTTCCTATGAAATGTATTTTAAATCAAGACACTATAAGCTCCCTTACCTCTTTCTTAAACCCTCTTGTGTGACCAATGGTTTTAAAATCTGGCCAAAGGAGGATACTCAATATGAGATTTATGAATATCAAAATTATTAATCTCATTTAAATTAACCTTTTATTCAGTTTATTATATATTTAATAATGAAAATGTAAATTTAAAATTTATTTAGAAGAAATTTTTTGTTTTATGAAACTATATTATTTGCATTTTTATGAAATATTTTAAAACTCTTATAAAGACACTATATCACTCATGTTTGTTTTACACTATGTAAATAAATAATGATGTCAAATGTTTAAATTATTCCTTTTAAGGTTATAGAAAATAAATTAATACCAATATAATCATCTAATATTCATTCTATGGTTCATTAATGATATAATGTGAATGATAAATTTTACGTTATTAGGAAACACACATAGTCATTTTAAGTGTATAAAACAAGATTATCGAGGCTGATTATTATAATTTATATAAAAATATTTATATATTGATAATAATTTGTTTTAGAATTGTATGAGCCATATATATTGATATTTTTAGAGCTTATAAAAAAATTGTGCATTGAATTCTGGCAATAACATTAAATTGAGGATATTTTCAAACTATGAATTGATCAACATCAATGCGATTGATGAAAGGTATAAATTTTATATAAAAATGTAATAAATAAAATGTAGGTCTTTAATAAATATTAAGAATTTTAAATTATATTAGTTAATTAATTTAACATGACAATTCATATTGTTATTTGAGCATTTCGAACAATCACAAACTCTTGGTAAGGTGTATTTTTCATTCATTATTGTTTTCGATCATATGTTCTCTATCACACATTATCTACCTCTATCTAACTATATATATTATTTATGTATTATATCAATTCTACCTATTAGTACATTTTATAAGTGATAAACATTAATTTATATTAACCTTTTTATAACATTTTGAATCTTAAAAAAACTATTTTCTATTTTTTTCTATTTTCCATAACAAATCTCATATTGTATCTAAAACTTTATTATTACCATAATGGCTTGAAGAATTTTACTATATATTTTTGGTTCTATGGGAAAAAATATTATATATTACCTTATATTCTTTTTATATCCACGTAACTCACCATTTGACTAATCCTCCAGACATCAACATATAACAAATATATTTCTCATGGGTATATTTCTTTCCTATTCCGGTGGTATGGGAATTTTTTTATGGAACATATATTCAAGATGTATTATTTTGCGATTTGGGGACCTAAAATTATTTAAACCCCTAATTGACCAGGTAAATCATATATCTCCTGAGATATTATGTATAGTGTACGAGTAGTGATCCTAACATATTATCTTATGTTTTTTAGTTAGTGAGTATTATTATACGATGAAATGTATTTTTTTGGTGCTACATTCTCATGTTTTTAATGATGACCATACTCTTATAATAATATTTTTATTATTCCATGTTATTATGTGATATTTTATGATACTTCCATTTATTGACTACATATTTCATTTAATAACATGTATAATAATCACATTCATTTTTTACCCTATATTATCCTAAATAGGTATTTTTAACTCACTCTTAATATGAATATTTTTTACAGGATCCCATGTAGTGATATAAATACGATGACCTCTATGATCAACATATGAATTTGAATGTAAATATAACGTATTTCATCTATAAATTATTATATTATGTACCCAATTTACTAAGATATTGGTCTTCTAGATTAATGGGAGTTTTTTTAATTTTAAAATTTATATAATATTATGTTAAAGAAATTAAGGTCATTAAATTCAAGATATCACTTTTAATTTTTTATTTTCAAATTCAAAAAAAATCTATTTCATGTGATGTGTTTTATGTACTAAAACCAAGTTTTGGTACCATGTTCTTCAAAATAATATTTAATATTTAATATTTTCAAATCAACTATATTATTGACTATAATAATCCCCAATGGGAAACTACACAGACATGTTACACTTATATTAAAACTCTAAAATTTATTTAATGTCAAAAATATTTTCTTAAAAATATTATGCTTAATCTGATAAAATCTATTAATAAGAGAGATATATTACTCGACTATATTATTGAATGACTTATTCATTTTCCCAAAAACAATTTAAATAATAAGTTCTTTTGGAAGAGAAGTTTTAAAATCCTCCTTCTTGGGTGATGTTTCAAAAATCATTCCAATTTTGAATATAAACTATTTGTAATATGTATTTATCAATAACAATGAAATAAAATATTTTTTTTACGTTTATTATAATTCTTGTTCTTATGGTGATGTTTTCCAAGAATATTATATCATAACTCAATATTTTGTTTTGTTATCCAATAAAAAAAATTAATCATCTTATACTAGAAACATGTTCCTACATTTTCACTATCCTTTAATCAAAAAATTTTCCATGCATTAAATTCATTTCCAATAATCTATAATATCTATAAATCACATTAGTCTAGTTATCACAATGTTATGAAACACTAATCTTTTATATATATAACATCATTATAATCTGTATTTTTAGATTTTAGCATGTTCTCTCCAATTAAAATTTATATAGTTAAATTTATTTTGAGTAGACCATCATAATAAAATAATATTATACATTCCTGAAATATTTAGAAATCATTTAAAACATTCATATAACTAATCATGTGATTTGAAAAACAATTATCTAGAATCAAAGGATCCTCCTATTATAATGATTTCAATGCAAATTCAACAAAAATTTCATCATATATTTGTTATTATTATTTATTTCTAATGTTTTTTGAATAAAAATTAATACTCATCTATTCTAGAAATATGGAAATAATTATTTTTTATTAATGAATTATAATGTTTCACCTCTAATAATATTATTTCAATATCTGAAACTGATTCCCCATCATTATCATAGAAATATAAATATTATACTAAATTTGTATTCTTTATGAAATGTTAGCCCCCATAAAATACTATAGAAAATACAACTCAATCCATCCATCCATCCGACAGCTGGTCTATAGCATGCTTTAAATAAGGGGAATCCATCATCATTTTAGGATGAAGAAAAAATTATATGTATAAAATATTCTCATTGAGAATGAGTTCACATGTGGTTCAGAGTGGAAGAAATAGTTTAATGCTACCAAAACAACTATATTACTAATCTATAAGTTTGATGTCCATGATAAAACAATTATAGAAATAAATAGTGGTTTCAAATAAATATCATAAAATAGTAAATTATGAATGCTCATAAATAAATCTCCCATATAACTTTTTAAACTCATTCACTTATCCAATACAATTAACTCGACGCCAAACTCCATCGACATACTACAACTAAAAAAATCATAAAGCCTCTATATAAATAATATAAACTACATATAACAGCAAAAGAATTCATAAATAATAATTTTCTACGGAACCCTTTGTTAGATGTTATAGGAAAATAATATCAAGTCAGATAAAATCCTGATATATGAACCATATTCATAATATGATAAATAATATAGAATAAAACCTCACATAATTACTGATCACTAGTCATTTTTCACGTTGAGAATGTACCCAACTATAGATAATAACATAATCAAAGGAAATAATTTGATATGTGTTTATATAATCTTGACAATAAAAATATTTAGTAGGAAACAACCAAAAATTCCACATATAAGTCATTTAATTAAATAATCCATTTCATGATAGTTTTGAATATAATAAAAAAATTAGTTTTTGGAATAATTATTTATTTAAAAACAATATAAACTCGGTTATCCCATTATAAATATTCAATTTTTATTTTATTGAAATAAAATTTACTTTTCTCACATTTTCTAGGATAATGGCATGTTTTGACAAGAAATACCCATTTTGAATCCTCTTTTCAAAACCCAATTTGAAATCCTTAATTTCCAACCTATTTTATTTTAAAATTCCATTGAAAACAATTTAATTGAATGTATATTATGCATATGGAATGGTGTATGACTGTATTACACACCACATGTCAAGATTCTAATAAAAATGGTTATTAGAATAAAACTGATGTAAACATTATAGAAATTGGGAAATAATAAATAACAAGAGATAGACCCCCAATGTCAATAACACATAAATAAAATATGTGGCATATGATGTAAACTAGTTTGTATATTGATATAATAATATAAATTTCCAAAATATACACTTACCAGATAGTCTAATATGCATCATAATATGGCCCATCTGACAAATATTTACCCTACCACAACATTGGACCCTTTTGAACTAGTCCAAGAAAATGTAGAAATTAGGGGGAGGTTCCTAGTTTAATGAGTCTACCTAGTCTGACATAAATTTATACTCCCCGCATAGATACACATGTTTCCACGATCAAACACATAGAGAATGATAAAATAATAATAGTAGTAGGAATCACAAATTAGTACAAGCTTCCTAACAAATTGTCTCATCCTAGTCTATAATAACTACTCAAAGAATTCGAACAAAAAACATACCCCTCAATGATCTCAATAAAATAAATACCTAAAAAGTGTAAAGAATACAAGGGGAAAAAATTGGAGTATCACAAGAAATGGAAAACAATTTTCAAAGTACCAATAAAGCCTATAAAAATATTGCTGGATTACTGATCCATTTTCTTACATTATTAAAAAATGATATGAGTCATTTAATAAAAGAATCATTAAAACCCACAATTCCAAATGGTTTATAAAATCAACCCCATTTTAATTTCTATTTCATTTGGTTTCAAACACCCCGTTAATTTATTCCATGACACAAATGAGGTTAAAATATTTTTAAGGGATATTATTTATTAAAAATATATTTTTAAATTATTAAATAATACATTTAAATTATTGATATAGTTATACTGAAAAGTAAAACATTTAAAAAATGAATTTCAAAATCCAGAATTTTTTTTCAGAACTCTAATATAATTTTTTACATTCGATTCATTACATTTAAAAACAAATTTGTACAAATAGTTTAATAAAACTGGTTTTCAAAATGTTTCAGAATTTATAAAATTCAATTTCTAAAATGAAATTCTTTCAGGACATGGTATCATTTCAAATATTTATTAGAAATATCTAATAACATCATCCAAATTCTAAAACATAAAATTAATCACATGTAATATATGGATTCTAAATACAAAATATTTAGTCATGGGAAATAATACACTTAATCAATGGAGATGAAGATCAAATGTGTCTACTTGGATGATGAAGTCTCTAGAATGAATTATAATAAACATATGAGCCCTATAATCATAAAATTGATCGATCATATCATGGAAGGATTTTTTTCTAAATAAAAAATTTTCAAGTGTAAGAGAAAACACAAAAAATCAATATGGATAGGTATGAGGATACTATACCATATAGAGACAAACCAAAAACAAGAATATCAAAACATGAATCCCCTAGAATTGAGGATTTCCTATAGTGGTAGTGGAAATTGAGATGGGGGATCGACCTTGGCGTGTTGTGTGTGAGGAACAGAGGGGCGTCCGATTAGAGGGAACTATTTGTGCGATGGGGGATCATCCTTTGTTTAGACACACTACAAGTCACATTGAGGCAAGGATGGTGGGAGGAGGCTTTATGGGGGAGACCTCATCCTTAGGTGTGTCATAATATATAGTGGTATGAAACGCGGTAGAAGAGGGTAATAGAAACCAAAAACAAAAATAATTTAAAAAATGAAAATAGAAGACAATTTTCAAAGTTGGGGCAACATGAATGGTTTTTTAAACCATGTACTGACTCGTGGACCAAATAACCTATAAAAAAGGTACCCTTCAAAAAAATCTCAATAAAACTATCATGTATTATCATACCATGAACCTACTAGGAAAATTGAAAATATCCCCTTCTAGAACATATATGTGCAGTCTCCGAATAGATTTCTAACACTTCTTAGAAAATATTGATGTTCTTAAAATTCTTCATTATTTTAGACTTCAAAGTCCAATATTTACCCAAACTCAAAATAATTCAAATTATTATTTTAATAAATACCAAATAATATGCTTAAAATACCATGGTGTAAAAAAACTCCCAAACATAATTAAATTTCCCAAATAAACCCCATAAGGAATAATCATAATATCCATGATCAATAACAAATCTCACTCTTGGGAATAAGGTTGACTTTGGATATAAATTACAAGGAATATCACAAGGAAGAAATCCATCGATCATGAAGATGTAGTCCAAATTGAGAATTTCCAAATCCTAAAGGGAAAAAGATGAGTACAAAAGAACAAAAAATGTTTATTAAAAAATATTAAGAGATGAATGAGGCCAATAATGGTTCTCCCAACCATTTATATATTCATTGAATATTTCAACAATAAGGGAACTCGTCATAATACTAAAACCTCAAACATGATAACCCATTTCACGATCATTCGACGAATCATGTAAATCCAAAAAAAACATAAAAAATAACTATATATCCCTAAAAAAATTAAAGGGTGAACATGTTTCATTGAAATTCAGAGTCTCTATAAAATTAACCACCTATGTAATATGAATTTATAAACCACAAAACCTATGAAGAAATACAAAAAAGGGGAAACATGTTTTCTACCAAATTCATCATAATTTTTGGGTAACCATGTCCAAAAACACGAAAACACATCCCATGGTGAACTCGAAAATATTATTACCATCATATACTCATATTATTGAAGCGAAACCATATCCTTATTCTATGGTCATTTACCCCATGTTTAACTATGTTTGACAAATTACAAAACTTAATTAAAAAATGTTGAAGAATAAGAAATCATTTGAATTTATAAGGGGGAATAATCCCAAAAACAAGAGGCATTCAAAATACCTAAATACATAATACAATTGAAAAGTAAGAAAAAGTATACACACTGATACACAATATAATACTAATACAAAAGGGTTACCCAAGATGTTATTGAGAGTGTAAAAAAGTCTCCCATTTAATAAACCACTCCAGGAAATATACTAATCTCACTGAAGACCCCTACATGATATAAAACTATGTTTAAAATTAGATGGAACACACCTAGTGGGAGAATATAATTTTATAAATCTTTAACCATGTCTAAAATCAAGAAATGTTTTTACATTTACACATTATTTTGTGTCTAGAAAGGGTAACAAATAGGGGTGTCTACACTGAGAAAAAGAGATAATCTGATGGCGATTCATCCAATGAAAGAAACCATCCATAATTTCCATGATTTCATTGGGAGGGTCAATGTTTATGATGAAATATGGTCATGAAATTAGACTAATTCATATCTCATCCATCTAAAAAAAAAGGAACACAAGAAATAATGTTAAAATATAAATAAAAATGTTTAATAAAAAATGTAAAATCAAATAAACATCTTGAAAATAAAATTTTTGAAACCAACACCACACCCCATTAATGATTAAAACACTATTTTACCAAAATCATGGTTTTGAAAAAAAAAATATAATAAAACACTAAATTTCAAATTTTGAACACCAGGTGAATCAACATAACATTATATTAGATGTTTAATGTTCAAATATTTACTAAATATTTTATCTACAAACACATTTCACACAATTTGAAACACTCTTAGAAAACATCAGTACCTCTTAAACAATTTCTAAATATAATTCAAAAATAAAAACACCTTCCATGTTTTTTAATAAAATCAACCATTTTCATGAAAATTAAAAATTATTTCCAAATAAAAATTCCTTGTTTCAAAAATGTTTTCAAATCTAATTTTTTGACTATATCATCTTTCAAAAAATAGAAGAAATTGATGGAATAAAAATATTACCAACCATATCCTAAAATGATGCCAAAGGTTATAGTGATTCAACTCATCTTAGTTATACCCACCATCAAAATGGTTTTTACAACTAAGGAGTTAGAAATATAGTTTCAAATGAGGGGAGACACATGCATGATATTTCTATGTTGTTTTAATGATGATGCTTCCACAATGTGTTATCCGATATTAAAATATTGATGTCATTTTTCAAGGGATCCACAAGGTTTTCCAAACCACGTGATCTAGACAACCATCATTTTGTTCCATTAAATTCTACCCAAATAATAGAATATTCCCAAAAAAATATAAAAAATGGTATACAATTCATAAAACAATTCCTAATAGAATCAAACTAAAAAAAACCAAAATTCCCAAGGTGAATCTTTATTTATTGTGATGGATGCTGATGAAGCACTCACCAATGATCTAAATATTCTATCCAAATCAATCAAAAAATATTATCTACTATGACACCCCAAATAAAATACATGTGTATTAAGAACATGTGATCCAAATAATGAACCCATACCTCTCATTTGATTTTATTCAAACCAAACACATCTAGTAATCCATGGAATGATTGATATGTGCCACTACCTAAGTTATTTGTCACCTTGATCCCCTTAATATGATGAAAATTTCCATACATATCAAATAAAATCATTTGGGATGATTTTCCCATTAATATAGTTAAAAAATAGAATAAATATTCAGAAAATATGTCATGAACCATCTATATGTCGTATATACTCACAAAACAAATCTATTTTAGAAAATATTATTTATTTGAAATAAATATAAATGAATTGTAAAAAAATTTATTTACTAAATTAAATACCTAGACTCACCCTCTAATATCTATAAACTCTCTTGTACACTCTTCCCACCCACAAATTACCTTTACAGACTATAAATTCCAAATCACACAGTCACTACAAATATATTTCAATCCCCTAGTAATAATAATTAAAAGCAAAATATATGTAACTTAGTGTAAAAATGGAAATAGTACTATGAAAATAAAATAATACAATATAAAATTTTACAATTGGAATTGATTTATGAATGTGATGAATTAAATAATAACTAACCTAAAATCACCACAATTCACAAATTAGACTTTACACATAGTATATAACCAATAGATTACATAAATTTAATCAATTGTATAAAACCTATATGTGATAATATTGGTCCAAACATAATAGTACACAATCAACAACCACCCACCTTCCCACATGGAAAATATTTATTTAAATAATCCACTATGAAATAGATTAAAATAAAATTTTAAAAATAGGTTTCAGATGAATAATTTATGAAAACCATGTTTTAGATCTCGAATTAAATTATAAAACCTATTTTAAATAATTTATTAGATGAAAAAATAACCATATATATGTTTTCCTATCCAACTCCATTTCTAATAAATGTTTACATTTTAAACCCTATTTTGAAAAGAAAATTTATGATATATAAATTCAAAAATCCTTTCCCAAACACATTTGAATAGTTATTATGGGAGACTAAACTAATCACTAGAGAAGAGTTTATGTTATAACTAGGAACCACATGTTATGAGGAAAATATAAAATTCCTCATAATATTAGTTCCATGAAACATTACTATAATTGGAGATCAATCTTACAGAAGAGAAAAATCCCCTAAATAATCTATAAATCATGATATTAGTTTTTTAGGATTATACCATATGTCCAATATTTTGATATTTATAGATTCTACAAAAACAATAACCTACCTACCGACCTATCATGCATCCTAATATGACCTATATTACTATTCTACACCTATCATAATCATGGGGTACATCCCCTCTATCCATAATGCATATCTCAACTAGAGGGTTTACATTACTAGTATGTGATAGACCAAGGGTAAAATAAATCTAGATTTTTATTTAGCTACTCAGGTTCCCATGAGTAAACCTATAGAGGGTGAGAAAACAATAATTTTATCAAAAATACTAAATCAATACAACCATCATGATAAAATGAACCACACTCACCTCAAATCCCACCTCACAGATGAAGCTTTAAAACTGCATCATCCAATCATCACAATAAAATTAATATCAAATGGTAAAATAAATACAAGGTCTAATTAAAGGGGTTTCACAATAATCACACAACTAAATTTAATTTATAAACCGATCCTTTAAAAATTCCAATGGATTTTCCATGATTTTCTATAATGAAATAAATCTCACTTGTGAAAACACACATAACCCTGTATTCAAAAAAAAATTCAATTAAAATTTTCAAAAATGATCCCTTAAATATCATATATCCTCAATGGTCGATACATCACATTTAATTTCTGACATCACCAAAACATGGTGATAATATTATGAAATCTTGTTATTTATTTAGACTAACTATATTTAATAAATAAATAAATAAATTGAATTTCACGTTCTTTATGAAATGTAATAAAATTTAAAAAATAAATCTGAAACCCAAAAAACATTATTAATAACACCAATTTAATTTTTAGTAATCCATTCGAAAAATTTAACATCCCATGGCTATGAAAAATTGCATAAATGGGTTTTAATGATGTTCTAAAATTTATATAGTCTTATAACTTGATCAAAAATGAATTATAACATTATTTCTATCATTATTTTTGATTAAAAATATTTAATTATATAATTTAAAAATTTGGACATAATTTAAAACTCAATGAATCAATGGATTCCAAAACTTTTAGCTTAATTCATGGAAAATATTAATTCAAATCAATGAGAATCATGATTCATATCATGGTATATGAATTAAACATATCATGAAATAAATAGAATTATCCTTTAAGACATAAATTCCTGAAAAAAACAAAAACTAGATAAAAATGGAGTCCATAGGGATTAGTCAAATGAAAAAATAGAGGGAGGAATCCAAATCCACAAGGAAACATAAAATAAATAAAATTGAATAAGTTACGTTGAATAGATGAAAACAAATCATGAATAAAATACAATGAATCACAAGGAATAGAGAAGATCATGTAGGGGATGCAAGTTCAAGAGGGGCTATTTTTCCTAAAGGTGTTATAAAATAGTAAGTGATAAGGGAGGATGATGGGAGGAGGTTTCAAGTTATAAAGAGGCATAGCCATATATGTGACAGACAATAAGGAAATGATAGGGAAGGCTGAAAGGATGAGTCTATGCATGTGATGCCACAACATGGGGGAGACTTGTTAACAATTTAGGGGATAATGTGGGAGATGATAGAGAAAAAATGTATAATATTAAAAACAAAATTAAAACAATAGGGTAAACACATGATTTTCCAGACTATGTGGTGACCATGTGGCCAACAGTCCCAAACAAAAGGGGACCAACATGATTTCTCCTTGGACCTCTGAATGTTTATCTAATCATGTTAAAACCACTCCAAAGGTAACTATACACTTATAACTAATATTCATGTTATACATATATTTTTAAAACCCATGTTTGCTACTAATATCACCGTTAAAACCATCTATATTTTTATATTTTACTAAGAATATTTACCCAAAATCAAAATGATTGAAAATAATATTTAAAAATAAATAAATAACAAAAGAGGTAATGTATTGTGTTGTGGAAATACCCAAAAATATTATCAGTTAATTTATATAACCTTCATTAAACTAAATGTTTTGAGACACATTTTTAAAGCCATCCCATCACTAACAATATCCATAACAATATAAACATTCATCTGAAAAATGTTATTTATCCAAATTTTATAAAATAGAATCTATCAACAATTTTTATATGATTTAAAACAATTATTTTTAACAAATTTATTTTATTACTAAAAAAAATCCTTTACTCATCAATATCACCATTTTAATGTTTCTATGTACCATATTTTAAATATTTTATATTGATAATGTGGTTCTCATAATTTCTAAAACTTTTGAAATTTATTTTCTTTTTCATATATTTTTAATTCCTATGACATAAAATTAAAATTATTATTTATTCATGAAATTATTAAAATTTTACTCATGTTTAGAGTGGTATATCATAAATTACACAACATTCACACTTCTTCATGCCTTGACCACTATTGAAACTTCCCACTGAGAATTATAAAACTTCATAAATGGCCACATTCATGTTAACTTGAATATGTTCACATGAAATTTAATTTCTAATATGTTTTTTCTGAATATTTACAATTTCATATACATTCTATTTAATCATCAATAACAATTCCTCCATTATCATTTTTTTCACATATGTAATAACTTCGTGATTCCAATCTCCTTTGACAACATTGATTCAATTCCAATATAAGAAAAATCAAGGTTGTTGATGGATTTATAATATTTTTTTAATTTTATTATATTTCTCATGATTTGAAATATTGGAATATAACACCTTTATATTATTGTTTAGAAATAAAAATAAATATTTTACTACCCTCTTCTTATCATTATCACCATCATAAATAGTGAACTCATCATCATTCCCATTAGTTATAAATAACAATTCATTATCATAACATATTGTATAATGTTTTTAGTCACCATTTTTATTGATATTTAATATAGTCATTAATTTTATATTCTTAAATTTTAAGAAATTATTACATTTTCCCTTTGATGGAATAATATAACTAAATAAATTTGATGTTATATTCTTTTAAAAAAATATTTGGTGGATTTATTCGATGGGTTTCTTTTCACTTCTTAAATAAATGAAATTATTTTTTTAAACCTTAACTTAATGAATTCATAATATTAATAATTATCTTCCTAAATTAATTTATTATCATCTGATATCTTGTATCAAAACATTAATTGATATTCCCTTTTTATATTTACTCAACTTATATAGAGTACATCCTATTCTCATTTCATTGCAAATGAAAATTTTATACAAATCATACAATGGAATTATATAAGAATTAAAATAATCATTTTTCAAAATGTCTACATGATTTTTTTAATGAATGATAAGATTTATATTTTTTATTTTCATTAAATCCTCAATAATATCAAAATAAACATAAAATGATTCTCACCACTTTATTAAATCTTGTGCAGATGTAATAAACATATTCATATTCATGTATTCTAATTTCATTATACATCAAACATTAAATTAGTAATTTATCTTTATTTATTTTAACTTTACTTATAGATATTTTTGATCATATCCCATATGATATCAGTTAACTTAATCCCTATGATTTTATTGAAATACTTCCTTGATTTTGTTTAATGAATTATTTTATTAGTTTTACCGACTTTATCAATAGTAATTTAATCAGATTCTATCATCAATGGAAATTATACCTAAGGAAAATAACAATTAATGACATCTTTTAGCACCTATAAACTAATTTATAATATGTATAGAAGTATACTTTCCTTATAGATATGATATTTATTTCCATTTTTTTAATCACCCTACTAACATCTAAATTAAAATGGCCTTTTTTAGTTAAAAAATTTAGAAGAATTAAATTTTTATAAAATGAATAAAATGGTCACTTATAATATTCAAATAAGATATATTCTTCAAATAAAACCATGAATAAAGATCCAATTCAAATTATTGTATACAAAAATAAAAATATGTATTTATATAATCACTGATTTATAAGGGTAAATCACTGTAGTTTTTAATTTTACATTTATCAAGAACACAAAATTTATGACATTTTAATGTATAGGTATCATTTTCTATTTTCACATTCCTATCACTAGATGAAATGAAAACAAAATTGGGGGATTAATGTTACAATGTATCCATTATGAATGAATGAATACATTCCTAGAATGATTCAATTAACCCAAGATCACACAAACCACTAATCATCAGGGATAGAAAAAAATTATTTAATATCCTCAAATACATATTATATATGAATTTTTCCTGAATAATGTAATGTTCTCTGTTGTTATAAAAAAATGTTATTTAAATGATATAAGAATAAAAATTAATTTTCTCTTCCAATAGAAAACACTTTTTTATTTGATTAATGATTCATCTTCCCTTATTCACATATTTATCTTCTTATCTAATTAGAAATGAATTAAATATTTATGATCCCAACTTATTATTGACTTATTAGCTAAGAAATCTGGATGAAATTGAAATCACTAATATTCAATATAGATGAATAATATTAAAACATAAATTCATACTCAAAATCAATCTTTATCCGCATAAAGAGTATACATAATATTCTCAATCATTTATTCAAGCATCGAGATATGATTTGATTAAAATAAAACACATTTATATCTTATTTGTTTTAATTTCGTTCTCTGACCCAAGTATACTCATTATAATTCTTATAACACATATTTATTTTATATTTACACTCCTTCACTACCCACTTGAAAATATTTTCCACAACATAAATACATTCTATTAGAATGTAAATTTGATTTTAGATTTCATCATTAAAAGGATAAATTCATTTAACAAATTTTTATTATTTAATTTAAGGAATGGGATTTATAAAATCATAAAATCATTTTAATTAGTTAGTTATTTTTTATTCTATTTTTTTTACTATTGATGGAACCCTGGGACATTTTCTACAAAAAAATATTTTTATAAGTTATTTCATGGATACTAGGGGTTTTAGTGGGGAATTTAAACTGTACTTATTAATGTGTATAAACATGTTTTTGTTCCATTAATGTATATCAATTTTGTTTGACAAGTTATAAATCATTAAAGAAGTTTCACAAAGATAAAATTAAGATATAGTAAATAGATATAATTTTATTTAAATATAAAATGGAGGTAAATTGGATGATGATGACAAATTCTATTTAGAGTTCAAGTTGTAAAGGTGAAATTAATATCATCCGGTTATAATGAGGCAAGGGATTTTAAAACCCACTGAAAACGAATGACTATTTTGAAAATCCACACATTATAAAATGATTCCATGTAAAAATAATTTTAAAAACATTTTTTAAAATCAATCAAACCCATCACATGAAAATTACATATGTAAGATGAATTTAGATATTCCATTTAATTGAATGTGTATATAAAAACCATAAATGAAGAAAAATAAAAATCTATAAAAAAAATTTTAGTTCTTTTATTTGAAATCCAAATCATGATTATATTATATATCTCTGACAATCACAGAAAAAAAATTCTCAATGAATGTAATACAAATAAATAAATATATAAATAAAGAAACAGATATATGAAAAATATCTATGTTGTTTTATAAGTGACATCCTTCATTTGGATTTACTCCCCTGGATGATTTGTAAAATTAATAATGATATTTTTTATACATTTCAATTTGATGGAAAACTATAATCCACTATACTCATTAAAATCATGTATTTCACTAAATTCCCTATCATTTGTAGTTGAATAAAGATCATTCAATTTGGAATAACGAATTTATGAGAGGGTATTTATTATGTAATTGTACAAGAGGACCTTCTCAATGATATAGAACATTATTGGTGAGTAATGTAATTATATAAAAACATTTTACTCCCAAAAAGGATTTGATATTTCTCATACAACTAATCTAAAATTTATTCTGACTTCAGATATATAATATTTTTAGACTATATTTTTTGATATTCAAATAATATTTTTAAAAAAATTCCAAAAAATACAGGTTTCACTACCTATATAGAGGATAATAAAACATTACAAATAAAATCATACATGTATACATTTTGATGGAAGTTTTAAAATAAATAAGGTATTCGTAAAGTGTATTATCAAATAATGTAGACAAAGTTTCCTTTTTTGTGCCATATTTATAGTATTTCCTTAAAATAATATTTGAAATATCATGTTATGAATTAGTTTTGTAATGATATTATGCAGATACATTACTCATAATATTATAATTATTATTTAAGGTTTTAATTTTATGATTACATAATTGAGAACCCAAATCACTATTCATAACACATAGGAAACCAACCCTGAAATAAAATCTTTGATCTCACAAATTAAACTAACTCTCAGGATCCATTATTCCTAGTTTCAATTTATTCGAAAAATTTATCTACAAAATTTGTTATCAATATGATATAAATTAATCCAAAATAGTATTCTAAGTCCCCATTATCTCGATTTATTGTGTATAAAATGTTTATGAAAATGACATGGGTTATTGTGGAGTTTAGTTACTATTAGAGATATTCCTTATATATTTACATTGTTAATATGTAGTACAATATCTATGAGCATCCCCATATAGTGTTGGAAAGTAGTATATGGAATAAAGGTCCTTTCAAGTAGTGTGTGATGTTCCAATAATCTCCCATGATAAATATTATAGTAGAATCTCAAAAAATAGGATCTCACTCTAAGGAATGTAAGAAAGATTATCTCAATCACAAAAAATAAACTATAAGTGTGTGGTATCGGAAATTGTAACATCCCAGGTAAATAAAGAATAAAGAATTTTCATATTTATTAATATTTACGAATTAAATATTAAGTTTATTTTAAATGGGTTGCTATGTTCGATAGCATACCCGATACGCAACGATGAGTTTCTTTGAAACTTACATAGCACACTAGTAATAAAATAATATTATTTTAAATTTTAGTTAACAAGTAGCCGTTGTACTGGCGGGAATGGATAGAAATAACTAAAATATGATTATATATGTTTTTAAATGTTTATACATTTACCCAATAAAAGATAAAGGCTTAAAATACGGAAAGAGTTCAATTTTAGGGCATATATACTCTAATTTTCACTAAAAGTTCACTTATCACCTTTTAATGGTGAACCGTCATTAAATATAGTTTTGATCACTCTTATACTTTATTTTGGACCAAATATAACTCTTCTTTAGAATCAGGACATCAAAATTTACTTTGTGTAAATTTTTGGTACCTTTCTGATAAAGTTCATTTTTTATGAATAGTGTAAAAGGTTGTATTTTAATTCAAAACCTCTTTTTAATCTAAATTATTTATATGATTAGATTATTATTTTAATTGGTTTTAAAGTGAAATTAGAAAATATTTTTCCAGTTAATCCAATGGTGGTCATTGGAATCAATTTCACTTTGAAATTGGACTTAAACTGGTGTCAATCTTTTGATACTTATTGTTTCACAAAAACACGCTATTTGTCATGACAGCGGGAATTAATTATTATATTAATTAATTTGACTTATATGTTTTGAATTTTGTAAAATGTACTTCATTTTTGAATTCGGAATATCAAATACAGCTTAGGGTGAATTTTTGGTAATTTTCTGAAAAACTTCAATTTTTGATGAATAGTGAAACCACTAAGTGGTAATCAAGAAAACTGATTTTTCAGTTAAATGAAAGTTTACCACTAATGTGTATTGAATTTTTAAAATCCTACATACATGGTTGTCATTAAGAAATAAAATGTGGTTCAATGAGATTAAAATAATTTTTTGGTGAATAGTAATTTTTTTCATTAATCGCGATTAGAGGTAATTAGTGTAGTTTCAGGTAAAAATGGTATTATAAGAATGTGAAAACACCGTGACACTTGTCCTACACCTATTGGGTGAGTCATGGCCGACCAAGAAAAGCCATGGGCCAACTTGGGGACCCCATGGAGCCACTTTAGTTGGAAAATGACATTAATATATTTTTATTTAATGTTAAAGTGAAAATGACACTAACATAAATGGTTTTACTAAAATAATTTTTAAGTGGGGCTACACAGGTCCAAATTTTGATTATAAATTTTCATTGGAAAGATAAAAAGATTTCATACATCATAGTATTTTTTTTATAATTTTTAGTCATTAAATAAAATAAAATATATATGACATAATAATGATGCAGCGATGACATCATTATTTGACGATTTAAATAAAATGGAAAGATAATGAAAAATATAAAACCTACACATGGACAAAACCAATTGGATGAGTGGATTTCGAACCCTTATCACCTTATCCACGAATTATATCAATGTGGGACCTTTTAAAACCGAAACACATTTTCAAATAAAGTAATATTTCTTTACTTTCCAAAAGTGCCCCTCCTCTCCTCTTATAAAAGGCCCCCACCTCTACCTCATTTCACACACATCTCAAGCCTTTGGCTCGGCCAAACCCTGCCCAATTACTCTCTCCACATCCCTCTCCTCATCCTAGAGGATTCCATTTGGGCAGAATACTTTCAAAGGAAGCCTTTAGGCTCAAATCAAAAGGGAGTTACACTTTTTAAGGTAATTCATTCTCTCATATTCATTTGTTTTATTTTGTTTCTCCAACCCCCTAAACTCTTTTTATTTACTTCTTTTGTAACAACACCAGTAACTTAAATATACTAGGATATTGTTATAAGATTTATTTGAGCTACACTCTCACACAACTACATCAAATGGTTAAAGAACATACGGTTTCCGTGGATGGCGAAATTCTGCCTCCCGAAACGATGATTGTTCAATACTCATTTAACACCTTCAAAGGTGGCCATTATGATGTCACTATTTTTATATATGATATATAATATGTTTATGTTTTCTTTAAGCTTCTGTATTTTTCATTTTTGGCATACCTTTATGGTTTCCATTATGGGTAAACGCGATATCTTCATTTAAGGAAGTGCGGACTACCGCCCCCTCAAAGTGATGTGATTCGTTAATGCCATATGTGGGACGTGTAAAGAATGGATTTAAAGTTATTATATATGATGTTATACTGGAATTATAATATACCTCTATATCATTATTATTTCTTTCCATTAAAGTATGAGGTAGAAATGAAAGTAGCGTTCATGCGTACGTACGGCTTACCGTCTCCATGAACGGTGCATTTCATTTCTTATCCCCAAATGTAATGTACTATTAAAAATACATGTATATAATGTATATATATAATTAATGATATATCTAAATGATGAATATAATTCTGGAATTAAAATATACATACCTCTCATTTAGTTTTAACTCCATTAATATGACAAAGAAATGAAAGTAGCGTTCATTCGTACGTACGGCTTACCGTCTCCATGAACCGTGCATTTCATTTCTTACCTCTAAATGATTATGTAATATTATAAATACATGTATATGCTGGATATATATTATATATATGATATACAAATTAGTAATTTCATTCTGGATATAAATAACCTTTGACCACACGAACAACATGTAATTGTAAGAAGTCCACTTTCGACTTAAGAACCAAATATCGACAAAACAAAAATTATTAACTTAAATGGATACATAATGTTTATAACATGGAAATAAGTGATATAAAAGGAATAATGAACTTTAAAAAGGTTCTTAATCAAGTAAAAATTAACTCAAGTTTATTATTCAGGACGTTAAAGAATGATCGATTCAAGTTGGACCCAAGGTAAGGGAATTTCTTAACCCAATTTCCATTCTTTGGGTTAATCTCCTACTTTCAAATTATGTCATGATATTATTATGTACTATCTTGTATTTTTACTTTCTTTATGTGTACTTATAGTGAATACACATAGTAGATCTATTTTATTTTAAAAATGATCTTTGTAAGGGACTTCGTCTCAATCTCCTTTCATTGAGGCATATTTCATTTTATACACAACGTTCTTTTATACGGTGTATAAAACCCTTTGAATTTTAATTTTATACAAAAAGAATATCTTTCTACGAAGCGTTTTACTAAACGAAAAAAGGAATGTTTTTTAACGTACGCGGTGACAATGACCTTTTCCGCCGCCGCGAGTATTATTTGGTCTTTGGCTTTCTCAACAAGTCGTAATGTTTTTTAAAATAAAATAAATACCATATACTCTTTTATGTATTTTGGTATTGAAAATGGTTTTGAAAAAGGATTCTATTATGTCAATATATTTATGATATATTGTGATTGAAATGTGGAAATGTTATCATTCCTTTATATTGGTTTTATGTTTTATGATTTTATATTGGTACTTGGACATTTTAACGGGTGGTTACGTTATAAACCATATGACGGGTGGTGCCGTGAATACCAGGACGGGTGGTTACGTTATAA
This sequence comes from Viscum album, assembly GCA_963277665.1. Classification (NCBI taxonomy): domain Eukaryota; kingdom Viridiplantae; phylum Streptophyta; class Magnoliopsida; order Santalales; family Viscaceae; genus Viscum; species Viscum album. The sequence goes on from OY728134.1 coordinate 554,633,191, forward strand.
CCTCCAATGCATTGGGTATGGAAGTCGGCCGTATGGATATTCCATTAAGTATGTATGGAAATTGGCCGTATGGCTATTCCATTAAGTGATATGTGTGGAAGTAGACTGTATGGTTATTCCACTTAAGTGTGTTTATGTCCCAAGTTACCTTTATATATGTTATGTGTTCTTTATATGTGTTTTATGGTAATACTTTGGTTACAAAAAGGTAAGTAATGATACTTTATTCAGTGAAGATTTTTTTACTACTTCATGAAGGTGAAGGTATTACTTTGATATAGTATACATAGTTTACTTGATGTTTGAAAAACTAACAGTTTTCATTCTCTTTGTATCCCTTACTGAGATTTTTATGCTCACCCTAAGTTTTTTCGAAATGTTTTTCACATGACTTAAAGTGGAATAAGGTTAAGGATGGGATCAAGGGAATTTCATGCTATCTAAGAGATGGAATCTAGACATCTTTCTTTTTACGAGTTTTTATTTTATGGAGACTTAGTAGAAGTGTCTACTTTGTAATATTTTAAGATGTAATAGTTATGTTCTAATTTTTTAAAACTCTAAACCTGAAAAGATCCTCAATTTGAATTATTCATTTAATTCAATATTAAGTAAGGTTTAAGGCTGGGGCCTTATAGTTGGTATCAAAGGACGGTTTAGACAACTTTAGGAGTTAGAAAAGTGTTAAATTATAATATGATTGAAATGATATAGCATTTACGGATTACCATGTCGCTTCGCCTAAGATATTTCTGTGTTCAGAATGGTTTTCCGCAGAGGAAACAAATCAGCTATGTTGGGACGACATCAGGAGGAAGATAACCTTCCAAATCTGCAACCTGAGATGGTCGGAATCGGAACTGAATAGTTTGTTGCAGTGATGGTACAATTGACTCAGGATATAAATGGTGGTGGTATCCATGCACGAGATCAGCCAGATCAACCGCAGAGGAACATGTCTCTGGTGGAACATTTCAGGAGGCAACATCCCCCATCATTCATAGGATCATCTGATCCTGTGCAAGATGAAGGGTGGATTAAAGCACTGGAGAAGATTTTTGATGTCATGGGGTGTTCAGAACATCAAAAGGTTAGTCTTGCTGTTTACCGTTTTGAAGGTGAAGCTGATCAGTGGTGGTCGATGGTGAAAAATATAAGGGATAGTGATGAGATTGAGGATCTTCACTGGGACGAATTCAAATGTATCTTTCTTGAGAAATATTTTCCTAAGGTGGTTCGTCTTAGGATGGAAAAACAGTTCCTAGAATTGAGGCAGGAGGATGATTCAGTGGCTTCTTATGAAGAAAAGTTCACTCGATTGGAAAGGTATGCTCCAAACTTCATACGAGATCTTGATAGTAAAATAAACCATTTTTACTCAGGGTTAAAGCCAAAGTATCGAAGGGCTTTAGCTTCTCGTGAGTTCAAAATTTATGAAAAACTTGATCAATGTGCTGAGAAGGTGGAAATGGAGTTTGCCAATGATCATGTGTTCTATGACAAACAACAGAATAAGAGGTCTAGTTGGCATTAAAAGGGGAATAATTCATCAAAGAAGCAAGGAGGTAAGAAAACCAAATATCCATCCTGTGATAAGTGTGGTAAAATGCATCCAGGAGAATGTTTATCCAAGTCTGGTAAGTGCTTTCGGTGTGGTAAGTCTGGTCATATTTCTCGTATCTATAAGGAAGATGATCAAGCAGGAAATGAAAAGCCAACGGTAAGATATTTTAAGTGTAATGAAATGGGTCATTATACAGACGAGTGTCCAACAAGGAGCTTGAGTGATGGGAAGCAGTTAGACTACAAGCAGAAAGGGGTGGTAAAATCCTTTGCAACAACTTCAGCAGATGTTGGGCCATCAAATGAAGTGGTATCAGCTCCAGAGAGCTCAGTATTTTTCTAAGATTGACTTGAGGTCGGGGTACCATCAGTTGAAAGTAAAAGAAGCAGACGTTCCGAAGACTGCGTTCCGTACTAGATATGGCCATTATGAATTTGTAGTTATTCCTTTTGGGTTAACCAATGCACCTACTGTATTCATGGACCTTATGAATAAGATTTTCCATGAGTTCTTGGATACGTTTGTGTTTGTGTTTTGAGGTTTGTGAAGAGGTTATGTGTGCCTTGTGATTCACAGTTGAAGAATGAGTTGTTCTTTTCATCCTGGCAGTAATAAGATGTACAGAGGTCTGCGGGAGTATTACTGGTGGGATGGAATGAAAAGAGACATTGCTGATTTTACTGTGAAGTGTTTGACATGTCAACAGGTTAAAGCAGAGGAGAAGTTACCGAAAGGGATGCTTCAGCCTTTACCAGTGCCAGAGTGGAAATGGGAAAACATATCCATGGACCTTGTTGTGGGATTACCGAGGACATCTCGAGGTAATAATGCAATCTGGTTTATTGTTGATCGCTTGACGAAATCTGCTCATTTCTTTTCTATACGAGATACTTTCTCTCTTGATCAACTTTCCCGTTTGTATCTTAAAGAGATAGTCAGGTTACATGGAGTTCCTCTCTCCATTGTATCAGATCGTGATCCCAGGTTTACTTCTAACTTTTGGAAAGGCCTTCAGAAGTCGTTGGGTACTGAATTAAATTTTAGTATAGCTTTTCATCCTCAATCAGATGGGCAATCAGAACGAACAATCTAGACATTGGAGGATATGCTACGAGCTTGTTCTATGGATTATCAGGGAAGTTGTGACCAACAACATTCTTTGGTTTAGTTTTCTTATAATAACAGCTTTCATTCTAGTATACAGATGGCACCATTTCAGGAATTATATGGGAAGCGGTGTCGAACTCCAGCTTTCTGGGATGAAGAGGGTGAAAGGAAGTTGATGGGACTAGAATTGGTGTAAGAGATGGCAGAAAAAGTTCAGCTGATTCAGAAACACATGAGAACAGCTCCGAGTAGGTAGAAGAGTTATGCGGATAACCGGAGGAAGGATCTATCTTTCGAGGTAGGTGATCATGTTTTTCTCAAGGTTTCTCCTTGGAAAAGTGTGACGAGATTTGGTAAGAAAGGAAAGTTGAGTCCAAGGTTCATTGGACCATATGAAATTCTGGAGAGAGTTGGATCAGTTGCATACCGAGTGGCCTTACCTTCGAGTTTATCTCAGGTACACAATGTTTTTCATGTTTCAATGTTGAGGAAGTATATGCCAGATCCATCTCATGTTTTGAGTCCAGAGGTAGTTCAGCTGGAAGAGAACTTATCTTATGAGGAACAACCGGTCCAGATTCTTGACCACAAGGAGCAGGTGTTACGGAATAAGGTGATTCATCAGGTAAAGGTTTTGTGGAAAAACCATGTGATTGAAGAGGAAACGTGGGAATCTGAAAATGCTATGAGGGATAAATACCCCCACTTATTTTGATAAGTGAATAAAATTTCGAGGACGCAATTCCAAAAAGGGGGGAAGGATGTAACATCCCAGGTAAATAAAGAATAAAGAATTTTCATATTTATTAATATTTACGAATTAAATATTAATTTTATTTTAAATGGGTTTCTATGTTCGATAGCGTACCCGATACGCAACGATGAGTTTCTTTAAAACTTACGTAGCACACTAGTAATAAAATAATATTATTTTAAATGTTAGTTAACAAGTAGCCGTTGTACTTGCGGGAATGGATAGAAATAACTACAATATGATTATATATGTTTTTAAATGTTTATACATTTACCCAATAAAAGATAAAGGCTTAAAATACGGAAAGAGTTCAATTTTAGGGCATATATACTCTAATTTTCACTAAAGGTTCACTTATCACCTTTTAATGGTGAACCGTCATTAAATATAGTTTTGATCACTCTTATACTTTATTTTGGACCAAATATAACTCTTCTTTAGAATCGGGACATCAAAATTTACTTTGTGTAAATTTTTGGTACCTTTCTGATAAAGTTCAATTTTTTATGAATAGTGTAAAAGGTTGTATTTTAATTCAAAACCTCTTTTTAATCTAAATTATTTATATGATTAGATTATTATTTTAATTGGTTTTAAAGTGAAATTAGAAAATATTTTTCCAGTTAATCCAATGGTGGTCATTGGAATCAATTTCACTTTGAAATTGGACTTAAACTGGTGTCAATCTTTTGATACTTATTGTTTCACAAAAACACGCTATTTGTCATGACATCGGGAATTAATTATTAAATTAATTAATTTGACTTATATTTTTTGAATTTTGTAAAATGGAATTCATTTTTGAATTCGGAATATCAAATATAGCTTAGGGTGAATTTTTGGTAATTTTCTGAAAAACTTCAATTTTTGATGAATAGTGAAACCACTAAGTGGTAATCAAGCAAACTGATTTTTCAGTTAAATGAAAGTTTACCACTAATGTGTATTGAAGTTTTAATATCTGACATACATGTTTTTCATTAAGAAGTAAAATGTGGTTCAATGAGATTAAAATAATTTTTTGGTGAATAGTAATTTTTTTCATTAATCGCGATTAGAGGTAATTCGTGTAGTTTAAGGTAAAAATGGTATTATAAGAATGTGAAAACACCATGAAACTTGTCCCTCACCTATTGGGTGAGTCATGGCCGACCAAGACAAGCCATGGGCCAACTTGGGGACCCCATGGAGCCACTTTAGTTGGAAAATGACATTAATATATTTTTATTTAATGTTAAAGTGAAAATGACACTAACATAAATGGTTTTACTAAAATAATTTTTAAGTGGGGATACACAGGTCCAAATTTTGATTATAAATAGTAATTGGAAAGATAAAAAGATTTCATACATTATAGTATTTTTTTTATAATTTTTAGACATTAAATAAATTAAAATATATATGACATAATAATGATGCAGCGATGACATCATTATTTGACGATTTAAATAAAATGGAAAGATAATGAAAAATCTAAAACCTACACATGTCCAAAACCAATTGGATGAGTTGATTTCGAACCCTTATCACCTTATCCACTAATTCTATCAATGTGGGACCTTTTAAAACCTAAACACATTTTCAAATAAAGTAATATTTCTTTACTTTCCAAAAGTGCCCCTCCTCTCCTCTTATAAAAGGCCCCCCACCTCTACCTCATTTCACACACATCTCAAGCCTTTGGCTCGGCCAAACCCTGCCCAATTACTCTCTGCACATCCCTCTCCTCATCCTAGAGGATTCCCTTTGGGCATAATCCTTTCAAAGGAAGCCTTTAGGCTCAAATCAAAAGGGAGTTACACTTTTTAAGGTAATTCATTCTCTCATATTCATTTGTTTTATTTTGTTTCTCCAACCCCCTAAACTCTTTTTATTTACTTCTTTTGTAACAACACCAGTATCTTCAATATACTAGGATGTTTTTATAAGATTTATTTGAGCTACACTCTCACACAACTACATCAAATGGTTAAAGAACATACGGTTTCCGTGGATGGCGAAATTCTGCCTCCCGAAACGATGATTGTTCAATACTCATTTAACACCTTCAAAGGTGGCCATTATGATGTCACTATTTTTATATATGATATATAATATGTTTATGTTTTCTTTAAGCTTATGTATTTTTCATTTTTGGCATACCATTATGGTTTCCATTATGGGTAAACGCGATATCTTCATTTAAGGAAGTGCGGACTACCGCCCCCTCAAAGTGATGTGATTCGTTAATGCCATATGTGGGACGTGTAAAGGATGGATTTAAAGTTATTATATATGATGTTATACTGGAATTATAATATAACTCTATATCATTATTATTTCTTTCCATTAAAGTATGAGGTAGAAATTAAAGTAGCGTTCATGCGTACGTACGGCTTACCGTCTCCATGAACGGTGCATTTCATTTATTATCCCCAAATGTAATGTACTATTAAAAGTACATGTATATAATGTATATATATAATTAATGATATATCTAAATGATGAATATAATTCTGGAATTAAAATATACATACCTCTCATTTAGTTTTAATTCCATTAATATGACAAAGAAATGAAAGTAGCGTTCATGCGTACGTACGGCTTACCGTCTCCATGAACGGTGCATTTCATTTCTTACCTCTAAATGATTATGTAATATTATAAATACATGTATATGCTGGATATATATTATATATATGATATCCAAATTAGTAATGTCATTCTGGATATAAATAACCTTTGACCACATGAACAACATGTAATTGTAAGAAGTCCACTTTCGACTTAAGAACCAAATATCGAAAAAACAAACATTATTAACTTAAATGGATACATAATGTTTATAACATGGCAATAAGTGATATAAAAGGAATAATGAACTTTAAAAAGGTTCTTAATCAAGTATAAATTAACTCAAGTTTATTATTCAGGACGGTAAAGAACGATCGAGTCAAGTCAGACCCAAGGTAAGGGAATTTCTTAACCCAATTTCCATTCTTTGGGTTAATCTCCTACTTTCAAATTATGTCATGATATTATTATGTACTATCTTGTATTTTTACTTTATTTATGTGTACTTATAGTGAATACACATAGTAGATCTATTTTATTTTAAAAATGATCTTTGTAAGGGACTTCGTCTCAATCTCCTTTCATTGAGGCATATTTCATTTTATACACAACGTTCTTTTATACGGTGTATAAAACCCTTTGACTTTTACTTTTACACAAAAGGAATCTCTTTCTACGAAGCGTTTTACTAAACAAAAAAAAGGAATGTTTTTTTAACGTACGCGGTGACAATGACCTTTTCCGCCGCCGCGAGTATTATTTGGTCTTTGGCTTTCTCAACAAGTCGTAATGTTTTTTAAAATAAAATAAATACCATATACTATTTTATGTATTTTGGTATTGAAAATGGTTTTGAAAAAGGATTCTATTATGTCAATATATTTATGATATATTGTGATTGAAATGTGGAAATGTTATCATTCCTTTATATTGGTTTTATGTTTTATGATTTTATATTGGTACATGGACATTTTAACGGGTGGTTACGTTATAAACCATATGACGGGTGGTGCTGTGAATACCAGGACGGGTGGTTACGTTATAACCTCCAATGCATTGGGTATGGAAGTCGGCCGTATGGTTGTTCCATTAAGTATGTATGGAAATTGGCCGTATGGCTATTCCATTAAGTGATATTTGTGGAAGTCGACCGTATGGTTATTCCACTTAAGTATGTTTATGTCCCAAGTTACCTTTATATATGTTATGTGTTCTTTATATGTGTTTTATGGTAATACATTGGTTACAAAAAGGTAAGTAATGATACTTTATTCAGTGAATAATTTTTTTTACTACTTCATAAAGGTGAGGGTATTACTTTGATATAGTATACATGGTTTACTTGATGTTTGAAAAACTAACAGTTTTCATTCTCTTTGTATCCCTTACTGAGATTTTTATGCTCACCCCAAGTTTTTTCGAAATGTTTTTCACAGGACTTAAAGTGGAATAAGGTAAAGGATGGGATCAAAGGAATTTCATGCTATCTAAAACATGTAATATAGACATCTTTCTTTTTAAGAGTTTTTATTTTATGGAGACTTAGTAGAAGTGTCTTCTTTGTAATCTTTTAAGATGTAATAGTTATGTTCTAATTATCTAAAACTCTAATCCGGAAAAGATCCCCAATGTGAATTATTCATTTAATTCAATATTATGTAAGGTTTAAGGTTGGGGCCTTATAGAAATGTACCCTCATTAACCATGCCAATATATCAATACTTATTCATTATTACTTTTATTTGGTACCCTGGATTCCACCAAATATTTCTTAGCATTTGTATACAAATTGGTGACTTCCACTATATCATAAAGATGATTATCAAGTAATAACCCTCTAATTTTGAGTGTTTAGTCATAATAATGGTCTAATAGTGGGAAAATACTATTAATATTTTTTTCTAACAAATTATTGCCATTAATTTTTTCATTAAATGTCTACATAAAATTCCTAATAAGAACATATACAATTTGAGTTGGGTTTTATTCTCATTAGTCTTATGGATAAACTAAAGTAGAACATAATCAGAAAAAAAAAATTGAGTTTCACCTCAAGAGGATTGGTATGGAATTTTTCTATCAAGAACACAAATTAAAGATGTACAATTCTAGTAGGTATGTAGCCTAACTAGCTAAGGTTATGGGTAAGTGAGTAACTTGAACTGAAATCATCATTCCTCTCAAACTCGTATTATAAATAAACCTCTACTACATAATTGGAGGAATCACACATAAGCTCAAAGTGGAGACCCCTTGGTGGTAGGATGGTGGCCAGCAATGTTAGTATCATTTTTAGTAAACCATATTCCTCTATTAAATGATCCTCATGATAAAAATTTACATCATTTTACAAATCCTATTATGATATATAATTAATTAGCAGTGAAAAATAGAATGATCGAAGAAAGAATACAACCCATGAACAAATTTGTTTTATTATTGGGAAGAAATTATCTATATTTTCTATTTTTAAACTTTTATTATATCTCAACAGTTGACATGAACATGATCTATGGAATTCTCTAAATTGAAATGGAAATTATCATTTATTAAAATGAATAATTTTCTATTCATTATTGATGGACACATATTAGGTGTTTCTAAAAAATAATCAATGGAAATGCTATAAATTGTTTAATAATCCATGAAAAATTTCATACAATGCTCTTTGTACTCAAATAAAATACTCAAAATATTTTGTTAAAATGTGTTGAGAGTATAACATGAACCAAATGACATCTTCATATAGGATTTTTTTAATGTATATATAAATTTTGTATTCTCATGCTCTTCAGAAACTATATGGATTTAAGAATAATCCAAAAGGTCATTAAAGAATCAATAATGGTACATACCAACTGATATATCAATCATTATTCAATAAAATCTATATGATTGTTTTCCTTTCCTATGTCATTATTTTATATATTTCTATTAAATAATCACTAATTATTTGGATCATTTTTAAGAATATAATAATTCATATAATTTTATAGTACAATTATTCTAGTTATATAGGATTGATGTTAACCATAATAACCTATTACTGGTAGGTATGATATATATTATCTAATTAATATGTAATTTTCTAAACTCCACTTTTAACACATCATGGATGGTTATATTTTTTCGTCATTGATAATAACTTTTTGTATTATTATGATCCTCTAAAAGTATACTATTAATGAATATAATTGGTATATTCTAGTGAATATTCCAATGTACATAATGTCTCCATTGTAGAATTTATCAACTATTCTAGATGTTTTAATTCATTCTTCAGAGATATTTTAATATAACTATTTATTTGAAATTGAATAATACCCTTTTTAGATTAATATTTTTAATAAGAGGTATGTGGTTTCAATTTTAGTAATGCGGTTTTGGGATTCATGGTATGAATTTTAGGGGTGTGAGGTCAATGAAACTATTTAAATACTATTTTTTATTTATTATAGAAGGAGAATCAATTGATATGAGACATTGAAAATCATTGATACTCATACGTGTGAATGAAATCTTTAATTATAATACAAGAATAACATTTTTTCACACCAATTTGAAAATAAAAATAAGAATTAAACACTATTATGTCAATGATTTAAGGAATCTATAAATGAGTATTCAAGAGATAAAATTAGTGAGTGTATGTAATTGGGAAGATCATATACTGACTAGATATGATTATTACTATTCACCTCAATTGCGTGATTCATTTGATAATGAATATTAATACTTATCGATTCAACATTGAACTCCATATAAAATGATCAATTTTCAATATTATCATATGTATTTTCAATTATAATAAAATTCTTACACAATATAAGTAAGCATACCATTCTGTTTGGGTTTTTGTTTTTTTAGAAAATCACCATATGATCAATGAAATGAGGGAATCCCATATAAGGGTATGACCTATGTTTAATAAAGAATCAAGTGGATGAATAACATGAAATTTAAACATATGTATAAAAATTATAGTGAAATATACCGTATTCTATTTCATGAAAAACCCTTTATTAAGATAACCTAATGATATCCAATAGACTCTCACCTCTATAGGTAGTATGCTAACCACTATACTAATTGTTCATATTGTGTGGATTCCCAATCTTTAAAGGTGTTATAACACCTACCTCGATGAACAGAAATAAAGTATCATAATGTAAATGGAGTTTTAATGAACGGTTGATCATATCTCATAGACACCGAATTAGGGGATCAAATATATTTAAATAGTATCCAATTAATTATTAAAGGATGTTGAGAATTGGATATAACTGCATGTCAATCACCATGCAATAACTACACAATGATCCTATTAGGATCTCAAAATTTATTTAATATTTAAAATTATTATTTCTATCCAAAAATATTTCTACTCGTTGTTATATAATATGTGGTAAATCATGTGTGATAAGTGGAATAGTACATTGACATTATATCCTAATCTTATAATAATAAATTATAATGAGAACACATGGCATAAATGATGTTATGATATATTATTCCATGATATGCGTCACAAGAATATCATTGGCTACAAATCAATGAATATCATAAAATACTACATCCCTATTTTAGTTCATATCAATAAATCAATGACTTTTCCAAAAAACACCACAAGGACATTATGTTAACCATCGAATATCATTTTGAATTTGTTCAAACACTATTCAAAACGATTTATCAATATCATTTCATTTTTTGAAAAATGATTTTCCAAAATTTAATCTATATTTTAGAGCAAAAAATTATGAACCTATAAACCATTCTAGTGCTGAGAAAAAATGATATCCTAATTAAGTTTATTTAAGAAATGTGTATCCTATAACAAAAATAGTGTATCCTTATGTACAAATGCATCTACTGTGATATTAATAAAACAATCTAAATTTTATTTATATAAATATCCACTAAAAGATGCATCATGTATATGGTTTGTGTATCTATAAAATCTAGTAATCATGATATTCAGTGACAATAATTATTAGGGAATCTTAATCTTGTTTATTCCATCCTATAATCAGGATTGTTCAAAATTTACAAACCATATAAATGAATAAATCAAATATCATTCACCATGAAGATGACCAAGAATTTCATAAGTATAATTTAATTAACGGATTTCATGTCATTCCAGTTGGACATATCAAATCTAGGTCAAGCTCTAACAAATGACATGATTATGAACATAACTATACACCGACTAATATCTATGACTTATGTATTTTTGAAAAATGATATCAATGTGTGAAATTTCTCATTACAAATATCATTAAAACCAAAATTAATGGAGATTTATAATAAACATACACCCCTATAAACTTCATTTCCTGTATGGAATTTCATGTGATTTAATTATCAATTCTATAATAGATAATAAGTCATAGCATTTTACCTTGTGATTCCATTAATCACATCTCATATACTACTATTTGTGCTGACTAAAAGATTGTAATCATGGTATTATTGTCCTATCATTTCTAAGGATAAAAATCTATGATGATCCTTAGTTCTGGAAAATTAAAGGCCATATTTTTAGGGGAAAATGTTAGTTCACTTTATTAAAAATATTCTTATAAAGAGAAATAATGATAAAGTGGATATTTATTTTCTATAAAATATCATATTTTATGCTCTTAGATTTGTTATTGAATACATAATACATTGATATATAATAATTTGACTAATATATAGTATATGATAAACAGATGAATTGACCTCACATCTAAAACTCTTTTGGGGTTCATTTATCTCAATACAACTCTATGCAATTATTTCCAAGTCTCTATGTGATAATCATAATAAAACCCTCCCACAAAACAATTTAGTGAGTGACATTAATGGAAAAAAAACTAATAAATAATGGAATAATTTAAGAAATTTTTTTTAATATTGTTCTCCTTGATCATCTTCAAAATCTTTAAATATGAAAACCTATTATTTAAAATTCAAACATTATGTTATATATTGTATTCTACATGTACCGTCAAGCATAAAAGAACCCTAAAATAATATTATTTTAAATATGGCCATTATAACCAATATATTAAATTTTCTTGTATTAATAGTGATAAAAAATTTATTATATGTATTTCATACCCAGTAATATTTTTAATGAATCCATAGTAAATAATTAGTCAATATTTTGTAATGCAATTTTCTTCATCAAAAATTTGTTTTCTTCCAAATTGATTTATATCGTTTTTTGTGAAAATAGAATAATTTATATTTGAAATTTTTGGGAATTTATTTAAAAATTATAATTTTATTTTTTAACACAACATACCAGAATTTACATAGGGTTACATTTTTTTAGAAAATATTTATTTTTTGGTGAATAGTGGAAAATACAGATTTTTTTTAAAATGTAATTTTATTTCAATAATTAATGTAATAAAAAAGTACCAAAATTATATTATTTTTTCATGTTAAATAATTGTTATATATTTATGTTTATTTCAATTATTTTAATTTTAATCGTCCTTATACAATATTTTGGTATTTGTATATTTTCAGTTATAAAAATAGACTTCTTAGTAAAATTTTTTAAATTGAATAATGTTTATCCATTTTTATTAAATATAATAATAACATATGAAGACTTATTTTAGTTTTATTTATTCATTTTATATTTTAAAAATTGTATATAAAATCATTCATTGGTTATTTGTAGCCGTAGTGTTTAAATAAAACTACCTTTTTCATGAAAAATACACTTCTTGACAAACTGTTTTTTCATCACGTTTGGGGGTTTAATTTTTAATTAATTTTAAAAAATTATTTTATTTTATATTTTTAAAATATATTATATATTTGTAATTATAGTGATATAAATCACCAAAAATCGTTAACATAATTTTTTTCATAATGAATACTGAAAATAAATAAAACATTTTAACCTAGTTCAGGTTAACACAAGTTTATCAGAGGGTTAAACTAATAATTTAACTGTTAAATTCACCTTAAAACACATAACCATACTATTGTTTGGGTATATTTAAAACCATATCAAATTATCATCTATTTTTATGTTCTTATGGGATAATTTTCAATGAATGTCCCCAATTGAAGAATTTATGTATATAAAAAAGACAAAATGACTCCCTCTAGATTAAAAATTGCAATTAGGTATTCACATTGGGACAATAGAACCCTTTCAATGAATTTTGATCCTCATTTTGATCATAATTTTTAACACCCCCAAATGATAAAGGGTTAAATGACTAAATTATATGACTCATGTCAAAAAGGTGCACCTTCCTTTTTGGGAGCCTGCCTGATTAGAACTCCACAGTTAAGCATGCTTGGACTGGAGTAGTGATTAGGATGGGTGAACTTCTGGGAAGTTTCTCAGGGTGTGTGTGAGTGAGGAAAAAGCACACTGGAAAGGACATGTGTTGGCATGTGGGGACTTTTATTAGTCAGATGACCCATTCGGGCACGTGGGTAGATCCTGGGGTGGGCCCCACGTGTTTGTGGGGCAACTGGTGGAACATGGTGGGTCCAGGACCCGACATCCATGTTAAGGGTGGGTGGCAGTGCTGTGACTGGGACCCAGTTGTCACATTTGGTATCAGAGGAGGAACCCTGCCTTAAGTGCGCGGTGCACTGCCTGGGTTGAGATGTAGGGCCCACAATGAGGGCGTTGTGCTCTAAAGGGGGGTTATTGTAACACCCCCAAATGATAAAGGGTTAAATGTCTAAATGATATGACTCATGTCAACAAGGTGCACCTTCCTTTTCAGGAGCCTGTCTCATTAGAACTCCATAGTTAAGCGTGACTAGGACCCAGTTGTCACATTTGGTATCAGAAGAGGAACCCTGCCTTAAGTGCGCGGTGCACTGCCTGGGTTGAGAGGTAGGGCCCACAACGAGGGGATTGTGCTCTAAAGGGGGGGTGATTGTAACACCCCCAAATTATAAAGGGTTAAATTTCTAAATGATATGACTCATGTCAACAAGGTTCACCTTCCTTTTCAGGAGCCTGTCTGATTAGAACTCCACAGTTAAGCGTGCATGGCCTGGAGTAGTGATCAGGATGGATGACATTCTATGAAGATTCTCAGGGTGTGTGTGAGTGTGGACAAAGCACACTAGAAAGGACATGTGTTGCCCAGTGGTGAATGTCATTAGTCTGGTGACCTATTCTTGCTCGTGGGTTGATCCTAGGGTGGGCCCCACGTGTTTGCGGGGCAACTGGTGGTACCTGGTGGGCCAGGACCCAACGGCCATGTTAAGGCGGGGTGGTTGTACTATGACTGGGACCTAGTTTTTACATTTCGTATCAGAGGGGGAACCCAGCCTTAAGTGCACGGTGCACTGCCTGGGTTGAGATGTGGGGCCCTCAACGAGGGCGTTGTGCTCAATGGGGGGGTGATTGTAACACCCCAAAATGATAAAGGGTTAAATGACTTAATGATATGACTCATGTCAACAAGGTGTACCTTCCTTTTAGGGAGCCTGTCTGATTAGATCTCCACAGTTAAGCGTGCTTGGCCTGGAATAGTGATCAGGATGGGTGACCATATGTGAAATTTCTCAGGGTGTGTGTGAGTGAGTACAAAGCACACTAGAAAGGACATGTGTTGCCATGTGGGGACTGTCATTAGTCTGATGACCCATTCAGGCACGTGGGTGGATCCTAGGGTGGTCCCCACGTGTTTGTGGGGAAACTGGTACTACCTGGTGGGCTAGGACCTGACGACCCTGTTAAGGCGGGGTGGTTGTGCTATGACTGGGACCCAATTGTCACATAATTAAATTATTTTCATGTAGGTAACATATTTTTTATTTTAATTAATTATTTAATTACATTATATGATGAATAAAACCCTACAAATAATTCTTTAATTAATATAAAAAATATAAATGAATCTCAAAATATTAAATGTATTATAAATTGAATTATTTATTATATACCTGAATATGTTATATAAATATAACACGGTAGACATGTATGAAAATAATAAATTATAATTTCATATTTATTATTTATTATTATAATTTATAATTATTATTTTTAATATGTTGAGGGTCAATACCTCTTGTTGATTACAAAAAATAAGTCTTCTTCTGAAAAACCTGGAAAATTGAAATCCAAATTATAAGCATAATGGAAACAATGCCTTCTAGAATAAAGTACTGAATGAATAAATGGTCTCAAAAATTGAAAAGGATGTAATATCTAGAAAACAATCATAGAAAGTATCATCATCAACCCATAAAGAAAATAAAATAGTGAAATTAATCAATGAAGCATCATCACCCCCTACAAAGAGTAAAACATTGTTTTAATGTTTCATGGCCTTCTGTTAAAATGGATCTTCCATTTACCATGGGTTTTTATTTAAATTATTATTTCATATTTATATCCACTAGGTAAAAATAATATTATAAGATAAATTTTATTTGTAGTCCTAAATTAATTATTACCAAGGTAAATTTTTGACTCACTAAAGTGAATCCAAAATAGTAAATGTAATGAAACGTATAATTAATGGAAAAAATGTTTAAAACATATGTTTTTTGTTTTGTTGAGGTTTCATTTAACCATATCATCCCTACACAATTAAATTATTTTCATGTAGGTAACATATTTTTTATTCTAATTAATTATTTAATTACATTATATGATGAATAAAACCCTACAAATAATTCTTTAATTAATATAAAAAATATAAATCACTCTCAAAATATTAAATGTATTATAAATTGAATTATTTATTATATACTTGAATATGTTATATAAATATAACATGGTAGACATGTATGAAAATAATAAATTATAATTTCATATTTATTATTTATTATTATAATGTATAATTATTATTTTTAATAGGTTGAGGTTCAATACCTCTTGTTGATTACAAAAAATAAGTCTTCTTCTGAAAAACCTGGAAAATTGAAATCCAAATTATAAGCATAATGGAAACAATGCCTTCTAGAATAAAGTACCGAATGAATAAATGGTCTCAAAAATTTAAAAGGATGTAATATTTAGAAAAAATCATAAAAAGTATCATCATCACCCCATAAAGAAAATAAAATAGTGAAATTAATCAATGAAGCACCATCACCCCCTACAAAGAGTAAAACATTGTTTTCATGTTTCATGGACTTCTGTTAAAATGGATTTTCCATTTACCATGGGTTTTTATTTAAATTCTTATTTCATATTTATATCCACTAGGTAAAAATAATATTATAAGATAAATTTTATTTGTAGTGCTAAATTAATAATTACCAAGGTAAATATTTTACTCACTAAAGTGAATCCAAAATAGTAAATGTAATAAAACATATAATTAATGGAAAAAAAGTTTAAAACATGTGTTTTTTGTTTTGGTGAGGTTTAATTTAACCATATCATCCCTATACTCCATTATTTATCAATTTTGGAGACTTCTGCGGTGATAGTCACTTCAAAATATTGATAATTGTTTTGTTATTTACAAAAGATTGTACTCCTCCCTTAAAAAAGGAAACATACCTCCCCAAACTTCCTTAAACCTTATAAGACACATATATTTACCAAAAACTAAAAAATTCTTCCTAGATATCCCTATCAATGTTCTCGAGTGGCTGGTTTTCCAAAATGACTAACCATATTATCCTTTAAAAGATATCCAATTTGGGTTGTTCTTGTTGAATGAAATTGTTTAACATATATATATCTTCTTAATTATTCCCTGCCCAAAATCATTCATTTAATAATATATAACACATAATATCACATCTAAAATTCATATAAATGGATTTTATTATGTTAATTAAATAACCCACATCCACCTCCTCTTCTATAAATTTGGAAACAAAACCATCTTTCATGTTTGGAGGATACCACCTTGTGGAACAGTGCAATTTTCATTCCATTAGGGCCTCTTATGACTCTTTATAATTATGTAATTAAATTATATTTATGATATATATAAAATAAATATAATTTTTAAATTATTATATTTTATATAGAATCTTATATTCCACTTAGTATGGGATATGAAAAGGTCGATCATGTGTACCGTGGACCACCTCTTTGCGAAACGATGTGATTTGTTTTTCAGTAACACATTTCAGGAAGTCATTAAGGATAATGTTAATGAATTTATATTGTATATAAGAAATAAAATTAATATTCATAACATATTTTTCACTCTTAGAATTAAATATATCATTTTATTTCTTACTATTCGACTCACTAAAAATGATAATTTCATTCGTGAGTACGGCTGGATTACTGCCTCCAGGAAGAGATATGATTTTTGTCATCCCCACATCACATGGATAGTATATATATGTGAATATATTTAAATAATAATGTATTAATTATATAATGAAAAATATTTAAATATTAAATAATACATTCATTACTTCGATAATGGACATTGAGAAATGTAAACATTACTCATATATACATACATCATAGTGTCGACATTATTATGACATAGTTCAATTCTCATAACCATGTTTAATTTTTTGGTTTTCAAATTATATAATATTTTAAAATATGATAACTATGTAATTATTATTATCCTATAGATTAAGTATAAATTATATCTTTGGCCACAATCAACATACCTAGTCTGTTTTGAAATAATGAACCGAACTTCCTCGAAACAAGTGATGTGGAATTACCAGACTATGTATTTATGTATGAAATTAAAATAAATAAAATAGATGGTATGTATAATTTATTAATGACTTATAATTTTATTATGAAATTAAAAAATTTATATATGTTTTTGGTAATTTACATAAAGATAATTCATAGATTGTATGGACTTAGTGTAAGGGAATTCATCTCAATTTTACTTTATGGAAGAAAATATTATTGTTATAAATGTGATTAATTTTATGGATTATATGAATAATATTTTACATAAAAAATCATGAATCATTAATACATCATGTTATTTAATTTTCAATTTAAATTCTTTTATTCAAGAGGATTTTAATTGATGGTTACAAAATGGTAATGAATTTCATAACTAAATTTATTTTCATTGGGTTATATTACTTCTTCAATGTATTTTATATACTATGATTATTTTTGTAATAATGTATTTAATATTATCTATTATTTTCACATTATTTGGGTAGATTTAAATTTGATACAAATAATATATTTTTTAATAAATTCCCAGATTCAATGGTATTATTTTTTTATGGGTTGTTCAACTCAAATTGTCTTTCTCAAATACATATGATTATGATATGAACATATATTAATTTTTGAGATTCTATATACATACCGTTGACATGTTATATCAGGTATATCCTTATTTTTGTGATATTAAATGTTTTATTTGATGTTATTATTTCATGGGTCTTGTGATTGAAGAGTTACCATGTGGAAAATGCTTTATGATACTGTCTGATTTATTTCAAGATAGTTTATGTTCAATGTTAATTGGGATGAAAATCATATTCTATAGTTTTATTGAAAAAGATATATTTATTACCCACTTTTTGCGAATGATTTTAACATTTTTGATTTATATCTAATACATTATTCATTAAATAATCAAAAAAATCATTTGTAAGTCATCCTAACAATACATTTTATTTTAGATAATTTATACAACTCATATATATCCTTATCTTAAAAAATATGTTCAGAAATGTTTATTTTAAAAAAATTCACAATGAAACAACAAATGGTCATTGACATTATTTTATATGTTTTTAAAGGAATTTTCTCAATGCTTTCAAAATAAGTAACTTTTATTTACTTTTACAAAATATTTGAAAACAATGTTCCTTTTTAATATTTAATACATAAATGGATTTTCTCACTGTAATTTCCATTATATTCCATGTTGTTTCCTTTTATATTCTCATTATTTATTTACTATAAAATTATTTTCACAATATTTTATTATTTTTTATATTTGTAAGCGATATTAAATTTTCCAAAGTTTAGTTTATTGAATATTTTTTTTGATATTTTAATTGTATTTAAATTCTTAAAATTCTAAAACTCTTGGTGTTACTTATGCTCCACTATAGATAATTTGTAATGGTACCATCCCAGTTTTTTCATTATTTATAATGTTATTGTTTCATTGTGAGTTTTACCAAACCCATTAATTTTACAGAGTTTAATCATGTTATAATTGGTATTATTCTATTTTATTCATTTTTTGATGTAATTTGTTCTTAAATGTTTCATGAATATGTAATGGTTCTTTGGAATATATTATTTTAACTGATACATCGATTATAAACCAATGAATAATGGTTACGTTATTAAAAAGGGGGGGTTTTCTATGATAAACCAAGGATGGAGGGTCCAAGACAACCCTCCAGTTAATATGATATATAATTTGGCAATATGGTTATTACATTTTTAATGTTGATTGTAAGATTAATATAGAAATTATTTTTGAAAGATACCATTATGATTTCGTCATGCATTATATGGGTTTTAAATACTTTTATTGATGAAAATTGACATCATAGGGATCAAAATTTATTGATTTTCTTGAATGATATATTTTTTTAGATTAATGTATTTCTATATATTTATTGATCCTTTTTTCCGGTTATGAGTTCATCTATTTTATCCTTAAGAACTTTTATTATGTAATCAAACCCTTATGAAAATGATATTCTAACATATTACATTCAATGTGTAATCATCTTGTTTACCCATACTAGGCAGTTAATCTCAACCTTACAATGTTTCCTTTTCCCCAGTCTATCGAGCATGATGGTCAATTAATTATTTCTATAAGTGTTTCATATATATGATAATGATGAATTAATTTGTAATAATAAAATATGGGTTGGGTGGGGAAAAAATATTTTAAAGGCATGGGTATTGTTTTTGTAAGAGTTTTTCGTAGTTTTTAAAAACACTAAACAAAAAATAAATTTCGGTATATAAGTGAACAAATATTTCCTTTTAATGTTTTATTTTTTATATAGACAAAAGTGGGTCACCTTCCTTAGTATGAAATCTTCACAGATTTAGTTGAAGAATTTTGAATCAAATCTGGGAGTGCGAGTTCCGCACTATTATAGTTTGTAACAGTGTTGGGTTTAAATAAAATTGGAAAATAATATGTTTTAATGTGAGACTATCTTAGGAGTTAGGGATTCCATCATGGGTTTTCATGTTTATGTTTAGTCATAAATTCAATGACTTAGATAGCCCTTTTAAGTTTTATGTTATGGATTAATAATATGATTTGGAATATTTTAAGAGATATTTTGTAGGAATTATGTATCTATAATGACTTAGTTTATTCTGATGAATAACTTTACACTTTTTTGGATGATGATTTAATGAATTGATAAACATTATGGATTATATGATTATGGATATTTAGGGTACTATAGGGACACATGTTTTATAATATAAGTGACCATGGGTTTGAATGTTATTGTAGTGACTATGTGATTAATGTTATTTCATAAGGTGATATCTATATTATATTTATTTGACATTAAAAGTTATCATATAAAATCTTAGAATAAAAAATATTTAATTTTGAGTTTTTATGTTATTTGGGATATAAGGTCATTTATATATGGAATTATTAAGATTGACCTTTGGTTATTACTATTTATTTTTCAATATTAATGTATTAATTATGAATATGAAGTTTAATTAATTTTTTGAATTTTATATAATTGTAAAACCACCTTGTTTTATAAAATTTCTACAGTTTGATGGAATATATTCTTATGCTTTTTTGGTTATCTGACCGATTAGATGTCTATTTTTGTTCTCCGTTGATGAAAAAATGAACTTGAAAATTCGTCATCTGGAATAAAATTAGATTTTAATGAAAATATATTAAAGGATAAAATTCAACAAAACATTTACATTTTTCTTATTATGATTTTATTCTAGATAGTACGTAATTCCTAAAACCTGGGAAATCGATCCTGAAAATGAATATTTTACCCTATTACATTTATTTTGGATGAAATGACAACCTTTTTCACACCTCTTTAGTTTATTGTTTTGTGGCTGTTGACATTCTCATAATAATTGACTTTCTTGAGATGAATAATATATGTCACTCTCTATCATTATCTGAGAATTAAAATTTCATTCAATTTAAAAATATTCAATTGCAACCAATTTTTCCCTATTTTGGAACCTAGAATTTCTTATTACATATAAAAATTGAACATTATTTTATCTCATTTCTAGATGATGGTTCATTTACAATGATTATGATGCAGGACTCCAAAAAATGTATTTTTAAATTTGAATAATATACCAAGATGATTCGGCCATGGGTTCTAAACCCAGGCCCCAAATTTATTTGAAAGTAAGGTTGGTGTATGGATGAAATGTAATAATGGTCAGGGGAGGTTGTAAAACCGTAGTAATTTAAAATAAACATTTTTTGTTTGATTGCATATTCGACACACAACAATAAGCTTAATGAAACCGTTAAATAATATTTTTTTAAATATAACCCCTATTACATAGCCATTAAATTGGTGGGTATGAATATAATTAACTACATTATGATATATATATATATATATATTTCATTCTGAAGAATAATTTATTGATTAAATCGTAGTAAATAATACATCATTATTTTAATGAAATTTTATTCATGGAGACTATATTTTCACAAATAGTAATTTTTATTGCAATATATGGAAAATATTATAATTAATTTCCTAAAAATTTAGAAAAATATTTCATTAAATTGAAATAATTTTTTTAAACCATCATAATAAAATAAAAATACAGTGATTTGTTTTTACTTTTTTGGAAAGTATTTAATTCTCAATGAATAGTTAAAATACGATGTTTTTGTAAAGATGTATTTTATTTTCAAAAAAATAATTAACATAAAAGTCATATTCTCATTATAATTTCATGTAAGTGGCATAATTATTACTTATTTATATTCATTGTAATTAATTAGATTTGAAATATTTATATTCGATTTTAGTATAAGATTAATTTTAGTCTTCAAAATATTTTTTAAGAAAAATTGTTTAATGTACATAATGTTTATCCAATTAATATTTTTAAAATAAAAAATTATGATGAATTTTCCATAAAATTAAATATATATATATATATATATATCTATCTATATATATATTATTTTAAATTCATACTGTGATTATTACTCGTCATAGAGTTGAAATAAAATCATCTTTTTATATAATAAAACTTCTTCCAGAATCATTTTTTATCACCACTGGAGGATTAATTTTAGACTGAATTCTGAAACATTGGTAAATTCAATTGGGTAAATGGATTAAATATTTTAAATCATCATTATTTTTATTATGTAATATTTTCTACTAGTTTCTTTACATAAATAATAGTGAAAATATTTAAAATAGTTTACCAAAGTTATGTAAGAACCTAGTTTTTTAGTCAGATATGTATCCTTTAAATTTTAGTCTAAATCATTAATTTGCACCTAATATGGATCCCTAATGAGTTAGAAAAGTCCTTAGGTATGCATGGAGGAATTTTAAAAACCTAAACCCATATGATTTTGGAAACAGGACATATCGTACCGTTATCGCACGATTGGCCCATGGTTTGGATAGCTGGGTAGAGGAAACATTTTAGACAGAATCATATAGCATGGTTTATGCATGACCATATATCCTAACCATGCAAGTTCCCCTTCAACACCGGTAACCGTGCATGTTTTTTTAAACCATGAGAACAACCCGTGAACATGTTATTATTCTCGGTAAGTTGTCCTTTTTTCCTTTAATGGTCTAATTAGATCCCTCTTTATCACTAATCTGAGAACCAGTGGGGTTAACCTAATTTCTCTACAATTGGTGCTTTTTGAATACATAAGTTAGGAAACCAGATAACTCTTTCATATGGTATCATCTCGAGCTTCCGTTCATCATGTTGAATGTAGAACAATATGTTCTCGAGCTTGTTTAAGGCTTTACTCTACTCTCTTGCTCTCAACATAGTTATCTGGGTATGAGTGTTTTTATCTTGTTCTTAGATTTACTCCGATAGGATCCAAATCAAGGGCCAATAATATATGAGTATTTTAGTACAAGCCTATGGTGGGTGGCCTATAACTCATCCCTCATGTTCATTGATTTTGTAATTATTTTGTAGGGTCCACCGATTTCATAGGGTGTTTGTTAGAGAATTTATATGCCATTATTATAAATATTGTAACCATATGGATATTCTCATTCCATATATATGATTACTTTTTGGTTTTCACGCCCATAACTACATCCATCCCATGTAATATGTTATGAAATAATTCGGTTTTTTTAGTATTTGAAAACAAAGATACACCTTTTCAGTGTGACATTGTTTAACCATTCTAAAGATAATATTTAATGCATTAAATAGCTTGATTTACATTTTGAATAGAAAAATGGAATGTACCATGTATGTTTACCACTTTTTCATCCTAAGTTAAGTGATTGATATTGATAATTAAATGTGAAATATAAATTGGAAGGTATACTAGGTATATGAATTGACTGGATTAAATGTGATTTATTAATAGTTTACATGTACGTAGAACCCTTCTCCTCACGAACAAAAGGTAGATGAATGAACATTAATTATTTAAAATGACATAAATGAAATTAATAAATGTTGCAGGATACTTGGACTTGTCACAGTAATGAAATTTGTGGCATGAACCAGAATGAATTATTGATTAATTATCTGTGGATTAAAAGGTTTATAGGTACTTGAGCTTATAAGAATAATGAGAGGCTCGGCATGAACCAAATTAAAAATTACATTACTTCATAATTAAATATGAGTGTCCTGATTCGAGATCGCCTTGATTTTTATTGGGGAATGTCTTGAGCACTTGAAAACCCCATTTCAATTCATGGATATGACTTGTATAGGTCAAGACCCACCTAGATCTCTATCCTTGCATATTTTTGGATGCCCGATAGGACACCGTAGGATCCCTAGAATAGTATTATATGATTCCATGGATACACTCCTTGGATCTAGAATTAACAATTAGGTTCCTTGGTTAAATTCTATTGGGACGTGTCACTACTGATATCTATTTTACCTTAGACTATCTTGTTGGATTTTGTAGGAATATTATTGTGGAATGGCTTGGATTATTGTCGTTGGATCACACTCTTACCCTTATCCATGCTCAGTTATTAATGAGTTGGCAACCCTTGAGGTTTATTTTTCCTAGGTTATTACCCTGAAACATCATTAATAAATGTCATTACATGTTTCCATGGCATAACTTGGTCCATAACTATTATTAACATGTGGCTTATTTATAATCTAATAATAATCAATTGATGGACTAGTTATGTTAAAATTCCAGTGGAGGGATGAAGAAGGTACATGGTTATTTTGTTAGATATCACTACTTTACTTTATATATACATCCTTGTACACTGTTACCTTTCCAACACACGAGGTGGTTTTTATAGACACCATTGGTGGTGGCCCAATGATTATATCTCACACCATTTCAGTGTGCTGTTTGGTACCTTGAGTACATTACATGGTATCTAGTGTTGAAAAAGGGAAGCATATAGCTTCAGACACATGATTTCTTGCTGTTTATCATGGAGCATTATAGTATATAATTAAGTTAGATATCTGGATGCTTGGGATAGTTTTTTTATTTCCTTTATACTTATGTACACACATTATGGCTGCTATCTTGTATCCTTGTTTTTAGTTTTCAATTGATGTGAACTAACATCAATTGTTGAATGATATTTCAGTTGTTTTAGTTATTGTTAATATTGTATTTATTTTAAATTTTTTCTTTTGTTAACATATTTATCTTCCTATATTTACCAATGTTATAATCATCTGCTTCACTATACATTGTAAATGAGGGAATCTTATCCCCCATGGAAACACACTATACCCTCATTTATAGTCAACATCTTCTAACATTCGGGGCATTTCATTTGAGCCCATCTGTCCCTCCGAGCATTGGGAACATACTATGTGGCATTCGAGTCTTTTAAAGTCAAAATTATTGATAAAACAGATTTTATAGGGGGTTAAGGAAAATAGATAAGAGTAAATATTTCATAATGACACGTCCAATTCATAATATATTAATTTCTATCGATTATTTTTACATAATGATCATTTTTTATGTATTTTTAAGAATATTTTCCATCGAATTGAATATTATGAAAATTTCAGTAATAAAAAAATTAGTGTCACCCTCTTCTTTTAGAATTTCAGTTATGTTTTCCCATTGTGAAAAAGGTAATTTTGTGAATGAATTATAATAATCATTTTCAGAATAATGAAATAATTTTATTGAAGAGTGTTTTTTAAATTTTATTAATTATATAATTACATTAAATTATTTAGAAACATTGACATATTAATTAATTAATTAATTAATATAAATAATAAAATAAATTATACTAAAATATTAAAAGTAACATATTTTTTTTGAATTATTGATTTTCTTGATGACATTATATATATATAATAATAGTATAAATGTATAAAAGGAATACAGTATAATTATATCTATGTGATGATGTTTTTAATGATAAATTAAATGATTGGTGTCAAAATTAACATTAATAATATTTTTAAAATAAAAATTCTACTATTAAATGATTTAAAATTCCTAAAAATTAAAATTATCTATCAATATTTATATATATGATTACAAATAATTATAATGGTCCATTAGTGGACCCATGGTACTTTTATAAAAAATAATATTGACCTTTAAATAGTAATAACATTTTTACCTTGATATAGAATAAAATGCGGTTTTGTATGTTTCACGTGCTTCTGGTAAAATTAATTTCCCACCAACTTATGTTTTTTATATTATAAACTTTATTTAAATTTCATATATTGTGTGTAAAAATTATATAATACGTCTCATTCTATTTATAGTATGAAATGATAAAGTACAATGTTAAAAATGATATTTACCATAGTGAAGTCTATAATGAAAAATGTAAGGAAAACTAGAATTTAAGAAATTACATGCCTCAAACATATCTTTTTTATGTGGTAGGGGTATACATTGATCATATATTAACTATAATTCAATATTAATAAATTTTGGAGGGATTTTGGGTTATATTTTCATACAAGTATTAAATATTTTTGGGTATTTAGAAAAATTTCACTCCACCTCCATTATAAAAAACCATCTTCCTCCCCTCAATTATTCAAACCACCTAATCCTTTTGGCTCATCTAACCTACTGAAAAATACCCCCTAATAATTCTTATTCATTTTAATAGTATTTTATCCCAATATACCAACCATATAGTTCATCATAATACATCTAAAGGGGTATATTCCGTGAGAAGGAAATATTCTTCACTAAACTCTTTAATTTTTTATCTTCATTTAATTCATCCTCTATTGATGTATTAAAAATTAAAATATAATAACATAGTAATTTAAAAAATAGTAATACTTTATTATGTTAATGGAATAACACCCAAACCTCCCCTTCCATGAAATTAGAAACAAAACAATCATTTTTGTGTATGTGGGACTACCACGTTACCGATAGATGTAATTATCTTATTTAAGGACCCCGGGACACCCTGAGAGGGGTTGGGTGAATTAGGGTGACAACTTTTTCTTTTAATGTGATGGATCTTGTTCCCACGTTGATAGGAACTTGTTGAACCTGTATGATGAAAATGATCAGAAATCAAACATGCACATGTACAAAGAAGACACAACCCTTTTTACTTGGTTCACCACTAAGGGCTACGTCCAAGGGGCATATGCCAACAAGTTATCGGTCATAACAAAATCCACTATGCTTCACTAGCGGGAGATTTCAATTTTTTAGGCACAGTCACTCTGTCCTAGGCTCACTGCCTTTACAAAGGTTCAGGGAAAGCTCACTGGTTCCCTTGGGTCACTCCTATTGACTCCACCTGGCTCACTACCATTAGTGAAGTCACACTCAGGTTATAGACGTGAAGGTCTCTTCAATTGATAGACATGAAGTTCATTGTCTCCTATTCAGCATGAGACTTTGCTTGCATCAGAGTCCTGAGTTAATGCTCTGTTAAAGTCCAAATTCCAACCACTAATGAATACCCCCTTTTCCCTTATCCACTGGGAAAACAACCTTTGGAAAAGGCCTTCACAAAGTACCCTACTTCGCAAGGCTCCCAATTTTGCAAAGCTCAAACAAGCCTTCGCGGAGTCCCTGCCTTTTCCTGAAGCTCAATCACGAAGCACTCTCGTGATGATCCAGCCTTCGCAATGCTTGGCTATCGCGGAGATCCTGCCTCTTCGCGAAGCTCACTGAGCCAACGTGGGGCGCACGACTTTCACGGAGCTAGAATAGCCACCGCGAAGCTCCACTTTTGCGATGAACACTACCTTTGCGAGAGACCTTTGCGAACTGAGAGCAAAGGATTTTATCTAAAATTCTCTCTACTTCTCTTGAGGGGGTTGGCCACTATTTATAGGAGATTCCACCGACCCTCGACCCTTCTGCGCGAAGTCAATGCCATGTCAGCTCAAATCGGGAAGCTTCAAAATTCCCACCGAAAATCTCTCAAAATCACGAAGCACAACGGAAATTTTCTGTTCGCGGAGCTCGTTATAATCGCGGAGTATCCCCGTCATCATTCCTTTGCACCTTCTCCGCGAAGCTCCATCGCAAAGCCCTTAACCGCTGTGATGCGCTTCAACTCAGCCATTCGCTAAGCTTTGACGTAATCACGAAAACCAACCGCCTATATTCTTCTGGTCTTCGAGATTTCCAAACCATGAATCCTATCTTCGAGAAATTCATGCCTTTGCCATATTTAATTATTATCGTCATGAAAATCCACTTTTCGAAACGCTCAGCAACTTCCAAAATTTGGACCCCAAAAAATTGGAAAACACTGGGAAACGACGCCACCTTCAATACTGTTGTCTGCTTGAATGGTATGATCTTTTTTTCAGAACATGATCCGATCTTCCATTGATGATTTACAATAAACACAAAACATACTCCAAATCATGCATAGAAGACCATGGTTCCAACAATCTCCCCTTTGTGTTTTTTGGCAATCAGAAGATAAATTCAATAGATCTCCATCTATGTGAAAACCAAAAAATGCAGGAATAAACTCAGGCAACACTCTAAGTCTACGTGAGCAATGCTCGGTGTAGAAAAAAAGATAGGAGGCTTGAATTGGGTTCCACTGTTTTCCTTCTCATTCTTCTCATCACAAAAGTTGCCTAAATTTATTCCCTCTCCTTTCTCCCCCATTGACAATAAATCCGAAAACCAGTAAAATTTTTCAGGTTCATCTCAAACCATACTCCCCCTGGATAGTATCTCCCCAATAAACCTGACTCATATCCATAAACAGATTAAAACAGATATAACAAATGGGGAGAGGGGAATTTTGGAGCCTCCTTATGCAATAGGAGGCGGTTGAACACCGAGGTTCAACCGATGCTTCTCAAACACAGCCGTAGACAGTGGCTTGGTCAGGATATCAGCTACTTGCTCATCAGTTCCAACATGGTCCATTCTAATCACGCATTTTTCAACCTTTTATTTGATAAAATGATACCGTATTTCAATATATTTTTTACGAGAATGCTGCACCGGATTCTTCGTAAGATCAATTGCATTTTTGTTATCACAGTAAATAACCATTGGTTGCTTCACCTTATCACCAATATCTATTAGTTGCTACTTCATCCAAAGCAGTTGAGTGCATGCCTTTGTGGCAGAGATATAATCAGCTTCAGCAGTACTAAGAGAAGTACTTTCTTGTTTCTTGCTCAACCAGCCAAAACATTTCTTCCCAATATAGAAAGCTCAAACATTAGTGGACTTTCTGTCTACTACATCACCAGCCCAGTCAGCATCAGAAAACGCTGATAATTCACTGTCCCTGCCTGTAGCAAAAATTAACCCGAAGTAATGTGTCCCTTGAATGTACCTCATGATTCTTTTTACTACTTCCATATGTTCCTCCTTTAGATTACTCTGAAAGCGGGCCGCAAGGAATGTTGAAAAGACAATATCTGGCCTTGTCGCTGTCAGGAACAGTAGGTTTCCAATGATCCTCATCTACATGGTGGGATCAACAAAGTTCCCATCCTCATGCTTTCCATGTTTAGTTCCAACTCCAATCGGAGTTGAAATTGGTTTGGAGTCTTGCATATTGATCTTCTTCAGCAACTCTCTTGCATATTTTTCCTGATAAATGAAAGTGTATTCCTTCTTTTGAATCACTTGAAGCCCCAAGAAATATGTGAGCTCCCCAATCATAGACATTTCAAATTCTGATTTCATGTGGTTGGAAAATTCATCCACTGATTTCTGCCTGCTGCCACCAAATATGATATCATCAACGTAGACAAGAACCATGAATTGATCTTTTGGAGAATTCTTCACATAGTGATTGTGATTAACTCCTTCTCTTTTTAATTCCAACTTCTTGAGATATGAATCCATCCATGAGTACCACGCCCGTGGTGCCTGCTTCAACCCATATAGAGCTTTCTTCAGTTTGTATACCTTTGTTTCATCAGTACCCAAAACAAAGCCCACTGGTTGTTCAATGTAGACTTCTTCTTCGAGTACACCATTCAAGAATGCTGTCTTGACATTCATTTGATATACTTTATATCCTCTTTGGAGTGCCATGGAAAGGAAAAGCCTGATTGACACTAGTCTGGCCACTGGAGCAAAGGTTTCTTCAACATCAATGCCTTCAATCTACGAGTATCCTTTACATACCAGTCGTGCCTTGTTTCTGATGACACTTCCATGCTAATCAAACTTATTTTTGAAGATCCATTTGGTACCAATCACATTGTGACCTTTGGGTCTCTGGACAAGATCCCATGTCTGATTCTTGTCAATCTGTTCTAATTCATCATTCATGGATTTCACCCAAGATTTATCTTTTGCAGCTTCTTCGAATGAGGATGGCTCTACAACTAATAGAAACGCATATTGTGTGGTATTCCTCATCCTTATTGTTTGAGTGGTTTCACTCCTCTCCCCAATTATGTTGGATGGATCAATCTCAGCTCTTCGATTTCTCCTACGAGGTTCAGTAGTATTCTCTTCTGCCATAGTTTCATATTCAGATTCTTCTTCTGAGTCAACATCATGATGTGACTGCTGAGTGTTTTGAATAACTTCCTCTATTTCTGCATTTATATTTTCTTCACGTTCACATTATTTTGGACTTTCTATCACATCGGCATATGAAGTCCTTAAATCATTTGTGGTTTTCACTTCAATTATCTTAACATCACTACTTTCCACAATCCTTCCCAAACACTTGTTGAAACATTTTTAGGCTTTGTTGTTCATTGAGTAACCGAGGAAAATTCCTTCATCTGCATTGTATCCATATTTCCCTTGATTTCCTTCTTTGTTCCAGATGAAGCATTTACTTCCAAAGACAGAAAATTATTTTATAGAAGGCTTATGTCCATGCCACAATTCATATGGTGTCTTCATCTAACCCATATAAAGTCCTTTAGATTCTGAATGTACACTGCAGCTTGAACAACCACTTTCCAGTAATGTTGTGGAATACGACTCTCAATCAGCAAAGTTCGTGCCATATTGTTCACCTGTCGATTCCTACATTCAACAACTGCATTTTGTAGTGGAGTTCTCACAGCAGCTACCTCATGCTGTATCCCATGCTTCTCCAGATAATTCTCAAATTCAATGGATGTGTATTCTCCTCCATTGTCAGATCACAACACTTTGATTATTAGTCCAGTATCATTCTCGGCGATTCGCCGATATGTTTTCATGCAATCAAGGACTTGTCATTTCCTGTGAATGACCATCACACATCCCATTCTACTGTAATAATCTTTGAAAATAACAAAGTACCTTTCTCCATGAGTTCCAGCAACATTTATTGGCCCACAAACATCTATATGAATCAGATCAAGAAGGTGAGACGCCCTTTTCTTCTTTGGCCGATATGAAATATAGACCAGCTTCCCACGAATACAAGCATCACAAGATTTTTCACGCTCATGCTTCAGGTTGGGAATGTCCATGACAATTCTCAATTTTGATATTTTACCCATGTCTTGTTGATTTATGGGTCCCAGTCTCTGATGCCACAAATTTTTTTCTACTTCAACAGTCAGGTAACATTCATTTTCTTCACTATCAACCTGATACAAGTTGCCTTCTGTTCTGCATCCCGTCACAAGTGAATTGCGAGTCGTTCCCTTGATAGTCCAGCCATTCTGATTAAATGTAACTATAAGTCCTGAGTCACAGAGTTGACTCACGCTGAGGAGATTATGACGTAGGCCATCTACGTAAAGGACTTCACTCTTCTTTAGTTCTCCATTAGCTAATTCGATACTTCCACTCCCTTTTATTTTCAGAGCCCCATCATTAACAAATCTTACTGTACCATCGACATTCCTTATGATATTTGTTAGTAGGCCGGAATTACCTGTCATATGAGATAAACAACCGCTATCCAGAATCCAGGTACTATTGTTCTTTGTAGCTTTGAGGGCCACCTCTGCGAGGTTGGATTTCTCAATCTTCTTCCTTTCCTTCCATTTGACATTATATCGAGTATAAAGAACTGATGGCCTTTCAATTATCTCTTCCGCATACCCATGTTCTTCATAGTCAAATTCTTCTTTTAGAGTTGAAAACCTGTTTGAAAGAGCAACACTGTCTTGCTGATGAGACTTGACTTTTCTTGAACTTCGGTATGAGGTGCCCATGTCCCTTCTCTGCCTGCAATTAGCGGCCGTATGACCAAAGTTAGAACAAAAAATCAATATCCATAGAAATTATTTCTTCTATAAGAATTAGGATATGAAATTGTTCTCGTTTAATGATCTTCTATATCTTCTCCATTCAGATAGATTCCTGCCTCTTCACAATAAGACATGGTATGGCCCAGATAGCCACAGAACTGACACTTCATGAGAGGAAATTTCTTCTCACTTGAATTTATCCTCATTCCTTCTTCCTTGGGAGAATAGTAAGATTGTCTGTCATATCTGAATATTTGAGGATAATTTTCAGGTCTTCATTTATTTTGGATTGAGGGTTCCTTTTTCGGAACTCTATGTAATGTTTCAACATGTTCAACATTCATCTTATATTTCTTTTCGATCTTCTCACTTCCAGTAGTTGATGTCTCAGCCTCACAGCCAATTCCACTCTTTCCCATGCAAGCGGGTCTTTGATCACTCAAGATTTTTCCAACCCCATATGAAACACACTTTTCTCTTGCTAGTAATTCTGCATCTGAGAATCTTCCAAACTGTATTTTCTTCCTCGATTCTTTTGGAACTGATTCAGTCTCCAGTTTACTCCTTCGAGTAAATAATTCCTCCTTAATACCATCAGCAGTCTTTGATTTTTCATCCAGTCTGGAGGTGAGGTCATTGATGACCATTCCCTGCTCTTCAATTCTTAGCTTCAGATCTACTACATCATCATTGCTTTACATTATTTTAGATTGTACCTTCACAAATTCTTCTAGTCGTTCAATTTCAGCTTCAAGTTGATCAATGTATTCAGTTGATTCTTCTACAATTGATTTCCACTTATTGCAGCTCGTACATTTAATCTTAAGCTTACTAACCACATACTTAAGTTGAATCTCAGGATCCACACAAGTTCTCAGTTTTTTTTCTCCATCAGTATCTTCTGACTTTTCAACAGTGGCCATCATAGAAGCATGGTTCCCAGTTTTGAATTCTGGTTCTTCTTCATCATAGAATTCATTATCATCTTCTTCCTCTTCACAGACAAAACTCTTCCTTTGCATTTTCTTACCAGATATGAAGTCTCCCTTTTTGAATAACCTTCTCTGAGGATTCTTGATGTTTTCATCCTCATTATTTTCCTTATTGATCATTTTTAAGCACTGAGAGAAAATGTGCCCAACTTTTCCACAACGGAAACACACGAGAGGTAACTTCCCTTTGAATTTTCCTTTCCCCTTCTGGAAATTCTTAGCAATGAGAGAAAGAATTTTTTTTTCTTCGTCATCTTCACCGCTAATATCCTTTGAGATTTTCAGTTTATCCATGGCCTTCAATTTCATTTCCTTGCTCACCCGAGTCATAACATCTTCTGGTTTGACTCTCATTTCATATGCTACCAAGCTGCTCAGTAGAACATCTAGAGAACGCTTGGAATGATCTCTTTCCTCAAGGGCTTGCACCTTCGCATTATACAGAGGTGGAAGTCTTCTCAATATTTTCTTTACAATATCAATGTCTTTGATTTCTTTTCCTAGACCCCGAATTTCTCCAACCACATCAGTTATTCAATTGAAGAAAGTTTCTGCATTCTCGTCTAGATGCATCTTCATATCATCAAACCGATTGTGCAGAACTTGTAGTTTCGCCTCCTTCACTTTTATATCTCCTTCATAAATATTCTCAAGTTTATCCCACATGGATTTTGCTGGGGCACAATTCATCACATTTAGGTAGTTCTGATCAGAAAGGGCTGTAGTGAGTGCATTCTGTGATTTAGCATTTTCATCAAGAAGTTTCCTGTCTGTTTCAGTCATAGCTAGACATGTTGGATCAGTGACTTGTATTCCTTGCACAGAAGAAAAGAGAACTTCCATTCCAAGAGATCTTAGATGAGTTCTCATTCTGTTCTTCTAGATCTGGAAATTCCTTCAATCGAAGGGAGGGAATCCCCTGACATTGACTGCATTTCCATGACGAAAAAGGTCAGATTCAACACCAGCAACCTTTACCCTCTGATACCACTTGAAGGACCCCGAGACACCCTGAGAGGGGAGGGGTGAATCAGGGTGACAAATTTTTCTTTTAATGTGATGGATCTTGTTCCCACGTTGATAGGAACATGTTGAGCATGTATGATGAAAATGATCAGAAAGCAAACATGCACATGCACAAAGAAGACACAAACCTTTTTACTTGGTTCACCACTAAGGGCTAAGTCCAAGGAGCATACTCTGACAAGTTGTCGGTCGTACCAAAATCCACTAATCTACACTAGCTGGAGATTACAATTGTTCGGGCACAGTAACTCTGTCCCAGGCTCACTGCCTTTACAAAGGTTCCGGGATAGCTCACTACTTCCCTCGGGTCACTCCCGTTGACTACCCCTGGCTCACTACCGTTGGTGAATTCACACTCAGTTTATAGACGTGAAGGTCTCTTCAATTGATAGACATGAAGTTCATTGTCTCCTGTTCAGCATGAGACTTTGATTGCATCAGAGTCCTGAGTTAATGCTCTGTTAAAGTCCAAATTCGAACCACTGATGAATACAACCTTTTCCCTTATCCACTGGGAAAACAACCATTGGAAAATTCACAAAGTACCCTACTTTGCAAGGATCCCAATTTTGAAAAGCTCAAACAAGCCTTCACGGAGTCCCTGCCTTTTCGTGGAGCTCAATCGCGAAGCACTCTCGCGATGCTCCAGCCTTCGCGATTCATGGATATTGTGGAGCACGTGCCTCTTCGCGAAACTCACTAAGCCAACGAGGGGCACACGACTTTCGCGGAGCTAGAATAGCCACCGTGAAGCTCCTCTTTCGCGAAGCACACTGCCTTCGCGAGAGACCTTTACGAATCGAAAGAAAAAGATTTTCTCTAAAATTATCTTTAATTCTCTTGAGGGGGTCGGCCTCTATTTATATGGGATTCCACTGACCCTCGACCCTTCCATGCGAAGTCAGCGCCACATCAGCGCAAATCGTGAAGCTCCGAAGTTCCTGCCGAAAATCTCTCAAAATCGTGAAGCACAACGACAATTTTCCGTTCACGGAGCTCGTCGTAATCATGGAGTGTCACCGTCATCATTCCTTCACGCCTTCGCCGCGAAGCTCCCTCACAAAGCCCTTCACTGCCGCGATGCGCTTCAACTCTGCCGTTCGTTATGCTTTGACATAATCGTGATGACCCACCGCCTCCATTCTTCTGGTCTTCGCGATTTCCAAACCATGCATCCTATCTTCGAGAAATTCATGCCTTTTCCATATTTAATTATTATCATCATGAAAAACCACTTTTTGCGATGCTCAGCAACTTCCAGAATTTGGACCCCAAAAAATTGGCAAACACTGGGAAACGACGCCACCTTCAATACTGTTGTCTGCCTGAACAGTATGATCTCTTTTCCAGAACACGATCCGAACTTCCATTGATGATTGACAACAAACACAAACCATACTCCAAATCATGCATAGAAGACCATGGTTCCAACACTTATCTTAATTGATTATTATGTCTATTTGTAATGAAATAATAAATTAATATAAATTATATTTTTCATATATGTATTCTAAACATAACCCTAGTAGCTCAGATCCAATGCATTACATTATTATATCCACATATATAAAACTTTCAAATGAAAATCAAATGAATAGTTTAGAAATTTTGATGACCAGATTATAGACATGAAACCCATAATATATTGGGAGAAGAAAACAAGAAATAAAAAAAGTTAAAGCTAAGAATCATTGAAACACATTACATTAATTCAATATCATACCATTGGGTAATAAAACAAAATAAGGTTTTGATCAAATTCTCAGTAAGGGTTACGTATTGTGGAAGTTATCATAAATCTATAATCATAATCATCTTGAAATGTAAGATAACTGAACCCACAAGACATATAATTATCAAGATAAGAATTTATAAATATAGAAAAGTATGTAACTAAAACACATGACATTCAATCAATAACAATAGAATGATAAAATCTATAAATAATTCACAACAAAAAATTGGATGGATAATAATAATAACTAAATTATTAATGTATGAAATTATTAATTATTTGATGACATTTATTAGACAATTAATAACCACTAAAATCAATATATTTGATCTAGAATTTTTAAAACTATATGTAGGAACTTTATTATATTTTTGAACTCATTTAACTCATGAGATCATTCGATGCATCGAGGGGCTATATAATTTCAAATCCCAAACCATCACTGTTTGTCCAACAAATATCTCATATATTGAATAATGGAATTAATTAATGAACAATGTTCGTTAACAAATATACATATTTGGATAATAATAAAAATTTATAATCCTTTTCCTAGATAATAAAATTACTTACAATTTAACCACAATATGAAAAAATTGTATTTGGTTTTTGAAGTAATAATTTCCATGATAAAAAAATTTCATATATAGGGGATATATAGTGATTAATTATCACTACAAAGTAAATAAATCTTGAGAAATTTAGTGAATACAAAAATTATTAAAGGAAGTTGATGTTAATAGTATCGTTATAATACCAAATCATAATCCTCCCATATGAATAATATGCATTGTATCAATAAAATGTATACCAATTTGATATAGAATAGAAAACTTTTCCCTTCATGGATAAAAAATATATAAAAATATCATTATAAATATTCTTGAGGAAAATAAATCATTCCTTTTGAAAACTCATTAAAAAATAATGTATTTTAAATGAACTTTTAAAAAAAATATTTTGAAACATCATCATAAAATCAAAAATCAAGCATCCATGAATTGAAGGTGGGTAATTCTATACATGGTAAAAAATAACATTCATTTATCCTTGTAAAAAGGTTCGAAATGTTCCTTATTTGGAATGCGATAATAAGTGTCCTTTGAAATCAAATATTAAAATGAAATATGTGTAAAATTTTCATTTAAGTAATACTTATGAATATTTTAAATAAAAAATTAAAGCATTCTTAGTAAACATGGATGGTTAAAAAATAGATTTCTTCTAGAAGATATAAATGATGGTAGATTTTAATAAAACATTTTTTTCAAAAAATAATTATGTACCAAAGAGTGGAAAAAATAGAGCCATAACTTGAAAAATATAAGGAATAACTATAAGATAAGGAAATTATATGGTTTATTTGTAATGGTATGGAAATTTGGGGTCCATTACATTGTCATAACCCTGTGTTTTTGGACTTATTAAAGGGAACAGTGACTCATGGAATTAGTGTCAGTGACATAGGGAGTTAGTGTCATTGACGTAGGGGGTTATTGTCGGTGACTCAGGGCATTGGTGTTGGTGAATCAGGGTGTCAGTGTTGGTGACGCAGGGCAGTGGTGAGTCAGGGCATCAGTGAGTCTAGGTGTCGGTTAGTTAGGGTGTCAATGAGGCATCAATTTCTCAGTCTTGGTATCTCAGCATTGGTGACATGCTATCAGTGACTCACATTCGATGACTTGTGGATAATGGATTGTTGTCGATGACTCACCCATCAGTACCACATTTTCATGTTTTCCCATTTTGGTCCCTATAACATTTTAATTGAGGTAAATCAGTTTTAAATCATTTTTCGGTGTTTTTAAAGGTGTTTCAAATTATATTAATTATATCATTAATATACTAACACTCTAGGGAAATTGAAATAGTCGTATTGTGTGGTCTTGGCCATGTTCATTTTCTAATGACTTTCCAAACTATTCTTCAATTGAAATATGATCTGGCCTTTAAAATCGGAGACCTTATCTTCCTAGAGTGCTTATATTACCTCTTGGTGGGCCTAGAGCCTTCCCATATTGTGAAGTTGTGTGTTGTGTCATATCCATAGATCCAGTTTTCTTGGGAGTTTTCTTTGGAGTT
This sequence comes from Viscum album, assembly GCA_963277665.1. NCBI lineage: Eukaryota > Viridiplantae > Streptophyta > Magnoliopsida > Santalales > Viscaceae > Viscum > Viscum album. Next base: position 554,670,730 of record OY728134.1, read on the forward strand.
TTCCTGCTACTCATGCACCCCCTCTTTTGGCATAATGAGGAGTTTTGGTAGATTTATGTTCAATGTAGCGATTTCCCTTTGTCTCTATTTTTATTGTGTATAATTTGGGGTGGGTGACTCTTTGTGAATACCAGTGAATGAAATTTAAAAAAATGATATGAAGGAATAAATGGGGATGGGAAGGATGTTAATGATCGCTTGATTTTATCTTTTATGCATGATCGGTAATACAGATTGTATGAATTGTATCCCTCTAGAAATTATGGACAATGGAAATCATTTCTCAAGAACCTAGGATGATTTTGAAATAATGTTTATTATATCATTAATAAAATGCAAACATGAAATATTATTAATTATGTATAGATTATTAAATGAAAATGATTCCCTGGGATCAAACATGATTTGTGATCACCCCTGTTTATCAAAGTTGAATTAATGAATCTTTGCCGACTAAATGAAATTATACTATATTTTTTGGGGTTGTCTTGTTTTTTGTGGGCCTTGTTGTATTTCTTCATTGTGAGTTGTATATGGTGTTTTTTGTTGTATTTTTGTATGAGGTGGAGCATGAGGTGTGATGGAATTTCATGTTGAGGGATTGATTGATTGGGAAATGGAAGGACTAGAAACGTAGTGGGACTGCATCTAGGTAGTGGCTGGGATGTTGGGATTCAGGTCTGGGTTGATTTGTGATTTCATGTTTCTATGAATTATAATGGGTTACCTTACTATTATCCCTTCTTTCCTTGTTTGGGTTGGATAGTGGTTGGTATGTTTTATTCATCATAAAATACTGGTCGTGTTTCGTAGTTTCCCTGGGATGGATGGAAAAAAATAAATAAATGATTTGATAATATATAATATTAAATGGTTAAATGAATTGGTTAGGTGTATGTTTCAAGTTGAGGATTGTATTGATGCAGCATTCAACTGAGAGTCGTTCGTTGTGGTATGTGCATGTAGTGGTAGTAGTAAAGCTGGTTTCGAGTAGGCTAGTTATATTTTCTGAATGTCATAGGATGAGAAGAGTGTTTTTAACTATATTTATAATCTTGTAGTTATTTATGTTTTCTATATGTACCCCACCCATGTTGAGAACATTATTACGAACGCCACCATTTTTATAGGGGAGGGTGTCTTTCCCAATATCCTAGAGGTGGGATGGATGGATGGTTACTGACTATACCCTGCTCCCACTTTTATGAATTAATTTCCCCTAATTCCTCATGATGGTTGTAATGGAATGAGTTTTAATACCATATTTATGGTATTGGTTGTGTGAGAGTTGGATTGTTTCCTAGGTGCCATTGATCGTACCACAATTCACTGTGTCATTTTTACCCTTACACCATTGTATTAAACTAAATTTGTATTGTAAATTAAAAATAATAATAAATTTAATTCCATTTTTGAATCATTTATTTTGTTTTTATCGCTATTTAAAAGGCCAATGTGACTTTCCTTGAAAATTTCTTTGAAGGTGAAGGTGATTTGGTGGGCCCATGATGATGTCCAAGAAAAATGGGCCAAACTGGGTATGATCCAAGCACACCGGAGGATTAATATGAACACTGCTACTAGACCGTGCATCCAATTGGTCTGAAATTTTGTGGGATGGTCCAAAACCCATTGGGAAACATTTTGTATGAAGAAACCCAAGACTCATTCATCCATATTATGGCATTGACGACCCGATCTGTCCAACACACCAAATCGGAACGGATTCAAAAGTGGTGTGTTGTGATCTGTCCATACCGCAGCCTATAAGTGTCCATATTGTGCCAAAAATTCGGTAGATACAGCCTAGGGGTGGGGAGATAACTTTTTTATTTTTTCCAAATCGAGATAAGTCTTTTTAGAGGCCGAATCACCTGTGACATGTGGTTTTAATAATTCTCTATGCTCAAAACCACCTTCCCATTTTCCTATAAAATGGAAGCTTTGGCTCCTCATTTGATGTTTGACCAGGAGGAAAATATATTGTATTTTGTAAACCCAAAGGAGTCCTCTAATCAACCAATGATTTTTTGAGGCCCCTATCCTCATAGGGGAATCAAGGATGAAGGCGATGTTCCTCCCGAGCCCCCTCCTCCTCTCAATGGCGAGCTAAACGGTGGACCATCATTTTGAGGGAGCTACACATTCTTGGGAGGGAGATCCAGAACTTGATACATTACTGGTTTTGTGTAATTTGTGTTTTTATTATTTCACTTATATTTTATCTAAACATTATTCTCCTCTGAGTTCATTTTTGGGTTTAATTAAGTGAACCACTTTTCATTTCAACACTGATTGGGTTGAAATTTCAAGTGGGAAACGTGAGTTGTTCCGATTGGGAAACAAAAGGATCATCTTTATCTCCCACATACAAAATATTCTAGTATTATTTGGTAACAATTAATATTATAATTAATTCCAAACCTTGACAACACTATTGTTGTGTCACGGGTTGGTACTTTGTGCAATGTTTAGAGAGGCAAGAGGAGAATCAAGATCTTAACAACCCTCAACCGAAGAATTAAACAAAACCATGTGAAATTTTCAGAAAAATTAACTATAAAAAATGTGTAGTGAACATGAATTGATCTAATTATCTCATAATTCTTAAACCACCACCTTATTCTATCAACTATTAAACACTTTATGTTAAGTTATTTTCATAAAACGGTTTTCAAAATCACGACCCTCTTTTAGTAATCTTTATTATAAATACATACTCAAAACCTATCAAAACTACTCGAGAGATGACCTAGGGTCCGACCTATAATATAAATTAACTAGAAAACATTATCAATATGATGTGTGATGACAGTGTGGCCAAATTTTGGCTCCGTTTCCTGGGAGCTCTTTTATTTTTAGTGCATGTTTTTGAAAAAAAATTTAAATTTTGTGAATATTTATATACTTTCTACATCTACCTACCTATTTGTATTGTGATCTATTTTTTGTGTAGGATTAGTGAATAACGAATTCTAATAAAGGAGATTTACCTCCTTTTGAAACTGAACCGAAGAGGACCTTATGTTAGCAACCCTGAGACGCACAAGAAAACCCATCCAAGAGGACACACAAAATAATGACACTCTTCTTCATCCTTCCTCTACTTCTTCTAGAACCAATATAAAAACAAAAATAAACTTTCATAATATGGCTGAAAACAATAGAACATTAAAATAACTAACCTCGCCTGATATTGATATCCAACCCACCTATATTCATTTACAAGGTGAGGCACCAAATTTTGAACTAAATTCCAGCTTAATTCATCTATTACCAATATTCCATGGACTTCCTGGAGAGGATACACATAAGAACTTAAAAGAATTTCATACTGTTTTTTCAACATTAAAACCTGCTAATGTGGACGAGGAACAAGTAAATGTTAGAGCATTCCCATTTTATTTCAATGTTTTTATTAAGGTTTAATCCCTATTGATCGAAATATGATCGATGCTGCTGCAGGTGGTGCCCATGTTTATAAGGCCCCAATTGTTGAAAGAACCATGATTGATAACATGGCTCAAAACACACAATAATTTGGTTCAAGGACCGATGTACCTATTCAAGGTGTCCATGAGGTGAAATGTACTGAATTCGAGAAGAAGGTGGACACAATGTTTGAAGAGGTAAGTACCCTTATTCGACAAATTGCTCTTTCCCATGGGAAACACCAATATCATCCTACCATTAATTGTTGTATATGTTCTTCTAACACCCACTACTTTGACCAATGATCTCAATTGAGGGAAACATCTGAGAGTTATGAGGAAATATTTCCAGGTTGCCTCTATAACCAACCCTTTATGTAATAACCTTACTATCCATCCAACCCTGGGTGGAAAGAGAACCAAGCCAATAGGAAGGGGGGATATTCAAACCTACCTCAATAATAATGCAACCAATCGGGGCAGAGTAGTCATCAACCCCCACCACCTAGAAACCCTCAACCACCCTAAAGGCCTTCCCTACAAACCCCTAAAAAACATGAGCCTAGCCTAGATGATATGATGAAACAAATGTCAGCCAACAATATCCAATTCCAACTACCCACTCAGTAATCCATACAAGACCTCAAATCCAAATTATGCCAACTAGCTAACTTAGTAGGTGAAATTCAATGTCACTATTCAGCTAAACTTCCCTCTCAACCAGTAATTAACCCTAGGTATAAGGGAAATGTTAGTTCAATATCCCTTAGTAGTGGAAAACTACTAGAAAGTAAAACAAATCCTCTATTAGAGTCATCCCCTCCTGAGGAAACCTCCATCCCAACCATTAATAAAAGTCCAAATGTTGAAGAACCTTGTCCTAAGATAATCCCTTCCAAAGGAAAGAGTGTGTACATTTATGAGTCACATATCCCAACCATTCCTCTTCTATTTCCTCAAAGGGGCACCTAACCAATAAAACAAAGGGAAATTGAGCTTGATATGGAAATATTGGAAATTTTCAAGAAAGTGCAAGTTAAAATCCCATTAATTGATGTTGTGTAGAAAATTCCATGGTACGCCAAGTTTCTAAAGGAGATGTGTACACACCGGAGGTGACTTCGTGTTGATGAGGAAGTGATCATGGGAAGGAATGTTTTAGTGTTGATAGAGACATCACTCCCCACCACGTGAAATGATCCTAGAACATTCTCAATTCCATGAACCATATTGGAGTATTCTTTTTATAATTCTATTCTTGATTTACATGCTTCTATAAATGTGATTCCTCATTATATTTACACTACATTTCATGTCGGGGAACTGAATCCCACTGGAATTATTGTTCAACTTGCTAACCGGAGTACCACACTCCCCTCTGATGTGTTAGAGGATGTTCTTTTGAGGGTTCAAATTTTAATTTTTTCTTCTGACTTTTATGTGCTTAAAATGGAAGATGATAAGATGAATGAACATGCCCCAATTATATTGGGGACAATTTTCTTGAAAACCTCCAAAACCATATTTATTCTCCACAATGGTAGATTATCTATGGAATTTTGTGGTGACATAGTCCATTTCAACATCCTTGATGCCATGAAGCATCCCTCAGAAGAACATTCCTCTCTCTCTCTATTAATTCAATTGATGTACTCCCTACCCCTGAAAAACAAAACACAACATTTCTTTCCCACGATCCCAGTTTTGAGTTTTATTCATTGATACAAATGCTAGGAAATGATTCATGCATTTATTTTTGTAGTGGTCTAGAAAAGTGTCATGCATGTCAATTGATGGATGATTTCTTGAACACTAATGATCCACTGACCATCGATGATTCTTCTAAGATTGTAAAAGCTCATTCCTCATCTGAGGTTGATACCATTGAGTAGTTAGATGATATCAGTCACCTATAACATTCACACACAATCCCATCAATCTAAAATAAACTTGAATTGGAACTAAAACAGCTGCATCAAGATTAAAAATATTCATATCTTGATAATGGAAACAAGTTTCCTGTCATCATTCCCAGTTCACTCCCTCCTGAGCATGAATTGTGGTTTCTTGAACTTTTGGGAGAGTATAAACATGCTTTGGGTGGAAACATGCTAACATTCCTGGTATTAGCCCATCAATTTGTATACATAATATTCTGTTAAATGATGAGGCTAAAAAAGTGAGGCAGGCACAATGTCGATTGAACCTAACCCTCTTAGATGTTTTGAAAAATGAAGTAACAAAATTATTTGATTCTGGAATCATTTACCCATCGATGATAGCCAATGGGTCAGTCTCGTTCAAGTATTTCTTAAAAATATTGGCCATACAGTTATTAAAAATGAAAATAATGAATTGGTTCCAACTCGTGTGCAGAATAGTTGGTCTGTCTATATAGACTATCGCCGACTAAACCAACACATGAGTAAGGACAATTTCCCATTTCCATTCATTGACCAAATGCTAGAGAGTCTAGTAGGTAAGTCCCACTAAGATTTCCTTGAAGGGTATTCTGGATACATTAAGATCCATATTTCCCCTATGGATTATGAAAAGGCAACCTTCAATTTCCCCTTTAGAAAATTTTCCTATAAAAGCATGCCATTTGGTCTGTGCAATTCTCCGAGTGCATTGCAACGATGCATGGTTAGTATTTATTCGGATTACCTAGATAATTTCATGGAATTATTCATGGATGATTTCATTATTTATGTCTCTTCTTTTGATGAATGTTTGAGTGGTCTTGGTTCAGCCCTACATCGCTATATTGAAAATAATCTTGTATTAAATTATAAAAAATGTCATTTCATGGTGCGACAAGGTGTAGTTTTGGGGCATGTCATTTCTGGGGATGGTATCCAATTAGATAAATCAAAATTTGATGTCATTTATTCCCTTCCAGTCCCCAAAAATATATGGGATGTGCGATCTTTCATAGGTCATTGTGGATTTTACTGTCATTTCATTCATGACATTAGTAAAATTGTTGTCCCCCTCTCCAGATTACTCCAATAATAAATAAAATTTTATTTTGATAAATAATTTGAGGATGCTTTTAATAAGTTAAAATGGAGTCTCACCTCGCCCTCGGTAATCCAACCACCTCAGTGGGATTTACCATTTTAGCTCATGTCTGACACCTCTAACTAGGAAATTAGGGAAGTTTTGTCACAAAGGGTCGACCGAGCTCCACATGTCATAGCCTATGCTTCACATACTTTGGACCCTACACATGAAAACTACACCACAATTAAAAAATAATTCCTTTCCATTGTGTTTTCCATGGACAAATTCATTTCATATTTTTTGGGGTCCAAATTCATTGTATTCTCAGACCATGCATCCCTCTGGTACCTCCTTAAGAAACTGGAAGCTAAAACACATCTCATTTGATGGATGCTCCTCCTTTAAAAATTCAATCTAGAAATTAGAGATTAAAAAGGAGTAGAGAATGTGGTGGTTGACCATATCAGTAGGATTCCCCCATCCTCAGTAATAGACTCATCCCCATGTATTCCCATTAATGACATGTTTCCTAATGATCAATTGTACCAAGTGCAAGATGTTGTTCCTTGGTATTTCAAAATTGAAAATTATTTGGTAGAATCATGCATTCCTTATGATTTCAGTAGAATGAAAGCCAATAATCTAAAACATGAGTCTCGTTGGTATATTTTTTGGATGATCCCATCCTTTGGCGCACCTGTATTGATCAAGTCCTTAGGCGTTGTGTGCAAGATAGTGAGTTTCAGTCCATCTTTAGATTTTGCCACACTCTTGCTTGTGGGGGCCACTTTGGCCCCCAACGGACTGCTTGCAAGGTCCTTTATTCTGGTCACTTTTGGCCAACACATTTTCAATATGCCCATTCTTTTTTCAAATCATGTTCTCATTTTCAAAGAATGGGGAATGTATCTAAATGAAATGAAATGCCACAACAACCATTTCTCTTTCTGGACATTTTTTATGTTTGGGGTATTGAATTTATGGGTCCATTTCCAAATTTGATTGGAAACTTGTACATTCTTCTAGAAGTTGATTATGTGTCAAAATGGAAAGAGGCACGAGCTACAAGGACTGATGATTCTAAGGTAGTTGTAGAATTTTTGAGAACCCAAATAGTCTATAGGTTTGGCTTACCTAGGTTCATCATCAGTGACTGGGGTTCTCATTTCTACAACCGAACAATGAAATCAATATTTGTAGGTATGGGTCATTCATCGAGTGTCTACTGCATATCACCCACAGACCAATGGTCAAGCCAAGGTTTCAAATATAGAGGTAATACAAATTCTTGAAAAACGGTTCAGAACAATAGAAAATATTGGAGTCTTCGACTTGATGATTCATTACGGGCCTACCGTACTACTTTCAAAACTCCCATTAGAATGTCAACTTAACTTATTGTGTTTGGAAAGAGTTGTCACCTACCTGTTGAGATTGAGCACCGGGCCTATTGGGCCATCAATACATGCACTTATAATCTTTCTGGTGTTGGTTCCCAAAGGAAGTTGCTGATTTAGTAGTTGGAGGAAATGAGACGATATGAATATGAAAACTCCAAGATTTATAAGGAGGGAACCAAGTCTGCCCCCGGCCATCTTATCCTTCATCGCCAGTTCCACATTAATCATAATGTCCTCCTTTATAATTCAAGGCTGAAGTTGCATCCATTGAGCATCATTCCTTCTGGTTTGGACCATACAGTATTACTAAAGTTTCTCCATTTGGTGTTGTCCAGGATAAAAAAGAACAAACCATGAAAAAATTCACTATCAATGGGAAACAGCTGAAGCACTTCCATGAATCCATTCTAGAGTCCCTGATAGAGGAACACAATGTTCAAGAAGCAATCTATGAATGAAACTCACTAGGTTTTATCCTTCCTTTCCACTTCCTCTTTTCCTATAGTGAGGACACTTCAAACAATATGTGTGGGAGGATAGGTACATTCTTGGGATAGTTTTCAACATTTTTTTCTTTCATCTCATTTTCTTCCTTATTTATAGTATTTTCACTTTTCTCTATCTTCCATGGGTTCATTAGCATTTCTATTGTCTTTATTCCTTCTTCTATTTTTCGCATTCTTAATGGTATTTACATATTTCCACCATCTAGAATTTCAAGGATCCATGATTCAGTGACCATAAAAGGGGGAAAGTAAAAATACCACAAAGAATGGTGAAAAATAATTTTTGTATGAAGTTAACATCAGGGAGTGATTTTTAGTGAATTGGTTTTATCTCAATGATATAAATGGTTGTATCACTATGAATCATTTGAGATGATTTATGCCCATTGTGTAAGTAGTTTTTGGGATAATTGTTTCACTAATATCTCCATACATTTTGGCGCCAAACCATGAAGTGTGAATATTTCATACATAATATAAGGTAAATATATGTTAGGTTAATATTTTTTAGCATTAAATTATACTTTCACACATTTTTTCCTTATCCAATCGGTTTCATTACAGTACTATATTGACCAAAGCATATGTACCTAATGTCCGAATGTTGTACTCCCTCAAAAAAAATTGTGTCTTTGTCAGATCAAAAACCACTCCTCCTCAACCTTTGATCTTGTTATTACTATTGCAATTAGTGTCGTGAGGAGATCAAACAAGGATTGAGATATGAGTGTGAGATTTGTTCTAAATGCAACATCAAAAAAATATAATAAATGAGGGGAGTGATGAAATGTGCAACATATGGGGATATCTAGGTCAGGAGGATATGGTTTCACTTCTGGTAATGCATAAGTGAGTTGGTCTTGAAATATGATTGCAAAGGATGTTGGATGGGTTTTGTGAAAAATCATTTAAAGCTGAAAAATGTAAAAATAACATATATTTATATGATAGAAAGTGGAAAGAATAACATGGGATGGTTTTCACACACACACATGGAGAGTTAGTGGAATGGTAGAATTTTGAATTCCATACTCATGTAGGTGTCATGAATCTCTTTGTATTTTATTGTGATATTATTTATGAGACATCTTTTTTTATTTTCACTAGAAAGAACTCCTTGGTGTGGTTAGTGCATTTATTACATTACATTAGTGAATTAAAATTTCATAAAATGTTAAATATTCATGATGTTTGGAATATTTATATATTCATTATTTTATTTGGATTTGTGAATTTTCCTATGAGGGAAAATGTTTAGGTGTTAGGGTGTGATCATACCACATTTCATGGTTTCATTTTCACCCTTACACCATTCTATTAAACTAAATTTGTAATGTAAATTCCATAAAAAATAACAAATTGAATTCCATGTTTGAATCATTTATTTTGTGTTTATATCTATTAAAAAGTCCAATGTGAATTTTCATGAAAATTTCATTGATGGTGAAGGTGATTTGGAGGGCCCATGATAATGTCCAAGAAAAATGGGCCAAACTGCACAGGATCCCAACATACCAGTGGATTAATCCGAACAAATCTACTAGAACGTCCATCCAATTGGGCTGATATTTTAGGGGCTGGTCCAAAACTCATTGAGATACTTTTCATATGGAGAATCCCAAGACTCATTCGGCCATCCAATGGCCTTTCCGACCTGATCTATCCAGCATACCAAATCTGCACGGATTCAAAAGTGGTGTGTTGTGGGTTGTCCATATCATGGGTTATAGGTGTCCCAAATGTGTCAAACATTTGGTGGCGACAGCCAAGAGATGTGTCGACGACTTGGGTATTTTTTAAAAATCAAGATAAGTCTTTCTAGAGGTCGAAACACTTGTGGCAATTTGTCTTAATAATTCTCTGTGCTCAAAACCACCCACCCATTTTCCTAAAATATGGAACCATGGGAGCCTCATTTGAAAATTCAACAAGGAGGCAAAGCTCTAGTATATTGGAGACCCAAAGGAGTCCTCTCATCAATCATGGATTTTTGGAGTCCCCTATCCACAAAGGGGAACCACAGATGAAGGAAAAGTTCCACCCGAGCATCCTCCTCCTCTCAATGGCAATCTAAACGGAGGGAGATCATTTCGAGGGAGCTACACATATTTGTGAGGGAGTTCCAGATCTTTTTACTCTACTGGTGTTGTGTAATTGTGTGTGTGTATGATTTCACTTATGTTTTATCTAAACATGTTTCTCCTCTCAGTTCATTTTTGGGTTTAATTAAGTGAACCGTTTTTCATTTCAACACCGATTGTGTTGAAATTTCATGTGGGGAACTTGAGTTTTCTGATTAGGAAACGCAATGATCCTCTTTCTCTCAAAAATAAAAAAAATTAGTTTCCTTTGGTAACCTTTAATATTTTCTTGAAGTCCAAACTTTATCTACTTGATTGTTGTGTCATGGGTTGGTACTTTGTGCAATGTTTAGATAGACAAAAGGGGAATCAAGATCTTGAAAACCCTCAACCAAAGAATTAAACAAAACCATGTGAAATTTTCAGAACAATGAACTATACAAGATGTATAGTGAACTTAATTTGATCTCCTTATCTCATAATTATTAAACCACCACTTTATTCTATCAACTATTAAACTCTTTAAGATAAGTTATTTTCTTCAAACTGTTTTCAAAATCATCCCCCTCTTTATGTAATCTTTATTAAAAATACAGACTCAAAACCTATCAATGCTCCTCAAGAGATGACCTAGGGTCTACCGTAGATTATAAATTAACCTTATATCTTTATCAATTTTATGTGTCATGAATGTGCGGTCACCCATCATGATGAGGCCTGGGTTTTTTAGTGAGAGACGTGTGGTGGTTGTGGCCTAGGTGTTTGAGGGCAGGATGTGATGTGGTTGTGGACCAGGTGTGTGTGGGATGGTTGTGATAGTGGGTCTTGAGGAAGAGTGTGGAAGAATCAGTATGTTCTCCATTAAGGATGAGAAGTTAACCACTGAGAATTGGTTTACGGATCCCAAATATCAATGTTATTATACTTTACATTACAGAATGTTCATTATTTGGTGAGTGTACCCTAGTGAGGTTGGGGTGGATAGTATACATTGTTTGGTTCATTTGTGTTTTTTTTGTTTTCTCATAGGGGGATTAAGATATTTATCCCACATGTGATTGGGTGACTTTTGTTTTTCTTTATTGAGTCTATATGTATGATCACCCTACATATATTAAAGTATTTCCAGGTTTCCAATGAGATTACATCGACCATTTTGTACCTTACTCACTCGAATGTTGGGGACAATTGATGTGTCAAAGCTTTGTTCTATTTTTGTAGATAGTTTAGAGTTTTCATTGTATTTCTGGTTTATTTACATAAGCATGATTGTGGGATGGATTTTTTTTCTTTATATATATTTGTCTTGGAATTGTTTGAGGTTGATAGAACATATCTCCCAATCATTGTAACTATAAAAAGGTTAATGTCTACCACTTTTGTGAGATTTTTGTACCCTTGTGATTGGTCGCAACCCCCTGGACTATTGCAGGTGGGACTCAAGTTTATTATCACTCAATCATTTTTATGACGGAAGGTCTCTAAATATTTCTACACCTTCCCTCATCATGAAGAATGTTGGTCATGGAAAAATGGTATCAAAGGCTGGTTGAGAGGTAGAAAGAAGTTTTGTTATTAGGAATAATGGGTATTGCATGGGTTGGTCAGGAAAAATTGTTAGGTTATCATGGTGTGTGATTTAGGATTGGTATGACCTACTAGGACACGGGATTTTAGGGGGCCCCAGGATCTGATGAAACGAGTCTGTTATTAGAAAATAACCAAGTGAGGTTACACATATTATGGGGTAGAGACTCTAGGAAAGGTACATGAGTCATTCTGAATTTTCTTCTTCTTTGTTTTGGGAGTTTTCCTAAAATTAAAATAAACAATGAATAAAAATGAATAAAAAATAAATTCAATGATACCAGGGCTTAAGAGTTCAATTTTTTTCCTTTAATATATGGTTCTCGATCATTACCCATGTGGGGTAGGAGCAATGGAGGGTTAGCAAGCTAACCCGATTGACTGTCGGAGAGTCATACAAGTGGAGGAGGATGATCAGTGGTATACGATGATTCATTATTTAATGTGTCGAACTCTACGAATGTACATGGCATTCTATCATTCATTGAAATGGAAAATTTGTGTTATGAGTTCGTGATCACTTCAATCATGATCCAAGATCAGATAGAGTATTATTTTCCACTGCAACAAACCAGGAGAGGGGTGAACCGCATTCGTTATGGATTATTTACCTTTACGAGATGAAGAAAATCGATGTTTTCAGAGCCGATATTGAGAAGTATTTCTGGGCGGAATTCCTTTCATCAATGATGAAATAAGAGAAGTGGTAGGACCTACTCTCCCTACATCATGGGAGAATGTTTGTAAAGGAATATGATATCATGTTAAATTATTTCCTATTTTTTCCTCTAGATATATTTCTAGATGAGGATTCTCAGGCAAGTCATTTGGGGGGAGGCACTATGTCATTCCCTCTAGTATGTGATTACTCCAATCACCCAACAGACATACTTAAATGTTCAGAAAATGGTTGGGGTGGTGGAAATGATGCACTTTTATGGTAATCTATCATGAGAGTGAATTAACTTGAGTTCTTCAAAGGGTAATCCAATTAGTAGAACAGTTTCAATATTAGGGTCTTCTAGTTTTTTTCCAGTGAGGAGGTTAACTAAACACTTTTACTTTTGACCCTTTGATCCTCACCCTATTCAACATACATGGGGATGATGTTTTTTTATTTCGAAGGTCATGGGAACCTCTAGGGACATTTCCGGACTCGATCATAGTTTGGTGTAGGTGGGCAGGTTCAGCACCCACCTCAGCAGTACTTTCCAAACAACCATTTCCAAGAGTATGATTTACAGGCACCGATTCTACCAATGGTGGATTGTGGGGGAGGAGTTCCTCCTTATGGTTCTCATCGAGGACCTAAATAAGAGCATGGTTAGGGAAGCACAAACAACCAAGTGGTAGAGGATCTGGTTATGGTCAGTTTCACAATGTAGAGGTACCAGTTCTTGTAGGTCCTGAGATCGTTCGAGGTACGATATATATTTTTAGAATGTTTTCATACTACATGTATGATTTGGGGGAATCTCACTCTTTTGTTTCACCCAATATATCACATGCATGGGAAATGGATGTAGAGTTACTTTTATTACCATGGCGTTGATTACAAAAGTTAGAGGTCAAACTAGAATGTTTGTTTTTTTGGGAATATAGACTAATGTTGGGGACACATCAGTACTGTGGGGATCTATTTTTTCTATAGATGTAGCCATATGATGTCATCCTTAGCATAGATAAATTGTTTTTTTATGAATTTATTGACTACTTATATTGAAGATTCATGTTTTTTCACGTGAAAGCCTAGCGTGTATCTTTCATTGGTCAGTGAAGTTGTCGGGCAGGCAGCCGACGTATCAAGCCTCTTATTTCTTTGTTAGAAGAATAGTCATTGGGATCGATGGATGCAGAGATGTTGTAGGTTTAATGATTTTTTAGATAATTTCTAGTTGATTTACCTACGGAGGTTGTGATTATACCCCCTCAATGTGTCATTGAGTTCATGCTACACTTATAGCCTGATTCCAGTATAATTTTGATGTCTCCTTATGAGATTGCACCTTCTGAGTTGACAGAGTTGTAGATCCAAATTGAAGAACAGATAAAGAACTATTACATTTGAGCTATTGCATCGCCTTTGGGTGCTCCGGTCATGTTTAAAAAAAATGAATATGATGGTTTGAGGATGTGCATAGACAACAAAATACTAAATCAGGATACAATTAAGAATACTTACCCTCCCCTATGGATAGATGATCTTTTAGACTAGATGAGAAAAACATATTGGTTTCCAAGACTGATCTATATTCAAGATATCACATGATAAGTTTTAAGTGGGGTGACATCCTGAAAACTTATTTCTGGTATTGGTATGGGCAATTTGACTTCCTAACTATGTCGTTTGGTGTTATGAACACACCACTCGTGTTCGTGGGACTTATGAATTCTGTCTGTCATGAGTTACACGTCTATTTTTTATCGTATTTATTGATGACATCCTAATATACTTGATTTCATAGGAGGAGTATACCGAGAATATTAGGACTATCCTAGAGGTCCTTCGACACCACCATCTCTATAAAAATATTTCCATGTGTAGATTTTGGACACATGAGGTTCACTTCCTTTGGCATGTGGTCTCTCAACAAAACATATTACTGAAATCATTGAAGGTAGTGGTACTTATGTATTTGGAAACAATTGGGAATATGGTAGAGATTCACAGTTTTCTTGCTCTAGCATGCTACTGCTGGAGATTAAGACCATATTTCTGCAACATAATAGCTCTATAGATGGATCTCACTAGAAAAGGCCAAGATTTTTTGTTGTTAAAGTAGTCCCAGGAAGAGTTTGGCAATCTGAAGGACAAATATGTCAAATATCTAGTACTCATGCCACAAGTGGATGGGGTAGTGTTTTATTTTTTTTGTTATTCATCTCGTCTAGGATTGGGGTGTGTGTTGATGCATAAACAGGGAGTGATTTTTTATAGGTCTTGGCAGCTACACCACCATGACAGTAGTTATACCACGCATTATCTAGAACTAATAGTAGTTATTTTTTCACTAAATTTGTGGTGAAAATAACTCATTGAGGTGCTTTTTCTGGTATTCATGGATCAACAGTGTTTTAGGTACATCTTTTACTAGTGATATCTCAACTTACGTCAATCGATGTGGTTGAATTTTATAACAGATTATGATTTTGAGATCTCTTACACCACAGGAAAGGGAAATGTTTTGGCCTATTCATTGACTAGGAAGTCGTAGAAGGAAGTGGTTCTGGATAATTTATATACCTAGGGGTGATGGAGGATTTGGATACCATCTATATATATGTAGGAATGGATGGTGGAAAAGGACGTCTATTTCCGATGATAATTCATTCACCTCTAAGGCATAAGGTGGGAGATTCCGAATTAGGAGACGCAGAGGCAGAGGTAATGTGTGATCACATTTACTATGGTTATACTACGAGGGGGGGGGGGGTTAAGGATTTTCAGAATCGGGTGTGGTTACATGAGAAGCTGTTTTTTCGAGTCTAAATGAATGGGGATGTTCACCATCAGTTTCATAGCTCACACCTAGAGGTAATACATGAAAATTATAATATGTATTAGGGATTGAGAGAACCATTTTGGCGGTATGAGGTGATGCGGGTAGTGGCAGAGTTTGTGGTAATGTGCTTTGTGTGCTAGTATGTAAAGGATGACCACCACGTTCCCAGTAATTTGTTGCAGCCCCTAGATATCCCCAGGTGGTAGTGGGATGAAAACATGATGGATTACGTTACTGGATTTCCTTGGGACCAGGGGGATGCGATTCTATCTGGGTAGTAGTTGATCAGTTAATGAAATAATCTCACTTCTTACCGATCAAGGATTAGAGTGTAGTGGATTCTTTATCGCATATGTATGTGGATGAAGTCGAATGAAATCATGGAGTTCCAAAATCCATCATCCCAAATCGACAAACACATTGTACGTCGTGAGTCTGGTGGGGATTGTTGCATACTTTTGGCACACAGTATTGACTTTTCACTGGATTCCACCCTAAAACGAATGGAAAAATAGATCATACAATATAGATGTTAGAGTACATCATGAAAACATTGATCTTGTATTTTGGTGGGACTTGGGTATGAAAATATCTCTTGGTAGGTTTTTCATATAGAAATAGCTATAACTCTTACATTGGAATAACTCTATTTGAAGCTTTATGTGGAAGACAGTGTTGTTCATCCTTGTGCTGGATGAACATTGGGGAGACATATTTTTTTTTCAAATGTGGTCAATAGAATGATAAAGAAGGTGTAGCTTATCAGTGATAGGATAAATTAAGCACACGAATAGAAGAATCCATATGTTAATCATAGAAGAAGGCCCATGGTGTTCAAGGATAGAGACCGTGTATTCTTGAAATTATCCCCACATCATGTGAAGTGGAGTTTTGGTAGATGAATTAATCATTCTACCAATATCATCATTCCTTTTGAGGTTTTGCGATGAGCTTGTGAGGTGGAATATCAGCGGGCATGTCCACCATAGTTGGGGAAATTCCACAACATAATTCCCATCTCCCAACATTGTCGGAATGTACATGATGGCTCCCATTTCATTTAATTGGGAGAGTTGGATATCAAGGATGATGCAATGTTCTTGGAGAGACCAATGGAGGTCCTAGATCATCGGGGAGAACGCACTGTGTGTGCATGCCATTCCCTTGGTTCACGTGTTGTAATTTCATCATAGCCTAGAGGAGAGTACATGGGAAATAGAGGCTCATTTTGGTGCCTCTTACCCAGATTTATATTCAATTTTTATCATTTGATTTACTTTGTGATGTAATTCATTAAACATTTTTCTATGATATGAGTTATTTTATTTTTATGTGATGTACAATAAAATCCTGATGTATGAGGAGGGGAGGGAAAAATCTCTAATCAAGATTCATTAATGCATAAGTGATGAAACCAGTGTTGGAGAGTTAGTGCCCCCCCCCCAAGAAGATAATATATTTAAAAGGGAGAAGGTATTCCAGGAATCCTATGTTCGGGAATTGTGTCATTTGGTTCATGTGTGGTATATGTTGCGGTTGATTGGGTTGTAAATTCTTAGAGGATGTGTTCTTCGATGTTGAGATTTCACTCCAACGTGGTTATTTATCCTTGAGAGGTATTTTTATATAGTGGGTTGTCATACCCAACATTCTTCATAGTTAGTTTTTGAATTCCTAAGGGCAAGAATAGTGTGAGAAGAATTTAATGTAATGGAATGGACTGCCATAGTCCATTACTTTTTCAAAATCTAGTTTTTGGGGTGTTCTAGAAGGCACTGATGACTCAAGGTGTATGTGATGGTGACTCAGGGAATCAGTGTTCGTGACTTAGGGTGTCGATGTCGGTGACTCAGAGTGTCGGTGTTAGTGACTCAGGGTGTTTGGGTCAGTAAATCAGGGCATCGATGATGGTGACTCTTGGTGTCAATGTTAGTAAATTAGGGTTTTAGTGTTGGTGACTCAGGGTGATGGTGTCAGTGACAATGGGCATCAGTGAGTCAGTGCATCTATAAGTCAAGGTATCAATGAGTCAAGGCATAAATAAGTTAGTTGTTGGTAGTTTAACATTATTATCTTGGTGTTGGTGAATCTTTTTTTGTGAATCCCAATCGGTGGCTCACTATCAGTAACTTGCTTCTAGCGACTCACCCATTAGTGACTCATTTTACAGTTTTCCCAATTTTTCATGTTTCATCCCACTTACATTTTAATTCAAATAAATTAAGTTTAGAGCCTTGTTTTTACATTTATTATTTCATTTCAGAGGATACTATTTATATATTTAATATCCTAACACTTTTGTTATTTTGAAATAGTCGAACTATGTTGTCTTGTCCACGATCTAACGTTAATGAATTTTGAAACCATTATTTTGTTGGTATATGATCTAACTTTTCTAATAATATACCTTTTTTGGCATTTTGTTTTCAGTCCTTGTTGTTTTACCTGTAGCCTTATAATATCATGGAGTATCATTATGTGTCGTGTTAATCGATCTATTTTTCCTTTTAGTTTTCCAAAGCGTTTTCCTGCCACTCACACACCCCATGTTTTGGCCCAAGGAGGAGTTTTTGGCCACCTATTTTTCCATATAGGTATTTCCCTTCATCTCCATTTTATTTATGTATCATTCAAGGTGGTTGTACTCATGCCTCTTTATGAAAAATACTGAAACCAATTTAAATAAGATAATATGATAGTATAAATGGGGATGGGGGAAGATGTTGATGATTTATTTCTGTTATCTATTATCTTAGATCTTTAATTTAGATTTTATGGGTTTTATCCCTATGAAATCATGGTTTTTAGTTGAATTTTCTTGCACACCTATGATGCTTGGGTCTTATAGTTGATTCTCTATTGAAATTAATGTAAACATGAAATATGATTAATTTTGTATACCTAGTTAAATTAAAATGATTCCCCAAGATCAAACCCTAATTGTGATAACCCATACATACCAAGTTGTAATTAAAGAACCATTGTTTGATAAATACAAATATAATGAGCTTGATTTGATGTCATGGTATATTTTGGGCCTTGGATTTATTTGAGCATTGTGATGGTTACATGGTCATTGTTGTGGTATTCTTGTATGAGGTGGTGCGAAAGGTGTGATGGAATATTAGGTTATGAGATTGGTTTCTTGTAGAATGGATGTACTTGTTATGCAATGGGACTGCATCTATGTAGTGGATGGGAAGTGGTACTTCAGGACTGGAATCTGTCATGATTTCATGTTTGTGAGTGCTAGAATGGGTTCCCTTACCTTTATCCATTCTTTCCTTGTTTTCCATGGATTGTGGTCGGTATGGTTGCTTCATCTTATAATATTTTCAGGGTATGGTAGTTTCTTGTATAGGGGTGGAAATAAATAAATAAATTATTTGATATAGAAAAATTATGATTGGTTAAATGAATTGATTAGGGGTATTTTTCAAGTTGGGGCTTATAATGAATTAGTGTTCATGGGACCATCGTTCGTGGTTGTATATGCCTGGAAGGGTAGCAGGAAAGGTGGTTATAAGTGGTTTGGTTGTATTTTTGGAATCCCATAGGATGGGATGAGTTTTTGTTTCCGATATATATATATATATATATATATAAATTTGTAGTTCTTGTAGTTATCGATATTCACCCCACCTGTGTTGAGTACTATGTGTTGAACACCCCCATTTTTTTGGGGAGGGTTTCATTCCCAATAACCTATAGGGAGGATGGATCACTAAATACTGACATTACCATGGCACTTATTCTAGGAATTCAACATCCAAGATTCATCATGCGGGTTATAATTGATGGATGTTAAATAATGTATTTATGGTATTGGTTGTGTGAAAGGTTGAATGTTTTTCAGGTGCATTTGGGATGAGGAACATGTGTTTTGGGGTGAGACGTGCGGGGGTTATGGCATATGGTTATGTAGTTAGGAATTTTTGTGATTTTGGCCTAGGTGTGTGTGGGAAAGTTGTGACAGTGGGGCTTGTGGACGAGTGTGGTAGCGTCAGGACATTCGCCGCTGGTGATGAGAATTTAACCATTGGGAAGTGGTGTGGGGTACCAAATATCAATTGTCTTATACTATACATTTCATGAAGTTAATTATTTTTTGAATGTGTTATAGTGTGGTTGAGGTGGGTAGTATACCTTGTTAGGTTCTTTTGACTTTCAATTATTTTCTAATAAGGGAATTAGTGTGCTTCTCCGACTTGTGCATGTGTGACTTTGGTTTTTCACTACTGAGTATACATGTATGATAACCATATATATATATAATTATTTTCAGGTATCCAAGGAGATTATATAGACCGTTTTGGACCATACTATATCACCTTTTGGGGATAATTGTTGTGTTGTGGTCTAGTTTTATTTTTGTACTTACATAACAATTTTCATTGTATTTCTATCTATTTTACTTAAACATGCGAGTGGGATGGATTCTGGTTTATATATATACATCTATCATGGACTTTTTTGAGGATTAAACATCTTTTATCCCAATATTAATCACTATAAAAAGGTTAATACTTCCCACTTTCATGAGATTTATATACCCTTGGTGTTGGTCGCCACCCTGGGGCCTATTGATGGCGGGACATGGGGGTCATTTTCTCTCCTTAATCATGATGAATGAATGTCTTAACATCATTATATTTCTACCCACATATTGAAGAATTACTTTTGTGACATTATTAAACAATTATCATATTTTTTCATGAGGGGAAACACAAAAATAAATAATCTCTATTAGAATGTTATTCTAAAATAAACCCTAAAATTATCATAATTTTGAATATATAACAAATCAATGAATCGATTATCAACATAAATTTGAAATACTCATATAAAATGAGTAAATACAACAATATATTTTACAAACATCATTATATATATATAATAATATTCTATCAATGGCAATAGAGAAGCAATATAACCCAATAAAAAGAAATTGAGTTCTGATATTTCTACAATACATAGAAAAATTATGTTAAAATCCCATAAGATGAAATAGTTAAAATTGAACTTCAAAGATACCATAAATAATTAATTTTTGAAGATATTACATGTCCATGACTATTAAATACACTGTATAATATAAATTAGTTTCATAACATTTGGATATGCCTCAATGAAATGAAAATTTGATGAAATTCTTTACATTACGCTTATTTTTGGTTGAATTCTGCAAAACATAATATATAGTGGTTTAAAACATGTTATTATGATACACCAGTACCATATTAATATTTTATATATAATATTTAATTTTTTTATAAAATAAAATCACCTATTTTTTATGAACATTCATTACTTTTATTATTTATGGTGTTCATTTCATTGTTTTTTTGTATGCTTCGGTGTGTTATTTTTTCCAACTTACATAGATATTTATTTTAAAATATAATGAATATAAATACTCATTTAAATTTTATTTATATTAATTATACATATATATTTGTAGTTATCCATAGAACATGGTCATAGTAAATGAAATTCACCTTTTATGGAGATAGTAGTTCATACACACGCATGAGCATTGTTTCCCTTGTCTTATTATATAGAAAAAAAGAATATTATATTATATATAAATATATATAATCATAAAATTATTATTATAATATAATATATATAACATATTTTTCTTAAAAACTTCCTTCATATATTTCATTTAAATCATGAATGAATCACATCACTCTGTGAGGCAATAGTCCACCGTACACACAAAAGACAATATTGTATTCCCACAAAATGGTTGTCAAGAAGGTATGTGTTATATAATAATTTAAGAATATTATTAACATCATTAATATCATTAAAATAATATAAAATAAAAATAAATAATTATTACCAATCTTTATATGCGGTAATAGAAGAGCGAAAAACAATACTCTGCATGGGGGCAGTCTGTTGTACACACGAATGATGATTTTGTATACCATTTTATAGAAGTTTATGTGGGTGATGTTTTTATCCTTAAAAAAACTTTTTATATTTATTTTACCTAGTTTATTGTATAATAATAATATATGAGTAATTTCTTTGGTAGGATATCTAAATAAAAACGTTTGCATGTTGATTGACGTTACCTCTTCTTCAGGTTACTCCTATTTGTTTTCACCAAATGAGTTTCTTTGTTGGATTTCAATATAGTGTAATGATTCTTGGATGAGGGGATGGAAATTTATAGTATATTTGGGAATAGTTATAATATAAACATGAATTGATATATATTAATATGGGTGGGGTGTGATTTCTCTTTTAATGTGAAGGTGGGGTGACATTCTTTCAAATATCAAACGTTAAACACTATTTGGTGGTCTCTATTTCACCATGTGCCTAAATTAATGAACCATATTTTATAAATGAGGGTATTTGGTCAAACTAATTAAAAAACATTGAATTTGAAAATGTTTATAGGTCATTTTACCCTTATGTTTAGGGTTTTGTCCCTTAGTAAACTCATTTTTCTCATAATAATTGTGATTAACATTAATTATTTTAATGAATTTTTAATGTAAAAATTAAGTTAAAATTATAATATCCTATAAATTATTCATATTCAAAATACATTATCCATTTTTCCAAATTCAAATAATATAATTGGGATAAATTAATTTTAAATTAATACCGCATAATAAATTGGAATGTGGGATTTTAAAGGGAAAATGTTCGAATGATTACTATGTTATTATATCAAAATTAAATATTAAAATTATTCAAATAAACTAAATTGTTTTATTAGATAAATAAGTTCTCTAAGGTGAAATAAGTAAATTTTACAATACACATTATTTATATGAAAAGATAGTTTTTAATTATAATTATGTATTTTTAACTATTCATCCAACAATAAAACATCTAAGGAAAATAAAAAATTTCACACTAACATAATTTTGAAATAATGATTTAAAAAATTATTTTTATTCTTTATATAAAATTATTAAAAAATTCAAACTTTCATTTTAAAACTAGTGCTCCATTAAATGGTGGCAAAACTACCTTTAAAAAAATATAGTTTTTGTGTGAAAGATAATATTTGATCTTATATTACATATATAAAATCTATTGGATGAATGTAAAATAATTATATAGAATATATAATAATTAAATTGCATACAGTTATTCATTAATTGAAATTAATTTAATTTTTTTGGATAAAACACCTTCAGCGTGCAATACAAATTTCAATTATATTCATTATGTTTTCTATTTTCATTTCTTCTTAATTGGTAACCAATGGATTCATGCATATATTTTCATAATTTAGTTAATACAATCCATACTAACCAAATTAATGGATACTATATATTTTTCATTGTAACTAATAATTTTAATAGTATTTAATGAAACTCAATCATGTGTGTAACGTATGTTAACATATAGTTTCATGAATTGAAATCTATATAATAGATTGAATGTATTTAAAATAGTATATATATTGTAATTTTTCTTGATTTTATATCTTTTTCTATACATGGGATTTCATGTCGCATAAATAAATAAATACGATTTTGATATTTTAAAATTTTGTGCTTTTATATTCTCACGACATTAATTAAATTGTAGGCTAATAATTCAAACATGATATTCATAATCTTAGTTTTGATATTAGTTAATACCATGGTTTAAAAACCCAAATCGTAAAATGGTTAATAAAATATCCAATTAAAAATAGAGAATGCTAAGTAACAATGTCATATGGGATAATCACATATCATGTTTTTTCAAAAGGATAAGATTGGTTGGAAAAGAAAACATGGACCAGAAAGAGATTACTAATACTAAAATACTGAAAGAGAGTGATGGAGAGCATGATCATATGAAAGTGTATCACCACAGATCCATCAACTAGTTGTGTGAAAAGGTCATAGATATCATAAACATTGATGATAACATGAAAAATTTTAATTATCAATACTATTTTACATGATGTTAGGAATTATTTCCCTATGTTATAATATAGGTAAATAATTGAAATTGATACAATTATATATAATAAACACACTCTTATCCTTTAGTTTTGCATTAAAATGCTTATTCCGCATCATGTATCACATGTCGCATCATATGGTTAACTAATACATTAATCTATATAAATTCATATTTAGATCAACACAAACCATTTCATAAATGGTTAATGATCCAATATATTATATTGGAGTTCATTAAATTAACAAAATGAAATTATCAAAACAACATGAAGTCTCACATACCAAAAATATGAATATATTTATCATGTATTCTCTTGAAATTTGGTACAAATAATAATTAATATTAAATAATATTAAATACATTAATAATTCGTTATTACTTAAATAAATAGATGTTTTAAACTCCATCAATGATATAATAACCACTTTGTCAAAAAAATCATCATTCATTTCCAGTATAGTTAGAACTATCCAAATTACATTAACCAAATTAATCATTTATTTAACCCAACAACAGTATATCGGTATCAAAGATATAGTAATAGTTTTCTTTTCCTTAATCTTGTGTTATCTAAATAGTTCAATTGTTCATTGAATCCCTTTTCATGGTACCTTTCAACACGTGATTTCAATTATATTAAAAATAATAATGAAGTATAGTCCTTATATATTTCATAATTTATATAATGTTAATAACATTGTATAAATATTTTTACAATCTATTTAATGGATAAAAAACATAATCATATTAATAATTCAATGTTTTTTATATCAAAAACATGGATTTACCTTAATCCATTATCTCCTTCTGAGGTATATTCTTTAAATTTTGGGGTTATTCATTTTTTAGTGCCACATCGACCTATAGTCGAAACACTGAATATAGTGGTTTTCATTATCCCCTCACAATTATTTTTATTGGTTTCCCTTTTCTCGTCACTTATAACAAACTCTATATTCCTTCAGTTATCTCCTCGGATGATTCATTCAACAATTATCATTTGTAGTGAAATCCTTTATTCCCTTACTCCAATTGTCCATGATTTTTTTTATTCTCTTATTATTTTAATTATTCCCTTTAATTTCATTATATTTCTCAATTTCTTTTTCTATCTTAATAGAATATAATACTATTTCATTGCATGATGAAAATATTGAGTGGACATTTTTTTTTGGATAGTTGGATTAAGACCATCAAACCTGTGTTCAATCATGCACTCCTTATTGAGTTTGTTTACATTGGAATTCCTATCTCACCTTTTAATGGTATCCTCATACTCCACAACACATTATTCATCCATTTTCTTTATATTAATGTACTTTTTCATCAACTCAATTTTTCATTCCATGGGGAAATATTTGACGAAGAATGTGTCTTTAAAATAATTCCATTCTTGGAGTTATATTTCCTTTTCCTTCCTAGTTTTATATATTAACAACCACCACTGATCAACATGTCCATTGACAAAATACATTTTATGTGCAACCATTTCCATTTCACCACAACTTAATTACATATTTATATTCTCCAAATACTCCCTTGATCATCTTCTATTGGACTAGTACTACCAAGAAATTATGGGGGAATCTATCACCTAAATTGATATAAAATTATAGAATCTCACATAGAATGGGTTGTTTCATCAATGAAAGATTATTTTGCATACAGTGATTAACCTATGATAATATTTACATAACTTCTTCAGTACCAATATCTGCTATATCAGCTTTGCCTATAGGGAAACCTCTACATTTTTCATCAGTATTGATACACTTATTCTTTATTGTATGTATTTCTATACAATTAAATACCCAAAATTAGATCACAACAATATGTAACAAGATATTTAATCCCAAAACTACTGAAATAATTATCATATATTGAAAAAATATCAATATATAATCTCATTATCATATACATGGTTTATTTAGTGATATATTTAATTTTAATTTCATTTTAATTTTTTAATGAAAATATGAATTTTTTGAATCATACATCCCATGAGTGTTATACTACCGGTGCAGTAAGGCTTGTTGTCATGTACCAGGTTATAGTAAGTCATTATCGGTACACCATTTTTAGAAATATTACCCATGAGTATGTTTATTCTAGAACAACATCCACATTTATTATACAAAAATGTATTTATTTTTATGAATACCCAAAAAAATATACATCTTTCCAAAACATCCTGATGTTCGTATAAACTAATCCTCGTATTCTATTATAGTGTTACGTTCCCTAATCCATGTTTTCTTAAATATAATTCCTAATATTTCTACTAAACATTCTCGGATACCAATTGCAATGACCGTGAACCCAATATTCTGAATGACTATTCCTATATTTTTACATTAAAAGATATAAAAGATTCAAATCCCAAACGATGGACTAGTTTTTCAGTTTTGGAAAACATAATTATAGACATGATACCCATAATACCTTGGGAATGAAAAATAAAGATTAAAAAAGTAAAATTGCATCATAATTGAATGTATTTAAACTATTTAATATTTATATCATATCAAAATGAAACAAAATAAGGGTGACCTCAAATTTCTCATCGAAATTTATTTAAAGTGGATTCTATCATGGATCAATAATCATAATCAACATATAAAGGCAGATAACTGAACTAACATGACACATAAATATCTGGAGTAGACATAAACCTTATTGTATTTTAAATTATTTAAACTCATTCAATTTAATAAATAATCTAATAATTAAAAGAATCTATAGTTAATTTCAACAATAAATAACATGTAAAATAAAAATAACAGAATTCACATTGTCATAACTGATTAAATATCAGACGATATATCTCGAGCACATGAAACCCTCTAATATCATGATCTAGCCTCTATATTGATTAAAAAATGGTATATGTTATAAAAATAATCAAATCCATGATAAATAATTTGGATATTAAAGGTAAATTTAATTTTTAATGATTAGTGGAATGTTAATCATTCTAGGGGAAGTAAATAACAACAAAAATGATTCAAGGATGTGAATATCAATACTATAATTGGTCAAAATAATCTTCAGACATGATAGGATGAACCAAGAAGGAATTAAAACTATTTATAACTATTGTAGTAATAATATTTTCTTTTAATTGGTAAATATAAATATAATAAAAGTATCTTTAGAAAAAATCACGTAGAAAAAATCCAGTTAATTATAAAAAATTTGAAATAACCTTTTCTGAAAAAATCTCTATATAAGAAAATATTATTTACAAATCTCTTCCTAAAATTTTAGAGGAATATTCATGTAAATAACCACAGGTAATTTATTACAGGGTAAAAATAACATCCCCTTTTCATTGTAAAAAGGTCATAAAAGTACCATGTTCGAAAATCAATAATAACATTCAACTAAAATATAAAAATTTCAAAATGGGTATAATGATCATTTATTAAATAATTTTGAAAATTTTTATCAATACTTTTATAAAATATTTTCATAAAACATGGTTTTGTAAGAAAATAGATTTTTGACTAAAGGGAGAAGTGAAGTTGAATTTTTTTTAAACATTATCTCACAAATTTTATGTTCCAAAGTTTTGAAATGTGAAACTGTAACTTTAAAAAGATCACTTATCACAATAGCTAATAAAAAATGAAACTATTTATAAAAAATTATCAGATAAATTCATTGTGTGAAAACTAAATAATATATAATCTCGATTAGAATGAGATTGTGAAATAATTCCTAAAAATGATAATAACCCTAATGTGATAAATAATCAATTAATCAATTAGGTGTATCAAATTTAAATCAACATAAAACATTTGGTACATTAAAATGTATATTATAAAGATATTATACATATAAGCATATATTATCAATGATAATGAAGATGCAATATAACCAAATGAAAAGAAATTGAATTTTGAAATTTTGTTACAACTTGGTAATATTAAATTTAAATCCCCTTAAATGGAAAAATTCATATTGAAACTCGGGAAACCATGAACATTGTTGTTTTTATGATATTACATTTCAATGGGATGTATATTCCTCATATAAATGATACTTTCTAAAATACATTATTATATTCCTCAATGAATTGAAGTTTAGATGAAATCTATTTCCCTATAATACTTTTTGTTTGAATACTATTTAAATTAATGTATAATGGTTTTAATCACATTAATACATTTTATACGAACAATAAAAATATTAAATTTATCATATATTATACATTCATAAATTATTTTCAACCATTTGTCAATAATATTTCATTATTTTTATTTTTTCTGGTGATAATTGCCTTGTTCTTCTAGTATGTTTTGACATGTTATTTTATATTCCTATTACATTGATCATGATTCTTTTAGATAAATAATTTAAATCAGTATTACTATATATTATATATTCAGTATATATTGTTATCTATATTAATCATTAGAATTTTGCGATGTGAAATGAAATACACTGTTTAGGAAGATGGTCGGTTGTTCATACATATGCATGTTGTTTCCTTTTTCATGTCGTATTTAATGACTTACAAATAAATTATAAATACATATATATATTAACTTTAATTATTAATATTTATGTAATATATATAATTAAGTTTTATTATAACCATCTTTAATACAATTGATGTAAACCATGAATGAATTACATAACTTTGTGAGGTGGTTGTCCACCGTACACACGAACAATGTTATGAAATTCTCACCAAATGGAAGGAATTAATTTATGTGATTTATTATGATTAAATTAGCTTAAGAAAATAATAAATTAAAATTATATAATACTAAATGTAAATATATCATCATTACTAACATTAGAATGTGGTAATGGAAGAACGAACAAAATCTGTTTGTGAGGCAGTAGTCTGTTGTAGACATGAATGATGATTATGTGTACCATTTGATAGATGTGTGTTTGAGTATTGGTAGTAAACAAAAAATAAAATCATATATGAATATTTTCGGTACTCATTTTGTTATATAATCATGGCATAATAATAATTTATGTGGGAGGAGAAGGAAATAAAATAAAGATGCAAGTTGATGAACGTTACCTCTTATTCGGGTAACTGCTACTAGATTACACAAAAGGACTTCTTGGTTGTTTTTATTAAAAAGTAAATGATTCTAAAATTATTATAGGTATGTATTTAGTTGAATTATTATGGTTCTGGATAATTCAAATGTCTTCAGTGATTGGAATAAGTGAGGTGGTTGGGTGTCAAATTATAGTGCAAGAGGAGTGGAATTTTGTAAATGCCCAAATATAAACACTATTGGGAGGTATACCTTGTATAATATTCCTCCAATAATGAAACATTTTAGATGAAATTATGTATATTGTAAAAATATGACCATATAATGTATTTTTTTATTTTCTAGTTTATTAATTACTATATGTTACATGTTTTTTCCCTTAGTAAACTATTTTTCCTCTTAATCATTTAGATTAACATTATATGTTTTCAATAATCACATAGGTTAAATATTAATTTGAATACATTTGAAATAATATATTATGTATTTTAATCATATTAATTCAATTATTCTATATTAAAATAACAGAACTTTCAAAAATTAATATAAAACTAATCCATCATATGGAATGAGAAAGTGAGTTTTTAAAGGGAAAATGTTCACATGATTACTATGTTTTTGTATATAAATTTGATATATAATTAATTTAAATAAAATAAATTCAATTAATAGATGAATTTTTTTTTTCTAGTTTTACTTTCAAACCATTCATGAATATAATTTTACCCTATAAATTATTAAGACTAAAAGTCATTTTTCAATTAACATTCAGTATTTTTCACTATTAATCAAGAAAAATAGACTTCTTAGAAAAATAAATACAATTAATGCTAATCTAATTTTCATATTACCACTTCAAAAATAACGTTTATACTACCAAAAAAATTTATAAACTTGTTAAAATTTAGTTTCAAAATAAATTCTCCATTAAAAGGTGCAAAACAATCTTTAGAACAATATAGATTTTTATGAAAAAATGGATTTTTTCTTATTTGATTAATATAAAATATATAGGATGAATGTAAATATAATTTATTAAATATATAATATATAAATTTCATTTAGATAATTTAATAATTAAATTTAATTTAATTTCACAACTAAAAAATGTGCCTTTAACAACGGTACCAGAATGCACAGATAAAGGGGAACTTCGTCGGTGCTTAAAAATATGTGATAAATTTTATGTTTTATCAGTGATTTTGGTTTAGAACTGACAATAGGTACTATTTATCAATTATTTATTTGGTGCTGATAAAGTGAACCCTTTATCAGCACTTTATTTTTATCACTGATAGATGGTACCCTTTACCATCGCTTTATTATTAGCGCTAATAAAGGGTAGCCTTTAAGAATACATTATTTGTTATGCTCATAAAAGGATATTTCATCATATTGTTTTAGCACTGATAATGGAGAAAATAAAATGAAATAATTTAATAAATAAAAAATCTGTTTACTAAAAAAAATAATAAAATTTTTATTAATTATATAATTATTGATTAAAAGTAATAAATTGATTATAATATACATAATTTATAAATACTAATAAATATTATATATTAAATATATAAATATATGAAAAATGATTATTAAACAAATAAAAATTGAAAATAAGTAAATTTAGAAAAATAATAAACATTTTATTAATTAGATAATTATTACTAAAAATGAATAAGTTTATTATACTATATAAAGATTATTAAAATAATAAAACTTATATATGAAATATATAGACATATGTAAACAGAAAATTAAATAAAAAAAATTAAAAACGAGTAAACTAAGAAAAATATTAAACGGTTAATTTGTTAGACAATTATTGATATTGCTAATAAATAGTATGTATGAAATACTGACTAATTGCAAAGAGTAATGGACCTAATTAAATGTCGTTTAATCTATCAATTTATGATATATTAAATATTTGTTATATTGATTTCACATATAGGTAATTAACAGATTTTTTTATACATCACACACACAAAAATTATCCATTTTTTAACATGGATAATGTGTTATAAATTTAAATTTATTCCAATTCACTCATCTTAAATGTGCATACAGTTAATATTAAATAATCATTAAAATGGTAAAAACATATTTGTTAAGAAATATTTAAATGTATATATATTAATGTATATTTACATTATTTATAAATTTATATATTTATAATTATATATATATATATTATTTTGAAAATATTATTTTTTTAATTATAAATATTTTATTATATATATTTACGTCATTGTTAAATATATAATAATTTTTTTAAATAATGAAAATATCCAATAAATTTACATTTATAAATATTAATGAATAATAACTATATAATTATATAAATATATATATATTGATATAGATATCATTTTTTAAAAAATATTAATATATTTATAAATAAATAATATATATTTCAATAGTTATTAAATTAATATAAATATATTTAAATTAAGAATATATATATATTATATTTATATTTATAATTATTTATTAATTATTTAAAAAATTATAGAAAATTATAAATATAAATCATTTACCATCACTTGAGTTATATCTATTGATAAAAAGAATCTTTATCAGCGCTATTCTAGCACGGATTAGAGGGGTGTTTATTATCACTTTTTTGAAGTACTGCTAAAAGTGACCAAATCTATTTAAAAAATAGTAACCAATTGGGAACCCTTCATGATATCTAAACCATTTTGTGGAATCCACTATCTATCAGTGCTCCTCTTTAGTGAATCAAAGCTCAAATCAAGGCTCAAACAATTCCAGGGCTCAAATCCATGGAAAAAATCCAAGGTCGAATGATTCATGGGTTGAACAAATTGAACCTCAAACATGTGTCTTTCTCTACACTCTATCGAACATAATTCCTTGTCTATATTATCTAAGTGAACTCTAGGTGTAAAAAATCAATGATTCTAGACATTATGGGGGATTTTTTCAACTATGAGTGTTGTGAGTTAGCTGGTTTTGATATTTAGACGTGGTGAAGGATTTTTTTTCAACTAAAAGTGTAGTGAGTTATCCAGTTTTAATATTTGGCCGCATTGGTCATCGATTTTGATGCTTGGTAATTTTCATGTGTGAAATAGTTATACATGAAGCCCTCCCATCTTCACTCCAGGGATATACGATCATCTTCTTCCCTCTCAATTGCAGCTGTGAATTAATAATGTGGATTTTTGAGTTGTTCTTTTGCTGGTGGGAATGTGTGGTTGAATAGTGATTTATTATAGTCAGATAAATAGTGGAATTAACTACATGGTATAAGTCTCATTCAAATTTTCTTTGTCTATATAATTTTTATGTATCAATTTTTATGTTTAGGGTTGGTATCCTATGAGATTTCTTCCGAGAATATTAAACAGACAAGTTGTTTTTTTATTTGTGTAGTAAAAACATAAGATGTAGAGTGATGTTTTATAGATCCATTAGTTTTATGATTACACATAGATTTTTGAGTGAAGAATGGGTAGTCCACTTAGAAAATGAGACATCACAAGAGTTGTTTTTCCTCAATAGAGGCTAGTGGGTGTGGGGTATATATTTCTAGGGTCGTTGTGTTTCTTCCTCGACATTTGATATATATTGGTTATTTGTATTATTGATTTATTCCGACTTCATTGTGGACCCCATAGAATATCGAGGATAGGTAAATGTGTATTAGATGGCCTACCATGAATCTTTCATATGGGTAGATCTCTTGTCTTGACCACCCAATAATCATAGGAATGGGTCATTGTGAAGATATAACAACCCAGGAATCTTGAGATGTCTTCAAATATTTGATATACCATTAATATAAATGTAATAATACCTTCGGTCATCACATAAATTGTTCCAAAAAATAGAATGTACGACAGAAAATTATTTTAATTAGAAATTATTTTTAAGTATTCATCATTTTAGGTATACATGTATTGGTTCCACCACTAGGAGTCTATGATTACCAAACATGTATATAAAAACACTTTATTAATTATAATGTTTTATGAATACATTTTTATATCATTAAGTTTATGGATTTAGATTTTATCATTATTATTTATCATATTTGGGTTTTTTATATATCCTTATTTTCCAATATTATATTATAATTTTATTTGTGGTGTGTAAGGAAGACATTAACTGTGTCAAATAATAGTTATTATTGCATTTTTTTTGTGATTCACATACCCCATTTCTTTTATAGATAAATATCATTATCATCAGTTTTTTTCCCTGAATAATTATTTTATTATTTTTCTTGTAACTCATCCTCAACATAATTTATTTTCATTTCACTATTATGAGTAGTAGTCATCCCATTGATGACTACTTCATAATGTATTTCAAGTAACCCAGGTGAATGTCCATAAGAGATGGATGATATCGGTCAGAAAAAAAATTAAATGATAACTATTTTGGAGATGATTTAATGAGTATAATTATTGTCTATCATTCACTTTTGAGGGAATTCAGAGCATAACCGCTACCACAATTGGATAATTATTTTCATAAATTTAATTAAAAAATTTATAGAATTAATGGTGAAATTCATTGAAATTATCAAATGGTTAGTTAACCTTATTAAAATTATCTATGAATTTCACCTTTGATAATGATTATATTATGTGTATTTATTTATCTTTTGTACAAAATTAATATTTAATGAACCCAATAAGATGGAAATGAATCGATAATGGATGGAAGCTCATTGTTTGAAATTAGATTATTAAGATGGTGTTAAAGAATTCATTAGGACTGGATGACATCGTGTTTATAAACCTTCTCAAATCCATTGTACATTTTTACGTTGTTTTCATCCAAGAAAAATTGCTCCAAAAGGGTTGAAAAAACATATGATTTGTCAAGACAAAGATCAGACCTATAAATGATGGAATATATATGGGAAAAATTTTAATGTGTATACTGTTAGTGATGATACATCCGTTTATGGATCATATGATATTAATAACAATGTCAATTGTGATGAAGATCACATGGATGAAATAATAATGGAAATTGAAGTTGAAATTCATGATTTTACAACATGGTTTTATAATTTTATTTGATATTCCAATAGAGAACCTTATATCAATTGATGTAAATACAGAAAATTTTATGAAATATTGATGTAATATAATATTAAATCATATAGTGGATAAAGTTATACTAGCTCTACATAAATTCTTTTTATCATGAATGATATGATACCAAAAGAATATGAACTAACATGTCAAAAAATTGATTCTAAATAAATTCTAGGTTCAATGGGAATGATCTCTAAAAAATATATGCTTGTCCAAATGATTTCATGTGGTTTCCTAATTACTATTAATCACTCATTAAATTACCTTTGTGTGGGGCATATTGAAACAAAGAAAATGAATCAAGTCAATTGAATTTTTTTGGTACATTCTAATCATTCCATGGCTAATCAGATTATACGGATGTCTGGAAACCGTGAGAAAATTTAAATTGCATGCATATACAACAATTATATATGGGAACCTATGTCATTAAATATATTCTCCATAGTGGATGAAAATTAATTAGGAGTATCCAAAATTAGGAAATGATCCTTTAATCTTTCGTCTTACAATATCCACCTGGGGAATTAATCCTACCGGTGCATAGAGTAGTACTCACATTACTTGTCTCTTCATGTTGGTAAATTATAACTTCTCACCATGGTATTTAATAAAGCAATAACACATTAGGTTTCTCTTTTTTTATCTATACCAAAGAGTCATGGTAACGATTTTTAGGTCGGTTTTCCTCCATTAATTTAAGATTTGATGTTTATATGGGATGCATATGGTCTAATGTTTGATTCTCATCAAAGTGAATAATTCACAGTGATGTTCATGTTGTATAGGATGATAAATGACTTCCCATATTATGTAAATTTATCAAGATATAGAATTAAGGGAATGTTTTTGTGTCTCATTTGTGAAAAAACATGTTGTCAGTTTGGTTGAAACATTCCTCCTAGATTATGTATCTAGGACATAAAATATGTTTTCCTCGACAACATTATTATCAATCATGGATGAAAATATTTAATGGGAATATAAAAAAATTCAATCCACCATCTTTACTAATGAGTTATCTACTACATAATAAAACAAATGATATTGAAAATCGTTTTTGTAAACCATTTTTGAAAGACATTGAAAAATTAGGTAGGAAGAGGTGATCTGTATACATTAAATTACTATATTGGAATTATTTTAATGTCAAACCTTTTATTGATTTAATGAATGTATTAACAAATTTATGTGATTTTGTTATTGGAGTATTACTAAATTTACATAGATAAATGATAAATTTAGTCAATTCTGGGTTGGACATGATTGAAATGGGGATAAGGGAAGTGTTGGTAGTGGTGCAGGGTAAAAGGTATTTGTTTCTTCCTCTAACAACATACACTCGATCCATGTAAGAAACATTTCAATTTTTCATTCTCGATAATAGTCTAGATGTTTCGCAATGGTATTTATCAAATATCATTAATGTTGTTTCAATGTCAAATTTTATGTTATAGGGGTTAAAATCAAACAATTCTCATATTTTTATGCAAGATTTTATGTATGTTTCATTCCATTTCATTCTACCTCAAAATGTACGGTCATCATTAACCATAATCATTTTTATTTTCATATCCATATGCAATAAATCTATATATCTAGAAAAGGATCCAATCATGTATAAGGAGAATTCATTCATATTATGTTAAATATATATATATTCATGCCAACACCATTCTTTGATATATATGTCCACCTAATGTTTTTCTTGGTTCTAGTGGTTCAACCTTGTAGTCCAATCTAATACAGATGGACATACCCCATTTAATCATATATGAAGGCTTTGGAAGGTTATGTGAAGAATTGATTTTGGATAGAATATTTTATTGTCAAAAGATATATTGATGAAGTAACTATTTAATTTTGTACCGATTACCAATCAGATGATGAAATTTATGGTCTCCAGAAGTATCATTACATAAAATGACTTATGGGTGAAGGTATTTATAGAACAGATGTTTTTGTAATTTCATTGAATGAGCATGAGAAATAAAACTATTTTATTTTATATAACAGTGATTTTGTTTATCCATAAATTGAATCCAATAAATTATTTCTTAGAGATTTCAATCGATCAAATGCTGAAGGATTGATATAAAATACCAACAATCAACTTTTTATATAATGGTTACAAGATCTAAATTATAATGATTTATTTAATAATATAAATTCAATTACCAAACGACTTCAATGGATTGTCATGAAAGGAATAAAATTTTTATATATTACAGTGTTTCTGTAATGAATAGTTTTACGTTATATATAGAACCACATAATGACCATACTAAGATGAAAACAATGGTGTTATTCTTGTTAATGAAGCAATCGACATATCTAGATCCAAGGATATAAATCAAATTTATGAAAATATTTCATATTTTTTCATTATTTAAAAGATATTCGAGATGTGTTATACAACAATTCTAGTGTCAATTTTCCATTGAAATAGGTTGAAAATATGATTATAGTGAACGTTCATGACATGGGATTCATGAAAGTGAATTTTACTGTGGAAGGGAAAAAATAATCCATTCAAAATGGAATCATATTCATTGAATGTATTTTATGTATCATCTCCAAATATAATTACTGGTCGATTATCTTGGGGTTGACCAACACAGATGTCAGGTCAGATGTGAATTCAACTGAGGATGACCCTTTTTTGGGAGATCAAAAGAACATTATGGGGTTCTGAATATAGACAATGTAATATATGTTAGAGGGGACCTCAAAGATGGGATTTGGATTCTCGGTTAAGGAACTGAATCCCTAAAACCATTAAAAACAATGTGAGTTCAATGAGAAGGTAAAAGTGTCATTTTATATACAATGATTTTCCAAAAAAATACTATATGTTATCTTCTTCATTAATATAATCCAAATTAAATGTTTGGCTACTATGCTGAAAATGACTTCTGATGTCTATGCTGATACAAATCCCACGAAGAAAACAATCGAGATGGAAACCCTTTTTTGAAATATAAATTTAATGTTACAGTGTCAGTGTTTATCCCTTTCCTTGATGTTCCCCCACTTCCCAATCATAGACGCAAAGTTGTTGTTTTCAATGTAAACCCATTTTCTATAGAATTATTTTTATCGGTTCATAATAATGTTTAAATTATTTATTATTAGTATTACTCACATAATCATTGTTTTCTTATATAGTTGGACACATTTTTTCATTTTGGAGTGTTTGGTCCATATTTCAAGTCTTTATATACTAACACCACCACATAGTTCTTCAACCTAAAAATATTTTCAACCCTAGAGTGTTGGAATTTTTCACCTTCCATCATGTTCCCTCCATTCCTCAATAAAAAATTAAATTTTTATGTTTTTACAGTAAAATTATTTTCCATAATATTAATGTATTTTTATCATATTTCTTTTTTATTTTTTTATTTTCAGTATAACTTAAATTCTAATTATGTTCTTATATAGGTGGATACTATTGTTCTGTTTGGGGTGTTATTTTTTTAGTTTTTCATGGTCATGGGAGATTGGAATTTATTTCTATAATTAAGATATTGAAAAAAAAAAGGTTTTGCATCATGAATGCCTACAACAATCATGAAAAGGTCAAACTATGCTATGTGTTTCATAAATTTTATCATAATCTTATATAGTATTTAATATTTAATTTCCTTTTATATTGTATATAATATTATATAGTTTTTAAAATATATTTTGGGAAGTCTTATTGATTAGATGTACAAAACCAAAAATCCGTTCTTGTTGAAATATTGAAGATTAGTGGAAGCTCATGTGTTCATTGTGGTGACTTCTCATGATAAAATAGGAACCTGAGCTTCATCTACTCATCGGGATTTCAGCAATGGGGATGGGATTTCATCTAAAAACATCGATTAAATATATATCATTGGAATTTTGATAATGAAATGAAATGGAAATCATTATAACATTGAACTTTGGCAATTTTTTGGAGACTTTATGATTTGTATGAATCTTTAAGAATTCAATATCACAGTCAGTGTGACCGGTATTTCTCCATGTTCTTCTTTATAATGAACATTTTAATTACATTTAGTAAAATGGATAGCTGAAATAATAAAAACTGATAAAATATATTAATATTGTTTTCATACATTAGGGAAAAAATAAATAATTCATTTATGACATTTAGGAATCAGCCTCACACCAATCTGATGCACGATGTGCACAGTATGGCTCAATGTGTCCATTATCAGATTAAAATTGACATTTTAGTAAAAAAAGTGTCACTCACTAAAATCAATGAAAATTTTCATGGATTTTATTTTGTCATGGAAATAGATTAATAATTTATTTGAGATGTGTAGAAATTGGTCTCACATCAAACCGATACACAATGTGATTGGTATCATTCAATGGTTGTATTTTTAGATTAGATGACATTTTAGTGAAAAAACAAAAGGGACACATTCAAAACTGCGAAAAATATTATCCATTTTTGTGATACATTAGTAAAAATATTCATATGTAATTTGAGAAATTTAATAATTAGCCTCAACTAAAATGGATGCACTTTTTTACCGATATTACTCAATATTCATTTTATTTTTTTAAAATTGACATATATTTTAGTAAAATGGATAATTCAACTACTAAAAACTGATAAAATGCATTCATATAGTATTTGAAAACATATTGAAATGATCCATTTGTAATTTTTGATGTGTAGTATTATCCACACTGCAATGTGACACATAATTTTCCTGGTATAACTCAATGTGTCTGTTATGAGTTTAAAATCAACATTTTAGGTCAAAAATTGTCAATCATTGAGAAACAATCAAATCCAATAAAGAATACTTAATAATTTAGGAAAACAATTTATATGTCATCTATAATGTGAAGGAATTAGTTTCACATCAAAATGATGTATGATGTGATAATTATGATACAAATAATGTGTTTATAGTTTAAAATGTCATTTTTGTTAAAATAACACGTATTGTACAAAATTCAATGAAAAAAATTATATTGTATTGTTACATTTTGAAAATGATCTATATGTCATTTGATAGATGCATGAATCCGTTTTTCATCAATATGACACATGGTTTGACTAGTATCACTCCATGTTATTCTTTTTATTTAAACTTAACATGAATTTTAGTAAATAAGTCAACTTACATAATCAATACTGAGAAATAATATTCATATTTTTTTTATAATTTATAAAAAAGATTAAAAAGTCATGTATGACCTCGATGAATCATCTCCATCTCAATCTGAGACATGAATTGCTCGGTATGACTCAATGTGCTCGTTAATAGTTTAAAATCAACAATTTAGTTCAAAACATGTCAGTCATTAAAAATCAAGTAAACATTCTTGAATTTTAAGGTTAATTTTTTAATTTGATTAATATGTGATTTTTGACATGTATTAATTGGTCTCTAACAAATACATGATTTGATCAGCATGATTAAATGTGCATGTTTCTAGTTTAAAATGACATTTTAATAAAAAAGTGAAATTATGTACTCAAAATTGGGAAAAACAATTTAGATTGTTTTGATATTTTAGAAAGAAATACATAATTCATTTAAGAAATTTAGTAATAATCATAACCTTAATCTAATATACAATGTGGATGGAATGTCATAATGTCCATATTTTAATTTAAATTTGACATTAATTTTCATAAAATGGAAAACTATCATAGTTGAAGCAATGAAAATGCATTTTGATTTATTTTATATAGTACAAAAATGATATTTATGTCATTCTTAATGTGTAGGATCAACCTCTAATCAATGTGGTATATGGTGTACCTGGAAGGACTGAAATTGTGCGCTATCAGCATAAAATTCCCAATTTAGATAAAAATGTGTCACTCACTGATTACTAATTAACATGATTGAATTTTATTTATAATTTAGTAAAATTACACATAAGTCATTTATTACTTTTAGGAATTATTTTTCCATAAAACAAATATATAATCTGATCAGTATGAGTCAAATTTCAGGTCTCTATTTTAAAATGAATTTTTAGTAAAAAATAAGAGTGACCTAAAAAACAGAAAAAACATGTCAAATTATTTTGATAATTTAGGAAAATGATTCATATGTCATTTTAGATGTTTATTAATAAGTCTCACCTCAATTTGATGGAATGTGTGATCGGTATGACACTAAGTGCGTCATTTTATCCCAAATTAACATAAATTTTATGAAAATGGATAAATAGCCTACTCAAAAATAAGAAAACACATCCATAATGTATTTATACTTTGAAAAATGTACTATATGTAATTTTTGATGTATAAGAATCATGAAAACTTCAATTAGATAAATGATTTTCTGGGTATGGCTCAATGTGTCTATCATTAGTTTAAAATAAATATATTAGTTCAAAAAGTGTCACTCATGGAGAATCATTCATACACACTAGGATTTTCATAAGTAATTAGTAAAATTATTCAGAAGTCATTTTTAATGTGTTATAATTAGTTTCATGTCAAACCTATACAAGATATGATTAGTATGACTCAATGTCTGGGTTTCTAGTTTAAAATGACATTTTAGTAAAATGAAAAGTGACATACATAAAAAGAATATAATTTCATTGGATTGTTTTGATACTTTATAGTATTGATTCATAATCCATTAGAGACATGTAATAATCATCTTATCCTCCATCAGATTCACGACGAGATTAGTATGAATTTAAGTGTTCCTTTTTATTTAAAATGGACATGATTTTTTATAAA
Organism: Viscum album; assembly: GCA_963277665.1. Taxonomy (NCBI): domain Eukaryota; kingdom Viridiplantae; phylum Streptophyta; class Magnoliopsida; order Santalales; family Viscaceae; genus Viscum; species Viscum album. Next base: position 554,711,005 of record OY728134.1, read on the forward strand.
ATGGAAAACTGACATATTCAATACTGATAAAAAACATTCATTTTTTGATAATTTTTGGAAATAATCCATATGTCCATTATGGTGTATATGAATTATCCACACCTAAATCAGATACATGATGTGTCTGGTATGACTCAATGTGTAACTTATCGGTTTTAAAATGACATTTTAGTTCAAAAAGTGTCACTCACTAAAAAGTGATAAAACACTCATATTTTCATGATAATTTAGTAAAATGATTCAAAAGTTATATTAAAGGGTAATAATTAGTCTCATATCAAACTGATAAATGATGTGATGGATATTAGTCATTGTATGTTTTTCCAGTCTTAGAAGACATCTTCTATAAAAAAAGACAAGTGACGTACTGAAAACATTGAAAATGGCTTTGGATTGTATTGATAAATTAGGATAATGATCCACATGTCATTTGGGATGTTTAAGAATCATCGAAAGCTATGTCTGATACACAATATTCCTGTTATGAATGAATTTTTAATTTAATATTAAATCTTTCTATAAATTTATTTCATTATATTTTTTCTAACATAATAATTTTTTTCTTATATAGGTGAATTCATTTACTAGAGTCAAATTTTTTTTAAAAAATAGCTTGAGTTGGGTTCACGATAAAAAAATGAACATGTATATTTTTTAATGTATGAATTAATTTTTATATATGTATTTTTATAAAACAAAATTGAAATGTATCTATAATTTTTTTCTAGTATTTGTGTTGTAAATTTTATTTCATACAATTTATGTATTGCTACTTGATTTTCGTGATATGAGGAGGTGTTTCTGGGGATATGGTGTTTTGTTGCAACACATTACACTGGTGTTACAGTGTGTTATTACATGACATTAATGTATTCTCTTTTATCAGTGCTTATGAGAGTACTGAGAAATAGGACATTTATCTGTGCACATGAAGGTGAGAATAAATGGTTCTTTCATCAGTGGTTTGGAAGGAGCTGTTATAACGACCCATAATTTAATTACATTGTTATTACATCAGAATTGAAGCATACTTATTACAAAATATTAGAAAACCATGAAAGTACTGTATTGGTATAGTGTCTATGGAAAATGGGAAACATAAACAATTTGTTCATAAAATCAACTACATTATCTCCAATTTATTTCATCATATCTACAGTCCCTTTTTGGCATATCCTACATAATATCCTTCTTCCTGAACTAGGGAAAAGAAAACACACAAATGAGTGAGCTCAAATGCTCAGTAAGGTTAAAAAAATAAATATCAATCATATCATATTCATAATAAAATAACATTTTGAAAATCTTAACCTGTAAAAGAGATCATAATATCATGCCATGGGATAAATCATAGTAATGAAAAGTAATCCAAAATAATAATAACTCAAAACATGAAACATTGTTTCATACACACATAATCATAGAAAATCATTTCATATTAGTCAAGTCTCATTGCCAAGACCATCATAGCGGAAAAAGTCCATTACTGAACCGAGTTTACTCCTTGTTTCAGTCATGTTTCACTGAACTGGATTAACATGTTGTTCCATCCATGTCTATCTCATGAGATATAAATCTTTACCCAATGCATTGGAGGGATATATAGATCCCACCCATCTCATAATGAAACCATTCTTATGTGTTCCACAAAATCATAAATCATACATCACATCATAACCCATGTAATAAAAATGGGATTCTTAAACATCATGTGATCATAACATAATACATATAAGATAAAAGGACTTCATAAAAATAATTCCATCATAACATAAAAATTAAATATAAAAATATGGATAGAAACAGAACCCTATATTATCTTAGATGTAAAATAATTTTGATAAAACGCTTGAACTCCAATCTTGAGGAAAAGATCCTTTCTACTTCAAAAACATTTTCCTTTATTAAAATTTCATATAATTTTCAACTCAAATAAGTTGATTAAAAATAAACATGAAAGAATGTAAAGTAGGCTTCATGGAAATAATGTTCTAAAAATCCATTCATGTCTTATAAGTTAAAAAAACATTTTTCTCGTACTTTGGCCGGAAAAGTCAAAAATTATCTCGTACAAAAAATGACAAAAGATTCCATTCATATATTTTACTAAAAACATACCGAAGGGTAAAATTGGATTCAAAAAATTTTATGAGGATATAAATAATATTACATATTGAGGAAACATGGATGTGGATGATAAATATTCCCCATTATATTCTGAAGTATAAACAATCTCGAATAAAAATGAGATTCCGAGATTTTCCATTACCTTAGGTCCGATATGCTTTGTATGTGTCTGAAACTCCAGTATAATGATTTAAATAATTTAATTAACTTATGAAGGAATCATACTCATTTATATGATATCATATATGGTCATATTCTTAGCTTATTATTAGTAATATTTCATTGCTACTTGTTATTCAGGTGTTTATTGCTTTATGTTCTTATGTGTGTTTTGTCGAATAAATTCTTATTATTTATATTAGGTTATAGATACCTCATTTCCAGAATGGTTTTAGTGTAATATATATCCTATTTACTCATTAAATTCATTTATATAATCATTATTCAATTAAGATCATGAAGAACGAGTCGCATCACATCTTGGAGACGGTAGGCCGTACGTACGCACAAGCGATGATATCATTCCCACGATCGTGTAATTGTATTAGAGTGTATTAATAATATTTTAGAATCAATATCACATTACAATAATTATATATAGTTATTATTTACACCATTATACCCATCCAATGAAGTTGGTGGGGGAAAACAGATTACACAATGGCGTGGAGACGGTATTCCATACATACACACGCACAGTGATTTCATTTTCTGTAGGATGGATAGAAGTTGAAATAGGGTTGTTTCATATTTATAATAACATATCAGTATATTAGTGATACTTATTTTATTAGGTCATAATGAAACAACTAAATAATAATAACTAGAAGAAGAAATAAATTTGAATGAATTGGTAATGGATATTACCTCTTCTTCGACGTGCCTCTTTGAAACCTCCACTTAGGGCACTATGTTTTGTCTTTGAAGAATACCAGGACCTCTATGATTTTTCTAGGGAAGTGGAAAAGAGATATTGGCAGGGGTGTCTGATCTTGAAGGCTGAAAGTGGTGTGAGGAGGAGAGAGAGGATGTTCCCTTTTATAAAGGAGGAGATGGGCACCTTTGGAATTATAAGAAATATTAATTTATAATAAATTCCAACCCCACTTAAAAACCTTCAAAAATGACTCAAATCCGAATCTTAGATGAGATAGGGTTGTAATATGGTCGGAAAATAAAATTTATGCAAGCAGGGAATTTTTTTTAAACATTACCAACATGATTTATCCTTATATAATCTATTTAATTTTATTTATGGTAATAATATTCTAAATTTTAAATCATTATAAATATTTAATTATATGTCATGAATTGTACATAATTGTATACTTTATAAAATTTTAGACCATTTTAATTTTAATTTACAATTTTAAAATATTTTTTTGATTTTTAAACAATTTTATAATATGTAATGTCTATAAATTAAAAATAGTGTCAATTTTGACACTATTCATTTATTTGTGTTTAAATAAAATATATACAGAATATATGTTCGAACTAAAATATTTAATAGATTCATAACATGTCATTATTATCTAGATAATTATTTTATCACATTAAATAGTACATATAATATTTATTTTAATACTTTTAAAATCATTTATTTGATATTTCAATCAATAAAATAATTTCAACATCACTATTGTGTCATATTTAATGATAATTATATAATCCCTAAAAATTATAAATAAATTCATATGATGTAATAATATTATTAGATATCATGAGACTATTCATGTTTGATGTTTTATGAAGTTTATCACTAAATTAAAATTATTAAACTTATAACATTTAAGAGAGTGACATGTTATCACTTTCTTTGGTTTTAATAACAATTAAATTATTTTAATGGTCATAAGTCCATAAAATGCATTTATTCCGACCCTTAGGTGATAAGGGTCTACTTTTAGTCATAGAATATAATTTTGGAAGTATTTAGGGTAATTTTATAATCCTATTTTTACCCATAATTACATGATTTACCTTTAACTCCAGTAAAAAAAATTGTGGTAGTTACTATTCATAATTAAAAAAAAAGTAACCTATTAACATAATTTGGACCCACTGATTCCAAATATTTAATTCATTTTTCAAAATTCAAAATTCAGAAGTTACAGTAATTAATTTGAAATTAATCCCATTTGTTAAGCAAACGAGTTTTAAAAGTTAAAATATTGCCAAAGATTGAAAGGCTTTTACCAATGAATTCAATGTAAAATTAATTCAAATGAAATAAATTATATTAAATGTTAAAAATATATTTTATTTATACTTTAAAACAATTAAATATTATAATTTAACCATAAAAATTATTGCGATGAAAAAAAGTTTTATTTAATTAAAATATAGCGTGTTTTTACTATTCATCAAAATATGAAAGTTACCAGAATAATATGAAAAATTTATCCAAAGTAATTTTTTATATCATGATTCCAAATAAGAATTTTATTTTGTCAAATTGAACTTATAAACATGTCAAAACAATATTTATAGTTGGTGCGCCATCAAAAGGCGGTAAAACTGCATTTGTTTTAAAAATACTTATTTTAGCAGAATTTTTTTTGTTCTCATACCACGTTCTGGAAAATATGTAAGATGAATAATAATGTTATAAAATTTAAGATACAGTTAATACTAGTCATAATGGCTAGTATATAATATTATAATAATATATCGTAGTTTAGTGAAACTCGGTATTACGTACTACACACGCTATCGAGGAAGGTCGCGATTGCGTGTACCGCAAGCCAAGCTAGTGTTGTCTGCAGTGAATGATTCCTTTGATGTGTCATATAACATAAGTCATAAAAAATGTACTTCCCATAAAATATCAGTGTGTTACATTCTACCCCCCTTAAAATGAATTTCTCCCTCAAAATTCGTCACTTCGTAACAAACAGATGAGGATACCTCTCCCTCATCATATCCTCAAGCTCCCACGTAGCTTCTTCTAATTGGTGGTTCGTCCATAAAACATTCACCAAGCGAGTGGTCTTGTTCCATAGAACATTTTCACTATGATCCAGAATCTCTATCTGTTGTTCTTCATAAGAAATATCGTGCTCCTGCGGTACAACATCTGAGCTTTGTACGTGTGAAGGATCGGGTATGTACTTTCTCAGGAGAGATACTTGGAACACATCGTGAACATGAGAGAGATTTGGTGGAAGCACCATTCGTTAAGATACCTTCCCAACATGATCCAATATTTCAAAAGGACTAATATACATAGGGCTCAACTTTTCCTTCTTTCCAAATCTCATTACTCTCTTCCAAAGAGAGATTCGTAAGAACACTTTATCACCCACTTCAAACTCTAGTTCTTTTCTTCGGTTTTTGGCATAACCTTTTTGTCGACTCTAAGCTTCTATTATGTGTTGTTGAATAGATCTGACCTTTTCTGCCATCTCATCAACAAGATCAGGTCCTAATAGCTTTCTTTCCCCAACTTCATCCCAGCAAGTTGGAGTCCTGCATTTATTTCCATAGAGGGATTCATAAGGAGCTATATGAATACTAGAGTGAAAGATATTATTATAATAAAATTCCACCAAAGGTAGGTGTTGATCCCAACCACCCTTGAAATCCATAGAGCAATCTCTTAACATATCTTCTTTAGTTCTAATTGTTTCCTCAGACTGACCATCTGTCTGAGGATGATAAGCAGTGCTGAAACTGAACTCTGTATCTAGAGTATACTGAAGACTTTGCCATAACATTGAGGTAAATCTCGGATCTCGATCAAATACAATGGAAAGTGGTACTCTATGCAATTGTACAACTTCCTTTACATATATCCTTGAAATATGACCCAGAGAGAAATCTTCCCTAATAGCAATGAAGTGTGCCGACTTCGTAAGACGCTCAAATATAACCCAGATAGCATTATTGCGTTTGGATGTTTTAGGAAGTCCAGTGACACTGTCTATAGTGATGTTTTCCCATTTCCATACTAGTATGGGTAATGGTTGTAACATCCCTTTATACTTCTGTCTCTCAGCTTTAACTTTCTGAAAAACCAAGCATCGAGAGACATATTAAGTAACATCTTTTTTCATGCCATCCCACCAGAAGTACTCTTTTAGGTCCCTATACATCTTCATGCTTCCAGGATGAATAGATAATGATGTACTATGGGCCTCATCTAGTAGATCCTTCTTTAATTCTGGGATGGGTGGAACACAAACCCGATTCCTGAACCTTATTATCCCATCACAATCAAGGTTTAATTCAGGAAAATTTCTCACCTTCTTTTGTAACTCAACATCTTTTTTTGGGCCTCTTTAATCTTCAAATGTATAGATGGTTGAACATTCATTTGAGAAAGATAAGATTTTCCCCTTCCATTATATTTCCAAGAACCATCCTTTGTAAATCAATTAATATTGGATCTTTTGTTATCCTCATCATGGATAAGCTAGCATGGTCTTGTCGACTTAATTTGTCTGTCACCTTGTTTGCTTTTCCAGGGTGATAATGAATTGAGCAGTAGTAATCCCTAATCAGCTCCATCCATCTTCTTTGGCGCATATTCATCTCCCTTTGTGTGAAAATATAATTTAAACTTTTATGATCAGTATATATATCACACCTTTCACGATAAAGATAATTCCTCAAAATCTGTAATGTAATGATTACCGCATCTAACTCCAAATCATGAGTTGGTTAATTTTCTTCATGGATTTTCAACTGTCGTGAGGCATAATCTATCATCATATCATTTTCATGACAACACACCCCAATCCGTTCTTGGATGCATCACTGTATATCACAAACCTTTCTCCACTACAAGGTAGTGTGAGCACAGGTGCACTGGATAACCTTCTTTTCAACTCCTTGAAATTCTCTTCGCACTTCTATGTCCACACGAACATAAATCCTTTTTGAGTCAACCTTGTGAGTTGATTAGATAATCATGAAATATCATTCAAAAAACTTCGATAATATCCAGCCAAACCAAGAAAACATCGGATCTCAGTTACTATTGTTGGCCTTGACCATATTTCGATAACCTCTGTTTTTTCTAGATCCACAGATATCCCCTCTTTTGAGATTATGTGACCCAAAAAATGGAACTTTTTTAAGCCAAAATTTACACTTGGTAAATTTTGAATATATCTTCTCCTTTCTCAGGGTCTTTAATACAATTCTCTAGTGATCTTCATGTTCTTCCTCACCCTTTGAATAGACAAGAATATTGTCTGTATAGACTACAGAAAACTGACCAAGATAGTCTCTAAAGACTCCATTCATTAGATCCATGAAGATAGCAGTGTCATTAGTAAGACCAAATGGCATCACTATAAATTCATAGTGTCCATACCTTGTACAGAACGCTGTCATTGGTATATCCTCTTTTTTGACTCTTAATTGATGATACCCTGAACGAATATCAATCGTGGAAAATAATTGAGCTTCGCATAGTTGGTTAAATAAGTCATTAATGCGTTTGAGAGGATAGTTGTTCTTGATAGTGATCTTGTTAAGTTCTCGATAATCAATACAGAGTCTCATTGATCCATCTTTCTTCTTAACAAATAGAACAAGTGCTCCCCAAGGTGATACACTAGGGAATATGAATCCTTTATCAAGATTCTCTTGGTGTTGCTTCTTCAATTCCTGCAACTCAATTGGGGCCATTCTATAAGGTATCTTTGAAATGGGCGTAGCACCCGGTATGAGTTCTATTGAAATCTCCACTTCACTATTTAGTGGAAGACCTGGAAATTCATCCGAAAAGTCATCATAAAACTCCCGTACAATTGGTTTAATCTTAGTTTTGAGTTTATATCCAACCATTTGAGATAAATAACCTTCATTTATTGGAATCAATACCCATATTATGGATGAAATTTCCACTGTAAGGTTATATTCATCCTTTCACCGATAGATGATAGTATATTGATTGGGAATATTAAATGTGATTTCCCTTTTTTGGGAATTGATATGATCTCTGTATAAAGAATTCATATCCATGCAAAGAATAACATCAAATTACACTATTGGAAGGATAATAAGATTTGAAGGAAGCACTTTCCCACAAACTTCAATCGGAGAAGAATTATAAACTTTTGATGCGACCGTTGTTCCATTAGAAGTTGTCACAGCTAACTCAACATCTAATTGTTGAGTTAATACAATGATACCCATAGAAAATTCTTCATAAATAAAAGAGTGGGTGGATCCATAATCAAATAAAATATTTTCAACTTTAGAGTGGATGGTAAGTGTACCTTTCACCACTTCTTTATCGTACTCCACATCGCCGATAGTAATTGCATGCGACTATCCTTTGTCTTTGGCCTTAAGAGTTTGTTGACGTCGATCATCATCAACAACTCTGTGATGTGGGCTTTGATTGGCATAATCCCCCATCTCCTTGCACTTGAAACAATGAAGTGTAGGTGGTGTATTCTGTGTATCCCTTTCTTTGTTCGCATCATTAGACGTCTTCTTCCCATTATTTCGACATTCAACTGCCCGATGACCTTCTTTTCCACACTTAAAACATTTTCTTGTCCCTATAAGACAATTCCCTCTATGTTTATTTCCAAAATTTGAGCATAAAGGGAAACTTATCTTCCTTTTAGTGTGGTATTTATATTTTTAATTGAATTCCATTTTCCTCTTCTTATCAAACCCATATGACTGATGGGTTACTCCAATCTCCATCTCAACCATGAGAGCACATCGAACAATTTCCTCATAGCTATTGATGTCCCTTCTGTCTAACACCCTTCGAGGACTTGGTTTTAAGCCCCTAATGAATCGATCGATTTTACTCTCTGGTTAGATAATAATTCTTGAAGCGTGCCTTTCATGTCTTATAAAATTTGATTCATAGGTACCAACCGATTCATCATCCTTTTGTTTCAGTTCAAGAAACTCCTTCTCCATATTTGTTCAAATACTACGAGGGAAGTGCTAATTGAAAAATAAGTTCTTGAACTCATCCCATTCCATAGACTCAATTTAATCTCTTTGCCTCATATTTTTGATAAGATTCCACCATTGATCAGCATCACCTTCCAAACGATACACTACTAAGATGACTTTTTCATGTTCAGAACATCGTAGAACTGAAAATATATTTTAATCAGTACTAATCCATTGTTCAGCCACTAATGGATTAGAAGACCCACTTAATGAAGGTGGACACTGCCTCATGATGTATTCAATAGAATGTTGCACCTTACATTACTCGTTTGGATGTCCTGCATGGATCATAGATTGAGAAAGTTCTGTGAGTGTGGCTACATGATTTTTCATTCCAGCTCCTGTAATGTTTGGTTGCTCAAGGGTACAATCATTGCATTGCCCGTCGCATTCAGCATTAACACGGTTCCTTCAGGATCCATCCATTGAATAAATGCAATAAGCATAGTGTGAGAAACACTAATAATAATAGGAAAACCACATAATCAAGAATAAAATTTTACACGTAAGGTATTATCATAGGTTATCCATGGCCATTTCTAAAACAATAATATTGTGTTCTATGCATAGACCTATCCTTAGGGTTCTTACAAGGGCTTTCACATCCTAGTTTCCAAAGGATGACTATACCTTTCCTCTGATACCAACTATAACGATCCATAATTTACATACATTGTTATTACATCAGAATTGAAGCATACTTATTACAACATATTACCAAACCATGAATGGACCTTATAGTTATAGTGTGTTTAGAAACTGGGAAACCTAAAAATCTGGTTCATAAAATAAACTACATTGTCTCCCGTTTATTTCATCATATCTAGAGTCCATTTTCGGCATATCCTACTTAATATCCTTCTTCCTGACCTTTGGAAAAGAAAACATACAAAAGGTTGAGCTCAAATTCTTAGTAAGGGTAAATAAAAGAAATATCAATCATATCATATTCATAATAACATAATATTTTACAAATCATAACCTGCAAAAGAGATCATAATATCATATCATGGGATAAATCATAGTAATAAAAAGTAATCCCAAATAATCGTAACTCAAATCATGAAACTTTGTGTCATACACACATAATCATAGAAAATCATTTCATATTAGTCAAGTCTCATTTCCAAGACAATCATAGCGGACAAATTCCATTACTGGACCGAGTTCACTCCTTGTTTCAGTCCTGTTTCACTGAACCATATTAACATGTTGTTCCTGCAATGTCTATCTCATGAGATATAAATATTTACCCAATGCATTGGTGGGAGATATAGGTCCCACCCATCTCATAATGAAACCATTATTATGTGTGCCACAAAATAATAAATCATACATCATAGCATAACCCATGTAATAAAAATGGGATTCTTAAACATCGTGGCATCATAACATAATCCATATAAGATAAAAAGACTTCATAAAAATAATTCCATCATAACATAATCAAATCAATGTAAAAATAGGTATAGAAACAGAACCATATATTATCTTAGAAGGATAAGAATTTTGGTAAAATTCTTGAACTCAATTCTTGAGGAAAATATTCTTTCTACATCAAAAACATTTTCCTTTCATAAAATGTAATATAATTTTAAACTCAAATAATTTGATTAAAAATAAACTTTAAAAATTTTAAAGTATGCTTCAAGGGAATAATGTTCTAAAAATCCATTCATTTCATATATGTTTAAAAACATTCTTCTCTTACTTTGGCCAGAAAAGTCATAAAGTACCTTGTACAAAAAACGAAAAAAGATTCCTTTCATATCTTTTACTAAAAACATATCGAATGGTAAAATTGGATTTAAAAATTGTTGGAGGATAGAAATAATATTACTTATTGTGGAAACATTTATGTGGATGATAAATATTTTCCAGTAAATTATGAAGTATAAACAATCTCAGATAAAAATGAGATTTTGTGATTTTCCCTTACCTTAGGTCCGATATGCTTTGTACGTGTCCTAATATTCTGTATAATGAATTAAATAATTTCATTAACTTATTAAAGAATCATACTCATTGTTATGATATCATTTATGGTCATATTCTTAGATTCTTATTAGTAATATTTCCTTGTTACTTGTTATTTGGGTGTTTATTTCTTTTTGTTCTTATCTGTGTTTTGTCGAATAAATTCTTATTCTTTTTCTTAGGTTATAGATACCTAATTTAAATAATGTTATTAGTGTAATATATATCCTATTTACTCATTAAATTAAATTATATAATCATTATTCAATGATGATCATGTAGAACTAGTTGCATCACATCGTGGAGTCGGTAGGCCGTACGTACGCACGAGCGATGATACCATTCCTGCGATCGTGGAATTCTATTGGAGTGTATGTATAATATTTCATAATCAATATAAATTTAAAATAAACATATATAGTTATTATTTACACCATTATACCCATCCAAGTACAGTGGCGGTGGAAAACAGATTACAACACAGCATGGAGACGGTATTCCATATGTACGCACGTGCAGTGATTTCATTTTCCATAGGATGGATAGAAGGTGAAATAGGGTTGTTTCATAATTATAATAACATATCAGTATATTAGTGATAATTATGTTATTACTTCATAATGAAACAACTAAAGAATAATAATTAGAAGAGGAAATAAATTTGACAGATTTGGTAATGGATATTACCTCTTCTTCGACGCGCCTCTTTGAAACCTCCTCTTAGGACACTAATATTGGTCTTTGAGGAAGACCAGGACCTATAAGATATTTCTATGGAAGTGGAGAAGATAAATTGGCATGGTTTGGCCGACATTGAAGGGTCAAAGTAGTGTGAGGAGGAGAGGGAGGAGGTGCCCTTTTATAAGGGAGGAGAGGGGCACCTTTGGAATTATAAGAAATAATCATTTATAATAAATTCCAAAACCACCTAAAAATCACCAAAAATTACTCGAATATGAATATTAGATTAGATAGGGTTGTAATCTAATCAGACAATAAAATTTAGACATGTATGGAATTTATTTTAAACATTACAAACATGATTTATCCTTATATAATCTATTTAATTTTATTTGTGGCAATAATATTCTAAATTTTAAATAATTATAAATATTTACATATATGTTTTGAATTTTCAATAATTGTATAATTTATTACATTTTCGATAATATAAATTATAATTTACAATTTTTAAATATTTTTGTGATTTTTTAACAATTTTATAATATGTAATTTCTATAAATTAAAAATAGTGTCAATTTTGACATTATTCATTTATTTGAGTTTAAATAAAATATATACAGAATATATGTTCGAACTAAAATATTTAATAGATTAATAACATGTCATTTTTATCTAGAAAATTAGTGGAGAACATTAAATAGTTCATATACTATTTATTTTGATACTTTTAATATCATTTATTTGATATTTCATTGAATAAAATAATTTCGACATCACTATTGTGTCATATTTAATGATATTTATTTAATCCCTAAAAATTATAAATAAATTCGTATGATGTAGATAATTGTATTATATTTTTGGAGACATTTTAGTTTCTAAGTTTCATTAAGTTTATCACTAAATTAAAATTATTATACTTATAATATTTAAGATAGTGACATGTTGTCACTTTCTTTGGTTTTTATAATAATTAAATTATTTTAATGGTCAAAAGTCGATAAAATAAATTTATCCCAACCTTGAGGTGATAAGGGTCTACTTTTAGTCATCCAATATAATTTTCGCAGGTATTAGGGTAATTTTATAATCTTATGTTTACCCTTAATTACCTGATTTACCTTTAACTGCAGTAAATTAAAATTACCGTAGTTACTATTCATAATATCAAAAAAAAGTATCCTATTAAAATAATTTGGACCCACTAATTACAAATATGGAATCCACTTTTCAAAATTCAAAACCCAGAATTTGCAGTAATTAATTTAAAATTAATCATGTTGTTAAGGAAACGGGTTTTAAAAGATAAAATATTGTTAAAGATTGAAATGTTTTTACCTACGAAATAAATGTAAAAATAATTTTAATGACATAAATTATATTAATTGGTAAAAATATATTTTATTTATACTTTAAAGACATTAAATATTATAATTTAGCCATATAAATTTATTCGATGAAAAAAGTAGTTTTTAATTTAAAATATACCGTGTTTTTACTATTAATCATAATATGAAAGTTACCAGAATAATATGAAAAATTTATCCAAAGTAAATTTTTATATGCTGATTCCAAAGAAAAACTTTTATGTTGTAAAATTTAACATATAAACATGCCAGAAACTAGATTTAAAGTGGGAGCTCCATCAATTGGCGACAAAACTTCTTTTTTTTAAAACATATTTTAACCGAAAAATTTATTTTGTTCTCATACCATGTTCTGGAAAATATTTAAGATGAATAATAATGTAATAAAATTTAAAATTCAGTTAAAACTATTCATAATGGCTAGTTTATAATATTATAATAATATATCGTTGTTTAGTGAAACTCGGTATTGCGTACTGCAGACGCTATCGAGGAAGGTCGCAATTGCATGTTACGCAATCCAAGATAGTGTTGTGTACAGTGAAAGATTCCATTGATGTTTCATATAACATAATTCGTAAAAAAATACTTCTCATAAAATATCAGGGTGTTATAGCTGTAAATTGTTATTTTATTCGGAATTTTAAAAAAAACTAATAAAGGTAGCATTTATGGGTGATAAATAAAAGAACTGATAATGTGTCCCCTTATTAGCACTAAAAATGAACTGATAAAGGAAACATTTATAAGTTTCTTTCAAAGCACTAATAAATGTTCCCTTTATCATAGATTTTTTTAGCAATGATAAATGACATGGTCTATTAATCTCGCTCGAATTTTCAGTTCTTCTCTCGAACATTTAAAGTCCATTTTTATTGATATTAATGGCCAATTTTATTATACTTATTATTAGGGTAAAATCCTTTTGGTGCATAAAATATATTTCATTTATATTCAATTAGTTTTTTTCTTTTCCAATTAATTAAAAGTGAATTAAATCAATAATATATTTTCTTCAGTTATTTAGTCTGATTTGTACCAACCAATTTAATGGATCTGAGAAAATTTTAATTTTCAACAATAAAATTAATAATATTTGGTACAAATCATTCTTAAATTTAAAACATTCAAACTCGGTGTTACATTAATTAAAATCTATTTAATATATTTAATTTATTTTATATAGTATATATATTTTAAACTACTGGGATTTTACATTCTATTATACACTTGGTGATGCATGTTAGATATAAAATTGAATACGATTTTTATATTTTAAATCTCTATGGTGTTATTATAATTATACTTATGGAATTATTAAATCACATACATTTCTTACTTTATATTACATGTGTGATAGGATAAAATCACTTGTGTGTACATTGCATTACTATCTTGCAAATTGATGTGATAAGATTTTCACTAGTTCTTTTCATTGAAGCTAATAAAGATACATTAAATTAATATTTGTGATGTATTTTAATTAGTTATGATATTCATGACATAATTATTATTTTGAAAAGATAAAATACTATTTTATTTCTTAACTTTTTACACAGTATAAAATTATAATATTGTTCAAGTGTACGTGTGGACCGTCACCTCCATAAATTGATGTGATTCCTTTTTCATCAGCATCTCAAATGGAGGATATATTAAAGTTTATTAGGGTAAATAATATTGTATTTTTTATAATTATAATTTATTAAATAAAATATGATTCATAAATTCAATCTATAGTGATCGTTGATAAATATAAACATTACACAATAGTACATAAGGCCTACTCTCTCCATGATATTAATGTATTAAATTGTTCATAACCTTCGTTTAGGATTGATTTTAAATGTATAGATGGTGTATAAATATGATAAATAATCAATTATTGTGATTATTAAGGATATTATGTTTAATGACCACTTTGATCATGTTTAACATGTGAAGGCCATATTGATACAATGAATTGAACATCCTCAAAACCCAATATGTGGACAAATTTGAAAATGTATTTAAAAATATAATTAAAATAAATCTTATAAATGTATCAAGTATAAGTTATTAAACCTATAAAATATCCTTAAGAAATAATATAATATATATAACTATATAATTCATGAGTTAAAGGATAAATATATAAATTATGTTGGTGTGTTAAGGGACTTTATCTCATTTTTCCTTAATTAAAGTATATTTTAATTTTACAGACCTTATTATTTTTATATGTTGTATATAATACCCCTTTTACATGTTATATCTTGAATCCTTAATACATAATGTTAATTTTTTTTTTCAATTTTAATTATTTAATACAAGAAGACTTGTATTGAATGTTACCATGAGGTAACGAATTTCATAACTCAATTTTTTTCATTAGATTATATTACATGTTCATTGAATTTTTATTCTATGATTTTTTGTGTAATGAGTTTTTATGAACTTATGTTTCACATAAACTTTTATTATGTGGATTTATATTTTATCCAAATAATAATTACATTGATTAATTCTCAAATTCAATGAAATAATTTTTATAAGGGTTATCAATCTTAAATTATCTTTTGTCGACACATGTGTTTGCGGTATGAACCTATATTCAATTGAGAATAATATATAAAACACATTTAATTTTTATATCATGGTTGTACTTATGTTCATTATATTTAATGATTCATTTGATTTTAAGGATTAATGTGGCTTATGATTAAATGTTTTCCAAAGTATAAAAGTCTTTATATAACAACATAATTATATTTTCATTGTTTTTCTTCAAGTTTTCTTTAGAGAAAAGTTTATAATATTACTTTACCAAATCACATATTCCACTAATCCTCTTGTTATGAATTTTTTTATAATTTTTATTTCATTTTCTCCCATTTAATTTAATGAAACATCAATAATGTTTTTGGTATGTGATACTAATCTTGTAATTTATTTTACATCATTTATCATTCCCATCCGCATACATGTTTTCAAAAATGTATTGAAAATATTATTTTATAATTATAATTTATTTCCTAACTCATTTTTTCATATTCACTGACAATATTTGAAATGTTTTTTAATATTAAATTTCATTACATATTCTAAATGTGCCAGTTTAACTTCTTTTACATAATTATTGAGAAGATGATAATTTTCAACATTTAAGACATTAATATATTAGACCACCATCATGTATTTTATATTAATTAATTATTACCCTGTATTTTTCAAAGGATATTTTCAAATACACCTATTATCATAATATTTTGTAAATATTCAGTTATAAAAATTGAATTTCTAATTGAAAAGATTATTTTCATCATTACTTTATTTAGAGTTTTTTTAATAGTATTTTCATTCCTAAACATATATAACCCTTGACATTAACAATTCTTTCCTTGGGATATTTAGAAATCATTCAGTCATCATTATGGATATATATTGATTAATTTTGATTCACTGATATTTATTGGAACCCATTTAATTTCTATGGGTTAATAAAGTTATGAATGAGATAATGGTTATTTTATGAGTTTTGTGATGAGATATGAAATTCCATCATTTATTTTTATCTATTTGTTCTTGGAAATTGATTATTTTGGAATGCGGTTTCAATAAAAACTAATTACATTTTTTAATGGTTTTACCCAAGGATGACTGTATCGATGATAAACATTGGAGAGGTGGGTCCACCATATCTCTCTTATGAATTGGGTATATAATATGATCATTTTTTATTCTTTTTTAAGAGTAATTACAATAATTATATTCAAATTATGTACCAAATATACCGATATATTATCTATATTATTGATATGTGTTGTAACCACTTCCTTTCATAAAAATAGACTCTATAATGCTTCTAATTAATAGCTTTTCAGTAATCATGCCAGTGTTAAAAGATTATTCATTGTAAAAAAACTAATTATCTTGTTTTTAAGGTTATCATTTCTATTATTTTATACTCATTCTATTTATTTCATCATACACATTTACTTATCTTGTTCTCATTGGTGACATTAATTAGATACTGCTCATTTTTACCCTTGCTATGAATTTGATCTCACCCATTATTTGATTACTTTTCCCTACGTTATCAAGAATAATTTTTGATAAATTATATCATTATGGGTTTCATATGGATAATGATTATTAATTAATATTTAATAACAAAATATGGGTTATGTTAGAGAAGTTCTAATTTTTTGACCTATGTATTGTTTACGTAAGATATCATCTTAATAATCAAAAACTCTAAACCAAAAGTTCACTGGGTATATAAGTTGTCCAATATTCACATTTGGTGTTGTATTTTTTGGATGCTGAAAATTAGGTAACCTTCATTGGTATTTAGGATATAAATGTAATTATTAAGTTTTTATCACCAAATCAAGGAGTGGGGGAAATGGTTGTTTTATTAACAAAAAAACAAATGATAAAATGTTAATTACGTCTATTGTACATCTAAAACTCTTTATATGTTAATTATCATCATTCATGTAACCCTATATATCAAAAAACATAATTTAAATATTTTAATAAATAATGTAATTGTTATAATTTTTCTTATCCAAGCATTAATAGTACCTTTTGGGATAAAATTAAATATTAAAATTATGTTCTTACAAGAATGATATTTTATTTCATAATAATGAACATATTTTAGTTCAATCATATTCCAAATAACCTTCTTAATAATATATTATCAACAAAATATCATCATATGAAACAAAAAAAATTATTATGTTAGGAAATAAAACCTATTTCATTTTAGAAGGAATATAGAATATATTATATTTATAAAATCTATAATATTTGATTTTTATTGAGAATTTTATTGTTAAAAAAATTGGTTATTCTTTAAAATATGTCGATGACGGATATGGTGAACACCTTCCATTAAATTATAAAAAAACTAATAGAAAATGTACAAATAGCTATAGTCTTATTGACATGGTATGATAGGTCTATTGAAATATATTGAGATAAATCTATATTTATTTGAACACCATTTTTATATGTTTTCCATATCCATTGGAACAAAAACCATTGGAAATATGGTCCAAAACAATACCCCCACATCTTTCTTCTCATACCCAACCGTGCTCCATCAATAAGGACCTAGCCTTAAACATTACTAAATCTTGACTTTTAATCGAAAAATTATTTCTATTACTGTAGAGAATATTTTCATTTTTTGAGTTTTATATCCTTAGGTTATAACATATACATTACATAAAAAATTTTAAATTGGAAACATCCTATCAATATAATTTTTTACTACCATATAAATCTTTGAATAATAAACAAGATTTCATTTCATAAAACACTTCACAATATTCAACATGAACTCCTACATTCGCTTATATATCCTTAAATTCAATGAAAAATATTTTTTAAAAAACATATATGAGAATAAAAATCTCATTAAGTGATATATAAATAATGAAAACCATTATTCAAATGAATAAATGAAACCATTTATAACATTATGATTTATGTAAATGTCAATTGATCATATGAAATAAAAACATTTCTCATTAAATAAGTAAAATTTATTATAAAATGAACCCAAAAAATAGAATTTAATTAAAAACATTTTTTAGTAGCTTGGATTGTCACATTAATGACCTATTTTATTCACTTGTAAGAAGTATTCAAATGAGAGTTAAATCTAATAGAGAAACACATTGGTAACCCATTTTTTATTTCTTATTGAGACACAGAATATAACCCAATGTATTATAACACTATCAACATACAAACATAATATAAAATATAATGATTCATTCAATCCAAACTAGGAAACCGCATCATAGAAGATATAACATGCTCACCGACTGTAATTTGGGCCGCCCGATGAAATAAGTTGTAATGGGATCACCCAAAATTATCTCGGTGAAACCATTTCCCATATATAATTCCAAAGTACCATATCATGAATATAACAATTTATCCTTCACTTTTACATCCTAATTTTTTTAAACCTCTATAGAAGACATAAAATAAATCACTTTTGGATATAAAAATACACTTTTATATCAAAAATAACTTTTCAATACCAAAATACACTTTTCATTTTAAAAACTATTTTCATTACCAAATTACCAAAATAATATAAACATTTTTCATTGCATGAATAAATAAAAAAATATTTCAATGAAGACTAGAAATCAATTAATGATCACGATGACAGAAAAGTCATTGATTCCATGTCTATTTGGAGTATAACATTACTTTTGTCGTTTTTCAAATCATTTTGTATAAATCATGTAAAAAGATTTTTCTTGAACTATTTTAAATATAAATTATATTTATACATTACATATACTTTATTAATATTTTTTAAAAATAAAAAATTTCATATAATTATTACAAAAACATTAAAAAGGTGATGAATGATTTAGAATGAAAAAATTTATTGACAATTTTTTAAAAAAAAATCATTTATAAATTTAGAATTATTTGAATCATAGGTACTAAGAAATAATATATTTTAAAAAATATAAAACACTAGAAAATGGAAAATTTAGTATATATCCATTCAAACGGGATGTATTTATACCTTCTAAAATTGTATATTTGTATAAAATCAACAAATGCCCCAAGGAAAAAAATTGAGAGTAAGTCCCTTACCTTGAATGTGACTTTTCAAAAATGTGTTAATATTCCTGAATAATATAATCATGTCTTTCATTTAATATATTTATATCCATTTTTTTTATTTTTAATAATTTTATTTCAGTTATTAAATTTTTTATTCAATTACATTATCAAAAATGTTTTTCTCTAATGTTTTGACCACATTCGGTTTACGTGTGAAAAATGAATTTGGTATGATGGCTACGGTCAATGGAGTCATTAATTAAAAATATTACTAATAATTATATCGTAATAATTATAATATTCAAATATATATAATAATTTTAGCAAAAATCTTTAGATATAGTTGTAAAAATTGAACTACATGGTAATCATGGATATGGAAGATTGTATGTATGCATGAGTAACATTTTTATTTTTCAAAATTCATTATGGAAAAAAGGGATGTTTTATTTTATCATTATATAATGATCATAATATAATATATACCATATCAGTCCATTAAATTAAATTATATAAATCATATGGGTGGTGTGGTGAAGAAAAGAGAGCCACATTGCATCGTCAAGGTAGTAGTCCACACATTCACGAACGATGTTTTAATTTATCTTTTAGCAAAAAAGAATGAGTGAAAAAGATATTTTACATTTTTATAAATATAAATATGTCATTAAAATAATTATTATTTTTTGTATATCACTCATATTCAGTAATTTTAACCTTTTTACCATCCATGTAATGCGTTGGGGGAAAAATAATGTTAGTTCAGAAGGCAGTACTGTACCGTACAAATGAGTGATGTTATTGTAACCCCAATGGAATTAATTGATAAAAGGTATATAAGATATAATTACTATAGTGGTATAATTATATTATTAATATTATATATATATATATATATAATTAACATCCATTATCATACCCAATCGTCAGAGGTGGTAATGGAAATACACATTACATATGTTCGTGAGATGGTAGTCCACCGTACACATGAATGATGATTTCATAACCCACTTGATCGAATTAGAGATGGTTGATGGTAATTAAAAAATCATAAAAAATATATCTATATGGAAGATACTAATTTTATTATGTATTCTAGGAATAATAAATATTTTAGGAGATGATGGGAGAAAATAAAAAATTCCCTTTGATGAATGTTACCAATTCTTCGGATATCTGTCATAGGTATTTATAAAAAGGATTTCTAGGATGGTTTTAGGTAAAAAATAAGTATTATAGGATTATAAGGGTGGTTTTTATAGTAATTATATATGAATTTTAGGAATGAAAAGTGTTTTATGTGGTGAATAATAATGTATTGGGGTAGCCTTTTATAGTTGAGGAGGGTTATTTTTAAAAAAGTGAATCAAATTCAGTAATGGGTAGTCAATATCACAACATGGGGCTCCAAAAATGATTAAAAACATTTGGGAGGGATTATGTGGTCCAAAAACACATCCACCATGTAAAACTAATCACATTTTTATCAACATATTACTTAGACATTATGTTTTTTAAAAATTTAACATTTTATTTTTACAATGATTTATTATATATTATTATTTAACATGGTAATTTATCATATATGACTAAATATAAAAAATAATTTTTCTTAATTAATCTGGATATATGGATTCAAAATATTAAATAAAATTCATTAAATAGACATACTATGTTCTGGAAAAATTAATTTTCACACAAGTCCATGTAACAAACAAATCCCCATTTTAACATTAACCATGGTAATTTAATTTTACAATTTTAGAAAATAATTATTGTATAAAATTTAGTTGACCGTATTATATAATATAAATTATTATAATTTTAAAAAAAAATCAGTTTAACAAATTCAACTCACCAATGTAGAATAATTTAACTTAAAACAGGAACATAGACATGATGGAAGCATAGGTTTTCAACAAGAACATTTTTTAGTAAAGGATGATTTTTTATTAACTCTTGGACTAATAATAGTAATTGTATGAAAAAATGTTATTTAATTGTAAGAAATTGATGTAATTCAATTACAATATTTTCTATTCATGAATAATTTAATAAAATCAAAAGGAGAAACATTCTGCAATTTAAAATAGTTTTTTGAAAAATTAATTTTGTAAACATACAAATATTCTTATTCAAAAATGAAATAGAAATTAGGTTCCAAAGGATTCTTGTATATTATATATATCCACATAATAATTATGTTAATTTGAAAAAAAAGCAGAAAATAAATGTACTTTTATATTATTTAAAATAATATCCTTCAATGCAAAAAATCGATATTATCATTATTCATCAAAAAATCATTATTTTCAAAAAAATTCCAAATCATTACCATAAAATTATTTTGATATTGCAACATTGAAATGATGTTAATTTTATCAAATAAATGTTCCAAAACTTTTATTAATTAATTTGGATATTTCCTTTTAGAGGAAATAAATAGCATTTTTTATGAAACCCCATTTTTGAAAAATAAAATATCATTAATAAAATTGATTTATTATTTACTATGAATTTATAAATTATTTATATTTTCTATAAAATATTTGTATATGAAAATTATAAAGCAGTTAATACATTTCTTATACACCAATTTAATTTATTTTTTATAATGGTCATTTTTTTCTTTTAATCTCGGTCTTGCATGTCTCACAAGCTATCATGAATACAAATCTCAATTTTTTATGCACCCTAATCTTTTGAATTAATTATATTAATTAATAAAGAAATATATATTTATATCATGGTATTTTATATTCTATTTTATGATTATTTTTCTTTTCCTTTATGATATCGAACATATTTTTCCTCTTTTAAAATAATGGGGTGTTACTTTTTCCCCTAATTTAATAAATTCCATCGTCATAATTTAATCATTGCTTTGTAATAAAGGGATAGAAATTTGAAACTACCCTTTTTGTAAATCATCCTCATAAAAAGGGTTAATAAAACATCCACTTCATAAAAGTGAAATGGTTGTATGAGGGTTATCTTTAATAACACAAAATAGGTTTCCAAATCGGAGGAGGGTGCAGCCGATCACTCGGAGGAGGGTGTATCCGTTCACTCACCTGTTGGATTGCCTCACCCTCGAAGTAGTTGATGTGGAGAGTCCGACTTATCCGATAGTGGTGGATCAGTACGTGGATATTTTTCCCGACGATGTCCAAGGATTAACTCCTCGCATAGAGGTGGACTTCTACATTGATCTATACCTAGGGATGGAACTGATATCTACTCTAGTATATCGGATGGCTCCCACTGAGCTTCATGAGCTGCGGGTACAACTAGATGACTTGCAGGGGAAGGGATTCATCCAGCCTAGTGTTTCTCCCTAGGCAGTCCGGATTCTATTCTCCAAGAAGGTGGATGGGAGATTGAGGCTTTTTGTCGACTACTATCTCCTGAACTAGGTGACCGTGAGGAACAAGTACCCACTCTCGGGGATTTATGGCCTCTTTTATCATCTCAAGGGAGCACAATGGTTCTCGAAGATATACCATAGATTAGGCTATCACATGCTCATAGTCCGAGACGAGGATGTGCAAAAGAATGCCTTCAGGTGTCGTTACGGCCACTACGAGTTCTTGGTTATGCCCATCGGCATAACCAACACTCCAGTAGTGTTCATGAGTCTCATGAATAGGATCTTTCAGCCATACCTCAATCGCTTTGTTATAGTCTTCATCGACCACATATTGATCTACTAGATTACTGAGGAGGAGCATGCCTACCATTTTTGGGTAGTACTGGACACACTCCAAGAGAACCAGCTTTATGTTAAGCTCTTGAAGTGCCAGTTTTGGATTCGAGAGGTTCAAATTTTGGGGCACGTCATCTTGGAGGCTAGATTTGAAGTGGATCCAAAAAAGATTGAGGCGGTACTTGCGTAGGAGCCACCCATGAGTGTGGCAGAGGTACAGAGTTTCATGGGCTTGGATGGATAATATAGGATGTTCGATCCAGACTTCTCCAGAGTTGCAGCACCACTATCAGCCTTGAAAAAGAAGGGGAAACCCTTCGTGTAGTCGGAGAGATGCCAGTAGAGAATTCAGGAGTAGAGGTAGAGGCTGACTAGTGACCCCATCTTGTAGCATCCGGAGGAAGTTGTAGGATACATAATCTTCTGCGATGCATCAGCGACTGAACTCGGGTGTGTCCTGATGCAGGAGCGAGTAGTGATCGCATATGGTTCTCGGCAGCTGAGACAACATGAGCAGAACTATGCTACCCAGGACCAGGAGTTAGCAGTAGTGGTCTTCACCTTGAAGATGTGGTAGCATGATCTGATGGGAGAATGTTTTACCATGTACTATGATCAAAATAGACTCAGGTATATATTTTCTCAGAAGGAACTGAACCTGCGACAATGGAGATGGATTGAGTTCTTCCAGGACTATGACTTTGAGATAGTCTATACTCATTAGAAGGGTAACAATGTTTCAGATTCACTCAGTAGAAGGACTGGTGTACAGCTACTAGGAGAGGTGACAGAGAAGCTGGCTGCCTTATAGATATCATTTGTGGATAGAGATGGAGCAGCCAATCTACAATCTCTTATAGTCACTCCCACACTTCTTCAGCGATTCTGGGAGGTGCAACATGGGGACGCTGACTGCGAGACGTGACGTGCTCATATATCCACAGGGCAGGAACCTGATGTGTTTTCTAAATGTGGTGAGCAAGTCATCCTCTTTAGAGGATGTACCATGGTACCATTTTCACTTTAGGAAGAAGTGTTTATGGAGTTCCACACTTCCCCTCATGTGGTACATCCAGAAGTGGAGAAGATGTACCAGGACCTTCGACGATTGCACTGGTGTCCAGGTATGAAGAAGGTGGTAGCAGAGTTTGTCTCTCGGTGCCTCACTTGTTAGCAAGTGAAGGTAGAGCACTAGGTACCAACACACATGGTTCATCCCTTAGAGGGTCCAGAGTTGAAGTGGGATGGGATATCCATGGACTTCTTAACGGGTCTTCCACGTACATCGAGGAGTCGCGATTCGATTTGGGTGATCATTGATCGACTCACCAAGTCGAACCACTTCCTACCTATCAGATAGCATGGATATGTTGAGATGTTGGTACTCCTCTATGTGCAGGAGATAGTGCATTTTCATGGAGTATCTTCTTCTATTGTCTCCGACCATGACGCATGCTACACTTACTGACAATGGAAGGGGTTGTAGGTGGCTTTCAGGACAATGCTACATCTGATCACCGCCTTCCATCCTCACACAGATGGTCAGACTGAGATAACCATACAAACCCTCGAGGACATGCTTCGTGCATGTGTCCTCAACTTTGGTCACAGTTGGGAGGATCACCTGCCTTTGGTGGATTTTTCCTACAACAACCGCTATCACTCCACCATCGGTATGGAACCATTTGAGGCCTTGTATGGTCCACCTTGCAGATCACCATTGTGCTGGACAGACCCAGGGGAGTCTGCACTAGTGTGACCAGAGAGGGTACAACCTACCCCAGAGAAGGTGCAGATCATCCAGGAGTGGATAAAGACTGCATAGAGCAGGAAAAATTTATATGGTGACAGAAGATGGAGACCTCTAGAGTTCGAGGATGGCGACCACGTCTTCCAATGGGTCTCACCTCGATGAGGTCTACGGAGATTTGGCCGAGGAGGCAAGTGAACATCGCGGTTCATCATACCTTTCTAGGTATTCTACAGATTAGGCGAGTTGTCTTACCACCTTTCACTCCCACCTCAGCTACATTGGGTGCACGACATCTTCCACGTATCTCAGGTGAGGAGATATGTGAATGACTCATCCCACATTATCGACTATGGAGAGCTGGACATCAATGACGAGGAGACTTTCCCTGAGGATACAATGGAGACTGAGGATCAACAGGAGTGGGTCCTACATGAATGGTTGATATCTCTGGAGTGCATTCACTGGTAGCACGGGAACCTCTAGGAGAGCACTTGGGAGCGGGAGGTTCAGATGCGTGCATAGTACCCCCATTTGTTCCGTTAGTTTGAGTTGTAGCTTATGGGGACATAAAGCCGTGAGGTGGGGAGAATGTAAAGACCTGAAATTCCCGTGAATTTTTGTTAAATACATGGAAATTTTACGAGTCCGTAGTTTCTGACAGCGCTTGATTCCGAGGCCCGGTGTGTCCAGAATCAATTTCTAAAGTAATTTTCGGGTACATTCAGTAAACGTACGTGCAGGTTTTTTATAACTTTTGAACTGGTGCACGGAATGGAAATACGAGGGCACTGTTGAACTCGCAACGTCTGTAATTGATTAGTGAGACCTTCACCAGAGTTTCCTTCTGTCGAGTTTGGAAGATAGTTCTTGGGGTTTTTTAATTAAATTGAATAAAATAAGTTTTTAACTTTATTATATTTGTGTGTTTAAAACCTCCAAGGGGATGTTAGAGGTGGGGCCACCACACCCTAACCTCACATAGGAGGTTATGTTGGTGGGGCCCACCCGCACAAATCCTCCCGTGATAGGATACAACGTGCGGACCACCCGAGGCCCATACCCTCTCTATTAAATGATAGCGGTGGGGACAACATGACCCTTATTAATGGTTGAGGATAAAAACTCCAACCTATCCCTCTTTAATGAGGGAGCACCTCTTGCTAATCAACCTAATTAAATGTTACACCTCTCATGAATTTAATTGTATGGGGCCCACTCTTTTAATTCACCTAAATTTAATTGCGTGCAAACTTAATTTTAGACAATCCCTCCCTCTCCATTATAAAGGAAGCTTGGGGGAAGGTTTTGGGACGACTTCTTCAAGCGGCGAAACGCTGGAAAAGAGGCGTGATGCCCAAACCTCGGAGAATTATTCCTCCAATGAAGAACAGTCGCCCATGAAGAATGAAGAACAATGAATGTTGTCTTCATCCTTTTTCAACTGGGGAAAAAAGGGAAGCACTGCCACCCACGAAGAACACTGACGACGTCATCACGACTCGTCTTCTTCAAGAACTTCTTCCGCCGATGTTGACGGAACAACGAGCACCTTCCGCGACTCTGTCATCGATCACCGAATTCGAGGTGGGGGGGTTTAATTTTCATGTTGATACTGTACCACTTTTCTAAACATATTCAATGGATATAAAGGAACTGATGCAGACATTTTTGATAATCATGTTCTACTTAAGTTGATCAATTTTTTATCCTCCTAAACACGGAGGGTTTGGGACAACCTCACACGACCCGACAACCGCCATCGAATTGTACTGTGTTTTGTTCTTTGAAGAGGCAACATGGTATGGAAAAGGGGATACATCGACGAAGACGATGAACAAAGGCCGCGCTATCTACATCCTCCATGAACCGAACCACCCCGGCGGTGCCCCGACGCACTACAAGTGCCCTGCATGCAGCCTACCCAGTGCTCCCGCACCCTGCCGGCAGACTGCACGGTGCCCCCGCACCCTGTTGGTGGCCTTCCTGAAACCTATCAGTCACCTGCCTGATTCCCCAGCGGCCCCCCTGTCGTGCTTCTAGGTGCCCCGACGTGCTACCTGACACCCCCGCGGCCCCCTACCTCGCTTCCGCTTCCCCGTCACCCTGCCCGGCGACCCCACGACCCCCTGTCATGGCAGGCCCAGTGCCCCAGCACACTGCCCGCACCCCAGCGCGATGCCCAGCATGCTACTCGGCGCCTTGGCGCCCTGTCGAGGGCACCCACGGCCTACCGATGATAAGCAGAACTGCCTGCACCCTATGTGTCCTTCCTACTGGCCTCCCATCAACCAGCCTCCCGAGACGACCTGTGGTGTCCCCCGTGGTGTCACTGGCTGAACTGGCCCGGTACCCCATGCCAAGGTACCGAGCCACCAACGTGGCGTCTACTGGGTATGACCGGACCCGGGCCCATTACTGACCTATTACCTTCTTGGGCCATATCATTGGCACCAGACGTCCGTTTGACGAACCATCAGTGGCACCAATAATCTTGGAGCATAGTCGTCCCTTTGAGTATACCCCACTATAGTTTGGGGTATAGTTGAGTCACAGTCAGGTTGGTTTGTACAGGAATCCAACCAGGCCCCCGAGACTAAAATGCTTATAACTCACAGACCGGGCGTCCGATTGACGCACTGTCTGTTGCGTTGAGAACCCTGTGACATGTCGGTCCATTGAGATACTTCTACGCGAGACTTTGTGACCCTTGGAATATCAACCATTATCTCATGGAGCGGATCCTTCTGATGACGAGCAGACAGAGTGCGGAGACCTAGTAGCTGACAGACCTGATGATTGCTTGACCGATTCGACTCAGACTGACTCAAATAGCCCAGTGGGGAGCGCCCAGTATTTGGAAGCAGACCTATGGAGGATGGAGCATCTAGTAGTTGGTAGTAGAACCGCCGTAATAAAAAGGAGGAGTATATCTTTAGGCTATTAGTAGGAGCTCCTTGTATTTGGCGGCAGACCCAAAGCGGACGGAGATCCTGGTAGTCGGCAGAAAACCCATGGTACTCAATAAGAGGAGTACCTCAGCAGTCCATGGTTAGTGATAAGTGCCTCAGTGTCATGATCGGACCACTGTACTCGATAGAGGAGGAGTTCTCCAGCAGCCATTGTTTCGATAATAAAAATCTTGGTTTGAGCTGATTCAATGACCTTTGTTTTTTCCTCATTATTTATCTAGGATACTTGATAACTTATGTATATGTATGGTCATATACCTAAGTAATGGTTATTCATTGAAATCATACATTTTGGTTTATCCTTGCTGGACTTTGTGAGACCATGAGGGTCTCGGGGTTCCTATAGTGTATCATTATACTCACCCCTGCATTGGCTATGATCACACCTTATTGTGTTGGATGCAGACGACAAACAGTGCTAATGGAGTACGAGATCACCCAGACTGGACAGTACGCGGAGGAGGACCCTACGACGTATCAATACATGGTGGAGTCCGACGGACGTGGAGTGCTATGGAGGACATCTGTACCTACCTTTTATGTAGGAACCCCGGAAGATGATCCAGGAGCTGCTTTCAACTTCAGCTATTTTTCCCTTTTTCAGTTGTACCTGTTTTCAGTTGTATTTGTACTTTATAGTTGGGCTTGTATTCTGGACCCCCATAACTATTAGTACAATTGTTATAGAGCTTTACTTAGTGTTTCCTTCCTCTTGACTCTTCTTCTATGTGTTTACATTTTATAAAGGTAATGCCTTCGCAGTTTTAGGGAATTACACCTTTGGGGTTAGTCGCCTGCCCCTGGCCTATGGAAGGCGGGCTTGGGGTAGTTACGATACGGACCCCGGGGGACGGGTCGTGACATGATACATTTCTATTTCAAAAGTAAAATTTAATCATTTTGTTATGCATTGATAAATATCTAATTCATACATGATTCTAGGAAATGAATATCCAAAAATAAAATTATTATTATAATAGAAATAAAATAAAATTTTATATTATCGTAAGAACAATAAAATATTGATAAGTATTTAATTCTAATAATAATTATTTTATAAATTCAATATGGCTAGAAATAGTTATCCAATACCAAAAATTTATCTTTAAACCTCTCTAGTAACTTCAAGGTTCATCATTAATATTTTTTTACGAATATTTTAACTATAAACAATGTCATGTTAATTATGATGTCACGTATTCTTGTGGTAGTCATTTCATCCTTATCAACCATATGATGTCTGTTCAATCTCCTCAGCCTTGCTGGATGTGATTGTGTGTTTCCCAAACTTCAATCCAGTATGTTTACTATAGTTTCATCCTCATAAAATTCCAATAAAAATATTTAACATCTTTAAAATAACCATAAAAATCAAAGATAATGTAATTCTTAAAGGTTATTAGTACCTTAGATAATATTTCTAAAAGTAAGTAAAACATTATTTATGATAAAATCATTAAATTAAAATAAACCAAACAAAAAAATTATTTCAATATTTCATTAATCACATTATGACCACATCACATAAAACCATAAAAGGAATTCCTAAAACATTGAACATATAGTAAGACATTAAAAAAAATCAGAGGTTCGTAAGGCTTCCACCACTTTACCAGATGTCCCAATATCAATAGATGAAGTCACAAATGATTTTTATACACATTATTATTTCTTATAATGATTATTTACACCCTGATTAATAATTTTTGGATAGAACCTTTGACCAAATTTAACACATACAAAATACTTTCTAGATAATATAAAACAATATCAAAAATGTTTTTACCACTCTTTGAACAAATTTTGAGTTTATCTCAATAATTATATGCTTGTTTTTTCTCTACTTACATCCATATTGAATGTTTCATACCCATTTCATCTCATGGGACATATGTTTCAGAAAACATAATCTCAACATTCTCATCAAAATAAAAAACAGTATCATCACATTTAAATTATTTTCATTCAAAAAATCTTCATAGAATGGGGATAAAAACATAATAAAATCAATTAATTGTAATATCACTATCCCAAATAAAATAGATAATATACCATACATATATTTTGATGTTTTATTATTTTATAGTGAATGAATCGTCATAATTTTTCATCGATTCCAATAATTTTTTCTGCATAAAAATACAAACAAATATTAGGGAAATATTTTTCTTGGAAGATATTCTTAAATCTTTTCCATTCCATGAAATAAATATCAACTTTCTCTCCAGTATGTTTTTCAAGTACCACTATCAATCTTCTTATCCTTCAAAATGATAATGATAAGGGGTTACCTTTTTATGTCCTGAACTTCCAATGACTTAAAATATCCACATCAGTGAATTGATCTATTCTTTAGCTTCCACTAGTTAATATCATCCACTAAATGATGAGAGATTTTCTCTCATAAATTTATCTACTATTGACATTTTCCATCCGGGTAGATCTATTTACCTTAAATAATGTATTCCAACACCATTAATAGACTTTTTTGTTATGCCATTAATAAAACAGACTATTTTCAACCAATTACATCCACCATGGGATTATTATTTGGATAAATATATTCCTTTTAGTTCCTTCATACTACAACTTCCCTATTTCATCTATTAAAATACATTCTTAAAAAGATATTATAGGAGTCATCATGTTAATACAAAAATTGTATATCACTTCAAATTATCAATATATTATAATATATCTTGGCCTAGCTATTAATTTTATCTTCACCAATAGAGTCATCCAAAAAATCCTCTAATATAAAATATAAGGACCAACATTTAAACATTACATAATATTGAGCTTTATGTTAAAAATTATTTCCCAGAAATTTGAAGATTTTTTCAGGTTTAGTGTTTTAGATAATTTTGGAATAACTCATCAATAAAAAACTAAATAATTAAATGTGAACACATCTAATAAGTATCATTTTTTCCACCATATAAAACATTTAAAATAACACATAATTTCATATAATGGAAAAAATACATTATTTCCATCATAACCTCATCCTTTCCCATACCCATCATGAAATCATGTGAAAAACATTTCAAAAAAAATGGGTTATGCACAAAAATATCAGTAAAGGATATAAAAGGAATGAAACCATTCATTTAGTGAAAACTTGAAAATTTATATAAATTTTAACTTTAGCATCAACTTTCAATATAGTTATAAAATTAATCATATTTATATAAATTAAACACACAATTATGACCAATGTTATCTTTAATAATCCTTTAAATAAAATAAAACCCCCATTTTTTTACTTAGAGAATCACATCCACATCCTATATTCAAATCATTTCAGAAGTAATTAGGTCCCAATGAAATCCATATGTGAACCGTTGAGGTAATTCCCTCCATAAATCAGATTAATAAAAGGAATATATTCCAATGCATTGAAGTTATATTTGGGTGCTCCGTTTGTATAAATTATAATGGGATCCACAAGAGATATCTAGGTTGTCTCATCATATAATACATAACAGGATCACCTAGCACTGTCTGGACCACCCCATTGAATATGTTGTAATGGCATAATCTACCGTCATTTATGCCTCCCTATAGTATAAGATGCAACAAGATCAATAAATGTTATCTAGGTGGACCATTTTCAATTTTATAATTCCCATATTCCATATCATGAATAAATTATTTTTTTTGATCACACATTTTTCACATAAATCATTTGAAAAACTCATTTAATATAGAAAAAATAACTTTTGGATATAAAACTATCATTTTATATTAAAAAATAAAATTTCAATATGAAATAACCTTTATTTGGTAAAACTATTTTCTATACAAAAATTACAAAAAATTAAAAATGTATTTTACATTTAAGAAAAAATAAATTTTTTTCAAAATTAAGATATAAATAAAATAATATTAATAGTATGGTAAAATAATTTTAAATTTTTTAAAATAATAATTGAAAATTCCATTTATGTTTTTTAAAATTTTCTGTATATAAAAAATAAATATATTAATTTTTGAAAACATTGAAAATAGAGTTAAAATTTAAGAAAACTATAATTTAATAAAATATTTTTCACATAATAACATTGATAAAATAATTTTAAAATAATGTACACTAAAAATAAATTGTTCTAATGAAAACATCAAATGATAATCTTTTTAAACAGAAGTCTTCTTTGACTTTTGAAATATTTGAATCATAAGCCCCATTAAAGAATTGAATTAAAAAAACAATATATACCATGATTGTGGATAAATTCATGATATTATTTGTAAAATGGGATTTATTTAAACTTATCATAAAATAAATTAGGTGTATAAAATGGAAATATACCTCAATGAAAGGAAATTGATATACCATCCTATACCTTGATTCAGACATGTCACTTGGGTCATTATCTTCCTAATAAACAAAATTATTATTAATTATTTACTTTCATGAGTACCATCTTTTTGGTAATTGTTATTTTTATTTCAATTTCCATCATGTTATATTCAATTACTTAGTGAATTAATATTTTTTTAGATTTTTTCACAATATTCTGATTATGTGTCTAAAATGACTTTGGTAGGTTGAATACAGTCAATGATATCATCATTAAAAAAATATAAAAAATAATAATCATAATAGAATTATAATATTTATACATAATCTATAAATTTAATAAATTTATTAATTTATGTTTATGAAAAATTAACTACGTTATGATCATGGAGAAGCATGGTCAGACGTATGCAAGAGTAACATTTTCATTTTTAAACAATCATTATAGAACAGACATAAGTAATATTTTATTTTTAAATAATTATAATAATATTATTTATTAAATATTGTTTTTAAATATACTTGTGTCTATATCATTCATTTGGTTTGGTGAATAATATATAGTCACATCTCTTCGTGAAGGCAACAGTCCACATGTTCACGAATGAAATTATCATTTCATAGTTTGTGAAAAAGTAATAAAAAAATTTATACATTAACTTTTCATAATGATAAAAATTTAATGAATATAATTATTATTCCTTTTATATATCATATATTTAATATTTTTCCCTCATTACCTTCCATGTGTTGTGTTAGTGAAAAAGGAATCACATCACTTTGTTAGGAGGTAGTCCATTGTACACACAAGATTCATTATCGAATCAAGTATGGAATGGGATATAAAAAGGTATATATGATATAATAAATCTCTAGGTATTAATATTTAATGAATATCATATATATATATATATACATCATTATACACAAATGTGATAGGTGGTAGTGGAAAAATGAATGACATTGGTTCCGAAGGTTGTAGTTCACCGTACACTGAAATTTTGTTTTAATGGCCCATTATATAGACTGGGATATGTTTATAGGTAATGAAATTAAATTAACAACATCTATGTATAAAACAAACAAATAAATTATTACAACATAATGGTATAATAAATATTTAGGGAGGTTAATGTATAAATAAAAAAATTCCTAATGATGAACACTATTTTTCTTTAGCTATCATCCTTAGGCTTGTAAAAAAATCCATCCTAAGATATATTTTTTCCAAAATAATAATTCTAGGATAATAATATGGATGTTTGAAATTTATTTGGTATGTTCATTATTCTTTATGTTTTCCCACTTTTACCCGTTTAGTTTTTACCATGGTTACACATATCTTTTTATTTACCTATGAAATTTATCAATGACGACAAAAAGTTAAATAAGGGTTATTAGATAAATTAAAAATTCTGACTATAAATATTAAATCCAATTTATAAAATCATATTATTATTATTTGGAGTATGTATTTTGACACAAACACATGCAATCCAAAAAAAACCTTGTTTCAACCATAATTGAGAAAATTAATTTTAAATTTTTTCACTAATCATTATGTGAAATATTAATTTCAAATCATTATATAATATAAAATATTAAAATTTAAAATATTTAACCCATCTTAAAAAATATACACATTTTATTTTAAGAATTTATTTAAAACAAATACCACAAATGCGAAGAAATACAGGTTTACAAGAAGAGAAGTTTTTTGAAAATTATTGATTTTATATTAACTCTATAAATAATAATAACTATTATATGATAAAAATTAATATATAATGTTATAAAATATCTATCAATAATTTAAAAATTTCCCCATTTTTAGTTATTTTAACTAATTAGAAATGATAACCATTATGCTCTTTAAAATATATTTTAGAAAAATCCATTTTTAAACATAAAAATAAAATTAATGTAAAATAAAATATAATGGAGATTAAGAATAATTTAATTGTATTAAATATATATAAATAAAACATTATTTAATTGGAATAAAATTTTGTTTCCCTCGGAATTCGGGGATGACCTCCTGGATGGGAGATTGAAACGTTCCGATCGGTTTCTAGCTGGTTTGTTCGTAGAACCGGAAACATCCAAGGATTCCACATCCATTTGGACCTACTTTCCAAAGGTAGGCGCTCATTAGCTTGTGGACTGATGAGGCTTAGTAATTTGCATTGGTCGAGAGTATGGGAGGTCGGACTCATCACACCTTTTTGAGGGGAATTATTGTCTATTCTGGGACTCTCTTTTTAGATTTAAGTTATGTTCGTGAATCCTTATTACATTACCAAGTATAAAATGAGCATTTCCTTTAGTGTTGATAATCAATGATTAAATATGTAAGAAATTTTAGAGAATATTTTATATGTATTCGAGGTTCTTCATCAATAGAGAATCATCTATATCTATTTAGAGATTCTTGGTCAATGGTAACCTTCAAAAAATTTATATAAAAGTCTCTTGGTCATTATGATGACCAGGATGGTTTTAAAGCCACTCAGTGGGGAACATGAAGTTTATTGTCATTCAGAAGGATAATGAATTATTTCAGAGCTGGGATCGAACCCATAGATGGGCTACCTATGTATCCTTTGATTTGGAAAAGGAATCAAAACCCACGTAGTTCGAGTAGTGAATATGATGTTTATGATTGATGGCTCAAAGAAGGATGTCACAATTACTTTTACACTCTAAGCTCACGTGAGTCATTCTCGGTGTGAGAAACAAGAGGTATTTGTAAAAATTAGACAATTGTTCCTTGAAAGATGCAATCATAAGAAATAATGTGGGGCTTATGTATGTATGACTGCCCAGATAAATGAAGGTTATGATTTACTTTAGGGAGAAAATCCATGAACATGGTCCATAAAGGTATATGTGCTTCAAGGAGATTTGAATACTTTAACTTGGGACTGGTTAAAGTGAATTTAAGGGACTTGGGGCTTACTCTGAAGGAGGATTCCCAAATTAGGAGATTGGTACTTATTCCAGAATAGGAAGACCATGTTAAGTATTAATGTTTAGGGCTTACTCCTGAAGAGGATGCCCAAATTAGGAGACTGGGACTTCTCCTGAGGAGGAAGCCCAGGTTAAGGATTAAGGTTTGGGGCTTACTCCTGAAGAGGATGCCCAAACATTTAAGGGACTTGGGGATTACTCCTAAAGAGGATGCCCGTATTTGAGATTGGGGATTACTCTTAAGAAGGATGCCCAAAATAGAGGACTTGGGGCATACTCCTAATAAGGATTCCCAAATTATGAAGGGACTTGGGGCTTACTCTTAAGAAGGATGCCCAAATTATGACTGGGACTTACTCCTGAGGAGGAATCCCAGGTTAAGGATTAAGGTTTGGGGCTTACTCCTGAAGAGGATGCCCAAACATTTAAGGGACTTGGGGCTTACTCCTAAAGAGGATGCCTGTATTTGAGATTGGGGCTTACTCCTAAGAAGGATGCCCAAATTAGAGGACTTGGGGTTTACTCCTAAGAAGGATTCCCAAAATATGAAGGGACTTGGGGCTTACTCCTAAGAAGGATGCCCAAATTATGACTGGGACTTACTCCTGAGGAGGAAGCCCAGGTTAAGGATTAAGGTTTAGGGCTTACTCTTGAAGAGGATTCCCAAACATTTAAGGGACTTGGGGATTACTCCTAAAGATGATGCCCCTATTTGAGAATGGGTCTTACTCCTAAGAAGGATGCCCAAATTATGACTGGGACTTACTCCTGAGGAGGAGACCCAGGTTAAGGATTCTCTCATCTTAAAGGATGAGGTTGAATGAATTAACTCTCCATATTTAGTGACAAAAAGATATTTAAATCACTAGGTTTTGAGAGATATTCCACCGAATTATTTTCAGATAAGGAAGTAAAATCAAGAAATCATGCCATTAATGGCTTTGAAGAGTGTCTTGAAGACTGAATCTTGAAAAGGAATGGTGTAATGGCTTAAGAAAGGTAAAATGGGAAAGAAAGGAACCCAAAAAGGAAGGGGCACGCAAGTCTTAGAAGGCGTGCAAGTATTGTGGGGGCGCGCAAGTATTGGTCGCGCAGGTGTACCTGCGCGACATATGGTGTACTTGCGCGATGGTCAACCAACATTGAAATACTTGAGCGACTCTTTATTAAAGCCTTTAGGATCCTCTTGAGATTGTTCCAGCAATGGGACGCGCAAGTTCTATCGAATAAAGAAGGTGGCGCGCAAGTGTGGCCACTTCCTTGAAGGGTTGGCCACTCAGGCGTGCAAGTGTTGATGAGTTTCAACACTTAGGCCTTCCTTATTCTCTTTATATCTTCCGTTCTAGGTAAGAAATTACCTTAGAAGTGTTCCAGAAGCTTTGATAAGTGACTTGGGCATCGGGAGCTTCCATCCGAGTTTCTGGAAAAAGATACTCTTCAATGGGGGGCCCACATGGTCTATTTATAGGCAGGAGAAGACCCTGGGCGGTTACCGGGCGTTTTATCACTTAGGTCACACAAGTCACTTGCGCGACCATAAGGGCATCACGCAAGTGGACTTGCGCGACAGTGATATAACTTGCGCGGTGTGGTTGCTTTTGATCCTTTGTTCATGCCTTTGTCGATTTTTGATATTTTCTTCAAAGGTTGAATCACTTTGAGCTCAGATATTCCCCTTTTCCGATTTTTAGATTCTGTGACGAAAGGAGTGTCAACAAAAGTCCCCCCTCAGAGTTGGATCCGGAGAGAAATAGAGGATTTGACTCTGAGGAATTTGAATCCATCCAAAGGAAAAGGGGGCACGCAAGTCTTGATGGCATAGAGGCAGCGCGCAAGTGCGCATCGCGTAGGGACACGGCCCTCGGTCGTGCAGGATCTGGAGCGCAGGGTCCCAGCCACGTCTATAAATAGAGGGCCTCACTTCCGTACTAGCATCCGGATTTCCGGACTTCATACCTTCGAGCTCTCGCCGCGCAGGTCGTTATATTTTCCAGTGTTTTCCTTGATGATGCGCTACTGTAAAGGTATTTGTACTTACGCGGTTTATACTTATGCATCAAAAACTAGCGCGACATATGAATACTTGCGCGCCATTTTTTAGACTTTCGCGCCTTAATGCCTTAGCCATTTTTTTCGAAATATTTCAAAAAATTTATGAAAAATAAACCCATTTAAGAGTTTAATTTCAACTTTTGGGCAGATTCAATGGCTACTAATGGAATTAAAACATCTGATGAACTAGATAACAAGAGGATTGATGACATGATGAACATCATTGGCTATTATTACTTTGATATCTCCAACAGCACTCTCTCATATTTGGATAAGCACTTGAAGAAATATCATCTTAATTTCCCACAGAGCATCTACTTGCCTCTATATGGTCATGGTCACCTGCATGGAGTCAATGTTCCAGATGCAATGAACTATACACCTGAAATGCAGCTGCGCTGCTACTCCTTCATTTCGGTAATGCTGTGCATTAAGAGCAACAACAATGGTGTGAACTTTCAAATTCTTACTCCATGTCATTTCCTTGCAGATATGAAAATGGCAAACCCATGGGCTGAAATGTTTTCCACTACCGGTTGGTGGAGAGAAGACAAACATGGTATTAGATCAATATCTGAAAAGAGTACTCTCTTCAAATGGCTATTTACATCCAATGCTCCATTTTCAAATCCATGTATCCATCTTCCAAGCCTCTTGGATAGAAACAGAGTCACTATTTGATCAGTAGAAAATATTCTCAAACCACACTCAAGAACATCCTTTTACAATTGTTCCAAGAAGAGCTGGTATCACTGCATTTCTTATTGTATCCAGTTGAATGAATGAATTATAGGTGGTTGCTGATGAAGCTCGGGATGTCGTAAATCAAATGAAGTGTTATGTTGAAAGCCTCATGTAATTCTTGAAAAAGAGAAGAGACTCCAGTCTGTGGATGTCCTTCTAACTCTTGTGCATCAATGAAAAACACTTTCACTTTCACTTATTTGTACCTTCATTCTCTCACTACCTGCTTTAAATTTACTTAAACCAATGGGCTTAGTAAGCATAATTTGATTTTACTAGGATTATTATAAATAACCCTACAAACTTTGAACCTTTTTAATTGCTCAATATTACCTAAATCATTCAAAATGTATGTTTAGTGAGCTGGAACTTGAATTTTATTCAGAGTTCCTTTGTCTTTTGTGGGCAGTTTAAATTCATGCATGTCAGACATAAAGGGGATAATGTTTAAGGTCGAAATAGCTTTGACCAAAATGGATTAAAATTGACACAATTCCTTGAAAATTCATCTGAAAACATACTACCATACTCAAGTATGAGGGAAAATATTTAAACTACGGCTTAAGAATATTTGAATCTGAGGAATGATATGAAAAAGAGCTAAAAGGCATTAAAAGAAGTAGTTTCCAAGAATGAAGTTACTATTATTTAACAAAACCCGTTAGGGGGTTGAAATATGCAGGGCCACCTAAGGGCATTGGATGCATGGTCAAATAAATAGCATCTTTCGGCTAACAAGTCTTGTTATGTGGACTGTTTATGCAAGGCCACCTATGGGCACGTGCTGCATAGTCAGGAAAAAGAACTCCCAGAAATTTTCTTTCCTAGTGGTAAAAGCCAGTGAAAGTTTATGGAGATTCAAATTTTCTAAAGTATAGAGTTTGTTGTATGGAAAGAGGTACTTGAATATGGAGAAGATATTTCTAGACAATATTATCGAAGAACTGGATGAATATCACTCCTACGAAGGTCTGACCCAAACGTAGGGAAGAAGAATAAACCATAGACTTGAATACTTTCAGATCATGAAAAGGATATGGGACAAATATGATAAGGATGGATTTTTTTTGCAGATCCCTACATACTATTGTTTAAGACAAATAAGGACAAAAGAGGCATTCTTCACAAGAATGAA
The DNA here is from genome assembly GCA_963277665.1 of Viscum album. NCBI lineage: Eukaryota > Viridiplantae > Streptophyta > Magnoliopsida > Santalales > Viscaceae > Viscum > Viscum album. The sequence goes on from OY728134.1 coordinate 554,750,316, forward strand.
GTTACCATTATCCAACAAACCCGTTAGGGGGTTGAATTATGCAGGGCCACCTAAGGGCATTGGCTGCATAGTAAAATAAATAGTATCTTTCGGCTGACAAGTCTGTTATGTGGACTGTTTATGCAAGGCCACCTATGGGAACGTACTCCATAGTCAGGAAAAATAATTCTCAGAAGTTTGACATTTTTGTGACTAGAAGTCATGAAAAGGGTTATGAAGATCTGAAAATATTTAAGGTTAGGATTATAACACATAAAGATGGGAATTTTCTAATGTATAAGAGATACATAGGTCAATGATAACCATAATTATGTTGTGGTTGGGTCCTGAATTGAAATTTTGGACTTCACTACGTATCTCATAAGAACGAGAATCAAGACATACATAATTCTTAAAATGCAGTTTAACGTCGTGTAGGACGAAAGTATGAGAGATCTTAGTTTAGGGTCATAGAGTTTGGACCATAATAATGAATACACAGTGTGTGTTTTCATGAGGACTTTTCAGCCAAGGGACTGAACGTGAAATTTGGGGTTAGGCCCAAATGACTTGGGGCTGGATTCGAGGGATACTTGAACGTTCCTACGTATCCCATAAGGATGGGAATCAATCCCACGTAGTTCTAGAACTACCCTTTGTACATATTTGGTTCGTATGGGTGAAAGGGGACTTTAGTGCAATGATGGTTTAACCTGAGACAAAATGTTTAGGTATTACCATGTATGCACGTAGTCCTTTGAAATGAAACATGATTGAAAAATCAATGTTAATAATAGTTCTCTATCAAATGAGGAAATCAAAGAGTTTTGTAGTTTATTTTCATACCGGACAAAAGTGTTGCGTAGTTTAACGTCATATAACAAGGACGAAAGTGAATCAATGTAAAGATATTGATTCTAAGGGTAGTTTCACGAATCAACATCATATGAGATGGTGGTAAACCGATGTGAAGAGATTGTTTTTGGGCTTGAACCCTGGGAGGTTGCCTACATACCCAGCCTGGAGGGCAAGGATCAAAGTCCGTGTATTTTAATTAAAGAATTAATTAATGATCAAGTTGTTCTTGGGGACAACGATCTAAATAATAATAAAAAAAATGTGTCGTTAGGACTTATACATGGTTAGCGTCCCAAAGAGAGTGTTACGGTTGAGGTTTTCTCTAAGCTCACGTGAGTCATACTCGGTGTGAGAAAAAAGAGGTAACAACAACCTTAACAATGCATAGTTTAATGTCATGTAGGACATTTAAAGGGACTATGCAGTTTAAAGTCTTGCAGTTAGGACTATTGGTGCTGCGCAGTTTAGTGTCATGTAATTGGGATAAAATACAGTTTAATGTCATGTAGGACATATAAAAAATTTTCTGTACAGTTTAGCATCATGTACTTAGGATGATGGAAAAAATAGATTTTAACATCATGTTGGACGAAAGTGCGAATAGTTTAAGGTCATATGCATGGACCGTGGATGGTGCAGTTTAATGTCATGCTGGATGGTGGTGTAGTTTAAGGTCATACAGGACCTTTGATGATTATATAGTTTAACGTCTTTCCGGACGTAAGGGACTTTCATACAGTTTAGCGTCATGTAGTTAGGACGTCAAAGTTTAACATCTTGCTGGATGTAAGGGACTTTTATACATATAAAGGGACTATGCAGTTTAATGTCTTGCTGGACGGTTTAGGGATCTTTTTCAAAATTTAACGTCATGTGGGATGAAGTTGCAGTTTAAGGTCATACTGGACCATTGCCGTATAGTTTAACGTCATATATCAAGGACAATCTGGTGCCGCACAGTTTAGTGTCGTGTTTCGGGGACATAAAGGTGACACAGTTTATGTCATGTTGGACGTATTTGCAAATAGTTTAGGGTTATATGCTTAGACAGTTGTTGTATAGTTCAACGTCATATAGCAAGGACGATCTGGTGCCGCACAGTTTAGTGTCATGTTGCAGGGACATAAAGGTGACACAGTTTAATGTCATGTTGGACGTATGTGCAAATAGTTTAGGGTCATATGATTAGACCATTGTTTTATAGTTTAACATCATATAGCAAAGATGATCTGGTGCAGCACAGTTTAGTGTCATGTTGCGGGGACATAAAGGTGACACAGTTTAATGTGATTTTGAATGTATGTGCAAATAGTTTAGGGTCATATGCTTAGACCGTTGTTGTATAGTTTAACGTCATATAGCAAGGACGGTCTGGTGCCGCACAGTTTAGTGTCATGTTGCAGGGACATAAAGGTATGAATACTTTGTATTTTATACAAAATATTTCTTAAAAAATCTGGCATTAGTTGGAGTAGTAATGAGTTCTCCATTCATCGAGATTAATGAATAAGCTCTATTCGAGTAGACCCTATGTATTGAATAAGGTCCTTCCCATTTTGGCTCAAGCATGGGAGGTTTCTTTCCTGGTATCATTGGAGTTCTGAGAACTAATACCAATTCTCCCTGAATGAATGAGCGAAGACAAACCTTTTTGTTAAATGATCGGTCTATTCGATTCTGATAGATTTCCAAGTGGTGCAAAGTGAAAAATCTTTTCTCATCTAACCGTTCCAACTCATTCAATCGATTTTGGGATTTCTCATCTATAGATAACTGATCACAAATGGCTACTCTGAGTGAGGGAAATTGAACTTCAATTGGCAAGACTGCTTTTGTTCCATATACCAACGAATATGGAGTTGACCGCGTTGCATTGCGGGTCGTAGTCCGATAAGCCCATAAAGCATGAAAGAGTTTATCAGGACATGAACTCTTATCATTATCCACCATATTTTGCTGTATATTTGAAAGAGTATTGTTAAAGGCTTCTATTTGGCCATTGGCTGCCGCATGATACCGAGATGAATGGTTGGATTTAATGTTGTATTCATGATACAATTTCTTCACCTCAGAAGGACAGAAGTTGGTGTCGTTGTCCGTCAATATGGTATGAGGGACACCAAATCTAGTAATGATGTTAGACTTGATGAAGCTAACAATGCATTTAGAACTGACTTCTTTGAGAGGTACTGCCTCTACCCATTTGGAAAAGAAATCTGTAGCAGTAAGAATGTACTTAAACTGCTTGGCCGTAGCTGAAGGGTAAGCTCCCACCACATCCATTCCCCATGTGGCAAATGGCCATGAGTATTTAGCTGTATGAAGCAACTCTGGAGGTTGATGAATGAGGTTGGAATGTACTTGACATGAATGACATTTCTTTGTGAAATCAACACAATCTTGTATCATTGAAGGCCAAAAGTATCCAAGCCTTCAAATTTGATCAGACAATCTATGTCTAGACTGGTGGGCACCACAGACTCCTGCATGTACTTCATTCATGACAGCCATTGTCTCTTCACCATCAATGCATCTGAAGAGAACTCCATCAAAACCACATTTGTAGAGAATTTTCTCTAGGTGGTTTGGGCCATCATAAAGAGTAAAATTGACCACACGTCGTCGGATTTGTTCTTTCTCGGCTCTATCAGGTGGAAGTGTTCCATTTTGAAGGTATTCCCTGATAGGTGGCATCCATCATGTAGTATGACCATACAGTTCAGGAATGGGACTAATTTCATTAATTTCCTCTATTCTGGCTTGAACATAAGGTGAAATTGCACAACGGTGGGCAATACTGATGGTTTTCTCGTCCCGATTTGGATCTGCTAGAGCTGTGGATATATTAGCCAGTGTATTAGCTTAAGCATTTTGTGATCTTGGGACATAAGAAAATGTCTGTTCTGAAGGGAATTCTGCCATTAACTCTTTGACGTAATCATACAAAGGGATTAATTCTTCTTTTCTGATGGCATAATCCCCATTGACTTGTTTGATTACCAGGTCTGAATCACCTTTCACCTTTAAGTGATTCACTTGTGCTTGAAGCGCTAACTCCAATCCTGTGATAAGAGCTTGGTATTCAGCTTCATTATTAGTACCACCTTCCCATAATAAAAATGAATAAGGTAACAATGCCTTATCTGGAGAAATGAGTACAATTCCGAAACCAACTTTTTTGAATTTAAGATTTTCCAATTTCTTCCCTGTTGGACTTCTGGAAGCACCATCAAAATACATTTCCCATGTTTGAGGAATCTCTTGAATAGAGAAAACTTCCTCATCGGGGAGTTCAATATCTAAAGACGTGTCTTCCACTGAAGGATGTTCAGCCATAAAATCAGCCAGAGCTTGGCCCTTTATTGCCTTTTGAGATACATACTGAATGTCGAACTGCGGAAAAATAACTGCCCACCATGCTAGACGTCCTGTATGCATTGGACGACTAAGGATGAATTTGAGAAGATTATTGCGAGATACCAATTGGACCTCGTGATGATGCCGGTAGTGTCTCAGTTTCTGAACAGCAAAGATTAATGCCAGGCAGCACTTCTCAATACTTGAATATCGGGTTTCTGCTTCAGGCATAGTTCTATTGAGATAGTAGAGGTTGTTTTCATTCCCAGCGTCATTCTTTTGAGCGAGAAAGGTCCCTAATGATCGCTCTAGAGCTGTCACATAGAGGATAAGTGGTCTTCCTTCAATAGGTGGCATGAGTATTGGTGGACTCAAGAGGTATTTCTTGAGAGCATCAAATGCTTCATGACATTCTTCAGTCCACTGGTAAGTGACTCCTTTTTTAAATAATTTGGTAAAGGGTAAAATTTTGCCTGCCAAATTGGCGATGAATCGTCGAATATTGGCTAAGTTTCCTTGAATTCCTCGTAATTATTTCAAATTCTGAGGAGGTGACATACCAAGTATTGATTTGTTCTTCTCAGGATCGACTTCAATACCACGATGGCGTACAACAAAGCCGAGGAATTTTCCTGAGGTTACCCCAAAAGCACATTTTAAGGGGTTCATCTTCAAATTATGTTGTCGAAGCTTGTGGAATATGAATTCCAAATCAGCCAAGTGATTATAATGTTGTTTGGATTTAACCACAAAATCGTCTACCTAGAATAAAAAACTTCCCTAAAAAGGTTTGAAGATACGATGCATGGCGCGTTGATATGTTGCACCTACATTCTTTAAACCAAAGGGCATCACCCGGTAACAAAACACACCTTGAGGGGATCTGAAGGCTATAGATTCCTCATCTTCTGGGGCCATTCAGATCTGATTATATCTGGAATATCCATCCATGAAGAAAAGTACATCATATCCAGCCGTCGCATCAATTAAGAGTTCTGTAATCGGAACTGGGAAATCATCTTTAGGACAATCCCGATTAAGATCTCTGAAATCGATGCAAACCCTAATTTGTCCATTCTTCTTATTTACAGGGACAATATTATCCATCCACATGGGATATTGAACTTCTCTGACGAAGTTATCTTTAATCAGCGTATCCACTTCAGCTTCAATTTTGGAAGCATAAGTTGGGTGTGTTCTTCTCGCGGCTTGCTTAAATCCTCGATGTTCTTTTGTTAAACCCAAACGATGAGTAGCAATATCATGATCAAGCCCAGGCATTTCTATATAGTTAAAAGAAAAAATATCTTTATTTTTCTTTAGAAAAGAAATATACATCTCTTGCTCTTCAAGGGTCATGGCCGCACTAATTAAAGTGGGGCGTGGATCTTTCTCTTTACCCAGATTTATTTCTCTGAGTTCATCCACAGTGGTAGAGATACCCTCTTCAAATGCTGGAGGAGAATCTCTAAGATCTTCTTCTTCCTCTTCATCATGTGCTATTTATTCCATTTCTACATGCATAGTAGATGACAAAACGAAATTTTCATGATCATAAGAGATGTCAAAATTTGCACATTTTGAAGAAGACACTTCCATTTCCGACCCTATTGATGATAAAGGGCCTTCTTTCGGAAATAAAGAGGAGATGATGGATTGAGAATTGACATCATTATTCACCTCCGATGTTGCTATAACTTCTTCTGGCCTGATTGGCAAAGTATAGACCTTTTGGATTTCAGTAGATGAAATGAATACATCACCACTTGTGCTCTCGTCACTGTTTGGTAGGTTACCAATTTCTCCCATGATGTCTGGCTCAACTGCCGTAATTGACATTATGAATATTTCCATTAGAGTATTTTGATTTGGGCCTATTTTGTCAATTTGACTGATAGGTAACACATAATCTGTACTCACATGTGTAAATGGATTTATTGGAATTTTCTCCAAACCATATGGAGCATTAACTTTGGTAATTACCTTCATTGTAGATTTCTCTCTTCCCTTCATGTGATAAAATTCCACCTCATTGTACTGAGACTCACATGTTTTGAACGGGGTATTTTCACCATACAATGTTCCAACTTGACCATTGAAATAGTATTTGAGACATTGATGGTATGATGAAGGGATAGCCGCATGCTGATGTAGCCAGGGTCTTCCAAGCCAGACGTTGAAAGCTGAGTCTTGATCAACAATCATGAAATCCGAATTGGATATAAGATCTCCAAACTGAGTTCTGAGTGTAACTTCGCCCAGTGGTTCTTGTTCAGTTTTATCATATCATTGTAACATCATGGTAGAAGGAGATAAATCAGATTCCGTGAGGCCCAATCAATGAAGTGTGCAAATGGGGATGAGGTTGACTCCTGAACCATTGTCAATGAAAGCTCTTCGAATATCTACACCATTGACTTTTCCAGATAAGTACAGAGGTTTTATGTGCCCATGTACAACATCAACTTCATCTTTATCAGTAAAAGATATCACTGCATGGCATTCTGCAGGATTATTCTCTATGTGATAGACTTCAAATGCAGCAATTTCAGCTTCAAACTCCTGAGGACTTGACAAAGCTTCGATGAGTGCTTCCCGAAGATCTTTTGAAATATTCAAAGCATCCAAAATTGATAACATGGCTGGTACTTGGGCCAAGTGTTTCAATATATCATACTTTTGATCTTGAGGTCTGCGTTTCCCAACAGGAATATGCGGTTTAGCAGGTACCTTGGAAGCAGATGATTTGGAAGCTGATGCATCTTTTATTGGGATAGAAGTTGGAAAAATCCTTGGTTTTGGAAGATTAGACAGATTAGATCCATTTACTTGCTGAGATAAAGAAGATGGAATTTTCAATCGGTCTTCCAAAATAACTGTGCCAAGACTGAGTTGACAATTGGCAGAAGAACTTACATGTTCTTTTTGAGCTTGCTGAAGGGCTCTGCCACGAGTTACTGCTGCATACACAGTGCTAGCGGGGGTAGAATTAGAGTAGTGGCTTCAGAAAGATCCACGTCTTCCCCTGTATCTTGAACCTCCAGAACTTCCTCGGATTCCATTATTTGATAGAGGGAATTCAGACTCATTAAAATTCAAATTACGACTGGAATACGGATCTGTTAATTGAATCATATTAACAGAACTGAAGATTAACTCTTCATATAATAAAGACTCTTCCTGACTAGCTTGTTTAGGTTGTGTCGTTTGATGGGGCGGTGCCCGTGGTTTTGAAGTAGATGGCATAAAGTCTGCCAGAGTCAAAGACAATTTCGGCTTTGACACATACTCATCTTTTTATGATTCTTTTTCCTTCTTTGAATCAAACCGTTTCTTTGAGGCCTTTCCCACTGACGAAGAGGGTTTTACCGTAATATTCATGGCAGAAGACACAATTGGTTTCTTTAATTGTGTTCGCAAAATGGCATGAGTCCGATTTATTGTCTTTCTGACCATCCAATCATCATACTTCTCTGCATTTCTGCATTTGACTTCTTGCCATTCACCTTCCTCCTCTGGAACTGTAGCAGTAACACATGCTATCTGAGTCGAAGAACATTTCAACTTGACTTGTCCCAAGTCGACCATCTTTTGCGGGAGGTCTTTGAAGACAAAACACTCCTGGATGGGACGCCCCAACATTTGATGAAATGGACAATAATTGGGACGGTCTTCATCTCCTTCCTTGTTTGGCCTCTTGGGCACTGGTAATTGAACCAAATTATTTTCCAGAGCTGAAATGAAGTAACCATGAACTTGCTCACTTCAAAAAGAGTATGTTTTACTCTTCAAATCCTCAAATTGTTTTCGCCGTTGATCTCTTTGATCATTTGGACGGAACGGCCTTTGTTGGTTGCATTCAAGAGGTGGAGCCCTTCGAGAAGATGATGGTTTGGAAGTAGAAATAGGTACAGGCGCTTGTTTAAGCATAACTGTAGCAGTTTCTGCTTTACCCATTCTCCTTCCTGAAGCTGATGGAATTACACGAGATTTAACCTTAGCCTGTATAAGGGAATCTTCAATCTGCTGAGCGAATGAAGTAAGGACTCAAAACCCTCCTGTGTATTTCACAGGGATCAATGGCATGCATAATTCGTCACGCAAATTTTCCACGCAGATTGGCAACAACTCCTCCTGAGGGAGTGTTAAACTTAGGGAATATGTTAATCCCTTCCAGCGAGCAATGAAATCAGAGACTCTTTCATTCTCTCGTTGCTTGCATTTTGTATGATTGAAAACTATCGTTTTTGGCAAAGTTGAGCTGAACTGAAGAAGGAATTTTTGGCGAAGATCCTCTCATCCGATGATTGACCGGGATTGCAAGCTTGTATACCGGACAAAAGCTAGTCCTTGCAAGGTTCGCATGAATCATCTGAGTTTCACTGCTTCTTGCTACTCTGGAGTTCCCATCATAGGATCACAACAAGACATATAATGTGTCAAATGTTGTTCAGGGTCGCCGGATCCATTGAAAGTAGGAAAAATTGGGTTTCCAAAACCGGATGGAGGAGAAATTGAATCTACCCATTCAGGGTAAACTTTCTTTTCTGGTTGAACTTGCGCCCGTTTCCCTTCCATAGTTTCTAACCGAGCTGTTAATGCCTCAATAGTAGTTATCAAATTTTGAGAAACATCCGGTTGAATTTGGTCTTGGGTAGGTTCAATGAATGGAGCTTGGACAGACGTGGTGATTAGTGCTGCAACTGATGGTATCACTGCCAACCGTTGTTGCGTTTGACCCGTAGGATTAGACCTCTGAGGGTGTACTGATAAAGGAGGATATTCCGGATCCATCTCAGTAACTGTAACAAATTCTTTCGGCTGTCGGACTTCATCATTCTTAAGAAGAAGACTACTCTGAAGTAGTTCTGCATTCAACCTTCTTAATTCTTTCATTTATTCCTCTTGTTGTGAAAACCATTGCTCTAACGAGAGCGATTGACCTTCTCCAGAGGAAGGATATATAAACTGATTCTTTCCCCTCCCTTTGTTGGATACATGTTGGAGAGAGGGAAGTGGATTACCTAGGTTCTGAGTAATCCTTTGACTTCGTGTACGCACACCTTCTTCATTTGTATCGGTGCATACATTTTCTTGAGTAGGACACTCTTCATCTGAGTCCCCTGAGTGAGTCTCCTCTGGTTGATTAGAAACAATGTAATTTATGACATTGATTGATGCATAATGCATCGCATCCCTTCTATCAACATTTCTGTGATATTGTCTTCTTTTATATCTTTGAAGAGACATTGCCTTTTGTTGATTTAATATTTTAAGAACTTCTTGACGAGCTATAACTTGGAGGGAATCTCCTGATAATTTGGCTCTTCGTTCCTCTTGGGGTTTCTTCCCCAATCGAGAAAAGACCGATATTCTCTGAGAAGGGGATTGATGATTTGAAAGAGTCCCCAGTCGCGAGAACTGGGGATGTTCCTGCTGCTTCTGCTCAACTCCTCGAATCCCATTTGTTGTCTCTGAGGGTTGGGTTAAAGGAGTCCCCAGTCTGGCAAGATGGGTGGATCTTGACCTGCTATGTCTGAGATCTTCTTAAAAGATCTCTTGATCTTGCGAATCTTAGTTCAGAAATTAGCTGGATGCATTAACCTGTATCTACTTTTATCACCTGGTTCAACAGACCGTTGAATGATTTCTGAGACTTCTGTCATTCGATGACGTGTTTGCTCCCTACGAGAGGCTTGTGCAATAGTCTCGCCTGCTTGATGTAGGAGAAATTCAATAACTTTTTCTCTATATGCTTTATTTTGAGAGGAACTAGTTGAAGCATGTTCTTGAGCAAGCTTTTGATTATGAACAAAGCCCATTGACTGCAGCCGGCCATGGGCAATAACATTGCATGAGACCATTTTCGGCGGGCTTTGCTGACTGGAAAGCACTGTGAAATGTAGTACTCCGTGAACACCCCATCCTCTGATATGAACACCAGATGGAGAATTGGTAATTAACTGACGCAATTTTCTTAGTGCACCAAGGCATGGACGTTGAAGGGTTCTCTAGTGCTTTTCAGCCTTCGGATACCGAGAGACTGATAGAGATACCAAATCAATCTGAAGTTGTAGCCCTTCTATTATCTTAAGATGATTTTCATATTCATAATAAGAAAATACCTTCTTCTTCAATTGACAAAGAGTTTTCCATATGTTGAGACGAATATCATGGACTCCATCTTCTGTCAGCATCTTTGGAATGTTAGACTGGGAGTCAGCCAAAGGCCAAAACACGACTGGTACCTCACTTTTCGCCAGTTTTTTCCTCATGTTCAGCATTTCCTCTTTATCATTAAATGAATATTCTTCTACCTGTTTTGACCATAGTTGGTGTTTCCTTGTTGCTTCATCGGATTCAACAAGATTTGTAGAGAAATCATTGATCAAACTAGAAGATGCATGAATTAGGGGTGGTTCGGAGAATGACCTACACCCTGGGATATCGTCTGATTGAGAAAGTATTTCACTTGCTAGCGATAAAGCATCAGACATGACTGGTTTCGCATTTTCAAGTGCCTCAAGATAAGAGGGATTTCTTAGCACTACATTGTCTACTGGAGTATTTTCCAGGCAATGTGAATCACTACTGTGGAGAGGACTTTCGCAGTGAAATTCATCATCATGGGGAGGACCACCATAATGAGTTACAACAAAAGATGAGATCTCTTGCTCCTTGGTCTTCTAACCACACAAAGGGTTCCTGTGGCTCTCATCTGAAGATGAAACTTCAAGATTGACCGAATTTTCATGAAGCAATCCTTCATGAGGAAGTGTTTGTTGAAGACCTTCATAATTAATGTTCCCGTTATTGGGAACTGAGGGAGTAGAATCTTGAATTCCAACAGATAAATGTCTGAGGGCTTCACGAACTCCAGCATCGAGCAAGGCCTTGTTAAAGATTGGCCTTTGATCTCCTGACTATGCTGGGCGGATCTTTTTCGTAGATTCCTTCTTACTCGCTTTGGAAACCACTTGTTGACGAAAGTGGTTACTCTGAGCAGGTGTATGTGCCTGATCAGGAAAGATGGTCAGGTTTGGCTGATGATCTCCACTCAAATTAGGTGTCTGTGCCTGACTTGGTTGTCTGTATGATATGGGGGAGTATGCCCCATAACCCTATTGGACTGGAACAGATGTGTGTGTCTGTTCCGGAGTGAATCGTTGATGTGTCACTCCACTGCTAGGGATAGATTTATGTGACTTTCCATGAGATGATGCTGAAGCTGTTATGATATCCTGGAAAGCATCCAGAATATGAGCAGGAATTTTCTTCTGCTCTTTCACCATTGACAAAATATGCTTGGTGACTTCAGCCACCGGAACAGGAATATAAGTCCATTCCGGGTTTGGAGTAGCTATATGTGCCTGCTCCTGTCCTCCTTTTCTTGTCAGTGAATCCTGACAGTACTCCAGTGTGGAGGTAGAGAGTTGTGTCAGCCTCCTGTTTGTCATCAGAGCTTTCTGACTGACTTCTTCGTGTGCTACCAAGCGAGACTGTTGGTAGGCTTGATTAGTACTAGCAGGTGTATACGCCTGCTGATTACACTTCGCCAAACGCGGTTGACGAGATCCATCATATGTAGTCAGGTGAGCGTGCTTACTAACTGATGATTCATAAGAAGGTGTATGTTCCTGCCTATAGTACTCCGCCGGAATTTTCTTGGGAGGATTGGCTTGATGCTGCCAGACGAGTCTGCTAGAAATCGGAATTAAAACAGACAGGTGTGTGTGCCTGTTCATTGTTCACCACCAAGTTAGGTTGGTGGAATCCATCATATGTAGTCAGGTGAGCCTACTAACTAACTGATGATGCATAAGCAGGTGTATGTTTCTACCTATAGTACTCCACCAGAATTGCCTGGCAGGATTGGCTTGATGCTGCCAGACGAGTCTGCTGGACAGTGAAATTAAAACGGACTGGTGTGTGTTCCTGTTCGTTGTTCGCCACCAAGTTAGGTTGGTGGAATCCATCATATGTAGTCAGGCGAGCCTGCTGACTAACTGATGATGCATAAATAGGTGTATGTTCCTGCCTATAGTACTCTGCCGGAATTGCCTGGCGGTATTGGCTTGATGCTGCCAGACGAGTCTGCTGGACAGTGGAATTAAAACAGACAGGTGTGTGTGCCTGTTCATTGTTCGCCACCATGTTAGGTTGGTGGAATTCTCCGGAGATGGCAGGGATGAAAACCTTCCCATTATTAACCGGATTTTGTCTCTGGCGGTTAGTCTTGCCTGCTCGGGTTCGAGGAACCTGAGCTAAATTCCTGGAGTCGGTACCCTCAGCATGTTGAGGGCGCACTGCCGCACGAGTCTGGCGGCGATTGTTGATGGGAGCCCTCGGGAAGGACTCCTGTCTTTTTGAATTAAGGCCCTGAGGGACCTGCTCATTCACTTCCTCAGAGTAAGGGAGTGAATGGAAATTGCGTTCTAGGGATAACGACCCCAAATGGTTGGAGATGGTAGTCAGCACCGCCTGCCTCTTGATCACTGGTCGTCGTTGTCTGGATGACCTGTGTGAGTTGTTCACTTGGAGGGCCTGTCGGGTAGCCTCCAAAGTTGGGATGGTACCGTGTTTAAAGTACTCCTTAACCAGTGCATTTGATACCCAGCGTTGAAGACGCTGAGTTGGTGATGTCATCCTCAGAGCGGATGACGATCCAGTAGGAATAGCAGCAGTGGTATTTGCAGCAGCAGTATTCACATATGTGAATTTGAGAGCATCCATTATGGAAATACAGAAGATCATGGAAAAGAGTGCCTGTTTTATATAATAGACATAATCAAGATAAAATTCAGCCACTTCATCCTTTGGATGAGAACACATGTCAATGATAGTTTTTGTCAGCCCTCTTATTATGTTTTAAATAGGGGCTTAACAAATAGTTAAAACATTACTCTAACTTGGTTAAGGATTCACGTAGGGTTCACCTTTTTTTGTTTCCCTCGGAATTTGGGGATGACCACCTGGATGGGAGATTCAAACCTTCCAATCGGTTTCTAGCGGTTTTGTTCGTAGAACCGGAAACATCCAATGATTCCACATCCATTTGGACCTACTTTCCAAAGGTAGGCGCTCATTAGCTTGTGGACTGATGAGGCTTAGGAATTTTCATTGATCGAGAGGATGGGAGGTCGGACTCATCACACCTTTTTGAGGGGAATTATTGTCTATTACGGGACTCTCTTTATAGATTTAAGTTGTGTTCGTGAATCCATATTATATTACCAAGTATAAAATGAGCTTTTCCTTTAGTGTTGACAATCAATGATTAAATATGTAAAAAAATTTAGAGAATCTTTTATATGTATTTGAGGTTCTTCATCAATAGAGAATCATCTATATCTATTTAGAGATTCTTGGTCAATGGTAACCTTCAAAACATTTATATAAAAGTCTCTTGGTCATTATGATGACCAGGCTGTTTTTAAAGCCACTCAGTGGGGCACTTGAAATTTATTGTCATTCAGAAGGATAATGAATTATTTCAGAGTTGGGATCGAATGCATAGATGGGCTACCTACATATCCTTTGTTTTGGAAAAGGAATCAGAACCCACGTAGTTCGAGTAGTGAATATGATTTTTATGATTGATGGCTCAAAGAAGGATGTCACAATTAATTTTACACTCTAAGCTCACATGAGTCATGATCGGTATGAGAAACAAGAGGTATTGGAAAAAAAATTAGACAATTGTGCCATGAAAGATGCAATCATAAGAAATAATGTGGGGCTTATGTATGTATGACTGCCCAGATAAATTAAGGTTAGGATTTAATTTAGCGAGAAAATCCAGGAACAGGGTCCATAAAGGTATATGTGCTTCATGGAGATTTGAATACTTTAACTTGGGACTGGTTAAAGTGAATTTAAGGGACTTGGGGCTTACTCCGGAGGAGGATGCCCAAATTAGGAGATTGGGACTTATTCCTGAAAAGGAAGCCCAGGTTAAGTATTAAGGTTTGGGGCTTACTCCTGAAGAGGATGCCCAAATTAGGAGACTGGGACTTACTCCTGAGGAGGAAACCCAGGTTAAGGATTATGGTTTGGGGCTTACTCCTGAAGAGGATGCCCAAACATTTAAGGGACTTGGGGATTACTCCTAAAGAGGATGTCTGTATTTGAGAATGGGGCTTACTCCTAAGAAGGATGCCCAAATTATAGGACATGGGGCTTACTCCTAAGAAGGATGCCCAAATTATGTAGGGACTTGGGGCTTACTCCTAAGAAGGATGCCCAAATTATGACTGGGACTTACTCCTGAGGAGGAATCCCAGGTTAAGGATTAAGGTTTGGGGCTTACTCCTGAAGAGGATTCCCAAACATTTAAGGGAATTGGGGCTTACTCCTAAAGAGGATGCCTGTATTTGAGATTGGGGATTACTCCTAAGAAGGATGCCCAAATTAGAGGACTTGGGGCTTACTCTTAAGAAGGATGCCCAAATTATGAAGGGACTTGGGCCTTACTCCTAAGAAGGATGCCCAAATTATGACTGGGACTTACTCCTGAGGAGGAAGTCCAGGTCAAGGATTAAGGTTTGGGGCTTACTCTTGAAGAGGATGCCCAAACATTTAGAGGACATGGGGCATACTCCTAAAGAGGATGCCCGTATTTGAGATTGGGGCTTACTCCTAAGAAGGATGCCCAAATTATGACTGGGACATACTCCTGAGGAGGATACCCAGGTTAAGGATTCTCTCATCTTAAAGGATGAGGTTGAATGAATGAACTCTCCATATTTAGTGACAAAAAGATATTTAAATCACTAGGTTTTGAGTGATATTCCACCGAATTCCGTTCAGATATGGAAGTCAAATCAAGAAATCATTCCATAAATGGCTTTGAAGAGTGTCTTGAAGACTGAATCTTGAAAAGGAAAGGTGTAATGGCTTAATAAAGGTGAAATGGGAAAGAAAGGCACCCAAAAAGGAAGGGGCACACAAGTCTTGGAAGGCGCGCAAGTATTGCGGGGGCGCGCAAGTATTGGTCGTGGAGGTGTACCTGCGCGACATATGGTGTATTTGCACGATGGTCAACCAGCATTGAAATACTTGAGCGACTCTTTATTAAAGCCTTTAGGATCCTCTTGAGATTGTTCCAGAAATGGGATGCACAAGTTCTATCGAAGAAAGAAGGTGGCGTGCAAGTGTGGCCACTTCCCTGAAGGGTTGGCCACTCAGCCGCGCAAGTGTTGATGAGTTTCAACACTTAGGCCTTCCTCCTTCTCTTTAGATCTTCCGTTCTAGGTAAGAAATTACCTTAGAAGTGTTCCAGAAGCTTTGAGAAGAGACTTGGGCGTCGGGAGCTTCAATCCGAGTTTCTGGAAAAAGATCCTCTTCAATGGGGGGCCCACAGGGTCTATTTATAGGCAGGAGAAGACCCTGGGCGGTTACCGGGTGGTTTATCACTTAGGTCGCGCAAGTCACTTGCGCGACCATAAGGGCGTCGCGCATGTGGACTTGCGCGAATGTGATATAACGTGCACGGTGCGGTTGCTTTTGATCCTTTGTTCATGCCTTTGTTGGTTTTTGATATTTTCTTCAAAGGTTGAATCACTTTGAGCTCAGATATTCCCCTTTTCCGATTTTTAGATTTTGTGACGAAAGAAGCATCAACAAATTTAAACCATAATAGGGCATTAAAATTATTGTATATAATTATGGGTTTTTATATAAAATTTTATTTTTCACAATTCCATTAAAAAATAGAAGTTATCCAAAAAAACCCAAAAGTTAATCCTAAAGAATATTTTTTATTATAAATATTATTTTATCTAATAAATATTTATATTTGTTCAAAAAAATTTATAATTATTCCTTATAAAAATAAAGGAAAATCATTTTTGAAGAAGATATAATTTCGTGGAATAAATTTACTAAGAACTGAATTATTATTTAATAAGAGTTTATCAATATATTATATTTATTGTGAAACACACTCACAAACATATATATATATATATATATATTAAATTATTTAATACTATTTGCAATTATCAATTTAAATTTTTTTTGGTAGTTTTTATATATTTTGATTGTTGTTTGTGCTTGGTGCTAGATGTCTTGCATGCTATTGAGAATAAACATCTTAGGGTTGTGTGTAACACATTCTATTGAAGATAAAAAATTATTCAAAAAGAAATTTATATTAATTTCATGGGTTGTAAAATTCTCTAATAATATTTTTGTTTCATGGTTTATACTTTGTCAAAATTATTTTCGTTCGTTTCAAAAATTAGTGTGTTACATGATCCCTTCACCTTCGTTTTTTAATTAACTAATATTCATGTGAAATAATAAAAGGGGGAATTATTATTTTTAACATGATATATGGGCCCTGGAATTGGTGATCCGGGTGTCACTACATATCCTATGCTGGCCGGAATCAAGAGACATGTAGTTATTTTAATGTTAATTCCTTACTTATATCTTAGCTGTATTCAAGGATATGGTCTTCTTATCGTTACCAATGGGCCCAAGATGTGGGATCTGAGATTCAATACATTTCCTATACATATAAGAATCAATCCACATGTAGGTTTTTGAATAAAAATTCCCATACACATAGCTTATTTATATAGAGATGGATATTTTTTTACCTCAAGCATGTGTTCATAAATTAGAGGAACCATGTCAAGAAATCAAATGTATATCTAAATCACATACTGGATAGAAATATATTCATTATTTAGAAACAAAGTATTTGGTAGGGTGCATGTATATCACTAAGTTTTACACACTAATGGAAATAAATTTTTTATTTAGTTCGTGAAACATATTGATTTTTTATTTGGATCTAACATGTTTGTAACGAATTGTGGGAATTAAGGATCTAAGGGATACTCCAATGGTGTGTCAATTAATTCTAAATAGATCAAGATCCATTATAGAAGATAAAGAGGCTATAATGAATAGGATATTATAATTATATCAAATCCATGTAGGGTGGACTTTCACCATATATATTAACATCATGCCGTAGGGATAATGGCCCAACCTAATAAAATCATGTGGTATAGGAGTATTCATGTTGTTTTATGGGATGTGACTAGATTATGGATTCTATGATATTTAGATTCTTTCAACCAAGAATTTAAATTTCTTTCACATGGGTTTGGTTCACATGAAATGTTTAATAATCCTTTATCTTTGTTGATTATGAAAAAACCCAACATAAATGGGTGATGGGTTGGAATAGTGATGTGAAGTTAGGGAATTTTAAATTATAGTGTCAAAAAAATGGGAACTTATCACATATTCTCTTCATATTTTGTGGCGGGGCCTAGATTAAAAGTTCTAGATTTCATTACATATCCTAAAATAATGTGAATCAATCCACACATAATTCCTTGTAGTAAAAACTATTAATTCTGATCTAGATCATATACTAGGATAGAAAATTTACATTACAAGGATCTCACGTTCATGCGGGTAATGGGTCCCATATGATTTCCCATTATAAGAATATTTTATTGTCTTATTTGGTGGACCATTTTTCATTAAATTTTTCATTATGTTTTATGTATATAAATTTTAAATAGTTTAATGTATTCCTACTAGGACATGGGTGTGGTGAAATTTAATGTTCTTCTAATCAATCTTCAACTAGGCAGTTTAAATTCATCTAACCTGGACTTTCACTATGAATTTTAATGTTTTATATATCATAATATTTCTCACATAGGAATTATAAATAATAAATTTAAATAATCCTTTCATTATTTGGGGTTTTATTCTTTCTCTAGTCATTGTGGATATGGAGTAATTTACATTGTAATTGACCTTGTGCATGAAAAAAGTACTCTCCCTATTTTGATCTGGAATTAGAGGATTATTATGTAGTATCATTAATGATATATGAACCATTACCAACACTCCATGAAGGAATGAGTTGAGGTGTACCAGCTTATTGAAGCCTCGCAGGATCCAATTTTGATGGGCTTCGAGATTGTGGAAGGTGTCAAACCTATTCTCATCTAGTAATTATAACTCATTAATCAACTTATTTGACTATCATTCATCCAATATTTGACAACAGATATATATTTATAGTTAAGGTATATATACATTGATTTTTTTCACTACCAATAATCCATATACATGAAAATATATGGTCTCTTTCTTGGAAATTCTTGTGGTGGTATGGTAGGCCCACAAGGCATGTTATATTTTTCGGGACAATATTTCTTTTCATCATCTAAATATTTCTATTGTATATTTTATAGAGACAATTTGAAATCAAATATCCTCCCATTTTCCACTATGTTATTTATAGATGAATGGTTATACTTAATTTCACACATTTGGTACATTCTTTTCAACAGATTAGAACATAACATATGGTAATTGTAAGCCAATATTGTTTGAGCGACACCAAATTTGGTGAAAATATTTGAATTCATGAAATTAATGATATTATCTATCCTAATTTCCATGACGGGTAATTCCACTTCCTATTTCAAGAGTAATTTGGTATTAAAATGGTTGTACTTAAACTTCTAGGTTTTAGCTTTAGGATATGGACTAATGAAATCTATCTTCCATTTCTGTGATTGACTAGTAGTATTTGGAATTTTGAGACAACAATTGGGGATGATCGATAAACTTCACATGTATTTTAAATTCGTGATTCTGATTGGTGAATTTCATTTAGCCTTTTCTCATTATTTTCAACAAATAACCATTATTATTTTGGTGGGATAACATAGTTACTGAATTATGGGAACCATATGAGCCTTCATGAAAATGCTATATTATTTAGAGGGTAACTCCATCTACAATTCACATAAGTATAACTCCATAAATTCATTTTATATACAAGATTTCATGTTTGTTTTTAGTTTACTGAAGGGTGACATATATTGTCCAACATCATATCTCTTCCTTTTTGGATTAGTCTGAAAGGGGGGATATTTTAGAGGCAGTCCCTTAAGGGGATCATCAATCCAATATTGAAAATTTTCTCTCCATGTTTCTAGTTTGTATTGATTTGATTGATATCCTCAATGTGGTGGATAATGATTTAGGAATGTTCCCTTTTGTGTGGGTGGACGAATATTGTCCCATCCTTGTCAGAATCATCCAGGGTTATAGTTTTATTATCTAGTGTATTAGTATGAGCATTTTTCGAACATGGGATGTGATGTAGTGTTGGTTAAAAATGGAATTCCACAATCAGTCCACTCAAATAGTCAATTAAAGGGGTTAACTTTTCTTAAATTATGGGGAATTAACCACTTATATAAAAAAACACTAGATATCAATCACTTTTTATATTTAAATGATCTATTAATAGCTGAAGGGAATTATCCAGGCTTGAAACAGGGGATTTTTTATTTTGCCTCATTGTTGGTGATATCTTTGGATATCATGATGGAATAGCAGAATATTTCCCTGTATTTATAAACAAACATAGTCCCCAAGGCCACCCGATTGAGATTCGTGATTTCCATTATTTTCTCAGTCAAACTTCGAGAGTCACCCACAAAATACATTTCCCACATTTGGGGAGTGTAATTTTTATAAAAAACCCTCTTCACAAAGAACCTTAGGGGTTAGTTGAAAGATTTCTGGTAATGGATGTGTTGTGAGAAAATTAGTAGGTGTTTTACCTTTTATTTCATTATTTGATATGAATCAGATGACATATTGTTTCATAATGACCACCCATCTGTATAGACACATGATCAACATAAGGTATATAAGGATATACATGAGTGGTCCATATGAGGGAACATGTGGACCTGAATGAGATATAAGTAGTGCCACACCTGTTTTAATATTAAAATGTGTATATGAAAGTTTTTTTTTGATATCATAATATTTTGTATCATTGTCTATCATTGTTATAAATAGTAATTAGATACTTTTTTCATACAATATATCATTATTCTCTATGAGAACAACACCAATTGATCACTCTATAGTAGCCACATATAGGATTAATGGCCTCCCTTCTACCAATTTATTTAAAACTAGTGGGTTACTAAGATATTTCCTAGGTTTCTAAAAAGATTCCCGGATATTTTTTTCTCATAAATAGGAATCACCCTTTTTCATTATCATTATGATGTGGATTCATTTTACGTAATGTTTTTCTATGAAATTGCTGATATAATTAACGTGTCCCTAAATCCCTCTATACACTTCATGGTTTTGAGGAGGCGAAATTTTGAGGATCAAAATTGTTTTTCCTAGGACAAACATGATATTTTGGTATCATACTATGTTTACAAGTAATTTCAATGATGTTACTATGAAATCACACTTTATTCGGTTCATCATGATGTTGTTTAGCTGCAATTCACCAAATAATTTATGTAGATCATCAAGATGATCATGCCACTATTTAAAAATAACTACTAAAACATCGAAATATGACTCATAAATTTTTCCAAGGATGGTATCGAAGATGTGACACATAACTCATCAGTTATTACCACCAACATTGAATAATCAAAATTAAATAAATAGGTAGATGGATATCATTTAATGTAACCTAAATGTAGTGGATTTCTAATAATTATGGGACATTTTGATCTGGTTGTACCATGAGAACATTTTCATTTGTGATATGAAATGGAAACCTATGGTTTCATTTGTCATGAGTACTATGATCTAGGATAGGAAATCATCCTTTAAAAAATATTAGTTGGGATCCGTAAACTAATGCATAACATAAGTTTCTTTTTCATCAACTTGACAGGGATGATGTTGGATTGAAATTTTTTATATTACACTTCTTGAATGAAGTTGGATGTGATAATATTATCAATATCATATATCACTTTAAATTCATAAGAGAGGTTCAATCACATATCTTCCTATTTGGAACCTCGATGGTCATCAGGAAAGAACAGGTGATAGGTGGACACATTTGTCTCCAAAAAATTGGTATCTATGGAATGTACATGATATAAACATTATGATGGAACATTAAGAATGATATAAATATATAATTATTTTCAAAAATAATTGAATCACTAATTAACAAAGCTCACTAGTCTTATTTTATTCCCATATTAACCGTCTTGAGCACATTGATGGTGGTGTATAAACCTTCTTCTAATTCTAGAGGGGTTTCTTTGAGGTCGTCTTGTTATTATTCCATTTCAATGTAATGAAATTTCCCCAAATAATGGTTGATAACACATGATAAAATCTATCCCTGATTAGGGAGGGGTGTACACCCATGGGCCTTGAGGAATCAAAGGAATTGGTGTCACAACCATGTCAATATTCGAGATTGTCACTTTTCAATATGTTGTTATCAAGGGTAGAAGAAGTATAAACATCCTAATATGTAAATGATGTAATATAAGAATTGTTATTATTTGGGTGAAACAAGGATATTTCATTATCCTAACATGGACTAAATCTTTCTATCTTGTGATATTGATTCTCTTGCTACCAGGTTTGTGGAAAGTACATAGTCATTGCTGGGCATGATTTTGGAGCTTATAGGGGTGGTCACCAAGCTATTGAGAGTTAAAAAATTAATGTCATTATCCTTTATTTATTGTTTCCCATCTATTTTATAGAACCACACTTCTGTATTCTAGTATTAACAATATTCAATGTGGGTATAATAATTGAACAATATCCAAAAATTTCTATTGATTGGTTACATTAAAACTGGTGGACTATCAATGAAATAGATGTGTGGATATATATCAAAGGTCACTGAAACATAAAATTTTATGTCATCCCATTCTACATAACGTGGAAATCAAATTCTAACACTAGTTCCAAAAAATTTAATTTTTATAATATTTATTTCAAAGCGACTTCTGCATGAACTTGTTATATCATTAAATGATTAGCTTCATTGGAGACAAATTATTATCACCAAATCCCAATAATTTATTATTTGTAACCAAGAAGTGGTTAATCCTAAAGGAATTTTCAAATATATCCCATAAAATTATGACATTGTTGAACCATCTCGAGATGTATATGAATAAGATATTCCCATAAATGGATTATTTTCTATCCTAATATGTGAATGATATAGTTTTGTGATGTTACTCCAGATTGGTTTGTACTCAATAAAGCTCTATTATTGAGACTTATATCTCTAAATCTTGAGGATCACATAAGGCCTAAATATTTGATTCCTTGTGTTTTCTTAAGATGAAGAGCATCCATTATTTGCATATTGGTCATGAAGTCTTTAATAGTTTAAAAAATACATACACATACTCTATAGGTCTTCACTTTGAAATATGGGTTTTCACTTTCATATATTCATTTGGGGATAAGGTTTTTGTGGAAGATGGGTATTATTCCTAATAATAAGTTAATGGATCATCTGTTTTTTATTATTTTGGAAGATGTGGTCTTCTCAATCACCTGGTATATCCAAATTGTTCCACACTTGCTACCCATTTATTTTAATTATTTATGTTTATACAACTCTTAGAGGATATTAGGGTCTCTTCTTGCACCTCTTAGGCAAAAATATTCTCATTCCACATGTTTTGGATATATATAGCTTCAATGGGGTTCAGTTTAGGTTTCAGAGCCTGGCCCTGAGTGCATATTCCCCTATTCGCTCCTATTCTATAGCCTCTAGATCAATCTCACCAGTCTAGTGTGGGGAACATGGGATTATTTGTATATTATTCATAGGATAAGGTGTTTTATATGTAAATAATATTAATATATCCAAATAAAGTATATTTATCTAATGAGGGCTCCATTTGGGTAGGATGTTCCCCTACTCAAGATAATAAATTAAATAAATCAATAAGAGGTATGGATAATTTGGGGTCTATATTAGACTTTTCTTCTTATACCCTACAATTTATATAATGATTAAATATTATTTGATAGGATCATTCTAACGGCATACCATTATAAGATGTTTGAGGTTTTGGGACCACAAAGGGTTGGTGAATATGTTCTTTTAGAAAGTTGTGATATCAATCAATTTTCATTCAATTCATCCATTTATCAAACAATAGTCCATGATTAATTAAAACTTCATTCCAATAGCCTAATTTTCTGTTTTTGTGGTAGATATGCATGCCACATTCCCTAGTTATATTTCAAGTATCACATATTTTGAACTCACCATACCCTATAATCTTTCCTTAAATATGACACAGTCTTGTATATTGTTTCCCATCAATTCATACAAGTGCAAATAGTTAGGATGCTAACCAACACAGACCTCATTGGGAATCCTAGGATTAGTTAACCTTAGAAAATTAGTTTTCCTCATTAATTTTAATTATCAATGTACTTGGTTATTTATTATGGAATATATTTTTCTATTTGATTCTTTAAATCATGAGAGGCCATAATCTCTCATTTCCTTTAATTGGGGGAATTTTTATATTTTTTGTCACTCAGCATGAGGTACCGGTAGGTGCAGAGCCTACAATTTTGCTCTAGTTGGAATTGGTGATATATTGATTGTGAGATAAGTGGTATCTTCATTACCAAGTCTTTTCCAATACGCCATGGGTGTGGGCCTATATTTTAACCTGGATCCCCAAATGGTTCCCTCTAGACATTGGGTCATGTCTAAAAACATCTAAAACACATCCATATATTTCCACAGAGTTATCAATGTATACATTTCATCATCGATATTATCCTCACATTGTTCTACTTAACAATCCTATAAGAGGTGGATGCAATGTGACTATGTCAAGCATTCCATCTAGAGATAAAATCGATAACCCTTTAAACATGACATTTTTTTTTCAATTTGAGGGTTCAACGATCATCATCTTCCTCAAAGTAGTGCTAAATTAATAGAATAATTGGTGGATAAGGCCATTATATACTTTCATATATACCAATGGGTGGTTAAAATACCATTTAAATGATTTAAACCCTAGTTTATCTGAAAAATACACAAACATTTTTGTCACATATTAGTATCATGGGCCCATCATGGGACTGCATTAGACATGATGTGTGAAATATTCATCTTTAGATCTCCCAAGTCATAAATGGATATGATATAATGATTTATTAAATTAGCTAGGTTATAGTGGCATCCATCCATTTAGGATATAGCTTCCTCTCGATAATAATCAGGCACACGTCTCTTCCATGAATTCTACCCTTGTTGTGATAGACTCGATAGTGATGAAGAATTATGGGGTTACTATTTAATAGACCACCTTCTAAGAATAGATAGTGAGAAAGGATTGACATTATTTCCCTATATTTATTGGATAATTATTCCTAGTTCATGCTAGTACATTATGATTATCACTAAATAGGGGATGGTTTTCCATAATTGAGTAAAGTCTTATTATTTATCAATTTTTGTGTTCATGTAGGCCAAAATTCCAAATACAGTGTCCGCCTATGTTTCAAGATTCACTATGGTGGCCCAATTTTCTCCATCATGATGTGTGGGAGAAGGAGGGGGCACTTCTTCTTAGAGATGATACACTGTTAGAATATTTCCCAATTGAAATTCCTCAATGAGTTGGCTGATATAGTATAACTCTACATCATAATATGTCATTTTCTATACCACTAAAAGGAAATTGGGCTTTCATGGTGGGGGGTTGTATGTAACTATGTGTTTCCCCTTATCTATATGAGAATGATATCTACAGGTTGAAACTCTACATTTATAGGTTCTAAATTCTAGATCTTTAATGAGTTCTATATACATTCAACCTTTGTTGATATATTAGTGCACTCCACCTATTGAGGTACTATTTGTATATTACACCCCTCAATGTATGAGTCTTGATTTGTTTCATCGACTACATTGATAGTGTCCTAGATCACCAGGAAGTATCGGTATTCATGAATTGTCTCATCATTCATTGAGTAATAGAGAGACTCTATTCCACCAACATCCCCTCTTAGAGCTAAATCAGGATTTCCTCCCCAAAAAATTATATTTTTTTTAATTTATTTTATGAACATTACATTGATTAGTGTTCTTTATTAGGTTTTCCCTATGTTTTTTGTAATATTGATAATTATTATAAGGTAGTTTCTAAACACACTAATCGGGTGATCCCTAATTTAATGGATTATGGTACATGGTAATAGTAATATCTAGGATGTTGAATATTTGTATCCACTACCTAATTTGTATAAGATTTATTTTTATTAGGAATTATAGTAAATATTCCTCGGGCCCTATGGTTTGGGGTTGATTGGGAGATACTGGTAAATTCTTCTAAAAGTGTCCGGGATTTGATAATCATCGGGGTTGATATAGAGGTTTACTTCTAAATTGACTCCAAGGTATATATGTGGGAAATAATGATTATTTTCTACATTTTCAATCATGGATGTGGTAGGTTTAGCACTTACTGATAATATATGTTTATTTCCTTGGTTATCTTTCTTGGAAACTATTATTTCAACATTTTCATCTGAGGAAAGTCCTTCAAATAAAAATAATTGGTTTTGGAGAATATTGATGGCCTACACTCTCTTCTCATGCTACACTTATGTCATAGAGATTTGAAGATTTTTTTATATATTAAGAAACTAGAATGAATTTTAATCAGTCAAGTGACTTGTATTGTTGAAATGACATTACTGCATGTAATCTATGAAGATATTTTCTATCCTTTGGATGAAAACATTATAGTACTCTACACTCGCCGCATCCTCGAATATAAATATTCGGTGATTCTTCGTTGTTAATTTTCCTAAATAATTCTAATTAGTTCAGGATGTTGTAGCATGGTATCACAAAATGATATTTTAACCTTCATTCAAGAGCCACTGATAAGGTAGAAAGGTCTATCTGGGAACAAATAATGTCTTCAACATTAAGATGAGCCATAAATCTCTGAGGAGGGAGGTTCCAGAATTTATAAAATGAAATAGGTTTCGGCGTAGTTAAGAAATTAAATCATACTTTAGATTATCCAAATATCTACATATATAAGTGTTTATAGGCTATAAAAAATTCAATATATTTTTATTTAAAAACTACATAAACATATCAATTTACTCTTATTCCTTGTTAAAGGCATATCCCTTCACATATTTTGTCCATATTGGTCACATTATTGTAGACAATGACATATGTCCCAACGACAGTAGGGTTGTTAGTTTCCACTCTAGGACACGTGCTAACCTAGGTGGGGTGTTTCCACCAATTTATGGGGTAGTATATGTGGTTGAACGTGGTTGTTTGACAATATCTCCATATGATGGTTCTTTGATAAGGGGAGTGTGTCATTTCTCGGTGGAGATATCACCATGGGGAAATTTTCCACAACTAATGATTGGGGCTGGATATACATAATCCATATCTATACTACCACAAGGTACATCATGGTAAGTAACACCCTTTTATTAATATAAAAATTAATTATATTATAGAAATGATATATATGTTCACTAATTAGACTCAAGGATATTAGCGGTAATAAGGGTAGGAATATGAGCATCACCTTACATTATGGTAAAAATATATCAACCTACTATTTAGAGTTGAGAAAGAATATAGACATTCAACTTATATGTCAATGTAAAATGTCAAAAACCATATTTTTTGTTACAATGATATAGGCCGACTACTAAGGGTCTCCTAAAGTATGCCAGAAGAATTATGTATCATAGGAATGAATATGATCTCACCTATTGTTGGCTACGGAAATATGATAGGTATCCCTGGTTGAAGTGGGAATATGTGCCCTATTTATATGTATATCCCCCCCCCGACCAAAATATTTTCAAAAAACCTCTACAATGATATATGTGACATGTGCCTCCTCTTATATGCCTTCTGAAGGATGTTGATTCATTCCTCTATTGTATGAAGTAGGTATATCCACCAAGATCCTATAGGCTGGTGGAATGTATAGAGTTGATTTTCTAGTAGGTATATGAGCCTTCAAAAATTTAACTATAGAAATATGTTGATTCACATTTGATAGTGTACGAATATGGGAATTATCATGGTTTTTCTTTTCATTATTTCAACATAGTTCATAGACTAGAATATATGATTATCTTGAGGAAATTTCCAATTAAGGTTGATGAACCCCTGTCAGAATGGGATATGAGCGTAGTCATATGCCTCTAACTTTTCAGAAATTTTGTAATAATGATAATGTGCAAGGAAAATAAATGTTCATACTCTGTAGTATTCATATAGTTATTTTTGGACACGTGGATAAAATATAGTGTTGGTTATTATAAGGGTATGTTCCTATCCCTATATAATTGATAGATTATATGAGTGAAGTGGCTCTATTTCTTTATGGATATACTAAAACATCAAAGGGATATGTGAAATAATATAGGAATTTTTTTGGGTGATGAAGAAATGATTGAAGAATTATTTGATTTATGTGGGAATATATTCCCACTTTTATCCACAATCTTCCACTGGGATATACTAATGATCTTAATTGGAGTGTGTAAAAAAATGTCACTTCTTCCCATTCATTATCTGAATAAATAGAAAGATCCTATTTATAAAAAATCAAATGTGCACATGATCGATGGTTTCCATCAAGATATATTGGTCAGAGTGATCGACATAAGATTATATATGATCTTCCTCCCAGTAATATTCCACTCTTCCTTCCTAAAATGATATCCTAAGAGGTTGAATCTGTGTGTCTAAGGAGGTTATTTTCTAGGAATCTCCCTCTACAATCAAATGTTTTGTTTTTCAATAAGGAAATAGTTGATATTGATAGGATTCATACATGGAGACTGCTAAACTATGGTGGATACATGGTTAAATCTATGATACACCATCCCGAGATAATAAATGTGCTCATTTTCATGCTATGGGGATAATCTCTAAAAAGATTTGGCAGTGGTGATGGGAATCATGAACTTTGTAATGGACTTTCTCATATGCGGTGGGATGGTATGTTTCAGCTCCTAGAGACCCGTACATGCAACATATATGGTCGGTATAGTATTGTATCAGGGATATTCCTTCACCATTGTGTTCTATAATTGTTACTGATGCCCCCAGAATGGGGAACTTATTATTTAGTTCATAGAGGCAACAACTCTCATGGAAGGTGAAGTGTCATGAAACTTTATTAATTGAGATACCATTACCATGATACTAGAGGTAGTTATTAAGATGTGTTTTTATCCATAAGGACAATAATAAACCCATCTACCAGTCAATCCATCATTTCAAGAATGAAATAATCTTATGTTTATATGTATAATAAATTGAATTTATCATTATTATTGATGAATGATTCAAATTTGCATGTTTGTTTAGGGAATGAAAAAAATTGTCTATCTTGTGGAAACAGAATTACTATAATATATATCATTGAATTATTCATGCACGGTACCAAACTTTATTTTTCTCAAAAAACATTATTTAGGAAATAATGGACTTCACACAAAACAAAAAGGATGAATGAAAATAAAAAATTGATCTTTTTTGTAATAGATTATATATTTTTGATTCCTATATAAAATGTAGACCAATTCTTGATTATAGGAGATCTATTATTGTTAAAATGTCATTTACACAAAATTAAGTAAAATTTTTTAATGGAATCCTCCAATGTTTTCCAAATTCGTAACAAGTTATAAGCCTGATTTTCAAATGGATGAAGTCATACGGGTTCCATACAAAAAATTATTAATAACCCACAAAGTCCAATAATATGTGAGGTCGAGATCATCACACATTATTGCGGGGGATTATTTCATACCCTAGTACACTATTAATGTTTAAAAATATGTTTGTGAATCATTCTAAGATATTGATGTAGGACTGGTTACCCCAATGTTAAAAAAGTAGTTGCGGACTACTGATGTGAATGTGTACATATCTGAGGAAACATTTTAACATTATTATCTCTATGTATTAGAGGTTCGAAATATTCATTTAAGCCAACTCAACTGGTTCTCTATATTTTTATATATTTTGAAATTATGAATGTTTTATATTGTCAGGATCAAGCCCATATTAGGATTTCAAATATTTCCTTGTGGAAGTAATCGAAACCCAGATATTTCTGTGCCAAAAAATTATGATATGTAATTCCATTAATAGAAATGTGAGAAGTTTTTGTATGTGAAATTTGATGTCATTATATAATGAATAATTGGATAATGGTTCTTATAAATTATTTCTATGATACGTAATCATGATTATCCCCATTCTAGATTTCATTACAAGGAATTTGGCCCAACAATAATGGGTTGATATGAATAGGAGTACGAAATTGAAATAATAGATACCATTTGGATTATGGACTAAAGAGGAGATTTTCTTTCAGAAGGTGTATGGTCCTTGGACTGTGATCCCCATAGAATATTGAATAATGATAATGATATGATGCGACATAGAAGGAATGTATACCTCTATATTGAGGCATTAATATATATATATGAAATATATATTGATATATGATGGTCCATTGGTAATATTTTCTAGAAGAATAGGATTTCTAGACATGCAAGAGTATGGCCAAGTGAGGGAAGGGAATAAATAATCACATGAAGTTATATGCCCATTGAGATAAAAGTTTCATTATTAATAATGTTGAGATTGATCCTCGGGGATAAATATTTGTTATCTCAATGAGATAGGATTCGTATCATATGTAGATCTAATTCCCTTGTTTAATTTCATGTGAAATAATCATATTGTTCAGTTAATTTTCATGTGGTATGAATGTATATGGGGGAATTTGAATATTGGATTTGGTGGAATAATCAATGAAGAGGCATCCTACATATCACTCAATGGAATGAATTAAAGGAGATGTAGTTATGATGTTGAGTCCATCTGTGTAAGAAAAGGTAGAAAAATAGATGTGTGAGTGGAGCTTACATATGTTAGGAATCCATGTGATATTTCATTGGGAATATGAACCTTTAGTATAGAATTTATAATTATGAATTAAACACAAACAGGGTACCTAAATTTGCGTAATTTGTATCTAGCTAATGTCATGAAAATAAAAAACCCCTAATCCCACATGAGTTATGATCAACATGAGAAACAAGAGATATTATAAAATTATATTCATTACATTAGATAACAATACTGGATATGAAAAGAGATTAAATAATAATCATTCTTTATGATTATTCATATTGAACAAGGCCCTTTAAAGAAGATAGATAATATTATGTAGGGGTTACACCTCTTTTGGAGCCCCATAATGGTGGTATATATTCTTTTTTAATGGTGTTATCATTGAATCTCTATATGACCATGTGATTTTTTCACTTTGTGAAAAACAAGAGGCAGTATAAGATCAAATGCATTGCATAAGGATTTGAGTGATGATTACAAACTGTAGTTTACCTAGGAAGAGTGCGATTAATATTTATATAGTGAATATCGATCCACAAGAAATTATTTATGATTTTTAATGAGGAAAAATGAAATTTGAAAGAAATTTGGGGGAATTGTATAATATTATAGTTAAAATTTTGTTTTCACATTAAATAATATGAACTCATATATTAATATGAAAATATATATGAGAGAATTTTAATATATTACATAGGGCTCAATCATTGAAAATTAGTTAGATGCATCCTGTTAATAATAGGAATGAGAGTCCTTGAAATTCATAATTTTCATTCCTAATGAGAGGTAAAGAGGGATTATTGGACCAATATGGATTATGGCCCCAAATTTTAAATAACAATGGGGGTCATTTTTTGATACGGAAATATTAATGAAATGGAAAACATATACATATTATAGTTTGAGTCGAACATTAGGAGCTATGTGGTTGCATGAATTTTCTGGGGTTAGGTGCTCCATATGATGAAAGAAGGGTCATGCACTTTTCATGAAGGGTGTGGAATCATGTGATCACATAAAGGAAATAGGGGCCACACGAGTGTTCATAGATATGAGAGCCACATTATCACATGATGAGGTCACATGACCAAAATCACATCATGTGAGCACATGACCTATGGGTCATAATGTAATAAACTAAATGACGGGTTTCCATGAAATACATCAATGTAGTGCATAAAAACATTGTGTTACTAGACCAAGGTCACAAAATTCTAACAATAGAACAATACTTACTAAATTTTTAAATGACTGACCTTTAAATCATATGAATCTCTTTATCTCTAAAATTTCCACTATTCACTACATATTTGATTCCAATTTCTATTTCTTAATTTTCTAAAGTAGTTTTTATTTCAATTTCAGGTAGTGATTTCTTGAAATCGATCACCAATATCTATGTTTCATCCTATGTAAACTTTTCCCCATATTTGGATTATGTTGGTGGAAAATTATCCACATAATATGAAATAAACACACGTACCTTCAATGAATGGGTCACTTGTCATTAATTACAACTTTAGTGCATCATATGAAGAATAGAAATATAGTTATTATCCCCTAAAGGAAAACATAAACTAGAGTTGATCACATGCTTATTTTGTTACAAGGTGGGATCAGTAGTCTGGGAGAGGCGTTATATAATGACCAAAAGGTTTTTAGATGGAATCACATAAAGACTATAAATTGATAGAACCAAACATCTTGGACAACCTTTCTTATGTGATTCTTTCAGTGCTAGGTGATCAAATGTATTTTTGGGAATTAGATAAAGATTATAGTTCACATAACAATGTATCCCATGGGGGGTTATTAAATTTTCATATCACATAACCCTTGAATGGTTATGTGATCCAGTTAAAATCATTTCTTCCATTAAAATTCCTTTAAATCCTAATGGTTATTTCACCACATTATTTTTTGAATATATTATATGGATGTTTTAAAAAATATGTTATGTTTATATTAGGATAGATAATGTTTTTTTCTACCCCTTTAATATAAATCTGAGCTCAACCCTATAATTTTACCCACATTTCCTTACGAAAAAAATTTGTATATTTCACATAAAATCAATTATAGAGAAATAAAAAATATTTATGTATTGATATATATTTATTATTTTAATACAATAACTATGTATGTACCTAGTCTTATATGAATAATAAATTTCTTGATGTTGTGGGATTTTATCATTGTATTCTATACCATTGTAATAAAATAATCATCAGTAATACATTTCTAGAGTTGATTTTTTTTAAACTATCTTTTGGTATCTTATTGATATACAACCAATATGTTAAATTACTAAAGTATAATATCCTATATAGCCACGTTACCAGTTATATTTTTTTGCTAATTATATGATTTATCATATTAATCTGGGATATCAAATAAACACAAGGAAGTTTCTGGCAATGTCACATATTCTAAATTGTAACTGTGATGGAATAAAAATAATTCCCAATTATTATATATATTCCATCACCAACTATTATTGTATACTTATTGTTATATAGGTTGTTATATTTTCTCTCAACAGTATTCTATGTATGAAGGGAACCATGTGACCACTCTAGAGCATCCACTTAGAGGATACGAGGTTTTTTCTCCCATAGCAGGAATCAATAATAGATGGAATGAAAGATATTCATTTAGGATATAGAATATATCATGAAAATTTATTTCCCATTAATGGGTGAAACCATTGGTCATATTTTTTTTTGAAGGGATGGCACTTTTAAACAAGGTTTATGTGGAAGCATAATATTAAGATTATGTGTCCAGGGAGGCATCTTGACTCCAAAAGGATTTGATGGGTGTGAATTTTAAGGAATTATTTATACTTTTAGGGATGACTTTTATAACTCTATGATGGTTTGAAATTATGTGGTACTTCCAAAAATTGACTCTAAACATGAATTTTAGTGGGTTAATTATCATGTTGTGTTATTAAATCCTGGTGAACATCCCTTCAAGATCATAAATGTTATTATAATGTTATCCTACTTTAACTACCAAGTACATCATGTATATTTCGACCACCTTCATCAATATTGGATTAAAAATGTGATACAACACTCATTGATTAGTGGATTTCATTTTATTTAGACTGAATTTTGTTACCAAGTAGAATTGAACATCTTATGGATCTAATAAGGGTGTCGATTATTTATTCTCAATGATCATATATATTTGGTGATATGTGTAGTATCCTTCCATAAAATTATTGGAATGAAATCCAATTATATAGTTAATTATAATTTACGTCATCAAAACTAAAAAAAATACATTGTATAGTGATGGTTGGCATGTCTGACTTTAATATAGTCTCTCCTTTATTATTTATTCTCATTGAATGAGAAAATGTTTTCCAACTCTTTTGGTTATTGGACAGCCCAAATAAAATGTTCCTTGACTAGTTTCTCCATCCCATCTTCCAGCAAGGTACCATGGGATGAATGTATCCTTCCTATGTTTTATTTATAGGCATGATGGTTGGTAGAGAGACCGAGACAATGAATGATAACCTAGGAATCTATCCCCATTATTTTCATATAGTTCTAGAGAAATATATCTCGATGTTGTTTTAGGAATTTAAAATGTCATTCATACTTTTTCATGGTTCATCAAGTGAAAATTCGAATGGTCAACATATATTCTTCAATATCAATATTCACTATCATATGTTCATTGAATAATTTTTATACACATTGTTTGATAGTGGGTGGGGCACCACCCAAGCCCTTCTCACTTAAATCTAGATAAGGAGAAGAATGATCTTCTAATTTAATGTAAAATAATTAATTAATTTAATTTTATTCTTTACTGGGGAAATTATTATTTGAGGATAATGGGGGTTGTCAGAATCTATATAAATAATGTAAAATTTGTTGGAATATCCAATAGCCCACGTCTTTTATTTCTGATGATAAATCAAACCATTAAATGGTCTGAGTTATTTCCACTAAATATCGATCAAACAAAAATGAGGGATGGAATGTTCAATATGGATTTATAATCTAATGTGTAATATGGAATTATCCTTTTATCTATAATAAGGTTATTTATATCAATAGATAAATTCAATATCCTTTTATGGGAAAATATATGTTTCAAGGGGGAATTTATATTGGTTTAGAGTACAACATGAATTCTGAGATCTGGGCTTGTTGACCATATTCAATTAATAGGGAGTAATAATATCCCCATATAATTATCTCAGGTGATATATGGGGAAACCTCTAGTCCATTGGGTGAAACTAATTGTGATAATTCATTTTTTTGAAGTTTCTTCCCCTCCGTTTTAACACCCAATGTTAATTTATCATGTTTCGCAAGTGTTAAAAGGGTGGAATAACCATTGTTCGCTCCTACATACCCGTTGATGGAATATTTTAGGAAATGATTCCTATAGAAATAGAAAACTATAAGTCCATGAATCAATGCTCTCTTAAGAAAGGAATTAAATATTCAATTTTTTTATAAACATTTATTCTATGTTTGAATTATATTCTTATAATTCTTGTTTCAACTTCATATTTACTAATTTATTTTTTTCATATTAATAATAAACCAGGTTTTCCATGTTTAGCAAGTAAAAATCGAAATCCTTGCATCTAAACTAATGGATGGTTCTAGAAGGGATGTGGTATATCCATCAATGGTTATCTACTATAACTCTATGGATCCAATGTTATTGTTTGGGACCTAATGATAGTTTATTTCTTTTGGATTAGGGGCATGTTGTATCATCTAATTTATATTAATGGTAATAAATTTTCAATAATTTTAGTTTGTTTTATAGGAAATTGGAAATTATATTATTACAATCCCATGAAATATATGGATTAACATGTTATCCCTAATTTATGATCATCGTAATGGTCTAAAATGATATGTGAAAGTCAATATGAGTAGTATCATATATTTATATATATAAATGGTCAGAAATAGCTATAATTTGGTTAACTTATATTCAAATTGACCCACTAAATGTACAAAAAAAATGTATTTTCATTGATTTCTCATTACTTTTACTAATGTGAACATTATCCATGGATACTTTGATTTATGTTGTTAAATAGTTTACCTACATGTGAATTGTCCTTATTTTTTGGCTATCTATATTCAATTGAAAATTATTATTTTTAGATGGTAATTTGGTGTAACACTAGTCTAGTGGAGCGATTTGATAAACCAATATAGGATCTGTCTACCCATTATCTAGGTTATGTAATCAAGGACATAAATAGTATTTTGGCTATGTAATTGAATATTTATTCCAAGATAATTACATGTAAAATAAATATATAATATTTAGTAAAATATATAATTAATAAAAATATATATGTTTTATGAGACTGATATTGTTAATGTCACATACTCCATTTCAATGTCACGGGAAAAAGAAATTTGATATTGTTCATGTGGTGCATTATATCACATCAAACCCCTTTATACTCTATGTAGTTATGACATATTTCAATATACCTATCTGAGATTATAATTTTGATACATATTTATAATTACTACAATCATTAAAAAAAGTACCTTCGGGTTACACATATGATAATACTAATATTATATTTACACTAATGTGACATTCCCTTGTCTAATAATTTATATGCATACTAAAAACATAAATAGGACATGTTCATTCATTTTTTGAATTATTTAAATTAATAAATATAAAGTTGTTAAACATTTAATAGTTATATGATATAAATAACTAATTATTCATATTATTAATAAAAAATGAAGTGGTAACAAATACTAATTGGGATTATCCTACATCATGTACTAGTGGGATTCGAAGCTCCATTAAATATGAAAAATAAAAAATCCCACTTATTCAAACCTTTTAAGAACCTATTTTACCATATTTAACCAATTTGTAGGTTTTTTAATTTCCCTCCCAAGGTTTTATTGAACATAATCCATTGATTAAACGTTATTTTCCCTAGTGTTCTTTGTTTTAGAGGGTTCCTTTGTCATCATCATTAG
Organism: Viscum album; assembly: GCA_963277665.1. Classification (NCBI taxonomy): domain Eukaryota; kingdom Viridiplantae; phylum Streptophyta; class Magnoliopsida; order Santalales; family Viscaceae; genus Viscum; species Viscum album. The sequence continues at coordinate 554,786,284 of OY728134.1, forward strand.
AAATATATTTCCTACTTCGAGGCATTCCCATAGAAAGTGACAAGAAACCAATGGATATAAAGAGAATCCTGTGGAGGGACCTATCATTGTATTTATTGATGGATACTCGAGGAGTATTGTACTCTACAATTCAAGAATTAATTAATCATTTTAATCGATATTAAAATTGTAATATCTTTTTCTATTTTATTTTTTTATTTCTCATTTATAAATTTCTATATTTGAATGTTTTTTAAATTTATAACACCAAATTTCAAATTTCATTATCATTATTAAATCTCTATAGTTTTTTTTCAATAAAATTATAATGAGTTATCCAATTCTATGGAAATATCATGCATTAACATGTGATGATATATATCTGCCCACCCAAAAGTTTCATTATTGATGAAAATATTTTTATATCCCAAATATCATGGGAGATAAAAATATCTAATATGTTATTATGGATTTCACCTTGGATGTATTAATATGAGGGATTTAATTTATCACTATAATGTTATCAAAGCCAGACATCATAAATAAAAATAATAGAAACTAAAAATTAAAATACTTTGTAATCTTATGATATATTCACACTATGTAAAAGTCATGTAATATTTTGATATAAAACCAGTTGATGTTTTTATGAAAAGATTATCTCAGCTTAAGCATAAATCAAAATAGTGGATTTCTATTTGGACTTATTTTGAAATATCATATTCCCTGTGCTTTAGTCCATGAGAAATATTAAGAATTATATATCATTTTAACTTATAGAAACTATTTTTGGATTCATATAATAATTCTATAAAATTTGATTAAATTCTAAACAATTTGTAAGGATGAACATACAGATGAACTATGATATTATTATATTCAAATTCCCTGAGTATGTTAATGATGCATACTATTGAATTACTATTAACATACTCATGTAAGTTTTGTATATGTTAGATAAAATGTTAATAATGATAACTATTCTAAAATAATTCATTAAATATCTCTGTGTCTGATTCCTTTCAATATTATTTCAATTTATCAATACCCTATTTGATCAAATAGATCGCTAAGTCCTTTTATGAAAAAAAAATGTAACTTTTCGTATTTGAAAATGGTAATAATTGTCCCTAGGTAAATATTGGGTGACACATAACTAGAAAACCTGGTACAATTAGAACCTAGAGGTTTAATGCTGATAAAATTTAGTAGATGAAGTGGGAGAAATATTTTTAACTCAACAATTCAAGAGTTGTATTTATTACATTGGTCAATAATATTTTAACTAAATATTCATATGTTAATAAATGAGTATAGATGAGTTAATAAATATAAAAATACATATCATCTCCCACTAAATATATAAAATTGATTATTATTATTTTCAATGGATTTTATTAAATGAAATAACATATTGAGTAAAAACATACATGACACTAATAATGACATGTATTTTGTTTTAGATATTCATAGAATTAAACTCAAACATGAATTTATCTAGAATTATAGGAAATTATAAGGATAAAAATAAATAATAGTGCCCTTAACTACTATAATGATTAAAAAATTTAAAAAAATATTTGAAATAATATATTCTAGAGAAACCGAAACCATATGAGAAATTTTATTTCACATCATTAGTGGGAAAATTTTCTTATGAAATTTATCAAAAATAATTATATGATATAAAATTAAATGTGTAGAAAATAATTATTTACATGATTCTAAAGTTAAATAATGACTTCTGATCATTAACTATTATCGAAAAAATTATGAAGTAATTATGAATCCATATGTGTGAAGAAAAATTGGTTATAGAGATCAATTTTATTAACATTCAGTCGTGGGTATTATATATTAGGCCCCGACCATAAACATTACTTAATCTAGTGAAAAGTCCAAAATTAACATTAAATAACTTTGAGGATATTATTAGGTTTATAGATTTAGATAATAGTCCATAACTAATACATATCAACATGATTATTACAAAGGAAACACTCTACTCAGTATCCATTTATTATAAAACAAACTACTTTTAAAAAGAAACACAATATCTTTTCATGTTTTAACCATATAACTTTTCATTGATCCACTCATAGAATCTATTCATTTGTATGTCCTATTAAAACAATTCAAAACATGGGATGAGAATAAAAATCTCAGAAAAAGATAAAAAAATAAGGAAAACTGTTAGTCTTCATAAATATGTAAACCATGAATACATTATCACAAAGTAATAGTTTTCACCTTTAAACTGTAATAAATATACTTCACAAAATATAATCTCATTGATTACCATTTTATGTAATCATATTCTTACTATAAAAACATTAAAAAAATAACATATAACGTATAAAGGTAATTCGGGACATAAACATACATAAAGGAAAAAACAATATGGTCAATTTCCACACATATCACTAAATGGAATAGCCATATAGCAGACATCCTTAACAAATGAATTATAGGTTATAACATATCCACAAATCCTTCATTCATCCCATAACCACCAATCTTTGGTTTACCACATAACCACCTATATTATTTTTAACATTTAACAACCCAGAAAATGTCCATGTACAATTATATAATCATAAAAAATTACTGATTGTAATTTTCAACATTTAACTCATAAAATATTATTTGTAATCACAAGAAATCATTTCATGAATTGGAAATAGTAAATCCACATTCAAAACCATTTTCAATACTAGTACACCCAAAAAGGTAATATGGGATTTCTTTTATTTTAAAGACATTAATGCATATAGAGGATGACACATATCAAATAACTGTTAAGGTGGTGGAGGATTCATTGTCACCGCATACGTTAAAAACATTCCTTCAATTGTTTAATAAAATCCTTCATAGAAAATGATTTTTTTTCAATGAAATTAAAATTCAGAGGGGTGTATTATACACCTTATAAATAAGGTCATGTATAAATTATAATATTCCTCAATGAAAGTAGATTGTAATGAAGTCCCTTACAAAGGTCGTTTCATTATATTAAGGATAAATCAATAACATAATTATGTGTGAAAAATATAAATTCACCCAATATAATAGATATTCATTGTTAAACAGTCATATTTCATTAACAATTATTCTTTGAAAAAAACCAATGACATAGATATGTTATTCAATGAATGGAGATTTAGCTCAAATTTCACTAAACTGGTGCTTGAATCATTGCGTTCAATCCTTGTGTTACAAAATTAATAACATATATTAATTTATACTATATTGAAAACATTTTTCCAGTATATTATTCATTTTATATAAATTATTAACATGTTATAAAATTTACATAATTAATTATTTTCATATCGGTCGTTTTGTCGATATTCAGTACTTGAGTTGAAAATGAATTTGTTTTGACGTAACATGTCCATGTAGTCAAAAGTCCATCATCTCTATAATATTATTATTAATGTTTTAAAAATAATTTATATCTATTATATATGTATTTATTATTCCCATAATATATGGAGATAATAAATTTAATTCACCGTTCATGGAGACGGTCGGCCTTACGTACACATGAATGCTACTTTTATTTCTTTGTCATATTAAATGAATGAAAACCAAATGATACATTGGTATATAGTAATTAAATCATAATTAATATGCTATATATGTTACATAAGTTCATTAAATATGTCCTCTATATTTTCCATGTATGGCATGAATGATTCATATAACATTGAGTGGGTGAAGGTGGGGGGGGGGTAGTTCACACTTCCTCAATTGAGATTTTCGTAATTACAAATTATGGAAATCAAAAAGGTATATTGTAAATACAAATTACAGAAGAATAAAGACATTATAAATATAATATTTATCATATATAATTTTACTTCTATAATAATTTCTACCATGAGGGGTGGTAGGTGAAAATAGAATAATCATCGTTTCGTGATGCAGTAGTTCGTCCTACACAAAAACAGTATGTTCATGTCTATTAGATGGAAGTTTGTGTAAATGTTGATTGAATATAATTAAAACATCCTAGTATATTTATTATATTGTTTTTTATGTAATCATTGAATAAGAATATCCTAGGTTTAGAAGTAGGAAAATAAAATAATTGAGAATGAGAGAAGACGTTACCTATATATCATGAAACTCCATTTCATTTGAGCCAAAATGATTTCTTAAATTTCTTTCCTCCCATTTTATGGTTCTTAGGAGTAAGAGAAGAATTTAATGAGATTATATTACCCAAATTTGGATGAGACAATGGGCTTGACAGGCTTGGGTAAGTGGTTAGAGGTGGCGGCCATTTATTGAGGGATGACAGACACTTTAGGAAAATATTGAAATAATAAATTTATTGATTTTTTTCAAATTCAGATATCTCAGAGTTGATATAATTTTAGGCTGAGATGAGGATGGGTCGAAATAATATCTACCAATAGTTTTTATGTAACATCTCAAGCTTCCATGGTATGCTTCTCTTTGAATAATTCAATAGCTTACATTGTACGTAACTTCATGTTTTCGCACACCCCGACCAATCAAACTAGCCGTAATGAATAGTAATACCAAATTTATAAAATTTTATAAGTTTTATTTTTCAAAATGGACTTCATTTTTGGATATGGAATATCAAAATAATCTTACAGTGAATATTGGGTATTTTTCTGAAAACATTCAATTTTTGATGAATAAGGAAAAACACTCTGTTATTGTTTAAAACCGACTTTTCATTTAAATAATGATTTTTTATATAAATTTATTCTATGTAAAAATAGGTACATAATACCTATATTATTTAAATGTAATTAATTTGATTTTTTTTATAATAATATTAGATTTATAAAATTTTAATGAACTTTTTAATGTCATTTACCCATCTTCTAGGCTCGTTAGAAAATTTTCATAAAAAATAATTTTACAGTTTCTGTGAATTTAATTACAAAATTTCAAGAGATACAATTGACATCCGTAAGTGAAATGTGGTTCAATATGATTAAAATAATTTTTTGGTGAGTAGTAGATTTTGAATTTTTTTACCACGGTTAAATGTAAATAGGGTAATTAATGGTAAACATGATATTATAATTACACTAACACATGTCTTAGTTATATTGGATAACAATTTTTTGACAAAAATCAACCTTAAAAATAAAATAGGATCCTATTTGATACACTTGTATTATATTTGAACATTTATTATTATTTTATTTAAAGAAGAGTAAAAAGTGTTAAATTCAAATTTTCATAAATAAAACATTTTTAATATGGGGTTATACGAAAGATAAATTCAACTTTAAATAATAAATTAAAAGATAAAAATATTTTCTATATAATGGTGTTTTATTTATAATTTTTAGATATTAAAAAATTAAATATATTAATGAAACAATGATGATGAAGTAATTACCATATAAATAAAATATTAAAATATTTGATATTATAACTATACTAATAAATATATATTTAGAATTTTGATGCATTTCAAAAAAAAAAACTAGGTTAATATGACATTTTAGTTTTGATTTAATTTTATTTTATAAAAGTGATCATGTTTTTTTGACTTTCACAAAAACCAAATACTAAATAGTGTCAAAATTGACATAAATGAGTTTTTATAATAAATACTATATTATTAAATAATATAATATTCCTAAAAAATCTGGTTCATCCAAATGACTTACATTATTATATATATTTAATTAATGAACCACCTGGTGTTCTCTTGTTATTTTATGCTATGTTTATATACCATGTAATATAAAAATACAAGAAGACATTGTAAAAGTTAAACTATTTAACTGAGAGTTAAATACAAATTATATATTTAAAATCGTGACATAAACATGATTAAAACCAATTGGTTGATAGTATTTCAACCCATCCCCACATTATCCTCGAAATAAATCCATTTGGAGCCATTATAAACCAAATATAATTTCAAAATAAAATAATATTTCAGGATTTTCCTAAAGTGTCATTCACATCTCTTATAAAAGGATAGTACCCCTTATATCAAAATCACACCACCAAATCCATTTGACTCAGAAATACCTACTCAAATATCCTCCCAACAACCCTAAATTCATGATATATGCCTTACTGTGATCATAATTCCATCATAAGGAGCCCTTTTTATCAAATCAAAATGAAGCAACTTAAGAAGAGGTAATTATTTAATCCCCTCTTTCAATGTTATATTCTTATTCCACATAATATTTCTTTGTGGTTTCCATATGAAAATAAAAAATCCAGTAACATATATATATTGTAATGTTATTATAAATTAGGAATAACCATATTCATTATTCTATCGTTCCTATGAATGAAAAATCCACCATACGTGCGTACACACAGCTTACCGTCTCCCCATCACGGTGTAGTTTTTTATTCAACACTTCATTTTTTGGATTGGTATTATAAAGAGTATAATTGATGTAAATATTGAATATAAAATTTAAATGATTCTGTATATATGATATACCATCCAATTACATATAATTTCACCATCAATAAAATGGTATTGTCGGTCATGCGTTTGTACGGATTACTATCTCCATGAACGCGAAGATATTTGTTCCCAATCATAACCATTAAAGAATAATGTTCATTTTATGATTATAAATATCTTTTAAGAACAAAATATCATTCTGTATATGAATAAAATACATCATATCCATAACAAACATGACTTATATAACAAAAAATATAATGGAAAATGAATTAGTTAACACCTGAAACAATTATAGTACTGAAATATTTTTAACCATGTAGTATTTGAAGATCATATATGATATATTATTTATTTACATGGTTCTTATAAAATTTAATATCAATTATCTAACTACTATATGTGAGGTTAATTAACTCTCGACTACAGAAATGTACAAGGTAAGGGTCAATTTTACATTCTCTTTATTTACCCGTGGTTTTTTTACGTAAGTATCTACTAGTACTTCTTTATCAACCACATTCATGTTTCATATAAATGTATTTCAAAACATTTTAAATATTTTTTTCAAAATATAAATCTTTATTTTTCTCAAATATTTTTGATTTCATCCAAGTCAACATCCATTGATGGTTTTTACAGAAGTTTGAATTTGATTTATTATGATACAATCTTCCATATTGTATTGAATGTTTTGTGATATGTTTGACAGTGGATGTTTTAATTTTATAAAATTCATGGTTTATAGTTAAAGTATTAACATATCATATGCTAGTTCTAATATGAATTCTTATGTTATGTTTTAACCTTTTCATATGAGGAATGCATAGAACATAGTGAGTGATTAGTGGAGCATGTTATAGCTCATTTATTCATCAGTAGGTCCCATGAGACAAACTAGTGTCTTGGCAAAAGACCTTGATAAAATATAATTTGTAGTCTTGGAACAAGGCCCTGACTATGTGGTTATGAAATCCAGAATTATGAATTCCATCATTATGAAATTGGTTTTTATATTTCATGTGACTATTAAACTTGTAGAATATCCATGTGAATAAGAAAATGGAATTAGTTGATTTATCTTTTCCATATTTTGCTGAAGTTTATGTTTAAATGGCTTGTGATTTAGTCTTATACATTGCCTTAAATTTTACTTCTTATTTATGATATTTTCTACAATATTTTTATCCTTACTATGAATCTGAGATCACCCCTTTCTATGTTTTATTTTTTCCAGTATGTGATGAAGTATATTTTGATTAACCTACAGGGATAGTCTAATAGATATTATTGTGTTCAATGGGAACACAATAATGTTTTTTTATTTCATGATGTAATGTAAAACATATATATGTATCTAGTACATCCAAGTCTACTAAACTAATTGGTATTTCGAGACATGATCTCTTCTGATCATGCCCATATTATGTAATAATGCACTGACTCTAGGTAACTAGGTTCGGGGCATAACAGTTGGTATCTTAGAAATTTTAGTAAAAACACTAGAAACTAGATTTAGAAAAACTATCATTTGGAAACATTACCCTAAGATATACTTTGATGATTAGTATAGAATAAAATCCTTGAATTTTGTTAATGTACATATTTTTTGAGTTTTCCAAGCAATACATCCATGTCTGGATACGATCAGGTAGTGGCGGATTCGGTCCAGATATACCTAGAAGTGAAAAATATGACAAGGAGTTTCAGGCTTGACCCGAGGTATCTTGGTACAAGACAACGAGGTGTGCTACCTCTTGGTTATGACACTCCTGGGTAAATGCTTAGGATAATTCACATTATCATTACAAACCATTATGTAATACTTATGAGTAAGCACTTACTCAACGAATTTTTTTATTATTGATTATATGCATAAACTATTCAATTTATTTTTGGTATTTAACTTGTTTGGAATTATGTACATTGATTCATAAAGAAATCTAGAAAATGCCACTATTAAGATTGGACCATAGTGGAAGGAATAGAACCATCTAAACACACATAATCCTTGTAGGTATTTCCCTCTTAGTCAAGATAATTACAGTTGAGCTGGTGATGCAACTGCAACTTAACAACTTATTACCATTCTTGGAGAACTCACTCAGGTTATTAATAGTAACCTTACCTATATGGAGAACCCTGATCCAAAATGCGGAGGATCAATGTTAGACCACATCATGATGTAATAACGTCCAACATTAAATAGAACTACAACTATAATTGTAGCTGATAAATGGACTGTTTCATTAAAGAAAATATTTCATGCTTTTGGGAGTAGTGAATTGGAAAACTTTCATGGAAGTTTATCGCCTCATGAGAGATGCAGATCAATGGTTCCCATTAATTAAAAACACAGAGCATGATGAAGAAGTATCAAATATGGACATGAGGGAGTTTTAAAGATATTTTCATGGAGAAATACTTTCTTTATAACCATTGAGATGATATGGAATGGACATTTCTGAGTATGAGGAAAAAAGAGGATGAGAATTTCACAAAGTATGAGGCTAGCTTTGTAAGGTTATCAAAGCCTGTAAAAAATTATATATGATACCCAAGGAGTAGGATAGATCGATTCTTTGTTGAGATAAAACCATTTTCTCATCGAGAATTAGGCTCACAATCCTTCTCATCATACGAGGATATAGTCTCATGTGCTATCAAGACAGAAAAAGAATTATACAAGTCTTATGAAATTAAACCAATGTATGAGAATAATAGATCTACTAAACACTCTAGAAATGGAAATAAGTTGAAGAAGGGAAATGTTAAATTTCCATCCTACAGTAAATGTGGGAAGAAACACCCTAGTATATCCCTGAAGGGAATGGGAGTCTATTAAAATTGTGGTGAAAAAGGGAACCAAGCACATGATTATAATGGTAGGAAAGAGGTTTTCAATGTTTAATGATAAAATTGTAGAGAAATGGGTCATTATGAAAATGAATGTCTGAATCTCCATGGAAACATATCTCAGAAAAGGCCAAAGGAGCTGTTCCAAGCATTAGTGACCACTACGGCTGAGGATAAAGCTCTGGGAGATGTGGTGGCAGGTAATTTAATGGTTTCCTCAAATTTATCCAATGATTTATTTGATTTTGGATTATTGCATTGTTTCATATCTTCCCAGTTTGTTAATAAAATTAGATATTTCCAATTTTATTTAACAAGGGAGTTTTTAGTAAAAACTCTTTATGGAAGTATCATTGCAAAAAAAATTATGAATCAGTTCCCAATAGGGAATATAAACTTGATTTATCTGTTGATCTCATAGTGACAACCGTGATTGAAATTGATATAATCCTTTGAAAGGATTGGCTTTCATACCATTATGAATGAAATTATTGTAAGAAGAAGGAGGTTACAATTTTTGGCGATGATAATAAATACCTTATCTTCATAGTAGAAACATCACCATCTGATTATTATCTAGAAACACCCCCAATAGCTCTACTAAACTCAATTACTGAGAAGGAAGAGAGTGAAATAACTCTGGGTGAAGAATGTAATGTTCAAATATAGAATGTATCAATTTTTCAGGAATATGTTTATGAGTTTCTAGAAGATTTACCTGGACATCCTCCAGAACGAGAAATTGAGTTTTCCAATGATTTAATTCCATGTACAATGCTCATATCGAAGACCCGTTATAGAATGTCCACTATTGAATTAGTGGAACTAAAGATTCAAATAGATGTATTGAGTAATAAATGATTTATTGGCAAGGGTTATTTTTGTAGCAACACCTTAGAAATTTTTCTGTTAGCCCTAATGTTGGGACCACATTGTGGATATGTTGTAATCATTGTCAAGAGGTGTTAATAATTGTCAAAATGAATAAGGAACTCCAATGTGAAAGATTAATGATGGAAGGGAAGATGCCATGAAACTTTTTGTGGATTATTCGCACTGGATTCCACCCTTAGAAAATTATATATGTTCTTAAAAATATAGTGATTGATGCACCGATATTTAAGCTCAATAAACTATATCAAGAATGATAATTATTTAACAACATTGAAGTATCATCATTTTACTAATGATTGAAGTATATTGGAATTGAGAAAATAAAAAGAAAAAGAAAAAAGAATAAGGGGCCAAACATAGAGGTTTCCATGCATATATTATAAAATTTCCATGAATTTTACATAGAAGGATTATTTTTGACTTATGAAAAAATTGGCCAACTCTTGAACCAGCCAGGCAGTGTTTAACCCAATTCTTGTACGGGGCCAATAGTGGTCACCCACACATATGGGGAAGCCATTCTGAGGCTAGGCTTGAGAGTGGTAGTGGGCTGAAGACACACTCCACCATGTGGGGTGGCACAGAGTCACGAGGTCATATCATGGGCATAGAGCATGCCTACAAGGAGTTATAGTATGGGCGTAGATTGCACCTATAGAGAACTAGTATGGGGCGATACCGAGGAGGGAGAGAGAGAATTTTAGTCATTTGATGGATCTCTTTGTTAAATTATGGACTCCCTGAGTCTCTAATTGGATGTGGGAAAACATTCTAAAAATGAATATGTAATCTCAACTGCTCATCTCGTCCTGCATCTCACTCAACTTTCCGATCACCCACAGTAGATGGATCTAATCGTGACCGCTCATCTCATCCATGTCATGCATATATGAATAATGATCATTTTATCAACCATGGTTTGTAGTTCAAACCATGTCATCTTGAACCTCTCACCACCACTCGAAATCACTACTATACATCAGAGTTAGTCAAGAACTTCATCCAAACATTCATGCCCTATCACTTTGAAAATATCATGTTCATTGGTGTGCACTGAATCCAGGCATACACCGTACGATGAACATGAATCTGTAAAAAGTGAATAAGAAGCTTCGGTCTAGGAAAACTCTATTGCCATGGCCATAAGGATCCTTGTGATATTCATGCATATGAATTGTGCACATGATCTTGACACAATGCATGAATATAGGAGCCCATGTTGAACATGAAAGAACCAGTGGTTCTAGGTATATCATCACCCATGGGATTGCAGATTTTCAAAAATACATAAATCTAGAGCATTCAAATTAAACTCCTTACACATTTTCACATGCATTGTGGACACAAAAGAGGATCTCCCATCTCCTATAAGAGGATGATCACAATACGATAATGTTGTTACTCCCACAGACCTTAGAGATTCTATTTGTGAAAAATAGTGCAACTCCCTGTGCACCATTTCATGAAGAGAAACATGGATTCCCATGAATGTTTTTCTCTATGAGGAAGAGTTCCCATGAGTGGTTGATAAGTTATTTGCACTCTCAGTCTACATCAAGAAGTACTGGTACCGTGAACACATGATAGGATTACCGATATTTTAGTGGTGCTTCTCAAATGTCGTGCCATCATGAGCCAATTATTGAGCCTCTGTATATCACTGATCAGTATGAAGAGGCAAATCTATGTAACTCATGAAAATATGAGAGTTGCACATCTTTTTATAATGAACATTAACCATTGCCACCCAAGTTTCATGATGAGAAGAAGAAGATTCCTCATGTTTAAGTACACAATAGATAAGAAGTTTCATGCATTTAGGTTTGAATTAACATATATATATAAACCAAAACAAAAACCCTAACAAAATGCGAGAGATATAAGGAAAAGAAAGAAGATGAAGTGGAGAAGATGTTTTGTGGGTGTGTTCAAGGAACCATACCCAATAGAGTTTTCACACAAGAATTAAGAAGAGGAAGAAGATATTTCATGATTCCATGCATGCACATGCACACATAAATACACTTAAAAGAACAAAAATAAGATTGTGCCCATTTGTAAAGAAGAAGAAGAAAGATAGGGAAGAGAAGGTTCAATCTATATTCCATCTGCATGATGACAATCATTTACAAAAAAAGTAGAATAATAATGAATTTAGATTATTCCAAGTGAGTTGATCCGCATTTTCTGAACATTCACATAGCTATATATGATTCAATCAAAAAATAAGAAGAACATTGAATTTAGTTATTGCAATGAAGAAGAGGTAGTGGTGTTATTTTTTCACTTGAGATGAAGTGAGAGAAAAAGAGAATAATTGTTTGTCTGCTGATTTGTAGGTAATAATGGGAAGAGAAATTAAGTTGATCTAGATCAGAACATATGTTTTGAAGAAGGAAGAACAATGTCTCCATTGGATGTACAAATAACCAGCCATAAAGCTACAAGTTGAACTAATATATCACCAGTCCAGGTAAGATGATTTTTCCCACCCCCCCTTGAATTTATAGGGACTCACACGAACTAGATAATTGTTTTCTTTGTCCACCACTGTAAAATCACATCACTTTATAATAGAGAATCCATGTATTGTTCATCACTATACATGGAAAGGACTATCTTCTCACATTGATTAGTGAACCTAGTAATAATCTCATGGGAATGTTTTTACTGCTTTCTATTATTGCATGCCATAAGGAAAAGATAATAAGATAATCAATATCCTAATAGGTGAAGAGGTACTGGGATAAAATGTTGGAAATTGTTTAAAAATTCCAAAACACTTATTCCCCCCCCCTCAGTGTTAGGTATATCCCCAACTGGTCGTCTCAATTGGTATTGGAGGGTTAGTTTCACCTCTATTGGATTATATATAGTAATTTTATTCTCTTTTTAAGAATATTATTTCTTTCTTGATTTATAAATGAAGTGAAATTTCAGTGAAGATTCATTTGTCTCTGAGAAGAAGAGTATATCTAGCAAGACCATGAAGAACATGAGGATGTAATAAAAGAGAACGTTTAAGAAGAATTCCCTCTTATCTATATAAGATGATGTAGTAGGTTCTCCATATCTAGGTCACATTTAAGACACACTAGAGTGAGGAAGTATTGAGAAGGTGGATCAATTATCCACCAAGAAGATGGAAAACCTTGCTAACTCAACTGATAAATTGGTATGTGATGTTATATTTGAAAAAAAATTGATGATGAAAATTATAGAAGAAGTGGTGATAATAAATCTAAAACATCTCAAGAAATATCATTTCATTGATTAATAATAATTTTCTATGGTATTTCTGAAGAATGGGAATCCCTAGTTTGTGAAGAATTTCAATGAATGTATGAATATATTTTTCAACTAGAATAGGAAACTGATGTTTTGGAAAAATGCTTACAATAAATAATTGTTTAATGTTTAAATATCTCCATATAGCCAGAAGCCTTTGAATCATCAATGAGGGGATTTGATGTATGTTATTCAATGTGGCTCAGAGATGTTAATGAAAAAGAGGGATTCATGAAGACTCTAGAAGACAAGATCCGTAAACTTGAAGATGATCTGAAAACGAGAAATTAATTCGAGGAGTTGTATTTGGTTGAAGAATCCACGATGATCAAGGAACAGTAATATTTATTACAAAAAACATAAAGAGGCATTATTATGAAGATGAAATATTAAAGAAGGCTTGTTAAGAGAAGAAGACTATGATGGAAGATGAGGAAGTCATCCTCAATATGAGATGTATATAATTGGATACTGAGTTGACCAATAATTAGAAGAAACTTATTATGTCACCCCAAAGGAAGGAATCAATTTCTATAAGTACTCAATACCTAGTAGAGGATTATATTTTCAAAATATATCCAATATGTGATAATAATATCATGGCTTCACTCATTGATCTATCACAAGAAGTTGAGAAAGTTAAGGTATCATCCATACCAACTTATATTAATGTTTCAAAATTTTCTTCTTCAAAAAGTGAAGGACAGAAGAAATATTATAAACAAGTATGGATGAAGAAAAATAAGAATAATCCTACAATAATGGATAGGGTGGATACAAGAAATAGTTTGGAATATAGCTCCCCAAAAAAAGCACAACATATAAAGAATAAGATTAAACAACCTTACAAAGTATATGTCAAGAAGTCAATGATTGTTGGTAAATGTTGGGGATGTAATTGATTTAGGCATTGTACACTAGATGTTTGGTACAATATGATAAATGTAAACAGATTTGGAATGTTTGATAACATCTAGGGTTTATGATATAGGTGTGGTCACATTAATCGTGCATGTTCATTTAAAAAGGTACCCAAAGATGATAAGAAAAAAGATCAAAAAAGTTCGCTAAAATGAAGAACATCCATTGGGAGGTAGTCGGGAAAATGTTGAAAAAACTAATTCTCCAATGAATAATCCAAGGAGAAAATCTGAGAAGTCCTTGGATTTTAAATCCAAGATGGTTAAGGGTGGTGTATCCAAAATAACAACTAAGAAGGATGACACTCAGAATAATCCATGTACAAGTTCCAATCATGATGCCTTAGTCCCAAATGATATAATTGTGGTTTGGAAAAAATATTTGGATAGAATGAGAAAAAAGGAAGATGAACATGATAATTCTAGTTCTAAAAACATAATCAATATTCTACATGAATACAATGAAGTTCTATGAGTGAGGTGCAATAGGGCTGGTCACACTGTTAGAAGATTCTATGAATTTACTCCAGCCCAACAAGAGTTAATACAGAAGATCAATGTTGCACCAAGAGATTCTAGAGATTTGATATCCATTGAATAAAGAAGATTCACACACAAATAGATGAAAGAAATATTAATATCCACACAATCATAATCAACATTAAAGGTCAGTTTTGAAAGTGTGATGAATGGAGCATCTGGGCTGAGAAGATCATGTCAACCTTGTTGTTCACATTGATGATGAAAGAATGATCCACCTTATTCCATTAAATATTTTTCTACTTTATGTGTTCTTCTCATATGGGGAATTGAAGGTGAAGCAAGATCCCATGTGGATAACCAAATATTCAATGATGAGAAGTGTTCCCTTGAGGGGGGAGACACATGATGAAGCTGGTAGAATCTTTATCACAATCAGTATCAGCCTCAGTTGGTAAAAAATTCAATCACTCTGAAGATTTTCTGAATATCACGCCATTGGAAAAGGTATGTTATTTCTTAATCTCCCATCATTGGTTACTCCAAATAAATTCCATTCTACATAGGAGGAGTAATAATGTTAAACTGTGACATAAGAAGAGTGAATGTTCCCTAAGTCAACTTATCCTACCAATTGGACTTGAATGTTTTTGATCCTTTTTTTTTGAAAGGAGTGCAAGAGTCTCCGATAAATTAATTCATATAACACTTATTATCGTAAGACTATAATGAAAGTGGAAATCCCTTGAATATAATTACCTGAGTTCTCATATCATGAGGTGTCATGTCCAGTGGGTAATGGAATACTTTGTTATCTACATACAATACTCTTATTTTTTACAATGATAATTTCTCAAGTAAACTTATAGTGGAATGATTGATGGTACATTTCTTATTTATGGAATGTTATCATCTCTAAAATTAACTTTGTATTTCTTGTCAATAAGAAGGAGATAAGTGAAATCAATGTCTAGGGAGATAAATTAGTAATGGTAGAGAGGATATTCTCATTTTGACATAAAATATTTCCTATTAGGATATGTCATAATGTATTGAAATAAAAATACAAAGGGGGGATTGTTGGGACCACTTTTGGGATAAGTTGTATTTGTTATCAACAAGTGTCAATAATGTTCAAAATGGAGAAGTTACTCCAGAGTGAATGGTTATTGATTGTAGTGAATATTCCTGGAGAATTGTTATAGATTCATTATATTGGATGTAACACTTGGGAAATTCTCTATGTTGTTACAAATTAGACAATTGATTCACCAATCATTAAGCTCAATGAAATTGTATCCATAATGATACATAGTTTACAAAATTGAGGTATCATCCTTTTAAGGATGATTTATGTATCATAGAATTGATAATCCAAAAATAAAATGACGAATAAGAATGGGATCAAACTTATAGGTTTCCAATCAGATATTTTAATCTATCCATGCATTTCCCTTAGAATATTTATTTTTGGATTATAAAGATTTTGACCAAATATTGAGATAGCTAGCCAGCCTTCAACTCATGGCTTGTGCAGGACCACTAGGGGTCAACTGCGCCCATGGGGAAGCTATGCCAAGGCTAGGCGTGAGAGAGAAAGTGGTTACAGGTGCGTGCCACTATGAGTGGCATCATAGAGGCATGAGGGAATAACATGGGTGCAGACAACACCTGCAATGAGGGAAAAGGTGGGAGCAGAGAACACATAAATAGAACTGGTATAGAGCAGTACTGTGGATGGGGAGAGAGAATTCAAAGCCACTAATGGAGTGCTTTGATTGATAATGCATAGCCTCACCGCATCTTCAATTCAATGTGGGATAACATTTTTAAAACACTAATGTAATCTCAGCCAATCATCTCATCTTGTATCTTCCTCGATCGTACTATCACCCACAGAAGATGGTTCTAATCATGACCACTCATCTCATCTGCACCACACAGGTATGAATGATAACTGTTCAATCTCCCACAATTTATGACATAACCCCTGTTATCATCAACCTCTCTCTGCCACTTGATGCCACTCCTATACGTTGAAGTTGATCATGAACCACTTCCAAACTATCATACCCTATCACTTTGACGGTGTGATGTTCATTGGAGAGAACTAAAACCATGCATACATCATATGACGATCATTCATGTATTAAATATGGAGAAGAATCTTTGTCCATGGAAAAATAAGTTGTCATATCCACAAGGATCCGTGCAAGATTCATGCATGAGATTCATGCTCTTGAATTGTGTATGTGGTCTGGACTCCATTCATGATTATATGAGCCCACAATAAAGAGGAAACAACCTGGGGATCCCGAAATATCTTGACCCACAGCTTTAATGATTTTCCAAATGCTGGAAATTATGAGAATTCAAACTGTGATCCCCACGGCTTCTCACAATGATTTTGGATGCATAATAGGATCTCCCCTCGCCAATAAAAGTGGGATCCCAAGATGAGAAGTGTTTCGACTCCCACATACCTGAGAGCTTCTATTTTCGAAATATAGAGAAACTCCATGTGCCCCATTTTGCAAAGAGAAACCAGAAGACCCATGAGCTATCTTCTCTACATGTAAGTGTTCATGAGAGTGGTTTATAAGTGATTTTCACTCTCATTCCTCTTCACAATGAACAGGTACCCAGGAACAATCAATATGTTTTCTAAAACCCTAATTGTTCATTGCAAAAGACATTCCGTCATGATCCAGGGATTGAGTCTCTGTCTCTCATTGTGATGTGCAAAGAGGCAAATCTATGCATCTCATGACCAAAGGAGAGCCAAACATCCTTTTATGGAGATCATTACTCATGGCCACCCTTGTTTCACGAGGAGGAGATGAAACATCTTCATGTTAATGTTATAATAGGATTATAAGTTTCACCCATTCGGTATTGATGAATCATATACACATAAACCCAAAAAAACACCCTAACTAAGAGAAAGTGAAAAACAAAACTAAATAAGACTAAGAGGAGAAGAGGTAATGTGTGTGTTTGTTCATGGAACCATATCCATTACAATTGTATCACAAGAGAGAATAGGAGGAGGAGGATAAGATTTCATACTTGCATGTATGAACATGAACATGAGAAGACACATAAAAGAACCAATATAAGTGTGTTCACATGTGTAAAAAAGAAGAATAATGATATGGAAGATAAGGATCAACCAATATGTCATATCAATGATCACATGAATTTATGATAAAATGAGAGGAATATTTCATTCATATGATTCCAATTGAGTCAATCAACATTTCTAGAACATTCACAATGATGTATGTGATTCAAGACAACAATGAACAAGAACATTTCATTCTGTTGTTACACTAAAGAAGAGGTATTGCATGTTGGTTTTTCACTTGAATATAAGAGAGAGAAGAAGATAAGAATTACTTGCCTACTAATTCAACCGCAATCAAGTGAAGATCACTAATGTAGATCATGAGAAGAACCTACCTTTTGAAGAAGGAAGAATACTATCACCATATGTAGTATAAAAACCAGTAAGGAACCTTAATGTTGGACTATTCTATAAACACTTTGGGTAAGAGGACTGTTTCCCACCCCCTCCAATATGTAGGGACTCACCCTGACTAGAGAATGGTTTTACTTGACAACCACTGTAAAACATAATCTTTTTATAGTGAAGAATTATGCACTGTTCATAATCATACATGGTAAGGACTACCTACTCACATTGAGTAGTGATCCACGTATTAATATTGGGTGCAGGTTTTTACTTTTTTTATTATTGCATGTGACTAGGAAAAGAAAATAAGATAATCAAGATCCTAACAGATCTGGATGTATGTGGATAAAAAGATAGAACTGGTTTAAAAATACCACAACACTGATTCACCCCCCCTCTCAGTGTTAGGTATATCCCAAACTAGTTCACTCACATACCTTTTTTCCATACAAAAAAAACGAAGATATATACTCTAAAATATCTCATTTTATGTTGTCCTATAAGAAATGACTTTTCATATCTCCATACAACTTCATACATCCAAGATGATAAGAGAATGATGAATTACGAGCTTCATCCAATGGAAACATACTCAATTAAATAATAACAGGGACACATACATTGTTACTCACTCTAATAAATACATAAAAATCAAGGTTGAAACCAGAATCATTTATCATTTTCATCTACATTTCCACATATTCTCTATGTGTTATGATAATCATCACATGGATGTATCATTGAATATTCATCTATGAAATATAAGACTCTACACATTCCACATGATTTCAATATCCATATTTCAAAAATTCATAGGTATTGGATATATCATAATCCTCATCATGAAAAAACCATAATGGACCTTCTAACTCTGAGCATCATCCACCATATTTTCTTTTCTAGGGTAAATTTTTTTAGGTAGTCATAATATTTATTCAACTCCAACCATCTCCTTTGGACCATATTCAACTATTTTTTGTGATATAATACTAAAAACATTTATGATCCATTAATACATTACACCATTACCCATTAAAAATAATACCTTGATATTTTCAATTTTTAGTCTCTCACAATCTATTTGAGATAAGTAATCACCTTGAATAGGACGTAAGACCAATAAAATGGATGAAACATACATAGGAAGTTCATGAAAATCCTTATATCAATTTATGATCATAGATTGATTCAATGTATCAAATATGAGTTCCATATTCTATAAATTTATTAGGGATCTATGTTGTTATATCTAATCAATGATCATAATCTTATAAAATTACATTAAAGAAATAATGCAATCCTTTTCATATGGAACATGAAAACAAACATTAACATGAAATCCCCAACTCTGATGGGAGGAATAAATATGAATTAATAATAATGATCCACATAAAGTTTTGAAATATTGTACAATCTCACTTTTTCTAGGAGTTAGTCCATTACTTAGGGAATTAACTCCGATAATTCCAATGTTCCACACACATAAGATATTAAAATATAAATTTCACATTTGGAAAAATTGATTATCTGTCATTAAAATATCTATTTTTCTCAATAATTATTTTTTTTATTCCCTAATTTTCAGTGCAGAATACATCTTCTCATTCATTTTATAAATTTTTTAGGTGCTTCCTCCCAAATTTATAACATGTAAGAATTTGAATCTTCTTTCCTCCATGGTCGTCATCAACTAAACTCACATAAACCTCAATATCTCTCTTGTTATATGTGTTCAGAAACTCCCCCAATTTGAGATTGATAATCATATATTGAGACAAATGGTTTCACATAATCATAAGGCTTCACATTACAACTATTATTTCATTTGGTTTCTCGTATAGACCATCATTTCATTGGTAATCACATCCATTGTTCATATGGATCTTTTTGGGGTTTTCCTTTGACTAAAACAAAAAAAAATTGTATGAGTATAAAACCTAAATAATTAGAGTGAAAATTATCATGATTATGAGAATTAATCAAATATTTTTATAAATTATATCTCTTTTTTTATCTCATGATACATTATGTTCATCACAAGCCACTATGGATTATTGATTATTTTCATTGGTTTTATCCTCTCATTCATCATAATGGGTAATAAAGTGAATGTGAATTAGAAAAATAATTTCTCATAGGACATTATAGCATGGTGTGATTTTTTAGGCCTACACATCATGGACTAGTGAAAATAAATTTAATAACCAATCCACCCCATTTTTGGGTTTCATCCATTAGTGCTTCTATTACGCAGTCATATCCACCTTCCAAAAACTATACAATGATTTATTTTATATGAAAACCACATTCATTTGTTTACCAAATCATAGTACATTTCCATATACAAATTCTTATTCTAAGGGTTATCATTAATTATTTGCAATAAATATATCCATAGAATAATTAAACCCTACTATGAGACCAACTAATGTCACCCAATTATAACTTACATAAATATAAAATCAATGTGATTAATATTCAATATGTATCACAATTATAAACACCCATGAATAAAAAAGGTTATGTTTCTTGGAGACCAGATACATAATCATTTTATTTAGAAACAATCTTCAACATCTATCACAAATAGTATCCATGTTTGTACCCCTTATAGAGATATCATTCATAAATCCTTCTATAGAAACGTAGTGAATGAAAAAAATGAAATGGTGCATTCCAATTTTCATTAAGGGTGAATAAGGGAGATTTCAATCATTAGTGAATATAAGATTATCGTAAGGGTATAAAAACATAATCAGGTGATTGATATAAATGTAAAATATTATTACCAAAAAATTTGTTGTTTGTTTAATCCAAAATAATTTCTTATCCAGAAGCATAAAAAATATGGATGTCAAAGAATAAATCATCATAAAAGATTCATGTCATAGGCATGTTGCGTCATATAAATATGAAATCATATGTTTTTTAATATATATAATTTTATCGTTTTCTATGCATTATATTTGTTGAATATCTTGAATAAATCATACGTATACATAAAATTGTGAACATAACTATTTGAAATCATGTGCATAAATATTTTTGAGATAATTGGTATTGGAAATCATACTCATGCATAAATATTTTCACATAGACTTTAATAATAATGTCCATAATTATCATTGTCTTCTCATGTGATATATTTATCACATTACCTAGTGTATTTAAGGGATATATAATTCCAGACCCACTAATTAGATAATTAAATCCATAAATATTTGTTCTGAAATATGAAAAAACATAAATCATATCCTCATTTAGTAACCCATGAAAAATAATATGATTTGACACACATTACATCATTTTAACTTAACTTAAGTAACTTGTGGGAAATTAATAAGTTTTATATAATCATCCATAAATCACCATAAGTCATGTAGATAACAAAAGTGGATGAAATCGTAAAATCATATCCCCAGTAAATTAAGAAAAATAATATATTTATTTTAATATAGGTGAAAAATACATTTAAGTGATCCTTTCAACATTTATTTTAAAATGAGTAAAATAATATCTTCTCAAAGTATCATTGAAATAAAACAGATATTTTGTTCCTCTTTTTTTTAATAAATATGGATCTGTGCTAAATGTTCTGATAAATATAATATAATATTTAGAAAATGATTTTATTTTAAAATATTCCTGGATAATTTTAAATCTTTATTCCACGAAAATAATTGTCATGAAATCTAAATAATCCATTCATATTGTAAATGAAAACATAAATAATTATTTTTCATTTTTTGGTAAAAATTCATAAATAACCAGCTTAAAAAAACATAGTGAAAGTTATTTTCTAACCCTGTTAAAATATTAAAAAATTGTTAAAAATAAATTTATATAATCAATTATCATTAAAAAATAACATTCTAGTAATAATGTTCAAGAATGGTGATATGAAATACAAATTATTTCATCAAACATTGAAATACGGAATAAATTTTATTAAAAATACTTTCATGATCATTATAAGTTGAAAAGAGTGAAATTGGATTAATATATAAAAATCGCATGAATAACTAGAGGAAAAGAAAATATATAGGATTTAGATGAAAACGATCATATAATTTATATCAAACGAATTTCAACATAAATTATTCCAAAATGAAATGAGATTATTACATAAAATCTCACAACTTCAAAAATGTATGAATCATGACAACTAAGAAAGCAATAACCACAAATGAGACTTTAAATAAAATTAATATAAATATATTCATGATATATTATATCAAATGGTTAGTATGTAAATTAAATGGATGAAACATGATCTTAATATATATAATGTCTCATAGAAACAAATGAGGAGATAAACACTTACCTTAATTATCATATTACTTCGTACGCATTCAAATCACAACTGCATTGAGAGAACACATTTTTATTACACATTAATCCATATTATAATGGTATTAGGAAATGAAAATACACTCTATAATTTATGGAATTAATATAATAAATGATTTTTATGGGATTTATTGAGATAATTGGCACAATAGGTTTCTAGAATATACGAGAAGTGCTGCCCTCGTATTAATTAGGGAGTGGAACTCCGGAAATTATTCAAGGTATTAAATTAACACAATGTCTAATTCTTAGTGATGGGGAACCAAAGAACCCAAAATTAATATATAAAATGTGATGGGGTCTATAATCTTGAATAATCAAATATTTAAATTTATGGAATGATTTTATGCCATATCACCTTATTAATCCCCTTTAAACATTATATAAGCTTAATTGCGATAACTAAAATTTCATACTATGATAAAAAATAAAAATAATAAAATGGGCCATATAAATTAATTTTATAATATAATTCAAAATTTGGAATCCATTTTCTTAGGTTCAAAATCCAATGTTAGAATCAAATATATTTAATATGATTAGGAATCATATATGAGAACAATTTCTTAGTAAATGATCAATTTATATATAAAAATAATTTGACCTAGAAGTAATATATGAAGTATATTTACATAAATTAATTTGATTAAATAATAAAAAAGTATGGTTTCTAGGCTTTTGGATCATGCCCAACCTGAATGGAACCATCCAACCATACCATAAAGTGAAAAGATCAAAAAAATGTTTTTAATTTGAATAAAATATAATCAACGTTTATGAAATATAAGAATGGGTTCCCCAAATTCTAAATAATTTTTAAAAACACGCTATATAACTCCTTAAACATATTTATTGCTCATGAACAAATTTTAAAATAGAAAAAAGACAGCTTTTATAGAGATTTTAATGACATGCCCACAGTTTTTCTGGTTTTTCCCTTTCCAATGTTAAAAATCATTACCATGTTGACTATTCAAGATGTCTAAAAAATGATATATTTACAAAATTGGAAACTCTTGGTTCTATATTTTTAATCACTTTTTCATGAATAAATTTATTTCACTGAACGAAATAAAATGTAATATAAATTGATAAAACACAAAGAAAATAGCTTTAAAAAATGGTCTTTTAGTATAAAATTGAATTTTTTCTTATTAATTTGCATGTAAAACCCATTTTTTAATTTGAAAATATTTTATTGAATATATTATATTTAAATTCATTTATAATCATTCATATAATTGTATTTATTTACTTTATTATGATAAACACACATTATGCATATAAAAATAATTTTCTAAAATATATTTCATTTACATTAAAATGATTTTATATTAATTTAAAAGAAATTGATAATGTATTCATGTTATACATAAATAAAAAATATTTTTTCATTATTTATGTTGTCTTACTCATAGCCAATAATTAAATGTATTGGAAATAAAATCAACACTAAATAGTAATACCTTAATGATATATCGTGATTCATTTAACCTTTATGTTGCGTGTAAAGAAATATATTAAAGAAATAAAATATACATAATGTGATAAATATCATTAAATATATTTTTGTAACATTCTAACCCATTATATAAATTTCTCCCTTGAATTTCAATAACTCTGAAAAAACTAGTGATACTTCTGCCTCTTTACACACTTGTGTTCCAATGTATCTTTTTCAAATTTTTGGTTCAACCAGAAAACATTCACTAGGAAAGTTGTCTTATGTTTTATAAAGTTATATCTATAATTCATAATCTACAACCATTATTTAACAAAACAAATATATTTATTTAATGGTAAAAATAATTACTTTAATACATGTGAATTATTAGGTATGCACTTCCTTAAAAGAGATATACATAAAATATCATCAACTTCAGATAGATTCTATATAAATGAAAAGAGTAAAAAATTTCTCCATATCACCAATAATTTATAAAGAAACAATATACCTAAGAATCATATTTCCCTTATTTCCAAATATCATAACATTATTCCATGGAGATCACCATATGAATTCATCATCACCAACATTGATCTCCAAATCAAATTATTGAATGTCAACATAATATTTTTGTCGAATATGATCTTCCATGAGGTGTTTCTAAATGTATCTAACCATATTTATCATTAATTTAGATTTTTAGGTCAAAATAACTTTCCTTCTTTGACTTTATCCAAACCCATTGGATTTATGAAATTCTTTTTACAGTAGGATTCATAAGGATCCATATTAATACCCAAGTGAAAATATTCATTATAGGAAATATCTATATGATGAAGACATTGATCTCAATCACATTTTAAAACCTGATGTTATTAATATTTTCATAACTTTTTAATATATTCCCTTTACTGATTTTATATGAAATGTTCAAAACTTGTGTGAAAAATTAATGTTTAAATATGAAATATAATTTTAGAGGACTATTTGAATTTATCCTGATTATTGTTTGATTAATGTTTTAATAATAAATCTCACCCTTGTTATATAAATTGTATGATTTTTTTTTACTACTCCTAATTCAATATACACCATTTCATTAGAAGGGAACATGGACAAATTCATCCATTTTGAGGGTCATATTGTCCACACAAAAAGGCCCAAATAATAAGTAAAAAACGAGACTATCCATGAAGATAGAAATAATTAGATATCTCTAGATATCCAAATCCGTTAATTCTAATCCAATGAACTTTGGACAGTTATATTAATCTTGGATAAAAATTTCCGGACCCAAATACTAAGACAAGGGGCCCAACAGATTAATTTAACCTCAGCAAACCATTCTGGTCAAGAATTAAAATCAGTACAGTATTCATGACATGTCTCTGGATCTAGACATCCAATATATCTAAGATTTGGCAGTGTGAAAGAAACTATATTTTTGGAAAACTTTTTTAAAGAAATTTTGGTATTTGAAGTCAGCTTACTATTGATAAACCCATTAACATTTTGGCCTTATAAAGTTTTTTGATTGAAATAGACATATTAAAATTGTTGAATCCAACCGCTATAAAGTTGGATAAAGAAGACCAATGGACACAATATTTTGAGGGATGACATTAAAGATCATCATATACAACTTTATAGAATATATCATATCGATATCCATTTATTTGAATGGCCAAATGGGCGATATAATTGTTGGGGAAAATTTGGAATGAAAATTTTCCACCTCCTTAGGATATAAATGAATCCCCTCCTCTCTTTTCCAATGTGTTGGATTTTAAGAAGATAGAATCATATATTGGCACATCCCAAACCATTCCAGAGGCTTTGGAGGACCTTCCATATTAACGTTTTCAATTGAGAGTCCTTTCCTCCTCTCTTTTCCAATGTGTTGGATTTTAAGAAGATAGAATCATATATTGGCACATCCCAAACCATTCCAGAGGCTTTGGAGGACCTTCCATATTAACGTTTTCAATTGAGAGTCCTTTCCTCCTCTCTTTGTTGTAGATTACTTTTGTGTTCATCATTGTTGTAATATTGTAAGTCTTTTTTGTAATTCTGTTTTAATACATGTTTCTTCTTAAATATCTCTTATTCTAATCCACCATATAATTTTTAATATTATTTTTTAAATAGTTTAAATCAAGTGAAAAAACATTCTTTTGTTTTTCGTCATCATTCAATCTAAAGTCACTATTTAATTCCTTTCACTATTAGTGTGTGTGTTCGACGCACCACCCTTTTCTTATCCCTTTATTTTTCATATTTTCATAATT
The DNA here is from genome assembly GCA_963277665.1 of Viscum album. Taxonomy (NCBI): domain Eukaryota; kingdom Viridiplantae; phylum Streptophyta; class Magnoliopsida; order Santalales; family Viscaceae; genus Viscum; species Viscum album. Next base: position 554,812,694 of record OY728134.1, read on the forward strand.
TATCATCATAATAATTATATCCTTATTTCTAATAATTTCAATGTCTGATAAAATATATCATTGGGGTGTGTTATTATTTCGTGATGTTTATAGATTTAGAGCTTTTTCTCGATGAGTATTCTTTAATTTATCATAGTGTATGTTAGACTTAACGTGTAATGAATTAAGGACTTTCTTTGTTTAAAGTGTGGTTTCCATAGATTATTGGAAACGTAAATACAATAGAATCAACAAGCTATGATGGATATTAGAACCCTAAGTTAATTTAAGGCTTGTATTGAATCCTTAACAATAAGTAAATACAATCAATATTATCTTGTGAAGTGGGAGTTAATTTAAATGCAATATAAATCAATGATCAAGGATATAAAATGATTTAATCCATAAAAATGAACTCACCCCAAGATTTATAAAATTTTTAAATAAAAAAACAATCATTAATCACTTCATTTAAGAACTGTAAACAAACTCCATGATAAAAATTCAATTAAATAAAAACAATCGACTATTAAAAATTATCAACATTGAGGATTCAACCAGAGTGCTTTTATACACATTAGAAGAGCATCAGAACATTGAATGGTCGATATAAGAAAATCATCTATGCTTTCAAATTATTTTGTTACTGGGAATGGTGTGAATAATTTGTCACTAGTTTTTTTTTACGGTAAAAAAAATATAAAAATTTTGAAAAAAAACACAAAGAAAAACCCGCCTACCTCTTTCTTCCAAAAATCACTCTGAATGCCCCATAGCCTCCCAAAAAATCACTCAGAGTTGTTTGACCGTAGAACTGATCAATCAGTTCTCCAAATTAAGTAGAACATAATAGATAATGAACTTATTCAAGATCAGTCCTCATCCAACCAGTTGAATTAAAAATGGCCAATCTTATGGAATAATCACTTAATGATCTTGTTTCCCCCGATATGAATTTCCAATATCTTGGTATTCAATATCCAAACATAGTGGCTGAATTTGAACTCAAAGTCGTTTTGATTCATCTTATACTTGATTTCAATGGGCTAGAAGGTGAGGATTTACATTTCCACGTTAATGAGTTCCAAGTGGTGTGCTCTATCATGAAGCCACGAGAGGTTTCTGATTAACAAATAAAACTCCAAGCATTCCCTTTCTTCCTAGATGACACTTCTAAGTAATGGATTTACTACCTCCCTCCAGGTTCCATAACCACATGGAATGACATGAAGTGACTCTTCTTATATAAATTATTTCTTTCTTCTCATGTTGCATATATCCGAAAGGAAATAAGTGGTATCCATCAATTCCCAAATGAATCACTCCATGAGTACAATGAGAGGTTCAAAAAGCTTATTGAAACCTTCTCACACCACTAAATACCAATCTAGCTCTTGATCCAATATTTCTATGAGGGGTTATTAGCTATGGATAGAACCCTCATTGATGATGCATGTGGTGGTACTCTTTTCGATAATACTCTGGGAGCTGCAAGAGATTTCATAAGCACTGTGGCTATAAACACACAACAATTCCATACTAAAGAAGATGATCATGTAAAACAAGTCCAAGAAAATCAATCCATAGAGCCAAACAAGATGACATAGTGGATGAGTGAACTTACAGGACTTGTGAGACAACTAGTAGTGGCTACCGAAGCCCCAACATCATCTTCTCCACAATTTTATTCCCTGGAACTATCAAGAACTATAGAATCCGTATCTCCCCATCTCATCCAACTAACACATTTCCACAACTTAAATAGGATCAATCTGATTTATCTAGGCCATTGGAGATCAATATTCCAAATGTGTAGCCGAACCGCAACCCTCAACAATCAGTTCCATTTGATATAAACTTCATCCAACCCCATTCTGAGCCCTTCTCTTATACATATAACCCTAACTTGAGATATGGTAATCTTATTTTTTGTACCCCTCAATGCCCTCATCAAAACCCAAACCAATTAAAATATGGTAAAGGAGTTGGTAACTTTCAATAACCTTAACCATTAGATCCTCAAACTCAAAGGATCAATCCTCCTCTTCTATAAGGCCCATGCATTAAACATTACATAATCTTGATTAATTTAATAATTCACATTGAGGATCTTTTCACATTTTTATTTTTACAGAATTAGGCCATAACTATTACATTACATCTCAAAAATTACAATGTAGACACTTTTAATTAGTTTCCATTTTTTATAAAATAAAAACTCTTTGAAAAATAGAGTCATGTCTAGTTTATTATTTTAGGAAACATGACATTTCATTGATCCCATCCTTAACCATATTCCAATTTATGTCTTGTGAAAAAACATTTCAAAATATTATGATGAGCATAAAAAGTTCAGTAAGAGATTTGCAATGAAGGAAAACTGTTATTTTTTCTAAGTAACAAATAAACCATGAATACCTTATCATATGTAATACATTTCACCTTTATGAATTAGTAAATATTTTTCACTAAATAAAATAACATTTCTTACCATTTTGTAACAAAAATATTACCACAAAACCCATATAAATAATAGATAACCTATAAAGGTAACTTGGGACTTAAACATACTTAAATGGAATAACCATATGGTCGACTTCAACACCTATCACTAAATGGAATATCCATACGGATGACTTCCAAACCCAATGCATTGGAGGTTATAAATTAACCATCAATCCGGGTTTATCACAACACCACCCATTATTTGGTTTATCATGTAACCACATGTCAAATGTCCAAGTACCATTATAAAATCGTAAGACATAAAATATTGTAAATATAAATATTTCACTAATAACATTTCATTTTAAAAAAACTAAATCATGTAAAGATAAAAAAATAATTAATAGCTTTAAAATACCATATTCAATATCAAAAATCCCAAAAAACTGAATAATGGTTTTCTTTTTCATTTTAAAAACATTAAGGCTTATAGAGGAAGCCAACTGACGATTACTACAGGTGAGAGGACATTGTCCCTACAAATGTTAAAAACATTATTTTTTTTCATTTAGTAAAATGATTCATATAAAAAATATTCCATTTGAATGAAATTAAAAATTCAATTGTTTTTATACACCATATAAAATAAAGTCATGTATAATGAAAAATATTCCTCAATGGAAGGATATTGAGAAAAAGTCACAAACCTTGTGTCCGACTAGACATGTTCATTTTTTAATCTCCTCAATAATAAACTATAGTTAATTTCTTCTTGTTATATAATATTTTAAGCTTATTATTCCTTTTATCTCACATATTAAAATTTTGTAAACATTACAAGTTTATTTATGTTAATAACGGTTGTTTTGTTGATATTTGTTACTTGGGTCAAAAATAAACCTCTTCTAATTACATGGTGTCCATGTGGTAAAAATTCCATTATCATAAGAATGTTATTAATGATTTAGATGTCACATATATCATACATATCCAATATATATATAGATTTATTTAGAATAGTACATAACATTTGGAGATAATAAATGAAATGCACCATTCATGTAGGCGGTAAGCCATACATACACATGAAGCTACTTTAATTTCTATTTCGTATTTTAATGGAATGTAACCCTAAGGATACATAGTTTTATCATAATTACAATATAATATCATATTTTATATATGTTACGTATGTTCATTAACACCATCCTTTATATTTCTCTTGTATTGCATGAATGAGTCATATCACTTTGAGGGGGTGGTAGTCTACATTTCCTCAAATGAAATTATCACGTTTACCCATAATGGAAACCATAATGTTATGATATAAATGAAATATAAATAATCAAAGAGACAATATAAATATAATATATATTACATATAAATATAGTTCCATCATAATTTCTACTATTAGAGATTGTTGGAGATAAATGAGCAATCACCCTTTTGTGATGTAGTAGTTCACCGCCCACAGAAACAATATGTTCTATACCCATTAGATGGATTTGTGTATATTCTTAGTTCGAATAATTATTATAAAAAAATCTTAGTATATTTAGGATACTGTTTTTTCTATAAAATAATGGAATGAAAAGATTTTATTGGGTTGTAAAAGAAAAATAAAACGAAAGAAATTAAGAGAAGACGTTACCGTTAAATCGGGTAACTCCATTTTCTTTGAACCATAATGATTTCCTTAAGGGACTTCTTCCTAATGTAAGGATCCTAGGTAGAATATAAGGATGTAGGGAGAATTATTGGGTAGATTTTGGATAATCAAAGGGGCTTGAGAAATTTTAGGAATAGGTTAAAAGTGAGGCCTTTTTATAAGGGGGGAGGGTCTCTTTAAGAATGATTGAAAATATTATATTATTGTAAAATGATTTCAGTTTCTAATGTTCCAAACCTCATTAAATTAGAAGATAAGATGAATAATGTTCTAAATAAAATATTTCAATAAGAATTGTACTTGATTTTGATATTGTTTAAAATTTTATAATCGTGTTTATTAAAATCATTCATTAATGTGGTAAACACGACATCCTTATTGTTTCATTAATGTTATTATTTGTTTGACGTATAAAAAATTATAAAACAAACACTATGAAGTAGGAAATATTTTTAAATTTCTAATTAATATTTATTGTCGAAGAGATAACTTATATAACCCAATTAAAAAAATTACTTACTAAAATATATATTTTTAATTTATTTTTGTCATTACATTAAATTAATTAATATAAATTGTCATTATTACTCATAAGTGGATCCATGGGGTCTAAAAATCAGCATATGATTTCTCATGATCATAAATTTGTCATCCAATAGAATTAGGACATATGTTAGGGTAATTTAGTGTTATTATAATATTATTTTTACCTTGCATTACCGTATTTTCCTTTAACCGCGGTAAATAAAAGTCAAATGTTACAATTCAAAAAAAATATTTTCATATTATTGAACCACATTTTACTATCTAATATCAACCATATATGTCACATTTTCTAAATTCAATTAACATAAGTGGTAAATGAATGAAAAATTTGGCTTTTAACTGCTACTCAGTTATTTCACTATTCATCAAAATTGAAGGTTTTCAAAAAAATACCAAATATTCAGCCAAAGATATATTTAATATTCCAAATTTCAAAAAGATATCTATTTTAACAAATCAAAAACTTATAATTGGAATTAATTAATTTATTATTAATTCCCATTTTTAAAACAAAAAGTGTTTTTTTAAGAAATAATAAATATCAAAAGACTGACACTTGTTTATATCCAATTTCAATGTGAAATTACTTCCAATGACCAACATTGGATTAAATGGTAAAAATAAAATATAATTATACTTTAAAACCAATTAAAAATATAATCTATCCATATATATAAATTATATTAAAAATTAGTTTTGTATTAAAATACAATATTTTTCACAATTCATTAAAAATAAATTTTATCAGAAAAATACCAAAAATTTAGCCAAAGTAAATTTTGATATCTCAATTCTAAAGAAAAATTTTATTTTGTCAGATAAGACATATAAATGTTTCAAAAACTATACTTAATGATGGTTCTCCATCATAAGGTGGTAAATCGACCTTTTAATGAATATTAGGTTATTTATGCTTAAAATTAGATTCATTCGCATTTTAATCCTCTATATTTTATTGGATAAATGTAAAAACATTTAACAAACATGTATAATAATATTGTAGTTGTTATGTTCATTCCCTATATTATAATGGCTATGCGTTAACTATCATTTAAAATAATATTATATCATTATTTTTCAGTATGATCTAACATCGTGTGCAGCTTAAGATTTCAAAAAAACTTGTTGTTCTGTATCGGGTTTGGTATTGAACATAGTGTACCGTTTAAATTTAAATTAATATTTAAATGAAAAAAATGAAAATTTATTTTTCTTCAATTACCTACGATCTTACATCTTCCTCCTCCATGATTCCACTATCCTAGTGAGCCTTCCCAATTCCAAAACCAATACAATCGCTTTCCCAAGAACCAAAATCAAGGTAATAAAAATTCGGGACTAGACACTTCTTCCAAGAAAATGTTGGAAGGTGAAGTGGAATATCTGGCCTCATTCACCCATTCTAGCCTTAATAACATTGAAACCCTAATTGGTCAACATGCATACCACCTGATCCAGCAACAACAATCAAATTCTTCCCAACTCCTAACACATACATTACCCAACCCCAAGGGTAATGTAAGTGCAATTGCACTTAGATTGGGGAAGAAAATAGAAATTTCTCAAGATAAGTCCTTCAACCCCCTTTCATTGTTGACCTAGAAAATGAAAAGAAAAATAAACATGAAAAGGAATCCGAATCCATTCTCTCTCCTCCTTCTATTCTACAAAGGGACCAATTAATTTTCCACAAGCCGTTTCTAAGCAAAAGAACTCCTTTGAACCCGATCATGAAATGCTCGACATGATTAGAAGTGTTGAAATAAACATACACCTCTTAGATTCCATTATAAAAATCCATTATTATTTATTGTATCTTAAGGAAATTTGCACCCACAAGAGGATACTTAGAACCATTCAAATTGGTTCCACCCAGCAGTTTATTCCCATAAAGTGCAAAGATCCATGGACAATTACGGTTTCAAGACAAATTGGATGTTCCAACTTCGATGATGAAGTCATAGAACTAGGAGCCTTAATTAATGTCATGTCTAATTAAATCTTCTCCATTCTTGGTCTTGGTCCATTACACCCAAAAATTGTTTTCATTCAATTGGAAAATCGAATAACTGCTAGTCCTGAGGGTATAATCGGGGATGTCCATGTTCATGTGAATGATCTTATCATCCTTGTTGATTTCTAGGTCCTTGACATGGATGGTGAAATTAACTCTTCTCAATCACCCCTAATTCATGGAAGAACATTCCTCATAACTGCTATAAAAAAGAATAATCTCCATTCAGGAATCTTATCCATGGAATTTGGGGTCCAACGGGTCTTGTTCAACATTTTCCAAGCCATGTGAAAGACATCAAAGGATCACTCTGCATTCTCAATTCATGCATTTTAGGACACATCAGAGAATCAATTGAACCCCATTTCATCGTGTTCATAATGTTCTAATGAGAAATTATCTTGTGAAATTTTCACCATGATTAACCATGTTTTAAATGGTGAAGTTTATGTTGACCTCTTATTCAAAGACTCCACCAATCTAGGGTAACATTAAAACTCTTTTGTATCCCACATCAACTTTGATCTCTACTTTTCCACCTTGGAATGTATTAAGGAAAATAAATCTAAAGCAACGGAAATCCCTTCCTCCATTATTTAGTTCTCTATCCCCCAAATGAATGATGAGACTGATCTGAAACCTCTTCCTAACCACCATAAATATGCATTCCTTTTCCACGATCACTTTTATCATGTCATTATACCTGCTTCACATACTAAAAATGAGGAGTCTGAACTTGATCAGGTGTAAAAGGAAAACAATAATGCCTTATGTTGGACCCTAGATGACACAAAAGGAATCAACCATACCCTTTTCATGCATCACATCCATCATGAAGAACCATCCAAACCAATTAGACAATGACAGAGAAGTCTCAATCCACTCATACATGAGGTAGTTAGGGAAGAGATCACCAAGATTCTTCAAGCTGGTATTATCTACCCAATTTCACATAGTGAATGGGTTAGTATAATTCAATTTTTTCCTAAGGGTGGGATAACAGTTTTCACAAATGAACACGGAGAGGTACTCACAACTCGAGTGAAGAACAAATGGTATGTGTTCATCGACTATAGGAAATTAAATTTTGAAATAAGAAAAGATCACTAACCTCATCCATTCCATGATCAACTTCTAGAACGATTATCCGAAAAGATACTATATTGCTTTTTTTGATGGATACACCAACTACTTCTAAATCACAATCGCACCTCAGTACCAAGAAAAGTCTAATTTCACATGCCCCTTTGGAATATATGAAATTATTAGAATACCTTTTTTCCTTTGTAATGCTCCTGCAACATTCGTGGGGTGTATAATGAGTATCTTTTCTGAATTCATTGAACTATGCATGGAAGTCGTCATGCATGACATTACCATTTAGGGTGATTCATTTGAATCATGCTTTCATTCACTATCTCTTGTCTTTCAAAAGTGTGTAAAGTGTATCCTTATGTTAGATTTTAAAAAACATCACTTCATGGATGAAAATGATATTGTTATTGGGAACATTGATTCAAAATAGGTAATTGAAGTTGATCCTTTCAAAACTGATGTGATCCAAGCACTTCCTAAACCCACAAATATTTTAGACATCTATTCATTCCACGGTCATTCAGGTTTCTATGAAAGATTCAACCATATCATCAGTATAATTTCCCTCCCACTCACTTGGTTTCTCCAAAATGACATCACTTTCCATTTTGATTACGTTTTCCAGAGCGCCTTCCTTGAACTCAAAACTACTCTTACATCTTCCTCGATATTCCAACCCCTATATTGGTTCCCACCGTTTTATTTGATGTGTGAGGCTTCTAATAGAGCCGTTGAGGATGTTCTTGGTCAAAGAAGAGAATCAATTCCTCATGTCATCTATTTTACCTCAAAAACATTCGATGAAACTCAATCTCACTACACTATGACAGAAAAGGAATATTTTGCAGTGGTTTTCTCCATAAATTAATTCCTTCCCTATCTCTTTGGTGTAAAAATCATTATCTTCACATACCATTCTACAATATTGTTCCTACTCATGAAAGGTGATTCTGATCTGAGCTTAATAAGAGGGATCCTAATGCTCCAAGAGTTTGACCTTGAAATCAATGATAGCCCTAGAAAAGAAAACCATGTGGTAGATCTACTGAGTAGAATTTCTAATTCTTCTCTTTCAGAAATCATTGATCATAAATTCCCCATTATTAACCATTCATCTCTCTCCAAAAATAACATGGTATTCCATAATTGTAAATTACATGGTTTTTGGTGTTTTCCAAGAAAAAGTTTCAGAAGAACAAAAAATGAAGTAGAAAGTGATTGAATATTATATGTTTTGAAATAATATAAACTATGGAATACTAAAGATGACATGGTAATAAAAATATGTGTCGATGAAGATTAACATTCCTCTATCATAGAATTCTGTCAATCACTTATTGAAAGTGTCCACTTTGGACCACAAAGGACCTCCAGAATGGTCCTTGAATCTAGAATCATTGGGCCTTCACTCTTCAAGGACTCACGTGTGTTCTGTCAATCATATCCATCTTTCCAAAAGTTTTGTACAATTTCAACAACAAGAGAAAGTCACCAAAAAAACTTTTATTTTCTATGAGTTCATTGTTGTTTGGGGAGTCAATTTCATGGGACCATTCCCCCATTCCAATGGATACTCATAAATTCTTCTTGAGGATGATAATTTTTATTGGTGGGTCGAGGCCGAACCCACTAGAAATATTGATTCACATACGTTTAGTGAGTTATTAAAGACAAACACCTTCAACCAATTTGTCGCACCACGTGCCTTGATAAGTTACGTAGGATCCCATTCCTATAATAGAACCATGGAATCTATTTTCAAAAGGAATGAGTTTATACATAAAACATCAACTACATATCACTCCCTGATAAATTTCATGGCTGGAAATTCTATTAATGAAGTGAAATGTGTTATTGAGAGAATTGAAAAACCCACCAGAAAAGACTGTCATGAAAGGCTTGTTGATTCCCTTTGGGGTTATTGAACTGCCTATAATACAATAATTGGGATGTATCTATTTAGGATAATATTTGGTAATGAATTTCATTTACTAGTTGAAACCCAACATATGTCTTTTTGGAATGTGAAAACCAGTAATTTTGATTTGGAAAAATCCAGTGAAGAGATATTGTTGCTGTTGACTAAAATGGAAGATCTTCGACTAGATTCCTAGGATAATTCCAATCTGTACAATGAAAAATCTAAGGTACTACATGAAAAACACATATTAAGAAAGGTATTCCATGAAGGAGAAAATTTATTTCATTTCAACTCTCGATTTCGTCTTCACCCAGATCAGCTTAATTCTCGTTTGGAAGGTCCTTTTATTGTTTATCATGTTTACCCATTTTGGTGCAGTGAAATTATAAGACCCATCTACCAAAATTACATTCATTGTTAATGGAAATCAATTAAAGCATCACCATGAGATGAAACACATTTTTGGAACAAAATCGAATTCCATCGGATCCCCAACTTCTATAGTTGACCCACCACTAGATGGAGATGGAATCCCACCAAATCTAAACCAGGGGCACCTCTTCCCCTTTAACTCGTCTTCTACCACTCTCACTATCTATTTCTTGTTCTTCCTCCCTTATTCTCTTTTTTGAAAAACATTCCTCTTAATATTTTTTATTTACTCTTCCTATTTTTTGTGGGTGTGTCTTTATTAAAAACTAAAACAACATCAAAAAAAATAAAAAACTAAAAAACAATAATTTAATAACAATAAGAAAATTCATGAGTCATTGTTACTCAACTTCGAATTATAAAATTTTTTCCAACAATTTTGGGGATTCAATATATATGGTTTCATTTCAAAATTCTTTTGTTTTAATCATATATTTGGATAATGATTATTTTTTCATAAACCAACAAATTTTGAATGCTCAATTTTGTATTTGGAAAATGATTTTCCCACCCATGAGGAACAAACATTGCTTTCATGGTAAGGCATACTTTGAACAACTTTTCAAAATGGGTGTTTTAACCATCATTTTTGAGTCGTGATTTTGTTGACCTTATATCATAATTTTTTACTTTAGTGTGCATTAATATGATTGATTCACTTTTCCGAACCACGTGAGAATCACAATAGGCAAATAGCCTCCCATTTCTCTTACATTAATCCTCCTTTTGAAAGCCCCATAGAGCCTATGAAAACCTTTTCTTTGGTATCCACATTATAAGACCAGTAAATTATCCCTCCCAATATCTACGTAGATATACATTGCATTATTTATTGAAATTTAATTGTGGGAGGAGTGGATTTTTTTGGGTTCCCTATTATTGATTTTCAACAAGTTATCATATGCTTGAGGGAATAAATTCATTTTAGTGTCAGAGATAGGTTGTCATTAAATGTGATTTGGTGAATATAATGTACATTCATTTATGTAATTTTGTACATGTTATTGACAAGTGTTCAAAAAATTCAGATAATAATAATAATAATAATAATTTTAATTAAAATAAGAATGGGTTGGGTCCTGGGAAGGCCAAAAATAATTCTCCCTAATCATTTGATCTTATTGTAAATATTTAAATTTTTTAAGTGAGGAGATCAATCATGGGTTGGGGTATGAGTGTTAGATCATTTTCAAGTTCAACATTCAAAAAAAGGGGAAAAAAATAATGAAAATAAATAACACTTATGTCATTTGGAGAAGTTTTGTGTTTTGTAACTATTTTATCTTCTAATCCCCTTAAAATTTTCTCCCTATCGTGTGTCTTTCTTTACACAATAATTCCCTTGTAAATTTGAGTTTATATTTCCTTCCATGTTTGATTTCATAAAAATGGTGCATTGGTTTACCCATGCTGATGTTTTACCCCTATTCTCTTATCTCCTGAACATTATATTCATATCTTACCATAGCCATATAAAACCACATTAAAAATAACTCTAGATTATTGTGCACATTAGTAAAGGTAATGGAAGATGAGATCCATTTCAAAATCTGTGATTTTAACTTTGGATGGGGAATGAGTGAATCTCCATAAATTAATTTTGTCATCTTGAGAGGAGTATGTTTAGTGTGCCACGATTTTCCATTTCTAAATTTGAGCATGAAAAAATTAATTGTTTATTTAACACTGTTTATGTAAAAACTTGTGGTGGATTTAAATATATATGAGTGAAATTTTCTAATCCTCCCGTTAGTTGGGAAAACAAAATGTTAATATCTGGCGTTGAGTGAAAATGATTTTGTCATGATTTTATATTTGTTTCAAATGAGGATAGGGACAAGGCTAATTGTTTTGGAGTTGATGTTATTAGCATTTTAATAAAAAAAAATTATACTGTATTTACTGATTTTATATGAAATGTTTTTATTTTTTTTGAATTATTAATATTTATATAATAAATATAAATTTAGAGCACTATTTTAATTCATCGAGATTATTGTATGTTTAATGTGTTAATAATAAATCTCACACTACTTATCCAAATTTCATGATTTTTGTTTTGTAGGGATCCTCATTCAATATATAACATTTCATTAGAAGCTATCTTGGACTAATTCGGCCATATGAATGGTTATATAGTCCACACAAAAGGCAGAAATAATCTTTGATGAAATCGGACAATCCATGAAGATAAAATTATTGGGATCACTCTAGATATCTCAGTCTTATATTTCTCCTCTAATGATTGGGGGAAAATTAAACTAAACATAGATTAAACATTCAAGGACCAAATCCAAAGACCAAGGGCCCAACTGATTCATTTAAACTCCCCCCACCATTCTGGTTGGGAATTTAAGGCAGTGCAATATTCATGACATGTCTCTAGATCTAGACATTAAATGTAGCTACTATATTGTAGTGTGAATGCCTTGAGATGGTTATCCAACATTTCTGAAGAATGTGTTCGGAGTTTATGTCATATTACAATTGATAAACCCATTCAATGTTTGGCCTTCTAAAAAGTTTGAATTGAAATGGAATGATTAAAATTGTTTAATAAACTGACATAAATTTGGATAAAAAGGTCCAATGGACACCAAATATTGAGGGATGACATTAAAAATCAAAATCTAAAACATTGAAGAAGAGATAATCTCGAGATTCAGCTGTCTGTTTGGCCAACTTGGTGATGCAAGGGGAGGGACAGATTTTGAATGCAAAATATCCACCTCTGTGGGGAATAATACATCCCATCCTGTCCATTCAAAAGTGTTTTCATTTCAGAATAAAGGAGAATATATTGGAATTACCAATGTCTTGACAAAGGCTTGGGAGGACATTCCATACTCATGTTTTCACTTTAAATACATTTATTCCTCTCTTGGTTTTAAATTACATTTGTGATCTTCATTGTTGTAATCTAGTATATATTTTTTTAAAATTATGTTTTAATGCATGTTTCTTCTTTAATATCTCTTATTCTCATCAACCTTCTGTAGTTTAATATTAATTTTTTTAAAATAGTTTAAATCAATTTAATAAACTTTTTCTTCATTGGATTTCTCATTCAATATAATGTCAGTAATTAATTTTCTTCATCATTTGTGTGTGTGATCGATGCTACACTATTTTATTATCACTTTATTTTACTTATCATCTTAATATATTATCATAATAATTATAACCAAATCACTATTAATTTCAATGGCTGATCAAACCTCTTATTGGGGTGAGTTATAATTTAGGGATGTTAAGAAATTAAGAGATTTTGCTCGATATGTATTTGTTAATTTAACATCGTGTATGTTGGACTTAACATGTCATGGATTAACGACTTGTTTTGTTTAACATGTGGTTTCCATGGATTATTAAAACCATACATACAATTGCATCAACAAGATCTAATTGATATTATAACCCTAAGTTAATTTAATGCTTATTTTAAATCCTTAACACTATGGACTTACAATCAACGTTCTCTTGTGTAGTTGGTGTTAATTTAAATTCAATATAATGCAATTCTCAAGGATATCACAAGCTTAAATCCATAAAAATGAACTCACCCCAATCTTGATCAAATTGTAAAATAAAACATCAATCATCAATCACTTTATTTAAGCTATGAAAACAAACCCCATAATCAAAATAAAATCAACTAAAAACAATCCACTGTTAAAAATTACCATCTCCTGGGATTAGATCTGTGTGCTCCTATACACATCAGAATAGCATCAGAACATTGAATGGTCGATCGGCAATAAGAATCCGCGCTTTCAAAACCATTGAACATGATCTCATCATATCCTCTATGGATAAAATGGTCCTCATAGGATGATCATGTTTTTAGAATAATATATAGTGATAAATATCAACCATATATTTAATTCATGTTAGAGACTTCTCTGGAACATCAATCATAATCTTATATGTCAATCATATATAATAGAATTGGGTAATATATGAAAACATACAACATACATACTATATTTTATAAAGAAAATATTAGGATTGCAATCCTCTCTTATTGAGATGAAATGTACTAAGATATTATAGTGACCAACTATAAACCAAATAGCATCATTCCATTTATATGTCCTGGGGAGTCTTATGATGAAACAAATGGTGAAATTTTCCCATTTGCATACAATTATTAGTAACTATTATAACATCGCATTAGGCTTTTATCGCATGAAAATAACTTGTTGGAATACCAATCAAAATGATATATACTCTAAAATATTCCTTTTCATGTTTTCCCCTAATAAATACTCATCCATATCCTCATAAATATTTCTACATCATGGTTAATAGTTAATGATTAAATGTGAGTTTCATCTAACAGACACTTCTTCAATTTTTATATAATATGAACTGAAACTCTATTTCTAACTCATACAATTCCTCCACAATCAAGGTTGAAGTGGGGGATGTTTCTCACCTTCTTTTGTAGTTCTACATTTTTTGTGAATTCTTAATCCTCTCATATATGTATGGATGAGAATTTATTAGCAAAATATATGATTTTTTTCCATTCCTCATGTTTTAATGATCCTTCTTGTTCAAATACAAATGTATTAGATCTCTTTAAACTCTTATATTGAAAAAACTATAGTGTTACTTTTGAATCAAGGAATATACAAACTTATTCACCTTTCCTAGGTGGTAATATATTGAGAATCCATAATCTTTAATCAATTCCAAATATATCCATTATTATATATTAATCTAATTTTTTTGACTAATTTTTTTAATAAATTATGAAACATATATATATCACAAATTTCACCGTTATGAAAACACATCAATAATTTTATTTTATAGTATTTCAACTACAATTTCTAATAAATATAGATCATGAATAGATATTAACAACCATATAATGGAATCTATTTCATTTGGAAGTTCATTATCATCCTCACAACTATAAAAAATCATAGGTTGATTTATAATATCAAATGATTTTTTTATTCTATAAATTATTATGATATCTTTGTTGAGAGTGTTAATCATTGATGAAAATCACAAAAACATATTAAAGAAGACTAATAATATTTTTATATTGACAAATATAAATAACTTTTACATTGAATCACTAACTCTGGAGTGGAGGATAAGTGTGACTTAACCATCAAGATCCACTTCAATGATTGAAATAGTAGTGGTCCTTCCTTGTTATTGTAGTTAACCCTTGTATTAGGGTTTTAACTTAGATAATACACATGTTACTCACACATAATACATTCAATTATAATTGGTACGTTAAGGTGAGCTTCAATTATCTCCATTGACCCCTTTATTTTGTTTTTTAAAAATAGTTTATATATTCCATTATTTTATACATATAAAATATCATCTTATTCTATTTTTTAATTTTCATGGGTTCTTATTCCCCATCTCAATGGAATTTTTAAATAAAAATTTTATTTCTTCCATTGTCATAATCAACTAAACACCCATAAAACTAAATTTATCTCTTATTGGTTGTTATAGGAAACTCACCCAATGTATTATTGTAAATTTTATATCATGATTAATATTTAAGATTTATAATGATGTTTTTTATTATAGATTACATTTTGTTTGGTTTCTCACAAATACAGTCATTTCATTATCCATCACGTTGGTTATTTCATGAAATTTATCATTGTTCCATCCATGGACTAAAAAATATTCCCCATGTGTCTCAAATCATGTGCACATTCATAGTCAAACACATATTTCATCAGTGATTATTGATTTAATATCAATTAATCCACTTTCATAGTTTCTACCCCTAGGTGAATCTATTCCACAACCACATCTACTTCCTTTTCCTTACACATGGATTTATTTTCTTGGAAAAACATATCATTTTTTAATATGAATTAGTATTTTCTCATGTACTTTGTCTTTTCCAGAGGGTAATCACTAATTTTTTATTCATAATATCCAAATAAACTATAAATTATATAGTACCAACTTAGTTGTCATGAGCATAATATTAATAAATATTACATCATTTTATATGAGTAATAAATATATATTACAATTGTACTTTCTCCATAACTATAATGGTTAAGTGACTTTGTGAATAGATACATAATCATCTTATTTTTGAATAATCTCCATCATCTCCCATAAATAGTCGTACTATTTTTACCACTTCTAGGAATATCATACATAAAACCTTTCACACCAATATCTGGAGGGATAACACAATAAAGGGTGAGATCGAATTTACAGTTAGGGTAAACATGGTTGATATGAATAATATGTTAAAAAATATGATCATATATGAATTTTAACATAATCAATACTTGGACTTAATGTAAATGATTCCTAAATTAAAATTATTATTTCTTAAACCATACAATAATATCATATCTATAATCATGATTAAATACAATCTCAATGAATAATTCACTATTCATGGGTAATAACAAAGAAACTGAAATCAAAATAATATGAAATCATTATCTTCAAAACATAGCTATTTTAAATCATGAAAACACATAATCATTTGAGAATAGTTAGATAAAATCATAAAAACACATTAAAATGTGAACATATCTAATCAAAATCACATCTATTCATATTCTTCTAAGCATAGATTTTGTCAATTATAAAAACATATCACTATATGATCATATATATTTATCATATTTTCCCTTATTATTATCTTCATCTCCTGGGATATTTATATCACATTACCTAATGAATTATAGGGCTATATATATATAGACTTAGAAATAACATAATTAAAACCATTAATATTTATTCCATAAGATTATAAAATATCCATCATATCATCAAAGAATAACCCATGTAAAAGAAATGGGTTTCATAAACATTTAATCATTTCTTCATAAAATTATTAACATATGGGAAAAACAATTTTCATAAAATCAAGCATAAATAATCACTATCAATAAAGTGAATGAAATTGAAGTTTATCCAATGATAACATCACTAAAAAATAATAATAAAACATTGAATGATGTTAGCATAGACAAAAAATATCATTATAAAGAAAATTTGATCGTTTCTATAAAAATATAGAAAATAAACTTTTATTTCATTGAATTTAAAAGGTAAATATTCTTAGAATATTAAATAATTATTTACATTGAAATTATCCATGGAAAATTATAAATTAATATTCAAAAATAATAATATTAAGGATGGTATGAACGTTTTTGGGAAAATGTTAAAAAAATTATTCAGGCTTTTTTTAAAAGTCATAAATAACATGTTTATAGAAATTATAAAAAATTATTTTAGAACTTATAAGATAAATTCAAATATGGTTTAATATAAATTTAAATATTCATTGTATTTAAAAAAACATTATCAAAATAATTTTTAGGAATATAGAAATAGAAGAAAAGTTTGATCAACAAGAGATGAAATAAAATCACATTTTCATTGAAAAACGTTTATTGGACATTTAACATACCGAATAGAAGAAAATTATACTAATGTATAAAAATTCACGGAATAAATATATAAGAAAAAAATATTCGGTTTAAATGATAAGGGTCATATAATTTATATCACATTAAATTTTATAAAAAAATAAATTGGATTGTAACATAAACCCTTACTACATTGTTAACATTTGAATCATAACCAACATGAAAGAAATGTCATCAAATTAAAATTTGAATAACATAAATATATATATTTTCATAATACATAATATATAAGGATTATTATATACATGAAATGAATGAACCAATTTTTGAAGATGACATATATCCCATAGAATCAAAAGTGAGAGGAGAAACCATTCCCTCTAGTCTAGTGTTACGTTATATGCATTTAATCCTAATATTATTTGATATTTCTCTATAATATTATACTAAATTACTTTTTTAGAATGGTATTATGGATGTAAAATAAGACTTTTAATGGAATTATGGATGCAAGGATGAGAATTTGGTAGTTCATGGTTGATTCATGTGGCTCAAAATGAGTAAAGAAGAGTGGAGAAGTGGTATTATTTGATAAGTGGGGGGAGTGACACTCTTGTAATCACTCTATGATTTAAATTAATATAATGAATTATTCATGGTAACATGGCACAAAATCCCACCAATTTTTTTTATAATGTTTTATAGGTTTGTAATAAAATAAAAAATCAAATTTGATCAAATTTTTTGAAAATATAATTCCTTATCTAATAGTTAAAACCCCTTTAAATGTAATTTAACTTTAATATCAATAACATAACTTTTTAACATAATAACTTAATTATAATGAAACAAATATATGGTGAATTCTAATTTATCTGTATATGATGATTAGAATTTTTTAATATATTTTGTAAAATTGATAATCTAAATGTGCAAGAAGTTACCTTTAATATAGGTATGTCAAACTCATGATAAAGAGATTTTAGGAAAATAGTTGATTCAAGCAAAAAATTCATTTCACCATGAAATCAAGTAAGGAGACAATATTAAGGAATTTATTTGGTTAAATAAAAAATAAAATAACTCTTTTAGAGTTTTTTATTAATACATAAAGAAATGGATCATATCAAACATTCAATTAAATTAAAAGTCCCCCAAAAACATTTTTTAATTTGAAAAAAATATAATATATATTTATAAAACTCAATAATGGGTTCCCAGAATTCTAAATAATTATTGTAAATATACTTTTAAACTCCTTAATCACATATGTTTTCAAAAAACACCCATCAAATTGCCTAAAATAATGTGTTAAATATATTTTACATCTTATCCCATTGTTCTAAACCCATTTTCCCTATCTTACCCTTACATAAGAGGAAAATCATTATCATGGTAAATATTAATAATAATCAAATTGAAATGGATAAATTTAATAAAATTGATCTTCTTATTTCAAATATGCAATCCATTTTTATGATTTTTTTTCTAGAAATGAAATAAATTAAAATTAATATAAATGCATCAAATTCAATGAATGTCTTAAAAAAATATTTTAAGCATAAAAATATATTTTAAATTTTCATTTCCTAGTAAAAATATTTCAATGACTATTAAAATATTCTTTTCAATATATAATCTATAAATTTCATTAAAATTATTTATAAATTGGTATATAATTTATTTATTAATATAAACATACGTTGTTCACCAAAAAATAGTTTTCTAAAAAATTAACTTTTCTTCCTTTAAATGATTTTATATTCATTTCTAAACAAATGATATTGTATGTATTTATTTTATAAATGTGTAAAAAATATTTTTTTCATAATTTAGGTAGTCATATTCATACTATCAAATCCAATTTCTATTTAATAATTATCATAATAAATATAAATATTTTAATTTTATATCATGGTTCATTTAAATAAGGTGTTAAGTGTAAATAAAGCTATCAATAAAATCAAATTTAATTGTGGATAAAAACTATAAAATCTCTTTTTATAGGATTAGTTATAAAATAATTTCTTTCACCCCAAAAAGTGGTTGTGCCGTTTCTACACCCTATTGGATGAACATCAATTTATTGGTGTTGGGTGGCCTCAATATAAGAGCCACATAATTATTTTTTGGTCATTTATATGTTTTAGATATGGGGTTTGTTACAATGAGAACCCACATCATGCGTTTATCAAATGGATATTTCTTATTGGTGGTTTAAAAAACTATAGGGGTGTGTGAATCACATAATCTAAGAGTTTATTTGATTTCCTCTTTAAAATTTATAATTCACAAAATGTGTTGTGAATTTGAGTATTTATAGGAAAATTGGACCATATAAATCTATGAAAGGTTGGTGATATTAAATAGCCTGATAAATGGGTTACATAGTCTCACAAACTAATTAATGTGGTTCCATGATCATTCATGCATGCCTTTTCCAATATATTATTCTTTTTCAAAAACATTTAATAATTTTATCATTGGATCATTAATGATGTATAAACGAATTTGTCAATGTCAAATGATATATCTAGGATTATTTTCTGACTTTAATTGGATGAAAAAGTTATGATAATTTGGTAATTATTGTATCTATTGGAAACGTAAAAGGAAAAAATAATAACACACATTTTTTCTATGATGGAACAGATCATGAATAGTAAAAATATTTCATGAAGTTATATATTATGAAGAATACAATAATCTAATGGGTAATTTATAGAAATAATTATAATTATTATGTAAAAACAACCAAATATTTTTTAACAAAACAATTGAATAAGTCTGATATCAAAAAATGAGAAATTATCACTTTTTTATTAACATAAAAAATTTAAAAATCAAATATCATTTTGAAAAATAGAAAATAAATTATAAAATCATTAAAAAATAATACACATCAGAATGTGTAATGTCCCGCAAATGAAGACTCATGCTCTAAATAGAATACAAGATATTTGACTTCCAAGAATGACAACCCATTTCGTAGATGTGTTAATGGTTTAATATTATTGCTAATAGGATATGAAATCTTGATGAAATAGGAAAAAATGATAACTACATAGTTGAGTATGTCATTGATCTCCTACTAAGATAATGGGAGTCAAAGCGGAAAATAATTAAAGATATATTATAGATATAAATATCTATTAACCTATCTGTCCATTAATATAATATAATTTTCAGCTTAACAGGGATAAAATAAAGGAATAAATTTTGAAAATGTAATGATGTAAAAAAGCACTATAAATAAATAAAATCAAATTGAAATGATATTATTGTAAGTAATGATGAATTTTCAACCCTTTCTAAAAACATGTTTATGATGTTTTGAGATAAAGGATTGTGAAATTAAAGACCATGACAGATGGGATTATATGAAGAAATTATCAAAAAATAACTATTGAGAGAATCATATTTTGTCATTTCATAGAAAACTATAAATTCGGAGAAATTTAATGATATAATTAATGGTCATGATGGTACTTATTAATCATCAGAAACAATATTAACATGTTTATTTTGATTTGGCTATAGTAAAGGAAAATATATTAGAACCTATAACAAATTTTACCATTCAATCACCCATTTGAAATCATTGTATTGATCATAATCATGTGATTCAGATGTAATATGAGAATAACGGTCTCAAAAGGAGTCTTTAAAACATTAAAAAAGGTTTCATATATATATATATATAATGTAATCCATTGATCGGCCACCCAAATTCAAAATAAAATTATATATACCAGAACATCAAGACAAAGTTATATAAAAACAATTTTGTTTCAATGTTTTTATATAATACCAAAACAATCGATAAACATTTTTCTAATTTATATACGAACATATGATTATGGGATAAAAAATTATATCAAAATTTGAAAATCTATTTAAATGACACAATAAATCCTTTCAATAGATCATTTTATTTTCAATTATTAGAGGGTTAATTTACTCTGGCTCACGAATATTTTATAATCTTTCTAGAAATGAAAGAATTTTTGAATCAAAATCAATAGTTATATGATTTTTAATATAATATGTTATGTGTATATGGTATGAATTCATATTAAATGGATATTTACTTCCCTCAACACATGATACAGAAAATTTATAACATCAATAACATAATGAAAATTGAAGGAGGTTATATCTTGTTTTTAGGACAATACACATTAATATATTCATTACCATTATGATATAATATTTGATGTTATCCAATCAATTTCAATTGTTCTTTATATTATTTTATTTAATAACTTTATTATCAAATATAATTAAATTATATGATGAGGGTTACTCTATGATATTCGATATTAACAAATATATTATAACAAACTCAAGGAGAGATCCAATTTTATCTATAAAATATCATATTAGGGTTTTTACCGTATAATTAAAAGACATAACCTCCATGAAAATTCATTGACTCAATTATTAGAATATATTTCATGAATTTGATATAAAATGATATGGAATTGTATCATCCAACTCCTTAATAAATTATTCAAAAATAATAATCTTTTTAATTTCCTACCCATGTTACAGATTAATTTCACTAAATTTTCAGATCCCTTCCAATATTTAAATAAGAAAATAATTATTCTCAAATAAAAATAATGGTTTATTGAATCTAATTCCCCAAAATTCATTTCATTTTCATCTTTTTGAATCAACACAAACTAAATGTATTGCATAAAAACACAAAATATGATCCCCCAAATTAAGATAAAGGAGACCTTGGTGAGGTATCTAGTGATGGGAAATATGGTCAATTTTTGGGAGATAGTAAATATGATCACAAAGGTGAAAATTTCCTTAAGAAAAGGAGGAGAAAGGTGTGGGAAGGTAGGAATGATAGGAAGTTTTATTCCAATTTTCACATTCCAATGGAGACAAGAACCATCTAACGAATGGAGATGGCAGTTACCCCTAATAACTATGGCTCTTATGTTTTGGAAAAGTATGTTTTATATGAGGTAGTACCTTTTAAATAAATTCGTTTTGATTCCCAACAAAAAAATAATGAATTTATTATGTATTCTGGTGAATAAATGTTAGGGGACTATCTAAAGATTAATGCCCTAGAAGTGGATATTGAATAAAAGACGGGAGGACAACTACGTGTGGAGACTAATATAAAGGAAATTGATTTGATTAGATATATGTCTTTAATTTTCAATTACATGGATAATCATGGGGTTTTTTTTAAATAAATGAATAAATCATTATGATTATCCCATCAATAGTATGTCCATACCTAGTCTTAAATAATTAAATAAACATTATTGAAGAAAAAGTAAATATAAAATTTAATGAAACTATCCCTCCAAAAATATATTTCAAAATTTTAAAATTTTAGTGACTCTCTAGACAGTTTTCTAGATCCCCCTTAAAATTTATAAGATTATAATGTTAAGCCTATGAAACCCATAAGTGATGAAGTAGAATAATATTTAGAGTAAAATAAGGAATAATATTTCATTTTTTCTGGAAAACTGAAAATTTTGAATGATCAATCTATCAATAATTTTATTAGTGATGTGAATTGATTCAGATTTGATAGTTAATATATTTTATTGATATTTAATTGATGTATTACACTTTTATTTGTTGAATGTTATTAAAATATTCATTTGGAATCCTAGTATATTTTAATGAATATTAATATTTCATATTTATGATATAATTTATTAAAAATAATATATACTTGAATTTTAAATTAATTTAGTTGGTTTTATTTCATGTATAATTTTAGAAATATCACATTAATGTATATAATTGTATAGAATATTGGTAGAGATTCAAGATATCCATATTGATGCCTTATTGGACCAGTGTGCATATTAGTGTCAACATTGTGAACTAAGCTAGGATTATAATAATAGGTGAATCAATATATATTGTTGACTTGTTGATCAATAGAAAATTTAACCATTTATCATTTATCAATTGTTCATCTAGTATCATCCATGGTAGATCTATATACAAATCATTCACTAAATTTAGTGAAATATTTAAGGCATGAGACTTCATGGCTTTAATTTCATTGGTTCACCATTGTTGAAAATCTTGGGTTTAATGATCCATATGTTGTTTCTCTATATTCAAAGCAGTTTTATTATGTCCCTCTCTTTAAAAACATAAAAATTACATAACATTTTCACAATAATTAAATATTATACAATAATACTCCCAATGATTTTAGATGGTATAGTGACTTTGGAAACATGGAAACATAACACTAGTATGTAAGTGAGCTATATTATCTACCACCGTCTTTTTCAGGACTAGCACCGTTCGTAGACACATCAAACATAATACATATCTTAATAACCTGGGAAAGGAAACATAAAAATGGGTGATCTGAAATACTCGGTAAGGGTAACAATGTGAGACATGTACGCATAAAAATTATTACTTGGGTATTAGAACATGATCATGAAAATAAAAGACCATTACCTACATATCAAAGATCATATACACGAATCATGTCATAAATAGTGGAAGTTAAAAATACATGAATAAAAAGAAGTAAATGATATAATACATGAAAGAATATCATAGGAGTAAGGTATGTAATTATAGAAACACATATGCAAGTACTAATTTCTATAGTAGTCTAGGCATCAATGACAAGGCTGCCTTAGTGTAAAAGTACCAGTACTAAACCTGGTGAACTGTCATTCCATCCCTATATTACTGAACTGATTAAACCCTCATTCCAACCCTATATTATTGAATAGAGTAAACCCTTATTCCAACCTTGTATTACTAATCCGTTCAGACCCTTATTCCAGCCTTGTTTATCTCCTGAGATATTAATCTTTACCCAATGTATTGGATAGAGATATAGGTCCCACCCATCACAAAATGAAATCAAACATATATGATTGAAAATATATGAAACAAACATATCATAATCCATGAAATGAAATGTGTATCATAAAAATATAAATAGATCATAACCTATGGAAGGAGACTAGTTTCGTAATAATTTCATCATAATCATACACCATGAAATGATGCTCGTTTCAAAAGCATATAACACTTGAATAGGTTTCATAACATCATTCCATCAAAATATAATCCATTAAAATAAATAATATGATTGTAAAAGTTGAATTATTTCCCTAAAAAGTCATAGGAAATAACAATGAATATTATCATAGATGGGAAAATTATTTTTAAATAACTTTTAAATACACATCTTAATGAAAATATCTTATCTTCATTAAGAATGATTTTAATTGCATAATCATTTTAAAAATATCTTTCAATGAAAATAGATTTGAAAACTGAAAATGGAAACATTTAAGTAATTAAAACCCTTTTGAAACATAATTTTCCATGAGAATTATATGCAAGTATCTTTTGAAATAATTTTTGAAAACATAGTTTTTTTAATACAATAGATTTCAGCCCAAATATAGCGGTGGTAAGATTTTACTAAACATAATATCATTAGTTACAAAAAATGGGAAAATCTTTCTAAAAATTGAATATATAATTAATAAATTGATTATATTGGAACCCTTTAATTTCTTTTCATTATGGATCATAATAATTCCTTAAAGGAAGCATAAACATAAACAATCTTGAAAATGAAAATATTGTATCAATAAACTCTTATAACTTGGATACCTTTGATCATTATATTCATATAAGAAAATGAAATTAAATGAAAATTAATATATCATGAAATTAATAAGATTCATTACATAACATATACAATGGATGTATACACGCAGAAAATTATTTTAGGTGGATAAAAAAACATGAGTCTCAAAGATGAAAATTGAGAAAAATAGTTTTACCAATTTCGTAACTTTTAAAAGTCAAATCCCATGAAGGAATGATCATATAAAGGATATGTGAATAACCATAAATTTATTTATAAGATACACACGATTCAATAATTTCCAGTACATACACCAAACAAATTGAAATAGTGCTGATCATAACCTAAATCTCACATATATTAAAAGTGAGATGAAATTCCCCTTACCATGTGTCTTAAATCTCTATGTTCTCATACAAGATTCCAATATAATAAATATAATTTTAGTATTTATATTTTTACGAATAATATAATTATATGTTTTTCTATATATAGTTTGATTATGACCTTTTATTACCCACTTTTTAATGATCATATGCATAGTTTTCACTTTGGTTAATATTCGCTTTGTTCTTCGCATATGTCTTAATAAGTTGTATCGTTGGTCGTTATACTTATACCAAGATAATAGAATTTTTATCATGATATTTATATTAGGAATATTTATTATATTCATATTAAAATAATTTATATCATATAGATATATGAAATGTAATACACCATTCAAGGAGATGGTAAGACGCAAGTACGCTTGAACGATGTTTTTTTTTATTCGTATTGAAAAAATAGAATAAAATGACATATATATATACATATATATGTGTATGTATATGTATATATAACATTATTATATTATAATGTATATATCATATATATCATATAATTATATTAAACTAATCTTTGATACATCACATGTGATGTGTGAACGAATCACATGGCCTTGACGGTGCGGTAGTCCACACTTCCTCAAACAAGATTATCTTATTAAAAATAAATAGAATCTAAAATTATGGGTGTTTTAAAAGTAATATAGATGAAATCTAATTAATAAATATAATATATTACATATATAACTAATGATTCTATCCTAATGGACACCATGACTGGTGGAAAAATAGACATGAACAATCATTGTTTCGTGATCCAGTAGTTCGTTGTACCCAGAAACAATATGCTCAACATCCATTAGATAGAGGTGAGTGTATGCGTAGATCATACCCTTTACATAAAAAATACTATTCTATAGAGTATGTTGTTTTTACACACAATAATTGAAAAAAAAATTGTGTAAGGGTTATGAAGGGAAATAAAACAGGAGCATGAAATAAGACGTTACATATAAATTGGGTAACTTATTTTTAGTTTGTGCCAAAAAATTTACTTAGGAGATTTTTTTCAAAGGGATTATTAAAATTTTTGCGGAGGCTGTTGGAAGGATACTTAGGAAGAACATGGATGAACATAAAAGGTTTGATAGGTGTGAGGAATGGGTAGGGGTGGTTTCCATTTATAGGGATGGAAATGAACTCATATGGAATTTTTAAAAACAAATTAGGTGCTAACATGGTCTTACCTAAAAAAGGTATTACAAAAAAAAAACTCAATAATATAAGGTTTACGGATGAAATATGGACATCCAATGGGTGTTGAAAAGTTTTCTAGGTCATTTCGGCCCTTAATTTTAAGGTTTACCCCCTAATTAAGCTTAACTTGGCATTAATTGATGTGATTAATTTTAATATAATTTAATAAAACTTTTATTCCAAGATTAAAAATGACTCATTAGACTCTAAATATTAGACTTAATACAGTGGTGTGTGTCTGATTTTTGAAGTTCACCCCACCGAAGTGGAAAATTAGTATCAGTGCCAATCTCACAGACTGAACGAAATAACAGTGTTTTAATGTTGGAAAAATTTCAAATATTTGTTAATATTTTATATTCAATATCAATGTGGAATTGATTGTAAGTAATTATTATATGTTATATTTATCAAATTTTACTTTAAAAATAATTTATAATATCATTTTTCATTAATAATTAATTAGAAAAGAAGAAGTTTTTTACAAAAAATAGTATTTGTAAATATTCATAAAAAATGATGTTTCATAGAAAAATCCCAAAAAATCTGCCTTAGATAATATTAATGCTATGAATTCAAAAATGAAATATATTTTATGAAATTAAATTTCAAAATTTTTCTTAAATTACTTTTATTATTTGATTCATTGTTTCATGAATTTAGGTTTTTAATAAAAAAATGACTTTTCCAAAAAAAAAAATTTTTATTTATGTAGAATATTTAATAAAAATATTAGAAATGTGGTTATTATTATTCATATTACTATGTTTAACTAATATGTTATAATTATATAATTTAAATAATTATTAAAATAAAAAGATATATTTCGTAGATACTCAGTGTTTTGTGTATCATTTAGAAATTGAGTGTTGTGTGCATCGTGCGCCAAGTCGGTATTGAGTGGAATGTACACCAAGTCAGTTTTGTGTGAAAGGAATCTTTTAATGTGATCATTGCAATATATACATGAAAATTTAAATGTATTATAATAACATAGGTCCATAAAAACTCTAATTGTTACATTATACCCACTATAAAATGAATTTTTCCATCGAAATTCATCACTTCTTTAAAAACAAGTAGTGATACTTATGCTTCATCATATCCTCACGTTCCCAAATATAATCCTTTAACTGGTGATTTAAAATCAAAAAATTGACCATGCAAGTGTTTTTTAGGGAACTTCCTCTGATCAGTCTAGAATTTCAACATGTAACTCCTCAAAGAAAGATCATGCTCCAGCGATATGACCTCCGAGTTAAGTACATGTATAGGGTCATGTATGTAAATCCACAGGAGTGATACATGGAACACATCCTGAACATAAGAGATATTTTTAGGTAGTGTCATGAGACAGGATACCATCACATCATGATCAAGAATTTCAAAGGGGCTGATAAACCTAGATCTTAGTTTCCCCTTCTTCATAAATCTCACAACATTATTCTAAGGTGATATTCATAAAAACACATTTTCACCAAAATCAAATTCTAGATCAAAACAAAAGTTATCAGAAAATATTTTATTTTAGCTTTTATCTTCCTTCATATGCTGATTAGTGGTTCTAACATTCTCATCCATTTCTTCTGCGATCTCAAGGCCTTATTGATTTCTTTATCTAACCTTATCTCAACATGGTGGAGGCCTCCATTTATTTCCATAGAGGGCTTCACAAGGTGATATATGAATTCCTATGTTAATTATATTTTTGTAAGAATACTAAACTAAAGTATGGTGTTGACCCAAACCACATTAGAAATCCAAAGAACATGATCTCAATATATCCTCTCGGGTATGAATAGTTATTTCAGACTGACCATATGTTTTATGATGATAAGAAGTGCTAAAACTAAATTCTGTATCATGTTCTTTCAGAAGACTTTTCCAGAACATTGTGGTAATGCTCAGATCCAAATACGATACAATATAATGTGGTACTCCATTCATCCTTACAACTTCCTTAATTTGTATTCTGGAAAGATGATGAAGAGAGAAATCACCTCAAATAAAAATAAATTTTACTTTCATAGCGATTCTTGTAGGATAGAAATTATGATGTTGATACTCAATATACAAGATGGGGGTGAATTTCTTTAAAAAAATTTAGTAACTTTTAAAGATGTTAATTTATAACATATTTAAACAAGGTAAATTCACTAAACCTCTTAGTTCTACAAACTTGCTTGATTCTGGGAATATGGTTTCAGAAATGAAACATAATAAAAGTTTACGAAGATAAAGATTATACCTTAATGTGTATAGAATATTACAAATTAGAGTCCCAGTATGTGAATCTATATGATAGTTATACATTCCTCAACAACCAAAATGCAGCAGAAAACATGAAACAATACACGTAACAAGTAGTAGGGCTTTAACCCAAAAATAAGGGTATCCAACAACCATCGATAAAGGTCCCTTGAGTTATACATTCTAGAAATTCTGTCTTACCCACACCCGGGTAATCCCTCAAGAGGAATATCGGAATTTGTCTTACTATCCCTGCAAGCCCTAGATATTAAAGGAAGTAAAAACCTCTGTCTTCCTATCCCCGGAAGCATTCAAATGTACTTAACAAGATTTGGAGTCACACAAAGCAATTCTGAGGAATATGTTCTGTGTGCACAAATCATGAAAGCCTCTCTCTAGAAACCACTTCACATGATGTTATCCTTAGAGTCGTAGAACTATTCATCAATGGTTTTGAGCTCTTTCAAATGAGATCCTATTTATAGGAACATCTTCAACAGTTGGCTCCCTCCTCCAACAGTCATAGTTTTCCTTGAATTTCAGAGGGACCTGTACACGTGTCACTCAAACAATGGTTGGTTAGAAATAGAAAGCACAACATTATTTTATAATTATAACTAGAGTATGTAAAAATATTGTTTCTTAACCAATTCCATTTTTCAAAATGTAGAGAAAAATAAAATTTATGAGTCTAACCAAAAAACCAATCGGTGTCTATAAGACACGAATATACAGATTCTGTTATAAAAATATTTTAGAACCCGAGTTCTATAGAATTACGGAGTCTAAATTTCAACGAAATTCAGAGTCTGAATTCAATAGAATTCGGAGTCTGAATTCATAGAATTTTGAGTCTGAACTCCGAATGTTCGGAGTCTAAATTCAGAGAATTCTGAGTATGAACTCAGACAGTTCAGAGTCTAAATTTAGTGAATTCAGAGTCTGGACTTAGAATGTTCAGAGTCTGAATTCAGAATGTCTGGAGTCTGAGTTTAGAGAATTCGGATTCTGAACTCAGAAAGTTCGGAGCCTGAATTCAGAGAACTCTGAACCTGAATTCGAATCCTGAAAATAGAATACCCTATTTCTATGAATTTATTAGATTCCAATGTTTTAGATACGAAGCCAAAGTTTATAATTATAATTAAAATGGGTTAGATTATAATATTAACAATTAAAACATGAAAAGGATAAATTTTCATGTGGAAGGAAAATTTTCATTATGAATATAAAATATAGGGGAAAAGAAATTTTGCATAAGATATAGTGTTTGTGATTTTAAAAACATGAAGTAATTGAAAATTCATAAGTAAGACTTATGACTCAACAATCTCCCCCTTTTTGGAAATAAAAAAAATCCATACAAAAAAGAATATAATGAAATAGAAAATAAAGCTTATCTCCTTTAACACATGGATAATGATGAATATGACTAACTCCCCCAAAAAAATTTGGACGTACTAAGGATCATATTATTGATTTTCAGATTAAGACATAGCATTTTATTTCATAAGGAAATCTTCATGGTTAATAACTCCCCCTTATATGACCTCCCCCTTACATAGGGATATTCATTATTTTACATTGTATTCTTTTTTAACATTCCTTTCTCCCCCTTTTTGATTTTCAAAAAGGATTAAAGGGAATGTAAAAGGGAATATGGTACCTAAAATATTAGTACTAAACTGCCAAAAGATGAACAAGAAAAAAAATTTCATTACGATTGGAAAAATTTATACAGGTAAGGGATATAATAAAAGATTGGAATTTAACAAGATTAACCTTCCTTCTCCTTTGGCATCAACTTCTTTACTAGGGTTTTGAGATTCTTGAGTTCTTTGTGATCCTCCTCTGCACATTGGAGATGCTGATTATAATCATCTGTTTTCTTTTCAAAGGCATTGATTTTTTTCTTTCTAAGATTTAAGAGATTCTTCCTATCCCTTTAGAACTTCTTCTTGCTTAGAAAATTTTTCCTGAAGTTTTATTCTATGATCTCTTTCTCTATTCCTTATCTAAGAAACTAATTATAACTTCCAATTTAGATCTTTCACTTCATTATTCCATGTATTTTCTTCAAGAGATAGCTTTTACTCAAAGCTATTTGTGAGATCCTTGATCTTTACATCTTTCGTGCCAAATTCATCCTTGACGCTTTCTTGGAACTCATCAAGAATTCTCTTGTCTTCTATAGTTTTCTTTGAAAAGATAGTCATTTTCATGGAAGATCTTTTTTGGGCTTTGTAGATTATAAAAATGTTTTTGAAATCGACATCATGTTTGATGCACTTATCCATCACCATGGATACAAAATCTGATTTTTGATTAAATTAATGCTATAGAATATGACATCTATAGTCTATGCTTGGAAATAGAGGGAATGTTACACCAATATTTTTCATGATTTGACAACACAATCATGTCCAAGAGAGGATGATTCCGAATCAGAGATTTTTCTTGGTGAAGATTCTTTTTCAATAACAGCTGCTTTCTTCTTTGATGAATCACCCACATATTTCTTCTTCACCATTACTTTTTTAGGCGTATCAACAACCACTTGTTTACCATTATTAGCTTTTAGAATGTATTGTTATTTATTGGGTGATTCGTGTACACTATCAGATAGTTTCACAGTTTTATCTTCATCTACCTCTTCCTTCTCAGCTCTTGCCTCAGGATCCTCTGGCTGAATGAGATCATGGTTGAAGCATTCTTCTTCAGATAGTTTGTTTATTTCTTCTCCACTTTTCTCATCATTCCCTGGAGTCTCATGTTTTGAATACTCAGCTTCAAAGGATTGTAATGGTAATTTTTCAGAATTGATATCCTTATAATGAAAATCCTCTACGTGCTTTATCAAATATTCAGTATCACCATTTCTTTCTTCATCTTCATCTTCATCTTCTTTTTCTTATACTTATGCTTCATGGACTTTGTCAGGAGTCACAAACTTCTTTCCTGGATTCTCTGGTAATTGTTCTATCAAGAAGGATTTTGGTACCAGAATATTCTCAGATGCTTTCTCAGTAGCCTTCGGAAGTGATTGGAGTATCTCTGCATCAGACAACTTTTTCTTCCGCTTCTTCTATTTCTCTTCCTTATCAAGCTCTTCATCTGCCTTTTACCTAAATTATTTTTCCTTAGCTGGGTCCAAGACAAACATAGGCTCTCCTTCTTTTTGATTTTTCTTGTTTTCCATCCACTTATCCACAACCTCATCAGGATAGACTTGTTTTTTCTGTGGCGTTTGTGGTGCAGATTGGGTTTCCTTTGTTATTGGGGGTTTTCCTTCACTTTCACTTCCTTTACCATCCTCTTACTTCCACCATTTTTAGATGTTTCATCCACCTCTTATTTCTTTGAAAGAGTTTCAACTTCCTCTTCAAGAATATCATAGAATTCATCGGATTCTTTGAATAAACCAACTTTCATCCTTCTCAAGGTTTAATCACTTATAAATATGACTTTGTAATTTATTGACTTAGATTCGCAAGGAATATTGAAGGATTCTAAACACCGAACAATCCTCATTGACAAAATTGCGGGATACATAATAACATAAACCTTCAGATTTACATTCTTTATGTTCTCAATCATAACCATGATATTCTTAAACAAGTTTATCTATCTTATGTTTACCAAGAAATCCATAATGTAGACGTCACTCTTCTTTAATGTATCCTTATCATTTTTTCTCCGAATGATGAATTCTTGAACCCACAATTCTAGAATTCGAAAATTTGTATAATGGTGAAGAATCTTTGGAGTCTTTGCCTCTTAAAGAACAAGACAGGCCATGGATGTTTATTTAATAAAACTTCCTTAAATATTAGGTAGCATATGTGAGAAGAAATTTGCTTCTCCTTAATAAGTAATACCAACAAAACAGGCAGCCTTGGTGTAAGAAATTGAATATGTCTTTCCATAACACGTGAATGAAAACATTCTCCTACCTTCTTCCTTAAAAAAAGTTATTGTCTCGTAGAATTCAATCAGCAACTATGGATACACTGGATACCATTATTTCGGTTCAGAAATTAAAACACTCTCCAACCCATTCAGCTTTATATTCTTAGAGATAATGGAATCATACTAAGTGATGAAATTCAGTTGAACCAACCATTATCTGTAAAGTTTCCACTCAGAGACTTCAATTATGGACAAAATTTATTTTTCAGACGAATCATCAACAGACATTCGAAGCTGATGAAACCATGAAGATTCAGAATTAGCTTATCTAGGAGGGTGAGAGCTTCATCACGCAATGGATTGAGTTTAGATGTGGTAAAACCATCGGGGGTCCATTATATACGTGTTTGAGGAAATGGTTCAGCATCTGTACTCTATCCAACGGTTGAAAAACCTTATGATCATATCTGACAGCTTAAAAAATGACCGAAGATGAATTTTTATGGATATCGATCTTTTGAGGTTTTTAATAAAAACATTCAGATTCAAGGGAAATAGAATACAAAAACTTTAAAAAAAGATGAAAATACCAACAATTAAAATATGATTATGAAAATTTAATATAGGAAACATACCTTTCGGATTGCTATGAAGATTGTTCGTAATGCGAAAAAAATTTCTTGAAAACTTCAGATTACGAAAATTTGGATTAAAAAAATTTTCAATACAAAAATCTCCATTAAAAAAATTTACAAATATCTTCATTACAAAAATTTTATGTATGAAAATATTCATTATGAAAATTTTATGTACAAAAATCATCATTATAAAAAAATTAAGTAAGAAAATCTTCATTAAAAAAATTCTATGTATGAAAATAAATTTTTAGACTATGGAAAAAATTTAGAGTACAAATAAAATTAGATTTTGAAAAATATTAGACTATGGAAAATTTTAGACTACAAAGTTTTTTTGACAATGAATACGTATTAGACTACAAAAAAAATTATAAATCTAACAAAAAAATGTAATCCCCCTATGAAAAGGAGTTACTTATTATTAGAATATTGGTTTCAACGAGAGTTAATATAAGGCCCCAGCCTTAAACCTTACTTAAAATTGAATTAAATGAATAATTCACATTAAGGATCTTTTCAGGTTTAGAGTTTTAGAGAATTAGAACATAACTATTACATCTCAAAAGATTACAAAGTAGTCTCTTCTACTAAATTACCATAAAATAAAAACTCTTAAAAAGAAACATGTCTAGTTTCATGTTTTAGGTAGCATTACTTTCCCTTGATCCCATTGTTGACCCTATTCCATGCTAAGTCCTGTGAAAAACATTTCAAAAACATGGGATGAGCATAAAAACTCAGTAAGGGATACACAAAAAAACTGTTAGTTTATCAAAACAAAAAGTAAACCATGTATACTTTATCAAGGTAATACTTTTCACCTTTATGATGTAGTAAAAACTCTTTACTGAATAAAATATCATTACTTACCTTTTTGTAACCAAAGGATTACCATAAAACCCATATAAAGAACACATAACATATATAAAGGTAACATAGGACATAAACATACTTAAGTGGAATAACCATATGGTTGACTCCCACACATATCACTTAATGGAATATCCATACGACAAATTTCCATACATACTAAATGGAATAGCCATACGGCCGACTTCCATACCCAATGCATTGGAGGTTATAACGTAACCACCCGTCCTGGTATTCACGGCACAACCCGTCATATGGTTTATAACGTAACCACCCATTAAAATGTCCAAGTACCAATATAAAATCATAAAACATAAAACCAATATAATGGAATGATAACATTTCCACAATTCAATCATAATATAACATTTTAGTATATTGAAATAATGAATCCGTTCAAAAAGAAACCATTTCCAAAACCATTTAAAACATTTAATAAGGAGATTTTTGAATCAAAGTGTCCCATACCACCTTGAAGATTTTAACATTTTAAACCATTAATATCCAAATAAATAAATCCTTAAAACCATTTTGAAAACATGGATATTAATAAGAACAAATCATTAAAACATTTAAAGCAATATTTTGGTTAGAGGGTTTTTACCAAAATTAGAGACACTTGAATACAATAATTGAGGAATAACATTTAATCAGAACATTATAATATCATGAGAATAAATGGATTCATGATATAATATTCCAAAGGACATCATATACACCATATAAGAGTGAATTGGTGCATAACAACAATGAAGTCTCAATAGAGATGTAAAATGTGATGAAATCCCTTATAAAGAAGGTATCCTTAAATTAAGGATAAATCAATCTCAAAATTATGTGTGACAAATATAAATACACCCAATATAATTGGATATTAAGTTTAAAACAATAAGAGGTCATTCACACATATTAAAAGGATGACATATTCAATAACTATATGTTGAACCCAAAGAAATCGAAATTGGGTTAAGAAGTTACCTTGATAGCCTAACGGCGTCACATCAAAATGAGTTGATGAGAGACAAAAAGTGTATCTCATCACTTGGACATAAAAGTTACATAAATAAGGATATATTGGAACATATCCCAACATAACAATATGTAAATTAAAAGACCCAACAAAAGAAGTCTTTTAAAAAGAGGAGGGTGAAAGGTTCCCTTACCGACTTGGGTATCTTTCAAAAACATACGCCCCGTGAAGGAAGGACAATAAAAAATTGATGTAAATACTCATAAAGGAAAGAATATTACACAATGTGTAAAATAATGGGCAGTACATACACCAGTCAAAGGAAATTGTGGCAAATGTAGCATAAATCTCACGGGAATAAAAGTGAGATGAAAAATCCCTTACGAAAACTCGGCAGCCTAACGGCCCCACATAAAACATCCAAAATGGATTGATGAGAGAGAATAGGGTATCTCATCACATGAACCTAAAAATTACAGTAAGTGTCATATAAAATAACATCCCAATAAAAAGAAATATGAGCTTTAGAGGGAATGACATAAAAAAGTGTACTTAAAAAAAAGAGAGGAGTAAGATCCCTTACCTCGGGTCCGACTTGACTCGATCGTTCTTTAATGCCCTGAATAATAAACTTGAGTTATTTTATACTTGCTTAAGAACCTTCTTAATGTTCATTATTCCTTTTATATTACTTATTGCCATGTTATAAACATTATATAACCATTTAAGTTAATAATGTTTGTTTTGTCGATATTTGGTTCTTAAGTCGAAAATAGACTTCTTACAACTACATGTTGTTCGTGTGGTCAAAGGTTCTTTATATCCAGAATGACATTCCTGATTTGGATAGCATGTATATCATATATATCCAGCATATACATGTATTTATAATATTACATAATCATTTAGAGGTAAGAAATGAAATTCACCGTTCATGGAGACGGTAAGCCGTACGTACGCATGAACGCTACTTTCATTTCTTTGTCATATTAATGAAATTAAAACTAAATGAGAGGTATGTATATTTTAATTCCAGAATTATATTAATCATTTAGATGTATCATTCATTATATATATCCATTATATACATGTACTTTTAGTAGTACATTACATTTGGGGATAAGAAATGAAATGCACCGTTCATGGAGATGGTAAGCCGTACGTACGCATGAACGCTACTTTCATTTCTATCTCATACATTAATGGAAATAAATAATAATGATATAGAGGTATATTATAATTCCAGTATAACATAATATATACTAACATTAAATCCATCCTTTATACGTCCCACATATGGCATTAACGAATCACATCACATTGAGGGGGCGGTAGTCCGCACTTCCTTAAATGAAGATATCGTGTATACCCATACTGGAAGCCATAATGGTAAGCCAAAAATGAAAAATAAAGAAGATTAAGTAAAACATAAACATATTATATATCATATATAAATATAGTGACATCTTAATGGCCACCTATGAAGGTGTTATATGAGTGTTGAACAATCATCGTTTCGTGAGGCAGAAATTCACCATCCACGGAAACCATATGTTCTTTAACCATTTGATGTAGTTTTGTGAGAGTGTAGCTCGAATATATCTTATAACAACATCCTAGTATATTGAAGATACTGTTTTTGTTACAAAAGAAGTAAATAAAAAGATTTTAGGGGGTTGGAGAAGCAAAATAAAACAAATGAATATGAGAGAATGAATTACCATTAAAAGTGTAACTCCTTTTGATTTGAGCCTAAAGGCTTCCATTGAAAGGATTCTGCCCAAGGGGAATCCTCTAGGATGAGGATAGGGATGTGGAGAGAGTAAATGGGCAGGGGTTGGCCGAGCCAAATGCTTGAGTAGTATGTGAAATGAGGTAGAGGTGGGGGCCTTTTATAAGAGGAGAGGAGGGGCACTTTTGGAATGTAAAGAAATATTACTATATTTGAAAATGTGTTTCCGTTTTAAAAGGTCCCACATTGATTTAATTCGTGGATAAGGTGATAAGGGTTCGAAATCCACCCATACAATAAGGTTTGGACATGTTTAGTTCATAGATATTACATTATCTTTCCATTTTATTTAAAAAGTCAAATAATGATGTCATCGCTGCATCATTATTATGTCATAAATAATTTAAAATATTTAATTTCTAAAAATTATAAACAAAATTACTATGATGTAGGAAATATTTTTATCTTTCCAATTAATATTTATAATAAGAAATCTGACTTTTATAACCTCATTAAAAAATTTTTTAGTAAAACATATCATGTTTGTGCCATTTTTTACATTAACATTAAATAAAAGGTATTTATGTCACTTTCCAACCAAAGTGGCTCCATGGGGTCCCCAAGTTGACCCATGGCTTGTGTTGGTCGTCCATTACACATCCAATAAGGTTAGGACATGTGTCAAGGAATTTGCATTTTATTGTAATTTCATTTTTTCCTTAAATTGCACTAATTACCTCTAATCGCGATTAAAAACTTAATAAGTTACTATTCACCAAAAAAATATTTATATCTCATTGAACCACATTTTAATTCTTAATTACAACCATGTATGTCAGATTTTTTAAATTCAAAACACATAAGTGGTAAAATTTAATTTAAACGAAAAATCATTTTAATATAAGTACCACTTAGTGGTTTCACTATTCATCAAAAATTGAAGTTTTTCAGAAAAATACCAAAACATCACCCTAAGCTATATTTGATATTCCGAATTCAAAAATGAAGTCCATTTTACAAAATTCACAACATATAAGTTGAATTAATTAATTTAATAATTAATTCCCACTGTCAGTGTATATAGCGTGTTTTTATGAAACAATAAGTATCAAAAGATTGACACTAGTTTAAGTCCGATTTCAAAGTGAAATTAATTCCAACGACCACTATTGGATTTAATGGTATAAATATTTTCTAATTTCAAATTAAAATCAATTCAAAAGATAATCTAATAATATAAATAAATTAGATTAAAAAGAGGTTTTGAATTAAAAAACAACATTTTACACTATTCATTAAAAAAATGAACTTTATCGAAAAAATACCAAAAAATTACACAAATTAAAATTTGATGTCCCGATTCTAAAGAAGAGTTTTATTTGGTCCAAAATAATGTATAAGTGTGATCAAAACTATTTTTAATGACAGTTCGCCATCAAAAGGCGATAAGTGAACCTTTAGTGAAAATTAGGGTATAAAAGCCTAAAACTAAATTCTTTCCATATTTTTAGCCTTTGGATAAATGTAAAAACATTTAAAAAACATATATAATCATATTGTAGTTATTGCTATCCATTACAGCCAAAACAACGTCTACATGTTAACTACCATTTAAAATAATATTATTTTATTATTAGAGTGCAACGTAAGATTCCCAAGAAACTCGTTGTTGCGTATTGGGTACGCCATCGAGCATAGCATCCCCTTTAAAGTAATATTAATATTTGATTCACAAATATGGATAAATATAAAAGATGGCATATTTTTTATTTACCTGGAGTGTTACATCCTTCCCCCCTTTTGGAAATTGTGTCCTCAAAATTTTAAAATTGGGCTTGGAAACATCCTTGAAAGTCCCACATCGGATAAGAGTCGGTAAAACAATCACTTTAAAATAAAGTAAGATAAGTACAAAGGTTTCCCGATTTAACCCATACTAGGATTCCAAGTATGAAAACATGGACATGGAGGAGAAAACATAGGGTCATGTTCTGATGGAGAGTGATAGAAAACATGTTTAGGAGAAAGTTAACCATGAGAAAATCACAAATTTGTGATGGGTTAAACGATATTCGATTCCCTAGTAGGAAAAGTTAATAGACAAATTTTTTGTTTTAAGTTACTTTTTATTGAGGAATTTATTCATAAGGAAAAATAATCACTTATCATGTTGACTCTCAACTTTTATTAGATTCCTTACACAAAATCATATTTTCTCCAAAAGGTGAGTATTTAGGAAGACTTGTTCACATTAAGGATACTATAATCAACTTCTAGAGAATTAACTAACCCAAAAAAGAGAACTACATACTTCCCAGGTCTTTATACTTTAACCAAAACCAAAACCCGAAAGATTAGTACAAGATCAGATAACCCAGAAAAGGATAACCCATTAGAAAGAAAATCTATTCTTAATCTCCAAAATTTGTCCAACAAAACCCAAAGTTCAACGAGGACCATCTGATAAGTAATTTATCCATAAAATTACTCAAAGTAAACCAATCTATGATTGAGACCCAAACATTTGAAGGATTTAGTCACATAGTCTTCCAAGTTAAATTGTAACATTTATCTCCAAACAAAATCAGTTGCTCTTAAAGTGTCTCATTGAAAAGTAATTATCCTAATCACATATCCTCCATGATAGGTTAATCATTTTCATAAATAACCCAAAGTCAACTATCTCTTAAAAAAAAGAATCAGTCAAACTAACCAGGGACTTCACGTAGTCTAGTGGTAGGCGATAAATACCAGTCGCACTTTGGTTGTGGGTTCGATTCCCACAGCTTTGTCTGACGCGATGGGTAGTCACACGGTCTACGTGTTGTCCTTTTTCCAAAACTATATAATTCTCAAATCATTCCCCAAAAAGGGATAAAATCATCAAAAATAACCATAACATAATTTAACCTCAATTTTATCTCATGCCTTTCACTTCAATCATAACATATAGTAACCCATAATTACCTCAAAAGTAAGGATCATATAAACCCAAATGGTTCTTTATAACTATGTCCACAAAAGAAAAGATAACTATTACTTGAATAAAATTTGCCTATATTAAACATTAGGGTTACACATAATATAAAAAGTCATCTAATGTAACCCCATCATCAAAAGACACTTAATACTCTTAAGAATTTCACCATAACTCTTGAAGCCCTTATATGTTGACATCTTACTCATTCAACATTCTTCATGATCCATTATCCATTCCTTTCCAACTTATTCCAAAATACCTCTTTCCTACAAACAAAATCATGAATCATATCCTATGATTCCAAAATAGGAAAACAATAGTCATGAAATAGTACATACCTTTGATTGGTCATTGTCAATTTCTTCTTCCTCAATCGGAATGGCATTGGGTATTGGTAAACAAATATTGGTACGCTCTTGGTGACCCGATTCACGAAACTTCTTCATAGGACATGTGTTTTCATAATGACCATGCACACCACATTTAAAACATTCAATTGATCCCTCAGAAAGAACTTCTTTCCCTTTCCTCGAGTCAACTAGATGCTTCATTTTTCCATGGAAGGTTCTTGCTCTATGAACATCATTTCCACATCTATAGCATATTTCCGTCCCTTTGAAACATTTTCCTAGGTGTTTCTTTCCACATCTTTGACACATAGGTTTTTTAACACACTTACCTTTATGATTATTACCTGTACTTCCGTAGGGATTTGTTTCTTGCATATATGATGCAATAGAGAAATCTCCAAGGTTTAGGTTGTCAATCATAACTCCATATAGTTGGTTGATGATAAACACAAGAGTTCTCATTACAGCTCCCATATCATTCAGTTGCTCACTCAGAAAACTGTCACAGTTTCCTTCACATCCAACGTTACCTTGGTGCCTGCTACATGAAGCCATTTACTAAAACCAAAAATGGCCAGTGTGAGTATAACATCAAAACCATCATGTACTAATGAGGAAGATAAACACTATGATATTATTACGCATTGACATTATCTAAAACTAGGACTCTGTCTGAAATCCTAACCATTATGGTAATGTCACTTATGCTTAAAGAATACCCTAACCTCTAAAGTTATCTAAACCGACCTTTGATACCAACTATAAGGCCCCAGCCTTAAACCTTACTTAAAATTGAATTAAATGAATAATTCGCATTGATGATCTTTTCAGGTTTAGAGTTTTAGAGAATTAGGACATAACTATTACATCTCAAAAGATTACAAAGTAGTCTCTTCTACTAAATATCCATAAAATAAAAACTCATAAAATGAAACATGTATAGTTTCATGTTTTAGGTAGCATGACTTTCCCTTGATCCCATCCTTGACCCTATTCCATGCTAAGTCCTGTGAAAAACATTTCAAAAACTTGGGATGAGCATAAAAACTCAGTAAGGGATACAAAAAAAACTGTTAGTTTATAAAAACAAAAAGTAAACCATGTATACTTTATCAAGGTAATACTTTTCACCTTTATGAAGTAGTAAAAACTCTTCACTGAATAAAATATCATTACTTACCTTTTTGTAACCAAAAGATTACCATAAAACCCATATAAAGAACACATAACATATATAAAGGTAACATGGGACATAAACATACATAAGTGGAATAACCATACGGTCGACTCCCACACAAATCACTTAATGGAATAGCTATACGGCCAATTTTCATACATACTAAATGGAATAGCCATACGGCCGACTTCCATACCCAATGCATTGGAGGTTATAATGTAACCACCCGTCCTGGTATTCACGCCACCACCCGTCATATGGTTTATAACATAACCACCCGTTAAAATGTCCAAGTACCAATATAAAATCATAAAACAGAAAACCAATATAAAGGAATGATAACATTTCCACATTTCAATCACAATATAACATTTTAGTATATTGAAATAATGAATCTGTTCAAAAAGAAACCATTTCCAAAACCATTTAAAACATTTAATAAGGAGATTTTTCAATCAAAGTGTCACATACCACCTTGATGCTTTTAACATTTTAAACCATTAATATACAAATAAATAAATCCTTAAAACCATTTTGAAAACATGGATATTAATAAGAACAAATCATTAAAACATTTAAAGCAATACTTTGGTTAAAGGGTTTTTACCAAAAATTAGAGACACTTGAATACAATAATTGAGGAATAACATTTAATCAGAACTTTATAATATCATGAGAATAAATGTATTCATGATATAATATTCCAAAGGACAGAATATAGACCATATAAGAGTGAATTGGTGCATAACAACAATGAAGTCTCAATAGAGATGTAAAATGTGAAGAAATCCCTTATAAAGAAGGTATCCTTAAATTAAGGATAAATCAATCTCAAAATTATGTGTGACAAATATAAATACACCCAATATAGTTGGATTTTAAGTGTAAAACAATAAGAGGTCATTCACACATATTAAAAGGATGACATATTCAATAACTATATGTTGAACCCAAAGAAATCTAAATTGGGTTACGTTCCCGTGATAGCCTAACAGCGTCACATAAAAATGAGTTGATGAGAGACAAAAAGTGTATCTCATCACTTGGAAATAAAAGTTACATAAATAAGGATATATGAGAACATATCCCAACATAACAATATGTAAATTAAAAGACCCAACAAAAGAAGTCTTTTAAAAAGAGGAGGGTGAAAGGTTCCCTTACCGACTTGGGTATCTTTCAAAACATACGCCCTGTGAAGGAAGGACAATACAACATTGATGTAAATACTCATAAATGAACGAATATTACACAATGAGTAAAATAATTGGCATTACATACACCAGTCATAGGAAATTGTTGCAAATGTAGCATAAATCTCTCGGGAATAAAAGTGAGATGAAAAATCCCTTACGAAAACTCGGCAGCCTAACGGCGCCACATAAAACTTCCCAAATGGATTGATGAGAGAGAATAGGGTCTCTCATCACATGAACATAAAAATTACAGTATTTTTCATATAAAATAACTTCCCAATAACAATAAAGATGAGCTTTACAGGGAATGACATAAAAAGTGTACTTAAAAAAAGAGAGGAGTAAGATCCCTTACCTCGGGTCCGACTTGACTCGATCGTTCTTTAATGTCCTTAATAATAAACTTGAGTTAATTTATACTTGCTTAAGAACTTTTTTAAAGTTCATTATTCCTTTAATATCACTTATTTCCATGTTATAAACATTATGTAACCATTTAAGT
Source organism: Viscum album (assembly GCA_963277665.1). NCBI lineage: Eukaryota > Viridiplantae > Streptophyta > Magnoliopsida > Santalales > Viscaceae > Viscum > Viscum album. The sequence goes on from OY728134.1 coordinate 554,855,973, forward strand.
TATTAATTTTTGTTTTGTCGATATTTGGTTCTTAAGTCGAAAATGGACTTCTTACAACTACATATTGTTCGTGTGGTCAAAGGTTCTTTATATCCAGAATGACATTCCTGATTTGTATAGAATGTATATCATATATATCCAGAATATACATGTATTTATAATATTACATAATCATTTAGAGGTAAGAAATGAAATGCACCGTTCATGGAGATGGTAAGCCGTACGTACGCATGAACGCTACTTTCATTTCTTTGTCATATTAATGAAATTAAAACTAAATGAGAGGTATGTATATTTTAATTCAAGAATTATATTAATCATTTATATGTATCATTCATTATATATATCCATTATATACATGTACTTTTAAGATTACATTACATTTGGGGATAAGAAATGAAATGCACCGTTCATGGAGACGGTAAGCCGTACATACGCATGAACGCTACTTTCATTTCTATCTCATAATTTAATGGAAATAAATAATAATGATATATAGGTATATTATAATTCCAGTATAACATCATATATACTAACTTTAAATCCATCCATTATACGTCCCACATATGGCATTAACGAATCACATCACTTTGAGGGGGCGGTAGTCCGCACTTCCTTAAATGAAGATATCGCGTATACCCATAATGGAAGCCAAAAAGGTAAGCCAAAAATGAAAAATACAGAAGCTTAAGTAAAACATAAACAAATTATATATCATATATAAATATATTGACATCTTAATGGCCACCTATGAAGGTGTTATATGAGTGTTGAACAATCATCGTTTCGTGAGGCAGAAATTTTCTATCCACGGAAACCGTATGTTCTTTAACCATTTGATGTAGTTTTGTGAGAGTGTAGCTCGAATAAATCTTATGAAAATATCCTAGAATATTTAAGATACTGGTTTTGTTACAAAATAAGTAAATAAAAAGAGTTTAGGGGGTTGGAGAAGCAAAATAAAACAAATGAACATGAGAGAATGAATTACCTTTAAAAGTGTAACTCCTTTTGATTTGAGCCTAAAGGCTTCCTTTGAAAAGATTTTTTCCCAAAGGGAATCCTCTATGATGAGGAGAGGGATGTGGAGAGAGTAAATGGGCAGGGTTTGGCCGAGCCAAAGGCATGAGGATTGTGTGAAATGAGGTATAGGTGGGGGCCTTTTATAAGAGGATAGGAGGGGCACTTTTAGAAAGTAAAGAAATATTACTATATTTGAAAATGTGTTTCGGTTTTAAAAGGTCCCACATTGATATAATTCGAGTATATGGTGATAAGGGTTCGAAATCCACCCATCCAATAAGTTTCGGACATGTTTAGTTCATATATTTTACATTGTCTTTCCATTTTATTTAAATCGTCAAATAATGATGTCATCGCTGCATCATTATTATGTCATAAATAATATAATATATTTAATGTCTAAAAATTATAAAAAAATTACAATGATGTAGGATATCTTTTTATATTTCAAATTAATATTTATAATAAGAAATCTGACTTTTATAACCTCATTAAAAAATTGTTTTAGTAAAACATATTATGTTTGTGCCATTTTTTACATTAACATTAAATAAAAGGTATTTATGTCATTTTCCAACCAAAGTGGCTCCATGGTGTCCCCAAGTTGACCCATGCCTTGTTTTGGTCGGACATGACACATCCAATAAGGTTAGGACATGTTTCAAGGTATTTTCATTTTATTATAATATCATTTTTGCCTTAAATTGCACTAATTACCTATAATCGCGATTAAAAACTTAATAAGTTACTATTCACCAAAAAAATATTTATATCTCATTGAACCACATTTTACTTCATAATGACAACCATGTATGTCGGTTTTTTGAAATTCAAAACACAGAAGTGGTAAAATTTCATTTAAACGCAAAATCATTTTAATATAAGTACCACTTAGTGGTTTCACTATTCATCAAAAATTGAAGTTTTTTAGAAAAATACCAAAAATTCACCCTAAGATATATTTGATATTCCGAATTCAAAAATGAAGTCCATTTTAAAAAATTCACAACATATAATTTGCATTAATTAATTTAATAATTAATTCCCACTGTCAGAGCATATAGCGTGTTTTTATGAAACAATAAGTATCAAAAGATTGACACTAGTTTAAGTCCGATTTCAAAGTGAAATTAATTCCAACGACCACTATTGGATTTAATGGTATAAATATTTTCTAATTTATCTTTAAAACCAATTCAAAAGATAATCTAATCATATAAATAAATTAGATTAAAAAGAGGTTTTGAATTAAAAAACAACATTTTACATTATTCATTAAAACAATGAACTTTATCGAAAAAATACCAAAAATTTACACAAAGTAAAATTTGATGTCCCTATTCTAAAGAAGAGTTTTATTTGCTCCAAAATAATATATAATAGTGATCAAAACTATTTTTAATGACATTTCGCCATCAAAAGGCGATAAGTGAACCTTTAGTGAAAATTAGGGTATAAAAGCCTAAAACTGAGTTCTTTCCATATTTTTAGCCTTTGGATAAATGTAAAAACATTTAAAAAACATATATAATAATATTTTAGTTATTTCTATCCATTCCTGCCAAAACAACTTCTTCATGTTAACTACCATTTAAAATAATATTATTTTATTATTAGAGTGCAACGTAAGATTCCCAAGAAACACGTTGTTGCGTATTGGGTACGCCATCGAGCATAGCATCCCCTTTAAAGTAATATTAATATTTGATTCACAAATATGGATAAATATAAATATGACATATTCTTTATTTACCTTGGGTGTTACAGTTAACATGAAAGATTACCTTACAGTTATCATTCCTAACTTCTGTTTAATGTATTCAAATCTATCGGAGGGTAAAGATTTTGTGAAAATATTAGCATGTTGATCTTATGTTCCGATAAATTAAAAAATGATGTCTCCTTTTTGTGTGTGATACCTAAGAAAGTGATGCCTAATATCTTTGTGTTTTGCATGAGAGTGATGTGAATGGTTTTTACTTAATTCAATGGCACTAGTATTATCATACAAAATTTGTGTTTTGGTAAAACACATACCATAGTCTGTGAGTATGTGTTTCATCCAAAACAGTTGAGCACAACAACATCCAGTTGCCTAATATTCAGCTTTAGCAGTGGAAAGTGTTATTTAGTGTTGATTTGTTAATGACCAAGAAACTAATGAATCTCCTATGAAATGACAAGTTCTGGATGTACTTTTCCTATCCATTCTATATCCACCAAATTTAGTATCCAATTTTTTTTAAATAAAATAATTTCCAGAAGTATATAAGATTCCTAAATATATGGTTCCGTTTAAGTAGCGAAAAATCCATTTCACAGCTTTTAAATGTGATTCCTTATGATTGGATTAATATCATGAAAATAAGAATACTGAAAACATTATGTCTGGCCAACTTGCTATCAAGTAAAGTTGACTTCCTATAATACCTCTAAAATATGTTTGACCTACTAGTTTCACAGCTTCATCGATATCAAGTGAATTTGTTGTACCAATGGGAGTACTTTTACCCTTATTGTTTTCATATCCATACTTTTTATGAAGAGCATTAATATACATATGTTGGGATATATAAATTATTTAAGGTTTTTGAGAAATTTGAAAACCAAGGAAAAATGTTAACTCACACATAATACTCATTTCAAACTAATATTTCCTTAGTTCCACAAAGGAATCAGTTGAATATTGATTAGTTGAAACAAATATAATGTCATCAACATGAATTTGAACAATCAAAACATTTTTCTTATCATTCTTTTTAAAAAGTGTTGGATCAGCATTTACCTTTATATAATTTTTTTGAAGCAAAAATCTTGTAAGTATATTTTACCAAGCATGATGGGATTGCTGAAGTCCATACATTGCTTTGTTATGTTTGTAAATATGTTCAGGATGTTTTAAATCTTCATAACCAGGAGTTTGTTCAACAAAAACATTCTCTTGTACAACACCATTAAGGAAAGCACATTTAACATCCATTTGAAAAAGATTGAAATTGAAGAATGATACAAGGGAAAGTAGAATATGAATATATTCAAGTCAAGCTACTGGAGCATAGGTTTCTTCATAGTATATTCCTTCTTGTTGATTATAGACATTAGCATCTAGTCTAGATTTATTTCTTATTATGATTTCATTTTCATCACATTAATTTCTGAAGGCCCATTTTACTCCAATAAAATAATTTTCCTTAGGTCTTTCACCCAAGGTCCAGACATTATTCATTTCAAATTTATTTAGCTCATCTTGTATATATTGTATCCAATCATCATAACTTAAAGCTTCATCAGTGATTTTTTTTTCTAATTGGGAATGGAATGCTAGATGTTCAACTTCATTTCATAAGGAACTTCTAGTCCTTACAGGTTGATTTACATCACCAATGATACTATCATAGGGCTGATTCTTGCGAAACAACTGATTTGGGTTTTGTAAAACCCGAACATCAACATAGGGTAGGATGTATTCTAGGGTAAATGCTTCAGAAATACCTTCTTTAACATTTTCCTTATCAGAAGGATCTTCTAACAGTGGTTGATAATCATTTTTTGAAAACACATATGAAGATGTAGGTTGTGGTTCTTTAAAAATAAAAGGATCTATTTCATCAAATTTGACATGTACTGTTTCATCAACAGTACAAGTATTTTTATTGAAATATCTATATGCCTTAGATGTTGTGGAGTATCCTAAGAAAATTTCATCATCCTATTTTGGGGAAAATTACTGTAGATTATCTTTAGTATTCAGAATGAATACCATGAAACCCAAAACCTTGAAGTAGGAAAGTCTTGGTTTTCTACCATTCCATAACTCATTAGGAGTTTTATTAAGAAAAAGTCTAATAAAAAAACAATTTATCTTATAACCAGCACTACTTATAGCATCAGCCTAAAAATTTTTGGCTATAGAATATTCCCTCAACATGGTTTTGTTATCTCTTGAAGAATTCTATTTCTCCTTTCAACAACACCATTTTTTAGGTGTTCTAGGTGATGAGAAGTTTCGAGAAATTCCTTTTATACTATAAAAAGTTTCAAAATCAGAATTTTGAAATTCAACTCCATGATCATAATGAATTGTTATCAAAGGAAGGTTTTTTTTCATTTTTAACATGGTCTCTAAATGTTTTGAAATAAGAAAATGTTTCAGATTTCGTTGCTAGAAAATAGACCAAAGTAAATCTTGTGTAATCATCAACTAGGAAAAATACATAATATTTTCAACCAATGCTTCCAGTTTGTGTTAGACCAAAAAGATCCATATGCACCAACTGTAATTAAATAGTGGCTGAGACTTCACAAACTGATTTAAAACGTGATTTATGTTGATTTCCATATTGACAAGGATCAAAAACTTTTGAATAATCAAATCTATGCTCTGGTAGATCCTTAACTATTGTTTTCTTAGAGAGTTTTCAAAGGATCCTAAGGTTACAGTGTCCTAACCTTCTATGACACAACTATGAATGATCTACCATTGCACTAAGGAAAGGAATATCATGGCTTCCAAGGTAATCTATGTTTAGTGCGTAAAGGTTCTATTGCCTATGGGCATAAATAATAAACCCTTACTTGGAATTGTGTAATAAGCACTTGTCATTCCTAAAATCCCCAAGGTAACCTTCATCACATAATTGAATAATGCTAATGAGGTTGGAATTAAGACACCTAACAAATAAAACATTTGAAATCAATGTTTTTTCAAGAAAAATATTTTTACCTATACCAATAATTTCTCCATTAGCATTATCTCTGAAAGTTATTTTTCCTCCATTCGTCTTGATAATCTTTTCAATGATTTTTTTGTTACAATCATATGCTAGGAACATCCACTATCCATATACCAATTATTTCTATTTTACATTATTTATTTTCCTAAAAATAACAATGTTAGACTTTCGGAACCCAATCATTCATGGATCTGAAAACACTAGAAAGAAAAATTTTAGGAATCCACATTTTCTTTGAAAAATAATATTTATGAAAACATAATGACTGAGTTTTGTTTAAGGAAATAAATATTCCCAGTGCCCACCACACTGACACGTAGTGCATAAAGGATCACTTCGAGGAACCAAATAATTGTTACTAAAAATAAGTTTTGAACTTGTATAACCAAAACCAGAATTATCCCTTGGAGGTTAGATTTGAAAATACATTTTATCAAAATTTCTCTTCCCTAAGGTATTTTTTGAAAAACACTTCCTCACGGAAAATATTTCAGAATATAGTCTAATAATTATGTTCCTATCATTAAAAACCCCAGTTTTATCACTAGAGTTGGGATCAAAAATATTTTTCTTAGAAATTACCTTTTCTAGATCCTAATAATGTTTATCCTTCTCAAAATTAACTACCTCATGGTTTTTGAAATTCATTCAAAATCAAGGGGTTTCTTATCAATATATTTAGAAAGATATGATATTTCATTAGTAATAAGATAAATCCTAGAATATTCCTTATCAATATTTTTTTTGAATTTAGAATATTCATTCTCAAGAAGCATAGAAAACCTAGAAACTTCATGATAGGTAATTAAATAATTATCTTCATCAGAAGAAGATTCTTCATCTGAGGATTCATAATATTTACTATAACTATAATAATAATTCAGGTATACATTAGTGATTGATTCAATATTGTGCATCTTATCCATTAAACAATGATTTTCAATAGGTAACATGGATAATAAACCAATATTCTTCTATCTAAAAGATTCGTAATCTGAGGATTCATCAATAGAGTCTCCACTGCTAGCACTCAAAGTGTAATTATCTTTCAAAACAATGTTTTCTTTATCATTGTATTACTTCTTTCTATTTCTCTCATAATTATTTTCCTTTCAATATTTTCTCTTAAGCATAGGAAAATCAGGCCTAATATGTTCAGCACTTTTGCATTCATAACAAGTGACTTCAGATTCTTTCTTATACCTTATTTATTTCTTCTTGTATCTATAATGAAATTATTAGTTCCCAAAAATCTTGTTCATCCTTAGAGAAATATTATCTAGTTCATTATTATAATTTTAACTTTCACTTGATTTAGATAAAACAGTAAACTTATTAGACTTAGATCTTGTAAATCTCTTAGGATTCTTGGCTTTCATAAGGTTTAATGTAGTTGTAATAGCCACACATCAATTTCCATTCTTCTTCTTAACATTGACAACATATCTCTTCATTATAGTCTCATGTTGAAGAAGAGTTCCAAATATCTCATCATGAGTAATATGTGAGACTTTTCTATTCTCATATATAGTTGTTCTCTTTGATTCCAACTCATTAGGCAGGATGTCTATAATCTTGTCTACAAAGGCCACATCATCTAAACCTTTTTCACTGATGGATTGTATGTTGTTGAAAATAGTCATAAATCCCTATTTTACCTTACATATAGGTTCTCTATAAGGAAAGATAAAACCATGGTACTTAGCTCTAAGCATAACTCTTCTAGTTTCAATAAATTTGGAAATACCCAAATGTGTAACTTCATGCTTCTTCCATAAACAATTGGCTGGTTCACATGAATAAATATAGATATATATATTCTTGGTCATGGAACACAACAATTTATTGCTTACCTTATAATTTAGTTGATATTCTGATTTCTCTTGGTTAGTAAATGTTCTTACTTCCTTATCATGAATCTTGTAATCTCCAGTAAGCATAACAATGTTGTCCACTCTATTGTTAATAACAAAAGTCTTCATATGATCTCTCCAATATTCATAATCATTGCCATAAAAAATAGGTGGTCTAGTAGGATTAAGATTTTCAATTGAACCAAAATTCATTCATTCCATCTTAATGAAAATATTTTTCCACAAAAACTTGGAAGTAATAAAAGTTTGTAAACAAGAATAAAAATATCCCAAGAAAGGAAAATATAGAACAATGAAAAAAGTGATCAAGAAAACTTATTTATGAATATAGGTATTTCAAAGACCTGATATGATACCAATGGTAGGATCAAAATAATTATGTATATGCTCAAAATACAAGATGGAGGTGAATTGTATACATTAAAAAATTCTGTAGGAACTTTTAATGATGTTAATGTTTGACAATGATAAACAAGGTAAATTAAAAAAACCTCTTAGTTCAACAAAATTTATTGATTACAGAAATATGGATCTAGAAATGAAACTTAAAAAAAGTTTGAAATGATAAAGATTCTACCATAAATCTTATAGAATCTTACAAATTATATTACAAGTATAAGAAATTATAATATAGTTACACTTTCCTCAACTACCAAAATGCAGTAGAAAACATGAAACAATAGACGTTACATGTAGTAAGTCTTTTAACCCAAAGAGAAGGGTATCCAAAAACCTTGGATAATTGTCCCTTGATTTATACATTCAAGAAAGTCTATCTTACCCACACCATGGTAACCCCTCGATATGAATATTGGAGTCTATCTTTCTATCCTCGCAAGCCCTCGATCTTAAAGATAGTCGGCACCTCTGTCTCCCTATCCCCGGAATCCCTCAAATGTACATAGCATCATTCGAAGTCACACAATGAAATTCTTAACAAGATTTTCTGTATGAACAAATTTTTAAAGCCTCTCTCTAGAAACCACTTCACAACAATCCCTATAGTCGTAGAACTGTTCATCAAAAGTAGAGATCTCTTTCAAATGAGCTCATATTTATAGGAACATCTTCAATGGTCGGCTCCCTCCTCCAACATTCATATTTTTTCCTTGAATTTTGGATGCACCTATATAGATGTCACTCAAACAATTGTTGGTTAGAAACAAAAAGAACGAAATTGTTTTATAACTATAACATGTGTATAAAAAATGGTTACTTAACCAAATCCATTTTTCGGAATGTATGGAAAAATAAAAGTTCAGAGTTTAACAAAAAAACCATCCAGTGTCTATAGTACATGAATATCTGGATTATGTCTTCAAAAGAATTCGGAACATGAATTCTATAGAATTCAAGAGTCTGAATTTCAAGGAAATTTGGAGTCGAATTCATAAGAATTCAAAGGCAGAATTCATAGATTTCGATGTATGGACTCAGAAAGTTTGGAGTCTAAATTCAGAGAATTCAGAGTCTGAACTCAAAAATTTTAGAGTCTAAATTCAGAGAATTTAGAGTCTGAACTCAGAATGTTTAGAGTCTGAATTCAGAAATTTCAAAGTTTAAATTCATAGAATTTGGTGTCTTAACTCAGAAATTTTGAAGTCTGAATTCAGAGAACTCGGAACCTGAATTCGGTTCATGATAACAGAATACTCTATATCTAAGTATTTATAATATAACGATGTTTTAGATATGAAACCAAATTTTATGCTTATATGGAAAATGAGTTAGCTTATAATATGAACAATTAAAACATGATAAGGATAAATTTTCCTGGGGAAGGAAACTTTTCCATATGAATATAAATTATAGCGGAAAATAAATTTTCCTTAAGATAGAGTGTTTGTGATTTTCAAAACATGAAGGAAAGGAAAAGTCATAAGGAATCCTTATAAATAAAAAATGAAATCCACTACCACCCATATAGAATTAATCCATTTAGAGGTATTGGGTAGCCCAACCACAAAATAAATAGTGAGGTTCCCCAATTTCCATTCGGGTATGGGAAATGGATGAAACAACCCTTTAGACTATTCTCTTTCAGCCTTAACTAGCTGGCATACCAAACACCGAGATACATAATGTAGGATCGAAATAACAATTTAGATGCTCAATATACAAGAGGGGGGTGAATTGTACACCTTTAAAATTCTTTTGGACCCATTAATGGTTGTTATGGATATCTATGTCTTCCTTAGTCAAGGAAAATCTAGGTTTAACATTGATAATCTAAGCAAATTCACAACACCTCTAATCACCAATTGGAATATTGGAACTGAGGTTTACAATATAAGATTCTACCTTAAAGCATATAGAAATCTCAAACTAATCAGAGTACAAGTGTAATGAAATACAAGAAGGTTATACTTTCCTTACAATACAATATGCAGCGGAAAAACAAGTAGTAAAACTACAAGTAACAAGATATTAATCTTTTAACCCAAAGAGAAGGGTATCCAACAACCTTGGATAAAGGTCCCTTGATTTATACATTCAAGCAAGTTTGTATTACCAACACTAGGGTATGCCCTCGATACGATGATCGAAATACCTATCTTGTTATCCCTGCAAACCCTCAACTTCAAGGTAGTTGGAACCTCTGTCTTCCTCAGCAAGGAAGCCCTCGAACTTCATGGTAGTCGGCACCTCTGTCTTCCTATCCCCAGATGTCCTCGAATGTAATCACCAACATCCAGAGTCGCAGAAAGCAATCTGAACGAGTGGTTCAGTACGCACAAGGCATGAAAAGCTTCTCTCTTTAGAAATCACCTTAACAACGTGTGTTCTCTAGATCGATCAACTTCTTCATTTTAGTCTGGAGCTCTTTCAAATGAGATCTTATTTATAGGAAAATTCCCAACGGTCGGCTCCCTCTTCAAACGGTCATATTTTCCATGAAATTCGGATGGACCTGTACACGTGTAACTCAACCAACGATTAATTAGAAAAACAATAGACAACATCGTTTTATAACAAACTATTTATAACTGAATGTACGACATCATTTTGAAATGAAGCATATGTAAGTAAAATATAATCAATATTTTGAGTGTAAGTAAGCTAAAAGTTCGGAGTCTAACCAAAATGATGTTCGGAGTCTATGTTAAGAAATATTCAGAATCTGTTTTATAGGAATTCGGAGTCTTGTTTCACTAGAGAACGAATTCTGAACTTGCAGAACTCGGAGTCGAACCACTTAAGAGTTCGGAGTCGAACTACTTAAGAGTTCGGAGTCAAACTCCTTGAGAGTTCGTAGTCGAACTACTTGAGAGTTCGGAGTCAAACTTCATCAGAGTTCGGAGTCGAACTACTTGAGATTGCGGAGTCTAACTACTTAAGAGGTTGGACTCAAACTTCTTAAGTGTTCGGAGTCGAACTACTTGAGAGTTCGGAGTCAAGCTTCTTAAGAGTTCGGAGTCGAACTTCTTCAGAGTTCATAGTAGAACTACTTGAGAGTTCGGAGTCGAACTACTTATGAGTTCGGAGTCGAACTTCTTCAGTGTTCGAAGTCGAACTACTTGAGAGTTCAGAGTCGAACTACTTAAGAGTTCGGAGTCCAGAATTCGGATTAAAACTCCATTAGAGATCACGTCCAGAATTCGGATCCTAAAAATATAATTCTTCAAATCTTTTCATTATATGGCTCTAGAAATTTGGTTATGTATCCGGTTTTTGAATTTATGAATTATATTGATATGTATGAGAAAATCAAGGTTAAGGTAAATTTCCTTAAAGAAGTAAATTTTCCATATGGGGGTAAAAATAATATTTGCTTAAGTATAAGGTGTTTGTGATTTTTAAAACAAGAAGGAATGGAAAAATCATAAAGAAAACCTTATTGACTCAACAATCTCCCCCTTTTTTGAAAGCACAAGCATCCTTTCGAAAAAGCATATAAGGATTTTGGAAATTTTCATTAGACTTTGAAAATTAAAACTTATCTCCCATTGTTCATAGATAGAAGTGAATACAACTATCTCCCCCTTAGGCATTGAAACTCTATGGATTGTATTCTGAGTTTCCGGAGTAGAGTTTTCATTATTGTAGGAATGAAAAAAAACTTCGTAGTGGGAAAATCCCCCTTTCTTTAAGGATATTTCTCTTAGAAATTTTTTCTTTCTCCTCCTTAGGAATATTTCTTTTTCCTTCTCCCCCTTTGTTATTTTCAAAAAGAATTGAAGGGAATGGAAAACAAAGTATGCTACCTGAAACATTAGTATATAACAAGATACAAACCAACTAGATAACCATTTCATTAGCTTTGGGAAAAAATACAAGGAAAGACAACTACAACAAAAGATCAGAGTGGGTTCATTTGTCTTCCATTTCCTTCGGAATGAGCTGCTTCATCAAGGCTTTGAGTTTCTTCAAGTCTCTTTGATTTTCCTCTCGTTGCCTCTCCAAGGATTTTTCCTTTTCTTCTTAAGCTTTTAAAGCCTCTGCCTGAGCCTCCAAAGCTTCTTTCTGCATCTTCAACAACTCATCTTTCTTTTCCTTCTTCTACTGAAACTCATTTCGGAAATCCCTTTTAGTTTTCCAATTTTGAGATACTGGGGTAAGCTTCCAATTAAGATCCCTGACCTATTGGTTTCGGAAATGTTTCTCCTGGGTCAACTTCTCAGAAATATCATTAACCTTTTTATCCTCCATTTCACAATCATTTCGAAATTCATCCTAAAAATTCTCAATGTGAACTAAATCATCATCAACACTCTTAGACCACTTGGTTACTTTACTACAGGACTTCCTATGGACGTCATAATCATTCGGAAAACTTTTCTATTCATCTTCCTACTTCACACACTTATCTATTACCATGGTTAATGAATCTGATTTCTGATTCATAGATTGTTGCAGCAACTGGAATCTAGAATCTATTGTTGGAAGAATCAGAATTGTGTCCACCAACTTTCTCAGAGATTGAACCACAAAATCATGCCCGTGGGATGATGATTCTGAATCAGAAACATATTTTTGAGATTCCTCTTCTTCAACTGGCATCAGATTCCTTCTAGAGGTAGCACCAACCTCTTTCCTTCTGGTGACATCTTTAATAGGTGTCTCCATGAGAGTTTTCTTCACTTTATCAGCTCTCAGAACAGTTTCCTTATTAAGAGATACTTCCTCAGATTCAGAAACTTGAATGATCTGATCTCCATCTGGTTTCGGTCTTTCTTGACCTTCCTCAAAAAATACCTCTCATAGGATTCTTCTTCATCATACAACACATTGTATTCTTCTTCTTCTTGATGTTTCTTGCTAGCTTCCTCATCTCCCTTGCCTAAGGTAACAATCTTTATGGATACAACCTTATCTTTTTAGTTCTATACTTGCTGGATCAAGGTATCCATATCTTCACTCTCCTATTATTATTCTTCTTCTACGTCTTCCTCTACCGCTTCAGCAACTTCCTTCTTATCTTCTACTACTAGTTCTTTACCCTTGTCGTTTTTTGGAGTGACAATGTTTTTTGCTGGAGTTTCTGGTAAAGAATGTTCAACATCGATGGATTCCAGAACTGGAAGCCTTTCGGAAGCCAAATCAGTATATTTTAGAAAAGATCGAACTAGTTCAGCTTCAGACATCTTCTTTCTCAATTTCTTTTCCTTTGCCTGTCTCTATAGCTCCTCAGCAACTTTTTCCTTTAATGCTTTAGCCTCAGCAGGGTCCAGTCTGAATTGAGGATCCCCTTCCTTCCTCATTTCTTTATCTTCCCTCCACATTGATGCTACTTCATCTGTATATGTTTTCTGCTTCTTCGGCTTGGGGGGAGAAGATTGAGTTTCCTTAGGCTAAGGAATTTCTTCATCAGTAACCACTTCCTTATCCTTTCTCTTCTTCCTTTTCTTTTTTGAAGGTTCCAGAGATTGTGTTTCTTTTTCAGCTGCTTCAATCTACTCCACAGATAGGGGGCAAAATTCTCCGGACTCACTGGAAAATCACATCTTCACCCACTTAAGAGTATCATCCCTGACTACCATGAGCTTGCAATTCCAAATCTTTGATTTTCAGGAAACATTAAAGGATTCTAAGCATCGAACAATCAAATTAGATAATAAGGCAGTAAACATGATAATCTGAGCTCTCAAATTCCCTTCTTTGATATTCTTGATCGTAACCAAGACATGCGTCATCTGATTTATCTTTCATAGATTTACCAAGAAATATAAGACATAAATATCACTCTTCTTCAGATTGTATTTATCTCTTCTTCTCGGAACCAAAAAACCTTGCACCCATAGTTGAAGAATTCTATTGTTCGGAGTGAGCCGAGTAATCTTAATTTTTGAATCATCCTCAAGAACAAGACACTTTAGTGACTTCCCCTTATTGAAACTCCCTTGCACATCTAGAAGTTTCTGAGAGAAGAATTCAGCTTCTTCTTCTTATGATATACCAACCAGACTCGCTGCCTTAGTATAAGAATGTTTATAAGTCTTCCCATAATACTTGAAAGAAAACCTCTCTCTACCATCTTACATAAGGAAGGAAACAGACACATAAAACTCTATCAAAAAATCAATATAAACTGGATCCTCTTTTTCTGACTTTGCTATAGAGACATCATCCCATCCATTCAGACTAATATTCATTGAAATAAGTGAGTCAATCTTATAAAAATCCGTGTGAACTAACCTTTCCATGAAAACTAACCACTTTGAGATAGGTTTCATAGTTGACCTATCTTGAGAAGTTGCTTCAACAGACATTCAGAGTGAAGTAAACTGTAAGATTCGGATCGGCTTCACAAGGTTCATAACCGGCCTTAAGAGGAGCAGCAGAGCTTCGAGACGCAAAAGCTTGAAAAAATGATGTGGGACGAGTCTCAGGGTCCCCTTTATATAGGCAAATAATTTAACCGTTGGTCTTCCGAAAACCATCTAACGGTTGAGAACACTTTGATCAGATCTGACGGTTGAGAATAATTCCGCAAGGAAAAATTTGACTCTGATCTTTTGAGGTTTTTAAAGAAAACATTCGGATTTGAGAAAAAACTAGATTCCGAACCTTTAAAAACAAGGAAAATACTAGTAAGAAAAATTTGATTATAAAAATATAAGTAATACAATCATAACTTATGGATTAACAAGAAATATTATTCGTAATTGGTAATATTCTTCCTAAAAAAACATCATTACGAAAACTGCAGTACGAAAACCTCGTTACGAAAACCCCAGTCTAAAAATCTCCATTCCAAAACTTATTAGTGCGAAGACTTCCTTTCCGGAAGTTCTCATTCAGAGAATTTCAGTCCTGAAAATTTTAGTTCCAGTAATTCCCATTCTGGAAATTTTGGTTTCAGAAATTTCCATTCCGGAAGTTCAATTCCAAAAGGTTCTTTTTAAAAAAAATTTGTTACGCTAACAATCAAATGTACACCCTTTATAAAGAAGAGTTTATTACTGTTAGGAGAATTGTTCAAAAATAATTTAATGAAGAATGATTACCTTACAGTTATCATTCCTAATTTTTGATTAATGTATTCAAATCTATCGGAGGGTAATTATTTTGTGAAAATATCAGCAAGTTGATCTTGCGTTCTGATAAACTGACGAATGATATCTCCTTTAAGTGTGTGATCCCTAAGAAAGTGATGTGTAATATCTATGTGCATTACATTAGAGTGATGTGAAGGATTATTACTTAGGGCAATGGAACTTGTGTTATCACACAATATTTGAGTCTTAGTAAAACTCAGGCCATAGTCTGTGAGTGTGTGTTGCATCCACAACACATGAGCACAACAACTTCCAGCTACTATATATTCGGCTTTAGTAGTGTAAAGTGCTACAGAATGTTGCTTTTTGCAGGACCAAGAAAATAATGAATCTCTTAAGAAATGACATGTTCCGGATGTACTTTTTCTATCCATTCTACATCCACCGAAGTCAACATCAGAAAATCTTTTTAGAACAAAATCATTTCTAGAGGTATAAAATAATCCTAGATCCATGGTTCCCTTTAAGTAGCGAAACATTATTTTCTCTACCTTTAAGTAAGATTCCTTAGGATTGGATTGATATGTTGTACATAAGGACACTAAAAACATTATGTCTGGTCGACTTGCTGTTAAGTAAAGTAGACTTCCTATCAAACCTCTAAAAGATGTTTGATCTACTGGTTTCCCTGCATCATCAAGATCTAAAGAGTTTGAGGTACCAATGGGATTACTTAATCTCTTAGTGTTGTCATAACCATTATTTTGGAGAAGATCATTAATATACTTATGTTGAGATATATAGTTTTCTTCTGGTTTTTGAGATATTTGAAAACCAAGGGAAAAAGTTAACTCACCCATCATACTCATTCCAAACTCATACTTCATTAGACTTGCAAAAGAATTAGTTAAAGATTGCCGAGTTGAACAAAATATGATGTCATCAACATAAATTTGAACAATAAAAACATTTTTTATATCTTTCTTTATAAAAAGGGTTGGATCTGCACATCCCTTAACATAGTTATTTTGAAGCAAAAATCTTGTTAGTCTATCATACCATGCTCATGGGGCTTGTTTAAGACCATACAAAGCTTTGGTAAGTCTAAAAACATGATCAGGATGTTTTGTATCATCAAAACTAGGAGGTTGTTCAACAAAAACATCATCTCGAACATAACCATTAAGAAAATAACATTTCACATCCATTTGAAAGTGTTTAAAATTGAAGAATGCTGTAAAGGCAAGTAGAATACGAATAGATTCATGTCTAGCTACTAGAGCATAGATTTATTCATAGTCTATTCCCTCTTGCTGATTATAGCCTTTAGCAACGAGTCTAGCATTATTTCTTACTAGGACTCCATTTTCATCACATTGGTTTCTGAAAACCCATTTAACTCCAATAACAAATGTTTCATTAGGTCTTTCAACCAAGGTCCAGACTTTATTCCTCTCAAATTCATTTAGTTCATCTTGCATGGTTTTGATCCAATCATCATCACCTAAAGCTTCATCAGTGCTTTTTGGTTCTAATTGGGAATGAAATGATAGATGTTCTACTTAGATTATTAAGGAATTTCTATTCCTTATAGGTTGACTTACATCACCAATGATACAATCACTAGAATTATATTTAAGAATAAACTTATTTGGGTTTTGTAAAACCTGTTCATCAACATAGGGTAGAAAGTCTTCTGGGGTAAATATTTCAGAAGTATCTTCTTGAACATTTTCCTTATTAGAAGGATCTTCTATCAGGGGTTGTCAATCAGTTTTTGAAAACACATCTGAGGATGTAGGTTGGGATAGTTTAAAAACAAAATGATCAGACTCATCAAATTTTACATGCACTATTTCTTCAATAGTACATGAGTTTTTATTAATAAATCTATAAGCCTTATAAGTTATGGAATAACCTAAGAAAATTCCTTAATCAGATTTTGGTGCAAATTTATGTAATTTATATTTAGTATTCAGAATGAATACATTGCAACCAAAAACCTTGATCTGTGATAGTCTTGGTTTTCTACCATTCTATAACTCATAAGGAGTTTTATTAAGAAAAGTTTTAATCAAAACTCGATTTATAGTATAACAAGGAGTACATACAACTTCAGTCCAGAAATTTCTACCTATAGAATATTAATTCAAAATGGTTCTAGTTACCTCTTGAATAATTATATTTCTTCTCTCAACTACACCATTTTTTTGAGGAGTTCTAGGTGCTGAAAAATTGTGAGTAATACATTTCATACTACAAAAAGTTTCAAAATCAGAATTTTGAAATTCTCCTATATTATCATAATGAATAGTTTTCAGTGGAAGATTTTTCTCATTTTTAACTAGTGCTCTAAAACTTTTGAAATAAAAAAAATCTTTAGACTTTTTTTCTATAAAATAGACCCATGTAAATCTAGTGTAGTGATCAACTAAAACAAACACATAGTATTTGCCTCCAATACATCCAGTTTGTGTTAGACCGAAAAGATCCATGTGCACTAACTGAAATTCATCAGTTGTTGATACTTTACCAAATTATTTAAAACTAGAATTATGTTTCTTACCATATTTACAAGGATGAAAAACTTTAGAATAATCAAATCAAAGCTCCAGTAGATCCTTAAATAGTTTCTTCTTAGAGAGTTTACTTAAGTTTCTAAGGGTACATTGTCCGAGTCTTCTATGCCAAAGCCAGGAATGATCTTCCATTACACTTAGGCAAGGTAAATCTTGGCTCCTTAGGTCTTCTATGTTCAATGTATAAACATTCTCCTGCCTACTGGCTGAGAGAATAAATTCATCCTTGGAAGTGTGTACTAAGCACTTATCATTCCTAAAATTCACAAGGTAATCTTCATCACATAATTGAATTATGATAATGAGGTTGTGCTTAAGACCCTTAATAAATAAAACATCTGTAATCAATGTTTTACCTAGAAGAACAATATTACCAATACCATCAATTTCTCCATGTGCATTATCTCTGAAAGTTACCTTTCCTCCTTTCGATTTGATAACCTTTTCAAAATTGCTTTTGTTACCAGTCATGTGCCGGGAACATCCACTATCCATGTACCATGTATGGTTGTTGGTACATCCTCTATCTTCCTGAAAATATGAAAAGAATTAGACTTTCAGAATCCAAAATTTCTTGGATCCGGAATTTCCAGACAACAAAATTTTAGGAACCCACATTTTCTTAGTAAAATAGGCTTTATAAAAACCTAGAGATTGGGTTTTTTTTAAAGAACAATTTTTTTTCCCAGTGACCACCACATTGACACTTGGTACAAAATGGGTCACTTTGTGGAACAAAGTAGTTGTTACTAAAAATTAGTTTTGCATGGGTATAACCAAATCCGGATTTGTTTCTTAAAGGTCGTATTTGAGAATACATTTTTTCAAAAAAAATTCTCATGGGTAAAGTTTGATAAACAATTCATTAAAGAAAAGATTTCGGACTTGAGTTTGATAACCAAGTTTTTATCTTCAAAATCATTAGATTTAGAACTAGATCTAGGCTCGAAAACTATTTTCTTAGAAATTACTTTTTCTAACTCTTTAGAAAGATTGTTCCTCTCAGGACTTGCCTCCTCAAGATTTTTTGAAATACTTATAAATTCATCATTTTTCTTATCAAGATCTTTAGAAAGATCTGATATCACTTTTGTATGAATAAAATTACTAGAGTTTGCGTTATCAAGTTTCTTATTGAGTTTAGAGTTCTCAATATCAAGAAGTTTGGAAAACCTAGAAACTTTTACATAGGTAGGTGAAGTATTTTCTTTATCAGAAGAGGATTCTTCATCTGAGAAATTATAATACTTACTATCATTAGGATTTAAAGATACATTGGTCAATGATTCAGCATTTCTTACCTTATCCATAAAGAAATTATTGTCAATAGGTAATCTAGCTATAAGACAAAGATTCTTCTTTCGTAAAGATTCATAATCAGAAGAATCATCTGAAGAGTCACCACCACTGGCACTCCAGGTGTCATTTGCTTTTAGAACATTCTTAGCATTGGTTTTGTAATACTTCATCCTGCTCCTTTTAGAATGAATTTCTTTCCTTTCTTTCTTTTTGAGTAGAGGGAAATCTGGTCTAATATGTCCAGCTCTCTTTCATTCATAACAAGTAACTTCTCCATCTTTCCTTTATTTCCTTTCCTTTTTCTTATACTTGGATTGCAAGTTTCTTTGGCCAGCTATCTTGTTCATCCTTTGAGAAAGATTTGCTAACTCATTTTCTAAGATTTCCCTTTCACTAGAATCTGACTGGACAACCACCTTCTTAGACTTGGATATGGTTACTCTCTCAGGAGTATTAGCTTTCATATGATTTTACGTAGATGTAAAAGCAACAGTACCATTCCCATTCTTCTTTTTTATGTTGTCAGCATCTCTCTTCATTCTAGTTTCATGTTGGAGAAGTGTTCTGAATAGCTCATCAAGAGAAATTTGAGTGACCTTCCTGTTCTCATCTATGGTCGTTCTCTTTGATTCCCACTCATTGGGCATAATATCAATAATCTTATCTACAAGGGCTTCATCATCTAGCCCTTTTTCTCCAATAGACTGTAAGCTATTGACTATAGTCATAAACCTCTGTTGAACATTGCAGATTGGTTCACCATACGGAAAATTGAATCCATGGTACTCAGCTCTAAGCATAGCTCTCCTAGTTTCAATTACATTAGAAGTGCCAAAGTGTGTAACTTCTAACTTCTTCCATATACAATTAGCTGGTTCACAAAAAGAAATTTGGTTATACATATTTCTAGTCATTGAACACAGTAAAGTATTGTGTACCTTATAATTGAGTTGATACTCTTGCTTTTCCTGGTTATTGAACGTTCTAAATTCCTTATTAGGAATTTTATAATCACCAGTAAGCATAAAAAAATTGTCCACTCTAGTGTTGATGACAAAAGTCTTCATTCGATCTCTCCAGTACTCATAGTCATTACCGTCATAGATCGGTGGTCTTGTAGGATTTATATTGTCTATAGAACCAACAATGATTCCTGCCATACTAAAACAACTAGGGAAACCAAACTAGTTAGTAGAAAAATTTCGTAACCACAATGTTCGAAATGAAAAAGTTCAGAATGAAAAAGTTCGGAATGACAAACGAGCAAGAAAAACATATACCTGAGTATGAATATTTCAGAGACCTGCTCTGATACAAATTAGAGGATCGAAATAAAAATGTATATGTTCAATATACAAGAGGGGGGTGAATTATACACTTTAAAAATTCCTTTGGAACCATTAAAGTTAGTTATGGATAACTATGTTTTCCTTAGTCAAGGAGAATCTAGGTTTAACAATGTTAAACTAAGAAAATTCTCAACACCTCTAATCACCAAATGGAATATTGGAACCGAGGTTTAAAATATAAGATTCTACCTTAAAGTGTATAGAATCTTAAACTAATCAGAGTATAAGTTTAAGGAAATAAAAGAAGGTTATAATTTCCTGACAATACAATGTGTTGCAGAAAAACAAGTAGTAAAACTACAAGTAACAAGATATGAATGTTTTAACCCAAATAGAAGGGTATCCAACAACATTGGATAATGGTCCCTTTATTTATACTTTCAAAAAAGTCTGTCTTACCCACACCAGGGTAATCCCTCGATATGAAGATCGGAAACTCTATCTTGCTATCCCCGCAAGCTCTCATCTTCAAGGTAGTTGGAAACTCTGTCTTCCTCAGTAAGGAAGCCCTCAAACTTCAAGGTAGTCGGCACCTCTGTCTTCCTATCCCCAGAAGTCCTTGAATGTAATCACCAACATCCGGAGTCACACAAAGCAATCTGAACGAGCAGTTCAGTACACACAAGGCATGAAAAGCATCTCTCTCTAGAAATCACCTTATCATCGTGTGTTCTCTAGATCGATCAACTTATTCATTTTAGTCTTGAGCTCTTTCAAATGAGCTCTTATTTATAGAAAAATTTCCAACGGTCTCCTCCCTCTTCCAACTGTCATATTTTCCATGAAATTCGGAGGGACCTGTACACGTGTAACTCAACCAACGGTTAATTAGAAACAGAATAGATGACATCATTTTATAACAAACTATTTATAACTGAATGTACGACATTGTTCTGAAATGAAGCATATGTACGTTAAAGCTAATCAATATTTTGAGTGTAAGCAAGCTAAAATTTTGGAGTCTAACCAAAATGAAGTTCAGAGTCTATGTTATGAAATATTCAGAATCTGTTTTATAGGAATTCGGAGTCCGGTTTCACCAGAGATCGAATTCTGAACTTGCAGGACTCGGAGTCGAACCAATTAAGAGTTCGGAGTCAAACTGCTTAAGAGTTCGGAGTTGAACTCCTTGAGAGTTCAAAGTCGAACTACTTAAGATTTTGGAGTTGAACTTCTTCAGAGTTCAGAGTCGAACTACTTGAGAGTTATGAGTCGAACTACTTAAGGGTTCGGAGTCAAACTTCTTCAAAGTTCGGAGTCTAACTACTTGAGAGTTCGGAGTCGAACTTCTTAAGAGTTCGGAGTCGAAGTTCTTCAGAGTTAGGAGTCGAACTACATAAGAGTTTGGAGTCGAACTACTTTAGAGTTCGGAGTCGAACTTCATCAGAGTTCGAAGTCGAACTACATGAGAGTTCGGAGTCGAACTACTTAAGAGTTTGGAGTCCAGAATTTGGATAAAAACTCCATTACAGATCACATCCAGAATTTGGATCCTAAAAACAGAATGCTTCAGATCTTTTCATTATATGGCTCCGGAAATTTGGTTATGAATCTGGTTTTTGAATTTAAGAATAATATTGTTATGTGTGAGAACATCTAGGTTAAGGTTAATTTCCTTAAAGATGTAAATTTTCCTTATGGGGGTAAAAATAATATTTGCTTAAGTATAAGGTGTTAGTGATTTTCAAAACAAGAAAGAATGGAAAAATCATAAGGAAATCCTTATTGACTCAACAAAAACTCCATGGTATCTCTCTTCTTACCATCCCACACGAAGTTTTTATTAATGTACCTATACATATTCAAGCTTATAGGGTGAATATAGAATGAATAACTATGAGATTCCTCTAACAACTCCTTCATGTTTGTTTCTGAAGGAACACATACAATATTCTAGAACCTCATCATTCCATCCTAATAATTGTTAAACACAAGAACATTTCTAACCATATTTTCACCTCTTTACCTTCCTTATGTTCCTCCTTAAAATTCACTTTGATATAGGGTTGAACAATCATTTGAGAAAGATAATATTTTATCCCTTCATTTAGGATTTATCGATCTATCCATTACAAATCCAGAAATATTGGATCTTTTGTGATATTTATCTGGGATAATCTAGCACGATCCATCCAACTCAAAGCATCAGCCACCTTTTTCACATTACCAGGGTGGTAATTTATTGAGAATTCCTAATACATTATCGTCTCTAACCATCTTCTCTGGTTCCTATTCAACTCCTACCATGTGAATATATATTTTAAAATTTTATGTTCAGTATATATATCACAATTTTTACCAAAAAGACAATTCCTCCATATCTTTAATGTAAATATTTTTGCCGCTAACTCCAAATCATGACTTGGGTAAATTTTTTCATGAATAATTAGTTATTGTGAGGAATAGGGAATAACAATGTTATTTTTCACAAGAAAACATTCCAATCCCTTCATGGAAGAATCACTATAGATTACAAACCCTACTTCAATTGAGGGTAATGTAAGAATATGTCAAAAGAAAAACCATCTCTTTAGTTCCTTTAAATTTTATTAACATTTTTCTACCTAGAGGAACATCACACCCATCCGAGTTAACATT
The DNA here is from genome assembly GCA_963277665.1 of Viscum album. NCBI lineage: Eukaryota > Viridiplantae > Streptophyta > Magnoliopsida > Santalales > Viscaceae > Viscum > Viscum album. Next base: position 554,878,867 of record OY728134.1, read on the forward strand.
GTCATAGGATTAGATAATCATGAGACATTCACCACAAATAGTCGACAATATCTTGCTAAACCAAGAAAATTATAGATATCAGCCACTGTGGTTAGTCTAGGACCACTATAAATAGCACCCATCTTTTATGGATCTACATCTATACCATTTATTAGGATTATTAGACCGAAAAAATCCCTTTTATCAAAACATTATTCTTTAAAAAAAATCAATAAACTTATCCTTCATTATGGTCTTCAATACAATTCTCAAATGATCTTCATGCTCTTAATTCCTCTTTGAATAGATAATAATGTCTTCTATAAATACTAACATAACGGGTCTAGTTCATCTCTAAAGAACCTATTCATAAAATCCATAAAGATAGAAGGGGAATTACTGAGAACAGAAGGTATCACTATATATTCATAGTGTCAATACCTAGTATGGAATGTTTTCATATGTATATCCTCCTTCTTGACCCTCAGTTGAAGATATCCAGAATGAAGTTCAATCTTGGAAAAGTAGTTAGATTTGTGATGTTGATCAAAAGAGTCATCAATACACAGAAGTAGATACTTTATCTTGATTGTGATCTTGTTCAACACCCGATAAATAATGCAGAGTCGTATTGGTCCATCATTCAACTTCCCAAAAGAACCAGTGCACCCCAAGGTTATAAACATGGCTGAAAGAATCCAATAGAAAGGTTTTGTTGGAGTTTCTTAATCAATTCATATAACTCAATCAGGTCCATTATATAAGGAGTCTTTCAAATTAGTGTGGAAGTATATATAAGTTCAATTAAGAACTAAAATTTACATTTTGGCGGAAGACTAGGAAAATCTTCCCAAAAGACAACCACACAATCCCTAACAATACGAATATCATCAATTTCAATCTAATCACAAACCAATTGAGATAAAAATCCTTTTTTAATGGGAATTAATACACATACATTAGATGTAAACTCCAGAGGATTTTTAGACATATTGTCACATTAATGAATGCTCATAACTAGGTTTGAAATATCAATCTTAACTTCCCTTATGTGACTATTAATGTGGTATTTATGTAGATAAATCCAATCCATGCCTAATATTACATAAACGTTTACCAAAGGATTAATGACAAGATTTGTAGGAATCACATTCCCACAATCTTCAACCAGAGAGGAATCATAAACTTGAGATGCAATAATCATATAATTAAGGGTTTTCATGGATTATTCCAAATCTAATTGTTTTGGTGGAATCCTTACACCCTTATAAAATTACATATATATGAAAGAGTGGATTAATCGAGAATCAAATATGAGATTTACAGTTCTAGAGTGGGTAATATGTTTACCTACATCACGTAATTATCTCACCCCTCATTAGTTATAGAGATTTCATGATATTTCCCCTTAACCCTCATCTCAAGATGTTACTGGAATTTTTCATCATCACCAGACCCTAGGTTTGGGAAATGGCTAACAAAATGCAAATTCTCCTTACACTTGTAGCACTGAATTGGGGCATGTGCATCCTATGCAGCGTTTTGTCCATTATAATTTTTAGAAATCTTCTTCCCATCAAATCGACAATAAATTTACTAATGTCCATCCATTCTACAAGTAAAAATTTATTAGACATGCTAAAGAAATTTCCACCATGATTTTCCCACACTTATATAATAACTAAGAGTTTATCTTCTTTTCACTATGATTCGTAGGGTTTTTTTGAACTCCATCTTCATATTCTTTTCCAATCCATGTGATTGCAATGTGTCTCCCACCTCCATTTAAACCTTCATTGAAAAATAAAAAATATATTCATAGAAACTAATGTATCTTATGGAAAAAGCCCTTCTGAGACATGTATTTAAACCAGAAAAGAACCTATCAAATTTACTTTTTGGGTTGGATGATAATTCTTAATGTGTACCTCACATGTCTCATGAAATTACCCACATGGGTACGAATAGACTCATCATACCATATCTTCAAATCAAGGAACTCTTTCTCCATCTTGGTATGAAGAATTAGAGGAACATACATATTGAAAAATAATGTCTTGACCTTGTCCCAAACCATGTATTCAATCCCAACATGCTACCTCTTATTCAAGATTAGAGTCCACCACTGATCTGCTTCACCTTCCAAGTGATAAAATTCTAGAATTACTTTCTCATGCTATGAACAATGAAGAACAGAGAATATATTTTTAGTGGTAATAATACATTGTTCAAAAACATGTGGATCTAGAGACACTCTAGAAGAAGGTGTAAGTTAGCTCATGAAAAACTCAATAGAATGTTGTTCCCTCCTTTTCACAGTTTGAAATACCACGTGATTCATTGCCTAGGAATGTTCTGTGAGAATAAAATGAGGTTTTTCATTTCATATCCCATACCATTAGGTTTTTTAGGAGTAAAATCATTTCATTGTGTGTCACAATCACAATTAACATGGTTCCTTCGAGTTCCATCGATTGAATAACACCAAAATCATTGAGTAGTAAATAGTTATCATAATGAGGTTTCACATAATCATGTAAAATCACTTGTAGGATGTCTTACTGATGAAACCTTCCTTAATTTATGACACAATAGGTTTATCCTAGGTTATTCATAGAAACCCTATATTGAAATCTTTTATAATAGTTAATTAATAGTTTTTTAATCCCAAAGCATATTCCCTAGGAGTGTCAAACCAGGTGTGCAGCAATTCCCATTGTCATGTACCAGATTACCCCGAGTCAGGGATATAACATCTTGTCAGATTTTTTACCCTATGGAACATCTGTACCAGTACCACATCCAACTGTATTATCTAGAAATAGATGTATTTCTAGGAAACCACTAACTCTATCCTTCACCATAATTCTATGTCATTTTCTTATTCCTTTCCTGGTCCTCAAACTTATCCCTATACATATTCCAAATTGTTATCACTAAGGTTTTCTCATCCTAGTTCCCAAATGTTAACTATACATTTTCTCTAATACCAAAAATACTGACCCTCCCTATATAATAACAACCATTACAAAACATTTGTGAAATACTTAATCATTATACAAACAAAATCCAAAAGACCGTAGTTCATATAGTTCCTTTGGAAACATGGAAACATAAACGATGGTACATAAGTGAGTTAAATTATCTCCCACTAGGTTCTTCGAGATTAACACCCTTCTTAGGGATATAAAACATAATTCATATCATTATAACCTCAGGGGAAAACCTAAAAGTGGGAGATCTCAAATGCCTAGTAAGGGTAAATATGGGATACATGTACATATAAACATGGTAATAACGGTATGAGAACAAGATCATGAATATATAAGATCATACAACGCCTATCTAAGATCATATACATGAATCATGGAATAAATCAAGGATGATAATAATACATGAATCAAAAGGAAGTAAAGGATACATGAAATAAAATGATAATGTAGGAGTAAGACATGGAATTGTGGAAACACATAAGCATATATGGATTTCTATAATATCCATGTCACCAATTAAAAGACCATCTTAGTAGACGAAGTCCATTACTAAACTATGTGAACCCTAGTTCCATCCATGTATTACTTAATAGAGTAAACCCTCATTCCAACCATGTATTACAAAACCATTTAAACAATTATTCCAGCCTAGTATTATTAAATTGTGTAATCTTTCGTTCTAGCATTGTCTATCGCATGAGATATAAATCATTACCCAATGCATTGGAGGGAGATATAGGTCCTACCAATCACATAATGAAATCATAGATACATGGACCAAAATATCATAAATAAACATAAAATAACCCATGAAATTAAATGGTTATCATAAACATATAAATAGATCATACCCTATTGAAGGATATAGGTTTCAAAATCATTTCATCATAGACATAACCCATTCAAATAAGCAGGTTTTAAAAACATATAACATGTGATCCGGTTTCATAACTTCAATATATCAACAAATAATCCATTCAATGAAATGATATGAATATAATCACTGAATAATTCCCCCCAAAAATTCATTAGGAACACCAATGTATGTTATCTGATATGGGAAATAATTTGGAATTTTATTTTATAAACACTTCTTGATGAAATAATCATGTCTTCTTTTAAAATTTATTTTTATTACATAAAACCTTTTGAAACCCTTTACCTTTAAAAATAAATTTTAAAACATATAAAATAAACATTTAAAACAATATAAAGTTTTTGAAATCCATTTTACTTGAGAATTATCATCATGGATCTTTTGAAAACATTTTTGAAAACATTTTTGAAAACATGGTTTTTTGAATATAATAGATTTATTCCCAATGATAAAGGTTCTATGATATTACTAAAAAATTATCTTAAGTAGAAATGAGTAGGAAAAATGGTACCAAAAATGATGATATATTTAAAAATATTATATTGAAACTCATTAATATTATTTATTTATGGATCATAATATTTCTTCAATGGAGGCGTAAATATAAACAATCTGAGAAAATGATAATATTGTCTCAATAAAATCTTATAACATGATTACTTGGGATAATACACTCCATATAAGGAAAGGAAGTACTAAGGTGCTTAATATGTAATTTAAATAAGGATATTAATGATATAACATGTTAAATGGATCTATATACCTCAAAAATGTGTTTAGGTGCATAACAAAACATGAGTCTCAAAGAAGGAAAATTGAGAAAAATTGTTTTACCAATTTGGTAACTATTGAAAGTTAAACCCCATGAATGAAATATCATAGAATAGATATGTGAATACCCCGAAATTTAGGCAAAAAATACATATAATTCAATTAGAGAATGTATGTACATAAAAATAAGGAACTAGTTGTTATCGTAACATGAATCTCATGAAAATTAAAATTGAAATGAAATTCCCCTTACCTTGTATCTTGACTCTCTCCGTACTAGCACAAGATTCCTATATATTAAATATATGTATATTACTAATATTTAAAATATTAAAATAATTTTACAAAATACCCTATATGTTTTTATTGTGACTTTATATTACCCTCTTGTTAATGATCATGTGCTATGTTTTCATTTTGGTTAATATTCGCTTTGTTGTTCTCATTTGTCTAAATTTGGTGAATCATTGGTCCTTATACTTATGTCATGATTTCAGAATGTAGATCATGAAATTAATATCAGGTATATACATTATATTCATATTACCATAATTTATATCATATAGATGATGGAAATAGAAAACACTATTCATAGAGATGGTAAGTCGTATGTACGGATGAACATTGTTTCCATTTTTAATTGTCGTATTGAAAGAAAAATAGAAAATAACATATACGTATATGTACGTATATGTATATATATCATTATTATAGTTTAATTTATATATTATATATCATATATGTTTATTAAACCCATCCATATAATATCCCATGAGGTGTGTGATGGAATCACACCTCTTTTAGGGGAAGTGGTCCACACTTCCACAAACGAGGTTATTATATTAACACCAAATAGAAGGTAAAAATATGTGTGTTTTAGAAGAAACAAATATGCCTAAATAAATAATAAATATAATATATTTCATAAATAAATAATGTTTCCATCATAATTTTCATTATTATTGGTGGTAAAGAAGAAATGAGCAATCATCGTTTCATGAGGCAGTAGTACTATGTACACAAAAATAGTATGTTAAACATTTATTAGATGGAAGTGTGTGTAAGTCTAGATCAAAACATTTTCATAAAAACATACTAGTATATGTAGTATATATTTATCTTCACACGATATGGTAGTAATGAGGTGGGATAGTGAAGAATAGACATAAAATAATGGAGCTTGAAAGATTATGTTACCTCTCAATCAGGTAACTCCATTTGGATTCATCCAAAAGGATTCCTTAAGAAGGTTTTATACCCAAATGGAGTCTTTAATGTAGTAGGGTATGTTTTTTGGAGGATACTTGGGATGATATGGGAAAAATAATAAAATATTTTAGAGGTGTGATGAATGGGTTTATATGGTGGCCTTTTATAGGGAAAGAGAATGACTAACATAAAGTTTTTAGAAAACAATTTGGTGTGCACAAGGTATTACATAAATAAAGTGATAAAAACCCAAGAAAACTAAATATTTTATTTTTTATGGACTATATATGGACATAAAATTTGTGTTTTAAATGTTTATAGGTCATTTTCGCCTTTATGATTAAGGTTTATTATTCAATTAAGCATAATTTGGCCTTAACTATAGTGAATAATTTTAATAAGTTTTAACAATCATATTGGTCAAAAATTATCATGGTTTCATTAAAATCAAAATATAAGATTTAATATAATGGGGTTTTTGGATTGTTGAAATCCACTTCATTGAAGTGGGAAAATTAAGATTACTGCTAACCCCGTAGATGTGATGAAATAAATGGGTTTAAAAGTAAGAAAAAGTTCAAACATTTGTTAAGATTTTATATTTAGTATCAATGTGAAAATGATTTTTATGAATTTTTAGGTGTAATATATATCTATTTTTACCTTAAATTTTTTTATAATATCATTTATCATTAATAATTAATTAAAAATGATTTTTTAATTAAAAAGAAGTATTTTTTACTATTCATCAATAAAATGATGCTTCCCCGGAAAATCCAAGAAATTCACCCTAAGATAATTTTGATTTCCTGAATTAAAAAATGAAATTTATTTCTTAAATTGAATTTATAAATTAGTCAAAAATTTAATTCATTGTTTGAAGTAGTTTATTCGGGAAAACGATGTTTTTAAAAATAAAAAGGACTTTACTGGAAATCCTATGTTTTATTTATATAAAACAATTATAAACAATATTTGAAAATTAGTTATTACAATTAATGATACTAAGATTATACTCAGGGTTATAATTATCTATTTTAAATTAATAAAACAATAAAATGAGGTATTTTTTTGAAACTCAGTGTTCCGTGTATCGTATTCCAACTCAGTGTTGGGTGCATCGTACGCCATATATGGGTTGCATGGAACGTATGAAAAGTTAGTTCAATGTGAAAGGAATCATTAAATTTTTTTTGTTTCATTATATAAATGAAAATTTAAATTTATACAAAAAAATTGTTCTATAAAAATTCTGGGTGTTATATGTTTAATCATATAGAGTAACATTAGAGATGCATTCATCACACATTTATGATTGTTATGACATATTTGTTCCAATATTATTGGCTTCTTATAAACATATATAAGTTGAATAGAAACCTATGGGTCATGTAAAGGGATATTCTTTGGAGTGAAATCGTTGTCGTTAGAGTTTATTGTTTCTGTTTCATCACTATTCTGGATCAAGGTGAAGAGATTCCTCAATTAAATATTTCTTCACGATGGTTGTTTCATTGTAACTTATTGTGTTGGATACTCACAATTAGAGATATTTTTACATGTTTAATGTCCGGAATATTTCATAGAGCTATGAATACATAATTTACTGTACAAAAACCTCTCAATTTATGATTGAAATGAGCATTATACGATATGGAGTGATTTTGGATTATTCTACACTTGTACATAACCCAGAGATCCAAATTTTGGGAAGATGGAATGAGAAATAAAATTAGCACATATTTAGTGTTAACCATGTCACTCAACCATGTAGGTGTAGCATCATACTAAAGAGGGGCACATGATTAGTTATAATTTTTCCCCTATGGCATCATGGTCATGCATGGTGCTCCATTTCCCATTCAAGGGATGCATGGTTTTTATATTCTACATCCAAAGGAATATTACCATCATTTTAATTTCATAGGTTCTTTTAGTAAGGATCACATCCTACACATATTTCATCCAAACCATTATCCCAGCATGCATCTATAGTGTAACATAAGTAATAAGGGTTTATAGTTATCACATGGTTTGGCCAAACCATGTGTCCTAAACATGAACCTCGTAAAAATGAAGGAAATTACATTTTCATTCCTTCACAATTTTATTTTTTAACCCTTCTTCACCTCCTATTTAGGAACAACAGGTATTCCCTCCACTTGAGAACTCTATCTTTTTCGAAACATGGTTCTGAGCAAGGTTCTCCAAATGATCTTCAAATTTAGAATTGGTAATCGTGTTGGTTGAATAATGGTAATAAATACATTCCACTCTATTACTTTCTTAGTTTATCTTTCCATATTTGGTACTATATTAGTGTTCATTAATATACCCTATTTTCAAGGAATATTTCTATTTTGATAGTTTCTCATGTTCTTCCAGGAATATGAATTCGATAACGGATGAGGTTGTGTCTACCGACCTATGGCATGTGTTTGAGATCTTTTCCCTTAATGAAATATAGTTTTATAACATCATTCATCAGTCCACAGTCCATACTCTCCATTATTAACACAAAATTTATAGTTTTAATTTATCTAAAATGTTACCCATGTTATAAATTCTCCATGTACTATTCTTTATGGTTTATGGTCTGTCGCCTCAACAAGTTCCACCCCACATGGTGTGTTATAGGATTCCATTGATTTATAAAAAGGTTATATTGTCAAATCGCATTCTCATTGTTCTTAGATTGATGACTAAGTGAATAAAAAACATAAATTAATTGGGAGTGAGTGGTATGACCACTTTACGTGACTACAATATGAATAATGGATATGTACATTAGTTAAAAGATATAGTAAATGAATTTTAATTCACACTATGTCATATATTTAAGCATGAACGTCCTTTATTTTATAAATGTGATTTATGTGCATGATGATAGATATATTTTTTATACATAGGTAAGGAATCCTATTGAATGTGACCCTAGGGAATAGAGAACCACAAACAAGTGATCCTCAAGAATGGAGTCCCAAATTCAATGTGATATATGGTCATGACATTCCTACTAGAATGTGATAACTATGAATAGCATCCTATGTACATGTTATACATGGGCATGGAGTCCCATGAAATTTGATATGCATGTATTGTTTCCTAAATTCAATGAGATATACAACCATGGAGTCCATGATTAAATTCGCTAGGTGAGCATGGATTCCCTAATTTTGATACACAATATTAGAAAAACATATCATTCTTAACACCCAAGAATGTGGTGCATGGGAATTTTATGAGACTCGTACTACTATCCAAATATGCCTATGTTACACCTTGGTCTTTGTCTAGTACTAGTATCTATATATATGTATATAAAAAACAAGGTATGAGGAATATATATATATACATCTATATACATGTATTTATTTGTTCACATATCTTCCATATTATGTCGAAGTAGGAAGTGTCATCCATATGTCCTATAAGAACAAAATGTGGTCTGTCGAAATTTTCTTTTTTAAATAACATTTTTAAACATCCACACTACTCATTTTATATGCACCGAATGGATTTTACTAGATATCACTGGTTGTGGCATACTAATTATTTAAAACTCTTTATTGGGGCATCTAGTTCGTACCCTAACAGTTCTTGTGGATGTTGTTAGAGACAACGTTGACTTTCCCTTAGTGGATGGTTGATTTTATACATAGGATGTAGTAGATAAGAAAAAGGACAAAGCTTGTTCTCATGATTCTATTGAAGATAGTTTTTTTGGACTTTTTTATTTTTATATATCATGATATTAATTCTTGTACCACCATTCCTCTTTCTTTATATCTCATTACACATTCATCGTTTTTTATATGATATATATATTATTCATACTTCATTTTTTATATGTATGATTTATTATTTCAATTCAAGATATTAATTATTAATTATTATATTTATAAATATTTTATACCTCTATGCTAAACAATGAAATGAGGGCATAGTATCTCCACTAACACACGTTAGGCCCATCATAGCTAGTGGAAAGCCTCTAGTGTATGCGGCGGCATACTTGAGGTAATGTGGCAGACCAGGGTCGGTTACTTATATGTGAACTAGGTTCATGATCCTATAATAGTAGTCAGTTTTTATTAACAGTATCTAATGCGGTGGATGCAGTTTGCAGTGGGGAGGAAATTATTTGGGAAAACTAACCACCTGATAAGAAGATGATTATTTTCTATCAATTAAATTTAGAATTATTCTATAATAAATAGAAGATTATAAATATTTGTGCATCCTCGAACACTAATTAAAGATTAAATATTAAAAATTCTACATATCTTCCATGGATTTAGGGACACCACTGAACCAAATTGATTTTTTAAATTTTATTCATTGTTTTTATTTAATTTCATCATCCGGGGCTACTGGTATACCTAAAAAGTTGTATCAATCTACTGATATTAAAATCATTTAGAAGAGGTAGAGCCATCCAATGAAAAACAATTCATAGTGGTTTCCCAAAATTTATGAATCTTGATTCTTGATGAACTCAAAAAAATGAGTCAAATAGTATAAAAGGCACATAAAACATTACTAAAATAAATTTCATTGATTTTCCCAGTGTTCTTGTTAAATACAGGGTGTTGTGGTACCCTATCACTGGGGAAGATGACATTGTTCTCACCAAAATAGATTTTCTGGTAGCATATCCACTATAAAATGTCATCATTTTATCATTAATATATTTTAACCATTATTACAGTTTTGAGAAATTCATGGTTAATCAGAGTCTGTTCTTGGGGATCCAAGAGTCAATTCCCACAATTTCTCCCATTCAAAACACAAAGAAATGGTTATTTTTTATATTAGGATTTTATTAATGGAAGAAAAAACCATTAAAATTATTTATATTTCCCATAGAAATTATACTATCAAGAAACAAACATTTTAGGGTCTTTTGTATATTAAATATTTGTGGAAGAATGTAGTAGATACCACTAAGACAGTTAGAGTGCAAGGGAAAATATCATCCAGAGGATGTCAATTGGGTGAGAATAATTTTAATTATACCTGTTAGATGATGTGTATTAGGACATTTTCAATAGGAACTATGCTTATAAAATCAATAACTAGGTTAACAACTGAATCATTTTAAAAAAACATCCAATCAAATATGATCCTTATGTTCATAAGAAAATTTATAAAAGATGTATGGAAGTAAATCTGTATTGAATAAATAAAAATTGATATGTAATCTTACTATCATGAAGTACTGGGATAGGAAAAATTTATAAGAGAACATGAGTAAGTTATAATGTATTTTTGACCAATAAATTTCCATGAAAATGATGTTTTATGATGAGTAAAACCCTCTTAATGATGTGTTCATTACTAAATATGTGAGACATGCTGGTCATGTCATTCAATAATTCATCACATAATGTTAAGATCATTATTGATATGGTGATATATAGAATACTGAATGAATCTTCCCAATGAAATTATTAGAGGTGTACTAAATAATAATAACATCATATAACTAAAGCACAAGGGATGTAGAAATATAATAATAAAATGAGGTGAAATGAACCTCATTATTAAAGTCAACAAAGGTGGAAGTATTTAAACTTCAAATCAAGTTATTAGATGAAGTGTCACTAATGTGGAAATACAAAGTACTTACATAATGAGTTTCAAAATATGAATGGAAGGAATCAGAATCCAGAAGGTATTCCCCCAATTTTTTATATTGTAGTTGTCAATTTGGTGATTAATATTGTCAATGAGGGGCATGTAAACATTACAATCTAAGACTCCACACGGATATCTGATTAGACTACTTCAAACCATGTTAGCTTAAGATGAGAATTCTTCTCATAGTAACCTTCATAGAGTTTTGGATCAAAGAATATGAGAAATCATGATGCATCCATGATTATGGGTACTAATAATATAATTATGGAGAATTATATTTGATGCAAGATACTCTTAAAGGATGTGATCAATTTTACTAATATTAACATAAATATAATATCCACTAGAATTATTGATGGTGATATATGTTTTAGTTCCTTGGATGATAAGAATTTGAATCCTTCCAAAGATAATATGGTAAACTCTAATAGAAATAATGTTATTTATCTCTATCTCATGGTTGTTAGATGGTGAAGAGATGTAAATGTGGAATGTAATGAGGTTCCTATAAAATTGTAGGATATAATTCATAGTCACAATAATGAAATAGAAATCACATTTCTATATAGGAGGGATCAATTACTAATAATAAAATTTACACATTTGGATAAATGTGTTGATTTCATCCTAAAAAAACATAGATTATCATTTCTTGTAAATTAACCATCTAGTAAACTAACGTTTTAGTTTTGATACACACTAATGTATGAATGGTGAGAAAATTTACACCAAAAGGATATTTTATTTTGTGACCTTCATAGATGATAATTCTAATAATTTTTAGGTTATATCATTTAAAATTAGTGATAAATTATAAGATTATTTCAAAAAGATTAATATAATGGTGTAAAGTGAAACAATCACATGATAAAAGTGTTTCCATAAAGATAATAGAGGAGAGTATTGTGGTTCATTTGAGTTATATATTTTAAGTTTTAGCATCAGGAAAAGAAAAATAGAACTATAGATGCCTTAACATAATGGTGTTGTTGAGAGGATGAATATAATCATTTGTGAAAGAGGCTGGTGTACACTCATAAAAGAAAATTTTCTAATTGCCTTTTGGGGGATGCAATGAGGCTCATAGATGGTTTTGTCAACATTTCACCATCAATTAAAGTAAACTAAGACATACTAAAATGTTTTCTGGATGTGAGATTTGTTTCATACAAACACATGAGGGAATTTGGATTCATGGAATTTTTATGCATCATAAAGGATAAGATGGTGAAACATGAGGTAAAGGGAAAGAGGGGTAAGTATTTAGGATATAATTATAATGATTTTGGATATAAACTCATAGATCTAATCAGGTGGAAAATATTTATAATAAGTTTATTGGTTTTACATGATGATCATACGAATGAATATATTATGAATCCATAAAATCTAGAGAAGTCACAATATTTGTAAATTCTTTTCGATATGGTCATATAATCACCAACATCGTTGATAGAGATTTAAGGATAGATTTGTGTCACTAATTATACCGAAATTACTACTAATATATCCCCATATTTTGATATTTTTCCATTATATAATTTTCCCTAACAAATCTTTAATGAAGTATAGGTGTGGAAATAAAAAACATAATGAAAAAATATTTATAGATACTAACTAAATGAGAATATGATTCTCAATGATGAGAGAGATCAAGAATGTTACAATGAAGTGATCAAAATCAAGAAGAAGGTGAAATAGAAAAAAATCCACGAAAGAGGATATGATATACTTGCACAAGAACCACATATTTGATTTGGTATAGATAACTCATTGAAATAAGTCACTCAAGATCAATTGGGTGTAAAAATTAATGTGGAAGATGGTATCCCCCAAACACACCATAGATTAAGGATGGTTTTTATAAGGATTTGTCCTTATTACATTTACTAATCTTGAATTTTAGTCAATAAATCACTTCCATTAATATTGAGGATCTTTTTAAGTTTATATTTTTTTGATAATTTTTTTCTAATAAATACATAAAATTCCACATTCATATAGAGAAGAAACCACAAAAATATTATCTATTTCTTCCCATATATAATTTTTTTAAATAAAACATGTTATTCATGACAAATCATCATAGCATTTAACATGGCGTCTTTATTTTTCTTACAAATCCACAAAACCATTGAAAATAATTTTAAAAACAAGGAATGGACACAAAAATATTAGTAATGGATAAATAGTATTAAATGAATTATTATTCCATGAATACTAGTAATGTATGAAATCATTTTCCAAAAGACATACTTGATACCCATATATACAGACTTTGTGAAACATGATATTCCTTGGACATTTTCAAAAAACACAAAGAACATGAATAGAACTATAAATTTATCAGGGTGAATTAATTACATAATATTGTAACTATCTATCTATGGTATAATTTTTAACCCTCACAGCTAGCTTACAATGAAACCCTCACAGCTACCCCATTCTGTAACCATCACAATTACCCTTGGAGTAACCATACAGATAACCTCAAACATACAAATACCCAATGTATTTGAATGATATATACATCCCAAACTTCATTATAAAAGATTCCCATGAACCATAACACAATCATACAACCTGAATAATTTCATAAAAACATTTCTTTTAAATTTTGTAAAATAGAATTTTTTTTAATGAGGTTTTTGAAGGAAATGTAACTTACGGAAATCATATAATTGAAATTATACATTATAGAGTTGATATAATATGTATATAAATAGTAAATACACATCAATTTACATGATATAAAAAAAATAATCACTCAAAAAATTTTAATACAACCTAAATAATGAAATAGAAGGTTAACCCAATGAATAGAAATTGAGTTTAGAATTATCTTACCTCAGGTTTGTCTAACATAAAACATATTAAAACCCCATGTATAATGGTTAAATTTTTTTATTATTATATTAATAAAAAATATTTGTATTTATAACACCTTATATGATCATTTAATTACATCATTTCACCCTTTAATTGTTGGTATTATTATCCTTCCATTATTTTTGGTGCATTTTTTACATGATTTCCAAGGCTGTTTGTATATCATTTTCTACTCAAATGGAAATGAAATTCAAAAAGTGGAATGAAATGATATTAATATATTTCTAGAATATATAATTATATCATTAATAATTTATTTATCATATATTATGATGTGTCATTAGATAAAACATTAATGAAATTTGTTGATATCATTTTTTGTCGTTCCTCGATAATCATGACCTCATTTTATTATATAATTTAATTTCATACATTGAAGTAAATTTAAAAATCATAAAATAGGTTACAAAATAAACTTTAATTTTTTATTAAACCATAAAAATGGTTTTTTGAATACCTTTGAAGGATGTAATGGTAATTGGAAACACATTGTCCGTGGTTTTGGTAAATCGACACATCACCAATGGTGTTTTTATTTTTAGAATAAAAGGGAGACAAGAGGATGAAATATGTTGAATCTTTTACATGAACATGATAAAATTCATAATATATATTATTCTAGAGATTTCATAAATCTGGATATGCGGATTGAAAAATTTTATAATAAAATAATGGAATTGGAAAGAAAATACATGGAAAAGGAAGAGGATTCTTACATCTTCATCCCTTCTCCTTGAGATCCTCCTTAAGGCCTTTGGTTTGGGCCTTCAGTTGTGACTATAAGGTCTTGGACATGGGAATGAGCCATGATAAGATGATTTGGTATAACATATGTAATTATCAAGGATTCAGAGGTGTGTGATGAAGAGGGGAATGATGGTGGTATTTAGGAGGACAGAGGGGATTTTAAATTATTTTAATTATTATATAAATAAATTTCTCAAGAATATGAACAGACATGATTCATGTGAACCCAAATCATAATAATTGAATGGAATTTTTAAACAATGTAGTCTTACATAAGATATTATGTCAAAAATTGTTTTTTTTACTGATACTTTTAATATACGGTATCTTACTATATTTCAGAATTCATAAAAATTTCATGAATTTGAGAAAAATCTCAAAAATCCACCATAAAACATTTCAACGTGTATAATTCAAAAATGGACTCCATTTATTGAAAATAATTTTCTCTATATTCTTATCTTATTTTTTAAATTAAATATAAATTTATTCAAAAATTAAAATTTTAAATCTATAACTCATTTTTTAACACCATAAAAAATTTATCAACATATCATTATCTTATAACCATAAGAAAATATAATAATAATACATCAAAAAACAATTTTGTTCTATCAGACTCCGAATAACTTATTGATCATAGCCATAGATGACTATTTTGTGAATTTCAAATCATAAAAGCTGAAAAATTATGTTTAAAGGTTAGTTATAACTATCTAATTAAACTATCATGCTTTTCCAATTTTTAAACTATGGGGTCTTACATTATGCCCACCATCTGGAAATTTCTTCCTTGTAGTTTTATATACTTAATAATGAAGTAAGTGCACCTTTCCCTCATAGCATTTTCAAACTCCCATGTTTCTTCATCAACCATTTGGTTTCTGTAAAAAAATTACCTAGTGGATTACCTTATTCCACATTACTTGTTCCCTTTGATCAAGAATCTAAATATGTTTCCCTTAATAAGAATCTTTCTCTTCCAAATATTCTACTTATAGACTTAAGACATTAGAGGAATATTTAACATACTTTCTGAATATCGAAACATGAAACACATTATATACCAGAGATAAACACGGATAAAAAGCTACTTGGTAGGAAAATTTTACGAATTTCTCTTGAATTTCATATTATCCATTGATCTATGGACATAGATTTCATTTCTTACCTAATAACATAACACTTTTCCATGGTGAGATTCTAAGAAAAACATGATCACCTACCTTAATAGAAAAGACTTTCCCCCTATTGACTGCATAACCCTTCTACCTACTCTGACCGTTCCACATGTATTGTTGGATAATATTCACTTTCTCAGAAAATTCCACAACTAATTAATGTCCCATCAAATTCATTTCCTCAACATCATCCCAACAGGCAGGAGATCAACACCACTTCTCATACAATAGAAAAAAAGGTTTCATCTGTATACTAGAATGCAATTTTTATAATAATAATACTCAACTAATGAAAGATGATGATCCCAAAATCCCCATTAGCCCATTTTTCAAGATCAAATCACATCCTATAAAGTCTGAATCATTCGTTCTAACTACCCAACTTATATTGGATGAAATGTTGTACTGAAATTTAATATGGTTCCCAAAAACTTCTGAAGGGCCTTTCAAAAGATATAATTGAACCTGGGATCCCAGTCAGATTCAATGGAAATACTTACTTCATGTAACCTAACAGTATATTTGATTTATAATAGAGAATGCTAATCAAAAAACATTATATCTAGAATAGGGAGAAAATGTGCAGATTCAGTCAGTCGGTCAATAATAAACCATGTTGCATTGTTACCTAGAGAATTATTTGGTAGTCTCACAATGAAGTCAATGTGTATACTCTCACATTTCCAATCTAGGAATAGAAAATGATAAAGAATCCCATTTATTAAATACCACTCCAATTAACTTGTTGAAATGTTAATAATTTCAAAGTAAATTCCACATTTTCCTTTTTCATTCCATCCTAGCAATAAAACTATCGAATGTTTCTGTATATAATTGTAATTCCTAGATGAACTCAAAATAGAGAACTATGAGTTTTACACAACAATTCTTTCTTCAACTAGGGAACACAAGGCATACACAAAATTTTAAAAAATCATAAAACACAATCTTTATCAAGGTTACATTCTGGAAACAAACCCATTCTAACAAATACTTCTCTTTTATGTAGCTCATGGTCTTCCATCTGTGGTTACATAATTCTATTTAATAAAGATGACTATGAAGAAACCTAAAGCAAAACAGAGGTATTTCCTATACAAATAACTTCTAATCCAAAATTCATCAAATGATTAATCAAGAAATCATGTTCCAAATGTAATATAGTTAATGATGCATGAGGTTTTTGGCTCATGGTATCTGCCACATTGTTTTCTTTTCCTGGATAGTAATTTATTGTATACTCAGAAATATTTATCAATTGAAACCATATTATCTTCCTCATGTTAAATTCAATTTTAGTGAATATATACTTCATACTTAATATGATTATATATATGAAAATTGGATCTATATAAATGAAGACTCTAAATTTTTAATGAAATTCCCCCAACTACCAATTCTTAATAATCTGTTGGATAATTTAGCTCATGAGGTTTTAGTTGTCTTGAATAATAAGTAAATACTTGATCATTATTCATCAAAAGAAAAACATGTACCATTAATGAAGCATCATTATAGATGAAAACCACACAATTTTGGGAAGGTAAAGCCCAAATTAGAGCATTCACCAATATCTTTATCAGTTTCTAAAAAACGTCACATTCTTCTATCGAAATAAATTTAACCACTTTCCACATTATCTTATTTAGCAGGATAGATAACTGTGAAATGTTTTTAAAAAAATATCTGTAATATCCTGCTAATCCTTTAAACTTATGAATATCTGTAACATTTGTAGGTCTTGGGAATTCCTAAACCACTTTTGTTTTTGGCTTTATTAACAGTTATTCCATGCATATTTACAATGTGCCCAGGAAAATAAATTTGTTGCAATCAAAAAGCACATTTTCTGAATTTTCCATATAGTTTATTTTCCATTATGGTTTAAAAAACAACCCTTAGATATTTTCAATTATCCTATTTACTATTAGAAAATACCATAATTTGATCAATAAACCCAACCACAATTTTATCCAATAACTCATGAAATAATTTTTTCATAAGATTCATGAATACAATAAGAGAATTCGTTAACCCAAATAGAATAACAAAAAACTCATAATACCCATATCTAGTATGAAATGTTATATTTTGGATGTCATCATCCTCACCATCAACTGATGGTATTCAGATCTCAAGTTAATCTTGGAAAAGTATTGATCTCCCAATAGATGATCAAACAAGTCATCAATATGAGGAAACAATTTCTTTTTTTAACAATGATGTTATTCAAGGCTCTATAATCATGGGAAAGTCTCATGTAACTGCCATTCTTTTTAACAAAAAAAGAAGGGGTACCCCATGGTGAAGTGGTAGGATGAATGAATACTTTATCAAGAAACTCATGCAACTGATTTTTCAATTGAATAAGTTATATTTGGTCAATTTGATTTGGGTGTTTTGAAATTATGTTAGAATTAGGAACTATGTCAATTTTGAATTCAACTTCTCGATATGTTATAACCACATGTACATCAGGAATTACATCATGATATTCATTTACCACTACTACTTCATTAATCTGAACAGTTCCCTTGTTTTCAACAATATGGTAAATATTACATTCATTTCCATATTTTAACAGTTTTTTAGATTCATGATATGTTATCAATTAAATTTGTTATTCATTATATAAAAAACAAAACACTTTCTAAAAAACTAATTCTTTAGATTTATATTCAATCTTAGGATGATAAACAAAAATCAAATCCATTCTTAGAATGACATTAAACTCTACTAAAAAAACAGTTTTTGAATGTAATGTATTTCCATAGACAACAATAGAAAAATCCTTATAATTTTTTATTACTAAAATATTTATCTTGGTGTTTTAATAATAAGTTTGGGTCTCATTTATTGAATTGATATTTCCAATTTAATATAAAAATTCTCAAAAATAAACGAATGTGTAGACCTCATATAAAAAACATTACAAAAATATGAATAAAAAACACTATACCTATTACAACATCATTTGATGGCCCGACTTATGCTGACATAGTAGCATAGGATCTCACTACACCATTCTTCTTATAGTCTGGCTTCATTGCATCATTCATATCTCTCATAGGGAAGGCATTTTAATAATGAACCATCTCTATACATTTGAAACAATTAACAATTTTCTTATCAAGAGTAGTCTTAGGATCATTTTCATTAAAATCTCAGACCATATCTCGAAACATACTACATCGAAAACACATCCCAGTTTTGGAAAGGCATTCCCCATGGATCTTGTTTCTACACTTTTCACAAACAGGAAACTTGAATTTCTTACCCACAGATTTATTTAATTTATTTTCACTCATCTCTTTTTATCTGGACCTCTTCTTTTTTTTATTGTCAAAGTTCACATGATAATCATAAAACTTCATCTCTACCCTCTTAGCACATCATAAATGTTTCCCATTACTTTTGAATTCACAGGTGGACAATTCCCATCGATTCCTTGGATTCAATCCTGAGTAATAGTTGTTGAATTTTCTATCAAGATACAAAATAATATTTGGGGGAGACCTCATTAGTCGGGTGAAGTTCGCTTCATAAATGACAACTGAATCTCACTCCTTTAGCTTTAGTTCATGGAATTTCTTCTCCATTCTTAGTCGAACCACATTGGGAAAATATTTTTCAAGGAATATTCTTTTAAATTCAATCTACTCTATGGCACTAATAGCCTCTCTATCCCTAATATTCGTGACCATTGACCACTACTAATCATATTCACCTTCAAAAAAGTAAATGGAATGACATAACATTTTATTATTTAAAAATTCCCTAACATCATCTATCTTTTCAATGTCTTTAATCCATCCTTCAACAGCTATTCGGTCAGAAGTTCCATTGAAATCTGGTGGTGTTGTCTCATAAAATGTTCCACTATCTTCATGTTCCTTTTTGGTTTCTATGGTTATTCTCTTGCATGGATTCCACCACAATTTTTTGCCTGATTTAACTAATCCATTAATTTCACAAACTAATTGGTTCCAATCCATAAAATTTTGAGCTGTAGATTCGGAAGGATGTCTTTCTGTCAGTGTATCTCCACTTTAATTTCCCCATTTCTTCTATAAAAGACCATTCTAAACAAAAATATCTTAGTCGAAGAAACATGGTAATATTTAAATGTTATATCATTTAAAATTAACTAAAGAGTAAAAATAATTTATGGTATTCTATTAACATCATCACCACCCCTAATGTTATGAAAAACATCCTCTGATACCAAAAATAAGGACTCTTCCTTATTACATTACATAATCTCGAATTTTAGTCCAGAAATCAAATCCATTAATATTGGGGATCCTTTAATGTTTAGAGTTTAATATAACTGGGATATAAAACATACATAATATTCCACATTCATATAGAGAAAATACCACTAAATTTTATTCATTTCTTCCAAAATATAATAATTTTTAAATGAAACATTTTTTCTTTGATAAATCTTAATAACATTTAATGAGGAATCCTTGTTTGTCTTAGAAATCCTTGTTACCGCTGAAAAAAATTGAAAACAAGGTCTGAGCACAAAAAAAGTAAGGGATATAAATGAAGAAATGAAAGCATTATTCCATTAATACTAGAAATGTAGGAAATCATTTTTAAAAAACACGTACTTGTTTCCCATAAAAACATACTTTGTGAAACATGATATTTCCATGAGATTTCCACAAAACATGTACAACACAAATAGAACCATAAAGGTATCTTTGGTCATTAATTATATAGTATTATAATCATCTCACCTACATTATAATTTGTAACCATAATGGATACCTTGTAATGTAAACCTCATGGATACCATATTGTGTAACCATCAGAGTTACACTTGTAGTAACCATAAAGCCGACCTCCTACATACACATACCCAAAAAATTAGTGGGAGATATAGGTCCCACCCTTCTTCAAAAAATTTCCCAAGAACCAGAATACAGTCCTACAACATAAATAATTGCATAAAAAAGTTCTTATGAATTTCTGAAAACAAAATTATTTAAAGAGGTTTTTACCGGAAAACTACCTTACAAATATCATATAATTGAAGTGAGAATTAATAGAATGGATGGAATATATATATATATATATAAACTGTAATTTTACGTAATTAAATATAATATAAACAAAGTTCAAAACATAAACAATTTTAATACCACGTAAATAATGAATTAGATGGTTAACCCAAAGAATGGAAATTAGGTTAAGAATTCCCTTTCTTCGGATTTGTATTACATAAAAATCATAAAAACTATTTTATAATGGTTGATAGATTGTTATTAATATCTCATCGAAACATATTCATCTTTATAACACCTAATATGATCATTTCATCACATCGTTTCACCCTTTAATTGTTAGTATTTTTATCCTTCCATTGTTTTGGGTGCGTTCTTTAAATGATTTACACAGCTAATTTATTTTTAATATTCAAGTTGTATGGAAAATTAAATCCAAAAGTGATATGAAATGGTATTAATATGTTTACATAATATATAATGACAACATAAATAACTTTTTTATCATATATGATGATGGATCATTAAATAAAATAGAAATTATATTTTATAGATCATTTTTTGCATTTCCTTGACAATCAAGAACTTGTTTCATTATATAATATAATTTCATATATTAAAAATCATTCCAAGAACATAAAATAGGATGAAAATATACATTAAATTAAAATTAAACCATTAACAGGGTTTTTATCATATTTAATGAAATTAATGGAAATTAGAAATAGATCTTCCATGATTTTGGTAAATCGACACAACGCAGGCAGTGTTTTTATTTATAGAATAAGAGGGAAAGGATAGAAAGACAGGTGATGAGTCTTTTACATGAATATGTTAAAATAAATAATAAAAATTATTCTAAATATTTCATACCTTCTGAATAAGTGGATGGAAGGAGATAATAATACAAGAAATGAATTTGAAAGAAAACACATGAAAATGGAAGAAGAATCTTACCACTTGATATCTTCACAATGTGAACCTCCATATAGCCTTTGGTTTTATCCATCAGGTTTGACCAGTAGTTCTTGAACATGGGGTATATCCTTGAGAATGTGATTTGGACTAACATAGACAATGCTCAATGCTTTATATGTGTGTGAGGATAAGGGGAATGCAGGTGGTATTTATAGTGGAGGGGAGGGGATTTTACATTATTTTAATCAATATTAAAATATTTTTGATCTGGAATATGAATAGTCATGATTCTTGTAACCGAAAATATTAATAAGTTCATTTGAATTTGAAAAAATTGGTCTTACATCATCCATGATGTTAAAAAAAGTGTTTGTAATGGAGAATTTGAATATATGGTATTTTATCTCATTTCACTATTCATCAAAATTTCAATAATTCCAGAAAAATAAAAAAAAAATTCAACCTTACCATTTTAAATGATTATAATTTAAAAAATAACTCCATTTATAAATTTTTTTTTCTAAATATTATTAATTTAATTATTAAATAAAATCATTATTTATTCAAAATAAAATTTAAATCAATAACTCATTTTTTAACATATTGAAAAATTAACCAACATCTCAATATCTTATAACCTAAAGAAATCAAAATAATTATAAAATTTTATATTCATTAGTTTTATATTAATATTAATATGGGTAGGTTACTATTCACAAAACATCAGGTTGGTTCTATTAAACCCGAAATAACATACTGATTCCAACTGGAGATAGTCGATTTAGGAAATTTAAAGCATATAAGCAGAAAAATTATATTAAATGGATATTTATAAAAAAACTTCTTAAAAAAGATTCATTCAATTACAATTTATTTTTAAATCCATTAGCTATTACAGTTCTTAAGAGATTCGATCAAACAGATGGTATTTAATTTGATGAAAGTATTTCTAATCTGATAAAATTTTCTTATATTATAGTTGTTCTTGTATTGCAATAAGAGTGAAGTAGGTGTTTCCACTACTGAATGAATAGAGGTCATTATTACATGGTTACCTCAAAGAGTTTGTGTAAATGGAATACAAATAGGTATTTTTGGTAATATTTAAAAAAATATGGTATGTATTCATAAGAAAAGTTTATATGGTCTGAAAAAGGCACTGAAATAGTGGTATAAAGAATTTGAATCATTAATTGAGAATAATGAGTAAAAGATAACAACTATTTATCATTATTTTAGTCAAAAAAAATTACAATTATTTCATAATTATATTATATTTATTGATGATATTTTGATTATTTGTAGAGATATCACCAAGACTGATTGGTTAAAAAAGGATTTCAAAAAGTTTATTAAAATGATAGGTTTAAGAGAAACTAAACAAATCATTTTCATGATAATTACTCAAGAATGCAGGAAATATAATATTTTCATATATCAAGAATGTTACATTTATATGGTTTATGAAATATTAAATATGAGCATGGTGAAATCGGTTTCTAGTTAACATATGAGTCATTTAAAACTCATAACTATTCCAATCCAATGAAATGAAGATGAAAGAGGAGAAATTAAGAGATACCCTTTTCAATCACTATTTAGTAGACTCACATATGTTATGGTGTTCATGAGAATATAAATTTCTCATGATATTATTGTTGTGATTGGATTGTTATCATATACAATCAAGCAACATTTGACATCATTAAAATGGATATTAAGTTATCTTCAAGGTACATTAATTCATTGTTTATTTTTTGGAATTGATAAACCTATATTAAATGCATATTAATATTCATTTGTGGTGAGAGATATTTTCATTATTATATACCTATTTAATTGGCAAATATCATTTATTGGTGGAGCAGTCTCATGTAAATTATGATTTTATTCATTTATTTCCTTGTCAACCTCATTCGTATAGTATATCTCAGTCATAAAATGTTATAAAAATATACAATGTATATGGAAATTCAATTGGATATTAGATAGGTTCAGGATAATTAAATTCCCTTTTATGATAGTCATGTTTAGGTTGATAAAGAGATTATATATGATGTAGAGGGTGGGGGTGAATAGACCAGTTTAATTTTTTTAATAGATTGATTAATTATCTAAATCAATTATCGAATTTATGTAGTAATGAAAAAGAAATTAAAGAACTAAATGAAATTTATAGTACTTTTGACCCAAGTGGACCCCTAGTTTACTTTTACACATCTCCCCACATTGAGATATATGTTTTTTATAGTACTGATTTTTGAAGTGGAATCATAAACCAATTATAATATAATTTTTTTATTAAAAGTATCGCAAAAAGGTAACATGAATTTTTATGGGGAATCAAAACACAATTACAAAAATGACATTAGATAGTGGGAGTAATACCTGAACTATCATAATTTTATAATCAATGAATCAAAATAGAAATACAAAAAATTATTTTATGTTTAATAGAATAAATAAAATGTGAGATAACATGTGATAGATAGGAAGAAGGGTTACAAACATTATAATCCAAGAATGAATTGATTGATTAGAAATTTATGTATTATTTCTTGTGTGTTGAATCATATTCTCTCATCAAGTATGTATTCTTAAATATTTTTTATGTTCAATATTTCGGATATCATCCAGTACATGAGAGAATTATCTATGACGGAACACAATCTTGATCAACAGTTCATAGTATCACACCCCAACAATTTTTTTATAGTATCACCTGAAATGTCATAAAAACTCATTAAATAATAATAGTTTTATTATTATTAAATTGCAGTATAAACACTAAATTTTATCTTTAAATACATTATTAAAAAAATAAAATTAGCACATTCGATAAAAAATTCATAAAATTCCAATTCAACTTCAAAAAAGATACTTAAGAATTTTCAGTGAGAGATTAAGAATTTATCATTGAAACATTATCACAAGGATCTCAAATTTTATTGAAAGTCATGATGATTAGTTTAAACTAATTTAAAATCATAGATCAATTAGAAATATACGTCCCAAATAATAGGTTAATGTAATGTCCTGGGGAAATTACACAAATATATTCATTAAAATGTAAATTTTAAAATCAAGTAGAATTTATAAATTTAGATACTAAGAAATTTCAAAAAAATATAACCACATTAAAGAATGTAATACAAGGTTGACTATTTCATATATCATCTATTATTAATCTAGATACATTAAAAAAGTTAAAATAACCCAAATTAATAAAAAAATAATTTATTCTTTTTTATGATGTAGGTTCATGTAAAATAATAAGAACGAAATTGATATTAATTTATATATATATAAATTATTTTAAAAACACTTCTTATAAGTTTAATATAATTAATATGAATTTATATAATGATTAGAACAAATTTTAGTTGTATTTTGAACAAAAAATATGTGAATATATCAATAAAATCAATAAAACAATGTTTCATGGAAAACCATATTCACGTGAGGTACATTTATAAGCCATGCATAAATGTAAGAGTAAATATTAACACATTACATAAATGTAGGAAATAAAAAGTATAGTTTCGATAAGGGTATAATGATTTTTCATAATGTTTAACATACATAGTAACTTTTGCATAAAGGTAGATCGGGACTCCTATAAGGATGAGTGATATAACAATAAAAGATATAAAAGAGTTTACATATATTACATATGGGTAAAAGACATCATACAAAAAGGTAACTAAAACACTTCTAATTGTAACCTAAATGCACATATAAGGGTAAAGAAAAGTATATAGGCTATGTAAAGATAAATTCATGATCATTTGAAGGTAAAATTTCATTACATAAGGCTAAGAGGTACGTAGTGTAACCGTGTACTAAATGATTTGAAATATTTATAAGGGTATTGAAAGTTCCATAAGGGTAACATAGAATTTATAAATCATGTGTAAGGGTATGTAAGTAGTAATATTAAGGTAAATAATAATATCCAAAACATATGTGATTGAATAAAATAGTTTCATTACGGTCAATAATATTTACGAAGTGGTAAAAACTATGTTTCAAATGATACATACGAGTGAAAAATTTAACCAAAATATGTAACAATAAAAATTAAAACTTTAATAAATAAAAAATAATAAAATCTAGTTTGTATAGAAAAAATAAATAAATGATAAATTAATTTAATATAATTTAATAATTAAAAAATATTAATAAATAAAATAATTAAAAAACTATTGGGAGGCATAAAATATTTTTAAAAAATATTGTTTTAAAGAATGAAATATGTTGTTTTCTTTTGAATATTCAAAACAAAAAACATAAAAACTAGAAAATCAAACAAACTGACACCATCTTTTTGAAATCAAAAAATGAACAATATTTCTCAAAAATATTTACCTTTACAAGAATTTATAAAAAAATATAATAAAGTTAATAAAATATACCACTAATTGAATGAAAAATAATATAAAATTAAAAAATTAAATTTCCATCATTCTGTGTTAAGATTTTATTTTTTTCAAATCTAGAAAAATAAAAATATTAGTAAAAATATCAATTTGTTGATTTTTAGTTGGAACATATTGTACAATTATATTTCCTTTCATAACATAATCTCAAATAAAATGAATTCTCATGACAATATTAATTCTTCATGAAATTTGTAATAGTTTTTTAAAATATAAAGAGTTGATGAATTGTTACAATAAATTAGTATTTTTCCAAAGTAAAAAAACAAAACTGAGATAAAGTTTGATTAATACATAATTATTGAGAAAAACTTGATGTAGTAGAAATATATTCACTCTCAGAAGATGATAGAGCAATAAAATATTATTTTATGGAATTCTATGAAAATAATGTTTGACCTAGAAAATAGAATATACCTTAGGTACTTTTTCAATCAAGTCTTCAACCTCATAATTCAATGATAGAATAAAAAATTAAATCAAAACAATATTATGTTAAACAAAATAATCTAGTAATAATAGTTCCTTTAACATATCAAATAATATGTTCATCGTCCGTTATGTGAGATTCCATAGTGACATATTGAAATATTTTTCATAAATAAGTATTAATAATTATATCAGTTCTAGAAGCAGTATAATACAATAAAAATTGAATCATGACTCCAAATAATTTAGAATGAATTGATTTTCCAAAAACATTATAATATAATTTAAAAATAATATTTATAATTGGTATAAATGTTATATAGGAATCAAGGCCAAAAAACATAAAAAAATATATAACATATTTATATTGATTCAATTCAAAACAATCATTTGTTTTATTAATTTGAAGGACTCAAAGAAATTGTGCTCCCCAAAATGATTTTTTAAAATTCATTATCTTTAAAATTAGAAAATTAATTAAATAAAACCATTTAAATGACCAAAAATAATGTCATCAATTTAAATTTAAAGAACAAAAATATCATTTGTAATTATTTTGATAAAATGTGGGGTCTAATTTATGTATATAAAAATAATTTTTTAATAAACTTAATTCTATTATTCTAATATTGGCGTACTTTTCTAACACAATATAAATTATTTGATAATATGTAAACATAAATAGAAAATTTCTTATTTTCAAAACTAGGTGATTACGAATGATGAAATTATTTAGAAATATAAAAAAATTTAAATTTCAATTTTAAAATTTATTTGAAATAACTTAAAACCATCAAAATATATAAAATATAATAAAATTATAATAAATTCAATTAAATAAATAGGTGAAAAAGTATCAAAATAATCTATACAATCTTTTTGAAAATAGCGTTGAGTAATAAGACAAGAATTGATTATAATAGTTTGACCTGATTCAACCTTTTCATTTCTAAAAATCTATTTACTTCTAATAGCATTGTTATTTAAAGAGGGTTTAAATAAGTCTAAATATTATTTCTAAAAAAAATTTTATATTAATCATTCCTGGAAATAATCCAATTATTATCATTAAAATAATCTAAAAATCATCAAGAACACAAACAAAAACAAATGAATATTTAGAAAATAATATTAATGGAGGTCTTCCGGTTTTCAAACTCAAAGAACCATTACCAATAACATTTCTAATAGGATGATAATGATGAATCCTCAAGGGTCTATTATTCGATAAAAATTAATTTTTAACCCCATTAAAAGAAACATTATGTAGAGTTTATTTATTTACCATAATTTAAATCATCGAAATCATCCTCAATATTTACTAAGATAGAATTTAGAACATCACAAGATTCATCAAAATATATAGATATATACACATCAAAAGTTATATTCTTCTTATTATAGACTCTATTATATTTAATATTAGATTAATATCCAATAAGTATAACATTAAAACTTTTATCAACATACATAACTAAACTATCATTCATATATAAAATAAAAACATTAAAATAATCAACCTCCATAATTATAACATTAAATAATTCTTTAGGGGTTTTCATTAAAAATGGTCTATCATAAATACTAATTAAAACATAAAAATAAATATTAAAATATTCATGCCCAAAAAAATTTAATTGTAATACATTCAAAAAAAATTGTTTGTGATATTTTCTGAATTGTTCATTTCTTCTTTTCAATTACACTATTTTTTATAGTGTTCTTGGAGATTAAAAATTATGAGTATTTCCAATTTCTTCACGGAATGTTTCAAAATTAAAATTTTATAATTCACATCAATTATCCATTATAATATAAAAAATTAAAAATCCTTTTATATTATTTAGCAGTATACAAAATGAAATAAATCTAGACACATTTTCATGCTTCTAGGACATAAAATAATCCCATATAAATATACAAAAAACATCAACAAAAAAATAGTTTTTACATTGTAATCTATTGGTTTTCATTAGAAAAAATAGATAAGGATACAATAATTCAATAGTTATATAAGTAGAAACATTATTTATATATGTTTGTTTATTCCTTTTGACACATACATTTCAAGAACGAATCATAAACAACATCTTTCTTTACATTTGACTATGGTAGATCTCAAACATGTCCATGGTTTTTATATTTTTGTAACATTATAAAATGAAAATATATAATAATTTTATGCCAGATAACATAATTTGATTCTATATAATCAATAAAATAACCATTTAGATTAGATAGATTATTGAAATTAACATAATAAATATTATGTTTTCAACAATCAAAATAAAATAATATTGTTTTTAAAAATAAAATAATTAATATATTCAAAGTTTACATAAATACCATCATATAATAATTATGAAATACTAATTATGTAATTTTTTAATCCACAATCATTTAAATCCATAAAAATTAAAATTATTTTAGAAATATCTACCCCTCTAAAACTCTTAACATTGCCTTTAGATTTACCTCAGAAAGTGATAGTGCCTCAATCACATTTGGTATAAGAGAAGAAATTTTTGTAGTTTCTAATCATGTGTCTGGAACATCCAATATTTATATACCATGTTTCACTTAATTACATGGTGTGGTTATCCTAAATTTTATTTTTTCCCATTAAATATGGGTTGGTTGATTTTTTCCCAGTTCAATAATTAACACTGGAATCTGATTATTTAGTAAAATTCTATCCAACAGGGTATGCATGGTTCATGTATATCTTTTATTTTTTTCTCACCCTATTGGTTTTAAATTTGAAAAAATATTTTGGTGTTTCTCTTCATACTAAATCCATAATAGGGTACGTCTTGTCAATATTTAGTGACCATATTTTGCTTTTGATTATTATTTTTATCATTACTTATTGTTTATTGAAGTATTTCTTTTTCTTCATAAAAATATAAATACCATTACTTATATTCACAGTTTATCCTTTTTTAGTTTCTTATCCCTCAGATTGAAAAGTATTTAAAATTAAATAGATATGATATTTGAAAAAATTACATTTCTTATTTGAAGTCCTTTCTTGTATAATATTTTTCAACTCATGTTCATATTGAATAAGTGATTAGATGAATTTATCCAATGTGTATTCTTTGAAACTCTTAATTTCATCAATCAAAACCTTATTTGTATGCCACATCGTGGGTAGTTCTCTTTGGACTCTTTAAACAACTATGGGGTTATCAAACATTTTACAGTGGTAATTCATTCCATTCAAAATTCTAGTTAATTGATTGAGAATTTGATTGAATCATTCATATTTAACCATCTTGAAATCTTGGGACTCTTCTAAATTAATTATGAATTTAGTTATGACATGATTATATGAGCCAATGTGTGTTACATTTAAAATCATCCAAATCAAGTGATTTTTCTTACATATAGACACATGGCTTAGCAGAAAAATGATAAAATAAATACCTAAAATGGGTACTACTAGGGAATTCAAAACAAATTTAATAACAAGGTTTTCTATAAGAGTATCCAAATTAAATTTTTGTTGTTAGTATGTTTTTTCATTATTTACTAGTGATGTATTATTTTATACAAAAGGTATTCCTGCAATCTATATGTATATTACCCTTAGTAATTTCTATCAAAGTGGGTTGTCTTCTAATGAATCAATCAATTGTTTCATTTATTATTTATATAATAATTAATCATTATCCATCGACTCTGTGTTCTAGAAACAAGTTAGAAAAATTAAATAGTAAATCTTAAGAAAGAGGAAAAGAAATGACTCTAGAATGATTATCCACATTCTAATATCAATAACCCTATATATCAATTATTAGGTCATATAGAGATATGGATGATTTCCTAGAGGAATATTAAATTATCCAACTTCAATTTCTTGAGTTATTGATTAATTATCAAAAAACATATAAAATTTAATTTTTAAATTTAATTGAAAATAGAAATTAAAATAAATAACACACTAATTTTTATATTAGTTCAGTATAAAGTGCACCTGGTATTCTCTTATGCACTCAAATCAATATGAGATGTTTTGTGCACAATACATATTTGTTATGGGGAATAAAAACCCCATTAAAATATAATTTTTATATTATATGTATAACCAGAAATATATTATACTTTTTTATAGGGATTCACAAACCTGTAACAAGACTAACATTAGACATAATGATTTGGAACCTGAATTGTCTTGACTATAAAATTACTGTGTCTCAACCTGAAGAAAGAAAATTTATTTTTTGTAAAAATCATAAATATAATGGGAGATAATTTGATATGGATATGATGAAGTGTTATAAATAAGAGACAATATGAAAAAAAGATATATAAACATGTAAACTAGATACTAGTTCTTGATTGTTGAATCATTTGGTACCTACAAGGCATTGGAAGTATAAATTTCTTACGTTCAATCCATAATAGATCATCCCGCAGATGAGACAATTATTTACATTGGATCACAAACATGAAAAACACCTCAACTTATCATGACAAAACAATTTTTTCACAATATCACTTGAATAATAGTAAGATTTTAGTGAAGAAGAATAGATTCAGTATTTTTGTATCATAGACTAATCATCTAATAAATACTTAAATTCAATACATTTCATAACCTCAAACAAAGGAAATTAATGATATGAAATTTTGAATCTACATTATAAGGGATATTTGAAGTATTATTGGAGGGGGAGATAGGGTCAAATTATAAATTAAAATTTATCACCACACAATCATCCAAAAATTAAAATAATGAAGACTAATTAAAAAAATTCAAATAATAATTGAAAAAGTAAACATCTTAGAGAATAATTGGGCAATGATAATTCACATGAGAATCACCCAATGAAATTATTTAAAATAAATATTTTAAAAATATTTTCAATATATACAAGTTTCAATGAACAGATGAAAAAATATAACTTTAATAAAGAATATAAAACAAGTTTTAATATGGTATATAACATCTTATATCAATTTAGAAACAATAAAATCCAATAAAAAACAAAAAATAATATGATCAAATTTGTTTATTTTCATGTCATATTAATATATGAAATAATAATAACATCTATGATATTAAGTTAAATATGCTTAAAACATTATGAAAACACTCCTTATAAGCTCTATATAATTAAACTTATTTTACATATTGTTTTATACAATCTAATCATATATAATGAATATTAAACACATGAATATATCATGAAAATTAATTAAACATAGTATCCTATAAAACCATATTTTGGTAGGGTTCATTTATAAGCCATCAGTAAATGTAAGAGAAAATATTAACACATTATATAAAGGTATGCACTAAAATGTATATCCCAAATAAGTATAACAATATTTTTCACGAGGATATACATGTATATTAACAACTTCATTAAATTTGTGAGGTTCCCACATAATTATAATTGATACTTTTTAAAGGTATAAAATAGTTTACATATATTACATAAGGGTAAATTGTAAATTTCATTAGGCTATCTAAAACATGAGTATGTGTGAATTGAATTCTCATGTAAGGGTAAAAAATAGTATATATATATGATATGTACAGTAAAATCACGCTTAGGTATGAGTAAAATTATTTTTCATAAGTTTAAGGGGTATGTTGCATAAGGGTATATAGAAATATATATTGCTTGTGTTACGGTAATGAAGGTTAGTTAAGTGTAAAATAATATTTCCAAAGCATGTGTAAGGGTATGTAATGAGTTATGTAATGGTAATAAAAAAACTAACTCACATAAAAGGTATAATCTAGTTATGTAAGGGTAAATAATATTGACATAAGGTTAATGAATAGGTTCCAAATCATGTGTAAGGGTAAAGAAAACATAACACATGATATGTAAGGTAAAATAATAAACATAGAGAAAATATAAAACCTAAAATGTATTTTATAAAAAAATTATATAATGATAAATAAAATTATGAAAATATATTTAAATAAAAAATATTTATTAATTAAATAATCAAATAAAAATATAAAGTGGCATAAAATATATATTTAAAAAAATTTATTTTAATGCATGGGGATATTTGGATGAAATTTCAATATTTAAAACATTAAAATTATAAATTTAAAAATTATACGAACTCCCAATTAAAAAAAAATCATATTGTTATCCATCTCTACATGAACACAATATTTCATTCTAGATCCAAACACATTGACATGAAATATCATAGGATATGAAATGTGTTGGAAGAAAAATTGTTGAATGTTGATACCATCCACACCTATAACAATGGGAGAGACATGATGAAAATGGTTATATTGAAAGAGAAATTGGAAGTCTATAAGGAGCCCGCATATCTATCTTAAAACCAATAATGGTTTTATTAGGGATATTTGTAGGGGAATCTCCAAAATAGGTAAAACATTTAAAGAGTCATTTAAATATATTATTTTGTTGAAAATAACATCAGGAAGGAGTTCATGGTCATCAATATTTATATGATTTGTTTTCTACAATTCGAAACCAATGTGGTGGATGAAATGGGTAAAGGGAGGAAATAATTTGGTGATATAAACAACCCAAACATCCTTTGATAGAGACGATTTTCCACTTTTAAAATTATAAATATTCTCCTATAATTTATAGTTTAAACCATATCTATATCCTCTTATGTTTATCAGGAGATTAAATAAAGAACAATCCCCCATTTATAATATTTATGTAAGTACAATGTCAACTCATGTTACGTTTTTTGTGTTTATTCATTTTTTATTTAATTTTTTTTTTTTGATTTTATCATATCATACTTCCACTTCCCTAAGAGAGATCGGGTGCTCTACAATTTCATTGTTTCACTACTAAGATTGTGTTTTGTTCTGGCCAGATTAATATTTTGATGCATAGAAGCTGTGTTGGATGTGGATGAGTTACTCTTTGTTTGATTATTCATTGATGGTGGGTTGTGTCCATTGAGGAATGAAAATATAATTTATAGTTTAATTAATGTTTGGTTCAGGTTTTATTCTAGTTAGATTAGTATAATTGTTGTTGTACTAACTGATATGAGGATTAATAGTTTGCGAGGGAGAAGTTTTGCATTTTTGTTCATGCTATATGATGGGTTCATTTATTGTTTCTTGATTTAGGGTTACTGTTTTATGGTTTTGTTTGATAAAAATCTATTTGGGAGTACCTGAGAGTTTAAAAATGGATGGGATAGAATATTATGGTAGGAATTATTTGGTTAGGGCATTGTTTTGGATTTTTTTAAAAGAGGTAGTGGTATTGAAATTCATAGGCTCCAAATCGATTTTTGTCCACATTATATCCCATTTTTGTAACCCTTCAAATTAGTGGACAATTATAAAATATACATAATAATATGTTATTTTAAAATAAATTTTTTTACAATGAATAAGAAAATAAATTTAATTGAGGTAATGATGATAGATTCAAGAAGTATTAATCTTGAATTATTTTATTTACTTATCTATTAAAAAGTAATATGGAATATTAAATTCCATTATATTCTATTCCCTTAAATTCTATTCCATTAATGTCTATCGTATTCATTTATAAAAAAACTCTCACATGGCCTCTACCCAATGCAATTGATGGTTCACGGGTCATTGAGGTGAATATAAGAGTTATCTGAAAAGTTGATTAAGGTTGAGAATAGACTATTAACAAAATATCTTCAACTATAGTTGAGTGAAACATGAACGGGGTGATTTAAATATATATTATTAAACATAATACACTTATTAGAAAAAACACCAATGACCATCGTATAGTATCATCAAATTCCAAAACAATTCAACATAGCTCAAACATCTTCTATGATCCCCCATGTAGTCATCATCTAAAACTGGGAAATCCAGGAACCCCAGTCATAACACTACTCTATTAAATACATTGGTTTTTACTCCATCCTTATTGAAATTCAATATATTAATCCTGGACAATAAAAATAATTATCAATACTGTTGAAAAAAATATAATAGGAATGCATGCGAAATAAATGGGAATTTTTTTTAAAGGATGAGTCCTACATCTATATAAGAACAAGAAGCATCTTTCATTTCATAGACACAACATTCATATGCATTAAAAGCACAAGCCCATTCCCTATCCAAATTCACATGACATAAAATGTTTGTTCCTTACCAAGAAAACAACTAAAAATTATTATTCCCACTATGAAACCCCAGGGGTGAGGGGATGTGATCCCTCTAGTAGGACTAACATCTTCTACCACTGCTTCTGGTTATATGCATCTAACACCAAAAAACATCTTTCCAAATTCATTCCTAGGCCTCCAACATTAAAATATGACGAATTTTATGCTTTTTATTACTTCAATTACCCAATAATAATGGTCTAAAAATTTTATATAGAGAGAATGATTTACATATTTCCAACCATCTCTCACAAACCAATAATTCTATAAAATGTTCCAACTTAATATGGTCATCATAGGTTGCCTTCCACACAATCCAAGGAATGGTATAGGTCAATTGGTGGAACTAGTGAATAGTTCTAGTTGTCACTTCTTTCACCACCTATGGGAATTACTTCTAATTTTGGAAGATATCACATATATTAACATCACCCCTTCTTTCGGAACATTACCTGAGCATCAATTGAATGCATAAAAAAAACCCCTCCTCCTTATTCCCACACATAGTTCAATTATTATTTTATCCAAGCTATAATCTTCTTAGCTGCAACACCTAGCATCTGCAGAGGTGAATGACACTACATTCATTGAACATGGTCCATTATGTTTTCTGTAAAGAAAATCATCCAATGAATAGAGATGTCCCATACTGTTGGTTTATTAACTCTTTATTGATTTCCACCATGTGTAACATTCAAAGAAAAAATGTTCAGATAATATAACACTTAACTAAAAAAAATATTTTTTCACACCAAACCCCAAGAGTGTCTCACTTTAGAAATTTTTTAATAGTTGAAGTCCAATAATCACCCACTCAAATATGATTCTCTTTCTTATCCTAATGTCACACTGTCTCAACTTATGTTATCTCTTTTAGTGTCAACATGGTTCTCGAACATGAATCTTTTGATCATTTACGATCCAATGAGAAAATGTCTCCTTGTTTTTTTGAAACCAAAATTTCATATGAATGCCTCTACTAGATCTTACTCTCAAGGAAAATTGCCCACAAATCCTTTTGGTTTTCTTTAACATTAATCAGTAAATTTTGTTGTGAACCTTTTATAAGGCCCTTTTACTTCTAGAACATGAGCTTTTAGGACATCACCAATGAGGATTCACAAATTTTGAGAGCACTGGAGTACATAAATATCTAGTGAAACAACAATAATTGACCTCTATCAGAATCTCCATCATTAAAAATTTTTGGAATCACTCTAAAGAAAAAATCTCCATGTGGTATACTAACAGATTCTTATCATCATTTACTAGTTCAAACAATGCTGAAAATGGCCAACTTCTCACACAACACTTCATCTTAATTATGACTCTTCTATATCCCTCCCCCGTCCTAGAGGTCCTTCCATTTCCCTTTAAATATTCTGAAAATTATTTCTACAATGTATGAAACTCCAAATTATTCATTACCACCCTTATAAAGAAACACATGTGGACATGCTATTTTCTACTCCTGGCATAAATGTATCAATGGTTGACATCTCAGAGTATTTATATATTAGAGATATATAAACCTCCCAATATTTTATTCAAGGAGTAAAACTAAAATATCATCCTAGAGATGAAGTCAATTTCACTTCATGGCACCTTCCAAGGTTCCGGGCTAGTGTCATCACACTATAATATATCACTACGGGTAGTCCTTCAAAAACTCTCTCTTTATTCACACATCAAAATGTTAATATATTTTTTGAGGACTAAAATAAATCATGGTTCTCATAAAATAGGTATCCAAAGGTTCTTCGAACATTTTTTCTTGAGGTCCAACACCCAAAAATGTATACCACACTATTGGATGAGGTAATTGGATATAAAAATGTAACCGTTGAAAAATAAACCAGAACTATATGAGTTTTGATTAAAGATACCCCGTCATTTTGAAATAATAACATATCAATTTTATTTAAATGATCACACTATAATAAAGTTTTTTACTCTCAATATTGGAGTTCTCAGAATACATAATGAAATACCAACTATTCACCATTTACTAACTTTAATGATAATGATTCCATGCCATATCTATCACAACTCCTGACATGAACTCCTTTTATAAAAATACATATCTATGAATACCTTTAAAACATTGTCACATCCATGACCCCCATGTAATTAAAAAACCATCTAAAAATGATGTATAGAAAAACCACTTCTATAACATTATATCAGAATATCCAACAGATAAATTGGGATAGTGTCACAATCCTATTATTACTATTCATATGAATGATCACATACTAGAGTTATCAATAATATACCACTCGCTTCTTTATTTATTTTGATCTATAACCAAAAAATAAATTCTCCTAATTCAATTTTGTAAAAGACACTTGGTAGCATTGACAACAACCACATTCAGTTATGATATTTTTGAATCCTATGGTTGTTTCATTTCAGACCAATAATTCTAGAACCATAAGTCTAATTTCAATCTCTCTTACTTCCACAAGGTATAGAAAATGGGAACCAATATATTTTTATTGACTCAAAAACTCATAAACACAAATGAACACTACAACATTATGACTGAATTCTCATTATAAGAACCTATATTATCTCTAAATAAAAAATTTGTTACTCTCATTTATAGGTTTGAAGTGTAGATGAAACACCTATAAATAATTAGAAAATTATTTTTTTAGTATTAATATAGGAGTTAACATTGTTATACCAAATGAAAAATTTCATGACCAACTAAATTAATATATTAATTGACTATAGTAATCACTATAACCAAAAGAGGAGGATCATCACAAATAATATATAATTTATATATGAAAAGATGCTGAATTACCAAGACTTGATATTATTAAATCATTGAGTGCGTGTTTAACAATATATTATTGTACCATCATTTCACTATAGGATTAAAGTAAAAAAATCCCATTAGAAATGATCCACACATGCATCAAATTTCTGATTGTCTCCATAGAATCATCCTTTTTTTGGCATATATGATCTTCATCGCATGTGTTGTTTATCATTAATCGCAATATAATAATTTTTTAATCAAATATAAATCTTGGTGTTCTCTCAATTTCCTGAGAATAGAGGAGTATAGAGTACATTCTTCATCTTTAGATCTCTCTCTAAGTCTGGAGAGAATTTTTATCTATATATTTTTCACCAAATGAGTATTTTAGAAGTTTATGTAATTAGACATTTATAAAGGAAGATATAGGGTTGGAAATATTCACATGATCCCATTTATAATTACTTATATCTTAGTATTCCCCATCCCTTAATAATAAATAATTAATTATTCACATTATATTTGAATAACCTAATAATATATCAGTATCATTTATATAATTTCTAATAATACCATTAAATTTAGTTTGCTTCTCCGCGAAGACATTTACTGAACTATCAATAATAAAAATTTATTTAATATATAAATACCACTAAATTTTTCATTGATAAATATAATAAATATTTTATTTTCTAAACCATAAAAAGAAATAAAAAATATTATTTTTTAACTGAAGTAGCCTTATGAATTACACATGATTAATTCATTATGATCAACAGAAATCATAATATATATTTTTTATTATAACCTATTAAATCCATTAATAAATTTTACAAAGATTTTGGATACATGTAGAGTGTGACCTTCCAGGCCTTTTTCCCAGTGGATTGGGTAGAACATCTTAGTGAACAAGGATAGCATCTTGCATCTTTCCAAATAATCCATAGAGTAATAAGATAATTTCAAAAGGAAATATAATATACTCCAAACACTTATTGTGTGATACAATATCTTTTTCATTATATATCAATTCAAGTGGGTTGTATATTGGTGTCATCAAACTATGTGATTGATTTCAATTTCTTTGTCTTTTCAGAAATGAACATTCCCACATAACACCATGGAAAATGATTAATCTAGTTTGTTTTATTCCCATTAAAGGGATTGAGATATCAACATATGTTTTAATGATATAGGGGCTAAATCATTTCTCATAGTATTGATTAATGAAATATCACTTGTCATACACCCAATGTATCATACCTTCAAATGAGCTTATGTCATCATAAATTTCATTTATACATCATAGTAAATGACTCATGATAATCATTAATAAAAAAACATAAAATATAAGGATAAATACCCATGTCCACATATATAAAATTATTATGAAAAATAAAATAAGGATATCTTATTGGAACGTATTGTTCTCACAATCCCCTATAGAAAAAATTATCAAGGGTGTAAACCATGATAAGGTTCCTCAAAGACATATAACTATCCACCACTGATAGCCTATATCATATATATATAATAAAATGATTTCGTTCTATTATATAACATACATTCATGAAAACTATCATGGAACCTCTAAGTTCTCATCATAGTAATAAACTATTAAAACGTTTCATTATGACATATATTCTTTAGAGATTATCCCAAAAAAATGTAATAAATTGTAAAATTTTAGAATTGAAAATAAAATTAATTAATTGTTATTACATATTAGCAATTAATTAGAATTTATTTAAAGGGTAAAACCCCATAAAAATCTCACTTGAACAATATAAAATTGTTAATAACCTACATACTGCTATCTCACACAAGGTACCCATACCCCTACTGAGATATATCCTTCATCAAGGGGGTTTCAAAATTTTCCTCCATGGATACTCTACACACTGAAAAATCACATCACAAAGAAGAAAACCCATACTATTTGAAACAACCAAATTTTATGTGTATTCATTTCTTGTGAATTTGGATATTTGAAATTACACATTGATATTATGTTATCATAGTAAACCGTGGTGGGATCACGACTGTTAGGAACCACAACAAGATCTTGGAAAAAATATGACTCGAAATTACTTCTATGCTCACATTAATAGCTACAATATACATTAACACCAATTCAGAATCAGAAAACATTGCTACGTTGAACTCTTCTATCTCACAACTGCACCATTGTGACTAAATACATATCTTATCTATGACATCAAATCATTTTGATATGTTAGAAAAATGGAATATTTATAATCACCGATTACATATCATTATCTTCTCTATAGACCATGAATATATACTTACGTTACCTTATATATATTATTATAACATTAATAGTATTATAATGTTTTCACCTGTATCATCCATATATCATCATACTATTCTCAATGAATATGAAATATAAATCCTCATACATAATACTCTATACCTGATAGATATTATCATATATGTGTATAGGATCTTATTCATTATATCTCTTTATTATTGTTTACAATGATATATTTTATTGGAAACATGTATACCAAGTGGAAATGGGAACAATCCCCTCTTGGATAATTCTATACTAAACTTTTTTAGTATCTTTTCAATGTATGTAATTTTACATAGTCCATGTAACCTCTCTGAAATATCATACACGATCTTGATACCTAGAACATATGCTACATCACTTTTTTACTTCATGGAAAATCTCTTCTTTAACCAAGTCATAACATCTTGTATGGATAGTTTCTCATTTCTAATAAGTAATAAGTCATTAACATATAGTAAAAGGAAACCATTTGTACTCCCACTAAATTTCTTGTAAAATCATGACTCATATTCATTCTTATGGAAACTAAATTAATTTATGGATTCATAAACACAAATTTTCCATGAACTATAAGAATTAATTAAACTATAAATTTATATTTTTAAATTTAATACATTTTATAATTTACTGGAGTAACAAACTCTTAGGGTTGCATCATATACACATCCTTATAAATGTTTGTGTTAAGGAAAATAGTTTTTATATCCATCCATCAAATCCTATAATCTGGGTAATCTATTATGAAAAAAATTATGATGGTTTTATTCATGAAAAATAGAAAAAAAATCTTTCATTTTATACAATTCTTCTGTGATTTTATTATTATTTATCACTTATAAATTCATTATTGGTACTCGTATGAACATTTATGTCCATATAACTATTGAATACATTTTTACACCCAATGGTCATTACATCAACTGAAGTATCAATCAGAACCCAAACATGATTATTATACTTGGAATCCATATCATAATTCATGACCTCCTTCCATATTAGAGCATAGAGTCTATCAAAATCCTCTTTATAGGTAAGGGGTTTATTATTTTCAACAAATAATGAGTCACCATCATCTATTACTTTAATCAATATATTTTTTAATGTAAATTTCAGGTGATTCTATGTAGTACTTGTGGGTTTTAATAACAACTTATTCCATGTGGAGATATGTAATCATTTTTTATACCATATCATGAAAATCCTGAGAAAAAAATTCATCAAATTTAATAAATCTCCAACTATCCTCTATGATTATGTTCCCACCCTTACAAATGATGAACTAAATTATGATTGTTACATTCTAGTCAAAAGGGTTTCATAAATAGTATCCCCTTGTTTCCTTGGGATTCCCTATAAATATATATGTTATTCCAGGAGTATATAGTTTATTACATGATAAATCCATAAAAATATCCTGACAACTCCATGATTGAACATGTGACTAAGTACGATTCTTTCCACTACCGAAATCAAATGTTATATCATTTTCAACTTTAATTAGTAAATTTTTTATTAAGTATACTATTTTTTGTAATAAATATCCATAAAATGATGATGGACGTTTAGAGTTTCTTTTCATTGACGTTAATATCTTTATTAAGGTATGACTCCTTTCACTAACATCCTTACACTATGTATGTTTGAGGTGTATTGTATGGAAATAAAATATCATACACCCAAAAAATTTCATAAAACCTTAGTTAAGATATTCACCACATTGATCCAATCAAATTCTATTTATATTTTTACTAAGATTATTCTCAGCATTAATCATGATGTCCATGAACTTCATAATGGTTTCATACATAAAAATATTAGTTTTATGCAACATTACCTAATCAATAAATATATAAAAGTAATAAATTATGACAATAAACCACTAGATTATACTTGAAAAGTTCCACAATAATTAATGTGTACCAATTATAGAATCTTTCTAGCCCCTTCTCCAGGAACACCAAATGGTTATTTTTTATCTTACATTGTAAAAAAAATACTTCTTTTATTTGTTTTATGCTCAAAATATTCTAAATATCCATCTAGATAAATCTATTTCAAATGATTATTTTTTAGGTGACCAAGTTGGTGATGTCATATATGGGTGTTAAAAGAATTATTTTTATTTGATTTATTATCAAATGGAAAATTTTTTGTTTCCAAAATTTAATACATAATTCATGTTATCTAATTGTTTCTTACAATAACACATGATATCATTATAAAAGTGGAAACTATTATTTACAAAGGTA
Organism: Viscum album; assembly: GCA_963277665.1. NCBI lineage: Eukaryota > Viridiplantae > Streptophyta > Magnoliopsida > Santalales > Viscaceae > Viscum > Viscum album. The sequence goes on from OY728134.1 coordinate 554,921,429, forward strand.
TAAATAAATCTATACATTTATAAAAATAAAGAAAAATGTTGTTCTTGTTAACACTAGGAATATGATAAAACTCCTTTAAAAATAAAATCAATCATGTTGTAAATGTGTTATAGAAGTCACAAATGGAACGATCAACCAACCACACTCCATTAGAATTCCATATCGTTATCACCTCTGTTAACCTTCTGAGAGAAACGTAGTTTATCTATTTGGATAAAAATGTGTGAACCACATACTTTGTCTAATGACCATAATGTATATATATAATTATTTCAATCAAAAGTAAATCCACCTAAATATTCCCCTCCCTTCTTTAGATGGGTGAAATTCGTCTTACACTAGCCTTAATTTCGACATCAAAAAACACACTACATTCTATTCCTTTTCTTTCCAACAAATCTTCTTATTCATGGAACTATGGTTATCTAATGCCTTTGAATTTGAATGAGTATTTATTCCCTTTTCCATGTTCCTCAATTTCACAAGTAGTACTATAAATGTGGGTTATTCATTCCCCATTTTTTATTAACTTAGTGAATATGTTCAAGAAGTTCCAAAAGAGTCTTCCCACTGTTACATATATCATAATTCCAAATAAAACAAGAGAAGGTTTAAGGTAGTGAATACATAATGAGATATGTTTCGCAACTAATCAGGGGTATTAAACCCAAAATTGTACATGATATCAATGCATCAAATTGTATTGACTATATGTGGCCTATATGGAACTAACTATACATGCATACACATGAACAATGCATTGGAATTCTCAAACCTTTATTATCTCACCATATCATGATAGATATCTTGAATGAGTGAAATGAATCTATATGAATCCATATCCTTATATTACGTATTATGCTTTGTGGACATATAGGATAGAATAAAACAATGGACATCCTTTATGTCATCCACCTTTTCATGTATAGAGATTCATCTTCACCACTAACTACTTTGTCAAGAGACCCCGGTAGTTGGGTTTATAGAATTTATAATTTCTATTCTTGGAGTTTTATAATGTGTATGATTCTATACCATCCATGTAAATTCACATTATTGAGAAGGTTTTTCATATCTAATATAGATTATAGTGATATCATTAAAGTCATTCAAAAATACCAATTATGAGCCTGTAATTTGTATTCCCTTAATTACCAAATCAGAATAATAAATTTATTTTCCATTAAATTTCATTAATCCCAACCTATTTTTCCGAAACCTAACATCCCCCACTATTAGATACATAATATCATGTTACATTTATATTTTATTGTAAGGTAACCATAATCTATTTCACATAACTCATACCTGGTCCTAACAAGTTATTTGAAGATATTTAGTTTTGTGTATCTTTCCAACTACATTTTGTTGCATTTTATTAATCTGTTGAGCAGAATCCACCATCCTAAAATCATGGATAATGATTACATTAGAGAATTAGCCATAAATAAATTAAATTGATTATTTAATGAAGATAAAACGATATGTATTAATCAAATAAATTAATTTTTTTATTATATCCAAAAATCATTAAATTATCATCATCCATAATTTTATAAAAATTAGATATATTAACATATTTAAAAATAAATGATTTTAATAGGTGTACATGAAGTAAATGACATGTACTTCTCCAAAATACCCAGTAGTATCCTTATTCTATTGATGTGTGCAGAGTTCATAATAATTAAACAACATACACAACTTGTACATTTTCATTTTAACTTGGAATTAATTTAAAATATATTTGAAAAACTTATACCATGGATTTCACTATTTAATAATTGAATCATGAAATACATGTGGATATATTCAGTTATATATTAAAATTTTCTCTCTATTTAAAATTAAACATACTATATATAGAGTACTACACATTGTGTCCTTCGATACATGATGATTAGTCTCTTCTACATGATTCCATGGAACACAACTTAGGTATTTGTCATGTTTCATGTCATTTACTTGAATGAGATACAATAAATTTTTTTCTTCTTGTAGGGTAGCTGGATTTAATGTTTCATGGTCTATTAGACCCCATGTCTTATAATATATACAAGACTAGTTGGGAATCCCTAGGTTATAGGACATGAGAAAACAAGCACTACACAACATATATATATATTACACTGCAAGTAGTTCTCAACATTGATTTATAGAATGTCCAAATCCATGTGATGGTACAATATTATTGGAACTCAGATAACATTTTATTGGATATATCTGATTTTATCACAAGATGCATAGGAATAAAACATTTAGTCATGTTATCCAAGCCTTGTAGTCCGGTGTTATTTAGGTAGAACCATTGGAACCCGTAGAGTGTATTTTCAAATGATTCTTCATTTTATAATTTACATTTTACTAGTTATCTGAGTTTGAAGAAAGAAATAGAAGAGAATGTGGAATTTGGATTTCAATAAATAATTGATCTAAAGTAAAATAATTTACAAAGGAATGAAAATGAACAATACTAAATAAATTATTATTAATTAAACATATGACCAACTTTATTATCGATTGTAAGTTCCCTTTGTAGTAAAAGATCATGTATGGAATGTTTAACTCGTTTTTTATTCTTAATATATGAATTATCATTGTTATACATAATGATCAATGTTATGACCAAACTAATTCATAGATTACATTGAATGGTTAAACAAATAAACTTGGAGAGTGGGATCTTCATGTGTAATTTATAAATAATTTATGTGTACATTTATATTTACATGGACATGTAATTATTACATCATTAACAATAAAATTGATTAGATAATATCATACTATCATTTCAGTGGAGGTTCTAAGTGCATTATCCCACTATAGATGATCCACACATGAAACATAATCCTTGAACTTCATCATAGAATCTCCATATGATAACAGTAGTGAACATGGTGGATTGCATCATTCATGGATGATTATTGTAGAATTCATCTTGAAGGATAAATAACTCATGGATTTATCTTTCTTTATTGATAAAGGAGGAAGATATATAGAGTTATATATCTATAGATCTATCTCTGGGTATTGTTAAATATTCTCTCTATCTTTTGTGAACAACAAAAGAATCTTTGGATGTGATATATTAAGATACTTATTAAGTTGTGTCTAGTGTTGGGAATTTTTACATGTTACCCTTTAAAATTCCTTATATATTTTTTAACCCCATCCATAAATAATAAGTTATTTATTAATCACTTGACATGTCAATTACCTAATAATAAATAAATCTAATTTATATCATTTATGATTAGACAATTAATCTTAGTAACCTTCTCTACTGAAACATTTACCAACTCATGAAAAATGAGTCTTTAAATTTATAAATATTTGTAATTAACTTATTCATTGATGAATATAGTAAATATTTTATTCATAAAACATGGAACATATATATATATCTTATCGTTATTTAAAAAATGTATTAATTTAAATAACTTATCTTTAAATACTAGAGATCATCCAAAAACCAAATAGGTATAATTTAATATATATTTTGAAATTAAGTATTATTGTTAACTAAGATTAATGATACTCTAAGTGTGTGACACCTAAGAATATTTCTATGTGTAATTTATAAGAACCACCTAAATTCTATGTTTATTATGTAGAAAGATACCAAGGATCCATTTAGAAAAAATTTAATTTATCAATGACATACAAACTCCTATGAATTCTAACCATGTAATATAATCCCTTTATCCTTTTATATTGAATCCAGCAGGTTCTATACCAGTGTCATCAACTATTGTTCTCAATATATATTTCTTTTATGTTCAAAAATAAAACAAACTAATTGAATAGTATTTCTATATATTTTCCAAAGATGTTTCATTGTCATTGAAATTCCCGATATATTATTTTTTATTAATAAAAAGAATAGATAGATCATTAATAAAATTATCCAATAATTCAATATCACTCTTGAAAATACTCATGTACCTTACGTTATTATTAGAATTTACTATAGAAATACTAACATTTTACAAATTAATATTACATAATTTTAAAGGAATACTTATTACAAATAGGATTCCAAAGGCCATATCACCCTAGTTCCTTTGGAAACAAAGAATCATAAACACCTGTACATAAGTTAGAAACATTATCTCTTACTAGGTTATTCATGAATATAACCATTCTTAAAAACAACATAATTAGCACATATATTTATAACCTGGGTAAGGAAACATAAAAATAGGTGATCACAGATGCTTAGTAAGGGTATACAAGGGAAATATGTAACCATAAACATGATCATGAGGGGATGGGAATGTGATTGTAACATTAGAAGATAATGAAAAATATATAAAAGACCATAAATTTAAATCAAGGAATAAATATTGGTAGTTAATGAAAAATGAATCAATATTGAACCATTATCATGGGCCATATAAGCATAACATGGGAAAATAAATGGAATTGTGGTAGACACAAACACAAGTAATATAATTCTCTATAAGTTAGGGTGAACTTCCAAAACATATTAGGGGACATCAGGGGGACATTAACTAATAGGTGGGAAACACCACCATACCTAGTCGGTGTACTTTCCTTGTAAGGCATCCAGATTCCCAATAAGCTGAAACTGGATTGGGTTTTCCCATCATCCCTTAGTGAATCAGGTTTCCCAATCTTTCCATAGTTGATCGGGTTTCCATTTCTTCTTCTGTGGATCAAGATTGTCGACTTGATTCCCATCATAATATCATGAGATATAGATATTTACCTAATTAATTTTATGGAGATATATGTCCCAACCTTCTGATAATAAATTCATATATACATGTTCTACTTTGTCACAAACATTCATATCATAACCCATGAAATGAAAGGTGTTTCATAAACATGTAATCATCCCTTAACCTGAAAAAATATAGATAATTTTCATAATCATTTAAAATAATAATAAATTAGGAAATGAAGTGGGTCTCATAATAATATAACACTTATAAGTGAAAAGGTTCTCATAAACATCATTCCATCAATACATAAACCATTGGGAGAATGAATATGAATGGAACCTATGGATCATTTCCCAATAATTGAATGAGTAACCCCAATGGATATCATATTAGATGGAAAATAATTTTTAAATTTCCTTTAAATACATTTAATGAGTAAATATCCTTTCTTTATTGGAATGTTTTCTTAAAACATAAAACCGTTTAAAAACAATTTTTTCGAAAATGAACATAAGAATTGGTCAAGGAATCTTTGAAAACCTATTGAAAACCATTTTCATTGAATTTTTTTAAAAAAATATAATGAAATATTGATTACAATTTGAAAACAATTTCATTGAAAATTCCTTGAAAACTTATAAATAAATCTTGAGATTTTTTGGAAAACTATTATGTTTATTTTCTTTTAAAATTTTATCACGAAATATTGAAAACCTTATGAAAACTATTTCATTGAAAACAAATTGAAAACATATCGATGATTACTTTAAAACCACTAATATTTTCTAAATTTACATTCGCAATAAAATGAGATAAAAATAAAAATATAAAAAATTCATTTTTTAACATCATTTTTTAAATTTATGTAATGTGTTTAGTTAAATTTAGAAAAAACTACATTAAACATTTTTAATCATTTAAATCATAAACCCCATGAAAAATATATCATAAAATAGACATGTATATGCTAATAAATTTAAGGGTAAAAAATTAATATATTCTTTTGTAGTATATACACCACACAAAATAAATAAGTAGTGAATAAGACATAAATCTCACAGAACTAATAGTGATACTAGAAATCCCCTTACCTTAGGTCTTGAATCTCATAGTACTCAAAAAATATAATGTATAAGGAATTTTATTTTATAATAAATATTTTATAAAACCATATTCTTATACCTAATACCATATATGATGTGATTATGACAATATATTACCCACTTCTTACAAATTCCATGTCACGGTTTCGCTTCTGGTAATATCTTTATTGTTCTTGTTACATTTTTTAACTTATTATTCTGGAAAATGCTACATAGATCATGATTTAATTATTTACATATTGGAAAAAATTATATAAATGTAATATATATTCAATTTATATTTATTTATAATTATCTGTATAATATTGAAAGATAAAATAGAATGCTACATTCAAGGAGATGGTGGGTTGTATGTACGCATGAACAATGATTCTGTTTTATTATCATATTGAAAGAAATAAATTTAATTTCATATGTGTTTGTGAGTGTGTAGGTATAATAATTATAGTATAATTATTATATCATATTTATAATATATGTTTAACAAAACCATTCTTATTACATCCCATGTTGAGTGTGAATGAATCACATCGCTTTGAGGAGGTTGTAGTCCACACTTCCTCAAATGAAATTATTGTATTCACAAAAATTAGAAAGAATAAAATTATGTGTTACAAATTAATTAAATAAGAATAAATAAATCATTGATATCATATATATCATTTAAAAATTTTGTACCCATCATAATTTCTAACCATGAAAGGTTGTAAAGGAAAGAACAAACAATATCATTTCATGAGGAGTTGGTTTTCCGTACACAAGAATGGATATCTCCAAACCCATTAGATGGATGTGTTTATTAGTGTATGTAGAATCCTTATGTTAAAAAAATTAATATATTTATGTTTCTAAGGTATTTTTGTATTCCTGGAATAAGAATATTTTAGGAGCTGGAAAATGAAAATAAAACCAAGGATCCTATGGAAGGTTGATAAATATTCTTTAGGAAACTCCTCTCGGTTTCCATAAAAGGTCCTCCTTGTATGGATTAATGCCAAAGTTGAGGCTTATAGTATGATTTTTAGGATATTGGGATCTTATTTTATTAGATTATGAGCGAGACAAAGGGCTTCATATGTGTTAATATGGTGGAGGGGTGAGTTTCTTTTATAGAGGCGGAGGAGTGGCATTCATGTAATGTTTTGAAAAGGGAATTTCTCCCACATTATTCCCTTGAATATTGGATCCATTAATGGTCCCAAAATGAGAAAAAGGAGGATATGGTCGAAATATTAACATATAATGGCTCTTGGAATAGTATCCATGTCATTTTAGGGTTTAAGATTAATGTTTTGTCCTTTGTTAAGATAATTTTTTCCATAATCATTGTTATAAATTTCAATTAATTTCTAAAAAAAATTATATAAAAACTATATTGAGCTTTTTAGAAAATTTATATTATTATTATTCCAAATATGGAATCCAATTTTAATGTTCTAATAATAATAGTATAAAAAATTAATATAAATTTAATCACGTTTATGGATCGCGAAAACGAGTTTTTTACGAAAAAATGTTCAAAAGTATAGACTTTTTTGATATCATAAACCAATTTGAAATTGGTTAAAATGACCTTAAGTAGATTAATTGATGTAAAATTAATCTCATTACAATTTAAAAAAAATTAAAATATTATTTGACTATATAAATAATTTAGATGAAAAGGAATTTGTGAATTAAAATTTAGTATTTTTTTCACTAGTCGTCCAAATTGATGTTTTTATCATAAAAATCAATGGGATTCACCCATAGATACTTTTTTTATTTTTAATAAAAAATATTTTATATTTTATAAAATTAAATATTTTTATCATCCTAAAATTAATCTTATTATTTCTCACATAAGGATATAAAAAAAAGTTCTTTCGGTAAAATTCATATTTCTAAATAAGTAAAGACTTTACCAATATTACATGTTTTATAATCAATATGTTTTATTTTTATAAAATCATTATAAATAGTTTTAAAAAATTAATTATCACTCTTCATATTGATATTTTTAAAGGTAGGTTTTAACTATCTCATATAAATAATTATTATAGGAAAATGATGTTTCATAGAATCTCGGCGTTACCAGTATAACAAGACAAGTAAATATTGCATGTAGCATAAAATTATCGTGCTTTATTGTATGATGAATTTTTTAATTAGTATAGTTTAAAATATATGACATAAAATAAAATTAATTCCTTCAATAAAAAAATGGTTCACAAAAACATGGGGTGTTATACCACCCCCCCACTTAAATTAAATACACCCCAATAAAACATATTAATAATACAAAAAATAAGGATATTTCTTCCTCATCTTATCCTTGGGTTCCCACATATCTTCCTCTAACTAGTTATTTCTCCACCAAAAATTGACCACGTGAGTGGTCTTATTTCATATAATTTTCTTTGTATGATGTAGAATTTCAACTGGTTGTTCCTTGAAAGAATGATCATGCTCTTGTAGTCTGACAATAGAGTTTAGTATATTTAAAGTATCAGGTATGTCCATACTAAAGAGATATATATGTAACCAATTGTAGACTTGAGAGAGATTTGGAGTATGTTCCAAGTGATATGCTATTGTCTCTATACGATCAACAATTTCAAAGGGACCTATATACCTAAAGATTAGTTTCCCTTTCTTCATGAATATCTTATCCTTCTTCTAGAGACATATTCACAAAAAAATCATGTCACCAACATAAAAATAAAGATCACATTGATGGTTATCATAATATATTTTCTATCTACTTTTTGATTCCGTGATATGTGGCAGTAAGGTTCTAACCCTCTTAGCCATTTCATCAACTATACTAGGACAAAATAGATATTGTTCTCCAACTTCATCCAAGTAAATTATAGCTCTATAATTATTCGCATAGAGGGATTAAAAAATATCCATCCAAATTCTCGATTGAATGATATTATAATATGAAAAGTCGACTAGTAATGGTTTTTATCCCAACCACCATTCAAATCCAACGAATAAGATCACAATAAATCCTCTTGTATTTTAATTGTTAGATAAGACCTTCCATCAGTATAAGGATGATAATAAGTGATAAAACTGATTTATGTATCAATTGCTTGATGAATACATCACCATAACATTGACATAAACCTCATATCCTGGTCAAATATAATATATTGCAGTACACCATAAAAACGTTCCACTTCATTATTGTATATCCCTGTAATCTAATCTAGGTATAATTATTCTCTGATAGTGATGAAGTGAGTTGTCTCAGTTGGGCCATCAAATACCACTCATATATAATTAATCCCTTTAGAGGTTTTGGGGAGTCCAAAAAAAATCTGTAGTGGTGTTCTCTCAGTTTTATTCTGGTATGGTAATGGATGAAACATCCCCTTTGATTTTTGTCATTCATCTTTAACTTCTTGGCATACCTAGCATTGAGATTCAAACAGATCCATATCCCTCTTCATGTCATCCCACCAGAAGTATTATCTCACGTAACTATACACTTGGTACATCCAGTATGAATAGATAATGATGAACTGTGATCTTCCTCTAGTATCTCATTATCCAAATACGGTATGGATGGAATATATACACGGTTCCTCCTCCTTATTATTCCTACCTAATCATGGTAAAACTCCACAACATCTATGAACTTATTTATCATCTCTACAACATACATATACTCATAATATATCTTCACCTAGATAGAGAGATTAAAATAAAATTGAAAAAGATAATATTTTTTACCTTGCACTAATATTTCTAGATCCATCAATAGAAAATCTAGAAATATTTGTTCTTTTTTGATCCTCGTCATGGATAAGATGGGTGATCCTTTATACTAAATTAATTGGTCACTATATTATATTTCCAAAGGTTCTAATGTATAGAGTATCCATAATCTTTTATTAGATCTGTAAATATTCATTATTTCATGCTCTTCTCCTTCTATGTGAATATATATTTTATAAATTTATGATTGGTATATATATCACACTTTTCAACATAATGATAATTCTTCCATATTTTTAATTATAAAATTATTGCATCAAACTCCAAATCATGAGTTGGCTTATTTTTCTCATGGATCTTCAACTGTGGAAAGGAAAAAAGGCATTTAATTTATCATAATAACACATCCCAATAACATCTTGGATGTATCACTACAGATTAAAAATCCATCACCACTATTGGGTAATGAAAGAACAGGTGCACTGACCAACTACTCTTTAGAAACATGGAATTTTCATCACATTCTTCTATCTAGATGAACTGGGCACCCTTCTGAGTTGACTTAGTCAGATGATTATATAGTCATGATAAATTATCAAGAAACCATTAAAAATATACATCTTCACCATGAAAAATGTGGATCTCAATCATGTTGGTTTGTCTAGGCTTGCATTCAATAGATTTTATCTTTGATGGATCTACTTTTATTCATTATTGCGATATTAAAAATGAATACCTTTTTAGAAAAAATTCACAATTTGTTAATTTTTCATACATTTTCTGATTTCTGATGGTCTTTATTGAAACTCACATGTTTTCTTTATGGTCTTCCATTCACTTGGTATAGATAAGGATCAAATCTATTAGGACTACCAAAAACTGATCGAGGTAATCTATAAAAATATTATTTATCAAATACATGAAGATAGCTAGGTAATTAGTAAGACCAAAAGGCATCATTATATATTCATACTCTACATACCATGTAAGGATTTACGTCTTCTATGTATCATCTTTCATCAACCTCAATTGATGATATCCATAACAATGTTCATCCTTGAAAAAGTACTGAGATTTGGGAAATTGATCAAACAAGTCATTAATAAGAGGAAGAGGATACTTATTATTAATCCTGATCTTGTTCAACTCTTGATAATCAATGTAGAGTCGCATTGATCCATCATTGTTGTTCACAAATAAGAAAGGTCCATATAAATGTTACACACTTTTCTGAATTAATCCCTTATAAGGTTTTTCATGGACTTGTTTATTCAATTCATGCAAGTCTATTGGGACCATTTTATATGGTGTATTTGAAACTAGTGTAGAACCAAGTATGATTCATATTGAGAACACATCTTCACATATTGTTTTATGACTATGAAACTCTCCCCAGAACACTTCCAATAATCCCCTAACAATATTCATATCATCGATGTTGAGTTTATTCTCAACAATTTAAGACAATAACACCTTCCGAATGGAAATTAATACACATACACTGGATCTAATCTCCCCAAGAAGTTCATACTAATTGTCACGATGATTAATCATCATTTTTTGGTTTAAAATATCAAACATAACTTCATTTCTCAAAAAATTATCTGGTATTTATGTACTGAAATACATTCCATGTATATGATGAATTCAAATTCAATCAGGGGAAAATGACAATATCTGTTGGAAGTACATTCCCAAATATATAAACAAGAGATGAATCAACGAATTCAAATTAAAACATCATACCATTATCAGTTTGTACTAGTAATTACACATATAATCATTTCCATGGAATCTTAATAAACATATAAAAAAATTTAGATTTGTAATAGTGGGTAGATATAGAATAAAATATGGAATTATCATTTCCAGAGGGTATGGTAAGTATACCTTTCTCCTTGATGTTATGTCACCTATATTTAAAAAAAGTGATCAAATGATATTTTTTATTATACATTGTTTTAAGATGTTGTAGACATCATCATCATCAGTAGCCCATGGGTTTGAGAACTTCATAAAATAATCACCATCCTCCACACACATGATGCACAAATGTTTTGTAGGTGCATTATGTGTAGGTTTTCCTCTATTAACATCATTGGAAAACATTTTCCCATCAATTCAAAAATAAATTTCTTGATGGCCTTCCAATCCATATTTAAAACAATTATATTAACCCATCAGACAATTCCCTCCAAGCTTTTTTCCACACATAGACACATAAGAAGGATCAAATTCTTCTCTCCATGGTTTTTATATTTTCATTTAAACTCCATATTCTTTTTATTGTTAAAACCATGAGATTTATATGTAACACCAAACCTCATTTCAACATTGATTTCAAAAATAACAATATAATTATTGGCATTTAAGTATTATGGAAAACTCACATCCGGTACTTTATTTTAAGCCACTAAAGAATATATCAACCTTACATTCGGGTTTGATGAAAATATCTGATGCATAGGTCACAAGTCTTGTGAACTTAGCCTCGTAGGTACCAATAGATTCATCATCATTTTTATTCAACTCAAGGAACACCTATTCCATCTTCATATAAATAATCCGAGGAATGTAAATATTGAAAATTAAGTACTTTAACTTTTCCCAATCCATGGATTCAATTTCATCTTACTTCCTCATATTCATTATTAGTTTCCACCATTATTCTACTTCACCTTCTAAAAGATAAATATCACGAATGAAATTATTATGTTATGAACATAGGGGAATAGAGAATATATTTTTTATGGTACTGATAAGTTGTCTGGCAATAATTGGATCAAAAGATCTACTGAAAGACGGTGGGAATCACCTCATAAAGGATTCAATAGAATGTTGTTCCCTTATTTTCACATTTTCAATATCAGTATGATTAATAGATTAAAATATTTTCATTAGAATTGAAATTTTATTTTACATTCAATTTCCCATAGAATGAATATTATTAGGAGTAAAATTAGTTCATTATCTATTGAAATCACCATTAACAGGGTTCCTTCTGGTTCTAACAATTTAATAAAACCATAAATCCTATATTAAGAAATAGTATTCATAGTGATAACCCACATAATCATGAAACCCCACATACAAGATGTCTAAATAATTTCACCTTCCATAATCAATAATACTATAGGTTTATCCTAGGTTATTCATAGCCAAATAATTTTGAAATCATCCATAATGTTTCGTGAAGGGTTTCATAATTCTGAAATCCAATCCACCGAGAGGGTTAAACCAAGTGAATAGTAATGCTAATTTTCTAGTACTGAGTTATGCTCAAGTTATTCCCGAATCACATTATCATGTTTTTTACTCCTATGTACATGTATTATATAACCTAATCCACTTGTATTATCTATATATAGATTTATTTATAGGAATTCACATTCACTATCCTCTCAAAAATTCATGTACATTTTCATATAAATTTTATTATCCTTAGTATTATCGTCACACATATCCTTAGTGTCATCACTATTGCTTTATCATCCTAGTTTCCAAGTGATAAATAAAATTATTCTATGATACAAACTTTAGTGAACCTCACATTTTACACATTATAATTATGTCAATTTTTGAGGAATATGTAATACAATACACAAATAGATTCCCAAAGACTGTATTATCCAAGTTCAATTAGAAACATGGAAACATAAACATAGGTACATAAGTGAGAAACATTATTTCCCACTATGTTCTCCATGACATTCATCATTCATAGACACATTATACATAATACTTGTATTCATAACCTTGGGATGGAATAATAAAAAGGGATGAGTTAAGATTATCAGTATGGGTAAAAAAGGTAGATATGTAATCATATACATGAGAATAATGGTATGAGAATGTGATCGTAACATTAGAAGATCATACCATGTATAGCCAAGATCATAAACGTAAATCACAGAATTAATTTTTCATGTTCATAATATATGAATCATAAGTGAATCAAGAGAATAATCCATGAAACAATAACAAATGAGTAAGACATGGAATATTGGAAAACACATAAACATGAAAGAGTATTCCCTATAAGTCTAGGATCATTGCCAAAACCTATTTCAAAACTTCATTGGGACTTCACCTACTGGGAGGGACACACCACGATCACTAATAATTGTACATTCCTTATATGTGATCAGGATTCTCTTTCTTCTCGTAGTGTATTGGGTTTCCCGATCACCCAATAGTGTATCGGGTTTCCCCGTCTTCTCAAAGTTCATTGGTTTTACCCATCTTTCCATTTTGGATCAGGTTTCCACATATTTCAAAATTGATCAATCTCAATGACATGATTTCCAATATTAGCTCGTGAGATATAAATATTTATCCAATACTTTGGAGGGACATATAGGTTCCATCCATCATATAATGAACTCATAAATATATATTCCACCATTTTATAAATAGCCATATCATTAACCATTAAATGAAATGGGTGTTATAAACATGTAATTATAACAAAACCTATAAAAAATACATAGTTTTCATAATTAATTATTCAAATCATAACACATTAAAAGAAGTGGGTTTCATAAAAAGATTAATCATGAAAGATATATGGGGTTCTCATTCATCATGGCATCAAAAAATAAACTATTTAGATAAATAAAATGAATGGAATCGTTGGACCATTTCCCAAATAATACATGAGTAACGCCTATGGATTTATTCATTGATGGAAATAATTTTGAAATATCTTTTAAAAATATTAGTTACAGAACTTATCCTTTCTTCTTTGGAAAATATTTTGTGAAACATAAAAACTTTTGAAATATGTATTTATTAAAATAATACAGAAAAAATATAAATAAATCTATGAGAATTGTTTGAAAACCTTTTTCATTAAAAAAATAATGAAAACATATAATGATTTATTGATTTTCTTTTTGATAACCATTTCATTGGAAAATCACTAAAAACATATAAATAAATCTTGAAAACATTTTGAAAACCATTTCATTTAAAAAACATTGAAAATTTATATAGAAATATTAAAATAATTTTGTAGACTATTTATTTGAAAACACTTTGAAAACTATTAGAGTATAATTTGAAAACCATAAATCAGTTTTAAAATTATTTATCATTGATAATAATATTAAAATATCATGTGTATATATATATTTTTTTAAATTTTTTATGAAATGGTTTTTGAAATTAATGTAATGTTCCTCAAAGATAGAAAATTGAGACAAAATTGCATTATTGATTATGCTTCTTTTTAAAAATAAACCCCATGAAATATATAACATAGAATATATATTTAAATACCCATAAATTTATCTTTAATAATTACAGAATATATTCATGGGATGAATATATGTCAAAACCAAAAAATTTATCAATGGAAATCCCTTTCTTATAGTTATTTAATATTTTACAAATCACAATAAATCACATATGGAACATAATATAAACATTATAAATGAAGAATAAATTAAATAATAAGTATTTATAGATGTTAAGGAACTGATACCGAGAAAATAGTAACATGGCCATTGGAATAGTAATATGACCCTTATGAATAGAAAATGGCCAATTAAATTTTAACTTTACCTATGAAAGCAGAAATTTAATTTTTTATTTTATATATGAAAATATGATATAAATATATTATAGATTAAGTAAATAAAAGTTTTAAAAATTATTAATTAGTTGTTTTTATTTTATAAGTCATCAATATTTCATTACAATTTTATGATTAATTTTATAACATAAGAAAATTAATTTAAAAAATTATTAAATTAATATTTTGTAATATTTTGACTATAAGATAATTTTATGGGACCTTATTTAATGTTTCGAAGTGTTATAAAATTAATT
Source organism: Viscum album (assembly GCA_963277665.1). Lineage (NCBI taxonomy): Eukaryota > Viridiplantae > Streptophyta > Magnoliopsida > Santalales > Viscaceae > Viscum > Viscum album. The sequence goes on from OY728134.1 coordinate 554,936,760, forward strand.
ATAATTTTAAAATATGTATTTTTTGATTAAATGTTGATTTTAATTGAATATAAAATTTATAAAATTTAGAAAACTATTTTACTTAAATGTGTTCATTTCTTAGTTATACACATTGAAAATTAGTTAATGTAATTTTTTTGTATTTTTCTGAAATTGATGAATTTTTGTTGAATAAGAAAAAAAAAGTCAGTTACAGTATATATACATTATATGTTAAATACCATATTCTTTGAGTCATGGGTGATATAAGAACCATTAGTTCTAACTCAAATGATCTGATTGCTATATGTCTTTCTCCGTAATCCTTTTCATTTCTTATCTTGAGAAAAATATCAAACTAATAAATAAAATTATGAGAAAACACCCCTCTCCTCCACTATAAATACCACCGATCACCACCTCTTCTCCTCACACATTCCAAGCATTGAGACTAGTACAAATTCTACTCAATAATATCCCCAAACCTCTCCCCCATTTCTTTAATCTCTTGGTATTATCAAAACAAAAAAATGTTTTCCCTAAGGAGGCTCTCAAGGAGGAGAAATTCAAGAGGGAAATTCCACTTTTCATTTATCTTATTTTCATTTAATTTTTTTAATTTTTTATTCTATACTCCCCTCCCCTCAACCTAATGGTAGGATAAATCCAGTAAAATAAATATACTTATTTGTTTTTGGAATAATATATCATTAATTGTTTCCCCTCTCCTTTTGTTTAATAATTGAAAACATCATTTGTGATGTGTTAATTTATCACATTCACGGATGACCAATTTCCAATTTCTATTACCTTTTTCACGGTTAGTCCTTAAACAATTATTCTAGTTGAAATATATTATAATATTTTTATTATATATTATTTAGTGTTTTTTGAGCATTATATTAATATGAAATTAAATTATAGAACAAAATGTGTTCATTATGATCGAAAAACCGCTAAAATTAATCCACGTGATTATTGTTAACTTGTTATCTAATGTATCATACTCATATATGGAAAAAATAATATATAATACCAAATAAAACTAATTTTTTTAGTAATGACATATAATTTGATTTCTTTAGAAATATACTCATTATAAATGAACGTCCATACTCATATACAAGAGAATCGATCTTGAAATCTAAGAAAGCGAGGCCTCCTAATTGAGGAAATTTAACACAATAAGTAAAAAAAGTCAATATTTGAACTTAATAAATTTATAATAAATAAATTACATGTATAACAGGTTCTGGAATTATAAATTAACCAATCTAATTTGATTATTCAAGACATTAAGGTCATGTGATGAACCATTTCTAACACAAGGTATGGGATCCTTTTCGGACCTCCATATTTCCCTCAGGTTAGGTTTTCACTCTATTAAACCATTGTAACTCTTCTTTAATTTTATGTAATTATTTTTAATTTTGGTTATATGTTCCAAAATCATGTATCCATTTTAATCATCCTTAATTGATGGGGTAACACAAGTTTTAAAAAGGTTTCTTTCTCCATTCTTCATGATAAGCAAGAATGATTCAATGGAACTTCCAGATTTCATTCCCATTTTCATGTTCACATAAAAATATAATTTAATACATCATTATTTTTATAAAATAAAACAATTAACAATGAAAAACTATATTTTTTCAATTCGGGTTTTATATATACAATTATTCTATTTCTATTTTAAATAATCATAAATGTTTTCCTAAAAACTTACTAAGAAGTTTTATATCTAATGTTTCATAAACACACTTTTTACATGTTTTAACTTCAGTTTGACATCAAATATCATGATAAATTACAATATTCCCTTTATAATTCCCATGTATGATTTAAATCCATCATTTCATGGATGCCATTATGATATTAAATATTGATATGTCTTTTAACATGATTATGATACCCAATTTTTTCCATGGGTGGCCCTTATGTTTATCTTTGACAAAATATGTATGATTATTTATTAAAAAAATATTCATGACCATTTTATAATGGGTCCACCTCGATATAACTCTAATGTGTTGGGTTATGTTTAGTCTAATGTGACGTCATGTGCACCGGTCATGGTGGTTAGCATGGACTCATGCTCCATTTGCAACAATCTTGGTGGTTACCCTTGACTCACGCTCCTCCATATGAAATAAGTCTTGACTCATGCTAAAGTCCTGATTTTATCTAGCACATTACTATGATTCTAAGATTATATAATTCCAGGATCTATATGTTATGATTATATATGTTTAATAATGCTTGATGCCTTTTTATTCCATTATGTTACGCCTTCTAACCCATGTGATCTGATATATATTAACGTGTATTTTCTTAATGGGGTTTTATATCTTCCATTTTGTCATGTTTTTTCTTAGGCTATCCTATGAATATTTAAGAGCTCAATGAAATTTTGGAGCTCTTTATCGAAACTAAATGAAATATGTCCATATTTTTTAATCATATTTTAATTATTTAACAAATTTCCAAGAAACTATACTTTAGATTATTAGCATGTAATTTTATCATTAAGTATTCTTAAAATAATTTATTCATATGTGTAAAATGATAGGGTCACTATAGTTGGTATTAGAGTATGTCCTATGTATTTATGGAGACTATGAATAGAGAATGTTATTAATATACTTATGGATAAGACTACGTATGAGAAAACATCCATAAATTCTGGTAATTATATAGTAAGTGGTTAAAAAAAATCATTGTCTAGATACTACAATTGTACGTGGTTCTTTCACAGATGTGACTTAGAGTAACATCTCCTATAGGGTGTTCCAAGACTGACTCGGGGTAACCTATGAAATGATAATGGACATTACAACGCACATGGTTTGATTTTCATGAGGGTATTATTTTTTAAATTCAAAATATATTTACCAACCAATATTAAGGGAAACAAAAAATCCCATAAGAATACATGCAAGGAAATAGGTCATGAATAACTTAGATTGAAACGATCAGAATCATAAGTTAGGACATACTTTTCCTTTTTCAGGTTTTTCCTTTAATGTTAAACGATCCATTATATTAAAATTATTGGTTAAGTATTCAATCCCCCTAATTGTACATTATTTTATTTAGATAATGGTTGTGGATAGAATAACTAATTCAAAAAATCAATGTGATAGGAAATGTAACGATTATTCTGAGGATATGACACATATTATGGAAACTAGGGCTCAATACTTCATGATAGTACTTGATCAACTATCGCAAGTAATGAATCATAACATTAACCATATAGAACTCCATATTTCTCCTAATATAGATCAATTTTACATTAAATTATTCATGTGGAGAAGGCCTCCCATGATTAGTGGGTCTTCTAATCCCATCCATGTAAATAGTGGATCAACTATATTGAAAAGATATTATATGTCCTCCAATGAGCAGAATAAGAGAATATTGAGATGGGTGTCTATAATTTTGATGTGGATTCTTATCAACAATGGAAAATGACCAAAAACTATATGTACAAGGAAGAAATTTATTACATTGAGTGGGAAGAATTCATGAAAATATTTTTCCATAAATAACATCCTCGAACTGACCATCTAAAGATAGAAAGGTAATTTCTTAGACTAATGTAGTTGAAAGGCATGTCTATTGGAATGTACGAGAAAAAAATAACAAGGCTTTTAAGATATTCATTAATCAATGACATCAACACAAATGGTAATGTGGATTTATCATTTAGTGGACTGTATCCAAGCCTAATTAAAGTGTTGGAAGTTAGATACTTTGATATATACAAAGTGATTGTCTATTGTTTCCCTAATATTGAAGTGGTGATCAGAGACTGTTAATTGTCTCATGGGACCAGGGACAAAAAAAGGATGATAGAGTTCAATAAGGTTTGATCAGCAGATAAATCCATTTATTGAAATAAAACACAATATCACACATGTCAAAATTGTGTGAAGAAGCATCATGTGAACTGTCTAAAGGGAAGTAATAAATGCTTCAATTGTTGTAGAATGGGGCATCTTTCCTATATCTATCATAGGGCTATGAAGAGTATCACTAATATGGAAGAATAACGGATTGTTATGATAAACATTCATCTAGTAATATAGTGTTACAACTGCAAGGAACTTGGACATTATGAAAACCATTTCCCTAAGACAGGTTTTGCTGGAGGAATCAATAACAGCATACTCCAATGAATAAGAAAGGTCATATCCTATCACTCCAACAGAAGTGGAGCTCAAAAATGAAGCTGTGACATGTTCACTAATTATTCATTCAAGAATAGAAATCTTGATATTTTATTTTATTTCTACACATTCAATAATATCTTTATTGTTTTTTATAAATATTCAAACACTAGATCAATATTTGTAGGATGAGTAATCTATGAGAACAAAAAATGGTATATTTATTGAATACTATGTTTTTAAATCCTACCTGGTTAATTTTTATTGGCTGGACCTCATAGTAAATTTTTTCATACTCCCTTTGGTGTGGTTTGATGATATTTTGGGCATGGATTGGATATATTTTTATAAATCGATTATCAACTGTTGGGAATGGGAGACTATAAATAACATCATGATGCATCATCCAATTCTATAAAAGTGTGAGTAAGAGGATGAATATCCTTCAGAATCATTGTCTCATGTGAGGACATTACTACATTATGACCTAGCATATCTGTCTCAAATGATTGAGTCAAATTACAGAATCATGCTCAATGAAATTCCCATTGTGAGTGATTACACGGATGTGTTCCCCAAAGAGTTTTATGGTATTCCTCCTGATCTAGAGGTTGGCTTCTCAATTTAATTTTTACCTAGTTTTTTTCCTATATCGAAGACACCTTATTGAAGGGCCATCATTGAGGTGGAATAAATGAAGAAGAAATTATTGGAGAATCTAGAAAGAGTTTCATACAATCGAGTGCTTCACCAGGGGGTTCTCCAGTCCTCTCTATCAAGAATAAGGATGAATCAATGCACCTATTCATTTATTGTATTGGGATCAATAAAATCACGATAAAGAATATGTATCCACTTCCTAGGATAGATGACTTTTTCAATCATCTATGTGGGGCCAACTATTTCTATAGGGTGGAACATGGGTTAGGATATCCCCAATTAATGGTCAGGGAGGAATATATTCCAAAGACTTCATTTCAAACAAGTAATGAACACTATGATTTCATATTGATTCCCTTTGGACTCAATAATTATCCAACAATTTTCATGGATTTCATTAATAGAGTCATTGTAAAATAACTCAGAAAATTTTTGGTATTTTTTATTGATGATATTCTAATAAACTCCAAGAGAAAGGAGGATAATGGTTAGAATTTGAATACTGTGTTGAAGAGCTTTCAAATGGGAAAAATAATATTCAATGTATAAGAAATGTGTGTTCTAGATGGAGGAATTTCCATTCATGGGGCATGATATCAGTAGAAAATACATATTTGTGGACCCTTCCAATACTAAGATAACCAATGAGTGGCCTGATCCAACATCTGTAATTGAGATCTGTAGTTTACATGGTCTAGATGGGTATTAGTAATTATTATTTAATAACATCTCACAATTTTTAGACTCACTATGAAAGCGTACTCGAAAGGGAGTGACATTTTCTCGGACTAGTGAATGCTAAAATTGATTCAAATATTTGAAGAAGAATCTTATTACTACAACAATAATCTTTGTGCCTCAATAACCATAAGGCCTTCATTATTTTTATTAATTTATGATAACACACATTTCAAGAGTTAAAGGATGAGCCATGCATGGCCTGTAAGATTGTAGACATTACAGAACCTGAATGTATTAAAGGAATTCATCGCCGACAATGACTACATGAAACTACCCCTCCCCAGCAACTGTATTGTGATCATCAATCCAACCATGCTTGAATGGTTTTTTAGATCTCATATGTAGGTTCAATCAAGCCTGGTATTGATGGAAATCCGTACCCTCTCATTCATCCAAGAATGAATAGCTCTTCTAGGGTGAATGTTCCTACTTTTAATCAACTTCTAAAGCCTTGATCCTTGTAAGTCAGTCTTGTATATCTACAATTCATGTGTCTTTAAGGCTTTGAGGTAGCCCAAAATCCTTGAGGTGGCCTGATGTATTATAATTCACACAATATCCTTACTGGCCTGAAGGCATTGGGTGTCCCGAAGGCCTTTAAGACATGAAGACAAAACTGGTGGCCCGAAGGCCCAAATGGGTGAATAGTTCCAACTCGTATAATACCAAGTAGTGCCTGCTATAGTAACTACTACAGTTACCTTGAAAAATGACTCCACAAATATTTGATCTCGGGTCTCTTGGATGCACTTAAGAAGTCCTCACATGTACTCACTATTGAAAAAAGCATGGAACTCTTTATAGAGTACATTGGTGCTTAAAAAAATTTATTAGGTTATATACTAATGAAAAATGATAATTTGATAGACTATGCCTCATGGAAGATGATAATTAATGAGAAAAACTATCCCATGAATGATCTGAAGTTGGAAACTAAGATATTTTCATTGAAAATATGGTTCTATTATCTCTTTTGGGAGAATTCTCAAATTTATAGTGATCAGAATTGTCTCAAATATATATTCACATTGAAGGAGCTTAATATGAACCTATGAATATAGTTATATCTCATCACGTATTATGACATATCCTACCACTATCATCCTAGTAAGGGGAATAATATGAATGACGCACAAAGTAGAATGGAATATGTGTCTTTATAAATGATGCTAACTGGGAAGGGTCCAATCTTCTTAGATTTTTGAATGGATGGACATGGGGATCATTTAGGAAGGAACATCATTAATCCTTTCAAAACATATTTCTCAACCATCCCTTATGTAGAAAATAAAGGATGAAAAATGTAATGATGTGGAAATCCATAATAAGTTGGAAGCTATGAGAAAGAGGAAATCCTCAGAGATTATAATTGATGAAGAAGGAGTTGTAGGATTTGGGTCACGAATATTTGTACCATCTAGTTAGGATATGAATAAGGCTATTCCTAATGATGCAAATATCTCAACCTTCTCTATTCACCCAGGGATCAAAATTATGTATTGTGATCTTTGAGAAAACAATTGGTGGGATATTAAAAAGAAGGAGATCGCTGAATACACATCAAATTTCCTAGTATGTCAGCAAGTGATGGTTGAATAAAAAAAATTATAAATGGGTGAGGAAACCACTACCCATATAAACATTTAGGTTGAAGAACATTTCCATGAAATATTTCACTGAACCTCTAAATACATCTAGATGAAACAATGTTATACAGGTTGTAGTGGATCCTCTTATATAGACCTCTTGATTTATTGGAATTTGAGAGTACATCCCAATAGATTAACCTAAAAAGATACACATAGAAGTATTAGTAAGTGAAAATAGTGTTCAACTATTGATTCTATCTAATCAAGATATGAGATTCAACTCAATGTTCTGAAAAATATCTAACATGCTCTAAGAACTGATTTGAACTTCAATACAACATATCATATTAAAAATTATGGATAATATGAGTCGTCTATTTAGAGACTAGAAGACATACTGAGAGAATTTTCTATGAACTAAAAGGCAGGATGGGACAAACATGTTCCCCTAATCGAATTATCCTACAACAACAGTTTCCACTAAAGCATCCAAATGGATCCTAATGAAACCCGTTGTGGGAAAAAATGTTGACCGCCATAATATTTAGATGAGGTCAGTGAATGTATGATATTATGACTATAAATGGTTGAAAAAATAGTGTTAAAGTGAAAAACATTCAGTAACATATCACAGAAGCCTACAGTCTAGAAAGAACTATGTAGAAAATCATCGATGAGACCTTGAGTTTAAATATAGGGACATAGTATTTCTCATCATATCTCCATTGTAAATGATCTTGAAATTTGGGAAGAAGGGAAATCTATGTCCCATGTACATCAACCCTTCCATGAACCCTTATCATTTTAGTTCCATGGACTATCTCCTTGAACTTTTACCAACCATGTATCAAGTACACGATGTATTGTACATATACCTCTTGAGGAAATTCATACCAGATCCATCAGATGTTCTGAATTCCTATGTGGTATAGTTGGAATGTGATATCTAATATGAGGAGTATCTAGTGAAGATCTTGGATCATAGAGATAGTGTTCTACACAGAAAAAACAATCACATGGTCAAAGAACTATGGTGGAACAATATGTTTGAAGACACAACATGGGAACCTGGGGAAGTGATGAAGAATAATTAACTAAACCAGTTTTAAACAATGTATATAAAATTAAATTCCAATGGAGAAACATTTTAAGGGGTAAAAATGTAACAATCCAAAATTATATCAATGAAATTCCTTCTTATAGTTATGTCATATCGTATAAATCACATTATATCACATAAAGAAAACAATATAAAGTTTATAAATGAGGAACTAATAATATAATAAGTATTTCTAGAAGATAAGAAATGTATACTGATTAAAATGTAACTTGAGCTTTGGAATAGTGATGCGACACATATGAATAGTAAAGGGGCCAATAGAATAGTAACCTTACCTATGAATGTATAAATAAAATTTTGAAAACTTATAAATTAAAATATGATATAATAATATAATAGTTTATGTAAACACAAGTTTTTAAAATATATTAATTATGTGTTGTTATTTCATAAGTTATAAATATTTAAAAATAGTTTTCTGATTAATTTTATAATTCAAGGGGAAAATTTTTTTCATAAATTTTATTGATAAATAAGTATTTTGTTATCTTATGATTATAAGATAATTTAATGGGACCCATTTTATTTTATCAAAGTGTTATTAAAATAGTTATAATTTTAAATTCTATATTTTTTTAGTAAAAGATGATTCTAATTAAAAACATAAATTTATCATATTTATATAATTATTTTTATAAAATGGTTTTAATTTTTGAATTTAACATGTTGAGAAATGTTTACTATTATTATTGTTGGTTTTTCTAAAAATATGAATTTTTGGAGAATAGTAAAATATGGTAATTTAATTTATATTTACATTAAAATATAAATACACTATTCTTTGATTTATGTCTGATGTAAAAAAACATTGATTTGAACTCACCTGGACTAATTACTTTATTTATTGACTGTAATCCTCACTATTTCATATCTTGAACAATTTAATAAACTAATGAGTAAAATAATGAGAAGACAACACTCTCCTCCACTATAATTAACACCCATCCCCACCTCTTATCCTCACACTGTGCAATTTTTATTCTTGCCCAATTTCTTCCTAATACTCTTCTTAAAGCAATTATACAATTGCAAGAGCTCTTGTTCTTTTCCAATGACCAAAAACACTTCCCAAAGTAGGATCCAAAGGAGTGGAATTCAAGAGGTAAATTCCACTTTTTTCATTTCTATTATATTCATTTCAAGTAAAATATTTTCATATTATCTAATAACCCCCACCCATCCAAATGACATGATAAATCATGTGAATTGAATTTACTATAAATTTTTTTGTTTATGGAATAATCTATCTTCTATTTTTCCCCTCTTATTTTGTTTAAAAATTGAAAACATTATATGTGGTGTGTTAATTTATTACATTCAAGGATGATGAGTTTTCAATTTATATTAACTTATTCAAGGATGGTCCTAAAACCATTTTTATAGTCAAAATATATATATATATCTATGTATGTATTTATTATATTGTATAAAATGTTATGGAACCATTTTATTTACTTTATATTAAATAATAGAACAAAACAATTTTGTTGTGATTGAAAAACCACTGAAATTAATCTAAACAATTATCATTAACATGTTATTTAATGATTCATCATAATATATAGATAAAATTATAACATATAATGATAGTTAAAATTATTATTTTTCATTAATTACATATAATTTTAATTCTTGATAATTATAATCATATACAAGGAAAATTTTCATGAAAACTATGAAAACAAATACTCTCGAACAATGCAATTGAAAACTATAACTCATTAAAATGGCCATTAATGACCTTAATAAATTTATCATAAATCAATTACATGTATAAAAGTTTATATATATATATATATTAATATATATAATTTTATTATTCAGGACATTAAGATCAAGTATAAAAGAGTTTCAGACTTACGGTAAGGGATCTTTTCTGAACCTCTATATTTCCATCTGATTATATTATCTCTCTATTTACCCAAAATAACTCTTAGTTATTTTTATTGAAATATTTTAAAATCTATTTATATGTTCCAAAGTCATTTATCAAGGTCATATCATCCTTCTTTGAGGGGTAAATATGTGTTATAAAAAGGATCCCTTCTCAATTTTTCCCAATAAGCATGTTTGATTCAAGAGAACATCCAAATTTCATTCCCATTTTAGGTGAAATAAATAATATATTTTTATAAACCATTATTTTATTAATACCACATATTATATCATGGAAAATAATATTCATTAAATTCTTGGTTTATAAAAAAAATTATTCATTTTCCATTTTAAAGAATCTTGAACGTTTCCTTTAATCCGTACTAAAATGTTTTATTTCTAAAGTATCATAAACACTATTTTATATGTTTTCACTTCATATTGACATAAATTATCATGATATATTCTAATATTAAATTATTAATGTCTATTTATTAATTAATTCCACCCTTTCATGGACACACTTATGATATTCCCTTTTGTATGCCTTTTGACGTGATTATATTCCCAATTCATTCCATGGGAAACAATTATGTTTGTGTATTATTTTATATGTATGATTCATTATGAAAAAATACAAATCCTGAAAATTTTCTAATGGGTGGGACCTGATAGTTCTCCAATTCATAGGGTAATGTTTAGTATCATGATACTTCATGTGAAATAGTATTTTTGGTTACCCTTGACTCGTGTTCCATGTGAAATAGACTTGGTGGTTCTCTATGAAACAGGATCCTCCACATGAAATAAACCTTAAATTATGATAAATTCAGGTTTTATGTTTCTACAATATTTCTTGTATTACATGATTATATGATTCCATGTTATATATGTTTTTATTTTTCATGTTTAATCATGTTCTATTCATTTTTCTATCAGTATGTTATGCCTTCTAAACTATATGCTAGGATTTATTTTAATGTTTATTTCTTTACTAGGATTTTTATATCATCACATTGTTATTTTATTTCATGAGGTTTTACTATGAATATGTAAGGGTTAAAACGAAGTTATTATCAATTTATTAAGATTAAATAAAAGATGATCTTATTTTGGAATCATGTTGTTTAATTATTGACATAATCTCCAAGACACTAGACCTTAATATATATGGATTGTAATATGATGTTTATGTATGTTTTAGGTCATGTTTTGGTATTTATAAAAGTATAGGGTCACTATAATGTTCACCACACAAAAAATGAGTTGTGAATTTGACCTAAATCTCATAATAATGTAAGACTAGAAATACTCAATCTTTTTGTCTTGACTCTCGTCATACTTGTACAAAATTCATATATGATAAATAAAATATTATTATGATTCTTTTGGAGACCAATATTCTTTTATTAATACCATATATGGTTTTATTATGAATTTATGTTACCCTCGTGTTAAAAGTTTCATGTCAAGATTTCACTTTAGATAATATCTTCTTTTTTCTTCAAACATGTTTTAATTTATTTTTATTGATCATATTACTTAAATCCTGATTTAATTATTTATATAATATAAAATATGTTATAAATATCATATATATTTATTATATATTTATTTTTAGTATTAAATAAAATATAGAAACTTGACAAGTAATACACTATTAATAGAGATGGTATATCATACGTACGCATGAACGTTGTTTCCATTTTATTTTCATAATGAAATAATTAATATAAATTAAATATATGTATATATGTATCATAATTAACGTATAATTATTATATAATAAATTTAATATAGTTTCCTGAAACCTGTAAATCATGCATTCCATGTAGAATGTGAATAACTCATGTCACATTGAGGAGGCAGTAGTCCACACTTCCCCAAACAAAATTATCATATTTAAACAAAATGGAAGGCATGAATGTAAGTGACATATAACAACAAAATAATAATAAATACATCATAAATTTCATTTCTATAATATAAAATAGTGTGTCTGTCATAATTTATAACCATGAGAGGTGATAATGGAAAAATATGATCAACATCAGTTCATGAACAAGAATGGTAAGTTTGTTAACCATTAGATGAATGTGTGCATATGTATATGCAGAAACAATAGAATAAAAAATTATCAAAATATTTAGGTTAATTATTTTATTATTTAATCATGGAATAAGAGTATTTTAGTTGGTTTATAGTGATAATAAAACAAAGGATCTTGAGGAAATATGTAACCTCTTCTTTGGGTAACTCCTCTTGGTTTGCACCAAAGGGAATTCTTGGTTAGCTTTATTTCCAATTTGAGGCTTCTAAGATGAGGGGTTGGATTTTGGGATATTATTTTACAAGATTTTGGGTCACGCCAAAGGGGTTTATTGAGGACAATAATGAGGGGGTGATTTCTTTTTTATATTGGAGGAGGAGTGGTATTCGTTAAAATTTATGGGAAGGAAATTTTACCCATGTTTTCGCCATAAAATGTGGAACCAATAAATATATCAATATGAGATAAGGGATTATAGGTTTTAAATATTAACATAAACATTTATTTTCATAATTTAATATGCTTTTTTGGGCCTTATTTTTGTATTTTGTTTAGTTACGATAATTTTTTTCTTAATCTCTAATTTATTTAAATCAATTTCACTTATATTTGTGAAAAAAACTATGCTGGGATTATAATAAATTATAATTAATCTAATTAAATGTATGGAAATAATTTTTCTAAATTCTAATTAAATGATTGGAATAAATTATTTTAAACATAATCGTCTAGGCGGGTCACGATATCGGCTTTTGAAGCAAAAATTCTAAAAAGATTGCGTTGTTTTGAATCCAATTTCAAAGTAAAAATATTCAAAAGGACAAAAAATTATTAATATATATATAGTTAATCTTATTATTTTTTTTTAAAAAAAGTATCATTTAATTTAACATTTTAAATATATTAAATGAAAAAGTATTTTTGGAATAAAATCATGTATTTTTCACTATTCCTCAAAAAATGATGTTTTTCAGAAAAACAAATAAAATCCACCCTAAGATAATTTTGAAATTATGACTTAAAAAATGAAGTTTTTTTATCAAATTTAATTTGTAAATGTTTCTAAAATTTATTTTATTATTGTTCAAATAAGCACATAGAAAACAGTTCATTTGAGAAAATAGAATTTTCAAACATATAAAGACAACTAATATTACATGTTTTATTATTAAAATGTTTTATTTATATTAAACCATTATAAATATTATTTAAAAATTATTTATTACCATTCATACTACTATGTTTAAAAACTAGTTTATATCTCAGTCATATAAGTAATTACAATAAATAAATATTTTTTATAGAAACTAGTTATTGTGTGTAATGCAAGCCCATTCCGTGTGGTAGGTAGTGAAAGCATATCATAGTTTAGTGTATAATTATTGTTTGACATAGTGTAGCATTAAAGTCATGGAATAAATAAAAATTATTTTATTTGAGAAAATTTTTCACAAAAACACAGGTTATTACATATAACATCATAATTGTTTCAATACATCACAGTATATGACTCATGATATTAATTAATAAAAAATTAATGTATAAGGATCAATACACATGTATGTGGATAAGAATATTCATTGACCCATAAAATAAATATTTCTTATATGCGGGTCTATTTCTCATGATCTCATTTACTAGTAATTAACATGTTTATACACCATGAAGGGTTCCTCAAAAATCCTATGAGTCTCTACCCTTCGTATCTTGTAACATCTATGTCCCATCATATAATTTTATATTTATATAGATCATTTTTTCAAGAATTCTATCATTGAACATCTTGTTTATCATCATAGTGGTAAACCTCTATGATCTTTCAATGCAACATATATTCTTTGTACATTGTCACATAAAATGGTCATGCCATGGAACAATCATGATGTGATAATAATATTCAATGATAATGAACACCTGATGTCATGTTATTATAATATGGTTCTAAGAAACCAACTCCAACAAACGTTTCTTGAAATCTAGGATCTCTATTTTGTTCTACCCCTCTTTTCTATATAACTAACTATTTAATATAACATACAAGACCTCTGGGAGTAGAGACAATATATTTTTTCTAGATCATTTTCTTACACAATGAAATCCATAAAATGGACATTAACTATGAAACACTATCATATGGAAAATGAAATCCCATTAACTACATTGAATAAATCAAGGCCATTCATTGATGTTTTTATGAATATTTCATCTAGGTTCCAAAAAGTTACCTCAATTAATGCAACATCAAAACAAACATGCAGTGGTACTAGGAATTCATTTAGATAACAAAAAATCCCTAGAACCATCAATATATATAATATAAATATCCTCTAAAAATTTATAAACTATAACACTGAGGGAACCACAAAATATTTTAACTAATCTCTAAATTTCAAAAAAAAATGAACATTCCACTACACTAAACTACTATTTATGAAATTTAATATCTATTTTTCGCCATTGGTACCTCTATTGTATTATAGTAACATTATTATACGTTCTTGATAAACAGATCCATGAGATGTTGTACAGCTGTTCAATTCCATGAAGAAAAGTAACCAATTTCTAAAATAGTTTTTTGGGATGGAAATTCATTATTTATGATAAAAACCACCAAAAAAGAAAAATTGGCCCTAAAAAGATATTCTTTAGAAGTAAAAATGTATAACATTGCTCTGACACTTCATATGATCAATAAATTTCACATAGAGTCATAATTCGAACTTGGGAGGTCTTGGAAACTGACCAACTACACTAATCCCTAAATTTTCCTATTCAAAATACCACCTTATAGATATTCAAGACCATAATTTAGAAAAATCGTCGAGAAAGAAAAATAACATGACAAATAAATAAACATGTGAGCATGAATCCCAAGGGATAACATAGTTCATTTGATTATTCCAATAACTATGGGATAAAAATTGACGATATTTAAATAAAAGAAACAAAATTTATTTGAGTTATAATTACTATACTATGTTTTAACAAAATTCATAGAACAAACATTACGAAGGAAATCCAATGATAAGATCCGATAATAATCAATCTCGATATAAAACTCTTAAGTGTTGGAATGTTATCTCTTGCTTAGAATGTTATTCCACTACTAGCCTTTCTAGAAATCATCATTTTCCATTGGCTCTAGACATTTTCCTTCAACCCTAATGCATCCAGCTATTAACTTTTAATGCAATAAATTAATTTTATGGATTTAAATACCGATAAATATAGGATTAAAAATTACATATACTAATAATAAAATCATTTCATCTAATACCTACTCACTTTTATTTCATTCGGGAGAAAGTGAGAACTCGCTCTGATCCTCATTGGAAACCGTCCATAATTTCAGAGGAAAACATCACCTCTACTAATAAAAACGTTGTGGATATTTTAATTGAAGACATCCTTCATCACCACGATAAATCTATGATTATTATAGATGAATTAACATTTATTAATGATACCCCACCCACTATAAATTGATTAGGCCTCCTAATATGTGTGTCAAATGAAGCTCATCCACATTTTAAAACTCAATTCCACTGTTACTACTTCCAATATATTATACACAAATCAATATTTCAAACATTTCACTTAACTAGTGACATTATTTCTTCTAAACATTGTGTATTCAAGTATGCAAACCGAACATAGTCTTCTAAATCTATACATCACATGCATATAGGTTTCCAACAAGTGTGTTATAAATTGACCAAAAGTCTCATGATTCCAAAACATAACCGAAGAAACAATTTTCATAACAAATCTCAATACTCTACCACTTTGTACTTTTTTAATTGGGTTAATTAAAATGATATTCCAAAAAAACACTATTATAATTTTTATAACAAATCCCCAATGACTGAACTTTCATTCACATTTATTGTTCCCACATGGTTCTCCGACATATATCTTCTAAGGATCCACTAAAGTAATTAAATTACTTTTTTAGAACATGCATATCATAAGAGTGCGTCAATGAGAGATTCCTACAAATGAAAAAAGTTTTGAAAAATATTTAAAAAAATTTGAATCCCAAAAAAACTGTGTAGTGGAACATGTCCATTACCCTACTCATTCTGGAAGTTGAGCTTCAAAAGTCCATAACTATTTTTCTACAACACCCAAGATCTCCTCGGTGTAATGAACTCTAGTGACACGGTTATAATAAACCGTTATCCAAAACTATGTTGGTCATAAATTATGGAATTACCAAAAATAATGTACTCTCTTGAAGTAAAACCAACATCCTATGGTCGACATTATTCACTGATATCAAGGATGAAAATGTTCCTCCATTCCCAATATCCCCTGGCCTAGTAAAAACTATTTTTTATCCCTCTTGATCATAGAGGTACTTTAATTACTCTATTAATCTTTTGATGATTATTTATAGAGTGCTGAAAATTCTAAATTCATCATCAACACCCTTTTAATGATAAATTCCATGAATTGGGGTTTCCCACTTGTAATATAAACATGGGAATGGATTATTTCAAAAATAATATAGAGATAAAAGAGAAAAAACCCTCCCAAATATTTATATTTTGAGTACCTTCGTAATATGATTCCCTAAACTATGTTAATTCCTCTACATAAAATCTTTTAGTGTTCAAGTTCAGTATTATTGATAATAAATTATATCCCCACCAGCAGACCTTCTATAACTACCTCTTAAACCACACCTCTCATTCTATAAGTATATTATAATAACTCAAATAGTCCATGATTTTCCATTATATATGATTCAATGGATCCTTCAACATAAACACCTTAGGGCCAACACCTCTAATTTTATGATGCATCATTAAAGAAGATACATGGTAGTACTAATGAAACTATTGTGAAACAAACAAGGACATGATAGGTTCTAATTATATATACCTCCTAATTCCAAATTAAGAACACATATATTTATTATTAAGGACCACACACTTCTTACATATATGTTTCATGAAACCCTCAGGCAACCTCATGTTTTTTTTTCATTTTCAGTTTATGTTTCATGATTCCATTCCATTGCTTCCATTGCTTCCAGAACAAACTTTTTCTAGAAAATAAATCTATCTATAACACACCATTCACACATTGTCACAACTTAGAACCCCCAATATTGAAGATCATGAAACCTAAGAATTCAATGCAGAAACTCAATTATACTTCTAATCCTTGTAATACAATTTTTAAAACATGAATCATGAAAAAAACATTATGTTATTATTTGGATGGAACCATTATATCCTATAGTTCTCTAGATCATGCCTCCTAATACCTCTTAGATATCGACCGATGAACATAAGGTTCACTTCTCATGACTCAAGAGGGAAAAAAACACCATGCAGTAATGGAATCCACTCACCACATTTATGGTATTTGAGAATCCACTAGTAGTCACCTTTATGACCTATGATTTTGGACCTAGCTACCCTACAAAAATCCCCCATTCATCCTTCCTTAATTCTAATCACAACAAAGAGGAAAAAACTGATTTCAATTGATTCATTATTTAATTTGGAAGCCAAGAACCAATTTATATGTACATCTAATTACTAGTATATTCCTGGTCATGAATATTATTGATCTCTTATAACATGATATATGTTATTCTAAATGTCAAGAATGTGAGTCTTTAAATTATTTGTCTCTTGGGAAGGTCATAATAGTTTCCCATTATGATGATAACCATCAAGTGTTATGATATTATTATAAAATACATGTTATATGGTCAGATGGAATTTTATGATTGGAAATAGTTTATTCAAGATATTATGTTTATGTTTCATTCAATACATTTAGTATTCATCTCACAAAGTTTTCCCTAGGAAATCTTCAATAGAGGAGGACTATGTAAACTGACCGCTAGTATGAAATCCACATGTTATATGTGTCATTATATGTTCTTGTCTACATATGTGTGTAATGATAATTTTACGTTAATTTTATTATTAATTCATATCATTTAATTAATAATTTGATGAATTTTGTAAATTATGGTGGCATTTTTTCATGAAGAATTTGGAAACATTGGGTGTATCATGAATGATATTACATCAATAAATAATATGATTAACTATTTATCCATTCAATTATTTAATACACTTTTTTACCTCATTCCTTTTCAAAGAGATAATACAATGTGATAAATCCATGAACATTGTTCTATGCAGACATGTTTATTTCATAATATTCCATTAATGAGATTCATTCATATAGGTTGATGTCACATGTGATGTGAACTATTTGAAGAAGGTATCAAGACAATGGGGTTGTATTACACGTTATGAATTCATGTGATGTAAGTATAGATTTTATATTAAATCACATATTTAGGGGCTATGATTTTCTTTTAAATATTGATCTTGGCATGTGAGTTGAAATTACTACTATCGATATGAGGGACTAGAGTGTCAAACACAATGTGAATTTACATGCTCTATCAATTTAGAAGAATTGCAGTCTGAGATCATGTTGGATCCACGTGTGGGGACTAGTGACTATTTAAGTAAACATAACAGGTAAATTAATTTAATTAAATTAATCTAGTTTAGAATAATTAGAATTTAATTTTTTTCACAACAAATTAACATTTTTATATAAATATAAAAGTGTATGAAATAATGTGTTATATTTCAAACTAAAAATTCCCCATTCCAGGTTTGTTACAATATATGGGAAGTATGATCTGAGTTAATGGATCATGGTTTATCGTGTGATATTTATCAATGTCAATTGTAATAAATGAAATTTTCGTGATAGGTATGACATGTTTATATATCTATTCAATACATTTTGGGCATGTTTAGGATGATTCACTTATCCCTTGGATTAAGTACAATTTTAGACTGATAACCCTTACTATTTAATATCGTTATTGAGCCATGAATGTTGTCTAAAGGAATTATCACAAATTTGAGAGTTATACCTTCTTCATATCCTATATCATAAGATTTTAGAAAGGAAATGTTATAGAACCTATTGATCTATGATTGTGGATCGATTGCCTGATTTTTGGGAGATTTGATAAGGGTTGTAAGTTCTTTGATATTCTATGGTAACTCATGGGAATAAATTTATGAAATTTTTGAAGTTTTTGATACATATGTTGATGACCTATAATTTTGATATTATGGTTCCTTAAATCTATACAGTTCAAGAGATGTTTTATTGTTAATGGGATCGATTCATCATAATAGGGTACCATTTATATCAAATTTCATTCATAAATTAATTTTCATGAGATCCTTATCATGACAATAAATAATTAAAATTAATCTATGAACCTTAAAACATTACAATAATTATTTAAAATTATCATAGAGTTTAATTTAAATAATATTTATATTTATTGTGCACTTTTATTTCATGTTGATTGATCATGAAAGATATTTACATGTACATTTTTGGTAAATTATTTATTTAATTTAATTTTTACATTTCATTATTGAAAAGTAATAATTATTTATTATTTTTATGATATGTGTATCATACCTCCATCTTTAACATATAAGGGTCTATTTGTCCAAATTTGAGTGATACAATATAATTTTCACATCCTGAGTTCCTTTAACCTATGTATGAGTAGATATTGTGAAGATCAAAGGAATTAGAAATGACATGGATCATGTTGAGAGCTATGGTGAAACTATACAATTGAAATGTAACTGAATTTGATGAACACTAAAATATGATTCATGAATGTCTCGTGGTATTTTCTTAGGTTCATGGTTGATATAATATTAAATCAATGAATCCACTATAAGAAAAAAATTACAATCACGTCATTATTGATTTTTATTTTACATACATGGTAAGTTTTGTGAATGTATAATTGTTATTCGATCACATATTACAATTAATGAGCATGAGAATATAAAAATCAATAATTTTTTATTGAATTATTACATTTTTATTAGTTAATTATATGAGTGTGATACAATTTTAATGATCAGGGTAAGTACAATAATAAATTTGTTTCTATGAAATCTACACTGATTGTGTGTTAATGATTTTATCAGGACATGGTTAATCAATTTTATAAAATCTATATAATATAAAAAAATTGTAAAATGAAAAAATAAATTATATTTATTTATATGTGATATAAATCCCCCAATGAAATATTATATTGATATAACCTCCCACTACATGATTTGGAACAGAACCACCAGATCAATGTGTTTTCATCTCATTTCTATGGGAACATCAATATAATATGGAGTTGTAATGGATTTTTTTGGGTTCATATAACCATAAATGTATTGGATGTAATTCCTATTTTTACAATATAAATTTCGTTTCATGTGTTAAGGAAATGTATGTCCGGGATTTCAGGATTGGGTAATCCCCTTAAGAGATCAAGGAGTTAAGAGTTAATGTTGTTGGAATTTTTTAACTATGTAAATATGATATAGTAATTTTAATGGCCTTTGTATGGATTAAGAGAATGAAATATGGATCCATTCAACTAGAATATAAACATGACATGATATTCTGAATCTAATAGTGAGGGTTATTATGGTTTGATAAAATAGTGGGAGACTGATAAATAAAATGTATTACATCACATTGTTTTAATCAATATTATGTATTAAACTATAATATTTTTTTTATGAAAAAATGAAGGAAATGTAACATCAATAATATCATTGTGATTGATATTGGTGAAATATAATATCCTAAATAGTATTAAATTATAGGATTGGTTTAGAAACTTTCCCATTATACTAATCTAATTGATGAAATTATATGGCCCAAAATCCATTATTACTAATAAATATCTTTTAATAAAGGACTGTGAGGATAAATCATTGTCTACCAAAATCATGTAAATGAGGCATGGGATGTCATGTTTCTCTTGTTAGGTTCTATGCTGACTGAACTTCAGAAACTATTTGTGTATAACGATTCATAATGAATATTGTTTCGTCTAAATTAACATTATCATGAAAAGTTGTGATAAGAGCATTATGAGATCTCCGTAGCACAATTCATGTGAAAACATACCATGCTAGTTCTAGTTGGGACATATGTAGTAAATATTATTTACTAAATATAGTACATGGGCATCTTGGGATTAAAACTAGCATATAATTCATTAATATATCTCATTTTATATAGAATACCTTAGATATTCTCTCATTTCATTGTGAATTTATATATAATCAGTAGTGACAAGTATCTACCTTGACTTCATACCTTATTTCTATATGTTGATAAGGAAACATGGCATCACTATCCTAGATCACATATCATAAATAAGAGTAAGAACAATATGAAGATCCCCAAGAAACACATGAATATTAAGGCTTTTAAGTACACCACTTACAAGAAAAATAATATCCAAAGGTATGGTAAAAAACAAGATGATTTGTGTTTTTTATTATGGAATTTTAGGATACTAGATTAATAAATTTACTTTTCTCAGAAAGCATAAAGAAGCTTCAAGTGCATTCCATGTCGATTAAAATATTTACATATCAACAAGTTTGTTCCTAGATACAGTTTTTGGTTCTCACATCAATATCTAAATACAAAAACCATATATATTCAATAATGTTTCTATATAAGAGGATGAAATTTTAGATTCCAATGTTTTTATACATTCTACCTTGGTTATAAGAGACTACCACCTCACATTTCCAACAAGAATGATCTGGGTTTCAAATAATTTATTTATAGGCCTATTGGAAAATAAATTATACATCTATAACCATAAATGATATGAATTTTTTGTTTTCAATTAGGAAAATAATAGATTCAATTTTTACGAAGGTTATATATTCTATAGTATTAAAAAAATTAATAACGGTATTTATGTATTGTAGTTTAAAAAATTGTTGGAAATCAATAGTGAATTAACATCGTAGGACTCATATCATACCCAAATATGGAATTACTGACATAGTAATTTAAATGATAAAAACATGAAATGTAACAATCAATATGGATATTTAGATTCATTGTAACTAGAACAACACGATTGATATCTCATTTGATTTTAAAGAAAGATGGAAATATTTTAGTTGAATTGGTGAAAGGTCTGTAGAGGGTCTAGAATTGGAATAAATATTTGATTGTAGGTATTTTTTTAGAAGCAAGAGTTAGATAACAAAACATCATTACTTTTAATGATGACTTAAGAAGATATGAATATGTATACATAATGATGTATAATTCGAAATCCATAATGAAATTAAAAGAAGTAGGTTATCATCATGGAAAGTGTATAAATAATATTTGACTATAAAAAAGTGGTGAATATTATAAATAAGAGTTCATCAAAATTCTCTATGACTGTTGGATTAAATCTCAACTCCCTCCTCCTTATTCACCATAGTGAATTATTGTTTTTGAAAGGCAGAACTATACTTTTTTGGACATGGTGAGGTCAATGATGAGCCCTTAATATATTACTTTATCTTTTTTAGGATATTCATTATATATTGTATAATTTATACTAAAATAAGTTCCAACTATGTCATGAATGATATACTATATAAATTAATGTCTGAAAGGAAATCCATGTTTTTGAACTTATGTGAATGTGGATATGAGGAATTTGTTAATGTATCTTCAGGTAAAAAACTAGCACCTAGGGAATAATGTGTATATTTATTAAATATATCATGTAAATGTGGGGATAATACCTATATAAAACCTCAAATAAATTAATTGTGGCTGATTTATGTCCCCCCATTATATTAAGGTAAATATCTTTAAAAAGGATAGTGAGAGATATATTTTCATTCATGAAGTTGATTCAAAAGATGCACATGAGTTGGTATGTGAACAATGTACTCTAGTTTCCATATAACAGGTTGTTCTTAAAAAATGAACTATATTGGATCACTAGAGTGGTTAGATAAAAAGAGATATATATATATATTAATTCAATAATGATATTGAATCACTATTGTTTAAAAATGTGTATTCAATAAGACGCTTGACATGGAAGGTAATGTTTGTGCTCATAAATAATGGCTACTGACTAAAGGGTTTAACCAATGTTAAGGTAGAAAATGGGACAAAAATATTCCACAAATTTCAAAACTAAAATCAATAATTGTTATAGTTTAAATAACGTATTTCCATGATAATATGATTTGGTATAAAAATATCAAAACAAAACTCCTTAATAGGAACCTTATGGGAGATGTCTATATGACCCAACATAAAGGGTTTGTGACTCCACCTGATTCCAAAAAGGTATAAAATTTATATAAATACATTTATTGATTGATTAATGAATCCATATCATATAAAAATACTTTTATGATTCTATAATGTAATTTGGTTTCATAATGAATAAATATGATCTTTGTTTCCATAATATATTTAGCATGAGTTTATCATTTTCCTAAAAGTATATGTTTCGTAAAGGTTACATATTATAAATGAAATATCAATCTTACATTAAGTTAACACAAGATTAAAGAAATTATTCTTCATGAAGGATATAGTTAACCATGAAATTTCCCATAAATATCAGATATAATTATAATAATATTCAATATATTTCATGAAAACAAACCCTGAGGAACATAATTGTATAGTTTCTTTTGAGAATAGAAACACAATATTCGTATTTCATGAAATATATTCAATATATCCCATAAATAGCTTCTCACATAGTACTCATATTAGGTATACACTACATAAGTCTTTATGCATAACATGGGTAAGGAAAAATATGAAAGGTTGAACTCTAATGATCCATAATGGTAAACATAAAAGTTATCGATATAAGATCATATGAAATCATAAGATATGAAAAATATTATGTTAAAAAGAAGATAACATAGGATGTTCATGCCCAATATTTTAGATATCATATATATGAATCATGGAATAAAACATTATCATTTCAGAAAACATGGCCCTGAATAGAGTGAATCATAAAAAATAAATAAATAATAATAAGCTTATTTCCTAAAAGTGGTGTTCCATAATAAATATATAAAAACAATTTAAAATGTTAAGGTAATATACCTTGACCATTAATATATTGGATTAGGTCTTATAACTAATATCCCATAGTGGATAAGGATTTACTCACATCCCTTAGTGTACTAGGATGGACCTATTTCCCAAAATCGACCAGGATTCTCATGTTTCCAAAATTTGTTCAGGATGCTCCTGTTTCCCATAGTGGATGAAGCCAATAGAATCATTTCCCATTTTACCTCATGAAAAATAAATATTTGTCTGATGAATTTTAGTGGAGGGTAACTATATTTCCCATCTCATAATGAAAACCATGCTTTTTGGTTCCACAATATTATAAAAAATTTATCTTATCATCACATCATAACATTTTTATAGAAAATAGGTTTATTAAAAATTTCATCATTTCACCATATTATAACCCATTTAAAATGGGTATCACAAAAATTGATCACATAAACATTAAACATCCGTATAAATAATTGGGATGTTACTATTCAATATTACCCCCTGTGAATAAAAAATAACATTAAATAATTTCATCATAGATGGAAAATGATTTTGAAATATCACTAGGAACATTTCATGTTGAATATATCATTTCAAATTTAAATGAAAAACATATAAGGCATAAAATATTATGAAAATTATTTTCTTTAAAAATATTCTTAGATAATTATAATTTATTCATCAAATTAAATTAGTGTACATGGTAGCCTAAAATACAATTCATTTTATACAATTTAAAATAGATATTCCTTTCAAATTTATTTGTAAAACCCAAACGGTACTTGTTTGGTAAATTAAATAAATATTACATTCAATAAACATTTTAAAAATTAAAAAATTATAAAAAATATTAATAAAAAATATTTACAAATTTTATCTTTTTTTGAAATCATTTTTAGAAAGCACGGTTTTATAAAAAAATGTATTTTAATAGAACAGAGAATTATAATCTGTTTTTATTAATAAAATTATTATTAACACTTAAATAACATATGGGGATGAAAATGAAGTGAAAATATATTCTATAGAAATAACCATAGAAGATGAAATTTCAGGATTTTATTGAGATATAGATCATATTATTTCATTATTAGAAGCATAATCATAAGAAATGTCAATAAATTATGAGACTGTAACAAAAATCCATTACCTCATTAGTTATTATGAATTGTACGAATTATAAATGAATAATGAATAATGAAACATATAATATCACAAGGAAAAAATTCATGGTATTACTTGTTAAATGTATTTTACATACACCTTATAAAATAAGATAGGTTTATAACATAAAACATGTATCAAATAAAAAAATTGAGACATCAATACTTTAAAGCTTTAGTAACATTTGAACTGAAAACCCCATGAATGATATATCCTAAAATTGAAATTTAAATCATAATAATTTCCAAGACAATAATTATTAAATAAACTAATATTCATTATATAGACCACATAATAGAAACACATGGTGAATATATGTAATGTGACTCATAGAAAATAAATTCCAGAAGAAAATCACTTACTATAATTATTGACTTCCTTCATAAATGTTATAACCTACTATATAATAAATATATGTTTATTATAAATATTTTATATAAAAATAAATATATAAATATATATATATATATTTAATATAATATATTTTTTAATTATGACCTTTTATTACATGTTTATTAAAAATTGCAGGTTAATGTAATGTGTCGGGAAATAAATGCTTTGTTGTGGTGTATATATTAATTTTATATTTTTGGTAAAATTAATTCAATATTAGTCTAATAATGTAACTAACTTTAGAAATTATATATAGATATATCATATATATAATTTGTTTCTATATAAATTTAGAGTGATCCATTAAAGATATATATTGAAAATGAGAGACGACTTTCATGGAAAATGTATATCATATGTACGCATAAATGTTGCATCCATTTACATAAAAGAAAGAAAGAAATAAAGGTGAATAATATATTACCGTTAAAAAAATAATTTTAATGTCATATATATCACATATGTTAATTAATATCATCTTTATTACCATCTAGGTAAATAATATATGAATCACGTCGATTTATAAGGTTGTAGTCTACTGTACAAACGATTGATGTTTTCATATTCACACATGAAGAAAGGTAAGAATGAAAAAGTGTTATAATTATTATATAATAATAAAAAAATATCAAAAATATCATATTTAGGAAATAAATCAACCAATATATTCTTATTTTAGATGTGTTTATAAAAAACTAAAAAAATTGGTTTGTGAGACAGTATACCTCTTTACACACGAATGATGTATGTGTAACCAATTTAAATGAATAATAAAAGATTTAGGTTATTAAATTAACATAATACAATAAATATATATGGAATATACTACGGTTATTATATAATCACATTTTAATAAAAATGTAATGAGGTGGAGGAAGAAAGAAAATAAAATGCTCGGTGAAGAAAATCACCTCTTATTTGGAAAAATTCTTCTGGTTTGCAAGAAAAAGGTTTTTTAGGTTGGATTTATGACAAAAATAATGATTATTAGATTATAATATGGAATTAAGAAATTTCTTTAAATATTTAGTGGCTGAATCCAATGGTTTTGGAATCATGATATAGAGAGTAGAGGATTGGAATTTTATAAGTGAGACTAGTACCACATATGTAATTTTTGAAAAGAAATATTTTTACAAAGGTTTTTCAAATGAAAATAAATAAATAATGGTAAATAATATAATATAACAGATATAATTTCTCTATATTTTCAGAAAATGGATTTTGGACCTGTTATTGGTAAATTCTAACACATAGAATTTTCAGTTTAACCTATAGAAAACAAATTTTTACCTTAACCATCGTAAGTAATTCATACTATTTCTACTATTTATTATGGTAAAAAATTAAATTAAATATTATAATTAATATAAAATATCATGATTAAAGATTATTAATCCCTATTTTCAAATTACAATTACATAATTAACAAAATTAATTTACAATTAATCCTGTAAATGTGACGAGAAAGTTGTTTTTGAGGATAAAATGTTCTAAAGTTTACAAACATTTTATATCAAAATTAAATATTAAATTAGTTCCAATGACCTAAATTGGATTAATAAATAAAAATGTATATATAAATTAACTAATTTATATTTTAAAAAATATTTAATCAAAATTAACCTTATAAATTAATTAAACTAAAAGCTGTTTTTCAACAAATCCAGTATTTTCACCATTCATCAGAAACATAATCCTTTGAAAAAAATTCCTAAAAATTCACATCAAGATAATTTTGACATGATGATTTAAAATATATTTTTTCTTATCAAATTAAATTTATAAATGTTTCAAAATTTTATTTTATTATGGATCACAAAAACAAATAAAAAACAATTTTTAGGAATTAGTATTTTGTAAACATATAATGTTTTTACTAAAAATTAAGTACATTTGTATCAATATGTGTTATTATTATAAAATAATTATATATAATATTTAAAAATATTAATTCATATTCATACCTCCATGTTTAATAGCATTGAAATAATGGTTATTTTTAAATAATAATAGTAATTATTTGCGTGGTTCGTTATAACTCATTGTTGCATGTAATAAAAGATAAACTGAGTGTTTCATGTGACAAAAAATTTAATCTACTAAATTTATTTAAAAAAATATTTCCCAAAATCATAGGGTGTTACATTCTACGATGTTTAAATGAATTTCTCCATCAAACTTATTCACATTGGTTGAAACAAATGAGGATACTTATGCCTCATTACATATTCAAGTTCCAATGTAATTTCCTCAAGCTGGTGGTTGTTTCCCAATACATTGAGCATGTTTGTGGCATTCAATGGTATCACATTATCTGTATGATCCAAAATATCTAAAAATAATTCCATATAATAATGATCATTCTCCATAGGTATCACCTATGAGTTCAGTACATGTGATGGATCATGTTTTTACTTCCTCAGGAGAGGTACATAGAACCCATCATCAACCTCAGAGTGATTTACTGGAATCATCAAACGATAAGACACATCCTTGATAAAATCAGTTATTTCAAAGGGATTGGTTTACATAAGGTTTATTTTTTCCTTTTTCATTAATGGAGATACCTGTATAAATATATTTTAATCGACTCTAAACTCAATATCATATCAATGATTAACAACATAACATTTTTTAAACTTCTATTGTCCATTAGTATTGTTGAATGGATGTGAAATCCACTGACATATCATTAAATTTATTAGGTCTCGATAAAATTGTTTCTAAAACTTCATTCCAGTACATCAGTGTTCTACACTTATATCCACAAAGGGCTTCATGAGGATCCCATTGAATGCTCAAGTGAAGGATATTTTTGTAATAAAACTCAAATACAAGAAGGTGTTGATCACATCCACCTTTAAAATTAATAAAGAATGTATTAGAATTTTCTATATAGTTATAATTTTTCTCTAATACATAACATCTATTTTAAGATTATACACTGTACTGAGACACACATCTATATAATGAGATTTTGGAAGACATCACTAAAACATCAAGGAAAACTCTAGATCTGGAACACATAAAATTAAATGTTGTACTCCATGAAATATTAAGACTTCCTAAATGTATATTCTCGAAAAAGGATTCAGGTATAAAAATTCTATGATACAAATAAAGTGTGCTGACTTCATAATGTGGTAAACTGAAACCCATAATTACATCAACATCAATGATAAGATAAACCCTAAAGGTTACCGGTACCTTATATCATATTTCCCATATGTGTAAAATCATTCCTCCTTAAATAACATTATATCTAAATATATAAAAACATAAATTTCATTTTACCTAAAATATCACTTTAAAAAATATAAATCCTGATAAACTCTCATCACACAAAAACATCTAAATAAGTGTTAATGACATTGATATTATGATGACATATAACTTTATAAATCCATGATGATATAAATATATCTTATGTTATTCATACATGAATACATATAAACTTTTAATAGTTAATTCCTCTATTATTCTTTTAATAAGAACATTTATAATACAAAAACATCTTCATTGTATTCTGGATTTCATCATTTTATCGATGTAATATCAAATAAAATTCCATTATTTCAAAATTTATGTATAGGTATATAATCCCATAAAATATAACTAATGGATGAATAATACGATTTTTAAAGGGCACATTCAGAATAAATCGGACATGAAATTTCAAACCATGGAGAGGAGGATAAGTGTTCACTAGTATTCATGATTTTATTAATCTATTTTGATTATATAAGATTTACCATTTTATTTTTCCATCAGAGGTTGTTTTTTTTATCATTAACATTTACCATTAGATTGGGGTATAGATTCTCATATTTACCAAACACCTTTCTCGTGAAACACTATAGTGTGGGTGGTGCATCAGTTTTCACGCTGTTATCCTCTATTTAATTAACCAGACAATTAACACCTTAATGGAATTAAAGGGGTTTATAACCTACATTTTCACACTTATATAACCTCCCAATTCCATTCAAATAATTCCCTTAATACTTCTTCCCATGTTTATGGCATGTATATTGAAATAATTTCATTCCACAATTTTATTTTTTACGAGAATCGATCTTATTTTTCTTATCTAAACCCTTAAAATTATTGGAATATAAAATTTTTATATCTAACATTAGTGTACATCAAACAAATTCATCATAGCCACATAAGTTTCGTATATACATGGAATTTAGATGACGTGGTTTTATATTACCAAAGAATCAATCATTTTTTCTTTCATGTATGATGATTAAATCTTAAGCACGCCCCATAAGTCTTTTAAAACTAGCTTAATAGGAATCAATATATTCATAGTAATTTTTCTATATCTCATGTAATTCCTTGTAAATATTTTTTATAGAATCCGATGGATTTATATAATAAAAAATATCATTATAAACTCATCCCATTCAATGAATTCAATTACCTCCACTTGATTCATATTCTTAATAAGGTTCCGCTATTAATCTTCTTGTCCTTATAAGTAATAGATAGCCCAAATGATTTATTCATGCTCCAAACATTGGATAATTGATAATATCTTTTCTGTTCTACGTATCCATTTCATAAGGACTAGTGGTTCAGTTAGACCACTAAAATAATGTCGACGTTTCCTTATGATGGACTTAGAAGCACATTTCCCTCTATTTTTTATTTTTTAATTCATCATTATTCAAAACAAGAGAATTTATTTTATGTAAAATAAAAATATTATACATTACAATTCCCATAGCCATTGGTTGATCTACTGATAAATTATTTTGTTATCTATTACACTCAGTATTAACACATTTACTTCAGATTCCATTCTTTTACTAAAACTATAAATCACATCATGAAAATTAATAACCATATAGTAAAACCACATAATAAAGATTAATTTATAGGATGAATAGATCATGAATCCTTCATTTCAATCTATGTCACATGAATGTTAACCCAGTTCATTGGTGGTGATTATTTGAATCCTTCATGATGGTTCATAAAGAGTTTGTTAATTTCTAAAGTGTATCTCCTGGGACTGTAAAACTAGGTGTTAATCAAGGATCATTGTTGTGAACTAAGTGAGGATAAAGTCCAGTTCAATGCACAATTTTCAAATTTATTACCCTGAGGGACCTACATATTAGATATATATCCTCTAGTAGTATCTAGATAGTTATGCAATTTCTTGGAAACTCATTGATCTATCATTTACCAAAATTTCAATATTTTTTCATACATGTGGAATCATCCTTAGTCGTATCCCTAGTTATATCCCATAAAAATTCACTAGATATATACATAGGATTATACAAAGGAATGTAAAAAAATTCTAATCCTAACCTCCAATGATTTTCTAAAAATCGATGTGATACCAACTATAGTACCTGAATCTTTGATACATAAATATCACATCCTTTTAGATTAATATTCAATATATTTTATATGAACATGACAAAGGACTGTCATAATTTATCATATTTCGATAAAAGATATAAAATATTCTTATTTCATAAAATATCTTCAATATATCTAATCAATATCTTCTAACATAGTACTGCTCTTAGTAATACCCTATCTAAACCATTCTTCATTACATGGACAAGGAAAATTATAAAAGGTGAGCTTTGATTCTTAGTAAGGGTAAACAAAGGAGATACAAATCTAGGATCATATGAAATAATGAGATAAAAATATGGTTATATGATCATGAACATAAATTATGAAGTTTATACCCAACCCCACATAGATCAAAAAACATGGGTCACGGAATAAGCGTTGTAATTTAAGAAAACAAGGCCTATAATAGTAAGTGTAACATTCTGAAATTTTATGAAATATATTCTTTCAAATATATATAAATTATAGAGTAGATTATTTTAATCAAAATACATAGTTAACCTTTCATCACACAAAATTTCATTTTTATCTTTCATTGTACACCACATCAAGTCCCTTTAATGACTTATGTTGTATCCAATTCCGAGTCTTACCAGACAATAATATACTATTAAAATCATTGATTTAACAAAACAAATTATCACCTAGCCTTGGAATAATGTAAATGAATATGATTTACTAAATTATTAAATGAATTCTTACACATGTTTTGTAAAATTAATTCATTGGTTACCAATTAACAATAAATTAAAATAATGGCCATTTGAATAAAAATGGTGTGTTTTTGTGAAACTATTTTTATGACCAAAATGATGGTTTATATTAATAAATTAAATAAATAACAATTATTGAAGGATATTAATAATATTTATATTATATAAATTTCATAAAAAAATTAAATTCATTCAATGTGTTTTATATTGTTTCTATAATAATAAATCACATTTTAAGAAAAGAAATTGTATATTTTTTAAAGGATGTTTATCCGCCTTTTAATGATGCACCAATTTCAAAACAAAATTTTGAAAATTTTAAAAACATGATATCAAAAGATAAACATCATTTATGAAATAAAAATAAAAAAAATTTACTTGGGTTGAATATTTGGTATTTTTTTGATAACTATCATTTTTTGATAAATAGTGAATAATACTGAATTTTAGTTTAAAACATCATTTTCATCTATGTTATCCATATAGTTGTGTAATGTTTATAATTTTTTATAATTATAATTAGATAATTTTTTCATATAAACCAATTTAGGTTTTTTAAATAATTTTATATTGAATTTAATTATAAAAACATAGCAATCGTTTGAAAAATGTTACTTAAAACATTGCTTTTCCATCTAGTCTACATGTATAATTTGGAATTAATTTCTTCCACTTATGTGATTTAAATTTTTAAAAATTGATTATATATTTGTAATAATCATAATATATAATATATAATATATCCAACTTAGTTTTTTTAAAAAAATATTTTTTAAATAAATTTAATTTAATTACAATGAATACGGTAAAAATTTAATACTTAGTGATTAAAATTTAATTTTATGACTCTAAATGTCCTAAAAACATGTCTAAAACCATTAAAAGGTAAATATTAGAATGTATCATATGTTTTATAAATTTTTAATCATTATTGTAGGCCCTGTTTTGTAAGGGATTCCTCTCAATAATGTTTACATTTTTTATATTTATAAGAATTCCACTTCCCCGTCCACTATAAAAATGCATTCATCATCCACATTATTCACAAATATCAATCCATTTTCCTCATAAAAACTCATCCAAAATATGATCCTAACATAACTAAATTAACTCTAGCTTCCAAACTATGATATGAAATCCATCCAATGAATCCCATTGGTGCAAACCAAAAAGAATTACCCAAAAAAGATGTAAAAATTTTCACCTTTTATTATGTTTTATTTCATTCTCCATCCATTCAATTATTGTTGTTACATGAATATATATATTAATAAGAATAAAAAATTTACTTATTTTTTCTAATTTAATGTTCTTACCTACACCTATAAACACTTGAATAAAATGGGTAATGAAATTACTGTGCGTATGTGGTGTGGACTACCACCTCACGAAAAGATACCATTAATTTTTTACATTACCACCTTTCATGGTTGGGTATTATTATAGAAACAATGTTTTGTATTATATAAAACATATTTATGTTTAATTAATTCATATTTAGTTTAAATATAAAACATACCATCATTTTTCAATGTTGTGTAAATATGATAACATCATTTGTGAATGTGTGGACTTCCACCTCTTCAAAGACGTGTGATACGTTGACACATTCCACAGAATGTATTAAGGATAGTATTAATACAAATATGTTATATAAATTAAATATATATTATATTAGTGCAATAATTACCTCTCTGGATGTATAATATTTCTTTTTCTTTATTACCCTTTTCAGAAATTAAAAATGTGATAACGTCATTCTTGAACGTGTGGACTACCACCTACATGATCCGAATTTATTCCTCTTACATAAAAATAATTAAATATGTATGTATACATGATTAAATAAAATAGTATTTGTGATATTATATTATTTATTTTAAGATAAATTTTACAAACCTTTTTTCCATAATGATCATTGAAGAGAGAGATCATTACCCATGAGTATGTTGACATAAAATCTCCCTGATTGTAATTTCAGTTCATTTTTCATAAAAATCATTAATGATTGTTTTAAAAATTGTTATTCATTTATAAATATGATTATTATTATATGATTATTATTTTTTTATGTTCAAATAATTCCCCATTGGACTATGGTTGACCTACCTATGTCATTTTTGACACATAAACGGAATATGGTCAAAATATATGACATTAATATTTTTGATTAAGTAGTTGTATATGACCTATTTATAAGTGGAATAAAAGTAATTATAAATTTTTATATGGTTATAAAAAATTTCTATAATTAAAATATTTTTATTAATCAGGAATATAGAAGAAAATCCTTACAAATTGGTCTTAAGGAAAGGGATTATTTTTTCACTTTCACTTCGATAAGGCAACACCATTTTTCACCACATACATATTTTTTTGTGGTGTATATAATTCTATTTATGATATAATAAATCATGTATTATTTATCTTTATAGTGTTTAAATTTTTAATTTAATTTTTATTCATTCATGGGGTTTAAGGTTTAATATTTTTCAAAGTAGTAATGCATTATTTTCACAATTTGTTTTCTTTGAGATGTTTGTTAGGTTATACACCTATCTTATTTTATAAGGTGTATATAATACCTATATTAAATTTTATATCATGAATATCTTTATTTCTAATCATATTTCATGTGTATTTTAATAATTATTCTATCACATGGTTTACGGTTTCAATGTTACCAATGTAGTAATGAATTGTTATGATAATTTTCCTTCATTATGACTTCCGATATGTTATAAATCTATCTTATGTTTTAGGATTTTATATAGAATAATTTAAATTTGATATAATTATTCTTTTTATTTCTCATAAAATATATGTTTTATTTAATTGTTTTTATTTCATGGGGTTTATGGTTTCAATGTTACGGAAGTAGTTATAGAATATTGTCATAATTTTCCTTCATTGTGGTGTTTGATATCTAATATTCCTATAATCCTTTATAAGGTGTATATATTGAATATGTTACATTTTATAACATAAAAATACTTATTTATCATTATATTTTATGTTTCATGTAATGATTATTCATTCATGAGGATTATGATTTCAATGATACCAATGCATTAACGTATTGTTGTAACAATTTTCAATTTTTCTTGATGTTCGATATGTTATAGAAATAATTTCTATTAAAATGTTTATATATATTTCTCTCTTACTTATTATATCATGAATATAATTTTTTATTATGATATTATAAGTTTAATTTAATGATAATTCGTTCATGGATTATACAACTTCAACGTTACGAAAGAGGTAATGGATTGTGGTGACAATTTTACCTCTATTAGATGTTTGTTATTTTTGCAAATATTTTATTTTATGAGTTGTATATAATTATCCTTTGACATGTTATTTCAGGTATCTACTTATTATGATGATATTATAATATTAATTTACTATTATTTACTTTATGGTGTATATAATTGAATTGTTTATATATGGTATGGGACACTTTGGATTGATTCATGATTACTTTCTCAATCATGTTTTATTGATCATTAAATGGAATTTCCATTAATCATAATGAAACAATATTGTTTTTAATTAACCAAAATTGGTTAATTATCTGTACTACTCTCATTTTATTATAGATTTATTAATATTAATTCAAATATATTTCATTTGAACCCATTTCCTTTCCATGGTTTACCCATATTTCAAAGATATTGTTTGCTGAACAATTTCATTTCAATTTGTTAATCATGTTTTGAATTAATTTTTTTGTAACCCATTTTGTTTCCATGAGTTTGTCATATTTTCAAATATAATTTTTTGTATCCCATTTCTTTTCTATGGGTTAATCATGTTTTCAGTGATATTTTTTAAAACCCCTTTATTTTCTATGGGTTAATCCTATTTGAAAGAGATTGTTTTAAAATCGATTTTTTCCACGAGTTAATCATGTTTTAAAATAGATTTTGTATGGTAAATTTATTTTTCTTGTGTTAATCATAATTTCAAAGAGATTTTGTTTGTAACCCATCTATTTTCTATGGGTTAATAATGTTTCAACGATATTTTTCTATAATGCATATCATTTCCATGGGATAATCATGTTTAAATATATTGTAGGGGAAAATGTTTCTTTTTATGATTTAATCATGTTTTGGGTGGTATAAATGTCTTTTAAATGGGGTTTGATGAATTATTTATATATTTGGTTCATGGAAATTGTAAACTATGGGTGTGCGCAGATCGAATCTGGTGAGTCTGATGTATCTTAAACCATGGGTGCACCCAGATAGCGCCATGATGCCTTCGGTAATAATTATATTCTCTTAATAATTATATTGGATATATATGTATGGTTATTCAAATATTTAAGGATTCTATAAGGGTTAAATTATATTATGTTCCATGATACCAATAGGTTTTATCTATGTTTATTAGGTGTTTTCAATGATTCTAATGATCATTATTGATATCACAAGGCTCATGATTATTGATTCTATTAAATCATGAATTTTCTATGTTCTCAATTTGATGGTCTAGTTATTGGTGGGTATGAGTTATTTTATGATTTCCCTCATTAACATTCATTATTTCATCATTCCTTTATTTACTCTTAAGCTCACTGATGACATTCAACTGTTAAGGCATATTTTTAACTTTAGTAATCATATGATCTAAGCAATATTATATTTCTTTTTCCCTTGGTTTTAAAGAATTATGTTGAATGATTTATTACAATAAAGGATTTCACAAGGATGATGTTGATAACCTAATGTGAAATAATAAAATCTATGAATAATAGGATATGATGATCATCTTTATTAACAAGTTGTTTAAATGTCTAAATTTATTTGAATTGTTTATCTGGGAGTTTTTTTTACATTCCTATAACTGTAAAACAAAAATGTCCTTCAGAATTTAAGTGATCCATGTTTTCCTTTTGATGTTGCAGGGATTGATGGTAAGAAATTGGGTAACAATTATCGACTTCACATATGGAAATATAATGTTATGGATTTCCACACTCGATCTAGGAGTGTGGGTTTTGGTATATCATATTCGGTATCAAATTTCAATTTACACAACATTGGGGATGCTTATTTTTTTCCAATGATGTTATCTTAAAAGATAAAGAAATCATCATAAGACTATAAGCTTAAGGTTGATCATGATTTCAATGTCGTAGACACTCATTTTGAGGGTTTTATGTAGTAAACATATTTAGTTTATTAAATTCATTTTGAGCCTTTTTTGGACATTGAGGTATTTATAAACCTAGGATAAACATGATGTGTTTTTGTGAGGAATTATTTTTCATTATTAATGAAAAAGTATTGAAAATGTTTATTGTAAGGGATAACCTGTTGCATCCAACAATACAGTGGAGATTGAACCCCTAAATAAAAGACAATATGGTTTTATCAAACTACCAATAGCCAACATGATGTCCTGGTTAGAATGAATTTTTAGAGGTAAAAATTATGTTAGATATAGTAATAAATTTATTTGAGAAATAATGGTTGATTTATCTTGGAAGAATATATGATTAATTCTTTATAATCATTGGGTTCCAAACCTAGTCTGGAAAAGTTGGAAAAATACTAAGCATAATTATTTATTGAATAATTTAGTTTCGAGGTCAGGTATTAAATTTTTTATTAGTGTATCATATAATGGTTTTATCACGTGGGAATTATCATACCTTATGTTAACCATTTTGGTTTTGGTTAATTTCTAAATATCGGTAGATTACATTCACTATCCATTTTATGGTCATATTATATTTGAAAGATTATTTTAGTTATTTGGGAAATAAAAATTCATCTTGAATACTCATCTTTGGTAGAAAATGATTGTATTTTGGTAGAAATTGAATACATAATGAAATTATACTCATCAAGTAAATATATTTCCATATTGTGTTTCTCTTTATCTATATAGTAAGAGAATTATTTAACTATTGAAAGAGGATCTTGAAACAAATGTTTTATCATACTAACATCAATTATGATGGACTGTTGGTATTTTTGGATCATCAACGATCTAGGATTTTGAGACCCTTAATATTACATAGATAATTTAATTTTTATGATAAATAACATCAATAAATCTCTATAAATATTTACTCTTTTCCTCAATTCCCTCCTATGTTCCCCCAATATGAAATCCTGGTTATCTTTAACTTATTGATACAATTATATTTCCCAATTCCTCTTTTTGAGGATTTTTTATTAACCTTTTTTATGATGTGGGTTTCTATAGTGTAATTATAATATTGCCAATCCTATGATAAACAAGATTAATTTTTTTGGATAAATAAATTTTAATTAGGATTGGATACAACAACTTAAAATTTTATGAAATATATTTTATCAAATATATTTATATTTTTTAATTGATTTGGTTAAATTAAATAAATGATTATATTTAATCCAAATAAATACTATGTTTTTTTTCTACTTCATGCATCATCTATCAGCTTTGATGAATTATGTTAAATGCAACCCAATGTCTTATCAGACAACTATATTTCATTAATACCCATTATTTAACATAATTGTTATCAATTAGCCATTAGAATAGTCTAAATTAACATTATTAAATAAATTATTAAATAATATTTTAAAAAAATTTAGAAGATGAATTCATTAGTTACTAATTAAATATAAATGAAAATATAGAACAACTAAATATAATTTCTTTTTTTAAGAAAAATATTTTTATGGCCACAATAGAATTTTTCCAAAATAAATTTATTCATTCAAAATATGTGAAATATATTAATTGAATTTATATTATATATATTTAATAAATTGGTTTTAAATTCATCCAATATTTTTGAAAGGGTGAAGATAATAATAAAACAAATTTTAACTATAAAATGTTATATATTTTTTAAAAGTTTTTTTTCCACCCTTTAAAGGATCATTTATTTTAAATATAAATTTTAGTAGTTAGTTTTTTTATATAAAAATATAATTCATTTTTTAAATAGAAAATTCAAAATTTATGTTGGTTTTTTTCAATTTTTTTCTAATAACGTTAACATTTGGAGGATGAATGAATAATACTTAATTTCAGTTTAGAAATACATTTTTGTCCAACATTATTATATAGTTAAAGTATTTAATTAATTTTTTAAAAATATAATTAGTTATATTGTGTATAATTTAAATCACTTTAGGTATTTTTAAATAATTTCACATTGAGTTATATACAAAAACATAACAAACTTTTGAAGATTTTTAATTTCAATACATGCTTTGTCGTCCCATATATGGAATTAAGTTTAAAATAATTTCTTAAAATTATGTGATTTTAATTTAAAATAATGAAAAATATATTTAAAAAAATAATAATTAATAATTTATAATAAATTAAACTTTGTTTTTGACCAAAAATATTAGTGAATGTAATAAAAACTAATTATTTTTATTAATGTAAAAATTTGCTTACTTGAATGTTAAAAATTAATCATAAGAGTCTAAATGATATATAAACACATCAAAAAACAATTCTATAGATTTTATTCAACCATATCCTGTATTTTATATAATAGGGATCATTGTTGGAGGCCCATTATGTAAGGGAGAACTCTCAATAGTGTTTACCTTTTTATATCTACAAGAATGCCACTCCCCCTCCACTATAAAAAGAAATTCACCCTCACCTTTTCTCCACACATATTAGGACTTTTGTATCACAAAAACCATAAAAAAATAATCTCCAAAAATCACTACCTTCACTCAAGATTCCTCACTTAGGCCATAAATCTATCCAAGCAATCCATTTGAAGCACACCAAAAGGAGTTACATGAAAAAGAGGTAACATTCTCTAATATGCATTTATAATTTATTTATCTTTAAAAAAATAAAATTCATCTTATTATAGGATTGTATAATAAAATTAGTATACTAAATATTATGAAAATATGTTTTTGTATGGTTTATAGCTAAAACTGTAAAAAATTCAATCAAATGTGTAATGAAATTATCATTTATGTGTACAGCAGCCTGCCGCCTCCCAAAACGATGATGTTCATTTTTCCATTACCAACTCTCATGGTTGGTAATTATGATGGAAACACAGTTATTATAATATATATATGATATTTAATATTTTCCCATAATTCCTTAATTGGTATATATCTTATACCTTCATGCATTCCTGTTTATGTAAATACGACAACATCGTTTGTGGATGTGTGTACTATTTCCTCCTCAAAGTGATGGGATGCACCCACACATTACAAGAAATTTATTAAGTATGGTTTTAAAAACAATATGTGATATAAATCAAATATATATTATATTAATTACATAATTATCTTTCTTTTAAGCATAATATATCATTTTCTTTGTTTCCCTTTTCACACTATAAAAAAGTGATTATGTCGTTCATTAACGTGTGGACTACCACCTCTTCGATGAGAAGTGATTAATTTTACATCATAGTAGTTGTATATATAAGTATATATGATTCAATAAAATTTTATTTATGATATTATTATAATCATTCGAAGATCAATTTTACTTAATTAATTTTATAATTATAATTGAAAAATGCAAATATTACCCATTAGTATGTAGGACCTATCATCTTGATGATTGCAATGTCGGTTCATTTTTCATAAAAATAATTCATTATTGGTTTTAAAAGTATAATTAATGTAAAAATATGATAATAATTTCATTTATACTATTCTAGATATATTTTCAATAAGATCCCTATTACCATGGATGACCTACCAAAGAGGTTTTTCACACCTATACCGCATATGGTCAAAACATACGAGTTAACAATTATTTATTAAGTAATTGTCTATTACCAGTTTATAGGTGAAATAAATGTAATAATAAATTGTAATTTTTTCCTTAATAAATTTTTTAATTAAAATATGAATATTTTTTTTGGAATATAGAAGAAAATCATGGCAAATTTGACTCAAGGTAAGTGGTTTGGGTCACACATTCTCTTCCGTGAGGCATACACCATATTTCACCACATAATTATTTCATGTGGTGAATATAATGAAATTTCATTTATAATATATAATTAATTATTTTATCATAATTATATTTATTTTTTTCATTTAATTATTATTCTTTCATTGGGTTTATGTTTTCAAATTTACCAATATAGTGATGGATTATCGTCAAAACGTTTATTTTTTGTGTTGTTCATTATGTTATACAACTATACTCTTTTATAAGGTGTATAACGTTTCTATTTGATAGGTAAAATAATTAATTTAATTACATCCCATTGTATTATAAGTTTAATTTAATAATTATTCCCTCATGGGGTTTACAGTGTCAAAGTTACCAAAGCAATAATGGATTATTGTCACAATTTTTATTTATTGTGACATTTGATAAGTTATATAACTATATTATTCTATAAGGTTCATATAATGCCTATTTAATGGGTTATATCATGAATATACTTATTTATCATGTTATTATTATTTTTATTTGATGATTATTCATTCATGGGGATTACAATTTAAATGAGACCAAGTAGTAAGGGAGTGATGTCAGAACATTATTTCATTGGGATTTTTGATATATTATACACCTATATTCTTCTATAATGTGTATATAAGTAATATTATACATGTTATATAATTAATATAATAATTTATAATGATATTAAATATGTCATTTAATGATTACTCTTTCTTAAGGTTTACGGTATATAATTTACCAATGCACTAAAGGATTGTTGTCATGATTTT
Source organism: Viscum album (assembly GCA_963277665.1). Taxonomy (NCBI): domain Eukaryota; kingdom Viridiplantae; phylum Streptophyta; class Magnoliopsida; order Santalales; family Viscaceae; genus Viscum; species Viscum album. The sequence goes on from OY728134.1 coordinate 554,978,260, forward strand.
CCTTCTTTGTGGCATTTGATATGTAATACACCTATCTTATTTTATAATTTGTATATAATACCTCTTTGATATATTATATCCTGAATAATATTATTTATCATGATATTATAATTATAATTTAATTATTATTCTTTAAATGCATTTAATGTTTCCAAGATTCAAAATCAATAATGGATTGTTGCTAAAATTTTTCATCCTATGTGATGTTTGTGATGTTTTACAATTAACTTATTTTATGAGTTGTATATAATTATTATTTGAAATGATATATCATTAATCTCAATGTTTAAGGGATATTATACGATTAATTTAATTTTATTCCATACATGGGGATTATAATTCAAATGTTTCAATGTGATATGTGACGCTTTGGAATTTTTTATGATATTTTCATCAAGAATTTTTTTAATTATCATTAAATTTTATTTCCATTCATCAATATCAAAATAACTTGTTGTTAGTTATTCTATATTGGGTATATTTTTCATTAACAGCTTCATAAATCTTTTATGGATGGATTAATATTTTTTCAGAGATATTGTTTGGAACCCATATCTTTTCCATGGGATAATCATGTACCAAATTGATTTTTTTGTAACCCATTTCATTTCCATGGGTTAATCATGATTAAATGATATTGATTTTTAAACCGTTTCTTTTCCATGGGTTACTTATGTTTTAAAAGGTATTTTTTCCCATTTCTTTTCTATTGGTTAATTATATTTTCAAAGAGATTTTTTTGTATCACATTTCATTCCAATGGGTTAATCAAGTTTCAATGAGATTTTTTTGTAACCCATTATTTTTACATGGGTCTATCATGTAGTAAAATAGATTTTATTATCCCATTTATTTCCCATGTGTGAATCATATTTTCATATATATTTTTTTGTAATCCAATTTTTTTCCATGGGTTAATAATGCTTCAAAGGGATTGTTATGTAACACATTTATTTCTTAATGTTTAATAATTTTTCAATGATATTATAATGGAACCTTTTTTAATTTCCTAGGATGATCATATTCTATAAATATTAATCGGTTGTCTAAATGGGTTTTAAGAATTATATATGTATTACATTCTTGGAAATTATAAATGATGGGTGCGGTATGATATAATCAGGTAAAAAGATATAGCTTATATGAAGGTTAACCATGATAATTATCTGATTCATTGGGTAATGATTAAATTCTCTTGAGACTTTTAATGGAATTCATTCATTGGGTTATTAAAATTTGTAAGGGTTTTGTATGGGTTAAATGTAAGGATGTTTCAAGATAGAAAATGTTTTACTTATGTTTTCTGTTGGATTATAATATTTCTAATGATTATTATTAATATCACATAACTCAGGATTGTTGATTCTGATGACTCTTTCCTTTTCCATGTTTTTATATTTGATAGTCCATTTATTTATGGGCATGATAAATTTTATGATTTACTCATGCACTTTGATAATTTCATCATATATTATAGAATCTTCTACTCATCGATGAAATTCAATTTTTAATGCTTTTGATTACCCTTTATGAGAATGTACGATAACCCTTATTATGATTCCTTTTCCATATGTTTTAAAGAATCATGTTGAAATATTTATATCTATATAGAATTTAACAAGAATTATTTTGACGACCTAATTTGAAATGAGATAATCTGGGCATAATTGGACGTGATGTTCAACTTTATAAACTATTTTTTTATGAGACCAAGTTGATGTGTATAGTTTATATAAGAGTTCTTCTTAATTCAATAGTACTATAAACCTAAAAATCCCTCAAAAATATATGTGAACCATATTTTCATTTTTATGTTATATGGGTATAATGAAAAATTTGGATTACAATTATTGATATCAAAGCTAAAAATATAATGATGTGGATTTTAGCACAACATATGGGAGTGTTGGTTTTGGGCTGTCATTATTAGTACATTGTTTGGTTAAAAAATTGGATATTAGGTATTCTTCAAATGAGGATATCTTAATACTGATGGATACTCTAAAAAGACTATAAACTTGAGGTTTATCATGAGTTTAAATTCATTGATACATCATTTTTTAGATTTAAGTAGTAAAAATATTTTGTTTATTAAATAATTTTTTGAATAATAATTATTTGGGTTAAGGTATTTATAAATCCAAGGATAAATATGAAGTATTTCAGGGAGGAATTTTTTTACATGATTAATCCAAAAATGTAAATCATGTATGCTTGGGGATAACCATTAACATTCAGAAAGGTGATAGAGTTTGAACCAAGGACTATAGGGAGATAAAGGGTTCACTCACTACCAATATCCTACATGATATCCTTGTTAGTGTGAAATTTTTTAGATTTAATGTTTATGTTATATACATAGGGAATTTTATTTGAGAAATAATGATTGATTTATCATGGAAGAATATATGATCTAATCTTTCAATTATTTAGGTTTCAAACATAGTTTGGAAATATTTAATGAATCATAAGGATAGTTATTCATAATTTATTTTTCAATATTCGATATTAACTTTCAAGATTAGTGTATCATATGATGTTTTATTAATTTTTGGAATTATATTACTATATTATAACAATTTTGGTTTGGTTTAACGTCTTCAAACAGGTGAAATAGCTTCACTGTCCCTTTTATGGTTATATGGACTTTAAAATCTAATTTCAGTGTTCCCAGAATTAAAAATTCATCTTGAATACTCATCATTCACTACTAGATATTTAGGTTATTTCCATGGTTTCAAACCATTATTATAAGTCCTAAAACTGTGGCTATAGGTTAGAGAAACGATTCAACAAATTGTGGCTGGTAATGGTGTGACTATAGGGAAAGACCTATAGACACGGTTTCAAACCGTGGATAAAGCCCTATAGCTAGGGATTGAGCAGTGGCTATAGCCCTATAGCCACAGTTTGAAACCGTGGAAATAGGGGTATAGTCACTGTTTGAAATAGTGGAAGAACATTAAGCCACACAAATCCTATAGCCATGGATCAAAATTGTGTCTATATAAATTTGGCCATAATTTAAAACTGTGGCTGTAGGGCTTCACAATTCATAAAAAACCCCAAAAACCCCAATTCCAACCCCCCCTGGACAACCCCCTTGCACCCCCTAGATATCCCCCTTGCACCTCCACTGGACAGCCCTTGCACCCCCCATGGATAGCCCCCTCAGCAGCCCCCATCCCCCCCCCCTAAACAGCCCCCTTGCACCCCCCTGGATAGCCATTTCACCCCCTGGACAGCCCTTTCACCACCCTAGATATCCCCCCTACACCACCATTCCCCCTAGGACAGCCCCCTTGCACCCCCTAGACATCCCCATTGCCCCCTAGACATCCCCCTTGCCCACCCACCACCAAACTCTTGCAGTATCCCACCACCCCACCCCCTCCCTTCAGCCCCCCCGGTAGACCCCCTGGACAGCCCCTTTCCCCCCACACCCCCACTCCTATTGTATCCCACCACCACCCCTTCATACATCCCCCCCTCATGCAGACCCCCCCTTGTTCAGACCCCCCCCCCCCCAGCATAACCCCCACCCACCTTGCACACCCTCCCTCGACAGCCCCCTTGAACCCCCATGGATAGCCCTTGCACCCTCTGGACAACCCCACTTAGACAACCACTTGTACCCCCTAGACAACCCTTGTACCCCCCTAGAAATCCCCCCTACACCCCCATGCCCCCCTGGACAACACCCTTGCACCCCCCCCCCCCCACTCCTGCAGTTTCCCACAACTCCAACCCCTTCCCTACACCCCCCCCCCCCTCCACCCCACGTTGCACACCCCACCCCCACCTTTCACACCCCCTATGAGTCCAAAAAAATATTTAGAGATTTACATGGTGTATAAAATGAGATAAAAAGGGGAAATGATTAAAATGGAATACATAAATACAATAATTTCAAACAAGCTATAGAAGCATAAACTACCACTGTGAGTTTTCGAAGACAGTGCACCTCCATTGGAAGGGTTTTATTACAAAACAATTACTTGATTATAAAAGAAAACAATTATTTTAACTAACACTTGATCATGAATTTCAATTTAATATAAAAAAAAGAAGAATCAAAGAGGTATCTAAATGCAATTTAAAAAATTCATGAATTAAAGAGGCTAATAGAGGGCTCACTGTCAGCTGTGTTGGACGGTCCACCTCAACTGCTACCCTCTTCCCATGTCAGGAATAATATTTCCATGGTCCTGGAGCAGCCCGTGCGCTATCGTCATGTTAAAAGGAAAATTTCACATGAGGAGGGTAGAAAGAAATCTATGCTGACCAAGGATGATTCAAAATCCATAAGTGCATGCATGAAGAGTCCATCCAGACATGGAGCTAAATTGGAAAGGAAAATCTGGTTAAGAAACATTTCTCAACCCAATATCTTCACATTCATGAGCATGTAAATCCACCTTAATCCCTAATTATTTTTTATTTTTGTGTTACTAGTGTTCCATACAATGTAGGGAATTGACGGTGAAACTACTTCTCAAGAGTAGAGAAAATGAAGAGAAGTGAGCTAGAATAACTAATCCATATCTGAAAAAGTCACCATCTTGGTATGATTTATCAAATAGTATTCCAAAGAACATCAGAAGTAATGATCTGCCTTGATAGAGTGAAGATTCTGTGTCTCCTCAATGGGGAGATGAGTGGATAAGTCCCTTGAGAAGCTTCTAGACTTATTTATTCCATGAAAATATGGAATTTTAGAAAGTTCTTGAAATAATCATTGTAGAGGTATGTATTTCTCTCATCCCTGTTAATGAATTAATGAAGTCTAATATTAAGGGGGAGAAATTGAATTAATCAATTTCAAGAAGATGAGGAGATTTGAGATCTCAATGTCGATTTCTAAAACGTGATACATGTACTTGAATGTTTTCATCATGTGTATTGAAATGAGTGCAAGATCAGAGGTTTTAATTCCAAAAAGAATGAGGATATCAATTGGAATCATTTGGTTTCAACTTGAGGACATATTTATAGCCCCTAAATGAGTCATGGGAATAAGAATCAGTTGGTATCATTTTCACACCCCTGGCCCCCATACACACACCCCATGCACCCCCTGTATTCCCCACCCCCTGCCCACCTGCACACCCCTACCATTCCCCCTTTCTCACCCCACCCCTAACCCCCCCCCCCAACTCACCCCACCCCTTCCCCTTGCACAATTGGTATGATTTATCAAATATTATTCCAAAAATCATAAGGAGGAAAAATATCTCTTGTTGGAGTGAAGATAGTGTGTCTTCTCAATGGGGAGATGAGTGGAGAAGACCCTTGAGAAGTAGCCAGACTTATTTATTCCATGAAAATCTGAAATTTCTTTAATGTTCTTTAAAAAATAATTGTTGAGGTGTGAGTTTATATCATACCTGTTAATGACTGAATAAATTATGATATTATTGATGTGAAATTGAACTAATCAATGACAAGAAGTTGAGGAAATTTTAGATCTCATGGATGATTTCAAAAACCTACTACGTGTACTTGAATTTTTTCAACATGTGTATTGAGATGAGTTCAAGATCTCAGGTCGTAATTCCAAAAAAAATGAAGATATCAATTGGCATCATTTGGTTTGAACTTTGGGACATCTGAACATCCCCAAAATGAGTCATGGGAATTAGAATCAGTTGGTATCATGCAAAAACCCCCTTCCCCCTGCACCCTCGCACACCCCACCCCTACAAAGAACATCAGAAGGAATGATCTGCCTTTATGGAGTGAATATAGTGTGTCTCCTAAATTGCAGTCTGGGTGGAGAAGACCCTTATGAAGCTTCCATACTTATTTATGACTTGAAAATCTGGATTTTCTAGAATGATCATGAAAAAATCATTGAGGAGGAATACATTTCTCTCATCCCTGTAAATGACCAAATTAAGTATAATATTATGGGGTAGAAATTGAATTAATCAATGACAAGAATTATAGGAAATTTGAGATCTCAAGGATGATTTCTAAAACCTGCTACATGTACTTGAATGTTTTCAACATGTGTATTGAGATGTATACAAGATCTCAATATATAATTCCAAAAAAGAATGAAGATATCAATTTTCATAATTTGGTTTCAACTTGAGGACATCTGAACAACCCCTAAATGATTCATGTAAATTATATTCAGTTGGTATCATGTTCACACCCCTGACCCCACTGCACACCCCACCCCTACCCCATGCACACCCAACCCTGCACCCCCTGTACACCCCACCCCTACCCCCTACATATCTTGGTATGATTTATCAAATGGTATTCAAAAGAACATCAGAAGGAAATATCTACCTTGATGGTGTAAAGATACTGTGTCTCCTCGATGGGGAGATGACTGGAGAATACCCTTGAGATACATCCTGACTTATTTATTACATGCATATATGGAATTTCTGGAACGTTCTTGAAAAAATCATTGATGAGGTATGAATTTCTCTCATCCTTGTTAATGACTTAATAAAGTCTGATATTAAGGAGGATAAATTTATTTAATAAATGATAAGAAGATGATGAAATTTGATATCTCAAAGATGATTTCTAAAACATGCTACATGTACTTGAATGTTTTCAACATGTGTATTGAGATGAGTACAAGATCTCACGATGTAATTACAAAAATAATGAAGATATAAATTGTCATCATTTGGTTTCAACATGAGGACATCTTTACATCCCCTAAATGAGCATGGTAATTAGAATCAGTTGGCCTCTTCCACACAACCCCTGCCCCCCTGCACTCCCCACCACTACCCCCTTGTACACCCCCCTGCACACCCCACCCCTGCAATGAAATTCAGAAGGAATGATCTTTCTTGATGTAGTGAAGATATTGTGTCTTCTAAATGGGGAGATGAGTGGAGAAGACCCTTGATAAGATGCCAGACTTATTTATTCCATGAAAATATGAAATTTCAGGAAAGTGCTTGAAAAATTCATTGATGAGGTGTGCATTTCTCTCATACCTCTTTAAAACCAAATAAAATATGATATTAATGGGTAGAAATTGAATTAATCAATGATAAGAAGTTAAGGAAATATGAGATCTCAAGGATGATTTCTAAAACCTGCTACATGTACATGAATTTTTTCAACATGTGTATTGAGATGAGTACAATATCTCAGGTTGTAATTCAAAAAAAGAATGAAGATATCAGTTGGAATCATTTGGTTTCATCTTGAGGACATCTGAACCACCCTTAAATGAGTCATGGGAATTAGAATTAGTTGGTATCATGCACACACCCCCTTCCCCCCACACCCACCCCTGGCCCCCCCTGCACACCCTACCCCTGCCCCCTGCACACCCCACCCCTGCCATGATGGAGTTATTTGTCAAATGGTATTCTAATGATATATCTTGATATAGTGAAGATAGTGTGTCTCCTTGATGTGGAGATGAGTGGAGAAGACCATTCAGAAGCTTCCAGACTTATTTATTCCATGAAAATATATAATTTGTAGAACCTTCTTGAAATAATAATTGAGGAGGTTTGCAATTATCTCATCCCTATTAATGAAAAAATAAAGTTTGATATTAAGGGGGTAAAATTGAATTAATAAATGAAAAGAAGTTGGGTAAATTTGAGATCTCAAGTCTGCTTTCTAAAACCTTCTACATGTACTTGAATGTTTTCATCATGTTTATTGAGATGAGTGAAAGATCTCAAGTTATAATTCCAAAAAGAATGAAGATATCAATTGGAAACATTTGACTTCAATATTAGGACATCTAAACAGCCTCTAAATGAGTCATGGGAATTAGAATCAATTGGTATCATGGACACACCCCCTGCCCTCTACACATCCCACCCATGCCTGCCACCCTATTCAGTATCTGGTGACTCTTTCTACCGAGCTAGATTACTAAGGATTCTATTATATTTTTCTCATTTAATGTGGAAGCATTATAAATTCCAGGACCAGTCGTTATTATGTGTTCTATCTCCCACATCGACCACCCTTTCTATGTATTATAGGCATGTATGATGAAAATTATTGGATAGATAACAACAAGTAATTTTTAACTCAGTTCCATACATCTATGGATGAGAGAGTGATGCTAGAGAAATCCATTTTCCATAAATAAATCATTTCATGGTGGAATACAAATAATCAAGATAGAAGATGTCTTTTCATGAGAGAGTGATGCTAGAGACCTCCATTTTCCATAAATAAACCATTTTAGGGTGTAATACCATTAATCAAGATATAATATGGGATAATCATTCATTGAAAAAATTCATGGAAGTTTTCCATGATAAATAAATTACTAACATGATGATGTTGGAAAATTACCATGTGTTTATGGAGATGTAGAAGATCCTTAGAAATGTATTTGTGTAATCCACGTTTTTCATAGAGCTACTATGATTTTAACAATTTTTTGCTGCAATCAAGGCCCCAAAGGCTCTTATGTTCTAGATATTCTACCATCCGGATATCAAACTATATGTAAGGATATTTGATATGACATTATACCCAATAGTATTGGGCTACGCGAATCCAACAATATCCCTTATTACATCCCTTGATGAGAAGGAGGTTAAGAGTTCCCTCTTTTCTATAAATCATGGGAGTGTGGCTGGTACAGATGGGTTCACAAATTAAGTCTTTATGTTCTACTAGGACATAGTTCGTGATGAGATTCTTAACTATATGAGGGAGTTCTTTTACCATGCCTCAATGCCATATGGAATCAACTCTAATTCTATTTCCCTGATCCCAATGAAGTAAATGATGTGGATATAAAGGGTTTCAGTCCTATTGTTATTGGGAATACCATTCCAAAAATCATTAGAAAAATTATTTCTATGTTTTAGGTCCCATTTCTCGTGGGATTATCTCTTCAAATCAGCCCCCGAACATCCCTTGGACTCCCCCCTGAACAGCCCCCCTAGACACCCACCTTCACCCTACCCCCTACCCTACAGAACCCCCCCTTGAACCCCCCCCCCCCCCGGACTTCCCTTGAACACCCCCTGGACAGCCCCTCTTAGACACCACACTTGCACCCTCCCCCTTCCTTGCAGACCCTCCACACCCCCCGGACATCCCGTGGACAACCCACCTGAACCCTGCCCTGCAGACCCCCCTCTCCCCCCCCCATCCGGACATCCCTTAGACACCCCCTAGATATATCCTCATAGAAACCCGACCTACACCCTCCCCCTGCCTTGTAGACCCCCCCCCCCCGGACAACCCACATGGATAGCCCCTCCTAAATTTTTTTACCCCTATGTTCCTTCACATCATTATGAAAATAATGGAAAATGAATAATGCCTTGAAAATATTCCAAGAATAGTATTTTTCTGTCTTAGTCTGAATAATATACTTCCTCCACTTATAACTGGGACCCTCTAGTATGATAGTTACAAAAATATCCTTAATAGACACATAAATCGAAAGCTGGATAAAAATATCTTCAACCCTCAGTACCAAAACCAATTCATCCTATGAATATTGTTACCTAAGAATTATTTTGTGGATACCATCTTGATTCTGGGGTTCCTTGGAGTTCCTTCAAGATCAATTTATTCCATGCTTTTGACTCGGTCAGGTGGGACTTGTAATGGGATGCTTTGGATCTGCTCGGCTTTCCGGCTAGGTTCTCGTCTTGGGTTAAAAGATGTGTCTCTAACCCAATGCTCTCGGTGAACATTAATGACAGTTTACATAGATACATTCCATGGAAATGAAGGATCAGGCAAGGGGGTCATCTTTTTTCCTTTACTTTTTGTGATTTTCATGGAGTTTTTCTCATGCATCCTGGAATGGATGAGGCTGGGGGCTGGTGCGGTGGCTGGTGCGGACTGGAGTGGCTGGTATGGGCAGGAAGGAAGGTGGAAGGGGGTGGAAGAGGGCTATTTCAGGCTGGAATAGGTGGCAGGGGGCAGGTGGGGGGGTGGATTACAGGTGGTTGGGGGCTGTTGGGCATGTGGCAGGGGATGGTGTGGGCTGGGATGTATGAGGTTGGGGGCTGGTGAGGGATGGAACTGGTGGATGGTGATTTTTTGTAGGTGGTAGAGGGTTGGAATGATTGTTTTTTAGGAGGATAGGGGTTGTGTCTTGTGTGGTGGCTAGTGAGGGATGGATTAAAGGTGGATGGGGGCTGGTGCAGGCTCGAATGCAGGTGGAAGGGGACTGGAATGCTGGTGGAAGGGGGATGGTTGCAGGTGTTGGGGGGAAGGTGCGGGTTGATTCCAAGGTCGTCGGGGGGGCTATTGTCAGCTGAAATACCATTGGCAGCCGGCTGAAATGAAGGTGTAAAGGGGCCGGTGTGGGATGGATGTTTCTAGAGCAGGGCCAAATCACTGAATTACTGCGGAGTGACAGTGGCGTGACCACGGTGTATTGTCCCAGTCCAGCGACATCCATGGGGAAGCATCTTCTGGACAGAAGCGAAGGCAGCGGGAGGAGGCGGGGCGACATTCTGGTTGTCTCCCCACCAACAGAAATTTTGATTAGTCAGTCTCAACATTGATCACAGGACTCATGAAATATTATCACTGTGAACCATCTGAGGGTGACATCCTGGAGTAGGGCCAAATCAAAAAATTGTTGCAGCGTGACTGTGGGGTTACAGCGGCATGTTGGCCCGGTCCAGTGACATCTACAGGGATGCATCTTCCGGCGAGGAGCGAAGGGAGAGGGAGGAGGCTTGGAAACATACCGATCATCGCCCCACTGGAACAATTGTGATTAGAAAGTCTCAAAATTTATCACAAGACTGATGGAATAATATCATTGCGAACATCCATGGTTTGCCGTCCTGGAGAAGGGCCAAATCATGGCGTGACCTCAACTTGACCGCGGCGTGTTGGCCTGGTCCAGCGACATCCACGGGGCAACATCTTCCGGCCAGGAGCGAAGGGAGCGGAAGGAGGTGGGGAAACATTCCAGTCGTCCCCCCACCACCAGAAATTGTGATTATTTATTCTCAACATTGATCAGAAGACTCGTGGAAGACTATCGCTGCGAACCGTCGCATGGTGTCGTCCTGGAGTAGGGCCAAATCACAGCGTACTACGGTGTGGCCGCGGTGTGACTGCGGTGTTCCTACACCGTGACCACAGTGTGACCGCGGCGTGACTGCGGCATGACTGTGGCATGGCCACATCATGTTGGCCCGGTCCAGCGACATCTGTGGGGCATCATATGCCAGCCAGGAGTGAAGGGAGCATGAGGAGGCGGGGAAACATTCCGACCATCGCCCCACCGACAGATGATAGAAGAAATCGACTATTTAATATTCTATAATAAGGGATCTCTAGAGAAGGTTGTAGTGAGAGGCACAATGAAGCGACATCTAAATGGAAAAAAAACGATGGAAAATAATCATACACCCTACTCAAACCATTTACAAATTCATTATCTTTTCCTAAACATGGTAAAAAATTATAATATTCAAAGCGTGAAAAGGAAAGTGGCATGGTCAAGGAATATGCCTACTCGGGCAATGTCATTTGAGTTAAACGAGTATTATAAGCCAATTTATATTATTCAAAGAAAAAAACTAACTAGCCACTAAACAAACACCAACAAGAGGCATATGAATGACTCAAACCAAATCTAAACATGATACAAATAACTATCACTACTCTTTTGTTTAGAAGATAGTGCACCTACATTGGAGGGTTTTATTATAAAATCATGGTATTTATTTATCACACAATAAATTTAATTATATTTAACATGTATTCTAAAACTCATTAACCACAAATAAATGCAATAATTTAAGCAACCAAATCAAAAAAAACTATCACTTTGAGTTTTTACAGAGAGGGCACCTCCGTTGTAGGGGTTTTAGTATAAGAACATGGCTTTATTTATCAAGTGAAACAATTATATTAAAGAACACTTATTCAAGATATTTAATTCAATATTGTTAAGAAGAATTAAGAAAGAAGCTAAATTCAATTTAAAGCATTCTGGAATTAAAGAGGCTAGAAGAGGGATCCTACCTCAAGGTGGAACCAAACCGTCCACTTCGGCTCTTGAATCATTCTAACTAAAAGTTGTTGGCCCCCCACAGGTTATATGCACCTTCACACAAATGAATGTACACCTAGCCCCTATACACACCCCCGCTTGGCCATGAGCATGTGTAAGGGGATCCTTGAACATATGCTTATATGCATATAGCAGTCTCCACTCAGCTACGTATACATTTATATATATATACATGGTCACCCATAGCACCATACCTGCATAATCACTGCCATGGTTGATTATACACGTAATAGGTGAACCCACATACATATATCTTCTTACCTATGCACACACAGGAAAGTATCCCTTAACTTTGCTACTCGAAACCAATGAGAAGGGATCAATGCACTACAAAAAGGATATTAGGAACATTGAAATACATAAAGGATGCTATATAAAAGTGACAAACCAACCAACGACATTAAAGACTTACCTCAATTAGGAGAACAAAATCCACCTGAACTGACATGAAATGATCTAAAACCCTACTGAAAACATAATATGGAGTCAGAAACACTGAAATACCAAAATACATGAGGTTTGAGACAAGTAGTAACCATATAATCTTACCTTGTATCAATGAAGGTGGACTGAATCAATGTAAACCCCAATTTCCCCCCTTCGTAGAATATAATTATCCTTTGTCCACAGAAAGAAGTAAAAGACCTATGTGGCCAATGCAATAAAGAAAAAAAATAAAAACTAAACTAAAACATACCTGTCTACTATGACTATACACATCACCGCCCAACATGTAAGAACCAAAATGCCCCATGGGTCAAATCATGTTCCTGCAAGCAAGGGGGAAATAGATCCGTGTTTCAAAATGATACTATCAAATAGTACATTCCTATTAATTAACAATTATTCTTCATGTTAATGGTATATAATTAGTTTGGATCGTGTTTTATCTTAATTTTGTTTTGTTCGATACAAGTTTTTATCCCATCTAATAATAAAAGTTTACTAGAGGACACAATATCTAATCAAATAAAATATATCATAACAAAAAATAGATCCACACCTATGAAGAAGGTTGAACATTATTAGATAGAATGTTTGAACATATAGTCTGTTGAGTTATAAATGGATAAACCAAAAAATGAAAAAAAATTAAGAGTTCCTTAACTGCTCAAGTGAATATGAAATTTTCAAATAATAATAAAAATGTGAATAAAGAGAAAACCATGTTTCCTCAACATAAATGTTTAGAATGTGAGAAATAAGAAAACACAAAGAAAATCAAACACTTTTTAGCTACAAAGAAAGTTTCTCCAGTGTTGAGAAATAAGCCTAATAACTTAGAAGTTGATAAACCCACCTTATTTCCATATTTGTTGATATAAAACAACACTCGGATGTAAATTTCCCATAACACGCACATCACATTTATATTTTTTTGGAGGAAAATAATTTTTCAAAATGAATCCTTCATATAGTGTTTTTATTCTATTGAAAAAATCAAGATGGAGAAAATATGAAAATATATTCTTATTTATCACATCTCTAAAAAAGTTTCAATGGCTTTCCCATGAGTTAATGTCATATTTATAGGGAACATTTCATCTAGATAACACATTATAATTTAAAGAAATTGGTTACCCATTCAACTATATGATATTTATTTTCATGAATTCATTAATTTAATGTTGAACATCAAATTATCCTGCCAACACTCGAGCTCTATGTTGACACTCGGGGTATGCCAAACTTGATTCAATAGAGTTCCATATATGTCTGCCAATTCCTACAATTATAAACGATGATTTCCTTGACAAAGAACCATGAAAAGGTATATTTATCATTCCATGGACCACTGATCTAACACACATTACCAATTCCAGGGATATCACTCATCTTCCATGGGTTAATAGACTTTCTGTGAGTTCTCATTATAGAAAAGATTAAATTCCCAAGGAGAATAAATAATTCTAAGTGTGGAGTAACCATTCCAGGTATTATATAACCATGCATCATGAACAACAAAGATAAAAACCCCTAACAAAACACCAAAACATGACAAATATTTTGACATACGACACATTTTTTTAATTCATTAAAATTACCAATTCTCATTCCTCATACTCCATTATTCCAAATATCAGTTCTTGTCAATATAAAATTGTGTCTTTTCAAATTTCATACAAATAATACAGTTACATGCTACACTATCAATTCACGTTTCAATTGTGTCAATTCGAATTCATAAACTGATAATTAAACATTATAATTCACATGCCATGATAGTAAAAAATTGAATTAAAAATTATATTCATTACATAGTCAATTTCTCATTCAAGGTATAAGGCACTAGACTCATACCATCGATGATCTAACCCAATGTTATAGATAAGATCACATATTTGGTGGCCAAAGGATCATGGTCTCCATCACGAATGGACCCAGCAGGATATGTGGAAGGTCTAACAGTGAGGATTTGAGAAATTTCCATGGATTATAAATAGATATGGTCACACACATGACATGATGACACTATCATACTTAACGCAGATACTATTAAACCAATGACGACATTAGGGAGATTTTTCAAATCACCCACCTCAAGAAAAATAATATTAATCCGAAAACATAAAATTTTGATGAATTTAATCCACCATAATATTATATGGAAACTGATAAATACACCACATCAAGTCCATTATAATAATATAAATGTGGAAATAAAAGGAATTCACTAATTTCGAGCAGGACGCAATGAGTCTACATGTTTGAATCAAAGAATGGATTGAGAGATCTATAATTAAAGGTATCTTAAAAATGAGGTAGACATGAATTATAGTTGACAGCCCAGAGTGATCCATTTCGGAGAAAGTGAGATCACGATGGAGGAAGTGAGCTCGCCAAGCAGGGTTCAAGCTCCGGAGGTAGGGTTGGTGGAGAGATCTCGTTGGAGGTGGAGATATCGTTTAGTGGAGGGATCTATTAGAGGAGAGATTCTGCTTCATCCAACCTCCAGGAATATGCACCTTTTCATATAAATAATGATGCCCTAACCCCTATGTATGTGTCTGCATGGGGTTTCAGGCATGTGAGTTTATGCTCCTCAACGAGATCGAAAACACACTATAAAAATATAAAGAACCCCAAAATCACAAAATCCCTATTTAAAATTGGACCAAATAATAAAAACAGAATAAAATTTACCAAAATCCGATGTTTAACTATCTATCTTCGATGATGGTGGATAAAACTATCCTCATCATAAGAAACCACCTGTAACGAAATAGTGGGAAAATAAATGAGATATGACGACTTCTTATATATATATATATGATCATTTTTTCAACTATTCATGATAAATGATACATGAATCCATACCCAACAATGAAAAAATAATATTCAGACTGATATGTACATCCCAATACTAAATAACATGATCATTAATAAAGAGTAAAATTTCAAAAACATGCTTTCATCAAAGAAAAAAACAAGAAAAAACTATAAATTTACAAAAGCACACATTCTAGTTAAAAAAACTATATTACATAAGGAATGAAAACTCTTTTTTTAGAAGAACATTTTTGAAAAACATGGCATGGTTAACCCATATTCTCCCCACTACACACACATCACACACCCAGCACAACCCCTGAACACCCCTCCCCCTCTACTACACACTTCATGCCCCCTGCACACACTCCATCCACCCCCTGCACATTCTCACACACATCCCATGTCTCTGTACCCTACACACCCCCTGCACACACCCAAAACACACCCCCTACACACCACACCACAACACCAGCACACTCCCCCCTCTAATGCATGCTTCCTTCCCCATAAACACACTCCCTCCACCCCCTACACCCTGTACACTCCCTGCACACTCTCCCACACAGCCCATGCCCCTGTACCCAGCACACCCCCTACACATACCCATCACACACCCCGTGCACACCACAACACAACCCCATCACGCCCCCCCCCCCCCCGCTAATGCACACTTCATTCCCCCTCCACACACTCCCTCCACCCCATGAACAAAACCCTAACCCCTGTGCCCTGTACACCCCCTACCAAAACCCACTACACACACACCCTCCACACCCCCCTGCACCCCCTACACACTCTACACACCCTCACACACCCTTACGCAACCCCAGCACAACCCCAAAACAACCATTGCACACTCCCTCCAAAGTTTCAAATAAAACACAAACCAAAAAATAAATTCAATGTTAAATAGAGCATAATAATTTCATTTGACTAAAATTCAAATCAAGAAGATCATGAAGAGGTGCACGAAGAAATTGTATACTCCTATCTACCTAAAAAATTATTCATTATGCATATTTTTTTAACCACGTATAAGATGCTTAATGAAAAACTAAAAATCCATATTCTATATAACTTCAATATGTTAAAGATGAACCAAGCTAACAAAATCTATATTCTAGTAGGGTCTAGACAACCAGAATATGCATTTTTGGAAACACTACAAGTAAGCCTTCCCACTTAAGTGAGCTAGATAATTCCTCCCATCTAAATAACTAGGCCCTCCCCCTACCCTAAACAACCCCTCCCCCTCCCCCCTGATACACCAGACCCTCCCCCTCACCCCTTCATAGCCCCTCCCCCTACTACACCACTGCCTTCCATCCCACATACTGCACTAGCCCCTCCCCCTCCCCCTTCCCTTCATAGTCCCTCCAACTCCCCCTGCTGCACCAAACATGAGAGGGGGAGAGGGGGGAGAGGGGGAGAGGGGGATAGGGGGTACTAGTAGTGTACCAAACATGCATCAAGAATAGATGAATGGAAGACTGTTTGGCTGGAATGTATCCGAGAAAGTATCCAGATAATGTGAAATGATAATTTTATTATTGAACAGGCACGGTAAGGAGGGGTTTGTTTTTTCATTTAACGAAAATGTAATTCATGTTGCATTTCAGTTACTTCATATGTTACTGGTCATGAGGTTTGGCTGGATCAATCTTATAATTGGGAAAGACAGTTCTAGACTCAGATGTTCCATCTCTTGTAACAACTGTTGTCGTTGCAGATCACTCTAAATCTGCCCTACCAAATGTCATTTATTTCTTTAGGGAGATTATTATTGAGGAAGTATTTGGTGACTTACCCCCAAATACTAAACTTGCAACCCTCCTTCACCCACCCCTGCACCAACCCTCACCCTTGAACCCCTTCTTAACCTACACTACCCCCCCCCCCACCCTACACCACTACTATCCCCACCCCACTGCACCCCCACCCAACTAAACCCACCCTCTCCCCTGCCCCCTCCTTCACCCCCACTAACCCCACTACTATCCCCACCCCACTGATATGAATATAACCAATATAAAATAGTAAATGGTTCCCTATCCAAACTAACCTAAACTATAGAAAAATTTTTAATTTCGTTGAATGATATCTCTAACTATTATTTTTTTTATTTTTAGAAAAAAAAATTGTTGGTTTAACTGTGAACGAACCTAATAGATTACAAAAATAGCCACAAATAACTTTCAGACAAGAACAAAAATTAAAATTCTAAAATTAATCTTATTAATTAGTTCTGCCATGCACCATAGGATTTGGAAGGAGATAAGACATGTCTTGAGATCAATGGGATAGCTGAAATCATGTGACACCTAAATCTCTATGTCATCAGTTACTATCACCATTATTCAAGCCCCAATTATATCAATCAAATCATTGTTTCCAATATGAATCACCTCATTAAAAATTCAACACCAATGATACGAAACACCACTACTCCTGACCTAGTTTCACCTGAAATTCCATTTTCATCATTGAAGCAAGAAAACCCTGAAGCAACAATAGACAAACCATCATCAAATTCCACATGATTATAACACCCAAAATGACCATCACCAATGATAACATCAACCATAAATACAAACCATGATGATCCTAATAATCTATCTTAATAAAACTAATCAAACCAAATTGATTCACTAAACTAAGAAGAACCAAATGATATGGACTTAAACTAAACCAAATAGAAGTGAAGTTATCCAAATCACATAGAACATATAACTAATACTATTAGAAATGAGAAAATAAACCTTGTTTAAATAAAAACTAATAAAATCTACAAGGCTCTAACTAAATAAATGTAATCCAAACAAATTGATTCCCTTAAATATGAACCTAAAGTTATAGACCTAAACCAAACCAAATAGAATTGGAATAATCCAAAATAAATGGAATTAAACTAACACTACTACAATAGAGACAACTTAACTTAAAATCATATCATCATAACATCTGATTTCTAGAATTTTCATATTTTAACTCTTTAATAAAATCAAACCCAATGAAAATCAGAAATAAAATCAAAAAAATCATACCTAATGTAGTAATTGAAAACAAATAAACTCTATAAAAGACAAATGTGACAATTAAGAAGGCAATAAATCGAAATAAATGAATCTTACCCAAAAAAAATTGAAGAGGATATGGATTTGAAATAAAAAACCCTTCTCTAGGGAAAAATCAATGAGAATGTTAAGAATTAGAACTATCCTGGTTCATATGTATGTTTCAATGCATTAGAGAATATCAAATATAATTGAAACCAAAACAACATAAATAGAATAATTATTTGAGGAAATAGAAAACAAACCCTAACACAACCTACCGCAGGCCACTCACAAGTTTTGATTCATGGACCGCCCACCTCTGAGAATTAGAGGGGCACCTAGAATGTGTGAATAATAAAAAAAACATTACACATTTTTGAGTCAAGGAGGAGGGTTTCCCAAAAGTAGAGGAGGATCTAGAGCCGCGTCAGAAGAAGAAGATCACAGGATGGATGGGTTGTCATGTTGTTGGAGGCGGATCACCCCGAGGTTGGGTGGTTGCATCGTCGTCGAAGGATTGTCTCAAGGTTGGGTGGTCGCGTCATCAGAGGAGAATCGTCCAAAGGTTGTGTGGCCGCACCGTTAGAAGGGGATAGTGGGAGGTTAGGTGGCACCATCGGGTGAGGACGAAGTTCAGACGACGATCAAACAAAAGCCATGAAGAAGATTCTACGAGGAAGAGGAGAAGGGTTTCGAGGTGAGTCGGCAAGCGAGAGAGGAAAGCCACAATGGAGGTTGAAATTATGTGGCTAAATCCACTGTTTTTTAAAAACCGTCATGATATAAAAGGATTTAGCTACGATTTTTTTAATCTGTGGCTATATAAGTGTGGATAAACCTTAATATTATAGTAGTGATTTGGACAAAAAGATGATATTATTTATGGAAACTTATTAAAGGATGAAATTCTACTCATAAATTATGTATATTTCCTTTTTATTGTTCTCTTGTTAAAAATGATAAAATAATTCTTTACCTCTAAGAAAAGGATATTTAATAAATTATTATCCTTGTACCTTCAATTATGATGAATAGATAGTATTTTCAATCATATAAGATTTATTTGTTTCAGGACCTTAACATTAAATTGACCATACATTTATTTATGATAAATGACATCAATCAGTCTCTATAATTGTTTACACATTTCCTCAATTCCCTCCTATGTTGCTCAAATGTCGAATCCTTGTTATGCATAACATCTAGAGACAGATTTGTTTCCCACTTATCCTTTTTATATGATATTTTATTATGATTTTTTGATGGTATTTTATATGGATTAATTATAATAAATAAAAATAAATGAAAACCAGTAAAAAAAATTGGGTGATATTAATTATAAGGGGGTAAGATGTAACATCATGAATTTTAATGAAATATTTACTATCAAATAAATATACATTTTGTAATATATTATGTTACATGAAATTCATTGTTTAACTCAAATCACACACAATACCAAGATTATATTTCATTTCACACAACATCCATTCCCTTTCATTAATTATGTTACACGAGATGAAAGTATAATATTAATATTATTTGTTATCATAATACTTATAATGGATAAATTAGAATAATTGAAATTAATATGATTAAAAAAATTATTAAATTATATTTTTAAAATGTTTATAAAATGAATTTATTTTATAACAATTAATTATAATTGAAAAAAAGACGAATTAAATATAAAGGATGTGTTTTTATAAAAACAATAATTTGACAATAATATCGTTTTATCTTAATAAATTAAATTAATCACATTCCGTGAACCATATTAGTGAATTTAACATTCTATATATTAAATAATTTTTTTAAAATTCCTTAAATTGTATTTATAGGCTTATGATAATAATAAATTCAATTTTAAGCATAAAAGGTTTTATGTTTTGATAAGGCGGTTTCATAGCCTATTAATGGGGAACCAATTTTAAATAAAATTTGACAACTATTTAGAATATTTATATGAAAAATAAGTTTCATTTTTTAAAGATAAATATCAGAATATTATTTAATGTTTTTTATTTGTTTGTCTGAGATCTTTTGTATTTTCATGAATAATGAATAATACTGAATTTCAATTCAAAAAATCATTTTTGTTCAATTTAGTTATTTTTTAAAATAATGTTTTTCAATGGTTTTAATGTATAATAAAATATATTTTAAGTCATTTAATCTAATTTATGTATTTTTAAATAATTTCACGTTGAATTTAGATATGAAAACATTGGAAACATTTGATCATTTTTACTTAAATAGTCATTTTGTCATTCCATCTATGGGATTAATTTTAAAATAATTTACTCCAATTTTCTGTTGGAAATTTAGAAAAATGGACCCTATATTTGGAATAATAATAAATTATAATAAGTTAAATTTATCTTTTGACAAATAATATTAGTGAATGTAATTAAAATTAATTATACAAATTATGTTAAAAATGTGGTTACTTAGTTGAAAAACATTATTCAAAAGAGATTAAATGACTTAGAAACATATCAAAAACTAATTGTATGTAAATGATTCAACCTTATAACGTATTTTATTTAATTGTAATTATTATTTGAGCCCCATTATGTATTTAATGCCTCTAAATAATGTTTACAATTTTATATTTACAAGAATGAAACTTCTCATCCACTATAATAAGGAATTCACCCTCCCAATTGATTCACACAGGTAATGAAATTTGGATTATCCAAAAAAAATCCAAACATTAATCACTTATCCCTATATTCCAGATTTGTGATGAAATCTAATAAAGGAATACCTCTAGTGAAAACCAAAAGAAGTTACACTAAATTGACCTAAGATTGATTAACATGCATTTATGTTTAATTTATTTCTCCATGCATTAAAATCAATATATTTCTTGATTATATAATAAAATATGTATCCAAAATAAACTTATCTATTTTTATGTTAATGTTTCTATATAAACATCCACCAATTGTGTACTAAATTATCGTTCGTCCATACAAAAGTATATTGCCTCATGAAATGGAGTCATTACTTTTCCCTTCAACACAACTGATTGTTGGGAATTGTGAGGGAATTTTTTATAAATTATATTTCTAATATTTATGTTTTATTGATAATTCTATATTTTTTTATATAACATACCTTAATTCTTTCCATTTTGTGTAAATATGATAACATTGTTTGTGGACCAATTGTCTACCACCTCCTCAAAGTGATTTGATACGTTTATACATTACATGGAATGTATTAAGACTTGGTTTGACAAAAATATGCGATATAAGTGAAATAAATATTATATTCAAGATTTAATTAATTTTATTTAATTATAATATATCATTTTCTATATTACACATTTCCCACACTAAAATGTTGATAACGTCTGTCTTGGATTTGTGGACTATCGCATCCTCGATGTTATGTGATTTTTTTACATCACAAAAATTATATATATAATTATATATGATTAAATAAAATGGTGTTAAGGATATTATTATCATCCTATAAAGATAAATTTTACTTACATTCATTCCTTAATGATCATTGAAAATTTTGAATGTTACTCATGAGTACGTTTGGCCTTCCCCCTCCATGATTGTAATGTTGGTTCATTTTTTCTTACAATTATTTATTATTCATTTTAAATGTAAAATTAAGGTATAAATACGATAATATTTAATGTTTATTTTCCTAGAGATGTTCTATTAATTACCCCTTTGACCGTGGTTAACCATCCAATATCTTTTTTACACATAAACCGAATATGGTCAAAACAAATGACAAAAACAATATCGATTAAGTAACTCTATATAACAAATTTATAAGTGAAATAATAAAATAATAAACATGGAAATGTTTTTTATTCATGTTTATAAATATATTAATTTTTTATTTAGTATGATAAGGAAAATCATCGAAAACTCTACTTAATATAAGGTATTCTTGTCCCACGATTACTTTTGTGAGGCATAGTACATTTTCCACTGCTTACTTCATTTGTGTGGTGTATATAATCACCTTTTTGATATAATATATCATGATTTATTTTATATTCCTAGTATTTAAATGTTTCATCTAATGATTAATCATTAATGGTGTTTGCAGTTTTATATTTACCAAAGCATTAATGGATTGTTGTTAAAATTTTCCTTAATTGTGATTTTTGTTATAATATACACATATATTATTATATACATTTTATATAATTAATATTTTACATGTTATATCGTTAATATAATTATTTATCCTGATATTATATGTTTTATTTAAAGATTATTCTCTTGTAGGGTTTACGGTTTCAATGTTTCCAATGTAGTAATGAAATGTTGTAACAATTTTGCTTCTTTGGGATGTTTCATAGGTTAAACACATGTGTTCATTTATAATGTTTATATAATACCTATTTTATATTTTATTTCATGAATATAATTATTTATCATGTTATTATAAGTTTCATTTAAAATTTATTATTTCATGGTGTTTATTGTTTCAAAGTTACAAATGTAGTAATAGAGTGTTGTCACAATTTTTCTTCTTTGTGTTGTTTGATATGTTATACACCTATCATATTTTTTGGAGTGTATATAATGAATATTTGAAATTTTATATCATTAATATTATTATTTCTCATTATATTAACATTTTTATGTAATGTTTTTTCTTTTATCTGGTCTAGTGTTTCAATGTTTCCAAATCAGCAATTAATTTTCGTCACAATTTTCATTATTTGTGATGGTTGATATATTATACACATATATTCTTTTATATGGTGAGTATACTACCAATTTGACATATTATATCATGAATCTCATTATTTATTATGATATTTTAATTTTCATTAAATGATTCTTCTTTCCTCTGTTTTACAGTTTCATTATTACCAAAGCAGTAATGGATTTTTTTGCCTCAAATTTACATCATTGTGATGTTTGTTATGTTTTATACCTATTTTCTTTTATGATGTATATATAATTGTCATTATATATAATATATCTTGAATCTAATTATTCCCTTCATATTTCAAGATTCCTTTAATAGTGTTTCCTTCATGGGGATTATAATTCAAATGTTTCAATGTGGCATGGGACACTTTGGAATGTATAAAGATTATTTTCCTCAATAATATATTTAATGATATTTAAAAGGTATTACCAATTATAAAAAAATTTAATTATCCTTTAATAGGTGTATTTTATACTGATAGCATCCTTATTATTTTATTTATGTATTAATATTGTTTCAAATTGATTGTTTTGGAACCCATTTCTTTTCAATGGGATAATCATGTTTCAAATATATAGTTTTTTAATCAATTTATTTTCCATGTGTTAATCATGTTTCAATGATATTGTTTTGTAATCCATTTATTTTACATCGATTATTCATGATCTCAAATAGAAATTTAATATCCCATTTCATTTCCATGGGTTAAAAATATTTTCAAAAAGATTTTTTGTAACCCATTACTTTTCTACTGGTTAATTAGATTTCAAAGAGAGTATTTTATAAAAGATTTATTTTAAATAATTTAACAATTTTCTCAAAGACGTTGTTTTGTATACCATTTTTTCCTATGGTTTTATAATTTTTTCAATGTCATTATTTTGTAACCCATTTCATTTCCATGGGCTAATCATCTTTCAAATATATTTTTCATAAAATAATTATTTTTTATTGATTAATCATGTTGCAAATAGATTGGTGTTGAAAATGTTTCATTTTCACAGTTTAGTCAAATTATAGAAAAATACATGTTTTTCTATGGGTTTTGGTAAATTCTCTCGTTATTTCATTATTTTACATTATAAATATTGGGTGCACCCATAGTGCATCGGGTGAACCCAATAACATTTTTACAATGGGTGTGCCCAGATAGTTCATTTATGCATTGGGTAATAATTATTTTCTGTCAAGAAATATATTTTATGTTGTTCATATGGTCATTCAAATTTTTAATGGATCTATAGTGGTTCTGTAAGGGTTAAATGAGATTATGTTCCAAGAAACAAATAATTTTTCATTTTGTTTAATATAGGTTTTAAATATTTCTAATAACTGATATTGATATCACATGATTCATGATTATTGATTCTATTGACTCTTACATTTTACTTGATTTTATATTTGCTGGTTTGTGCTATTCATGGGTACGTGTTGTTTTCAGATTTTCTCATGAACCTTGATTAGGTCATTATACCTTTATTAAATATTATGTTCGTTGATGGTATTCAATTTTTACTGATTACATTTACCCTTAATTACCATCTATCTCCCCATTCATTTGTTTTATTTTTCCCAGTTTTGATAGAATAATGCTGAATGATTTATATCTTTGAATGATTTTAAACGGTTTGAATTGATTACCTAATTTTAATTAAAAATATATGATCATAATGGTAGATGATATTTGATTTTCTGAAATAGAGTTTTATGAGTCAAAGTTGATATAAATTGTTTCGGTTGGAGTTTTACCTAATTATATTGAACTCAATTCCTAAAAGGTCCTCTAGAATGTAGGTCATACAAATTTTCCTTTTGATGGTGTAAATATTGATGGAATGAAATTGGGTCATAATTATTGGAATCAAATCTGAAATTGTAATGTTAAATATTTGTATATAGGATCTAGGAGTTTGGGCTTTGGGAATCCATAGTGAAAAATCATTATAAATCAATAATTAACAATAAGTTACTTTCATAAAAGTGTGTCACCATCATAAATATATAAAAAATTCATATATCATGGTTAAATATGAAGACCATAAACATTGTGAATCAAGAATTATCAAATATTTCTCATTATGGATGAGGACACACCTATTTAACATAGTGGATCAGGACACACCAATTTCCCAATGTTGATTAGGACACACATGTTTCCCGTAGTGAATCATGCCCATAAATGTTCTTCCCATTGTTATCTCATAAGATATAAGTAATTACCCAATGAATCATAGGGGTATATAGGCCCCACCTATATAATAATGAAAACCATACTTATTTGTTCCAAAAAAAACATAAAACATTCTTCATATCATCACAACGTAAATCATGTAAAGAAAACAAGTTTCATAATTATTTCATTTCTTCACCATAGTATAACCCATGATAAATTGTTTTCATAAACAATTAATAAATATAAAAATTAACCCTCAAAATAAAGAATATGGATTGAATCATTCAATCATATCCTCATTGAATCCCAAGTAATATCAATGGTTATTATCATAGATGGAAAATGATTTTTAAAGTTCACTTAGAATATTTCTTCAAGAAGATTTATGTTTCACTTTAAAAAAAACATTTTATAAGATAAAACATTTTCCAAATATTTTTATTCAAAGATGAACATGGAAACACATAAAGTAATATTTAAAAACAATGCTTTTTTGGAGGTCATAATATATAAATCTTTCTATATAATTTTAAACAATGTTTCTTTTAAAGGTTTTTGTGAAATTAAAATGGACCTTGTTTTGAAAACGACATAAATATTTATTTGTAAAACATTTTAAAAAAATAAAAAATGGGTAAAATTATTTAATTAAATATTTTTGTAATGTTAAAAAAATTACAAATCATGGTTTCAGAGAAAATGGTTTTTTAATTAATATATAAATAAAGTCTCTTTTTTTTAGAAATTATTTTGAACTCTTGAGTATATAATGGGAGTAAAATGAATGAAAAACATGTATTCTCCAAAAATAATCATAGTATGTAAAAATTTGTGAGATTATTAAGGGATAGATCACATTATTTAATCAATGGAAGTATAATCATGCGATATCCTGATAGAAAGTAACATTATAACATAAATCCTTACCTCTTTGATAACATTAAATATAAGACCAATGAAATATAATGTTAAAAGAGACATACAATATCATAATAAATAATATATTCTTGATATTATAAGTCAATGGGTTTATATAAACACCACATAAAATAATATTGGTTCATAACACACAAATTTCTCAAAGAAGGAAAATTGGGACAAAAATATCATACCACGTTAGTAACATATGAACTGTCAACCCCATAAAATAGAGATCAAAAAATGGATATTTAAATGAATATAACATTCAATATAATAATTTTAAAATAAATTAATGTTTTTGTATATACACCAAATAAAATAAAGACATGGTAAATATGAAATGTTTCTTATAGAAAATAAAAGTGATATAAAAATCTCTTACCATAATCCTGACTTCTATTTCACACATGAAAACGACCTACATAATAAAAATATTATTATTATAAATATTTAAAAACTCAATGATTACATATATCATCGAAAAGATGATTTACTTATGAACTTTTATTACCAATTTATTAACAATTCCATGTTAAATTCACTTTTTGGAAAATATATATAATGTTTTTCATGAATAATTTTATTTTTTGTTTTTCAACCAATTAAATAGATCAGGGATAAAAATTATAAATAATTTTAACCATTATTTAAATATAATATTTTTTTTAAATATTTTTTATAGTGATAAATAAAAGGTTGATATTGAAAATGAGATACATTGTTCATGGTGATGGTAGGTTGTACGTACATATGAATTCTGTTTCCATTTCCCCAATTGAAACGAAGAATGATCAGTAAATAAAAGATTAAAATTTTTGAATCAATTTTATTTCAACCCATCTTTATTATCATTCATTTAAATCATGAAAGAATCATATCTCTTTTTGAGGCGGTAGTTAATCATACACACAAACAACATTATCATATTCGCGTGGAATAGAAGGTCAGAATGAAAATGTAAATTACTAAAAAAATGAGATTTATAATAAAATCATAACAAATATATATAAATAAATAAACCCTTATATAAAATCATTATAGGTGGTTATGGATCATGAATAACATCAATTTTTTAGGCGGTAGTAATCAGTACACATGAAAGGTGATTTTTTATCCTATTTGAGGGTAGATGTGTTATATTCAGGTAATGAAATTTGCATAATAACATCTAAATATTTTTAATATAACAATTTTATTGTATAAATTTTTTTAATAAGAATTTATTTAGTTGGATTAAAAAACATAATAAAACACTCTTTTAAGGCTGTTACCCATTCTTTGGAAAACTTATTTTGGTTTGCACGAAAAGGTTTCTTAGCATGAATTTATAAACAATATAAGTATTATAAGAAGATTTTGTGTAATTAAGGAATTAATTTGCGTAGTATGTGGCTGATTCAAAAGGTTTTTTATGTGTTCATATGTGATATGTATGAATGCCCATTTATAATTGATGTGAGTGGAACACTAGTAATATTTGAAAAGGAAAATTTATACCCTAATTTTTCACATGAAACAGGGATAAAAAAAGGAAAACTATTTAATACCAGAGACTTTTATGAGAAATATTTTGTTTTTATGTTATATAAATCATCAAAGAAATCATTCACTACAAAAAACACTATCTTGGCTTGCTTTACACGCAATCGCGACCTTCCTAGATATCTTCTGTCGCACACAATACAGATTTTCACTAAACAAACATATGCTATTAAAATATTATTAAAACTAGCTGTTATGAACAGTAAACCACTTTTTGGATTTTTTAAAATTTCAACATTCAAATTGGACTTCATTTTTTGATTCGGAATTTCAAAATTAGCCTAGTGTGAAATTTTGGTATTTTTCTGAAAACATTCAATTTTGGATGAATAGTGAAAACACTAGGTTACTATTTAAAAATAAACTTTTTATTTAAATAATTATTTATTTAATTTAAATTTATTTTAAGTCAAAATTGATACATAATACCTTTATAATTTCAATGTAATTCATTAGAGTAATTTTATAATAATTTTAGATATATAAAAATTTTATTGAACTTTTCACCGTCTTTTACCCAGCTCCTAGGAGAATTTTCAAATTTACATAAAACTAAATTTTACCGCTTCTATGAGTGGAATTTCGAAAATCCGTGAGACGCGGTTAATATTGAGGACTAAAATTTGGTTCAATGAGATGAACATAATTTTTGGTGAATAGTAACGTTTTACTTTTTTTTACTAGAGTTTAAAGTAAATTGGGTAATTAAGGGTAAAAATGATATTATTATTACCCTAACACATGTCCTAATTCTACTGTATAAGTTTAATTCGACCAAAACAAACCTTAGGAATAAAATATGACCATTTAGGCCCACATGCATTAGATTAGGACATTTATTGTTAATTTATTTAAATAAGGGTTAAAATAGTTAAAATCAATGTTTAATAACTAAATAATTATTAATATAAGGTTATATATAAGATAAAGTCTACTATAAATATTAATTAGAAATATAAAACGATTTCTTACATAAAGGTATTTTATTTGTAATTTTTAGACATTATATAATTTAATTTATATATGACACAATGATGATGGAGTAATTATCTTATTAATGAAATATTGACATAATTGATGTTATAAATACCCAAATAAATGAAATTTTAGTCATTTTATGAATACCAATAATTTTATAGGTTAATATTGAATATTAGTACTGATTTAATTAACTATGTTCGAACTAATCATTCTGTTATGATTTTCACAAAAACAAATTACCAAATAGTGTCAAAATTGACATAAAATAGTTTTTAAAACAAATATTATATTATTAATTTTTA
This sequence comes from Viscum album, assembly GCA_963277665.1. Taxonomy (NCBI): domain Eukaryota; kingdom Viridiplantae; phylum Streptophyta; class Magnoliopsida; order Santalales; family Viscaceae; genus Viscum; species Viscum album. The sequence continues at coordinate 555,007,228 of OY728134.1, forward strand.
TTTTATTTCTAAAAATCTAATGTTTGGAAAAATTACATAGATAAGGTTATATATATTAATAATAAAAAACTTTTGGTTAGTTTGGATTGTTATAGAATGTTTATTAACCTTATAGTGTAAGAAAACAAGAAGACACGGTAAATGTTAAATTATCTAACTTAAAGTTAAATCTAAATGATAAGGTTAATATGGAAACCTAAACTTGTCTAGATTCTATTGGATCAGAGGATTTGGACCCATACCAATATTAGCTTCGAAATAAATCAATTTTGAGCTACTAAAAACCAAATATTACTTTATAATAAAATAATATTGTTAGTTTTTCCTAAGGTGCCCCTCTCCTCCCTTATAAAAGGGAACCTCCTCCCTCTCTTCGTCACACCACTTTGAGCCTTAATTCTTGGCCAACCCCTCCCATATTCTCTTCTCCACTTCCCTAGAAACATCCTAGAGGTCCTGGGCTTCTTCAAAGACCAATTTTAGTGCCCTAAAAGGAGGTCTCAAAGAGGCGCTTCAAAGAAGAGGTAATGTCTGTTACCGATTCTTTCAACTTTATTTATTCTTCCACTTAATATTATTTATTTGTTTCATTATGAAGTAATAACATCAGTATAAATCATATAATAATATGTTATTATAAGTATGAAACAACCCTATTTCACCATTTATCCATCCTACAGAAAACGAAATCACCACTCTTGTGTATGTACGGAATACCGTCTCCACACCGTGGTGTAACCTATTTTCCACCACCGCCTTACTTGGATGGGAATAATGGTGTAAAGAATAACTATATATGATTATTTTAAAGTGATATTTATTCTGAAATAGTATACATACACTCCAATACAATTCCATGATCATGGGAACGATATCCTCGCTCGTGCTTACGCACGGAATACCGTCTCCACGATGTGATTTGACTCGTTCTACATGATCTTCATTGCATAATTATTATATAAATGAATTGAATGAATTAATATGATATATATTACACTAATACCATTCTGTAAATGAGGTATCTATAACCTAAAAATAAGAATACGAATATATTCGTCAGAACACGCATAAGAACAAAAAGTAATAAACACCCAAATACCAAGTAGTAATGAAATATTACTAATAAGAAGCTAATAATATAACCATATATGATATCATAAAAATAATTTCGATTCTAGAATAAGTCAATAACATTATTTATGTTGTTATATAGGAGGTTTGGACACTTACGAAGAAAATAGGACCTAAGGTAAGGGACAATCTCACAATCTCAATTTTTATTCGAGATTGTTTATACTTCAGAATTTACTAGGGAATATTTATCATCCAAATACATGTTTGCTCAAAATGTAATATTATTGATATCCTCATACAATTATTTAAATCCAATTTTAACCTTCAGTGAGTTTTTAGTAAAATATTTGAAAGGAATCTTTAGTCATTTTTCTTACGAGGTACGTTTTGACTTTTCCGACAAAAGTACGATAAGAATGTTTTTAACTAATAAGGCATGAATGGATTTTTAAAACATTATTTCCAAGAAGCTTCCTTTACAAGTTTTCAAGTTTATTTTTAATCAAATTATTTTACATTAAAATTGTATGACATGTTAAGAAAGGAAAAATGTTTTTGAAGTAGATAGAATATTTTCCTCAAGAATGGAGTTCAAGTGTTTTATCAAAATTATTTTTCATATAAGATTATATAGGGTTCTTTTTCTATCACTATTATTACATTGATTTGATCATGTTGTTATGGAATTATTTTTTTGAATTCCTTTATCTTATATGAATTATTTTATGATGTCATGATGTTTAAGAATCCCATTTTTATTACATGGGTTATGCAATGATGTATGATCTTTTATTTTGTGGCACATATAAAAATGGTATCATTATGATATGGGTGAGACCAATATATCCCACCAATGCATTGGGTAAATATTTATTTCTCATGAGATATACATGGTTGGAACGGAATGTTAATTCGGTTCAGTTAAACAGGACTGAAACGAGGAGTGAACTCGGTTCAGAAATGGACGTTGTCTGCTAAGATAGTATTGGCAATGAGTCTTGACTACTAAGAAATGATTATATATGATTATGTGTGTAAGCCAAAAAGTTTCATGATTTATGTTATGGTTATTGGGATTACATTTCACTTCTATTATTTATCCCATGTTATGAAATTATGATTTCTTTTGCAGGTTAAGATTTCCAAAATATTATGTTCTTATAAATATGATATGTTTTATGTTTTTTTGTTTACCGTTACTAAGAATTTTAGCTCACCCTTTTTTATGTTTTCTTTTCCCTAGTTTAGTAAGAAGGATATTAAGTAGGATATAACAAAAAGGGACACTAGATATGATGAAATAAATGGGAGGAAACCTAGATGATTTCTGAACCAATTGTTTATGTTTCACAGTTTCTAAAGACACTATACCTATATGGTTCTTTCATGGTTTTGTTATATGTTTGTAATAAGTATTCGTAAATTTTGATGTAATAACCATGTATGAAAAGTATGGGTCGTTATAGTTGTTATTAGAGGAATGATATAGACAATCTTTGGAAACTAGGATGTGAAAGCCTTAGTAAAAAACCTAAAGATATGTCTAAGCATAGAACACAATATTAGTGTTTTAGAAATGTCCATGAACAACCTATGATAAGACCTTAAGTGTGAAATTGTATTCTTGATTTTGTGGTTTTACTATTATAATTAGTGTTGCTCACACTATTCATCTTGGTTTTAGTCAATGGATGGAACCCAAAGGAACCGTGTTAATGCGGAATGCGATGGGCAATGCAATGATTGTCCTCACGAGATACCAAACATTATGGGAGATTGAATGAAGAATCATAAAGCCATGCTCATACAACTTTCTCAAGCTATGAATCATGCATGACTTCCAAACAAGCAAAGTACGGAGCAACATTCTGTTGAATCCTTCATGAGGCAGCGTCCACCTTCATTCAGTGGGTCGTCTGATCAATTAGTGGCTGAACAATGGATCAGTACCACAGAAAAGATATTTTTAGTTATTTAATGTTCTGAACATGATAAAGTCATCTTAGTAGTGTACCGTTTGGAAGTTGATGATGATCAATGGTGGGATATTATTAATAATCTCAAGCAAAAGTATTAAATTGAGTCCATGGAATGGGACAAGTTCAAGAACATAATTTTCAACAAGTATTTCCCTCGCATTCTTCGAACAAAGTTGGAGAAGGAGTTTCTTGAGCTGAAGCAAAAGGATGATGAATCTGTTGGTACCTACGAAGAAAATTTTACAAGTCATTCAATGTACGCTTCCATAATTATTATCCAACCTGATATTAAGATCGATCGATTCTTTAGTGGTTTAAAAACTAGTCTTCGAAGGGTGTTAGCCATAAGGGACTTCAATAGCTACGTGGAAATTATTCGATGTGCTCTCAAGGTTGAAATGGAGATCGGTGTAACCCATCAGTCACATGGGTTTGATAAGAAGAGGAAAATGGAATTCAAAGGAAAATCTAAAGACCACACTAAAAAGAAGATGAGTTTTCCCTTATTCTCAAAGTGTGTAATGAAACATAGAGGAAATTTTCTTAAGGGGACAAGAAATTGTTATATGTGTGGAAAAGAAGGTCATTAGGCAATTGAATGTCGAAATAATGGGAAGAAGATGTCTAATGATGCAAACAAAGGAAGGGATACACAGAATGAACCTACTACACTTCAATGATTCATGTGCAAGGAGATGGGTCATTATGCCAATCAATGCCAAAATCCAAGGGTTGGTGATGATGATCGACGTCAACAAAATCTTAAAGCCAAATACAAAGGAAAGTCACATGAAATTACTATCAGTGATGTGTAGTACAACCACGATTTGGTGAGAGGTACACATAACATCCACTCTAAAGTAGGAAATGCTTTATTTGATTATGGATCCACCCACTATTTTATTCCTAAAGTATTTTCTATGGTTATTGCCATATTACCTCAACAATTTGATGTTGAGTTGGATGTGAAAACTCCTAATGGCACAACAATCGCATCAAAAGTTTACAATTCTTCTCTGATTGAAGTTTGTGGGAAAGTGCTTCCTGCAAATCATGTGATCCTTCCTATAATAGAATTTGATGGAATTCTTAGCATGGATTGGATTTCTTTATATAGAGATCATATCAATTTCCAAAGAAGGGAAGTCACAATTCATATTCCAGATCAATCTATGATCATCTATCGATGCAAGGATGAACAAAACCTTCTAGTGGAAATTTCGTCCATCTTATGGGTGTTGATTCCACTAAATGAAGGATATTTATCTGAAATGGTTGGAGAGAAACTCACGATTAATAATATTCCCATTGTACAAGAATTTGATGATGTCTTTCTGGAGGAATTTCCAGGTCTTCCACCAAATCGTGAAGTTGAGTTTTCAATAGAACTCGTACCGGGTGCTTTGCCTATTTCAAAGACACTTTATAGTATGGCCCCAATTGAGTTGTAGAAATTGAAGAAGCAACTCCATGAGAATCTTGATAAAGGATTCATACACCCTAGTGCGTCACCTTGGGGAGAACCTGTTCTGTTTGTTAAGAAGAAAGATGTATCAATGAGACTCTACATTGATTATCGAGAACTTAACAAGATCACTATCAAGAAAAAATATCCTCTCCCACACATTGATGACATATTTGACCAACTACACGGAGCTCAATACTTTTCAAAGATTGATCTTCGTTCAGTGTATCATCAATTAAGGGTCAAAAGGGAGGATATACCAAAGACGGCTTTCCGTACAAGGTATGGAGACTATGAATTTATAGTGATGCCATTTGGTCTTACTAATTCCCTTGTTATCTTCATGGATCTGATTAATAGAGTCTTTAGAGACTATCTTGATCAGTTTGTGGTAGTCTTTATATACGATATTCTTGTCTATTCAAAGAGAAAGGAATAACATAAAGATCACTTGGGAATTGTATTAAAGACCCTAATAAAGGAGATGCTTTATTCCAAATTTACCAAGTCCGAATTTTGGCTTCAAAAAGTTCCATTTTTGGGTCACATAATCTCAAAAGAGGGGATATCTGTGGATCTAGCAAAAACAGAGGTTATCAAAAGATGGTCGAGACCAAAAATAGTAGCTAAGATCCGAAGATTTCTTGGTTTGGCTGGATATTACCGGCGTTTTGTGAATGATTTTTCAAGGTTATCTAACCCACTCACCATGTTGACTCGGAAAGGAGTTAATTTTGTTTGGACGGTATAATGTGAATAGAATTTCGAAGAGTTAAAAAGAAGGTTAGCCAGTGCACCTGTGATCACACTACCTTGAAGAGGAGAATGGTTTGTGATCTAGAGTGATGCATCCAAGAAGGGACTTGGGTGTGTTCTCATGAAAAATGATCTTGTGATATCTTATACCTCACAACAGTTGAAAACCCATGAGAAAAATTACCCAACTCATGATTTGGAGTTAACTGCGGTAATCTTTGCATTAAAGAGTTGGAGGCATTACCATTATGGTGAAAGGTGTGATATTTATACTGATCATAAAATTTTAAAGTATATTTTCACACAAAAGGAGATGAATATGCGTTAATGAAGATGGTTGGAGCTGATTAAGGATTACGACTGCTCAATTCATTACCACCCTGGGAAAGCAAAAAAGGTAGCAGACACATTAAGTCGACAAGACCACGATAGCTTATCCATGATCAGGATCACAAAAGATCCAATATTTTTGGATTTACAAAGGAAAGATCATGGAATTATAATGGAAAGGGAAAAATCTTATCTTTCTCAAATGAATGTTCAACCATCTATACACGTGAAGATTAAAGAGGCACATAATGAAGATGTAGAGTTACAAAAGAAGGTGATAAATGTTCCTGAATTCAACCTTAATTGTGATGGGATAATAAGGTTCAGGAATCAGGTTTGTGTTCCTCCCATCCCAGAATTAAAGAATGTGCTACTAGATGAGGCTCATAGTTCTTCATTTTCTATTTATCCTAGAAGTACAAATGTTTATAGGGGCCTGAAAGAGTACTTCTGGTGGGATGGCATGAAAAGAGATGTTGCTGAATATGTCTCTCGATGCTTGGTTTGTCAGCAAGTTAAAGCTGAGAGGCAATAGTCTAAGGGGATGTTACAACCATTACCCATACCAGTATGGAAATGGGAAAACATCACTATGGACTTTGTCACTATACTTCCTAAATCATCCAAAGGCAATAATGATATGTGGGTTATAGTTGATCGTCTTACGAAGTCGGCACACTTAATTTCTATTAGAGATTATTTTTATCTTGATCAGATTGCCAGGATATTTGTAAAGGAAGTGGTAAGATTGCATGGAGTACCACTTTCCATTATATCTAATCGGGATCCGAGGTTTACCTCAAAATTCTGGCGAATTCTTCAGCATGCCCTAGATACAGAGTTCAGTTTTAGCACTGCTTACCATCCTCAGAGAGATGGTCAGTCTGAGAGGACAATTCAAACTATAGAAGACATGTTGAGAGCTTTCTCTATGGATTTCAAATGTGGTTGGGATCAACACCTATAATTGGTGGAATTTTCTTATAATAATATCTTTCACTCCAGTATTCAAATGGATCCTTATGAAGCCTTCTATGGAAAGAAATGCAGAACTCCAACTTGCTGGGATGAAGTTGGGAAATGAAAGGTATTAGGACCTGATCTTGTTGATGAGATGGCAGAAAAGGTCAGATCTATTCAACAACACATAAGAGTAGCTCAGAGTAAACAAAAAATTTATGCCGACAACCAAAGAAAATACCTTGAGTTTGATGTGGGTGATAAAGTGTTCTTACGAATATCTCCCTGGAAGAGGGTCATGATATTTGGAAAGAAGGGAAGTTGAGCCCTAGATATATCGGACATTTTGAAATTGTGGATCGTGTTGGGAAGGTATCTTACCTATTGGAGATTTCACCAAATCTATCTCAAGTTCATGATGTGTTCCATGTATCTCTCATGATAATGTACATACCCAATCCATTACATGTACTCAGCTAAAAATTTGTACCGCTGGAGCAAGATCATTCTTATAAAGAACAACCGATAGAGATTCTGGATCATAGGGAAAAAGTCCTACGGAACAAGACCACTCGCTTGGTGAATGTTTTATGGAGGAACCACCAATTATAATAAGCTACATGGGAGCTTGAGGATATGATGAGGGAGAGGTATCCTCATCAGTTTTCTACAAAGTGACGAATTTCGTGGGCGAAATTCATTTTAAGGGGGGTAGAATGTAACACCCGAGGCTTTTATGAGAAACATTTTGTTTTTATGTTATATAAATCATCAAAGGAATCTTTAACAACACACAACAATTTCTTGGCTTTCTTTACCCGCAATCGCGACCTTTCTCGATATCTTGCGTCGTATGCAATATCGAGTTTCACTAAACAACGATATGCTATTAAAATATTATTAAAACTAGCTATTATGAATAGTAATACCCACTTTTTGGAATTTTGTAAATTTCATCATTAAAAATGGACTTCATTTTTGGATTTGGAATATCAAAATTATCCAAGGGTGAAATTTTGGTATTTTTCTGAAAACATTCAATTTTGGATGAATAGTTAAAACAATAGGTTAGTATTTAAAAAGCGACTTTTTATTTAAATAATTATTTATTTTATTTAAATATATTTTAGGTAAAAATGGATACATAATACCATTATATGTTCAATGTAATTCATTGGAGTCATTTTGTAATAATTTTAGATATATAAAAATTTTATTGAACTTTTCACCGTCTTTTACCCACCTCTTAGGAGAATTTGAAAATTTACCAAAAACATAATTTTACTGCTTCTGTGAGTGGAATTACAAAAATCCAATAGACACGGTTAATATCAAGGACTAAAATGGGGTTCAATTTGATGAAAGTAATTTTTGGTGATTAGTAGCTTTTTACTTTTTTTACCACGGTTAAAAGGTAATAGGGTAATTAAGGGTAAAAATGTTATTATTATTACCCTAACACATGTCCTAATACTATTGGATAAGTGGCATTCGACCAAAAAACCCTTAGAAATAAAATATGACTATTTAGGCCCACATGGATTAGATTAGGACATTTATTATTAATTTATTTAAAGAAGGGTCAAAATAGTTAAAATCAAAGTTTAATAACTAAATCATTTTTAATATAGGGTTATACATAAGATAAATTAGACTATAAATATGGATTAGAAATATAAAACGATTTACTACATAAGGGTATTTTATTTGTAATTTTTAGACATCATTTAATTTAATTTATGTATGACACAACGATGATGAATTAATTATCTTATTAATGATATATTGACATAATTGATATTATAAATACCAAAATAAATGTAATTTTATACTTTTTATGAATTCCAATAATTTTATAGGTTAATATTACATATTAGTACTGATTTAATTATCTTTTTTAGAACTAATCTCTCTGTTATGATTTTCAAAAAAATTAATTACCAAATAGTGTCAAAAATGACAAATAATAGTTTTTAAAAACAATATTATATTATTAATTGTTATTTTATTCATAAAAATCTAAGATTCGTCCAAATGACTTATATAAGGTTATATATATTAATAATAAAAAACTTGGGGTTTTTTTGGCTTGTTAGAGTAAGTTTATTAACCTTATAGTGTAAGAAAACCAGAAGACACGTAAAAGATAAATTATCTAACTTAAAGTTAAATCTAAATGATAAGGTTAAAATAGAAACCTAAGCTTGTATAAATTCTATTTTATGAGATATTTTTCGACCCGTCCACACCTTAGGTTCGAAATAAATAAATTTGGATCTATTAAAAACCGAATATTACTTTATAATAAAATAATATTTTTAGTTTTTTCTAAGGTGCCCCTCTCCTCCCTTATAAAAGGGAACCTCCTCCCTCTCTTCCTCACACCACTTTGAGCCTTCAATATCCGCCAAAACCTACCTAATTATCTTCTCCACTTCCCTAGAAACATCCTAGAGGTTCTAGTCTTCATCAAAGACCAATTTTAGTGCCTTAAAAGGAGGTCTCAAAGAGGCGTTTCAAAGATGAGGTAATGTCTGTTACCGATTCTTTTAACTTTATTTCTTCTTACACTTCTTATTCATTAGTTGATTCATTATGAAGTAATAACATCAGTATCACTCATATAATGATATATCATTATAATTATGAAACAACACTATTTCACCATCTATCCATACTACGGAAAACGAAATCATTGCGCGTGCGTACGTACAGAATACCGTCTCCACACCGTGGTGTAATCTATTTTCCACCACCACCTTACTTGGATGGGTATAATGGTGTAACGAATAACTATATATGATTATTGGAATGTGATATTGATTCTGAAATAGTATACATACACTCTAATACAATTCAACTATCATGGTAACGATATCATCGCTCGTGCGTACGTACAGAATACTGTCTCCACGATGTGATGCGACTCGTTCTACATGATCTTCATTGCATAATGATTATATAAATGAATTGAATGAATTAATATGATATATAATGCACTAATACCACTATGGAAATTAGGTATCTATAACCTAAAAATATGAATAAGAATTTATTCAACAAAACATGCATAATAACAAAAAGTAATAAACACCCGAATAACAAGTAGTAATGAAATATTACTAATACGAAGAAAAGAATATAACCATATATGATATAATAAAAATAATTATTATTCTATAAGAAGTCAATAACATTATTTAAATAATTATACAGGAGGTTCTGACACTTACGAAGGAAATCAGACTTAATATAAGGGACAATCTCGCAATCTCAATTTTTATTCGAGATTGTTTATAATTCAAAATTTACAAGGGAATATTTATCATCCACATCCATGTTTCCTCAATATGTAATATTATTTATATCCTCCTACAATTTTTTAAATCCAATTTTACCCTTCGATGAGTTTTTAGTAAAAGATATGAAAGTAATCTTTTGTCGTTTTTCGTACGAGGTACTTTTTGACTTTTCCGACATAAGTACGAGAAGAATGTTTTTCTTCACATATATGGCATGAATGGATTTTAAATCATTATTTCCAAGAAGCTTCCTTTACAAGTATTCAAGATTATTTTTAATCAACTTCTTTTAGTTTAAAATTTTATGACATGTTAAGAAAGGCAAAAAATTGAAGTAGAAAGGATATTTTCCTCAAGAATGGTGTTCAAGTGTTTTATCAAAATTATTTTCCATCTAAGATCATATAGGGTTCTGTTTCTATCCCTATTATTACAGTTATTTGATTACGTTGTGATGGAATTATTTTTATGAATTCCTTTATCTTATATGAATTGTTTTATGATGTCACGATGTTTAAGAATCCCATTTTTATTACATAGGTTATGAAATGATGTATGATTTTTAATTTTGTGGCACACATAAGAATGGTATCATTATGAGATGGTTGGAACCTATATCTCCCTACAATGCATTGGTTAAAGATTTATATCTCGTGAGATAGACATGGCTCGAACTGCAGGTTAATCCGGTTCAGTTAAATAGGACTGAAATGAGGAGTGAACACGGTTCAGAAATGGACTTTGTCCGCTAAGATAGTCTTGGAAATGAGTCTTGAATATTAAGAAATGATTCTATATGATTATGTGTGTATGACACAAAGTTTCATGTTTTATGTAATGATTATTGGGATTACATTTCACTACTATGATTTATGCCATTTTATGAAATTATTATTTCTTTTTCAGGTTATGATTTCCAAAATGTTATGTTCTTATAAATATGATATGTTTGATATTTATTTTTTTTACCCTTACTGAGCATTTGAGCTCACCCTTTTGTATGTTTTCTTTTCCCCATGTCAGGAAGAAGTATATTAAGTAGCATATGCCAAAAATGGACTCTAGATATGATGAAATAAATGGGAGACAACGTAGATGATTTATGAACCATTTGTTTATGTTTCCAAGTTTCTAAAGACACTATACCTATACAGTCCTTTCATGGTTTTGTTATATGTTGTAATAATTATGCTTCAATTTTGAAGTAATAACCATGTATGTAATGTATGGTTCGTTATACTATTGAACCTACATGGTATAATATCTAAATATATCCATAAAATGGGGGTTTGACATGTTTTGGGTCATTTTTAACTATTATATATTAGTTTAACACCTAGTGAACCTATTTTTACCTTAATAGGAGTAAGTAATATTTACTATATTTACTATTAATTATGGTAAAAAATTAAGTTGAACATATTGGATATTATAAATAATACTGATTCAAAATATGGAATAGATTTTTTTTATGTTTTCTTCATGAAAATATTAAATTAATCTTGAAGACGTAATGAGAATGTATTTTTTAGAGACAAAATGTTCAAATGTTTTTAATGTTTTTTATCAAAATTAAATATCAAATTTATTGAAATAAATTGAATTGGATTAATAGATATATAATTTATCTAATTTTAATTTTTATACCACTTGAAAAACATAACCCTTATAAATTCTATAATAAAAAGTTATTTTTTCAATAAAAACAAGTATTTTCACTATTCATCAGTAAAGATATATTTTCATAAAAATACAAAAAATTAACCATTAGAAAATATTAATATACTTATTTCAAAATTAAATATTTTTTTATAAATTTATTTTATAAAAGTTTAAATATGTATTTTATTGTTGTTCACAAAAATAAATAATTTTTTTTAGAAAATAGTATTTTCAAAAAATATAAAGACCATAATAAAAATTAAATGATTTTTTATCAGTATATCTTATTTACATAAGACTTTATACATAATATTTTAAATGTGGTTATTACTATTCATTACCCCATGTTTAACAACTAGTTAATAACATTAAAGTTTTAATAATAATATTTATTATTTCTTATATATCATTAAAACTCATTGTTGTGTGTAACAAAATCTAAAATCATTGTTTAATGTAATGAAAAAAAGATTAAATTTATTAGGAAAAATATGTATTTCAATACAACTCTAGGTTTTACTAAATAAATAGTTGAATTGTATTACATTCTACTGATCAAGATCATTCAAGATTTATCTAAGTGGCTTCCAAAATATATTCATGGTATATACAATGAATATATAATAAATATATTTTGTATTGAATAATCCAAGAAGAGATTGGTTCTAGTATCCCATAATATAAATAACTCTAGTAAATGTTTTCCTCAAAATTATTATAAGAGATATAAATAAAAATAATTCCATACACATCGGAGTAGATAAATAAGTATATTGAATATACATCTTCAATCATGATATTGATGGGGTGGTGAGAAGTCGGGATATTATCATATAGTATAATGGTAATAATAGAGTAATGGTTCTCGTGAAGGAGCCCATATGACATTAAGGATTGATGTACATCTATGAGATGTCTCACTTTTTGAGCGATTTCTCTCAAATGGGTGAGGTCACAATAGTTATAGATTACATGGGTTAAAACATATAAAATGTGTTAACTAATGCCTTATCTCTGAAGAAGCATAACAATCATGTCAGATCTAGTGGATTAAGGGTAATTAGCATATGGATCTAGTGAATGTTTTATTTTGTTGGATTTGGTATGCAAGAACTAGTTTTTATTTACTTTTTTACCTATATATTCATGGACTTTAATTGATGTCTTATCACAAGATTAATGTTATAATATGTTTCATTTATTTGATTATTTATTTAGTGTATATATTACATTAAAAGGTAATATTAGTTCATTGCAATGATGTGAACAGTGGGTTCTTAAAGCAGTATTTTTAAATAAAAATTCAATGTCTAGATGTCATCATCTAATTGTAGATATGTGATATATTACATTAGGGTTAAGGGGGTCATAATACATTGTTACTTCTTATCATGAATTTTACCCTAGGAAATCTCCAAGAGAGGAGGATTATGAGATCTAACATGCTAGTATGAAATCCACATATTTTATATATCATTGGATATCTATATCTATGAATGTGTGTAATTATAATAGTAACATAAGAATATTTATAATTCATTTGATCATTAATTTAGTTTAATGTATCTCAAAAATAGTGACTACATATATTCATGTAGATCATGGTTACCTTGGATGAGTAAAAAATTATATGAAATTAATAAATAATTCATGGAATAGTTCTTCCCTTTTGTTCTTTAATTGATGTTGATATATAAGGATATTGGATAGACATTTTACTCATTAATAATCCCAAGGACATCGAGGTATGCAAAAAATTAAATTTATGGAAATTAAAATAATGAGATTCAGAAAAATAGGATACATGTGATTAAACCTTCATGAAGGAGATATCAAGAAAATGGGATTATATTACACATTAATTGTTCATAAGAGGTATTTTTTTATTCTAATTATCCTATTCGGTTTAGGGGAAATGTTTTTTTTCAAGATACCACTATTTCTATTTGAGTTTAACTCACTACAATTGAGCTGAGGGCCTATAGGGTCAAACGCAAACTATATTTGAATGCTCCACTTATTCAAATGTATTTGATTTCTAGATGAAGTGAGTGAAAAGTGAGGGGACTGGCTAGTGTCCAAGTGAAGGATCATAAATATGTAAATTTAAATATATTATTCCTCTTTTGAATAAGGACAATTGAATTTTTTTTATCAAGGTACTTAAATTATTATATAATTATAAAAGAGAATATGTGAAAGTATTATTTTTCAAATGAACATTGTACCATTCAAGTATTATTAAATAAATATTTTAAGAACAATATGATTTCATTATTCATTGTTCTTTGAATGAAATTTATTAATATGATTAGTGAGTGGTGAAATTTTCATGAAAAGTAGAAAATTTACTTATTTAATAGAGTCCTTTTCGACCATTTTATGTAGGGTAACTTATCGAAGGGATTAAGTAAAACCTTTTAAAGATCAAACATATAATTTTATAAATTTTTTAGATATGAATATTTCCCCAATAATTTTCAATACTATAAGAGTTCTCCCTCGATCCTCTGTATTATTAGAATTTTATAGATTGAGACAGATCAAGAAAGGTTCAATCAGCTATGTGTAAAGATAAATTTTATGATTGTATGTTGATTGTCAAAGTGACATATGGTTTTAGATCATCCATGATAGCACATATGAATCAATGCACAATATTTTTAGATGTATGTTTCGTGTGTGGATGGTATATAGGGTATACAGATTAGTTTTTTTGAGTTATATTGATGCAGTGAAGAGTGGTTGTCATAGAGTTCAAATTTTCACATCATGGTACCATATAATTTCATTTTTGTAATTAAATTAATTTCGATGTGATCCTTGTTATGAATTGGGAATCTATATACAATGTCAATATAGTAAGATTGATTCAATTTAACAATCATACTATTATCAACTTTCATACTTCCACTACATAACTAATTTCTTTACTCGACACTTGACAAACTCACATGAACCTATTTACTATATCAACAAATCCTCCTAATATATACCATCAACATCTATGATATAAATTTATATATCCTTACTGTTATTTCAATAGGGAATCTCCATTACACTAAAACCTGAATTATAGCTTACTCGCTATCCAACAAAACTTATAAAATATCTATGAGTAGCCACTCCAACATCCTCAAAGATTCATAGACTCCATCATTAAATCATTGAACTATGCCTTACCCATAAAACACTATCATCTAAAAAAACTCCCACTAAATGAAAATAATGTCAAGTTCATGAACATTGACGTAATTATTCAATCGTATTTCCACTAAGTTCCAAATTTTCACATCAATGAATATAACATGTAACAAGACTCACAATGGTACTGAAAATTCTATCTTCCAGCCCTGACTCCCTAGGAATGCATTTATCTACACTGGAGACACCCTCTAAAAAACAAGTAACCCCCACAAAAGGGAACCCAATAGTATTCCAAATATTCTCAAAATATATCCAATAATAAAGCATGTCTCTTGACTATACATCCATAGAGAATGATTGATATACCAAATAAACCACTCACACCACCACTATAGTTTTGAAATATTCTTCCAGGACCTTGATAAACTAATCCACAAGACCCTTTTCTACCATAATTATTCAAAATAAACTACATATACGACATAATCCTGCTTTTTGGTGATGCATACCTAATGATTATAATATTCCCACCAAACACAACAACACCGATAATAAGATAGTATTCACAAAATTCTACATCTACAGAACATAGATTTGAATACCCTGATTATTGGATGATCCTCCATAAAGCCAGCATCTAGAACTGGGAATTCTAGTCACCCCATCCACCGTATTGATCAATTTGTTTATTTAAACATGGATCCTTTTGGATGGAATCCGAGACCTTCTTTCTAGACAATGAACAATAAATAACAAGTACATGAAAAAAAATAAATCCTACTTTAATGAAACTCAATGGATAACATGGTTTGAAAGCTGTGTACTATATCAATCGAAGAATAGGAAACCCATTTTATTTTCTAGAAACTAAATTTATTGGATTTATAAGTACACTAATATGACATACCCATATTAAAATAACATTGTATTCTACTACCATCCATAAAATTATTATATTAATAGTGCTCCATCTATGAAATTCATGAGTGAAGGAATGTGATCCCTCAAATAGAACCTCCTTTTACGACATCTCCAATTGTTCACCCACCTTTTCCATCAAAAATTACCATCAACCATAAATAAAAAGTCTTGAAAAATTAAATTTTTAATGAAATTAATACAAGTGATTCCTTTGCATACCCAGATATAGTTATAGAATACATCCAAATATATTAAATTCTCTTTTTCATCCTATCACCACTAATATACGTATCCTTCTAGAAATTGTTTTATATCACCTTGATCTTCACAGGTTACCTTCATTGTGGTCAAATAAAAACACCATATTAATTAGTTGAACTAGTGAATTTTACAAGTCTACCCTTCCTTCACCGCCTCCAAAATAATTCATCTTCCATTAGCTTCCCCTTAAATTCACATTATCCCTTCTACCATAACATGACTGTGTCACCAAGTGCAAGCATCAAAAGAACCATATCCACAATCACACACTTATTTTAACTATAATTGTTTCTAGGTTGTCATATTCTTGGATTAACTTCCCATATTACATTGATCTAGTTGACAATGAATCTAATAAATATTTTATATTCATTTTTTTCAAGTGAACATCATCTATGAGATCTAGATGTCCCTTGGTACTTTTGTACTCCCTCTATCTAGGTTTTACCAATTGCAACATGCAGAGGCCTAATGTTCAAATATTCCTAATATTGACCTAAAAAATAGATTTCACCAAAAAAAACACATCATCAAGAACATATATGAGTTATAGTTCATCTGATAATGATCTTATATGGATTTTCATGGAGGAGCCTCTTTAGTTAAAGAGGTTGATATAATTTTGAAAAAATTTCACCATAAATCAAGTTTAAAAATAGTTCACGCCACATGGAGTCTTTTGGAGTGACTCTATAGTGGGTTGTGATAGTGAGGTATCACCAATAATATTTCAAATGAAATTAAAATTCATTTTATAAGAGACGAACTCGTATTTTATACTAAAAAAATATAGATTTTATAGAGTATGGGAAATATATATATTAATTATTCATCTTTCATATTATTTTACTTTGTTGGGAAAAACTACTAATGACAATACATTATAATAGACTCTAGTGATATCTTTTGAGCCTTTAACTCTTACATTTTCTTATTTCATTAAACTATTCGATTTGAATGATATTATTTTTATTATTTTGTTCCAATGTAATATTCCAATCACATATTGTTAATTTATTTGTTTCTCTATCAACCATTTAAACCAAATATAGAAAATTGTTTTTGAATTTTTTAGTTTGTGGTATGAGATTTATATATTACATTTATATGAAAAAATCTCTGTGTTTTTATTTAAATTTGGTTTTCATGAATTATATTTTTAGAATAGTTTTAGTCATTTTATTTTTTCTGTTATGTAGTTTACGAATACATTCATAATTTACCAATGATAACTAGAGCATTCCCATTTTATTTTAATAGGTTATCTCAATTTTTAAATAGTATTTTCATACAAATAATGGTTATAGTTTATATGATGTGATAAATAAAATGGGTAAAATTTATTTAGATAATGAAAATTATATTGAAATTGGAATTTAACTAGACGTAGTCATTATTTAATAATTTTTTATGTTAATTTCTATACAATGATACTATTGATTATTATATCATAGTTTTTTAGCATAAAATCCCCATAAAATATATTGTAATTAATAAAAAATTTATAGTTTTAAGTAATATTATAGAGAAATATCTACAAGAGATAAAACAAAGGGGTTACATTACCAAACTCTTAGGGGGATAAAATAATAATATTGTGCGTCAAGAAAATGTAAATATCAAATTGTTTCATTGTGGATTTTTAGAGATCCCTAATATATTAAAAATTAATATTCATTATTTCTCGGGTTTCATAAGTAATATCAATAATATGTTAAATTAACAATGGCAGTGTAATTTAAATAAAATATTTATATTTATGTATTTATAGATGAGCTTGAATATCATTTCCTAATATATCATTTTTCATTTATAAACACACACACTCTCTAAAATATTTTTTATTTAAATATGTTATAGATAGAACATTTCACTTTATAGGTAAGTAAATGAGTAAATTGGTATAAAATAAACCTTTTATTAAACCTATTAGTGTTTGTAACAAAAAAAAATTCCTAGAACATCTACTACTAATTTTAAAATTTGAAATTCATCAAATATAGTGTTTAGAACCAAATAGAATCATGTTATAACAAATAACACATAAGGAGTTGACTATAGTAGACGTATATAATCAAATATCTTTTTTTTGGTTCGTAGTTTTTAAATGATGTCATATCTAGTGTATTAACAAACAAATATCAATATAATTCCCGGATAAGATCAGAACAATCAACTCAAAAATTTTCATCTTGTTTTTCATAATGAAACCACATGTGTTGAGTGAAAACCAGACTATGAGTGGGGATTTTTTATTTTCAATAGATAGAGTAGAAAATGTGTGGTTTTACTAATATCAATCATCGTCAATACGAAATTGAAATTAACTCAGGAATTTTTTTTAGGAAAATTAATCACTACCACTATGATATATTTAAATATAATGTAAATTTATTAGATTATAAAAACCCAAAGTGAAACTATACATGATTATGAGAAAATACTTAGGATATTTTTTTTCTCCACCATCAAATTAGTATGTATCTATTGATTGAATGTTTTTATAAAATCATAAAACTTATAAACAATAGAATGATAAATTCTATTAGAGGGAAGATTTAATAGGTAAAACATCAACTACTCATAGAAATTTAATTTCTAACATGGCCAAAAATTGTTAATTGTTCCAAAGTATAGAAATTATTCATGTGAAAATTATTTGGTCCAATCAATACCCTGGTAAACTACCAAAAGATACACCAATAAAAATTAAAAGGAAGAACAACATCTCATATTTGAGGATATTATTCATAAAAAAATTGTTTTTATGAAACCTGTTATAAAAAATAAATTTTACTCTTAGAAAACATACAAGGAATAAGAAATTATAAAAAACAACGAAATCAATGTAATAAAACATTAGTTCACCCAAGTCACTACACATAATTTATAACCTCTGAACAAAAAAATATTAATGAAATATATAGATTTTATTATGTAAAGTAAAAAAATGAAACACAATATTAATACATGTTTTAGATGAAATATGCAATCTGATCTGGGGGAATAATATAATATAATATATTATTGAATCATAATATGATTAAATTCACAATTTAGTAATTTAGAAAAAATATCCACCCAAATAAATATAGTAAAAACTATCTAACACAATTTGAAATCATGGTGTTTTGATCATGGTAGGGAGATGTTTTCACTGACCCAATATCCATAGACATCCCTCAACTGAGTCCTTGAATCCCAATACCCCCACACCATCATTTGGTAAATAGTATTCTCCTCTAAAACTCTAAAACATTTACACTTATATATCATATATGATTAATCATAAATATTAATATATTTACTATCATGAAGGTCCATTGAGTCTTCACACTAACCCCAATCAAAAAATGCAAATGGGTACATTTTGATAACCTTATATTGAACAATTTTATCATGTTCTCTATCATCTATTTATAATGAATTAACATTTTTGAACACTGCTCTAACCACTCTTTCATCCCTGTCAAGTAATAAATTTCAATCTACTTGATTCACTTATACAATATTAAATTTCATGAAAAAAATTGCTCTCAAATTAAAGAATAATCATTTCTTATTTGAGAATCAGTTCTAGTCTTCTCTAAAAATTCCTCTATCATCATCCAAGTAACTCCTCATATTCACAAAAATACTTTGTAGTTTAATGTAATCCCAATAATGTTTCTAGTTTATTTAATATGATTAATATGAAAAACCACCTCTGTATATTCTAGAACTCAAATTTCATTAGTATATATGTAGGATTATAATATCCATATAAATTCCATAGATCTATTAGATTAACCACAAATAACATCTGGATAAAGTGATACATTATATGATGACGTTTTTCTAGCAATCAATATTCAAATTGTTTGATAAGTTTATTTCACTTCCTTAATAAAAAAATGTCCCTGACTTCATACCTTCATCTATAATCTCAGAATATCCCCTTTTCTTTATCAAATCCTTCTCTTATTTTATTGAATAAACATTCTATAATTATGATGTCTAAAGTAAAAAACTCATTGAATATTAGACATCCATTTCAGAAAAAAATCTTTTAAGAGTGAACACATATCCCAAATGTTTATTACATGTTATTGAATCTCTTATATTGTCTAATTCATCAACCCCATGTATTTGTTCATTTTTTCTGAATTATGATAAAATCTTTGGGGGTACCCTTAAATTAAGGAAGGTTCAATTTATCTTTTTTCTAGTGATGTCTCCTAGAATTTTCTATGAAACATATAAATACACCCCTTTCATGTGAAATGTCTGGTTGAGTAAAATCATATAATACATCATTCTTTGAATACAAATTAAAAAAGATATTATTTAATTTACTCAACCTCGTCTTTGGTTTGTGGTTTAATCAATTTTCTCAAATTGAAATATATAACTTGGGGAGTGGTCACATGATTCACCTCACTTTCCATGATTAATTCATCCTCCATCTTGATATAGTCGAAATGACAATGGTATAAATTTTTAGAAGATAATTCCATTAATATATACATCACTAAAATCTTTTTTTCTGATCAAGAACCTTTGTTTTTAATCTTCCAAAAAATTCAAATTTCATCTCATCTATACATTCCTAAACTATGTAAAAAATAGTCATTTATCCAATATAAACAAGAATCATTGCAATCATTATAGTAAAACTACCGATTTTAATTTCTCTTGATGAAGTTTTTCTTAGACATAAATCTATTAAAATTTTGGTTCCAGTAGTATTTCATCAAACCATAATGGTTTTGTTTTACCTTTTACATGATATTTAGGTTTCACTCATCAAATTAATCCTATAGATTTATACATGTAAATTCCATTTCCTAAGTCTTCATAAAGATTATCACACATCACATTTAATTTAATTAGATGAATTCATTCTATTTAAACCACGACGAACACTATCTAAATAGACTATTTATTAAATACAAAATAAAATATATTACAAAACTGAACGCCTTAATTATTTTGAATCCCCTTCATGACTAGACTAGACTTATACCAACATCTACAATATAATTATTATTTCAGTCAATAAACACATTTAATTTAATGAAATATCTTCTAAATGGAAATTTTCCATAGATATCATGTCATAGAAACATGTAAGGAATCAATATCATCTCCTATTTCTAACTATGAGTGATTAAACTATTTTATATTTTCAAACATTTTTAAGATAATAGGTTCTCCATAATTTATGACAAGAAAATAAAAAATATAAATCCCATACTCATGCACTCAGTTCCTTTATCGAAAAGATCTCCATAGTGAAATTTACAACCCTTCACTTCCCCAAACTACTACATTTGAAGATTTAACTTCCAAATTTATTCGTTGAGATATCACTATTCTTAAGTAATTTGTTGCTTCTGGTTGTTGTAGCACCGTCCAAACATGACCTCCATCATCAACGTACTATGGACTGTTTGGTTCTTACAAAACTATAACACTACAAAAATTCCTTAATTCATTTATAACATATTAACATATATTCAAACAAAACTCATATTCTAATGATACCTTGATCTCATAAGTAGTCCCATCTAGGTTTTGATCTCTATATAATATTTTTTCATTGAATATAACTTTTAAACTTTTAATGTCCTTCGGAGAATTGCTATCCCATAAAAAAACCAAAATCATCCTTTTCATATCCTACAAAGTAACACATTTTTGATTGTCCTATATATTTTCTTTCTTTTTTTTTTATTAATTTAGACATACATGGGTGTATCAAATAAATTTATATAGGGTAATTTTATTCTCTCATCCAAACCAATAATCTTTCTAAATAATTTACTTAAATGGAGGATAATGATTACAATTCTTCAATTATGCCAAAAAATTCACCTCTTCTTGCTAGAACTAATATAGAAATCATATGTGAATATCCATTCTCCTTACCTTCTCCAAAAAATTTAATTCATCCTCTGTTTGATACTATTATGTTTTATATTGGCTTGAATGTTCTTATCAAAACGTTTTTAAAGGGAAAAAATTTAAACATTAGATAAATAGTAAAAGAATTTCATTATTTAGATAATGCATCATAGAAACAAACACACAATATAAGGAACTAATGGATTATAATATTATATATTAGGAACATAAATATATTATTTTAATACTCTTTCACACTGTTCACCAATAAATTTCTCCTCTAAAACATTTTATTGACATCTCACATTATATAATCATCCTCAAAACTTGAGGTATGGAAAATATAAAAAAAATTCATTCTCATATTATATTTTAGGAAAACTATATCATAATTTATCTAATTATAAACATAATTGATAATATATGCAATAAATAAATATCTAATCAATTTTTCATAAGTTAATATAGGAAATTCATAAGAAATTATAGAGAAAAATAAATTCACATGAAGAATGTAATGAAAATATATATGTTATGGAATTACTCAAAATACATGTCAATAATCATTAAAAATGAGAATGATATAAAGGTAAATAATACATTAAGAAAATTCAAGCTCATAAGAACATGGAAGTTCATGGAAATGAATGTAATCATGAAAATTTTCCGTAACATTATAAACAACATAGAATTATGGAAAACCCATAACCATAGGAAAACCTCTATGAGAATGCCCATTATCCAATGTTAATGTGAACAAACTCATTATTTTAATGTCTAAAATGTTAGAAAAATCCGCATTATGATGAATATATGGACAAATTCATTATGTATTTTCCTAACTATCCAATGAGATATAATCCTAAACCAATGCATTGGGGGGTAATATAGAACCCCAACTTTCACCATCCATATATATGTGTTTCCCCTAAAACCGATAATCATCATATATTAAGGAACCAATGGATAAAATAGGTTTTTTAATCATAAGAATTGAAAACATTCACTTTTTATAAAGAACCAATTGACATGAAATGGGATTTATAAAACATCCAAATGGTATAAAATAAAATCATGAATTAATTTTTTTGATACTTAACATGTGATCGTTGAAAACAATCAAATAAATGAAAAAAATATTGGATGGATTAGGAAGAATAAATCCTTTGAAAATTGATCATTTGAAAATAATGTGCACCATTTCATGAATTTTTTTTTTGAAAATATTTTTTTTGAAAAACATTTATATTCATCATTGTAAACCTGATTGTAACATGTTTCTTTCCAAAAAGACTCTTTTGTTTAAAAAAAATTAAAGTTAAAATTTCATGGAAATGAATTTTGATCAAAATTAATTTTCCTTATAAATAAATATAGAAAATTATTTAAAATGTAAAATGTAGTAATTATAGTTGAATCAAAATCAAGAGGAAATGTATAACTAAAAGAAATAAGTTTGAGTCACCAAGTCTCTTACATTTAACTTTTATTTTTATATAAGTGATCTAACATCCTTTATAAAAAATAGAAATATATTAATCCCTTATCTCAAAAAATTAATATAAACATAATTCCCTATATATAATTATTCCATAATAATATATTACAAATATAATAACTCATTATACTTTATATTAATTATCATGTGTTAGAATTATTAGTTATATATTTCATTAAAACAACATGAATTCAGGATTAATTCTAATAAAGGATTTTATATTTCATCACTGTTTTATCATTAAATATATATTAATTATTTTTTCCATAATTTCTTAAATCCCACGATTCATAGGTGAAATACATGAATAAGACGTGGAAAAATGGAAATCCCAATGAACTAGTTATTGACATGTTTAACTATCATAGGATGATATATTAGAAAATATTTTAAATTTTAACGACAAATTTCAAAAAAAAATTAAACAAATTAAAAATATAATTATTTAATGATATTGTCATTATATTCCATTCAATGTTCATTTATGATCTAATATATATAACTTTATTTACATAGGCGGTTAAATTGACCAAAATGGAAATTTTTTATAATGTTTTTATGAAAAAGGGGATGTATTTAGATGAGAATATGAAATATTCAAAATGGTCAATATGTAATTTTTACAAAAAATCTTTTTTAAATCCATTTTTATAACCATAGATGAAGGGTGGTTATGGAAATAGATTTTCATTGTAGTGGTGGTGCTCTGCATGTACACACGATTATTGGTATCATTTATAATGAATGGAATTAATGATTGTATATAGTAAATTATGATTTAAAATCATTATTCGTGATATATAAAACCTTATTTTTTTTAAAAACATACATCCTTGACACAATCCTTGGGAGATAGTTATGAAAAACGAACAACATCACTTCATAGAACTAGTAGTCTGTACTTATGTATGATCGATGTTTTGGATTTTGTTAGTGGATTAAATAGAATGAATAATTATTGAATACTTACAATAATTACTCTTAAGTATAAAACATTTAATTAATTAATTTTACTAATATATTTAAATAATATATGTGTTGTAAAAATTAAGAAGGAAACACTATGATGAAGTGGATACTCATCTAGGGGACCTGAATTTTATCTAGGAATTATACTTTGAAGTGAAGTAAATATGATAAATAATATGACCAAAGAACTTACTTAGTGGGATAGGGTTTTATTAAGATTCTCTGTTGAGATATTTATGGAGAAATTTTAAGGGAAGATGAGTCTTGAAGTGGTGTTAATGTCCTCTTTGTATATGATATGAGAAGTTTTTTTAGTAACCCTTATATTTTAAATAATATAAGGATATTATTCAATGTTCAATGACAAAAAATTGAAAAACATGGAGGGGAATATTATTATGGGATTAAACACACCTCAAACACTCATTTTGTTTTTAGTAAATATGATTGTTTTAGGAATTTTTCTATTAAAATTTTAACTTTTAACCTAATTTCCAATTACCATGGTAATTATATTTTTCACATAGGTAATTATTTTTATTTAAAAAAATTAATATTAATCTGTTATCTAACTTGAACCAAATGATTTGAAACTTTTAAATCACTATATGTTATAAACTTTTGTCATGACCCACCTTCACCAAGATGAGGGAAGGGAAAGAATGGTATCACAGGAGAGGTTGAGAGATAGGACGGAGTTCAAAGTAAGAAATAGTGAGATTGCATGGTATGGTTGGGAAACAAAGCTTAGGATATCTGTGTGTGAAATAGTGCAGGGAAGACTGGCTAGGAAATGGGATTTTAGGGCCCCCTGTGATCCGATGCAAGGACTCTGGACCTATCAAATGACCAAGTAAGGCTACACTAATTACATGGTAGAGACCATAAGAAAGGTACATGAATCATAATTACTTGTGTTCATGTGTGTATTGCGTATTTTTTTGATCTTAAAAAAATAAATAGTCTAAAAAATTTAAAATCAATCTTCTAAACTACTCAGCCTTAGGCATTTATTATTTACCTTGAAGCTATGGTACTCAGACGACGACCACATATAGCGTGGGTGATCAAGGCCTATGAGGCTAATTTGGATGATTAGGAGAGGGATTAACAGGAGGAGGAGAAGGATGACCAGTGGTAGAGGACGCTTCATGTCATTTAGAGTCAGAACGTGGGGAAGTACGATGGAAGAATTTCAGACATGGAGACAGAGAGCTGGAACAAGGAGTTGGTGATAGCGTTCATCTTGATCTGGGCTCCAAAAAAGTATTGGGTTCCTATAGGTATATTCCAAATGTGGGGATTAGTGTTTCAGTGGTGGATGCTCTATCTTGGTGAGAAGAGGGATGATGAGTTTTCGTGGAATCATGTTGAGAGGGGGTTCCAGGTAGAATTCCACTCTTACATGATGAAGTATGAGAAGAGGGAGGAGCTACTCTATATTCATCAATAGAGTATGTATTTGAGATAGTTAGGAACCAAGTTAAATGGTCATGTTAGCTTTGCTCCAAACCTCTTTCTGGATGATGAATTGTGGGCGAGACATTTGGAGGATGTTCCATAAGAGGGGAGCCAGTTGGGATCGTCAAAGGGGAAAGCTATCAGTAGCAAGCCTCCAACATTAGGGCCTTCTAGGTTTCAGCCAGCGGGGAGTAGCCCCCAGCAGTTTCAGTTTCGATCTCATGGTCCTCGCCCTTTGTTTTCTGTACCATGACTGAGATTCTTCATCCATGGAAGTCATGGGAACCTTTAGAATCAGTGCCCAGAAAGACTGCAGTACAGTGGGGGTGGTCTGGTTCCGCGCCAACCTCAGCAGCAATTGTTTCCAGCCAGGCCCTTTTAGCTGTAGCAGTAGGGACGGTGAGCTCCCGATCCTCCGAGAGTAGAAGTTCAAGGAGGAGGAAAACCTCAAGGAACTTCTCAGGGTCCTCGAATAAGGTGTGGTTAGGGAGGTAGTCGATAGCCAAGGGGTAGAGGATGAGGGCACAAGCAGTTGCATGTCGCGGAGGCGACATTTCTTGTAGGGCTAAAAGTCATCCAAGGTACGATCAGCTTATTTAGTACTATTTTCTATAATTTCTTTGATACAAGATCTTCACACTCCTTTGTTTCACCCATTCTAGCCCATGCTCTTGGTCTAGACACAGAGAGACTTCAAGTACTACTGGATTTGAGTACACCAGTCAGAGGTCAGACGAGCTTGTCTCATGTTTGATGGAGATGTAGACTATTGTTGGGACCACATCAGTCTAGTGGAGACCTTATTTTGCTTTAGTTGTAGCTGCATAATGTCATTTTAGGAATTTACTAGATATTCTTTGAATGTGTGGTTATCTACTGCTTCTAAAGAGGGGTCATTTTTTGGATATGGTTGGCCATTGTCTAGATTTTTTCGGCAACTGGAGTTGCCAGGAGGGTAGCCGGCGAGTGGAGCCTCTCCTTTCCTTGTTGCTAAGCTATTAGTTGAGTCTGCGGATACAGGGGTGGTGGAAGTCCCAGGTATTGACAGTGAATTCACGGGATTCTTTGCTGAGGAGGTTGTGACTCAAACCCCTTCAATGGGATGTAGAGTTTGGGATAGACTTACAACCTGGGGCCCGTCCAATTTCTTTAGATCCCTATCGGATGGCGCCTTTTGAATTGTGGGAGTTAGAGATTCAGATTGATGATCTAATGAAGAATGTTTCTATCTGACCAAGAGTGTCAACATGGGGTTCTCCAGTCTTGTTCGCAAAGAAGTCATATAGTGGTCTCAGGCCCTACATAGACTACCAGAGACTGAATCAGGCAACGGTCAAGAACCCTTACCCTCACACGAGTATAGAATACCTCTTTGACTAGTTAAGGGGGGAAGGATGGATCTCCATGATAGATCTATGGTAAAGATATTACCATTTGAGATATAAGGAGGGCGACATCTCAAAGACTGCATTCATGTGTAGATATGGGCACTTTGAGTTCATGGTTATGATGTTCGGCGTTATGAACACACCAACCATGTTCATAGTGATCATGAACTCCGTCTTCCAAGAATATTTGGACTAATGAATATTTGTATTTATTAATGACGTCATGAAATACTAATGACCAGAGGAGGATCATGATGATCACTTGGGGATGATTTTTGAGGACCTCTGAAAGCACCAACTCTATGGGAAATTATCCAAGTGAATGTTCTGGACGTGAGAAGAATAGT
Organism: Viscum album; assembly: GCA_963277665.1. Lineage (NCBI taxonomy): Eukaryota > Viridiplantae > Streptophyta > Magnoliopsida > Santalales > Viscaceae > Viscum > Viscum album. The sequence goes on from OY728134.1 coordinate 555,034,634, forward strand.
TCTTAGGACATGTGGGGTATGAGCGAGGAATAGCAGTGGACCCGTAAAAGGTTGAGGTGATTGTGTCATGGGATTCACCCAACAATGTGATGGATGTTCTTAGTTTCCTTGGCCTAGCTAGTTACTACCGAATATTCATACCCAACATCACCCGAGTCACAGCACTATTGACAACCTGGACCAAGAAAGACCATAATTTCATGTGGAGTGGGTAGTGTGAGGTTTCCTTTAGTTATATAAAGGAGGAGTTTGTTATTTCACAATTGATGTGGTTACAAGGAGAAGAGGTGAGGTTTGAGGTGTTTTGTGATGCTTCAGGCCATGTCCTAGGGTGTGTGCTTATGAAACAGTATGGGGTGATTTCTTATATGTCTAGGAAGTTACATCCCCATGAGTGTAACTATGGCACCCATGATCTGGAGCATTTAGTGGTTGTGTTCACCCAAAATATTAGCGACATTACCTCATCTGGGAGCACTTCGTCGTCTTCATAGATCACAAGAGCTTGAGGTATATCTTCTCTCAGCGAGACATGAACTTGAGGCAACATAGTTGGAATGAGTTACTTTAGGACTATGAATTCGAAATATCTTACAGTGAAGGTAAGGGGAACGATATGGCTGATTACTCGAGCAGGAAGTCTCATAAGGATGTGGTTCGATAGTCAGCAGGTTATTGGAGGGCGATGGAGGAATTTTATTCCCTACACCTAAATGTAAGGTTGGTGTTTGTTAGAGGCTATCTGTTTCAGATGAAAGTGCAGTCCAAACTGCTGCAATAGGTGGAAGAATCTTACTTGTGGGACTTAGAGGATGAAGTGATGCACGATCGTGTTAGCCAGTGAAATGCCCTAGAAGGATGTTCGTAAGATGACCTGAATCAGATGTTGTTGCATGGAAATTTGATCGTCCCGGTGGGTATGTGCGAGATAGTTCTTTGTTTTGTTCCATAACTCACCCTTGGTGGTACATCCACTAGTTTCCAAGATGTACCAATGCTTGATGTGTCATTTTTGGTGGCCTGGGGTGAAGCGGGCAGGGGCAGAGTTGGTAGCATGGTGCCTCGTGTGTCAGTAGGTGAAGGATGAACACCGTGTACCAGGAGGTTTTTTGCAGCATTTAGATGTCCTCGTGTGGAAGTGGGATGAAATATTGATGGATTTCATCATGGGACTACCCAGATTTCAAGGAATTTGTGATGCTATCTAGGTAGTGGTAGACCGGCTGACGAAATCAGCTCACATCCATGAAATAAAGGATTCAAGAATGATGGATTACCTTACACATAGGTATGTGGAAAATGTGATGTAGTTTCATGGTGTCCCGAGGTCCATAGTCTCTGATCGGGATACCTGGTTTACCTCACGGTTCTGAAAAGATTTGAAACATGCTTTTGGCACCCAGTAATGCCTCAACTCTGCTTTACACCCTTAGACAGATGGGCAGACAGAGCGCACCATCCAAATGTTAGAGGATGTTCTATGGGCATGTGTTTTGGAATTTGGGGGATCATGGGTTTGACACTTTCCACTGGTAGAGTTTTCCTATAACAATATCTATCACTCTTCGATTGGCATGGATCTATTCGAATCATTGTTCGAGTGGCCATGTCACTCTATGGTATGCTAGATAGAGGTAGGGGAAGTAGGTGTTCTAGGCCCGGATGTTTTGCAGAGCATGATGGATAAGGTTCAGCATATACGAGAGAGGATGAAGGCGCCCTCGGACCGGTAGAAGTCATATGCTGATAATAGGAGGAGACCCTTGTGGTTCAAGGTCGGGGACCACGTGTTCGTGAAGGTCTCCCCTCAGGGTGGACAACGGAAGTTTGGTAGGGGGAGTAAGATTTCTCGCAATATCATTAGACCCTTCAAGGTGTTGTGGTGGGTCAGCGATGTCACTTATCATCTAGTACTACCACCATCGCTATTGAGAGTGCACGCCGTCTTCCATGTGTCTCAGCTCCGTCGGTATCTACACGATTATACAAACATCCTAGACTGGGGAAAGTTGGATATCAAGGATGGTATTATGTTTGTAGAGTGACTCGTGATGATCGATGGTCGTGAGGAGAAGGTGCTTCAAGGGTGAACCATTCCATTGGTTCATGTGTTATGGAGCCATTGATGGCCTCGAGGAGAGTACCAGGGAATTGGAGGCAGAGATTCTCACCCAGTAACCAGAATTATTTTTAGTTTTGTTCTGTTCTATTTTGTACTTTTTGTGATGTAGTCTTTGAACTTGTTAACTATGAAATGGATTGTTTCCCTGTTTCTCTGGATGTGTGTGAAGTGTCCTGACTGTAGGGAAGGGAGGACCCAATCCCAAATGAAGACACATTATGGTGGATGCGATTAAACCTATGAGGGTGAGTCAGTTCCACCTAAAGAAGATAGTATCTTGACATGGGGAAAGGAATACCTATTCCATATGTTTGGATAGTGACACCTTCGCATGATTTGTGGTTACTTGAGGGAGAGGTGTTCCTAGATTTTGAGGAGGTTTACTCTTGACAGGTATCATCTGAGGTTGTTGTTTGGACCTCCCTCTTTTCTTTGGGTCTTGTTTTGATTCTCGATGGAGAGAATAGACTGAGAGGTATCTGATATATTATCTCGGACTCTCTTGTTCCTGTACATTTCCAAAACATCGATTCCATAAAATGCTCCCTCAAAATGGTGGCACCGGTCAAGGTCGCACACCGAAACGGTGACACATCTTACGGTGTCCCACCGAAATGGTGGCACCATGAGGGAGGCACTATGACAGTGGCACTGTGACGGTGGCACCATGATGGTGGAACCATGAGGGTTGCACCGTGAGGGTGGCACTGTGAGGGTGGCATCGTGGGGGTGGCACCGTGGTGGTAGCACCATGACCGTAGCACCATTTAAGTTGTCTCGACAAAAGGTGTCCCACCCTTGTTTATTTTATAGTTCTTCTCTTGTAAGGTATCTTTGATGTAAGGGTATTTTAATAAACCTTTTAAATCAATTAAAATCCCATAAATGATATAAAATAATCTGTCACACCCTGTCCTCAGGGCCAGTGCTGTGACTACCCCAAGCCCTCCTTCCATAGTCCAGGGGCTGGCGACTAGCACCAAAGGCGTAAATCCGGGTAAAAAGGGAAGTAATTGCCTTTATTAAAGTAAAAAAACACAACAGAGTACACACGTGATGTAAACACTAAGTAAAACTGAGTAAAAAAGTCAGTTCTAGAAAGTAAATGGGTCAGTATACAAACCCAATTGAATGTACAGTACAACTGAGAAAGAAAGTACAACATCTGTAAGGTAAAGCAGTAACCACCGAGTCATCCTCTGGAAATCCCACCTAACGGGTGGGTACAGATAGTCTCGTCGATACCTCAGGTTCGTCTGTCCACTCCGTGTACATCCCGCCAGGTTGTCCACCTCCAGATATCGTCCAGCTCCACAAGCCTCAACCACGATCAGTGTTGTCCGTCATCTGCAACCAACACAACGTAGTGCGGGCATTTCCCATGCAGGGGTGAGTATAAAGATACAAATAGGGACCCCGTGACCCCTGAAGTTCTCCCAGAATCCACGAAGGATAAACCACAAAGAAATATCTCAACAGATAACCTTTACTTAGGTATATGCCCATACATATACCTAAGTTATCAAACAACCTATCTCAATCATAAGGAAAACACAAGGGTCATTGACTCAGTTCAAACTAGGATTTTCATTAATGATAATGAAACCAAAACTGATGAAGAGTTCCTCCTCTATCGAGTATAGTGATCCTGTCCCGAATCTGAGAAGCTGCTCACTAACCTTAGACAGGTGAGTTAATCCTCCTATCAAGTACCGCGGGTCTACCACCCCAACACAGCAGTGCTCCCCGCCATGGGTCTGCCACCCAAACATAGTAGTGCTCCCCCTAATAGCTTATATAGGTACTACTTCTGTCGAGTACCGCTGCTCTGCCACGCAAACGCAGTAGTGCTCCCCACCGCGGGTCCTCCACCCAAACATAGCAGGTCTCTCCACTGGGCTAGTCGAGTCACTCTGAATCGAATCGGACAAGCATTCATCAGGTCTCAGCCAGCTACAAGGTCTTCGTACTCCGCATGATCATCTCCGGGAGGATCCGCTCTATGAACTACTGGTTGATACTCCAAGTATCACAATTTCCCATGAAGAAGTATCTCAAAAGACTGCCCCGTCAAAGGGGTCTCAACGCAACAGACGGTGCGTCTATCGAATGCTCGGTCTGTGAGTTATTAGCCTTTTAGTCCCGGGGGCCCGATTGGTTTTGTCTATGAACCAACCCGGCCGTATCTCAACTATACCCTGAACTCCCATGGGGTATACTCAAAGGTACCATTTCTCAACGTGATTACCTACGTCGTTGATGGTTCCTCAAACGAACGTCTGGTCTGAGAGTTATTAGTATTACCGTTCCAGGGGCCCTGTTGGATTTCGAGAACAATACAACCCGAACATACTCCAACTGCATCCAAACCTCATGTTAATTATTCCAAAAGAACCGTATCATCAATAAGAATTCAACAAAGTTGACTTCAGGCCAATCGGACGTCCGAAGCTCAAGTTATAAGTGTTTCTGCTATGAGGGCCTAGTTGGTTTTGGGTTCGAACCAACCCTACCGTACACAAACTTTGTCAAAAACATGAGTGTAATATACTAAAACAACTGTCTCGATGCGAGGAATCCCACACAACTGACGGTGCATCGATCGGAGGTCCACAACTCATGTTATGGCATTTAACTGAAAAAGGTCTGAAAATAGGGGGTCTGGGCCCGATCCGACTCGGCCCAAAACCCCCTGGGTTGTCCCGAACTGGGTCGACCCGACCCAGGTCCGGGTTCGGCCCGGATGGACATGGCCCAGCCCGGCCCTGCGCTATATTCTGGTTGCGGATTAGCCAGCCCAGCTGGGCATTGCGCGGAGTGGTGGGTTACACCCCCCCCCCCCCCCCGGTTTTAAGAATCGGCCGACCATGATGGCCGGACCTTGGGTAACGGCGGGACCCCCCTTAGGTCCCACCTCTTGATGGCACTGGCAGCCAACACAGCCGGCCGACCTTCTAGATCCACCGCGTCCTAGGCCTCGGCATTGTTCAACCGGTGCGACGCCCCCCCCCCCCCCCCCCCGTCGTGCCCCTCCTCTGCGGCCCGCCCCGGCCGCAGCCCAGCTCTATTCCACATGGCGCATTGGTGTCATGCATTTGAGGCGACCCATCAATCCTGCACTGATGATCCGCTTCTAGTCGGCCCATCACCAGACGGTTCTTCGCAGTCCGCCTCCATCGTCCACAAACAAAAATGAGAGGGGAAGCGTCGGACCGTGTTCGTGCGGTCCGAGCCCTTCCTTGTCAATATGGTATCATGCGGCCCAACAAAACTCAAGAAAATGATGAATGATGATGAAAGGTATTAATACTTGATGGTAACAACCCCTACCTCAGTAATTGATGTCGTACATCCGGCGTCGCAGAAGACAGCTTTGCGGGGTGAGGTTTCGTAGACGATGTCGGTGTGCGTCGTCGTTCTTCATGGAGGTGGCGTTATTCGTTGAATAAAAGTTTTTCTTTGATGGTGGGAAGTTCTATTCTTCTTCACACAAGAGTTATCTCAAAAGAATTCAATAACTTCACTAATGCTTCTCCACACACCAAAATCTCCAACTCAAAATAGTATCTCATGATATTATTTTTATTCACATCCCAAAGATTTTAAAATTCAAAATCAAACGACATAATTAATTAAATGAAGTGACTCGTCTCATTTATTAGGGCATGTTGGCAAGAATTGAAGAGGGAGAGAGTAGGAGGTGAAAGGTCTCATTAATATTGGAGTTGAGGAGTTAACAAGTTAATTAAAAAGGGATTTAAGGGAGATATTTGGGGAGTTTAAAGAGGGGTTTGAAAAGTGTTATGGAAGGTGGAAGGTTGGGGCTCGTGTGGGCCCCACCTCCCAAATATACACACAAGGGCAGTTAGGTGGTTGTGGGTCCCACCCTTTACTCCCCTTCATAGGATTTAACCACAGTAGATATAAATAAATCTGTAAACACCAATTTTTTTTATTTTTAAACTAATTCCCCAAAAATTAATTCTCAACCCTCTTAAAACACAACTATGCTAAAGTTCCCCTTAAGCAATTACCGACACTGCGAGTTCATCGATGCCCTCAGATTTCAGTTCTGTGTGTCATTTCAAAAGATTTAAAAACTCGCTCGTCCGTTCACCGAACGTACCCATGCTAAACTTCGAAAATTGATTCTAGGCACCGGGCATGAGAATCAAGTGTCGTTAGAACCCACAGACTCGTAAAATTCCAAAGACATTAAGAAAAAAATTCCTTGAAATTTCCGGGTCTTTACATTACTCCAACCTCAGGTCTTTGCGTCCCCATAACGCTTCAACACACACTAGAGAAAACAATAATGGTACTGAGCATGCATCTCAGCTTTCCGCTCCCATGTGATCTCCTGTAGGTTTCTGTTCTTGTAGTGAAAGAACACCTCAGGAATCGACCATCCATATAGGACCCACTCCTGTAGATCCTCGATCTCCACTGGAACCTCCGTGAATATCTCCCCATCATCGATGTCCAGCTCACTATGGTCGACGATGTGTGAAGGGTCATACAAGTATCTGCTCAGCTGAAATATGTTGATGACATCGTTCACCCGGTGCATCTGAGGTGGAAAGGTCAGGCGGTAAGCCACCTTTCCTACTCTAATGAGGACCTAGAAAGGTCCGAAAAAATGAGGAGATAACTTTCCGCCCTAGCCAAAACAATCTAGACCTCGTCAAGGTGAGACCCATAGGAAAACGTGGTCGTCATCCTCGAAATAAAGTGGTCTCTGTCTCCTATCAAATTAGTACTTTTGTCTGCTTTGTTAATTCATTGTCTTCTCCTGGATGATCTGCACCTTCTCTGGTAGCCTCAAAAAGAGAACATTGGTCAACCTCTGCCTCATCTCCTGAAAAGCTCTATTGGCATCTCTCTGACCACACGAAGGGTTTCCCCTATTGTTGTGTAGTTTTTGGTTTGAGGATATAAGGCCGTGAGGGGCTATATGATGGGGATTGGGTTGGTTTTATTATTTTCAAGGATATCACATTTCCCTTTTGTTGTTGTGAATTACAAGAGAACTATGTTTGAATGCTTAAATTGATGCTTGGATATTTTTCCTTCCTTGGCATTTGGCTAGGCTTGTTAGTTTCTCAATAGTGAAGAATTTTCTAAACTGAATTACTTGAATATCAAAATACGAATGTGTTCAGTGGGGAATGATTTCCACGAATGAGTTCTGACTTGGTTGTGGCTATTGTACTTTTTATGAATGACTATTTATTAGAGTGTTTGTGAATGGGATAGTGTTGGAACCCCTAGGTTTGGATGAGTGATTGTTTACTTATATATATCATTTAATTCTTATGTTTCTTATTCACACCCCAAACAAGGTGAACACTTCATGCCAAACACGCCCGTTTCATGGTTGAGGATAATTTTCCCAACACTCCTATGAGTGGTTGGTTATTAGCTTTTTTCTACTCCCATTCCTGAGTATCCCAAGACTCTTCGGGTAGGTTGTGATGACCTGACGACCATTTTAGCCCAAAAGACTTTGGGCTAGGGAGTTGTTGTGGTTGTCCCAGGTGTGTGTGGGCAGGTTGTTTCCCAAGTGTCCTCGTGATGAGGCCCATGTGTTTTTGGGCATGGTAGAAGATTTTCAGGCCTAGGATTGTTCGATTGTGGTGTTAGTTGTTCTGGACTAGGACTCTACTGGTGTAGTTACATGTGGTTGTTGGGGCCCATGCGTTTGCAGGTAGAATGTGTGGTTGTGGTAGCCCAAGTGTGTGTGGGCAGGGTATGGATGTGGGATTATGGTGAGAATGGAAGGAGAGGTCTGACACATAGGATATTTTTAATAACTAGTGAGAAATGGTGCGGGGAACCGAAGACATTGATGTGTTATGAATTTTACTTTACTTCACTTGCGTTTTTTGGGGAGTGTGCCTTAGTGAGGTTGGGTGGATAGTTTCATTACAAGGTGCTTCGATTATCTCTCTTTTCTCACAGGGAATTAGAATGCCTCACCACCTGTGCACGAGAGCATTTGGTTTTCCCTAATAAGTATAACGGTATAATCACCCTACATATATAAAACTAATTTTTGGTTTCTTGGAGGACATCGGTGATCGTGTAGGACCGTACTAGCTCGGACGTTGGGACAGTTGTTGTTCTTGTTTTTCCTTTGCATGGAACATTCCTTTGCAGTTTTCTTGTACTTTTGTAGCACTTTATTATTGTTACAGTCATTGGAGAATGGATTTTTTGGATTCATATTTACTTCATGTTTTGGTGTTTTCTGGTATTTACTTTTTTATCTCCCGATTATACTAAAAATAATTGTAATGACTTCCATATTAAATGTGATTCTATACCTTTGGTGCTAGTCGCCACTCCGAGGCCTATTGAAGTCGGGTCTCTAGGGTGATTATCTCTCCATAAACTTGGGGCAATGAAGGGTTTGAAAATATTCTGTCCCTTACCTCATCATGGTGAAGTCAATTCTTGACAAATTTATGTGGTCTTGAGAAGTTAATTTTAATATTATTTTACATAATACGTGATAATATTTTATATAGGAAGTGTGTTTTTAAGCATGAAATTTATGTGTGGTCCACAATAATTAAAATTATCAACTAACATGGAATAAATTGTATTATAAAAATAAAAGGTATGAGGATTTCATGGAAATAAAAAGAAACTATTTCCTAGAAAATGCAAGATTTAAATAAATGTCCAATATATATTTTTAAACAAAAAATTTAATTTAGTTCTAACAATATTGGACATATGGTTTATAAGATCAATGACTATATTAAAATTCATAATTATATTAATTAAATAAATAATTTATTACTTATAGATATTTTAAACTTCTAGGATATGCTTACATAATTATAAATTCATAAAAATTATATTTTTTCACATTCCATATATTTTGACTAAAAATCCTTATTTTCAAAAAATATTTTAAAAAATAACACTAATTTAATTTTTAAATGTGGAATTTTAATGTGAATATTATTTTATAAAATTTAAATTATAAAATTCTTAAATATGGTTTTTAAAATAAAATATATAATATAAATAAAATAAATTTATTCAGAATAACCTTTTTCAATATTAACTTATATTAATTATTCATCTTAAAAAGGAAAATTATTTTAACAGTTTATGAAATTATTTTTTATTATATCATTATTAATAATTTTATTCTTATCTTTTATGGTTCATTTACATTGGTTGTATCTTGTAATTAATGTTACGGAACATAACCTGAATTTATATAAGGTCTAGAATTTTGGGGCATTAAATTAAACCCCCCATAAATATAATCTCAATTAAGAAATTCTAATATATCAAGTAATAAGTGAGTGTACTTTTTATTCATTGTATTCCCAGGTCCTAACATTATTTTCTCAGGATTATGGTCACACAATATATCCTTGACTATATGGATGATCTTGACTCTCAGAACCTTGTCTGTTTGATCAATGATTTCCAATGATCTATGTTTCATATGAATGATAATGTTCCAGTTTTACGACTACCAATATCCGTACATGTGATGGTTTTGATATATAAGTCTATGAAAGAGGTCTGTGGAACATATAATGCACATGAGAGAGGAGTGCAGGGTGATCTAATGGATATGGTACGACCCTGATATGATCAAGGATCACAAAGAGTTAAACATATATTTGGACCAACTTCTATTTCTGACCAAATATCATAACCTAATTCCACAAAGATATTTGAAGAAATAAATTTTCCCCAACTTCAAACCCAATATTTCATTGAAAAAAATCTTAATAACCCTCCTAGCAACTTTTTTATATCTTTTATATATTATTTGGAAGTCTAAACCGTCTCCATAATTTATTAAACAGTTTTTGTAATTATTATATCCCTCTCTAAAACTCCATCCACTCATGTTGGAGTCTAATATAACATCCCAAATAGAACCTCTTATTGTGTCATCTAAATGCTAAAATGGAATGTAATTTTATATGAGAATACAAAAATGGGGGGTGTTGACCCCCACAAAATAAAAAATCTGTTGAAAAATATCTCATAATATACTATAGTATTTGAATTTTACTCTTAGAATGACTATCTTTCAACAGATGATATGTAATGCTAAAGCTTGTATCTATCTCTAGTGTTCTATGAATATTTATCAAAAACGTAAAATAAAACCATATATTTGGATTAGATATTATGGATAGTGTTACTATATGAAACCACAACACATAACTTATATGTAAATAATGGTGAGTTTTTTATGGGAGAAATCTTATTGAATGGATATAAAATACACTGCATTTTTTCAGTGATCAACTAAAAACCAAATAGAATTATCTCTATTAAAAATTTGGGGGAGTCGTGTAATTATTTATAATGTTTTTATCATTTATATAATACTCTTGGTAATTGTTTCAATATATCCTTTTACATTTTTCATACATCATTAACATACTATCTTACCATGCATGGAGATATGTCTACTTTTTTTATCTTTTCATGTTATACCGCTAGATGATTTGTTTCAGAGTTTCATAAATCATCATACTTCATAGATGTCTAGATATGGATAATCTATGTCCATCTTATAAATATTCTTATTCAATTATGGAATTGATGGAAAAATAATCTGGGTTCCAAACCTACTAAATCTATATTAATCATTGTTAAACTCAAGAATATTTTTTTATCTTTTTATTATAGTTATAAATCATATTTTATGGATTATATGATCTATATGTGGATGGAATGTTGAGAACTCCGGTGGGAAATATTGAATTTATCTCCTCCCATTAAAAATATAAGATTCATCATTTGAAAATTCATTAGTCGTGTGTCATTTTCAATCCTCCTCTTGCATATAGTAGAATGGACTTTCTTGCACAGAGCATCATCCACCATATCTTCCATCTTTGGGTGGTAATGTATATTAGAGTCATAAAAAATTTTCATTTCAAATAATATCATTTTGTGTATATTCAATTACTTTTGTTTGATATATATTTCAAGATCTTGTGATTAATAAATGTATCAAAATTTTCTTGATTGAGATAATGTTGTCAATTATTTACCAAAAATATAAATTTATCCATGTAAAAAGCCTGTGTTGGGTAATTTTTCTCAGGAGTACTTAAATTTCCTTAGACTTTAGCAATTAACTTATTATTCCATAAGATGATTCAATGCAAATCCTTTTTTAAAGCATTACTATATATTATAAACTCTATACCACTTTAGGGTGATGTATTTATAGGAGTAGTGACTAACATATTTATAGTTCCTTAAATAATTTTTCTAATTCCTCTATCCATAAAAATTTAACACCATTTATGCCAAATTTGTTAGTGGATTTTATATCTATGAAGAATTTATCTAAAATAAACAGTACTGTTCTGGTAACCTAAAAAACTACATATATCTGTTAAATTGGTCTATATATTACATTATTTTATTACTTATATATTTGATAGATCTATTGATATTCCCCTACATATGTTATAGAGCCCAATAATGACATATTCAACTGTCAGAAATCACCCTGTCAAAATTGTTCATAGTTGTTTTCCATAGACTAGGTATTTAAAATAGTACACAAATGATCTACATGATCTTTTATACTCTTTGAATATATAATAAAATCATTATTTGTTCCCCTTTTTCATAAAAATGATGATATAATGTAAATACCAAGGGATTCCAGTAGATTAAAGGTATTATGTTCCCCTGGACCCAGTTTTCTTAACCTTGGATCGTATATGATAATGTTATCTTTTTCAAGTAGATGCCTTTCCGTCACCAAATCTACCTCACTCAAGTCTACTTCGATCAACCGACCTACACTTCCTGATTAACTTGTTGGAATCACCATACCCACTCTAGCCTTTTATTCCAAGGCCAATATTATCTCCCATATATAGACCCCTTTTCCATTTTATAATTGGGAATTTTTCAACTTTAGGAAAATGAATAGAGATTCAAGGAGATTCATCACTTTGGATTTAAAAACATTCCCTATGTATCCTATGTCACACTATAACCCATGAAAACTAATTTAATTATATGTAAGTGGTAATAGAAATCCATTAACCAGGAGACCAACCACATAGGTACAATATCCTAGGAGATCAATTACCCAGGACTCATCAACTTGGTGGCCAGCCACATAGGTCGTCACCTGGGTTTCCATCCACCACAGGGATCATCACCTGTGAAACGAACCACCTTGGCCTCATCACCTAGGTGAACAGACACCTAGGGACACATCACCTAGGAAGCCAACCACTCACGGATCATGGCCGGGGTGGCCAGCTACATCGGGTTCCTCACCTAGGTGACCAACTTCCTTGGGAACCTCACTTGGGATACTAGTCACCCAAATATACCCACATGGGTGAACATTTAACAAGGGTGTCTTTATAATTAAAATACCACAAACCCTTTACCTAAGCCTATAATTTTGGAATTTATCCATTAAGGCCTCCCTCATGGCCAGCACGTTTTCATGGACGAGTTGTAGGGAACACTATTGTGTCATTATTTGCTCATAAATTACCATGGTAAAGGTTATCCCTCACTTTTCCTCAATAATAGATAGAGTCCTTTGGTTTTATTTGATCATGCATCCTTTATGTAATGAGGGTCCCAATCTTGGAGGTAGTGGGGGTATTTTTTCTATCATAGGGAGTGTATCTCACTTCCTTTTTATTAACTAAAATATAATGTCAGATTAGCAATATCCATTATTTTTTCTATTCAATTGATTCATGGGTCCATGTTCTAGGTTTTGAAATAGGCATGAATATATGAGTGCAAAACCATTCAGACGAAATCCCCACCATAACCATCCTTTTAGAACACCACATTAATCAAGCCTTCTATATCCCCTCCCTTTTCCATCATTGGAGAGGGATTTAATTATTCTTTGGAAACCTCTCCTATAATCTCTATTGAAACCCAATTCCACACCACATTCAATTTGCATGATCCTTCATTGTATATGTTTTATCACACATATCATGACTCACATACATATAGGTATATGAGTTCATCTTTCCATTTTCATGAAACATCTCTCATCTAGATCTCCTACCTATGTGTGATCCCCTGCCACATTGTCTTTTTCTCAAAGGTCCATATTCCCCCAGATGTCATTCCATTAATGTTTAGTATTCTCATTGAAGCACCTAAAGGTACCTCCAGTTTGTAATCCCCATTCAATCCTATATTTTCACACTTTTTATAACACATATATCCTAGTTTCATGACATTAATCTATATAGAAAATGGTTATATCACATAAAAAAAACTATGACCCTGAAACTATTTAGTATTTGACTCATATCTCAACAAGACAAGTAGGAGGACTCCATTTGGTTAAAACCCAGCATCATTAACCCATACCATCCTTATTATAGAATATTTATATTAATAATCATTCCCCCACCCAGAGGGATATATTTATTTCAATTACAATAATCTCATCCTTATTAGGTCATTTTATTGGTGGGATACATCTTTACAAGGCCATATTAATTGTATAGTAAATCTAATCTTGTAGGATCGTATTCCCATTAGGAGTAACCATATAATTAAACTCATGCATAAGTACGACACCATATACTTCTAGGATCACTTCACCTAGTCATCCTTATAGCATGATTTTAAACTCTATGGTTCATTCATTATCACATGAATTAAAAATTATTGATTTTTTCCATTAGGTGGTGCTGAAATACAAGGGTTTATATTCCTTTTACACAGACACATCAGAATCCTTTTTGACATGCATGATCCCATCACCCTAAATAATCACTATATTATGTGATGGCTATAAAATTCATTTTTCCAAATTGTGTGTATTTAAACTATAATGTCCTATTATGATACATAGCTTTGTAATAACGAATTAGGATCGACAGCCTCAAATACATATATATGTTCTCATTATTTAATAACATTATGGGATGCATATTTCTAGGATGTTGAGGTACTTTTTTGCATGTGCATGATTTCATATCGAATCATTATAATAACTAAATGCTAACATGGGGGTAATAGGCCCCATGTTTGTATTTGTTAATGATTCACAAACATGACATAAATCTATAAGAGTGTCCCATAGTATGAAATAATTTCCCCCAATAAGGATTATTGAGTCTAAACATCCATCCACTTGACTAATATAATTACCTAAGCATAATTAATATCACCCTACCAATTGAATGAATGTATGTAAAAGAACATTTTTCAAGGATATTGGTTTAATTGGGTGCTTCTAGTTCTATGAATAAATTGGAAACCACCTAAAAATAAAATTAATTACCTATATGTGAATGATCCCCCACATTTAGGTAAAAAACAAAAAAGGTGACCCTGATTAGATTATTTCATTAACTAATATAACTTGGTTTACCCTATATCTATATATCTGGTCTTTCATATTCTATAAAAACCAAACAAGAGAACCCAATATGTGACCATTAACTATGAATGAAAAGAGGCGTGCTTGTTTTTATTACTTTTGATACTCATTTAATGGGTTGTATTATTTTTTCATGTTACTTATCAATCATTAGAACCTAACTATCTTCAATCAAAATAATATCGATTAGACAAAGATTGAATCACACATTAGTGGCCAAACATGTTGTGTCCTCATTGAATCAAAGGATGTCATCTCCTACCCAATGCCTTTAACTCTTTGTGGTGAATGCACTAGTTAGGAAGTAACATATAAATGGTACTATAAAAATACAATAGGTTTCCCAAGAATCCCTCTAAGACATGAATCTAAAACAACCATATATACAAATATGAATGGTGGTGAAAGAGAAAATGAAAATGATTAACACTATTTTGGGAGGCTCTATCTAGAATATAGTAGTAGATGACTCATTTATCATAGAGAGGTCAATCTAGAGGTCAATATCATTTTCACCATAACCCATTTGTTACCATAGATGTTTCTATAAAACAATCTACACTATAAACATAATGTGACACCAATCCATTAGAATCATGTTAATGAAACCACCCCATGGGTCCTAGTTCAGGTGAAAAACACCTAACCACCGAGAAAAGCCTTTCATGTGTGATAGAACATCAAAAAATGTGAGTCAGAACACACGCCCATTTTACACTAAGTAATATTTGTAATAAACTATTGATGAAAATCCCAAGAATAAATACATTATTTCACATACACTAAAATCCTACCAGTATACATTGGAAGTATTAGGTGAAGCTTGTTTTCATTTACTCATAATTAATAGGGGTAGGCATAAACGTCCTCCCATGAATATGAATCCCTTCGATATATTACCTACTCCAACAATTTAATGAGCACACATGCCCAATCATGTTTTGGAATCCCATCAACACATCCAAGAGGCAATAAAGGGGAAGTCCTACTTCCCTACCAACATATTGAAAAGCTAGAAGAAATCCATAGTAGTGAAAAAAAGACTTGGAAAATGAACATATCTCCACCCCATCACCGAAATCCCTTATAAAAATTATTTCAAGGGATAATAAAGGGATATGATACATTACTACTCTAATTTAGTAGTATCATCTGCATATCCCATTGGTGATTAAACAATAGTGACATCACACATTTGTGTCCCAACTAGATATCATCGGCCCACATTAATAACTATTTCATGGAAGGCACACTCTCCTATAAAAATAAAATAAAAAACTTTTCATCATATTATGTAAAATATATAGGTTTCATATTGGAGGCTCGCATTCATGAGTGTCATTATTTACAACATTTATCGATGGTGTACCACAATCCATCTCGCTTGTAGACTAATGAAGGAAAAAAAGTTGTATTTTATATGGTACTCCCTATATGTTCACTACAATAAGCTCTAGACGTCCTCCATATTGTGATTACCAAGATGGATATATTCATTTACATACCATGATTGATCATAGTAGTTTTCTTAATGATGGGAACCATAGAAAACCACCACATGATTTGAAACTATTATTAAACAATGGTCCTCCCCTTTCCATTATCCACCCGAAAGGTCCTCCATAGGCAATATTCCATAGGATTCTCGTATGTGTCAAGATATTGATTCTTAATGGCAGTCCTTTCTACGGTGGAAATAACCATGAAGTTCTTCCCCACAATGACATTACATTTTAGTTGGAAAGTCTTCACCTTACCAAATTTACTATGCAGAAGCCCTCACATAATGAGGAACATGAAATGATGAGTCTAGGTACAGCTGATTCTTTTATATAAAAAAATGTATTCTTTTTTATCATCCAGAAGATTTCCTGAGGAAATGGAATTTTTCTGAACATCATTTAATTTCATAGCATCCACCATAATAGTATTCATTCCAATCAACTACACTCTCTAAAACAAGGTACATGATAAATGACCACTTTGGTCAGAATAAGTGAATGAATATATCATAGAGGGAAAATAGAATAAATTTACAATGATAAAACAAAAATACTTTTAAATTATTCTATTTATGGTCTTGCCTCTATCAACCTATTATAATTCCACTCAGAAAATGAAGAAATTTGAATATATACATTATCATCATCTAAATCTCTTGATGTATCATCCCAACATAAAAGTGAATTCTTTCCCATATTAACGATATGTGTGTCACATTAAGTTTATAAAATAATTTAATAGATAGATTGACATTGATTCCCTTTCAATGTGACTACCTAAATGCCTTAGAAAATCAATGTCTAATGATTTTTGGCACCTTATCCAGTGAATATATTAGAGGATGTGGAGAACATGGAGTATTTTATTTCTCATCACTCCCCAATTAGTAAATTCCACCAAAAGTGATATCATGTTCTGTTATTAATTTTAGATCAATCATGGAATCTAGATCTACACATGATATTTATAACTCTCAATAATTATCTAACCTAAAAAATTCTCATGAATGTCAAACCTTCTTAGGGTGACCCCTTAAATAACTCTTACATCAACCCTATCAAATGGTTAATCAAGCCTCTCAAATGAAAAAAATTCAAATCTAATGTAAACAAGTTACCTATGGTTGGAATTATATCATATTTATGAATTATATGGAATCCAACACATTTGTGGAATAAATTTAACAATATTAGAAATGAAACAATGATAACCACATAAGCCTACGTCAATGAGAACCCCAAACCAATAGTGATTGAGGTTTTTTTACTGACAATATTATTAACAATTATTCCATGTTTCCAAAAGGTCTAAAATATTACATCAGAGGATCCAAATTATCCAATTCCTACAAGGATATGTTCAGTTTTACCTAAAAATCCTTTTCCCCTTGGAAGTCGTTCCTTTCTTAGTTCATAAATTCATCACAAGGAATGCCTTCACAATTTCTTCCATTTTGTTGACCCATCATTCTCCCTAGGTATATTTACAGAAATGTATTTTAAGGAATCTATATATATTATTATCTGCTATGTGGTCCTAGGAGATTTATAGAAGGATAATGTGAAGCGTCATAGACGTCAAAAAATAAATAATCTTTTTATGTGGAAGGACACTATTTGGGGATTACAATAGACCACTATATAGATACTTCAATAGAGATCATTATCAATATTCTTCAGAAATTGCGGGTATGATAATGATACTGCATTGGGCATTGGTAATCTTCATCATCACTATCCCTACAGATACAATTGAGCATTATGTAAGTGAAAGAGAATAAGAGGAAGATGTTTATATTAGAAATATGATCAACACCAAAATAGTGGAATATGTTTTTGTGCCATAAATAAATGGAATGTTAAAAACCTAGGGGCTCCCCTAAATTCTCAACTACCACCTCTCTTGTAGGATTAAAACAATAAAAAGGGCCATGGTGTGTCTATCCCCACCAATTACTTGATGAATTTGAAACTTGTATAATGGAGTAAATATTCTATTATTATGATATAGAAATAAAAGAAATTTCGCGTGTCAACGCTGAGTTATTCACATAAATTATTCATACTATGTATATTATCTAGGAATTGCGTCATATTACCATTTCAAAAAATATCCCCTATAATGAAGAGGTTTCTATAATTGTAAGAGAAAAGACAATTAATACACCCTATGTGGGTACTAGATAATCAATTTGTAATGATACAATAGTAAAATAAATTCAATAAATCCCTCTATTATGGATGGATATATGACTATATCAAGAAATTATTCCTAGGCCAACCCAATCTGGCTATTACTTATGAATGCAGTATGTCCCACCATGTTAAGATCCATCCATTGTTACCCCCACAGAAATTAATTTCCAACCATATAGTGACCCTCTCTTTACAAAACATTAAAATTACATTACATTTTTAAAATACTTAAACATTATACAAATATATTCCCAAATAATGTAGTTGGTATAGTGCCTTTGCAAACGTGGAAACATAAACACCAGTACATATGTGAGATACTTCATATCCCACTAGGTTCTTCTTGAGTAGAACCCTTTTTAGACATATCATCCAAATTATATATCATCACATCATGGGGGAAAGGAAACACATAAGGGGTGATCTCAAATGCATAATAAGGGTAAATAAGGAAGACGTGTAATCATAAATATGAGAATAAGGATATGATACCTTGATCATGAAAATAGATGTTCATAACCTACATATCAAAGATCATATATATGAATCATGGAATAATGACTGGAAGTTCAGATTGCATGAATGAAAAGGTAGTAAATTAAATAATCCATTAAATCATGATATACGAGTAATACATGGTATTCTGGAAAGACACTAGTATATATTGATTTCCATTGAATCCAAGTCATCAATTCCAAGAAAATATTAGTGGAAAAAGTTCTTTACTGAACTAGGTGAACCCTAATTCCAACCTTTCATTACTAAACTGAGTGAACCCACTTTCTTTCCCTGTATTACTGAACTGAGTAAACAATCATTCCATACCTACATTCCAAAACCGAGTAAACCATCTTTCTTCCTTGTCTATCCCATGAGATATAAATCATTTCCCAATTCATTGTATGTAGATATAGGTCCCACCAATCACATAATTAAATCACACATACAAGTGTCAAACCATCATAAATGAACATATTATAACCCATGAATTTATATGGGTATCATAAAGATGTGAACATATTAAAACCTATGGATCGAGATAGGTTTCATTATCATTTCATCATTAACAAAACCCATGAGGAGAAGCGGGTTTCAAAATCATATTTTCCAGGAAAGAGAAAATGGTTTAATAACATCATTCCATCAAAACTTAATCCATTAAAAGAAATAATATGAATGGAAACATTAATTATGTCCCTTATAAAGTCATCAAAAACACCATTGGATATTATCATTAATGGTAAATAATTTTGATATATCTTTTAGAAACACATCTTTAGGATAATATCAATTATTATTTAAAATGTTATTTTTCTCATATAAAACACTTTGAAAACATTTATCATTGATGATAGATTTGAAAATTTATAATATAATGTTTTAAAAAAATAAAACATTTTTTAAATCCATTTTTCCATGAGAATTATCTTCAAGTATCTTATGAAAAACATTTTTTGAAAAAACATTTTTTTTAATACAATAGATTTCTGACAAAAGAGAGAGGTTGTAAGATTTTAATAAAAAAAATATATTAAGTACAAAACGTTTAAAAATGGAACTAAAAAATTAGGATACCTTGAATAAACATTAGATACATATATTCATGAATATTTAAAACATTGGATCATAATATTTCATTAAAGTAATCATAAACAAAAACAATCTCAAAAAAATGAAAAGATTGTCTCAATAAACTCTTATAACTTAGTGACTTGGGATCATACTATCCATACAAGAAATGTAATTTAAATGAATCTTATGATATAATAAAAATAATTGTATTCACTATATAACATTTAAAATGGAGTTATATACACCTCAAAGAAGAGTTCATGTCCATAACAAAATAGGACTCTCAAAGAAGGCAAATTGTGACAACACTTTTTTATTGATTTAGTGTCTTATGAAATTTAATACCATTAAATGATGGATCCCAGAATGGATATGTGAATAACCATGTATTTAATTATAATATAAATAATATAAAATCATGTTCAATATATACAACAAACAAAAAAAGAGTGGAAAACCTATCTTGTATCTCACAAAAATTAATACTGAGTTGAAAATCACCTTACCTTGAGACTTGACTCTATTTATACTCAAACAAGCTTCAAATATAATAAATATATGTTTTTTTATAAAACTATTACAGAATCATATTCATATGCATAGTAACGTATATTTTTCTATTATGACATTATATTACTCACTTGTTAATTATCCTTTGTTAAATTTTCCCTTCGCATAATATTCCCTCCGTTATTCACATATGCCATAATTTGTTATATCGGTTGTCCTAAAACATATATCATGATTCCATAATTTTTTATGTGATATAAATATCAGTTATATTATTATATTTTATTGAATAATTATTTATGAAATGTAATACATTGTTCATGGAGACGGTAAGCTATATGTATGCATGAACGTTGTTTTCATTTTTATTATCGTATTAAAAGAAATAATGTAAATAACATGTGTATATATATGTATGTATATATATATCATTATTATATTATAATATATATATATATAATATATATAATTTAATTTAATTAAACCCATCCTTAAAAAATTATATGTTTTTTGGGAACGAATCACTTCGCTTTGAGAGAGCAGCAGTCCACGCTTCCTCAAATGAGATTGTCATATTAACACAAAATGGAAGGTAAAATTAGGTGTCTTGAAAAAGGAATAAATATTATTAAAACATAATAAATATATTATATTACATACAAAAATAGATTTTCCATCATAATGGACACAATGATTGGTGGTAAAGGAGAAATTTACAATCAATATTTCGTGAGGTAGTACTTCTCCATACACAGAAACAGTATGTTCAACATCTGTCAGATGGAGGTTTGTGTAAGTGTATTCAAGAAAAGTTTCATAAATAAATCATATTATATGTATTTTATGTGTTTTCTCATAAAATAATGTAATAAATATAGTGTAGGTGTTATAGAATTAAAATAACTTAAATGAGCTTGAAAGAAGATGTTACCTCTAAATCAGGTACCTCTTTTTGGTTTCTTCCAAAATGTTACCTTAAGTGGGTTTATTCCCAAAATTAGGCTTCAAAGTCAAAGGTAGGATTTTCAGGAGGCTAATTTGGTAGATCATGGATGAACATAAAAGGTTTGAGATGTGTCAAGAAAGTGTAGATTTGGTGGCCTTTTATAGGGAATGAAAATGAGTCACATGGAATTTTTACAATCAAATTTGGTGTGAACATGGTATTACCTAATAAAAGTTTTAACAATCTATAAAAACACTAAAATTTAAGGTTTATAGACGAAATATGGTAATTAAATGGTTTTTTACAAGTTTCAAGGTCATTTTAATGACAACCCAAGTCTTTATTACACATTTACTCTTGATTTATTACATAAACATGCACTTTATACAACCAAGAAGATCATGAGGTCTAGTGTCTTTGGGGATTAGGAACATTAAATGAAAAAATAGGACATAAAATAAAATATATTTTTTGAAAACATCTTTTACATGACAAAAACATTCATTTGTACTTATCATTTCATGGGATAACCAGAGGACATGCATAAGAAAAGGGTGAGCTATAAAGAATAGTAATGGTGTAAACAAGGCATAACATGAATAATAAAATAAATGATAGGAAATAAGAATACGAATTGATAAAAAGAGAAATATGAAAATAAAGGCATGATATAGCCGGATTATCATAACATGGAAATGTGGTAACAACAGACCACAAGATATTAGCATGAACCAAGGCTCATCACACATGTATAACATGAGTAAATCCTCATTGCAGTTGAATTATCCTAATTAAAACCTCATTTAACATGAATTAGCATGATTAAAACCTCATTGAACCTGGAATATCAAGATACTAAACAATACCCAATTCTTTGGAGCGCTATCATGGCATGCCCATCATAAACATTTCATTTCATGCATAAGTGTGCCACATTGATGATATAACATGGAATCATTCAACATCATAAGTTATTCCATTATTGAGGAATGTTTAATACATACATGTAAGTACCATTAATATGTATATGTTCATAATGGTGAATTTCCTTGATATATAAATAGGTATGGTATTTACTACATGATGATTTTGTCTTGTAAAATCACAGTTCAATTTTGGCAGCATAATGGCATCATATAGAAATTGATATGATTGGTTGATGAGAGATAAAGGGATACATCATCTTTTATTCACAAAATAGACACTAAGGGGATCGTCGAACATTATACCCTACCATATAAAATGAAATTTAGTTGCATAATATGAGAGAAATACTCAAATGTAAATAAGAAGAGATAAATACATTCCACAATTTCGGTATGGTAATGGTTGTACACGGAAGTCATTAATGATAGAGAAAGTTGTATATCATCATTGAAACAAAAGGAGAGATGTATGTGGGTGGTGTGAAATCAAAAACCAGTGTTTTTAATTGAATGTAAAATTTTATTACCACAAAATAAAACTTGGAAAAAAAAGACAATGGAAGGAATGTGGGGATCCCTTACGGAATTTTGGCATAGTAATAGGTGTTATTAATGGATCATATTAGGGATTTTTGAGTGATAAAGGAATCTATCATAATCAATAAATAAAATAGAAATTATGGGGGTCATGGAAAATCATAACACATCATATAAATATTGAACATATGAATCATAAGTTAAAATAGGTTCTTGAATGGAAGTAAGAAGAGAGAAACCCCTTAAGAAATTTTAGCATAGTAGCGACAAAGGAATTGGTCCAAATGAGGGAGGATAAATGATCCCTCATTCACGTAAAATAAAATTTAAAGTATGAATTTTATTAATAAATAATTACAATATAGCCAATTGAAATTGAAAATGCTAATTTCAAACAAGGTTCTTGAATTTAATGTAATAGAGGAAGGAGAGCTCCCCCTTACGAAAACTTTACATTGTAACGAGTGTACATAAGTGTTCATAAGAGGGATAAATGAGAGTGAAAGGGACTATAATAATATATATATATAAATTGTGAAGTAATGATGATATTTATAACATATCCTGACATAGTAATAAAATAAATTAAAAGACAGTACATGGAATGAAATATTGAGAAAAGATGATGGTAGATGATCCCTTACATGGATGTGTCACTTCAATGGGATGGGAGAGAATTTTTGGGAGCATATGGGTGCTTTAGGAGAACTCCAATGATTATGGGGTGGAGTGTGGGTGAGCTCCAAATGGTTTTACTGAAGAGAAATGGGAGATTGTGTGGGTTTGTATAGGAAATGAGATGGAATTCATTATTATTTACGTTTTGGACACTACACATTAAAATATTCATAAAAACATCACATGGTTTTTTCCCATGGTTTTATCCAAAGGGGAGTGGTATACAATATTTAATAAGGACAAGTTCCTAAAATATTAAAATATTAGGCTTTTTTATTTGGATGTGAGTCACACTCATATGAAAATCATTTCAAAATGTTAACATTCTTTATAAGTCATGGAGGGTCCACTAAGGCATTATAAAAAAAATAAAACAATCCTAAAGTCGCATTATTTTAAATTTATAGCATATATGGGAAATATATCCCTTTTATAGTATTTTATTACATTACTATTGAGACATTATGATGTCATAAAACACAATATATATATATACGATATTTAATTTTTAAACAAAATTTTTATTGTCTTAGAAAATTTTGAAAAAATCAGCATTGGATAATTTTGACATGCTTATTTGAGAAATAATATTCATTTTTTCTAAATTATTTTATAAATAAATAAATTTTATGTTTAAAAATAAAAACAATCATTTTTTGAAAATTGAAGGGTTTTGGAAAAAATAGTTTCTAAACCATAAAAAAATTTACATTTGACATCATAAAAATTATATGATCATTTATATTTAATAAAAATTATATAATAATAATATTTTATTATAATTGTATTTATTACAAAAAATCATTAATTTATCAAAATAAATTCATTAATTAAAATTACAATATCAGTTTTATCATATAAAAATATAGTTTTTATCAAATTGAATACTTAATCATTCATAAAGAAAAATTAATAACCAATAAATTTATTCATCACATATATATAATTAAAAGGAGTGTTCTTATAACATTATTAATAAATCATTAGTTTAATATAATAATTTCTATATTTCTAAAAAGTACCATTTTACCTAAAAAATCAATTAATATAATTCATTATATTTTAAAAAAAGAATTCTCATAAAAGAATTTATGGAATAAGTCTTTTATTTATAAAAATGGATTAAATAATAAGTAACTAATACCTTATTACATAACCCCTTATAATATCCATGTAAAGCCTAAGGGTAAGGTGTGAAATGATGATAGACTCTTTGGGAAGTTCAGATAACATTACATGGGTGGTAATCTCCCTTAACTTGATCATCTCTCGTAAGAGATTCTATTAACACTTAATGTATTGAGTATCATATTTGGATTGGTCAATAGTAATGAATAAGGACACTACCTCCTTTACGAACTCTAAAAAATGAGTTTCGTATGGTCTGAGTCAACTAGATGAGGTCATCCTCTCTTTTGTTTATGTTGAAAGGATTTGTTAAAACCATTTGTTTATATCATTTGTGTGATAACTGTTAAACAGATATATTTTCAACAGTAATGATACTGAATGGTCATTTAAACCCAATAATAATATTAAAAAGTTTGAATGTGTTCCCTACATACATAATATATTAAATAAAATGGAATTTTATTCATAAATGTTTTGGTCATTACATCATTCCCCCCTTCAGAAATTTCACCCTCAAAGTTTTATGTTCCCAAACTAAAAAAATGAGGTTAACTCTGGCTCATCGCATCTTCAGGTTCCCACGTTGCTTCTTCTAGCTTATGGTTTCTCCCCAACACTTTGACGAGGGGAATTGTCTTAATTAATATAAACTTTTTTCCTATGATCTTAGATCTTCATTAGATTATATTTTTAAGAGAGTTCATTCTCCAATGGTACCACCTATGGATTGAGTACATGTGATAGATCATTTATGTACATCCCCCAGAGTGATACCTAGAATACATCATGTACATGAGACTGGTTCGGTGGGAGTGCTAGCTGATAGGGCACTGCTCCAATGCGATCAGGGATCTCAAAAGGTCTGATATACCATTGACTAAGCTTTCCCTTCTTCCAAAATCTCAAAACTATCTTCCATGGGGAGATGTGGAGTAATACCATGTCTCCAACATCAAACTGTAGTTCTCGGCGATGGTTTTAATCATAGATCTTTTTTTGACTCTGAGCATCATTAGTGTGCAACTGGCTGGTCTTAACCTAGTATAGCATTTTGTCGACCATTTTTGGACCTATATGTTTTTCCTCCCCAACTTCATCCAAACATGTTGGTGTTATTTATCTCTTACAATAATGGTATTTAAAGGGGGTCATATGGATGATTGAGTGGAAACTATAGTTGTAAAAGAACTCAACTAGATGGAGATATTGATCATATATTTCTTTGATGTCGATTTATCAGTCTTTCAACATGTCCTAAATTGTTTGGATAGTCCTCTTAGATTGGCCATCAGTTTGAGGATGATAATTTGTACTGATGTTCAGCTCAGTATTTATAGCATGTTTGAGACTCTTCTAGAACATTGAGGTGAATATTAGACCTCGATTAGATGCAATCAATTGTTTCACACCATCCAAACTTAAAAATTCATTAATTTATATTAAATATTGTTAATATAATGATAAATCCTTCCAAATTTCAATTATATGTGTAGTTTTTTAGGATGATCCACAACAACCAATATAGCATTGTTTCCTTTGGATGTCTTTAGAATTCTGATGACAAAGTCCAAAGAGATGTTTTCAACTTTTCAATTTGGTATGGGTAATGTTTGCATCATTCCCATATATAACCTATCAGCCTTACCTCTCTGATATAACAGGAACATTGATGTATATTCAATTATCCCCCTGATCATTAACATTAAACGTTGAGAGTTTTTTTGATAGTTTCCAATTTCTTCTGAATTCCCACATCAACCTTTTGAAAATACTTTAACCATTACAAAAGAGAAGTTTTTGATATAATTTGTGAAAGGATTGATGATGTTCCCATATTTATGGTTCACATGTCCATCCTCATCATATCTATGATGATTTGATCCTTTTCAATTATTATTAATGATAGAATCATTGGGTCCTTTCTACTTAGGTCATCCACCACCTTGTTCTCTTTCCCAGGGTGGTAAAGGTTTGAGTAGTCATAATCCATGATGATCTCTAACAATCTTCATTGTTTCATATTCAACTGTTTCTGTGTGAATATATATTTGAGGATTTAGTGATTCGTATATATTTCATATTTCTTCCCAAAGAGGTAATGCCTCCAAATTTTCAAATTGAAGATTACTATTACCATCTCCAGATCTTGTGATGGATAGTTCGTCTCATGAATATTCAACTACCTTAAGGAATAAGAAATGTGTTTAACTTTTTTCCTCAAATTACATCAAATGTAGACATAATAAAATTTCAATAATAACATTCCCACAAACTTCAACATGTGATATGAAACATATATAATTTTTTTTCTCATGATTTAATACCATTTTTTTTAGGGAGTCAATGTTCATAGAAAACATGAAAGATATACAAATAGGACATGAATTGAAATAAATTATGACATATACTTCATTAAATTAGTGGATACATGTAATTCATTGATGATTATCCATAATAGCATAGGACTTCCCGTTCTCACTGAATTATGGAGATTTTTTATGCTCATCGTGCTTCTCAGACCTGATAATAGAGCATTTTCATGATTCATTACCAACTTCTCCATGTTTATAGAATAAAACATTATTTTATTCTTTAGATAGAACATTGTTTCCATTCATCACATTATCCATTTTTAATGGAAATTGGAAACTTGTTTCTCTTACATTCCACACATAAAACATTTCCTATTTCCTTTGTGTCATTTTCCTAGGTTCCTCTTTACACTCTAGATGCACGAAGGAAATTGTTACATCTTTCCCTTAACATATTTTTTTGATGAACATTCATGAGATGTAACTTTTCACTTCCTTCATTTCCTTGGTCATTTGACAATATTCCAATTGTTAATCATGATTTTTTATAGGTGGTTTGGCATAATAACAATATGTTCTACTTGAGCTCCTGTAAGATGTCTAATCTCATTGGGAAATTCATCATGTTTCCCTTCGCATTGGTTGTTAGCAATATTCCTAATATTACCATCCATTGGATATAATAAAAGGAATGTTTAGTAAACATATAATGGGGAATCCAATGAAAAAATGGACAAATTATAAATTACATCTATCTCTTTAATATATAATTTTTTAGGCTTCAATTTATGTTATCCATGATCTGTATCCTAACCTATATTCATATCGGATTTTTTTCTCCATGAATAATGGTCCATACTATTATTATTAATTTATTGAATCATATCCCCTAGGAGTGTCATACTAAGAGTGAATCAGGGGCTATTTTTATGTACGAGTTCCCATTTCAGTCTAGATCAAAGCGAGGATTTCAGGTTTTACCCCGTAGATACATATGTCCCAGAGCCACCTCTAAATGTTCGTATATAGACATGGATGTGTTTTCTTTATAACCCACATGCATTATACCCACCAATATTTAGGTATTTTTTCCTTGTACATAGTCTAATCCATAAGAATTTCACAGGGGTTTTCTAATATTAATCCCAAAATAACTAAACCAATCCTTTGATACCAACTATAACAACAATGGTCTTTATTACACATTTTCACACGCATTATTACATAAACATGTACTAAATACAACAGAGAATAACAAGAGGTATAGTGTCTTTAGGGATTAGGAAAATTACATTAAAACAGAAGACATAAAATAAAAAATCTTCATTGAAAACATCTTTTACATGGCCACAACATTCCTTCGTACTTAGAATTCCTTAGGATAACCTGAGGACATACATACAAAAAGGGTGAGCTATAAATCCTTCTAAGGGAGTAAAAAAGGCATAACATGTTGAATAAAATACCAGTTATGAAATATTAATATCAATGGGGAACTTTAGAAACATGAACATAATGGTTTGATATAGCATGATTGTCATAACATGGTAATGGGGAACGACATACAACATGATATTAGCATGAGTCGAGGCTCATCTCACAAGGATTAGCATGAGTAAGCCATAGATGCACATGAATTATCATGATTAAACCATAATTTCACATGAATTATAATGATTAAAACCTCATTGAACATGGATTATCATGATTCTAAACATTACCCAATGCTTTGGAGCGCTATCCGGAACACCCTTTATAAACATTTCATTTCCTACATAAGGGTGCCTCATGGATCATATAACATGCAATCGTTCAACATAAATAGTTATTACATGATTAAGGAATGAGTATACATTCACATAAAATACATTCAATAATTATATATTTTTAAAGTCGAATAACCTTTATAGATAAGTTGTTATGGTATTCACTACACAATGATTTTGGCTTGGAAAATCGTAGTACAAGTTTATCATCCTAATGACGTCATAAGAAAAATCATATGTTTGAATGATGAGAGTGAAAGCGATACCTCATAATTTATTTTGGAAAAAGATAGTGTGGGGATCATGGAACGTAATATCTGAACATATGAAATGGAATTTAGATGCATAATATGAGAGAAATACATTAATGGAGATAATAAGAGATAAATCCCATATGGAATTTCTATATGGTAACAGGTGTACACGGACGACATTAGTGAGAGAGAAAGTGGTATATAGTCATTAAAACATATGGAGTGTGGTATGGGATAGGTTAAAAATCATACTGAACATTTTTAATTGAAATTAAAAGTGAATTACAATATAGAGATACTTGGATAAAAATGAGAAAGGAAGGAATGTGAGGATCCCTTCCAAAATTCTGTCATTGTAACATGCCTTCTTAAAAGATCAGAAGGGGGATTAATGAGAGATAAAGAAATATTTCATTATATATACATCAAAGGGGGAGTATGGGGGTCTTGGAACATAATAACCCAATATATAAATATGGAACATAAGATACATAATATAAAAGAGGTTCTTGAATGGAAATGAGAGGAGAGAAATTCCTTGTGGAATTTCAGCATAATAACAACTTTGGTAATGTTCCAAATGAGGGAGTATAAATGAACCCATGTTCAAAAAAATTAAAATGGAAATTATTAAATAGGATAAAAAGAATGAAAATACATCCAATTGAAATTAAAAGGGCTAATTTTAAACAAGGTTCTTGAATTTAAAGAATAATGGAAGGAAATGATCACCTTATGAAAATTTATCATGGTAACGTGTGCACACAGGGGTTATAAAAGGGGATAAATTAGATTTAAAGGGGTTATGACAGTTTATAAATTAAATAGGATGTATGTATGATATTTATTGACACATCACAACAAAGTAATAAAAGAAATTAAAAGACATGACATGAAAAGAATGCTTGATAAATGAGAGGGAAGAAAATAACTTACATGGATGTGTGATCACAATGGATTGGGAGAGGATTCTTGGGAGATTGAGGGAGAATTTGGAGGACTCTAAGGAGTACGGTTCAGTGGGAGGTTGAGCACCAAATTGATTCAGTGAATATTAATGGGATATTGGGGTGGTTTGTATTGGAAATGAGAGGAAATTCTTTATTATTTAGGTTTAGGACACTAAATATTAAAATATACCAAACCACAAAACATCCCATTAATTATTAAAAAGGTAAGAAGTATACAATATTTTATAAGTCTAAGGGTTGATCATATTAAAATCTTAGTCTTTATTATGTGGAGGGGAGTCACAATCTCAAGGAAATCATTTTAAAATGTTAACATATTTTATAATTATTTGCGGGTCTATTAAGGAATTATAAAATTAATCAAAAAATATAAAATCACATTATTTTAAATTTATATCTTATATTGTCAGAATATCCCTCTTTTGGAGTTTTATTACATAACCTTAGGGTCATTATACTGACATAAAACACATTATATTTTTATATGGTATTTAATTTTTAACCAAAAATGCAATTAACTCGGAAAATTAGGAAAAATTCACTGTTGGATAATTTTGATATCCCAATTCAAAAAATAATATTGATTTTATCTAAATAATTTTATAAATATTTTCATTTAATCAATTAATATAAAACCCATAATTTATTGAAAATTGACGGGTTTTGATAAAAATAGTTTCCAAACCATAATAAAAGTTACATTTGACTTCTTCAAAATTATACGATCATTTATATTTAACAAAAATTATATAATAGAATTATTTTTTAAAATTATTTTTTATTCAAATAATTCATTAATTCAACAAAATAAATTCTTTACATAAAAATAAAATTTTAGTTTTATCATTTAAAAATATATTTCTTATCAAACTGAATACATAATCATTTATTGAGTAAAAACAACAAGGGATAAATATAATCACAAATTATAATTAGAAAGAGTGTTATTATAACAATATTATAATAATTTTTTTAAAAACCCTTATTTTAATATAATAATTTATAAATTTCTAAAAGGATCCATTTTACCTGAAAAATAAATTTATCTAATTCATTATATTTTTTATAAGACTATTCTCATAAAGAGATTGATGTAATGAGAATTTTATTTATAAAAAGGGATTACATAATAAGTGACTAATACATTATTAAAAAACCCCTTATAACACCTATGTAATACCTATGGTTAATGAGTGAGATGATGAAAACCTCTTGGGTCAGCTTGGATAACAATGATCGAGTGGTAATTTCTATTAACTTCAACCAATACCATTAGTGATTCTGTTGAAGGATAACCTTTTGAAGCTCAGCTTGGTCATGGTCAAGAGTGAATCCTAGCGACGCTACATTTTTTCCAAGCTCCAAAAAATGTTCTTCGTATGGGTCGAGTCTACTATATTATGTCATCCTCTCCATTATTTGTGTTGAAATGATTTTTTAAAACCTAATATTCATATCCATTGTGATATTAATGATAAGTAGTTATATTATCAAATGTAATGATACTTAATAGTCATTTAAAACAAAAAATTATAATAAAATAGTGCATGTGTTTTTTATATCCCTAATATATTAAATGAAAGGGAACATTATTCACAAATCTTCAGATCATTACAATATTCCCCCCTTCAGAAATTTTTCAATTGAAAATTCTTTTTCCACACTAATAAAATGTGGGTAAATGTTCCTTATCACATCCTCGGGTTCCCACTTTTCTTCTTCCAACTTGTGGTTTCTCCAAAACACTTTGACGATGGTCATTTTTTTATTTCGTATAACATTTCCCCTATGATCTAAGATATTAATAGGCTTCTCTTCATAGGAGAGGTCATTATCATATGGTACCACCTCTAGGTTTAGTACATGTGATGGGTCAGGTATGTACTTCCTCAAATGTGATACATGGAATACATCATGTTTTTGCAACAGGTTCATTGGGTGTGCCAGTAGATAGGACACAACTCCATTGCGATCAAGGATCTCAAAAGAGCCGATGTACCTTGTACTAAACTTGTTCTTAATCCCAAATATCTTAACTCTCTTCCACATTGATATATAGATGAATACCATGTCTCCATCATCAAAATCATGGTCTCATCGATGGTTGTCAGCATAGCTCTTTTGTCAACTCTGAGCAGCATTAATGTGATGCCGAATGGTCTTAAACTTCTCCAACATTTATTCAAAAATTTATAGACCTAGAAAATCCCCCCCCCCCAAAACATTATCCCAACATACAATTGTTCTAATCTATTTCTATAAAGCGCTTCATAGAGAGTCCATTTGGATTCATGGGTGGAAATTGTTTTTGTAAGAGAACTAAACCAGAGGAATATGTTCATATTATTCTCCTTTGAAGTCAATTGAGAATTCTCTCAAACATTCCACAGGTGGGTGGATAGTCCACTCAGATTGGTCATCATTTTGTGGATGATAATTAGTACTGAAGAGAATTCTCAGTATTCAGAGCATTTTGGAGACTCTTCTAAATCATAGAGGTCAATCTTGGATCTCGATCAGATAAACATGAAATTGGTACACCATAAATCCTTACCACTTCATTAATATATATTCATGTTAGTTGATCCAATTTGAATTCAGCTTAAATTGTAATGATGTGTGTGGTCTTTTCATGAAAATCCACAATAACCTAGACTGTATTTTTTCATTTGGATGTCTTTGGGTGTTTAGTGAAAAAGTAAATGGAAATGTTTTCCCATTTCCATGTTGGTGTGGGTAATGGTTTCATCTTCCCCTTAGACTTATATCTCACATCATTCACTTGCTGACATACGAGGCACATTAATATATATTTGGTGATCTACTTATTTATTAACAATGAACTATGAGGATTTCCCTTTTTTGACAGTTTCCTCTTTCTTTTGAATTACTACATCATTTTTTGGAGAATCATTTAACCAATCAAAAATAAAGGATTGATAAATAATTTTTGGAAGGATTTAGGATGTTCCTTTAATTATGATTACCATGTCCATATTCATCAAATATACGAATATTGGTTCTTTTTCAATTATCATCAATGATAGAATCACTAGGTCCATTCTACCTAGAGAATCTCCCATATTGTTCTCTTTCCTAGGGTGTTAATGGTTTGAGTAGTTATAATAGTTTGTGTTCTCTAACCATATATGTTGGCTCATAGTCAACTATTTCTAGGTGAATATATATTTTAGGCTTCTGTTATCTGTGTATATTTCACACTTCTCCCCAAAGTGGTAATGTAACCATATTTTCAAGGCGAAGATTACTATAGACCACTCAAGATCATGTGCTGAATAATTCTTATCATGAACTCTCAACTTCCTTGAGGAATAGGAAATGACTTTTCCTTTTTGCCTCAAATTACAAAAAAGTG
Organism: Viscum album; assembly: GCA_963277665.1. NCBI lineage: Eukaryota > Viridiplantae > Streptophyta > Magnoliopsida > Santalales > Viscaceae > Viscum > Viscum album. The sequence continues at coordinate 555,067,830 of OY728134.1, forward strand.
ATAATTATAAATTTTTAAAGAAGATCATTCCCACAAACATCAACATGTTATAAAAATCATATAGAAGTATTTACCTAATGATATAATATCATTTTGCATGGGGAATCAATGTTCATAGAAAAAATAAAATATATACTAATAGGAAATGAATTGAAATATATTGTGACATAAACAACCTTTATGTAGTGGTCACATGTAATTAATTCATGATTAACCATCTAAGCATAGGACATTCGGTGCTCCGTTGACCATGTATATTGTTGATTCTCATCATGCTTCTCAGACATTGAAATAGATCATTTTCATTGGTAATTTTTGACTTTTCCACATTTACGGAATTGAACTATATTTAATGCTTTAGATGTAACTTTTTTTCATTCATCACATTATCCATTGTGGTGCAATAATTTTCAATATTGTGCCCCTCCATTCCACTCATAAAACATATCCTAGTCCCTTTGTGACAATTTCTTTGGTGCCTCTTTCCACACTTACATCTTGAAGAAAATTTTGAATTTTTTCCCTTATAACCATTATTATATGAACATTAATGAGATTTCATCTTCATATTACTTGATTTCGTTAGACATTCAACAATGTCCCAATTTTTAATCAGGATTTTCTATCACTGGTTTTACATAATCACAATATGTTTTACATGATCTCCATGTTGATTTGGAATCCCATTAGGATGTTCATCATATTTTCCCTCACATCGGTTGTTATCTATATTCCTCATATTACATGAAATTGGAAAGAATAAAGTAATGTTAGGGGTATGTTTATTAAACACATAATGGGGAATCTAATGAAAAAATGGGAAACTTATAAATTACATTTATCTCCATAATTTATAAATTTCTAGGCTTCAATCTATATTATCCATGATCTAGCACGTAATGTATATTTTAATGGTAGTTTTCTGGTCCCTTAATAATGTTTCGAACTATTCTTATGAATTTGATAAAGAATATCTCCTAGGAGTGTCTAACCAAGAGTATAGAAAGTTCTAATGGCATCTACTATTTCCTATTTGAGTCTAGCTCAAAGTGGTGTTTCCAGGTTTTACCCCTAGACACAACTGTGATAGATCCACCTATACTTTTTTGAATCCATAGAGTGATTTATTTACCATATACCCAAAAATATTTAGGTATGTTTTCTTTATACTTAGAGTTATACCTAAGTATTTCACTAGGGTTTTCTAATCCCAATTCGATAAATGACAAAACCCATCCTCTGATACCAACTTTAACAACCTTGGTCTTTATTATACATTTACACATGCATTATTACATAAATGGGCACATAATTAAAGAGAGAATATTGAGAGTTATATTGTATTCGGGGATTAATATCATTAAATGAAAACTTCAGATATAAAATACAACATCTTTATTGGATACATCTTTTACATGACCACAACATTATTTTATACGTATAATTTCATGCGATAGTCTAAGGACATACAAAAAAGTGTGGTCTTTGAAGCCCAGTAAGGGAGTAAACAATTCATAACATGAATAACACAATACATTAATATAATAATATCAATGGAGCATAATAGAAACATGAAAATCAATTCATGATATAGGACGATTATCATAACATGGAAATGTGGAAACAAAAAACAACATGATATTAACAAGATCCAAGGATCATTGCCTATATATTATCCTGAGTAAACCCATATTGCACATTAAGTAGCAAAATTATACCATAATTAACCATTAGTTAGCATGATTAAACCCTTATTTCACCTGGCATTTCCTGATACTAAACATTACCAAACACATTGGAGCTCTATCAGTGCACACCCCTCCTAAACATTTCATTTCATGCATAAGAATGCCACATGGATCATATACCATAGAATCATTCAGTTTCATTTGTTATTCCATGAATAATGAATCTGTAATACAAACATGTATATACCACTAAATATGTATATTTGATTAAAGGTGAATACCCTCGATAGGTAAATGGGTATGGTCTTCACTACATGATGATTTTGTCTTAGAAAATCTAAGTATAATTTCGATAGCCTAAAGGTGTCTTATGGAAATTCATAAGTTGGGTTTAAGAGAGAAAAAAATGATCTATAATAATTTATTCATGAAATATACTGTAAGGGGATAATGGAACAAAATATCTCACATATTAAATAGAATTTATATGCCTAATATGAGATCATTACTTGAATGAAAATCAGAAGATATAAATCCCTTATGGAATTTTGGTATAATTACACGTGTACACAGAAGGCATTAATGAGAGAGATATGAGTATCTCATCATTAAAACATAAGGATGGATTTATGGGTAATGTTTGAAATCATACCCCAACATTTTTATTTGAATTTAAAATTTACAACATAAAGAAACCTGGATAAAAATGACAAAGGAATGTGAGGATCCCTTAGGAAATTTTGGCAATGTAATGTGTGTTCTTGAAGGATAATAAAAGGTATTGATGAAAGAAATATAATATTTAATGATTTATAAATCAAATTAACAGTATTGGGGTTTTGAAATATCATAATACATCATATAAATAGGAAAATGTTAAATTATAATATGAAATAATTTTTTGAAATGATGTTAGAAGAGAAAAATCCATTGCGAAATTTCAACATAGTAATGCCTTATATAATATCCAAATTTGGGAGGATAAACGACCCCTCATTCACATAACATCAAATGGAAAGTAATAATATTATTGAAAAATAATTAAAACATAACAAATTGAAATTAAAAAGGAAAATTTCAAATAATGTTCTTGAATTGAAAGGAAGAGAGGAATGACAAGATCCCCTTACTAAAATTCGTTATGGTAACGAGCGTACATAAGGGTTAATAAGAGGGATAAATGGGAGTGAAAGAGGATATAATAATTTATACATCAGATGTAAAGTATGGAGGATATCTAGTAACATATCCCATCATAGGAATAAAAGAAACTAAAAGACATAATATGAAAAGAATGCTTGATATAAGAGGAGGGTAGAAGATCCCTTACATGGATGTTTGATCCCAAAGGCTTAAAAGAGGTTTCATTGCAGATTGGGAGTGACTTGGTAGGATTATAGGGAGTATGGGATAGATGGTGGTCGAGCTCCAAATGGTTTGAGTCAAGATTAATGGGAGATTGTGTGTGTTTATATAGGAAAGGGGAGAGAATTCATTATTACATATGTTTTGGACAGTACACATTAAGATATTGAAAACCACAAACCATCCCATTGTTTTTTCCAATATATTCTACCAACGAGGGGTGGTATAAAATATTTTATAAGTACAAGGTCCTAACATATTAAAATATTAGGCTTGATTATTTGGAGTTGAGTCACACTCTCAAGGAAATCATTTTAAAATGTTAAAATGTTTTATAATTTTTGGAGGGTTCACTAATGCAATATAAAATAAATCAATAAAATTCAAAGTCAATTTATTTTAAAGGTAAAACATATATTGGCCTAATATCCCTTTTATAGTATTTTATTACATCGCTTTTGGGTCATTATGACATCATAAAACGCATTGTATATTTACACAGTATTTAATTTTTACTTAAGAATTATATTGTCTCAGTAAATCTTGAAAAATTCTCCACTAGATAATTTCAACATCCTGATTTCAAAGATAATATTAATTTTATACAATTAATTTTCAAAATATTTTAATTTTCACTTTTAAAATTAAAACAATAATTTATTGAAAATTGACGGGTTTTAACAAAAATAGTTTCCAAACCTAAATATGTGTTAAATTTGAATTCATAAAGATTAAATGCTCATTAATATTTAATAAAAATTATAGAATAAAAATATTTTATGAAAATACTATTTATTAATAATAACTATTGATATAATAAAATTATTTTTTAAAATAAAAATAAAATTTCATATTTATCATATAAAAATATTGTTCATATCATACTGAATACATAATCATTTATAGAGTAAAAACAATACAGAATTAATATAATCATCAATTAGAATTAAAATGAGTGTTCATATAACACTATTATAATAACATTATTAATTAAACCATAGTTCAATATAATAAATTAGATATTTCTATAAATTAAAATTTTACCCAAAAAATTCAATTAATCTGTAACATTATATTATTAAGAAATACTATTATCATAAAGGAACTGTTAGAATAAAACTTTTATTTATAAAAAGGTATTACAAAATATGTAAATAATACCTGATTACATAACCCCTTATAAAACCCATGTAAGACCTGAGGGTAAGGCTGGCGATGATGAAAAACTCTAAGTATAGCTTGGATAACATCATTCAGGTGGTAATTTCTATAAAGATGAACTTCTTTCATAGGCAATTACGTTCAAGCTTAATGTGTTGACCCTTAACTTTTCCTTGGTCAAGAGAGAATCCCAGTGAAGCTACCTCCTTTCCAAGCTTCGATACATTATCTTTGTATAGTCTGACTCTATTGGATGAGTCCATCCTCTCTTTTGTTTGTGTCAAAAGGATTTATTTAAACCTTATGATTATATCAGTTGTGTGATCATTATTCAACAGTAACATACACAATAGTAATTATAATGAATGGTCAATTAATCTTAATAATATTTATAAATATAGTTCATTAGTTTTCTATGTCTATTATATAATTATAGAAAATCATTTTAATTCATAAATTTTTGGGTTGTTACAATTTGGGGGATTAATGTTAAGGTTTAGTCCATAATTAAGCTTAATTTGGTCTTTACTGTTGTGATTAATTTTAATCACTTTTACCAATAATTTTGGTAAAAAAAGTAAACTTTTATAATTAGACTCTAAATATTAGACTGAATACAGTTCTTATGTCATATTTTTTCAATTCACTTCACAGAAGCAGCCAAGTTAATCTTAGTTTTAATCCTGCAGAAGGGACGAAAGAATGGGGTTTTAAAGTAGAAAAAAGGTCAAACGTTTATTAAGATTTTATATTCAGGATCAAAGTGGAATTGATACTAATGAATTAATAGATGTAATATATATATAATTGGACCATAAAAAATTATAATATCATTTATCAATAATAATTAATTATAAAAAATCATTTTTTACTTAAAAAACATTATTTTTCACTATTCATCAAAAAAATTGTGTGTCTCTGAAAAATCCTAAAAAATCAATGTCATATAATTACAATGGTTTGAATTAAAAAATTATTATTATTTTATAAAATTAAATTTCTAAAGTTGTCTAAATTTACATTCATTATTAGAATCAGTTCATTCGAGAAAATGATGTTTTTAAACATCAAAATGACTTTACCAAAAATCATATGTTTTATTTGTATAAAACAATTATAAAAAATATTTTAAAATTATTTATTACTATTAATGTTAGTTTTTTTAACCACTATGTGGTAATTATCTTATTTAAATAATTAAAATAATAAAAATAAATACTTCATAGAAACTCAGCATTGCGTGTATCAAATGCCAACTCAATGTTTCAAGCATCGTACACTAATTCAGTATTGTGTGGAACGCATGCCAAATCAATTCTATCTAAAAGGAATCATTGACTTAATGAATTGATATATATAAATGAAAATTTAAATTTATTTAAAAAACATGTCCATAAAAACTCAAGGTGTTACATTCTAACACATTAAATGTAATTTCTCACTCAAAATTTATTACTCGGGTAAACAAAAGTGAGGATACATATGCATCATCATATCCTCAATTTCCCATGTTGAAAAATGTAACTAGTGATTTATCCAAAAAAAATTACTGGGTGAGAGGTATTTTATCGTAGATCTTTCTTTGATCTGTCGAAAAATTCAATAGGTTTATCCTCATAAGAAAGATCCTACTCCATCAGTATGGACTCTATGTTTAGTACATGTAAAGGGTTGGGTATGTACTTCCTCAAGAGCAATACGTAGAACACATCATGGACTTTAGAGATATTTTTAGGATTTTCCAATAGATAGGCTACCATCCCGATACGATCATGAATTTCAAAGGGGCATATATACTTATGGATTAGATTCCCCTTCTTAATGAATCTCATAAATTTCTTCTAGGGTGAGACTCATAAAGAAATTTTTCTTCAACTTCAAATTCCAGACCACACCCACAATTATCAGCATAAAAATTCTTCCATTTTTGAGCAAATTACATATGTTATTGAATGGTTCAAACCATCTCGACCATTTCTCCAGTAATCTCAGGCCCTACTAGATTTCTTTCTTTAAACTCATCCCAGCATGTTGGAGCTCTTCAATATTCCCATATATGGCTTCATAAGGTTCCATCTGAATGCATGAGTGAATGATATGGTTTTAAGAAAAATCAACTAAAGTAAGGTCTTGATCCCAACCACATTTGAAATATATAGAACGTTGTCTTAACATATACTCTAGGTTTTGAATTGTTCTTTCAGATTGACCATTTGTTTGAGGATGATATGCAGTGCTGAAACTCAATTCTATATCATGTTATTTCTAGAGACATTTCATGAACATTGTGGTAATCCTCAGATCCAGATATGATGAAATAGAATGTGGAACTCCATTAAAACATACCACTTCTTCAATGTATATTATGGAAATATGATCAAGAAATAAATCATCATTGATAACAATAAAGTATGTTGACCATGTATGATGATCAACTACCACCCATATAATGCAAAAACCCGTTAGTGGTTTTGGATAGTCTAACAACAAAATCCATAGTTATGTTCTCACATTTCCATTCGGGTATGTGTAATGGATGCAACATCCCTTTAAGATTTTGTCTTCCATCCATAACATGCATGCATACAAAACACTAAGATACAAACTCTGCAATATCTCTCTTCATTCCATCCCAATATATGTATTCCATTATGTACCTATAAATCTTCATACTTCCAGGGTGAATGAAGAATAATGAACTATGAGCTTACTCTAACAACTCCTTATTCATATTTAACAAGGTAGGAACAAGAACAAGGTTCTTTATCCTTATAATTCCATCATGATCATGGTTAAACGTAGAAACATGGATAACCTTATTTTTCTTCTCTTCATCTTCCTTCATCACCCCCTTAATCATCACATGGATATGGAGAGAACATTAATTTGAGAAATGTAATATTTTTTCCATTCCTTAAATATTTATCGATCCATACATTAAAAATCCAAAAATATTGGATCATTTGTGATCTTGAACATGGATAAGCTATAATGATCCTTCTTACTCAATGCATCGGCTACCTTCTTCACATTCCCAAGGTAATAATGTATTGAGCAGTCATAATCCTTAATCAACTATAACCATATACTTGGACATGTGTTTATCTCTTTCTGTGTGAATATTTATTTCAGACATTAATGATCGGTATATATATCACACTTTTCATCATATAGATAATTACGTCATATATTTATGCAAAGATTACCATAGCTAAATCCAAATAAGGAGTTTGGTAATCATACTAATGAATCTTCAACTGTAGTGAGGAATAGGCTATAACTATGTAATTTTTTATAAGAACACATCACATTCCCTTATTGGATGAATCTATAAAAATTAAAAACCCTTCTCCACTACATGGTAATGTAATCATAGGTGCACTGACCAACCATCACATCAGTTACTTGAATTTTTCTTCACATTCATTTGTCCAGAATAACATCACACCCTTCTGAGTTATCTTGGTTAGAGGATTATATAGTTTTGATAAATTATCCACATTCCTTCGATAATTTTGATCTAATCCATGAAAACTACAGATCATAGTCATTGTGGTTGGTCTACGACATCTTTCCATAGCCTCCATATATGATGGATATACTACTTTACCATATTGTGATATTAGCTGACCCAAAAAACATTAACATTTTAATTCAAAATTTACACTTTGAAATTTATTCATACTACTTCTCCTCCCTTAGGGTCTTCAGTACAATTCTCAAGTGATCTTCCTACTCTTCCATTCTCTTTCGATAGATAATAATATAATCTATAAATACTACAAAAACATATAATGCCAATCTCTAAAGACTATATTTATTAAATAGATGAAGATAGTAGGGAATTGAGTGAGACCAGAAGGCATCACTATATATTCATAGTGAACATACCTTGAACAAAAAGTTTTCTTGGGTATATCCTCCTTCTTGACCCTCAATTGATTATATCCAGAATGAAGTCCAATCTTGGAAAAGTATTGAGCTCTATGAAGTTGATCAAACAAATCATTAATACATGAATGAGGATACTTGTAATTGATTGTGATCAAGATCAACCCTAAATAATTAATGAAGAGTTGAATTGATCCATCATTGTCCTTCACAAAAAGAACTAGTGCACCCCAAGGTGAAAAGAATTTCCAAATGAATCCTTTATCTAGGTTTTCATGGAGATGTTTCTCCAATTCCTGCATCTTAATTACGGACATTCTCTCAGGAGTCTTGGAAGTTGGTGTGTAACCATGTAAAAGTACAATTAAGAAATCAAATTCAAATTTTGGTTGAATACTAGGATAATCATCCAGAACGACATTCAAAAAATAATGATAAAGAGGAATATCATTAATGTGGATCTTCTCCCCAACCAATTAAGATAAACAACCCTTTTTAATGGAAATTATGAAACATACACTAGATGTAATCTTCCTAGGATACGCAGAATTATCATCACATTGGTGGATGATAATAGTAGGGTTTGAAATATCATATGTAACATCCCTTCCATGAAAACTGATATGGGATTTATGTAGATAAATCCAATCGATGACTAATATGAGATTAAATTCGAAGAAAGGTATAAGGACAAGATTTTTAGGAATCACATTCCCAAAAACTTCAACCAGAGAGGTATCATAAACAATATATGAAATCATCATACCATTTGATGTTTTCAATATTAATTACACTTTTAATTTTTTAGAGGAATAATAAGAACCTTAGAAAATTCATTATATATGAAAGTGTGGGTAGATCCAGAATCAAATATGACATCAGTAGTTCTAGATTCGATGGTAAGTGTACCTTTCATCACACTATTATCTCACCCCTCATTATATATAGTGATTGCATGAGATTCCCCCTATTCGCTCTGCATAAGAGGTTTTTAATGTTGATCATCATCGCAAACCCTTGGGTGTGGGAAATGGTTTGAAAAATTCCCATTCTCTTTACACTTGTAGTACTAAATTTTGGGATGTGCCTTAGGTGTGGCTTTTTATCCATTTGAATTTTGAGAAAACAAATTCCCATAATGTCGATAATCAATTTTTCAATGGCCTTCCCTTCTACACCTAAAACATTTATTAGACCCCCTAAGTAAATTTCCACCATGCTTCTTCCAACACATAGAGAATAAAGGAATGTTTATCTAAATCTCACTAGTTATTACTGTTTACTTTGAACACAATCTTATTATTCTTGTCAAATACATGATATTGATATGTGACTCCAAACTCCATTCCAACCTTTATTGCACAATGCACAATCTCTTTGTAGCTACAAAAGTCTCTTATGGACAACGCCCCTCTGGGACTTCTCATTAAACCACCAAAGAAACAATCAACTTTACTTTCTGTTTGGATGATAATTCATGAATTGTACCTCACAAGGCTCGTGAAACAATCCTTGTGGGTACTAACATACTAATCATCCCTTTTATTCAACTCAAGGAACACATTCTCTATATTGGTATGAAGAATTCAAGGAAATTACTTATTGAAAAATTATCTCTTGAACTCACCCCAAATGATGGGTTCAATATTATCTTGTGGCCTAATATTCTTGATTAGAGCCATAAATGATCTAATTCTCCTTCGAGGTGATGAATAGAAAGAATGAATTTCTCTTTCTCTGACCACTAAGGAGTGGAGAATAGATTTTCAGTGGTAATAGTCCATTGTTCAGACAAAAGTGGATCAAGAGGCCCTCTAAAAGAATGTGGATATTGCCTAATTAAAGACTCAACAGAAGTTTATTCCTCCATTTCATATTAGTAATTACACCATGAGTAATAGCCTGAGAAAAATGTGTGATCATCAAAATGAGTTTTTTCATTCAATGTCCAATAGTATTCTGTTCCTCAGGAGGATAATCATTGTGTTGTCTATTGCAATCCGCATTAACACAATTCCTTCAGGTTCTATCCATTAACAAAAATTAAAAGCATAGAGTATGAAATAGTCATCATAATAAGAAACAACATAATCTTAAAAAATCACATATAATATTTCTAACTTATGACACCTTCCATATCCTATGAAACCTTACATCTATCATAAGTTATTCATATCCAACCTATATTTAAATCCTTCATAATGGTTCATGTTGAGTTTCTAAATTCCCAAAGCATATTCCTCGGGAGTGTCAAACTAGGTGTCCAGCAAGGCCCATTGTAACGTACCATGTTACCAGGGGTCATGCCCGTAACAACTTGTAAGAGTTTTTACCCCAAGGTAAATCTATTCAAGAACCACATCCACTTTTATTGTATAAATATGAAGATATTTATAGGAAACCACTCACTCTATCCTTCACCAAAATTCCAGGACATTTTCCTAAATGTTAACTCATCCTTATACTTATCCTTATAGACATCCATATACATATCCTTAGAAATAAACTTAGGGATATCATTATGCTTTTCTCATCATAGTTTCCAAATTTTTACTATACCTTTGCAGTGATACCAACTTTAGTGACCCTTCCTATACAAAACATAAAAATTACATAACATTTGAGGAATACATAAACATTATACAAAAAAACGCCCAACAACCATAGTTGGTATAGTGCCTTTGGAAACATGGAAACCTAAACACTGGTTTATATGTGAGATAATTCATCCCCCACAATATTATTCTTGACTAGAACCATTCTAAGAAATATCAAACATAGAAAATTTCATCATAACCCTGGGGAAAGGAAACATAATAGGGGTGATCTCAAATACTCAGTAAGGATAAAAAAAGGAAGACATGTAAGCATAAACATGAGAATAAGGGTATCAGAACAAGATCAAGAAAATAGAATATCATACCCAGTATATCAAAGATCATATACAAGAATCAAATCATTAATCATGGCAGTTCATAAGACATTAATCATGGAATTTTGGAAACACATAAATATATACTTATTTCTATAATGGGAAAGGTATCAATAACAAGACCACCTTACTATTAAAGTAATCTACTAAATCAGGTGAACACCCATTCTAGCCTTGTATTACTGCACTGATTAAACCCTTATTTTATCTCTATATATCTAATGAGATATTAATCATTACTCAATTCATTATAGGGAGATATAAGACCCACCTGTAACATAATAAAATCATACATAAATGTTCCACAATATCATATATGAACATATCATAACCCATGAAATTAAATAGGTATAGTAAACATGTTTACATATCATAACCTATGGAAATAGATAGGTTTCGTAATTATTTCATCATAAACATAACTCAAGAAATGAAGCGGGTTTCAAAAGCATATAACCCATGAACTAGAAACATGTAACATCATTCCATATAAATATAATCCATTCAAAGAAATAATATGAAAGGAAACACTGAATAATTTCCCCATAATGGAATGATCAATACAAATAGATGTGATCTTATATGGGAAATAATTATGAATGATATTTTAAAAACACTTCATGAGGAAAAACCGTTCTTCTTTAGAAATGCTTATTTATACCTAAAACCTTTTGAAAAGTATTTTCATTGATGATTGATTTAAAAAATAATATATTATTATTTTAAAACAATAAAAAATTTGTAAAACGCATTTTTCTATGAGAATTATTTTTAGGGATCTTTTAAATTAAATTTCTAAAAAACATGGATTTTGAATACAATAGACTTCTGAAAAAAGAGAAATGTGGTCAGATTGTACTAAAACATTATATTATGTACTAGATAGATGAAAAATTATAATAAAAAAATGGGGACATCTTGAATAAAAATAGTAGAAGTAAAATCAGGAATATTTTTAATGATTGTTCATAATATTTCATCAAATGACCCATAAACATAAACAATCTCAAAATATGAAGAGACTGTCTCAATAAACTCTTATAACTTCGTGACATGAGATCATACTCTCCATGTAAAGAATTTATGTTATAAAAATCTTAATATATCATTAAAATAATTATATTTGTGATATAACATGAAAAATGGAGTTATATACACATCAATGAAGAGTTTAAGTGCATTATAAAATAGGAGTCTTAGAGAAGGAAAATTGATAAAAAATTGTTTTTCCAATTTGATACCATTTGAATGTTAAACCCCATGAAATAAGAATCATTTAATGGGTGTGTAAATAACCATAAATTTAATTAAAATATACATAGAATAATATCATGGGAATAACATATACCACACCAAACTAAAGTGTGGTGAACATTTCTTGTATCTCACAAAAATTAATATTGAGACGAAAATCCACTTACCTTGTGTCTTGACTCGCTTAGTACTTGTAAAATATTCCAATATAAAAAATATCATATTATCATAAATATTTTATAAAATCATATTCTTATACATAATTCCATATATTTTTTATTTATTACATTATATTACCCACTTGTTAATGATCTTATGTTAAGGTTTCACTTCTGGTAATATTCTATTCGTTCTTAGCTTTTGTCTTAATTTTTTATAGCGTTAGTCCTTATACATGTATCATGATTAAAGAATGTATAAAATTTTATAAATATTTGTTATATTATAATATTTTCTATAATAATTAATTATTAAATGGAATACACTATTCATGGATTTGGTAAGCCGTACGTATGCATGAATGTTATTTTCTATTTTAATTATCGTATTGAAATAATTAATGTTATTGAAATATATATATATATATATATTTATATATATATATATAATTATTAATTAGATTTAATATATAATATATATCATATAATTCCATTAAACTCGTCTTTAATACATTCAATGTGGTGTTTGAATGAATCACATCACTTTGAGGGGCGGTAGTCCACACTTCCTCAAACGAGATAATCATATTAACACCAAATGTAAGGTAAATAATGGTGAGTTGAAAAGGTAATAAAGAAGTGTAAATACCTAAATAATATAATTTATTACATATATAAATATATTTTCTATCATAATGTCCACCATGATTGGTGGTAAGGGTGAAATGAACAATCATCATTTTGTGTGGCAGTATTTTGTCGTACAGAGAAATAATATGTTCAACATCCATTAAGTGGAGGTGTGTATATGTTTGGGTGATAAACTTTTTTATGAAAACAAACTATTATATTTATAATAATGGTTTCTTAAACCAATAAGGTAATATAGATAGTGTATTGGGTGGAAGAAAATAATGTAAAGGATCTTGAAAGAAGACGTTAACTCTAAATCAGGTAACTCTTTTTGGTTGGTTGCAAAAGGTTTCATTGAGAGGGTTTATGCCTAAAGTGAGTCTTATAAGTAAAATTGAGGATTTTATGGAGGATAATTGGGTATATCATGGATCAACATAAAATGTTTTAGAGGTGTGAGGAATTTGTAGAGGTGGTGGCCTTTTATATGGATGAAAAAAAGACTCACATGGAATGTTTAGAAATAAATTATGTGTGCACATGGTATTACCTAAAAACAGACTTAACAAAAAAAATGTATGTTTTATGGCTTAAATATGGACATAAAAATAGTTTATTACATGTTCATAGGTCATTTGGGCCTTTAATTTAAATTTTTATCCCCAAATTAAGCTTGATATGGGCTTAACTACTATTATTAATTTTAATCACCTTTACCAATAATTTTTCTTCAAAATTAGCACGATCCCATTAGAAGATAAATATTTCACTTAATAAAATGTTTTATATTGGGTTTTTAAAATTCTATTAAAAAAATAAAAAGATTTAAGAATGGTTCTAATCCCATAGATGGGACGAAATCACATGGTTTTAATATAGGAAAATGTTCAAATGTTTTCCATTATTTTATGTGGATTATAAAAGTGTAATTGAATCTAATAAATTATTATATGTAATATATATCTAATTTTACCATATAAATAATTTATTATATCATTTATCAGTAATAATTCATTATACAAAAAGGGTGTTTATAACTAAAAATGGTATTTTTCATTATTCATCAGAAAAAGTTGTTTCTCATAAAAATCCAAAAAATTAACCCAAAGATAATTTCAATGTTTTTAATTCAAAAATGATGTTTATTTTATCAAATTCACTTTCAAAATTTTTTTAAAATTATATTCATTATTAGAAATAGTTCACTCGAGAAAATGAGGTTTTAAACACAAAAAGGACTTTACCACAAATCATAAGTTCTTTTTATATTAAAAAAATTTAAACAATATTTTAAAATTAGTTAATACTATTCATATTACATAGATTGACTGGTAGGTTATAATTATGTTATTTAAATAATTAAAACAATAAAAATAGATATTTTATAGAGACTCATTATTGTGTGTATAATACACTAATTCAGTGTAGTGTTCATCGCACAGAAATTTGGTGTTGCATGGTATGTATGCCAAATACGTTCCATGTGAATGGAATCATTGGCTTATTTCATTGAAAGATGTTAATGAAAATGTAAATTTATTAAAAAATAGGTCCATAAAAACTCAAGGAGTTACAAACCAGTTATCCCATTAGAACTCATTGACATCATTGAGCAACTAACAGCCCGACAGGATGACAAGGAAGGGTGGAACACACTGATACAGTTAGAGAAAAATAATACCTATAATGGTTGGATGAAACATTACCCTTCCTAATGTTTAGAAATCATATTTTCCCATCATTTAATAGAACATGGGATCTAGAGTAGAACTAGATCGATATTATCTACTTATACGGTCCCATGGTGGGAACCCTTGAGATGTTTGATGTGAAACAACTCACTTGCATCCTAGAAACTATAGATTTAAGATCTTTTTCTAGTATAATAGTTTTCATATATGTCAGTCATGGGATTCAAACACCCATATCGAAATTTTTTTATGAATTCATCCATATAATAGTAATTAAACCCATAATTAATCTAATAAATTGAAAAAAACATTAGAATGATAAATTTAAAATCATAATTTTTATGTTAAAGGGTTTAACATACACCTTGAACCAATAAAATCCTCAATATTTTTTTTTGATTTTAGATATAGAGAACCACCATGATGAGTTGAAACTTATACAAATTCTAGTGAAATATCATAGAGTATTACTTGAAATTTCTATAAATTTATAATGATTTGAATCCACTATTTTGAGAACAATATCCAAGTACCAACAAAATTATTAATGCCAGAGAAAAATAACTCATAATGTGAAAACTACAACCAGTATACATAACTCACTCTGTCATTATCAATACAATCCAAGACCACTTAAATTCACACGGGACATCCTCCTGAGTTATAATGGAAAATAAAAATTCATGTCTTGGATGAGATGAGAGAGTAGAAGTTCCTATAGTATACAGATCAGAAAAATAAATAGTATTCCTTCTAAGATGAGAAACACCATGGATACTTCATAGAGGATGTGGAGAATAATTTTTCTTTTTTATAGGAGACTATAAGATATGATCAAGTTAGCACCAAGGATAACCTGAATTATTTCCCCTTCCAACAAAACATAGGCAAAACCATTTAGGATCCATTTTTAAGGAAACGCTCTTGATGGTGGTTGATTATAGAGATGATAAATTAGGAAATCCACCAACACAATTGGAATGTGTTTTTACCACTGCAAATCAATATTGTGGACATATAAAAGTTTTGATTAAGGGTTTATAGATTTTTTAATATTAGATGACACTAGAGATGGTCAATTGAGCATATTCCATTATGTAATAGCTAAAAATCTCGTCATTTCCAAAGTTTCATCTTCGATAGTATGGATAGATTTAGATTATCCATAATCTTATAAGATTATATCATCCAAATAAAACACTCAAATGAATGACAAGAATAATATAAAGGAAAATAAACCTATATCAATACCCATGATTTTCCAATCCCTCAATAATGTATTTCCCTGAGAGTTGAGAGAACAGCCACTACAACACCAAAAGTAACCCATATCTAATGAATATATATTCATAGGATCAATTAAGTTTATTCATTTAACATAAACATTCTTCTATAATGAGTTATTATATGAACCTGAGTAAGCCATACCTAACTAGGGAGATGAAGAAAGATATCATAGAATCCAAAAGACATAGTGAAGATATAGTCATGTTCGATCCCAATATCCAACTCACATCTATGTTAGATTAATATAAGTGGCTGATACCAATTAAAATTACCTTCGATGAGCCTAGAGGGAGAACTATAAAAATCAGACATCTTACAAAATTAATAAAACCTAATTATTTTCGAAGACTGATTGATGGGTGTGAAACAGTCTCATAAAAAATGCGACTGGTTAAAATGATTCAGCTCAATCCATCAATGATAGGTGCGCCTTAACATTCTGGTCAATCACCCAATATATCCTCCCAAAACACTTCATCCCCTAAAGAACATTCCCAGGTAGAACCCTGCATTAGAAAGAGAAGACCTATGGTACAGAAATATGATATCTTGAAACAATTGGTATTTGTTCTTCTAATGCCCTAATATTTTGTGACTTATTAATTTTTTCAAATAAATTTAATCATTTCGATAGTTTTTTATAGGAAAAATTATGTTTAGCTTTCAATATATTCATAACTGAGTGTATCATTTATTACACATAACACCTAGTTTAAAAAAACATATAATAATATTTAAATATTATTATTGAATATAATATATATCACTTAGCCATTAGAATGCAGCGTATGAATAGGATTAACAGCATTATGAAAATATATGATTCAATCATTTATATAAAATGTTTTCTTAGATGAAAAATTAATTATAAATGAAAATAAATATTATTTAAAAAAATAATGTTTTTTAAAAAACAACTATTATTCTACACCCATACGTGTTCTTCATCTGTAAATTAAAAAAAATAACTTTTATAGATATATTTTAATGAAAATTATATATTATATATTTAGAAAAAATTTTAACATTCTTATTTTCTTCTAGATAAAAAATAATGATAAATCCAATAATTTTCATAAAAACCATATTTTTGTACAATGTATTTTTGTCAACTTTTGCACAATTATATTAAAATGAATTTATGAAATTTTGAAAAAAAACATAATATAAAAAAAATAAATTTATTTTTTCAAATTATCATTTCAAAATTATATTAGGATTAATAATATAAAATTTTCTGAGAAGAAAATGTTTTTGAAGAATTGTGAAAAAATGCCACATTAATTATCAATTGTCATTGCATTTAAAGATTTAACGAAAGACCAATTCATTTTAAGATTATTTTAGATGAAAAATTAGTTCAATAATATGTCTATTAGTCCAATTTATATCATTTGAATAATTTTCATATTGAATTTAGATATTAATTTTTTTTCAACTTTTCAATATTTTTTCTTTGAAAGCCCACTTTCTCGTCACATTTGTGGGATTAATTTTATAGTAAATTGTTCCACTACCACTTTTCTCATTTGAATTTGGTAAAAAGTATTTTTATTTTGGATTAAATATGAATTATATTATATTATTATGTTAACTTAATTATTTACAATATTGAAAAGGGAAAATAGTAAAACTTTTATTATCATAATTAAGGTAAAATGGGGTTTTCATGGGCTAAATTATGATTATAATGGTTAAAATGACTATAAATATTTGTAAAATTACTTTTTTTAAGAAATAATTCAATATTATAATTAAAAAATTTAACATATGGTCATTTGGAATAATTTTCATGTGAATGACTTGATCATACTGGATTCTTTGGGGAAATTTCCCAGTAGTTTCTATGTGGGTTCCTTTCCGCCCTCATATAAAAGGTCACCACAATCCTTTACTTATTTTCACTCAAAAAAGAAATATATATAGGACAAAAAATCATTTAATCCCTCCTCAACATCCTTATCTATGTTCTCAATCCTTTTCCCCTTATAAAAGTCAAATACAATGGTCCTTAATATGTTATCCAGAGGAGGTTCTTCTAAGAAAAGGTAATTGTCTTCACTAAGAAAATTATTTTTCATTTATGTTTTTTCAAAATAAAAAATTAATTATGAATTAAAATATAAAAAATATTATCTAATATATACTTATATTTTATCATGGTAATTTAATAACCTATATCCATATCCTATTCCATCAAATGGGATACGAAATCATCATTTGTGTGTACGGTGGACTACCATGTCGTGAATCAATGTTAATATTTTTCCATAACCACCTATCAATGATGGATATATTGTGATATTAAATGTTTATATATGATATTTATGATATCATTATAATTTATGAATCATTAAATCACATATACATTCCTAATTTCCAATCCATGGGAATACGATAACATTGATTGTGTGTATGGCGAACTACCACCTCATGAAGCAGTGTGAATCACTCACGCTTTACGTGGAGGGTAATAATACTGGGTTTATTGAAATCATGTCATATATATATATTAAAAGGACACTATAATTTTAATATATTATTTAATTTTGTTTCATCAAATACATTTAGAAAATCGAAACAATGTTTATGAATACGTATGACATACTGTCTCCATGAACATTGTATTTTATTTTCCATCTCTATCATTTGTGGATTACTATAAATATATATACATATATTTAATATATATTATATTTATATAATTTTTTACATTATTTATTTTATGGATCCATTTTCAAAGTAAGGGTTTCAAAAAAACACAACAAAATATACATGAAGAATAAAGAAATTATTGTTGGAACATGGTTATAATAGAGATTTATTGACTAACTTGTAATAAAAGGTATTAGATGATTCATATATGTTATGATATATATAATTAAAGTTCATTAATATATTTATAATTAAATTATATTTATTATACAGTTGTTTTTAACAAGTCCAATGGAATTCATAAATTAATATACGAGATTTCCATCTCTCTTTTTACTTTTGTGAGACACATTCCATATTCACCACATATTTTATTTATAATTTGTATATAAAATATTTTAATGTATTTGAGGACTAATATACTTAAAATTATTTTTATTTAAATATCTATTATGTGATCTCTCTTTCATGGGGTTACAGTTCAAAAGTTACCATATCAGTAAGGGTTTGTTGACTCAATTTTTGTTCTTTGAGACATATGTTATCTTATGCACCAATATTATTTTATGTGGTTTATATGAAACCCATTTTACAATTCATAACACGAAAGCATTTTTATCCTGATAAATTTAATTTTTCTTATAGATTTTTCATTCATTGGGATTACAAATCAATGTTACAAAAGTTGAAAAGATTTTATGGTAATATCTCATTATTTATCGGGATTGTTTAAGATTATGTTTCTAATGATAACATTTTATGATCCAACTGTCAAACAATAATTAATTTTATTTTCCACTATTTTTTTTCAATTGAATACATGTATTCACTTAAATTGAATTACATTATGTTCTCAATATTTCAAAATAATAGGTTAAATAAAAATCATCATGATTACCATATTTTTTCAAAAACCAATTTTTCATCCCAAACAGTGTTTTCGAAAAATATATTAAAAAATATTTCCAAAAATATCAAAATTATTTTATAAATAAATTTTTACCCAAGTTTAACTTATAAAAAATTGTTATTTTATATAATCTTCATGTCATTTTTTAAATAATTAATGTTTTACTTTTACTAAAAATTTAAAGGAAATCATTGTTTTAATGTGTACAACATGAATGGAATTATATTCCATCATGAAAAATTATTTCCCTGAATATTACTTTATAATATTCCATGTTTATATGAAAATAAAATTATTTTAAAATTTTATTATGTTTTACGATGTTTTTTTCAATGTTGAAAGTGTATTTTCCTCGATAAATGATTTAAATGATATTTAAATATTCGTCTATAATTTTTCAAGGATATTTTCATTGACAATTATATTTAAAAAAAAATTTAAAAAAAAATTATTTTAAATGAAAAGTTATTTTACGTCATGAAATGTTCCAATGGATCTTTGAAAATAATTTTACTGTGGATATGATCCATTAATACCATTAATATTTTTTCTCTAGATGGTTTATATTTATGATGACAATATATTTGTGATACTTGTTTTTATTACAAGGGTTATATAATTAAATAGTTATTATGAAGCCCTCTTTTTTTCAAGGGTTTTTATATGATGTAATAATGATGTGATTATAAAACATATATCTCCCCAAATTTTATTATTTGATGAAATGTTTAATAACCCCTTTTCATTTCATGGGGTTTGATATGATGTATGTTTTATGATATTTTGTCCCAAATATGTTTTATTTTCATTATCTAATTGGTGGGGCGTGTATCTCCATCCAATATAAGGGGTAAATATATGTATTTATCATGAGATAGATAGAACTAGAATGGGTAGTAAATCTATTTCATTAATAGAATATTCATGATATAATGGTTCTGTAGTGAACCTTGACTACTATGATGGTTTATTGAGTGAACCAATTCAACTATGATTTCCTTGAAAATGAGCATTGAATACATTAAAAATTATTATATATTTTAATTTTTATGACAAAATTCCATTTTTTGTTTAAATTATTTTCTCTCATGGTTCATATTCTCCACTTCCATTATCATTCATGTCTTATGAACTTCTATTTTTTATTCCATTTCTTGTGATTATTATTTATTATTTTAATGATATGGTTTCAAAAAGATTATCCCATTTTATCAGAACCTTATTCTCAAATCATGATTTTGTGATCATTGATATCTCACATTATTATACTTTCTAAGAATTTTATCTCAACCATTTATACATTTTTTTTTTCTAGGCTACGAGGAATGGTTTATAATAGGGTATGATTGTAAAAAGAAATAAATGGGAAGATACTTATGGGATATTTTGAAAATATTTATCAAAATTAAAATATTATGATCCTAGTATGCATATAAAAAACTATTATATTCTTTATGTATGAGTTTCTGTAATGAATTAAATATTAATCAAAAAAGATAAAATATCAACATATAGAAAGCCTGGGTTGCAATAGCAGGTATCATAGGATAGGTTTAGTTATCCTTCAGAACTATAATGAAAGTAGAATAGTGAAGTCCCTAGGGATGTTTCTATAGATATATCTAAGGATATTTTTAAGGATAAGTAAAGTTATAAGAAAATTTCCTAGAATTTTTGTAAAGGATATAGAGAGAAGTTACCAAAAAAATTATCCCTTTTGGGATACTAAAAGTGGATATGGCTCTAGCACAATGGTTCATATGGAAAATAACACAGATACTGGAATATTTAGATGGACTCAATCATCATATAGTTCATGAAAACAATCCATTTTTCACACTAAGTTTGACATTCCCAAAGGATATGCATTACAAATTTACAAACTCATTATGAACAATCATAATAGAGTTATATTAAAATTATTGTTGCATGATTTAGACATCTTATAAGTGATTTTTAAATATTATCAAGTTCCCCACTATGATTATTGCTTCTCGAACACTGATTTTTGGTTCTAGAGAATATATGGAACTAGAATGAACTAGGTTAACATTAAATGTGATGAACAATTTACTGATGAGTAGCCAAATGGAATGATTACTAGAGTGAAAGATATTGTGATTATTCCTAATTAGTTATCGTAATATATGATTAATAAATTTCATCAAAACCAAATATCAAACACACTAAATAAGGGATGCAAAAATGTTTTTAGGGTTTGGGTGGTGGAAACAATGTAGGAAAAAAGATTATGTTTTTTATATTTCAATAATGTAATAATAAGAAACCATGTCAATTCCATAGAGTAATGAGAAGATGTTTTAGGTGTAGAAAATAAAGACACAAATTAATTAACTGAAAATTAAAAAATTAATACTTTGGTTAATATAGTGGATGAGGGTAATTGTCTCCCCATAGTTTAAGCTATAGTTTATTTTTTTAATTGTGGAATGCATGGGAATTATGAAAATTGATTTCCTATTGTAAAAATTAATAAATATAGGCCTAAATGTTATATGAGTAATGGTATTTTTTTGTTGTTATAGAGACAACGAATGACATATAAAAGGAAGGAGTTATTAAGGAATAAGATGATGAGGGCTAGTAAAATCATGGAGGATGATGTGGATGAATTTAAGGGTTTATGTATAGGACTTCCCTATTTATGAAATATATAATTATTTTTATAAAAAAAAATCATTAACTATTTACAACAATATATGGAATGGTAATGATGACATACAAATGTTATTTAATGGAAAGGTTATATTTTGATAGAAAACACATGATTATAGGAAGGTAACCCCTAATAGGTTCCTAATATTGAAAAAATGATCTTTATATTGGATAAAGAGATGATTGATATGGATAAGGTAAATTGTATAGTATTTATGAACTCTAAAATGATGAATGATTTGATGAAAAAGTGGATCATTATAATTTAAATATTTTACAAAATTATTGGATATATGGAATATATTTTATAATCTGTGATTTTATTCAAGGAATTAAAAATAATTCATGTTTTCATTGTGGTTTTGTGGTAATTCTTGTTATTACAAAACATTATGAGAATATATGACCAAGGTATTCAAATATTTTGCGTTTGACCATTAATAGATACTTCATGGTATTTGGAGGATTATTATTGTGTTCAATTTGAAAAAATTAGTCACATTTCTTATAAATTTTGAATTTTGGATGTATTATAATGTTAACCATTTATGGTATGGAATTTTTGAACATTGGATGAGGTTTTAGAGATTGATATATTAATTCACTATATGAGGAAACATGCATATTATAAAACTTGAGCTAACCATTTTATCATGGTGATAACTACAGATAGGAGAAATTACTTGTCAATATATTATGTATCATTTGACCCATTAGTGATTCAACCATAAAAAATCATCATTATTTTTTATAGTAAGAGATTACGTAGAAAGTTTTCAATGGAAAACCAAAGGATGAGGTTGTGATTAAGAAATTATATGAAATAATATAAGTATGTCTTCTAATACAATTCCAAAACTATAGAAAATGACCATAAAAGAAAATTCTATCATACTTCCATCAATTTTGAGGATATCAATGTCCTTTTTTATACATATTTGGTTTATGGTTTTTTGGTTGTTGATTATCACTTAATAATTTACTTTCTTATGATCAATGATCTGTTTCTCTCTCCATCATTATTTAGACATTATTCTTTTCATCTATTTTTAAATAATCACTTCCCATCTATGTTCCCCAATTCCAAATCCTAGTTTGTGTTATTATAAATGAACCTCGAACATCCATTTCTCACTTTTCAAGAGAATGTTTTATTAAACATGTTTGCGATATGGATTTACCATAATGGAATTTTCAAATGTTAAACCCTTGTTTACTGAGCACAAGTTCAAATTATGTGGACTAAATTTATTTAATCGGGGTAGACTATAAAACCCTAACATTTTTTGTATCATATATTTTCAAATAATTTTTATTATTGTTCAATAAACACAACACTAATTTTATATTTCATTGCACTCAACACAAATTGTACCTTATGACAGATTAAATGTCTAGTTTAAACGAAACATGACATACTATTAAAATATTATTATTTAATTGATTGTTATCGCCTAACTGTTGGAATGGTGTGTACAAATAGAATTAAGAATATTATGAAAATATATGGTTTTCTCATTTATGTAAAACTATTTATTTTATTAATAATTAATTATATATTAAAATAAAAACTATGTTAAAATAATGGAAATATTTTTCTGAAAAACTACCTTTATGCATATAAACATGTTTTACCTCAATAAATTTAAAAAATAACATTTTTTGAATTATTTTATTGAAATTTATATATCATATATTATATAAAATATTTAACATTCAACTTATTTTTTTCTATACAATAGATAATAATAAATCTATTTTTATGTTTAAAATAATAATTTTTTAAAAACTAGTTTTGTCGCTTTTTACACTCATATATTAAAACTAATTTTTGTCACCCATATAAAATTTACATGAAATACGAAATTTAATTTTATAAATCACGATTTAAAAAAAATCCTATGGTTAATTATTTATATTTTTCCAAGACCATAATTTTTTTAATGAGTAGTAAAAAATAGTATGTTTTTTTATAAAAATCATTTCATTTAATGATTTTAAAAACATAAAAATTGTTTTAAGATTGGTTTAAAAGAAAAATTGTTTTAATAATATATTTAATGATCCAATTTAGTTCATTTGAATCAATATCATATATAATTTTGACATAAAAACATTTTTATCTTTGGAACGTTTTCTCTTTAAAAATCGGCATTCTTGTCGCATCTGTGAGATTAATTTTAAATTATTATTTTCCACATAATATTATTGAATTTTTTAAAATTAAATCAATATTTGGAATAAAAATAATTCATATTATATTATATTGTATATCAAATTTTTTAACATACTGAATAGTGAAAAAATTTAAAAATAATTACCGTAGATAATGTAAAAATAGGTTTATTGAGGAGTTAAACAAAGATGGAAAGTGTTTAAATGAATATATAACACGTTAAATTACCATTTTATGGATATATATTGATGTTATATTTCCAATTTTATAATATAGTGTCATTTTCATTATTTTTTTCATGTGAATGACATTATTATTCTAGATTCTTTTCGAAAATTCCCATGTAGTTTCAATGGGGGTTCCATTCCCCTACATATAAAAGGCCATCAACACTGTTCACTTATTTAAAAATATCATGAAATATATTTCATAGAAACCCTGACAAAATCCCTCCTCAGAATACTTATACAAGTTATATATCTTTTTTCTCTTGCAATAGACCATCAATGGGATCCTTAATAAGAGATGGAAAGTAGGTACTTCTAAGAGAAGGTAATTTTTCTTACTAAGATTTTTATTTTTCATTATTTATTTTACACATATAATCATGTATTATGAAAAATAATATAATGAAACCAGTGTCTAATATATAATTTTATTTTAATTTGTTAATTTGTTAACCTATATCAATATTATTTTAAATCAAATGGGTTATGAAATCATCATTCATGTGTACAACGGACGACTACCTCGCGAACTAATACTATTCCTTTTCAATAACCACATCTAATGGATTTATATAATGACGAATTTAATTTTAATATATTATATTTATTATATTCCTATTGTTTTTTAATCATTATATCATATAAACTTTTATACATTTCATTTTGAGGTAATATGATAATGGTGATCGTGTTTACAATGGACTATCGTATTGTGAAGTGAATTGATTCATTAATGATTTAAATAGAAGATAATAAGGGTTTTTATTAATGAAAATATATGATACATATGAAAAAATAATTATTCTTGTTTTTTAATATAGTTTTTACCTTTTCAACCCATCAAGACAATGAATGTAATATTCATGCGTACATATGACTTAATATATCCATGAACAACATATTTAATTTTATATATATAGATTTTGTGGATTACTATAAATACATATATACAAAATATATATCATATTAATGTAATGGTTAATATTATGAATAATATGGAACCATGATCAATGTAATAGGATCAAAAAATCGAAAACATAACATACTTGAAAAACAAAGCAATTATTAATCATAACATTAATTTTACACGGAATTTGTTAATAAATAGGTAACAAAAGAACATAAATAAATCCTATATATTGTGATATATTTATGTCTGATTATATAATTTTATTATAGTAAACTTAACTATATAATACAATATTATTTAATGTACATTGAGACCAAAGGTAAGGGATTTTCATCTCACTTTTTTACTTATGTTAGACACAAGAAATATTCACCCCATATTTTATTTATGTTGATAATATAATTCACATGAACTTATTTTATTATGATTCCCCTAAAAAATATTGGTATTTATATATCCCTTTTTGGGTCACCCATTCTTGGGGTTTACAATACAAAAGTTACAAAATAGATTAGTGTTTTTTGTAGCAATTTTCCTTCCATGGGAAATAACTTATGTTTTACTCCTATAATATTTTATGAGGTGTATATACGGCCCATATGACATTTAATATCGGGAATTTTTTTTCTAATTCTATTTAAGGTCTCATTCAATTTTATTCATCCACGGGGCAGATAAATTGATGTTTTAAAATCATTAATGATTTTTTGTTACAATATCGTCATTTTTCAAGATTGTTTATGGTTATGCTTCTGATGATAACATATTATGATCTAAATATAAATAATCTCATTATATTTCTTCTCAACTGGGTATATCAAGGGATAAGATAATTTCCTTTCAATTACTCTCTTTATGTACTTAATAGTTCAAAGGAATGTTTTTAATTAAAATCATCTATATTATTCTCTTTGGTTGAAACCCCCGTTTTTCTTCCAAAACCATGATTTCAAAAAAATGTTTTCAAAAATGTTTTTAACATTACCCAAATGATTTATTAAATCAATTTGTATCCTTGTTTTAATCTTTTAAAAAAATAAAAAGAAACTTGATGTCATTTTCCAAACAATACATGTTTGGATTTTACTAAGATTCTGAAAGGAGTCATTCTTTTATTGTGTATATATTAAAGGAAATTATCCAAATTCATTAAATATAATTTATTTAAATATTATTTTTTATAATAAAATTATTATTTTGAAATAAATTTATTTTGAAATTTTTATATGTTTTTAATTAAAATTAATTATGAAAGGATTATTATCTCAAAAAATGTATTAAATTAGTTTTAAAGATTTTTTGATGAGTTTTCAAGGTTATTAAAATTGAAAAGGATTAAAAAATATATAATTATTAAAAATTAATTATAAAATAAATTTTATTATCCTCAATAAATTTTACATGTTATCTTTTTAAATCATTTATCATCTATGATGAAATCCTTCGATGATACATATGCTTTACTGGGGATATGATCCACAGATAACATTCTTATTCCATCACTAGATGGTCTATAATTGTGATGCTAAAATTATTATTAAACCCATTTTTATTACATGGGCTATACCATGATAAATTTATTATGAAACCCAATTTTTTAATTAGTTATGATTTTATTAAATGATGAAATCATTATAAAACTTGTATCTTTTCCATAGGTTTTGATAAGATGAAATGTTTATGAAACCCATTTCATTTCATGGGTTGTGATATGATGAATGCATCATGCTAATTTAGAATTCATATGTTTTATATTCATTATGTGATGGTTTGGACCTATATCTCCCTCTAAAAAATTGGGTAATGATTTCTCTATCTAGATATTTAAAGGATTGGAATGGGGAGTGAAACTAGTTTTGTAATGGGCATTGTCCGCTATGATGGTTATAAAAGAAAACAATCACTATATTATGGTTTTGGGAGTGAACCCACTCTACTATTATATTCATCAAAACTATCCTTGACGATTGTTAAAATGATTTTATATTCTTATGTTTATGCAAAAATTCCATGCCTTATGCCAATATTAAGCTCTTATGGCTCATGTTCTTAGATTCTATTATGATTCATGTCTTACGAACTACCAAGATTTATGTCAGGTATCACTATTATGATATTTGATATATATGGTATGGTTTTAAAATTTTAATCTCATGTTCTCGTACCCTTATGCTCAGGTCCTACTTATGTGATCATTGATATCTCACTTTCTTACCATTACTAAGTAACTGATATTACCTTTTCTTATGTTTCCATTCCCTAGGTCATGAAGAATGGTTTTATGTTTTATATTTTTTAAAATAATTCTAAGGGGGAAGATATTTATGGTAGATGTTGGATATATTTCAAAAAAATATAATATTTCATACAAATTTTGTAAAGACACTATACTATTATGGCCCATAGGTTTTTTTGTGTAATGTATTTAATTTTAACCTAAAAATATTTAATGTTAATGTTTGGAAATATATTGTTTTTATTATTACATCCCTACTTTCAATCATTAATGACCTTAATTTACCAAAAGATATCTAAGAAGAATATGTATATACCGTGTTAATCACTAGATAGTTTGAATATCAGGTCACCACTATTGAGGTGTATAATGTAGATATTGATCCCATAAAATTTCACAAAATCATATCCTTTAAAGAATAATATAGGGAATTTATCAAATAAGGATACATCATACTCTTGTAAATATTTACAAAAATGGATTAAATTTATATAAGGTGTGTTTTTTAATAATATATCCATAAGTAACCATATTATAGTGCAGATGATCTATCATTTGTTTTTCAACATAACTAATTTGACCTCCCTTCTTGATACATTTGGATTTAGAAAAACATGAGAATAAAAATCATGGATGAATTAATATTAGTGCATGATTTGTGGAACTAATCATTATCATTGAATTATTAGTTTTTATATTTGGCACATCTTTCAATTTACTATTAGGGAACCCGTGGATTCATCATTATGTGGAAATTCCCTCATAAAACCATCAATTTCTAATATATAGTGTTAATAGATTGATCAGAAAATTGAATGCTGATAGGTATCCATTTGAATCATTTGAGTCTCAATACATTGACATATAGTTCTATCAAAGGGAATGAAAATTATAAATGATCGATGATGTCACTCAAGTTACTACTCCAAATGCATAGAAAATAATCTAGATTTAACTATTTAAACATCTTAGTAATGAATATTTATTTCACATAAATCAAATAATGGTGAAATTTTTTTATTTGGGAATGTCTTCATTAATCACCATGATATCAATAAAATCAACTAACCCTAATAACACTAAATAAGGGTCTAGTCTTCACAACAATGGTATCTCTCTAGGTAGAAATTCTCTTACTTTTTCCCATATGTATTAGTAAACCCCCTCATTATTAGCTGAATCATAATGAAATCTCATATCACCATTAGGGAGTGACGACCGAAAAAATTCATTTTTTTAATTCCAATATTATGACACCTCTTATACCCTAAATGATACTGAAGAGGATGGAGAACTATAATTTACCCAGAATTATATTAATAATGATACTCATAGGGAAGAACACTTATAATTTGGGGAAGCCACCTCAACATCTATTAAAACCATGACAACCTCACCTTATCTACAAACTCCAATAATTCCCCCTTCCTCAACCATTTATCAAATGATTTAGTCATAGAATTAATAATAAGTGGTTCTATGATACACCCCTCCAGTGTTTGAAAAATGAATATCAACAACTATTGATGTATCATGAAAACAAATCTAGGAACATAATAATATTCATGAACAAGATTGATCAATTTTGATATGTATTCTGAAGAACAAATTGTGTATAACTATTCATTCAAAATGAAGTGTGGTGTTTTCACCAACAATTATATAGAAATTTCTAGACTTGATTCCAGTGCATCATCCAACCACTTAGTCTTTCTAGAGGATCACCATACTTACAAGTATGATTCCAGAATAATGTATCTAACTCATGCTATTAAGGTTGATGTTGAGGTTGATAATCTCATAAAATATAACTTCATTCAGGAGGATAAATATTCAAAATATATCACTATCATTGTTTTAAAATTAATAATGATTCTATCAAAGTTTTCCTCGAATTTTGAGATCTTCATAAGTATTTTATGAAAGGGTATTTCTCATTATTGATTACATAACTTCAGAATGGTAAAACTAATGGATATCAATCCATTTTTTTATGGATTGGTCTTTGGGATACAACCAAATCTAATTGGATCTTAAAGAAAATGATCCTACTTAATTCTGAGAAACCAAGGAATATATTTCTATCATGTAATATATTTTAGTTTTAATAGCACTGGATCCACATATAAATACACCATGCACTATATTTTTAGTTCCCTATTATGAATGATTGTTTTATGTTATATTGATGATTAGGTGTTGAAATTATAATAATGTTTTGATCATCTCGATGTCCTTAAGACTGTTTTCAACAAGTTAAGATATCATATCCATAATATGAACCCCTTTAAATGTGATTACAATATACCCTTGTAATTTTTATCATATTTATTGTAATCTATCATGGTATTGAAGACAGTCCTAATAAAACCATTGTTATCCATGACACATTGAATCTTAAAATCCTCAGATAATAGAGAGGACATTCGGGAATCCTCATTTATATTTTATGGTTCATAAAAAATATCTTAGGAAAGTGTTTAGAAATTACTAAATTTGATAAATAATGGATCCTCCTACAAGTGGAATAATGATTTCTAGAAGAATTTTGATAGTCTCAAGAAATAACTTTGGATTACACTAGTATGGATGCCTCATGTTGAAGGAAATTCACTCATTTTATATGTGAAAGACTTTGATAAATAACTTGAAACCATTCATGAACATAATATTGTTATAGGGAATAAAAATAATCTCTAATATCTCATTAGAACCATTATTTATACTAAGACTCGATATTCAGATATCGAGAAGAATGGCATGGGACTAATTTCCATTGTATAGAAATTGAGGTACTAAACGCAAAACCATGATGTTCACTTGGAATATCATAATGAAATCCTCAAATATACTCTAAATCATCCCATATTATGTAGATATTTTTCTTGGTGAATGGTCATCTTTAAATAATTTTCCATTATATTTATACAACAATGGGTATTAATGGGATGGGCATTATAATATTTTCTTATGATGCATCCTTCTATAGAAAAAACCATTGGACACCAAGTTACATGATAAATAAGTATTCTTTGTTAATATATAATCTATGAAATTATTTATTCACTTCAATAGCGCTTCTAGAATCCCAACAGGGAAAATAATGGAAGACTCCAAACTCAATAGAGATTGTTTGGGAGTCATCCTTATCTCATTTCCAAGGCAGTTATCACTATTCAATCTTGTTGTAAAAAGGATTCACCAAAAAAAGACATATAATACGAAACCCTCATTATAGTATTATACATTTTCTATAAAAAAGTATCCTTCCTGGAAATAAAACATTATTTGGGGTTTATAATGAAGTAAATTAATAGAAACTATTCCATCAAAAAGAAAGTCTGTATTCCCCTTCTCAACAACATACATGCAATGATGGAGAAATTACCCTCAAATAAAATACTGACCCACATCATGCATTTATAGGATTCTTAGTAAGATATGTTTTCTAACATTTCTATAAACAGGGTAGATGAAAACTAGGATGAAACCATTATTAGTATTTCTTATCATTGGATGGTGTCTGGATTTATTGGAAAATTAATGAATATTTCAATGAGATAAAATCCACCACACAAACAAGATATGTTTTTGAATGGATGGTGTCCCCCATATTATACTACCTCTTGAATTGGATTCTTATATTGAATGGTGAATAAATGAGATAATATGGTGATGGGAAGATAATGTTATCCTTTAAGGTGACCTGCATTCGGAGAAATTCCTCCATAAAAGATTCAATGATGGAGTTTTCATTAGATTCATTGACTGAGGGAAAACACTCACTATCATATAAAAATTCCATGTAGACTACTATATTTCTCATCAGTTGGGGGCCAAGATTTTCTTATTACATCCAGCGCCTTTTATATTTCTAGTCATCAATGCCCCAGGATTGTATGGAGTTCATAGATGGATTTCATTCCTAACAGATTCATTCTATATACATTCATCTACCCCAATAATTATATCATATTTCCAAATATTCATGGATACTTAATATTTGTGAATATATTTCATGTGATTATATCAACCATCAATATTTTAGGACATCAACTACATCCATAATAAAACTGACTTCTACTCCAACTGGGTTGAGGATATATCCCTCAAGGATGCTTCCAAAATAGACACCATTATTTTTGTAAAGAAAATCATTATTACCATATTTGGTGTCACAAAGATAATAGTTATAGATGCTGATTCAATTATTTTCTCTCCAAAACTAAATAGGTTATACATATAATATGGCATTCTATATAACCACTTAACTCGCCACTACACAATGAAAAATGTACAAATAGAGGATTTAGAAAAACTAACAAATATTTTCTAGAAAATGCTGGGAATGGACAATAAATCGTAGCCTAGTAAACTTATTTTTGATTTTTGGGTTTATCTCATGAGAACCTATATTTCTATATAAGAAACTATATATTCACTTATATATGGGATAGAACTGATTCTACCCATTTAGTTCTAATTACCATCACTATATATTTTCATTTGTGAATAATTTTCTATAGATGATAAATCATAGAAGTGAGTGGATGAGTTGGAGGGGCTATATGGAGAAAGGGTGTGTACACAACATGACATGGAAGTTAATCAAAACTGAGTAGTATCAAACTTCAAAAATAATTTTCTCCTATATAAATTCTTCTAATAAGAATTGTTATTGCCTCGTAGACACTTAATGATACATTGAAAAATTTATAAAAAATAAGAACCAATGTTAGAAGGACCTTATGCCATACATAATGTTTAATCTAGTGAAGCCTATACCTATTTCATTATTAGTAGAGAGTGTGTTATGTTTCTTACTAATGAAAGTATTCTCAAGAAATAACATTGATAATCTAAATGGTTTTGAATCATCATAGTCACATGACATTAAACAGTATGACATCATATACCTCACTACAAGATTCTGAACTATATAGAATATCATCCTCACTATATGAAATTAAATAGTATAGTCAATGTATGAGTAGTATGGAATTAAACTACAATGAACCAAGTCATAGTGGAAATACATGTATCTTTATATAACCTATTCTTATTCCTTGTTAGGTTAATCTATAATTTTACCATCCCTACCACATGAAATTATTCTTCCTGGATGGAGTCTATCCAGAATGATCTAAACTACTCAGGGAATCATATTCTATGTGGAACCCTTATCTTATACATGAAAGATTTATCAATGTATAATTTTTTAGTATACAATTTATATATTCCTGGAATCATTAATGAACCATCTTGTACATAACATAGATCAATGCAAGGGATTTCTCTAAAAAGATCTATGTATGTATTGATTC
Organism: Viscum album; assembly: GCA_963277665.1. Classification (NCBI taxonomy): domain Eukaryota; kingdom Viridiplantae; phylum Streptophyta; class Magnoliopsida; order Santalales; family Viscaceae; genus Viscum; species Viscum album. The sequence goes on from OY728134.1 coordinate 555,101,004, forward strand.
TTATTCTGATTATATACATAGATATACCTAGATCACTTATCCCATGCCCAACCATAATGCCTATGAAATTTCATCCCTTGCATATCAACAAGATATACAGGGGTGATTTTTTATAGATAACTATGTGTGTGTTGATTCTAATTCTAAAAAGATATGCAACGATGCTAGGATATCCTATCCTAGTTCCATCAATATGATAAAAAAAACCTTTTACCTACATATAGTATATATATATGCATGTAAATCTATATGAAATCCATAATTTATTTAATACCTACCTCTCGATAATAGCATGACCACCCAAACATGGATATATGATATGTTAATTCCTCTATCGATATTTTTATAAATCAGATTTTTATATTCTATACTTCATGTCTTAGTAAAAAAGGGTTTTCACAAAAATTGCATAGAAATTACTAAAAATAACATCTCAATACAAAGGGAATTATATATTTAATATTCATACTACATCCCTATAATTTCTCTACACATGATCCCCTAATATATCCAGTTAACTAGAGGCATCAAAATCTCAAGGAGAAGGTCCTAAAATCCAAGTATTCCCAAATAGCATCACAGTAAAACCATCACCTTTAATATGTTAAACGATTATCCCTAAAATACCTTTGCAATGCCACATCATCAACTCTAATAGCCTCCAATAATGATTTAAAATGTTTTCCCACCATATTCATTGAATTTAATGAAATCTTCGTGGCATATTAGCCCCATTCAGGTCATCTATCAAATCTCATGGATCAAGAAACATGCCCCTAAACTGTGTGTGATCTATTGTAGGATTGGTAATATACAAAATATTCCAACATTAAATATATTACTTATATATAGTGACATAATTACAAAGAGGCATAATCCTTCCAAAATATTCCTTTCTTCATAAATACACTTCATTATGAAATTTTTTTAATCCTTGATAAGTTGTCCTGACAATATGTAGCAGGAGCATCCGACTCCAAAGAACACTTCTTCTTGACTGTGCATATTATTCCCCCAATATGTATTTGCATTTCACACCCTGATATGGCCCATAAACCAGAGGCATATTAAATTTCAGTAGAAGGCTCTCTAAATCTTATATTCCTTGAAACAATTGTAGTAGAATCCATATTTCAAACTAGGTATACGATCATCCCTAACATAAATTTTCCACTTCATCACTCATGATTCAAAATTCTTAAGTTGTGATTTACCCTATCCATAATCCAACTATTCATGTAGATTTAACAACCTAGTTGTTAAAAACATTTATGTATTACCCAAATCATGGACATGAATATATTGTTCTATATGATGACATTGACCAGTATTAATCACATAACCATCAAAATTGAATGACATAGTGGTATGAGCTTCATGACCATAAACTAAATTCTTCTTTTTAATTCATCAATAATCATCAGATCATGTTTTTTTCAAGATATTAAATTACCAAACACTAAAACACTCTTGTTGACTAAAATACGATCATCATTGCAGGTGGTTTTTAGGCCTTAAACATCAACTATATAATGTTAAAATCTATAAAACTATAAATTTTATTAATCTCTGGGTAATTATGTATCACGTTAAATATCAAAAATATTTGTATGACTTAGATAACCTATAAATACCTAAAAAGGGACATAGGACTCACGAGAATGACAACCAAAAATGTTAATTGTGAACAAAATTTAAATCTGTAGCCAATAGACATGTTCACTTGATAGTCAATAAAAAAATGAGCACTTGATTTTCAAAAGGGAAAAAATAATTCTTAGGTAAAAAAATATACAAAGGGAGGACTACGAAAAATATTTATATTTCCAACTAAGTCATATTGGTATTAGACTTAGGAACGTTTTATGAAAATAACCTAAAAGATAAAAAATTCTTAGGGAAGGACATGGGTCTTTAGAAAAAAGAAAGAAGTATGCTCACTAGGTCCCTTGGTAAAAATATTGAGAATCATTCCATTCCTAAGATATTGGTTAAAATATTTCTATAATATATATCAAAAGTTTGATATGAGATCATCCATATAATGGGACCAAATCTAGTTTTATGGTGATTGATGGATATTTCTACTTCCATCCTTGATCCATACCTAAAAGGGGATAATTTTGTATTGATATTTTTGGAATTATTACTAATGTTTTTATATGGATTTCAAAGGTTGAATGATCCATGATATGTTGATATTAATTTAAAAAACATTTTATGTCATTATAAAAGGAAAATTAAGATGAGACAATATATTGATAACTAACAATAAAAAATTTCATCATTTATTTATAAAATGAATGATAGGAGAATCCAGAAATTAGAGTTTCTATCATTTGGATTAAAAGACCATATGAAAATAGGTATGTCTATAACTAGTTTTCAATGTATCACTGGATAGATAACACTCGGTGAGAAGTATCAACTGATTTTTTAATAAAGGTATGATGTATAGCTTCAGCATGATCCAAATAATGAATTTCTACCAATCGACTAGGAAAAACTTATTTTATTCTCTTATTGCACAAAATATTAGTCATTTACACATATAGTTGGGGCCTCATATTCATCCTGAGGGACTCATATTTTCTTAATTTCATTCTAAATGAATATAACTTCTCTTAGAGTCATGATTCCTTAATAGTCCATTGATTCAACTATAAATTAATTTACTCTTCATGTTTTTCATAGATAGTCACACTTTTTATCATTGTAATATATTTATCATTTGTAACTAGTCACTCATGTATAGTCATCATCTGATGGGTAATCAAATAAAACCCCCAACAATCAAATCCACCTATTCAAAGACAGATGAATAGATTATAAAGACTACCATCATTACTCATCATCTTATAAATGATGGTTTGGGTGATTAAAGAGAATATGTTTTTTATGATCATTCACAAGATGATGTGTTCATGATGGAATCCCCATCATCAGGAATTGACTCATCCTCTAGAACTAGAATGTACTCTAGAATTTTGTTTCTCGCTAAGATACACTACGCTGCTGGAATGGAGGTGATCATAATAGGTTTTAAGGTTTCTCCACCAAGTGGTACATGATCCATATAGGCACAACTGACACTATATTCTAGAATTTTAGTATCTATATGTCTCTATAAAAATGTTTTTCCAATTCATTGACCCCTATAATTTAAAATCAAAAGTCCATAACTAAGATTTAGGACATTTTATTAATTTTTCGATGAACTTTCCTCAATGATTTTTCATTCAATGATGATTACTCATGGATTTCCCCTCTAATTTGAAATGGGAGTCCTTGAATTTATGGATTTACTCCCCATAGATCAATGTTCTTATATCATTCAATGATCTCATGAGAATACTCCAAGAACATGATAATTACAGCCTCAAAATGTGATAAAGTAATTTGGACATTACTATCAATTTTCATCAACATAAGATATTATTAATTTAGGATCATTGGGTGTTTCTCCCACTATACCTAATATAATGGATATGTTTCACCTATTAAATGCATATAAATCGGTTCCCATTCCATAATTCCATGTATATTTCAAAAATTATGATTTTATTAACCCTCATTATGGGATCCCCATCACATTGGGTAATCTTATATGATCATGTGATGGATAATTCGATGATACAAACCACCAGTATACTAATGGGAGCCCATTAAGTAGTAGAGGAAAACAAGTAATAGTATCCTATAAGCTAATAGTGATCATTTTTATCCTTGATTATGATCCCCATACAAGAAATATATAAAAATATATATCTATGAAAATGTCGACAAAAAATTGGGAGTCTCGGTTCATAACAACTAATGTGATCATCTATCCATCCATGAAATAGTTATATTAGGCTATAATATATTTGAAGAGATTTACTCCACCAAACATGACTTAACATTTGACAGATCCACCCCAAAGCTAGAATTTCAAGACTCATTATTGTGTAAAATTCAATTTGAGGTGATATTATTAATGTTGTTTCCCTTTCCCCAATACATGCATCTTTTGTAGATAATAATAATCTATTGAGAAACATGGCTAGAAGTCCTCCCCATTAGATATCTATGCTCATATATTTTCTAATTTGATAATTCTACATCCAATAATAACAATCATCAATGATATATGGGTACATATTTTGATAACCACAATCAATATGTGTAAGGAAAGTCCGTGGAAATTTCTCTCTACATATTCATCCATAAGGGAGTTTGAAAATTTTGAAACCCATACAAAAATGAACATTACGAGTGGGATAGATTATCTTCTTAAAATATATATCAAACAATGATAATAATTAACTTTTCGGTGTAGGATATCCATTAAATATTCCCATGTGTTTTACAGAGAAAAGAATTAATAATATATATACCACATAATGAGGATTCTTGTAATGTCATGGTCATTCCATTGGCTAATTCTGATAACTATGTGTGTAAAATAAAGTATGTTGGCCTTAGACCACCATCAACTGACCAGACCAGGGATGAGAAATTGATGATTGAGGATAGTGATAGTTGATTTCCATATAGAATTTTAATTTCCTACATCACACATATGATCCAATTGTGTGATATATCTTTTCTTTACTATATAATGTTATTCACATTACTCACAGAAGTTAACTCTAGAATTAATGTCCCATTAAATAATATATCATATCTTAATACATTTCAGAAAGGATTGTTTAATTTTCAAATATGTCATGAATTCGTATCACATTGGTGTTATAGAATGGACCACATAATATGAAATTTGTTAATTAGATTCAAAGATAACGTGTCTATCAAAATAAATACTCACTCTAGTGGTACCTCAAGTAAAAAAATAAAACTCTAAGAGGAAACTTTTGTGATTTTGGGTATCAATTAGATGTTCATTCTCACATAAGGGTATTATATTTGATTATAGGTAATTAAGAAATTTTGGTTTGAGATACCCTTCATGATTTTGATCATGTTGGGTGATTATATTTAATAATTTGGGTTTAGAATCTGTGTTCATTTCATTCATATGATTATTAGATTCAATATCCATGAAATCATTGGATGAGGTTGACGTTGTAATCCAATATAAGTGTTTGGAAAATATTTCATGAAAATAAATTTAGAAATAATACAATTTGGAAATGGGGATGTTCTATGTGTGGGGACAATAAGGTAAGAAGTTTAATACGTTAAAACAATCATTTGGGTGTCCTCACCTAGATTCCTTTTCTAGGGTGGCACCGCTAAGGAAAAATATCTAGGGTTGACCCACTAAGGGGGTGGGTTCTAGTTCTAAATTTATATAAATAAATAATAAAATATAATGAGTGAATAATATTATCATACATTTAGGTGATGGTGGGTCACCCCTATTTGTTGGAATTCTAGAATCTTTGTCTAGCCTTGTTCGTATAGCATTCCAAGAGTGTCAATATGGCCTACCCAGACTAACCAATGCAGTTCTATCGAAGTACCACAATGAGAATCTTAATAATTTTCTCAATTTTTCATATTGGGTGAGGTCTAGGGTGACCTCATAATATGATAATCATTTTTCTACATAGATCTTATCGTTTGGGGAAATTTTTTGGTATCTATTTTCAATACAAATGTAGAAAGAAAGATAAATCAAAGGGTTCCCATCAGTAACTAGGTCTGCCTCACCCATGGTCCGATATGATTATCTTATATGACTCACACAGAGTCCCATATGATTTTATAGTTTTATTGACATAGATTCCTTATCGTCGCCCAATCCATATTACTCAATTATCATTCGTTTTCCCATCATAAGTTTCTTGAGTCACCAACATTTACCTCATTACATGATTATGCCAACTCTACCCATTCTATTATCGTTACCTTTAAATAGACCTGATTTCCATCGTATATAAGAGGTTTTTCGAATTTTTTAAGTGAGACAATGAATCCTATTGACACTTTTCTCTTGATTTCAGTACATCACCAAGCTATCATATAGCACTCATAGTACTAGGAATAACTAAATTCTATAGTAGTATTATTTTATCCAAATCCTTCTCCTAAGTGACCAACCACTGAGTACTCAAAACATAGGAGACCAAATGCACAAGGATCATAAATTGGGTGGCCAGATTCCTTGGTATCATCACTTGTGTGACCACATTTCTAGGGCTTTTCACTTTGGTGAACATCTACCCAGGGTCTCCTCACCTGGACAACCGACCACTCTGGCTCATCACCTGAGTAACCATCCACCGAGGGGAACATTACCTTTCCAACCAACTACTCGAGGCTCCCCACCTAGGAAACCAAGAACCTAGGGATCCTCACCTGGGTGACCTACCAACTAGGAGTCCTCAACTTGGAATCCTACCATAAAGGTGTACCCATTTGGGAGAACATTAATATGTGGTTTATTTATCATTAAAATGTTATTCCCCATCTCTTTAGAATCCAATTTTGGAATATTTCTATTAATACCTCCCCAATGACTATATGATTTATATGGTTGGTGTGTAGGTCAAACCAATGTTCCCCCTTTGGATTATTAATACTCATGGTAATGTTTCTACTCCAGTAGTCTTCTAAAAAACAATGTTTAATATATTTAATTCAATCAAGAATATTCTTAATGACAAGGGACTATGTACTTGAGGTAGTGATGGGAATATTTATATTCCATGTAGTGGCACTTAATTTCTACATACTACATAAAACATAAAGTAATATTGGAAATATCATTACCTGTTTCTAATATGGCGATATATATTACAAAATATTGGGTTTCAAAATATGATGTAATATGTTCTAGGACACCCTTCATAAAGAAATACAAAACAATCCTTCCTTAAAGGACTATGAATTACTCCAACATTTTGTAGCCCCTCCCTTTCCCCTTGGTAAAATGAAAATTAATTCATTGAGGTTAAACTCAGTATATAATCCCTATTCAAACCAAGCGTCACACCCCATGAAATTCAAATAATCATAGATTGTCTCGTGTTTCTGAAAATAATCCTCAATCCAATTTTCTTTGATATCTAAGTTGATTGGGGAATTTCTATGATATTTCTCTCATATAGGCCTCTTTCTTAGGTGTATTCCCTAGACATATATCATTTTTCTTAAATAGTAATATTCCCTAAAAGATATTTATTGAAAGGGTAATATTCTCAACTAATCACCACATGTTAGATTTAATTCCTAATAACTTTTAAATCCCCTACTATCATACCATTTATAGAACATTGATCCATAAAACATGATGTTAAACTACATGGATAATATTATCCTTAGATGACTATAAATTGTGATACATGACCAACATAAAAATTGACTATTTTCTTGATTGGATATATATGATTAGTATATAAGGTTACAACACAGAATAATCTATCCATTACCATCCTTATTAGTACATATTACCTATATTAATTATTCCTCCACTCAAATGGAAGTATAACATATGGGTCATATCATCTCATCCTTATCTATCCATATTCCATATGGGGTACTTATTCACAAGAAAATATTCCTTGGATGATAAACCCAATTTCATATTAAAATATTCTCTTAGTGGCCAACTAAAAAGGGATAATCATGAGTATGTACCATAATAACCATTACTAGGAACCTTATCCCAAGTCATATATACCACATAATGCTAAAATAAATGGTGTAGTCCCTTCCACATGACCTTAAAATGTATGTAGTGTCCCGTTAAGTGAAACAAAACACTATGGATTGTTATTGTAAATACCTCAATCCCAATAAAGTAGAACTGGTACCTTACCTAATTACATTGATATAATAAACAGGGAAGGGACTTCCTGAAAGACTGAATTGTTTAGTTGGTTTGTAAAAATATAAATAGACATAATTTTAACATTACAAATTGAATCAAAAACAACAAATAAACTCCATAAGAAACACTAATAAACTCTTAGATCATCCTAGAATTTCATTCATAATAAACATCTATTCATCATGGGGAAAAACAAAACATAATAATGGGGTGAGATACAATGCTCAATAATGATAAGAAATACAATGAATGCAAACATAAAATAATAAGAGACATTGAATGACTAAAAACACATGCCGATAGAACATAATATTTAGCATAATATGGTATGAATAAAATCCAAATAAATTATTCCAAATAAATAGTCTCATGAGAATGAAACATAACCATGGATATTATACTAGTTTAATAACCACATGGATTATCAAATATCAAGATCATAATGGGGGAATTCAAAATGTTGGGCATCATAAAAATTCCGTTAGGGCCTCCTCCAAGACATCTTGAAAATAAATGGTTTAGGCCCTATCCAAATCCATATTTGTTTTGTCTCATGAGATAAACCAATTCATAGAGGGGTTATAGATGACCAAATCCATCAAATTATTTTTAATGAATTCCTCATATGAATGGGAAAAAAGATAAAAAACTATACATATGAATTATAAATAACAAACCCCAAACAATGATCATAATCAGTAATGATTATGAGTAATATGGTGAATGTAATTTGGATAAAGCATCAATAGTCAAACTGATCATAACACATTTAATAAAATAATGTAGATGGAATCATCAAACATTGATAAATATTATGCATATGTTTCAATATATTTTGTTGAAATAGAAGAAAATACTCAAATAAAATCATCAATGAATTCTTGAGAGGAATACCCTTTCTACATATCAAAGAAGTATTTTTTTAGAAAAAGAATTTGATTTTTTTTAAAATGATATTGTAAATATGTATCTCCCATAAATGAGATAGAATTGAAAATTGAATTATTTTTTATTCCTAAATTAAATCCAACTGACGTGAAAACATGTAAAAATATTTTTTAAGAACCTTTAGAAATGGGACGCTTTAGTGTGGTTTAAGAGAAAATATAAGAGACTTTAATGCATTAATGGATTAATTTTTTACATAGAACAATAAATAATCTAATATAGTTTCGATAATAAAAATATTGACTTTAGAAAAATAGTGTTTGCATAAATTAGATTATTTATTATACATAAAAATGTTTATGAAATTAAGAAGTTCTCTTAAATTAGGCTTTCCTTTCAGGAGGAATTGAGAATGTATCCTTATAAAACATGTACTTATCCATAAAATAAAGATGAAGTGATATTGATACATGATTTTGGTACATATTAACGGAATTTATCGAAAGTATTAAATCATAATGAAGAATTACATTGTGGTAAAGAGAGATAAAGTGTAACCTGAATGAAAAAAGGATGTTCAGGAAGAAACCCATATCTTATCTCTAAAAGTGTTTTTTACTTGTACTTAATGTCATTGATAATTAAATTATATTCAATTATAAATTAATTCATAAAATATTAAACATGTATTATATTTTTTATTATTTTATTATTGTTTAGTCAAAAGTCCTCTTTTGACTTCTATGTTTTGTTTTGGAAATCACAAATGTCTCGCTAATCGTACTAACCTTGTCTATTGTATCGTACTGATCATGCTGATCATACTGACCATAATGATCATACTGATCATGCTGATGGTACTGACCATAATGATCGTACTGATCATTCTAATCATACTGACCATGCTGATCGTACTGACCATAATGATCATACTGATCATACTGATCGTACTGATCATGCTGATCATACTGACCATGATGATCGTACTGACCATGCTAATCGTACTGACCATGCTGATCATACTGAACATGATGATTGTACTGATATGGAAATTGTATTGACTCTTCTTCTCATATCTTTCATTACATACTTGTTTTGGTACTTTGTCAAAAACGCTTGTTTCATTTAAATCGTACTCATGATTATCTTATTCATATATCTTGTTTTAACCAATACAATGTCATTGAATTAGTTTCAAACTAATCAAAACGATGTCCTGCTTTCTGTTTCAATATGACCGTTATGATGCCAGCTGTCCAAGTCCCTCCGAATTTTTCGGAGAAATATGACTATTGGAGGATATTTGACCGTTGAAACCTGAGGCCTATAAATAGGAGGTCATTTGAAGATGAGGGAACAATAGACAACAGACAAGAGAACAAGCGTGATACAACTGTGATACTTTGCTTTTATCAAGTTCTAGAGAGAGATGCTGTGACTTCCCTCATGCTTTGTGCTTTGTGCGTCCGATCATCGTATCGAGGGCTTTCAAGTGATTGACAGACAGAGGTGCCGATTACCTACAAAATCGAGGGCTACCAGGGATAGTTAGATAGACGGTCTGATCATCGTATCGAGGGCTGCCAGAGATAGGCAGACAGACGTACCGATCATCGTATCGAGGGCTGCCGGGGATAGGCAGACGGATGAACTGATCATCGTATCGAGGGCTGCTGGGGATAGGAAGACGGACGTACCGATCATCGTATCAAGGGCTCACCAAGGTGTTGGTGAGACAGACCTTTTATCCCAGGTGAAAGGATAACCCTTCTGTTTGGGTTAAAAGAATTGTAATTCTTTTACATTTCCGCTGCTAATTGTATTAGAAAGGAAATTGTTTTTGTTTCCTTTTCTATATCTTATACATTTGTAATTGTTTCAATTACATCCATTCTATTACATATTGTATTGATTGATTCTATACGCTTTAAGGTAAAATCATTCATCTTTATATTACTCTGATTATTGTGTTCATCTTGAATACAATTGTTTTACATTTCATTAGTATTACATTTCATCATTCCCTTTTATATTGAATACAATTGTCGGTGTTTGTATTTGTGTTAGTTTAAGACCTTTTAAACTAATCTCCTAAGTTTCTAAAACTCAAAGGTTTTTAAACCTACAATTCACCCCCCCCCCCTCTTGTATTGTTCCATCTAATAGACATACATACATACTTATTCGATCCGACAATTGGTATCAGAGGTGGTTTTACACTGATTAGTATTACTTGTTCTATTTTTACCTTTTACTGACTACACTAACATGTAGAGTGGAAATTTTTTTATTAGATGGCATGAATAAATATTGGGTCAATATACAATCTGAATTCTTCTAGACCACCTATCTTTTATGGGAATGATTATGAGTATTGGAGAGATCGTATGAAGACGTTTGTTATCAATACTGGTGTAGACAATTTTATTATGCTTATTGGAGTTTACAAAATTCCTGACAAAGAAGTCAGTACTTTCACTAATCAAGAGAAGCAAGAATATCAACTGAATTACAAGGTACGCAATACATTATTATGCTCTGTGACCAGGAATATATACTGTCACATATCTTCATGTGAAGCAGCCAACTGTATTTGGAAGAAATTGGAAGTCACTCATTTTGGTACATCCAAGGTTATATAAATAAGAAGAGAAATGCTTCGAGCAGAATATCATGGATTTGTTATTCCTTTTGGAGAACCAGTATGTAAAGTGCAACAAAGGTTTATGACAATTGTCAACAGCTTACAATATATGGGACAAAAAGGTCTTGATGATGAAGCTCTAGTTGATAAAATTATAAATATAATTCCAAATGAATTAGAGTCAAAAAGGACAGGTATTGATGAAAATAGAAATGTTTCTCAGATTTCTATAGATGTACTCTTTGGAACTCTTCAACAGCACGAGACAAGAATGACGAGAGATGCTGATTTTAAAAAGAAGAAGAATGGGAATTGTAGTGTAGCCTTTGCTTCTAAAGCTAAATCACTTGAAAGGCTTACAAGATCCAAAGCCAAGAAATTTACATCTGATTCAAGTGATTGTGATCTTTCGGATAATGAGTTAGCCAATCTTGCTCGAAGAATGAACAAGATTGTGGGAAAGAAAGACTTCCAATGTAGATTCAAAAAGAAAGATAGGAAGGATAAGAAAGACTCATAGGTAACATGTTATGAATGTAAGAAAGAAGGACATATAAGGCCTGATTGTCCATTACTGAAGAGGAAAGATAGAAATGAGAAACACTCTCAAAGAAAAAAGAAATGGTTTTATAAGAAAAAGAAAGTATTGAAGGAAAACGATACGTGGAGTGCAAGTGGTAGTGATTCTTCAGATGATTCTTCAGAATATGATTCCTCAGGACAGAAAGATATTGGATTTTTAGCCAGATTACCAATTGAATATCATTTCCTCATGGCTATGGTACACAATGCTGAAGCTATTACAAATGTCTCTTTGAATGAAAATTATACTGATAGTAGATATTATGAATCTTCAAATGATGAATCTTCATCATCAGAAGATAATACATTACCTTCTTTTGAAGATTTATTTAGATTTTCTAAGTTACTTGATAATGAAAATTATAAACTCAAAAATAAGATTGAGAAAGCAAATTCTAGAATTTCAGTTTTAACTAAAGAAGTATCATATCATTATAAAGATCTTGATGTGAAAACATCTGATTTTGAAAGTATTTTAAAAACCCTTGAGAAAGTCAAATCTGATAAGGATAAACTTTCTAAGGATCCTGAAAATGTAATTTCAATGAAAAATATATTAGAGCCTAGCTCTAGTTCAAATTCAAATGTTTTGGAAAATAAGAATTTAGTTTTAAAATTAAAGTCAGAAATTTTTTCCTTAAAAAAATGTTTTTCAAACTTTACCCATCGGAAGGAAAACATTGACAAGATTTATTCTAAAATTAGACCTTTGATAAATCGTTCTAGTCTTGGTTATAATTATTCCAAACATGTTTTTAGTAATAACTATTTTGTTCCTAAAAAAACCTCATTTTGTTCTAAGTGCCAATGTGGTGGACACTGGAGAATAGATTGTTCTCTTAAAAGAACTCAATCTTTAGGATTTCATAAAGCACATTTTTTAAATCAAATGTGGATTCCAAAAATTCTTCTATCTAACCCTTTTGGATCCAAACAAGTTTGGATTTCGAAAAACTAATTGTTTCTGTTTCAGGAAAATGAGAAGTGTACCAATAAGAACATTTGGTACATGGATAGTGGTTGTTCTCGACACATGACCTGAAACAAAGATCCCTTTGAAATGGTTATCAAAACAGAAGGAGGAAAAGTTACCTTCGGAGATAATGCTCAAGGAAAAATTGTTGGTATATGTAATATCATTTTTCTTGGAAAAGTTATTATCTCAAATGATTTTTTTGTTAATGGTCTTAGGCACAATCTCATCAGCATAAGTCAATTATGTGATGAAGGTTACCTTGTGAATTTTATAAATGATAAGTGTTTACTTCACAATTCCAAGGATGAATTCATTCTATCTGCCCATAGGCAAGAGAATGTTTACACTATTAACTTATAAGACCTTAGGAGCCAAAACATATAATGATTAAGTGCAATAGAAGACCAATCATGGCTATGGCATAAAAGACTATGACACTATAATCTGAGAAATCTTAGTAAACTCTCAAAGAAAAGACTTGTGAAGGGACTACAATATTGTAGATATGATTCTTCAAAAATATGTGATCATTTTCAATTTTGAAAGAAACATTAAACTATATTTAAATCAATTAATGAAGTTTCGACTTCTAATGCATTATAGCTAGTGCATATGGATCTTTTTGTTCCTTCACAATCTGGAAGCATTGGAGGAAAATACTATGTATTTGATTTAGTTGATGACTTTACTAGATTTGCATGCGTCTACTTTCTCACAACGAAATCTGAATCCTTTTCCTATTTCAAAACATTTAGAGCCCAAGTTAATAATGAGAAAAACCTACCTTTGATAACTATTCATAGTGATCATGGTGGTGAATTTTAAAATTCATATTTTGAAACTTTTTGTAGTAAGAAAGGTATTACTCACAATTTCTCAGCCCCAAGAACTCCTCAGCAAAATGGTTTTATTGAAAAAAGAAATCATATTCTTCAAGAAATGACTCGTACCATGTAGAGTGAATACTCAATTGCTAAGACCATTTGGGATGATGTTGTTAGTACTGCCTTTTATTAAATAAATCGTGTTTTAACTAGACCATTTCTTTATAAAACCCCTTATGAGTTATGGACTTACCGAAAACCTAAAGTTTCATACTTCAATGTTTGTGGGTGCAAAGTATTCATTCTGAATACAAAATATAATCTATACAAATTTGCACCAAAATCTGATGAAGGAATCTTTCTATGCTATTATACAACTTCTAAGTCTTATAGAGTTTTCAATAAAAACACTTGTACTGTTGAGGAAACCGTACATGTAAAATTCGATGAAACTGATCCTTTTGTTTTCAACCAACCCAATCCTACATCCTCGGATGTGTTTTTTAAAAATGCTTGTCAACCGTTATTAGAAGATCACTCTGGTGAGGAAAATGTTCAAGAAAGGATTCCTGAAACATTTACCACGGAAGATTATCTACCATATATTGATGAACAGGTTTTACAAAACTCAAATCAATTATTTCTTATGAATCATCCCAGTGATAACATCATTGGTGATGTAAATCAACCTGTAAGGACCAGAAATTCCTTAAGAAATGAAATAGAACATCTTTCTTTTCTTTCCCAATTTGAACCTAAAAGTCCAAGTGAGGCCTTAGGTGATGATGATTGGATCAAAGCAATGCAAGATGAACTAAATGAATTTGAGAGGAATCAAGTCTGGAATTTAGTTGATAGACCTAAAGAAACAACTGTAATTGGTGTAAAATGGGTTTTCAGAAACAAATGTGATGAAAATGGAATCATTGTAAAAAATAAAGCAAGAGTTGTTGCTAAGGGATATAATCAACAAGAGGGAATTGAATATGAAGAAACATATGCTCCTGTATCTAGACTTGAATATTTTCGTATTCTATTATCCCTTGCAGCATAATTTAATTTCAAACTATTTCAAATGGATGAAAAATTTTCTTTTCTAAATGGTTTTGTTCAAGAAGAAGTTTTAGTCGAACAACCTCCTAGTTTTCTAGACCCAAAACATCCTGATCATGTTTTTAAACTTACCAAAGCTCTATATGGTCTTAAACAAGCCCCTAGAGCATGGTATGATAGACTTACATGATTTCTTTTACAAAACAATTATACAAAAGGTACAGAAGATCCAACCCTTTTTATAAAAATGGAAAATATAAATGTTTTGATTGTTCAAATCTATGTTTATGACATCATATTTGGATCAACTCATAAATCTTTAACTGATTCTTTTTCAAATTTAATGAAATCTGTTTTTGAAATGAGTATTATGGGTGGGTTAACATTCTTTTTAGGTTTTCAAATTTTTCAAAAACCATAAGGAACTTATATATCTCAACATAAGTATATTAAGGAATTACTCAAAAAGTATTCATATGACAAAACTAAAAGTATTATCACTCCAATTGGTACCTCAAGTACTCTTGATCTTCATGAAACTGGGAAACCAGTAGATCAAACAATCTTTAGAGGTATGATAGGAAGTTTTCTATACTTGACATCTAGTCAACGCGACTTAATGTTTTCTGTATACTTATGTGAGAGATATCAATCTAATCCAAAAGAGTCTCACTTAAAAGATGTAAAGAGAAAATTTCGGTATTTAAAAGGAACTATGGATTTAGGTCTTTTTACTCTTCTGGGAATGATTTTATTTTAAAAATATTTTTAGATGCTAACTTTGGTGGTTGTAATATGGATAGAAAAATTACATCCGGAACATGTCATTTCTTAAGAGATTCTCTGGTTTCTTGGTCATGCAAGAAACAACACTCAGTAGCACTATCCACTGCTGAAGCTGAATATGTAGCAGCTAGAAGTTGTTGTGCTCAAGTACTGTTGATGCAACACACACTCACTGACTATGCATTGAGTTTCTCCAAAACTCAAATTCTTTGTGATAATACTAGTGTTGTAGCTCTTAGTAAGAACCCAGCACACCACTCTCGTGCAAAACATATAGATGTTAGGCATCACTTTCTTAGGGATCACACACAAAAATAAGAATATAATTTTACAATTTATCGAAACGCAAGAACAACATGCTGACATTTTTACAAAACCTTTATCTTCCGATAGGTTTGAGTTTATAAAACAGAGGCTAGGAATTATTACATTAAAATAATCATTCATATCTACTTCATGTTTTACAATTCTCCTTACAGTAAATAACTCCCCTTGAAAGGGGGAGGACTTCTCTTACTATGTTTTATTTGTTTCTTTTTATCTTATGATCTTTAATTATTTACTCTCTTGGTTTGTGTTTTTGTTTTTCTGTTTATCGTATCGACCGATGATGGTAATGAATTTCTTTTCCATTGTCTCGACCGATGATGGTAATGAATTTATTTTCCATCGTATCGACCGATGATGGTAATGAATTTCTTTTCCATCATATCAACCGATGATGGTAATGAATTTCTTTTCCATCGTACTGACCGATGATGGTAATGAATTTTTTTTCCATCGTACTGACCGATCATGGTAATGAGATTTTTTTCCATCGTATTGTCAGTTCATTGTAACGAGATTGTTTTCCATCGTATTTTCAGTTAATGGTAACGGTATTATTTTCCATTGTCTTGTCAGTTAAGGGTAATGACTTTGTTTTCCATCGGTATGACGATTGATAGTATTCTTTTACTTCATACGTTTGTTTTTTCTTTTGAACTTTACTAAAACCAACAATAACCTTACATTCTCCTGCAGGTACTTTCCATTTTTTTTAATTTTTTTTCTTTCATTTTTAATCCTAACCATTGATCTGTTTTCCTCTAATCTTGACAGTAGAAGATCAATGGTCACCACTTTATCGCCTATAAATATCCTTCCCTCCCCAAACCCACATCGTTTTTTTTTTCAGGTTTTGAGGTGAAGCTCTGGTCCACTGTTTTAAATCATCGTACGATCTTTCATCGGCAGCATCCTTATGTCTCAGTCTTCTGCAAACACTCCTGCTGATATGTCCTCAAAGGCTTTCTCAGAAAAAGACCTTTTAAGGGAGAGGTTAGTTTCCCATGAATTCTATGATTCGTATGATTCTACAATCAAGAGGATTATCTTATTTCAAGTATGGGAGCATTTGTGTGTTGAAAGGCTTGTTTCTCAAGATCCGGTTCTCTTTGATGAAGTCTGTCAGTTTTATAAAACTGTATCTTTCGACAAAGACATGACTATCAATTTGGTTGTGTACGATATAAAGCTATCTATGTCTGTGAAACAAGCGGCACATTTTCTGAATATCCCAATAGAAGGGGATTCTTTCTGTCCATCTCACAAACTACCATAGGAAGTCGGTACATTTAATAGAGAAAGCGCCGAGAAGTCTCTGTTTGTTGTTAATGAAGAGAAAAGGAAAGTGGCTCATCTTTCACCGGAAAATAGGTTTGTGTCCTTATGGATGCAAGGTTTTATTATCCCAGGTAAAGGGGATAGAGAAACTTTGAAAGTTTCTGATATTTTTATGCTTGACTATCTAGTAAATATGAGGAATGTGAATCTCATGGGATATGTTTTTGAAACAATTAATAATGTGAAGTCAGGGGCAATCAAATCTCATTTGATTATGTATCTAGCCATTCTTACAACATTTATTCTCGAGGGTATGAAGTTTTGAAACATTCCTTTGAAAGGGAAGTTGATAGATTTGAAGCCCTCCTAGATTAGCAAAAGTACTATGAAGATATTGAATGTTTGTTTTGATCAGAATTCAAAACTTTTTATCAGAGATGTAGAAGCTAAATCGGCTCAGAATCAATCGGCACCTATGCCAGCTAAAGACATTCAATCTTCTGGTATTACTCAAAAGTCTAATCTGCAATCCAGTTAAAATCCTAAGAAGAAGCCAATGTACAATAAGGAGGTTATATCCAAATGGAGATAGGATAAAGAACAGAGAAAAGAAGGTGATCCAAAGTTCGGTCTTCACCTGGCTGAGGCTTTTGTAGAAGGAATTAGGGTAGAAGAAACCCTTAAGGCTAAAAAAAGAAAACTATTTTGAAAAGAAAGGCTCATGACCTTGATATCTCTAAAGTCTTGAAAATGGTTGAGGATGCTAGTGCTCAACTGACGGAAGAAGTGCATCAAGATCCCATCGTACAGAGTATTCCTGAGAAAGAAAAAGGAAAAAATTGATGGAGGAAATAAAATAAGTTGAAGAAGAGGAAGAAGATTTTCTTTTATAATTCCTTCAGCGTTCAAAGAATAGTAGAGAGGAATCAGTTCAAAAGAAAAGTGAAGACATTCAACAAGTTCCTCGTGCCGATCAAGCACGAACTCCGGATAGATTTTCATCTCAAGAAAAGCAATGTGCTCAATCGTCTCACACTGATAAAGTTGAAGAAGAAAGAGAGCATAAAGAAAAAGAAAAAGGAAAACAGCCAGTTGTTGACTCAAGCCGATCGAATGAACTGGCTTCATAGGATGAAGATACTGATTCAGAACATACAATCTCTCTAAAGAAGAGTGATTACATTGTCCATGTTTTGAGAAGGGTTGAGAAGACGATTCCATATTTCCCTAGGCTGGAAGGGAAAATTGATTTTATTACTGACAATCAAAAGAAGAAGTTTGGCTCTGTAAAAGAATTAAGAAAGAAAGTTTTGTCAGTCGAACCTGATTTGAAATTTCTTTCAGAGAGTTTGGTTGCTCATAAGATGGCCTGCAACAAGATGACCAAGTGGTCGTACAAAACAGAGAGTTCAATAAATGATCATGAGATAGCAATTGAAGATATAATAAGGTTGTAAAATGAGTTTGCAATTGCTTTCAATAATCTTTACAGAGAAACGGTTGAAGGGTTGAATCTTTTTTCTTCCCAACGAGCCGATGTTCCTTCAGTAAAAGACTTGCAAGAGAGAATGAATTCCATTCAAGCTGAGTTTTCGAAAGTCTCATCTTTCAAAGATGAAATAGTTTGCTTGAAGAAACAGAACTCTGGGTTATCCAAAGATAACAAGAATTTTCAAGATATAATTGATTCTCTTGAAGAAGTAATCAGAGTTCGGGAAGAGACAATCAGAAATCTGGATCAACACTTTGCAAATCAACAAGAGCTTCTCAGGTCTCAGGGTGATGCTATTTCAGAAGACAAGAAGGAGATAAAAAAGATGAAGGCGGTTCTTCATGAGTTGATCAAAAAGGAGAAGGAAAGAGAAAACAAGTGACTTGTATTTTTTCTCAAGTTTACTATTGATTGTTATCATAATAAATTTTATTTATCCATTGCCTTCTGTTTATTTTCTAACTCTTTCAGACAATTCATGTTTACCCCCTTCTTTTTGTATATCACAAAGGGGGAGAATGTTTATAAAGGGGGAGAATGTTTATAAAGGGGAAGACTATTTATAAAGGGGGAGAATGCTTTATAAAGGGGGAGAATTCTTTACAACACACTTACGGAAAATCTACGAATAAAATCCTTTGGAAAGTCCATACCTAAGGGGGAGTTAGTTGTATTAAATTTCTTATTCAGAAGAGTTCCCAATAACTCAGGGGGAGATATGTATTTCTTTTTATATTTACTTGGTGTGTTGTGCTTTCCAAAAAGGGGGAGATTGTTGAGTCAGAAGTCCTATTTTGACATCTATGTTTTGTTTTGAAAATCTAAAATTTCTTGTTAATCGTACTAACCTTGTCTATCGTATCATACTGATCATGCTGATCGTACTGACCATAATGATCGTACTGACCAAAATGATCGTACTGATCATGTTGATCGTACTGACCATGCTGATCGTACTGACAATAATGATCATACTGATCATGCTGATCGTACTTATCATGCTGATCGTACTGACCATGCTGATTGTACAGACCATTCTGATCGTACAGAACATGCTGATCGTACTGAATATGGAAATTGTATTGACTTTGCTTCTCATATATTACATTACATATTTGTTTTGGTACTTTGTCAAAAACACTTGCTTCATTTAAATCGTACTCATGATTATCTTATTCATATATCTAGTTTTAACCAATACGATGTCGTTGAATTAGTTTCAAATTAATCAAAACGATGTCCTAATTTCTGTTTCAATATGACCATTATGATGCCAGGTGTCCAAGTCCCTCCAAATTTTTCGGAGAAATATGATCGTTGGAGGAGATGTGACTGTTCGAACCCGAGGCCTATAAATAGGAGTTCATTTGAAGGTGAGGGAACAATAGACAACATACAAGAGAACAAGCGTGATACTAATTTGATACTTTGCTTCTATCAAGTTTTATAGAGAGATGTTCTGACTTCTCTCTGGATTTTTGCTTTGTGCGTCCGATCATCGTATCGAGGGATTTTGAGTGATTGAAAGTCCGAGGTGTTCATTACCTACAAAATCGAGGACTGCCGTGGATAGGCAGACAGATGGTCTGATCATCGTATCAAGGGCTGCCGGGGATAGGCAGACAGATGTACCGATCATCGTATCGAGGGCTGTCGGGGATAGGCAGACGGATGAACCGATCATCGTATCGAGGGCTGTTGGGGATAGGCAGACAGACGTACCGATCATCGTATCGAGGGCTCGCCAATGTGTTGGTGAGACAGACCTTTTATCCTAGGTGAAAGGATAACCCTTCTCTCTGGGTTAAATGAATTGTAATTCTTTTACATTTCCGCTGCTAATTGTATTAGAAAGAAAATATTTTTTGTTTCCTTTTCTATCTCTTATACATTTGTAATTGTTTCAATTACATCCATTCTATTACATATTGTATTGATTGATTCTATACGCTTTAAGGTAGAATCAGTCATCTTTATATTACTCTGATTATTGTGTTCATCTTGAATACAATTGTTTTACATTTCATTAGCATTACATTTCATCATACCTTTTTATATTCAATACAATTGTGTGTGTTTGTATTTGTGTTAGTTTAAGACCTTTTAAACTAATCTCCTATGTTGCTAAAACTCAACAGTTTTTAAACCTACAATTCACCCCCTCTTGTATTGTTCCATCTAATAGACATACATACATACTTATTCGATCCAACAATTATATCCATTTCTGGCTTTTTTATGAGTTATAATATTTAATTTTGCCGCTCGCGAGTGTTCGTTTCCTTGGTTTTCATGATTGGTTCACTTGTATAAATGAATTGAGATCATCTAAAATTTGATTAATTCTACCAAACTAAAATTATAATTTATTAATGAAAATTTGTAAAATTATATGGTTTTATATATCGTTTTTCCATATATGAGGACAATTCATTAGGTAACTTGTTAATGATTAACATTAGTATTTTTTGGAGAATGTTCCATTATCAGAATCTAATTTTGAATTATTAATAAAAATTATGTATATATTATAGTTTCACATCTTTATATGACCTAAAATATGTATAATAAAATAATATTTAATCATAATAATGGTTTTATCACCATTATTAATGTTAGTAATCGAAAATGAAAATGAATCATTCAGTATGGCGGTAAATTGGCACATCACAGATGATATTTTCATTTTTAGAATAATTGGGATAGTTTAATGGGACTAATGATGTATCATCCATTAAATAAATAAAATTAAAGTATATATAATATAATTTAGTTACCATTCATGTATTTAAATATGTGGTTAGGGAAGGCTAAGAAAAGAAATGAAATTGAAAAGAAACTAAAGGAAAATATAAGAGTATTTTACCTCTTGAATTTCTTCTCCTTGAGAACCTACATTAGAGGAATAGGATCGGTATATTCGTGAGTCCAAAGGATCTTAGATGTGGGTATGAGACATTGGAAGATTATTTGGTATTTATTAAATAATTATCGAGGTTACGAGATGTGAGATGAAGTGGTAGTGATGGGTGGTATTTATAGAGGAGGAGAAGGGTGTTTTATATTATTTTATTCATTAGTTCATAATTTGGGCTCATGAAAAGAAATATTGATGATTACATGAATAAATATAGTCAATATTGTAGGATAGTTTGAAATTATGATTCTTACATCAAATATGACTCAATTATTTGTGCATTTAAACTATAATGTTTATATACCGTAAATTATAGCATTTTAATATTCACCAAAAATTCAACTATATCCAAATAATCCTAAAATTTAACCCTAAGAATTTTTTGACATGTAGAATTAACAGATTAACACTATTATATGAAAATTATTTTCTAAATATGATAAATTTAATTTTTAATTAAAATCATCATTTATTTGTAAAAATATATATTTGAAAATTATAATTGGTTGTATGTCACTTTTAAAAAATAATTAAGGTCTCATAAAATTGTCCTATAATAATAAGACAAAAAATATTAATTTAGGGTCCAATTTTATGAAAATATATTTTCTTTTAAATCAATTTTTTTATATTTTGAAATAGTAATTTAATATTTATGACTAACAAAAAATACAAATACATAATTTATCATTTTTAATACATTTATTTACTTATTTCATGATATAAATACACCATATTTTCATTTATAAAGTAACAAATATATATATATAAATATATATAGGCAAAGATACTATTCTATTGGTCATATTACTATTTTTAATGGTCACATTTTTATTCCAATGGTCATATTTAATAGTATATTGCGGTTTTAAACATAGTGTTCAGTGATGAATAAACTATCAATGATGCTAAATATTAAAAGGTACATATCATATGATATTGGGGTGTAACATTATCCCCTCCTTCAAAAAATTTATCCTTAAAATTCTCAAAATGTCACCACGTAAAAATATTTAGGGATTTGTTCATTGAAAATTCATTTGGTTCCAATGTTCCCTTTTTAAATTTTTTAATTTATCCAATGTACCTTCACTAAAAATGTTAAGTTATTCATGAACACCTACTCTCTTGTATCCAGAATCTAGATAGTCCCATCATAGTATGATAAATCATGTTAAAATTATATTCCTACACAAGTGAGGAAAAGCATTTGGTCGTGAATGTACTTTCTTAATAAATAGATGTTGAACACATTGTGTATATTAGAAGAGTAGGTTTCATTGTCAAACGATAAGCCATAGCTCCAATTCTCTCCTATATTTCAAAATATATAATGTACCTAGGGCTTTTTTTCCTATCTTTCAAAATCATATAACACCATTCCATGTAGATAATTTCAGTAAAACAATATCTCCCATATAAAATTCCAAATCTATCATTCGATTATCAGAATAGCTCTTTTTATACTATGAGATTCTTTAATATTTGTTTTAATAGTATATACCTTTTTTTCCTACACATGTTCTGGGCCAACAACATTCCATACACTGACATAATCCCAACAAGTTGATGTATGAAACATCTTCCCATAAAATGCATCAAATGGTGTCATTTGAATACTTGTATAGAAACTATAATTGTATGAAAACTCTACCAAAGGTAAATAATGTTCCCAAATACCTTTAAATTCATGTTATAATGTTCTCAACATGTATTCTAATGTTTGGATAGTCCGTTATGATATCCTTCTTGTTTAAGGGTGATAAGTTGTAATCAAATGAAGGTCAGTATCTAAACCATTCTATATTTTTAAGAATATTGATATAAATAGTGGATCAAGATCATACACAATAAAAATAGTTTTTCTATGAAGTATTACAACTTAATTAATATAGTGTTATGTAAGGAACTCCACTGGAAAATACTCCATATAGAGGGGAAATGTGCAGGTTTGGTAACTCAGTCAATAATTATCCCAATTATTTCATTCTTTCTTGGATTTTGTGGTAATAATGTGACAAAATATACAGTACATTTATCCAATTTCCATGTAGGAATGTAGAGAGGATGCACTAATCCTCTAGGATGTTTTCTTTTTGGCATTCACTTGTTGACAAACAAAACAACTTGATACAAATCAGTAAATTCTTGCTTCATATTAACCTGCCAGAAATGTTCCTTAAAATGACTATACATATTATTGTTACTAAGGTGTATAATGAAATTTGGGATATGGGAATTATAAAATAACTCCATTTTAGATATGGTATAGCGGGAACAGAAATCATATTCCCGTATTTTATAATTCTATCCCCATACATGATATTTGTCAACTTACCATCATTCACAACTCTAATTTTCATTTGAAAATACTAATAATCAGACTAATAAATTTTAATCATTTCTAATAAATAGTTTTTAGAAACTAATTTAATAAGTAATAATGTTTCAACCTCATTGAAAATTCCCATATCCATCATTTCTAGATGCATCTACTGAGGGTCATTGTCTATCCCCATCTTGTTCAGAACTCCATGATCTTTCCTAATCAATGAATCTTCTACCTTAGTCACCTTCCTCGGGTGGTAGTGAGTTGGAAAATCAAAATCCCTGATTTGAAAAATCCATCATTATTTCTTCATGTTGAGTTAGAAGATATATTTCAAACACTTTTGATTTTTTTCAAATCTCACATCATTCACCACAGAGATAGTGTCTCCATATATTAGGGGAAACTAATTTGTATGTTAACTAAATATTATGAGTTATATAGTTCTTTTCATGAGTTTTTGTCATCCTTGATGTATAGGCAATAACTATATCAACCGGCACAACGACACAACCAAGTTCTTTATTTGATGCATCACTATAAAACAGATATCATCCATTTCCCAATGATAGTGTCATGATCGTGGTTTTTACTAATATCCTCTTCAATTTTTCAAAAAAAATATTGACCTTATATTTTCCATATGAGCTTAACCCCCTTACGAGTAAGCTTGGTTAACATGTTAACAAATCAATATAAATTATGAATGAAGCATCGATAGTAATCTATTGATCCAATGAAACTACATAGCTCGATTATGTTCATTGGTGTTGACCATTCTTGTAAATCCTTTTTCTTTATAGGTTCAACTATGATTCCATCTTTATAAGAAATATGGACATTAAAAGATAGTATTTAAACCTATAATTCACACTTGTTAAATATCCCATATAACTCTTCTCATCTAATATTCTCCATAAAAATCCGTAAGTGGTTATAATGGTCCTCATTGAATTTGGAATATATCAAGATATCATCAATAAATAACACAAAAAAGTATTCAAGATATTCCATTAACACTCTATTCATTTGAAAATTAAAAATACAAGGTGAATTTGTAATTCCAAATAGAAATATTATAAGCTCGTAATGTCATTACATGGTTCTAAATGTTTTCATTGGAATATATAACTTAGTCATATTCAATTGATGATATCCAAATTAATGTTCAATTATCAAAATATAATGATCTACCTGAATTTGATCAAATAAACCATCAATGTGTGGTAGTGGTTACTAAAACATTATTGTAACAGAATTTATTTCAATATAGTCAATGTGAAACCTTGTGTATCAGTCATTGTTATAGAAAAATACAAAAGGGTATCCCCATGCAAAACACTAGGTGTTATAAATCCTATATCACTCGATTCCCCTAATAGTTTCATCATCTCTACTAATCCTAGAGTGGCCATTCTATTAGATGTTTTTGATATAGGTCTTCCACCTTGTGTTAAATCAATAGAGAAATCCAGTTCATCCTCTAAATTATGTCAAGGTGAATTCTCTATAAATACATCAATGTAATCTTGCACATTAGGTATATCTTGAATTTGATGATTTATTTACTCATTGATAGATAATGTTTTCTCTTCTTACCTATGAAATTAATTAAGATGATCTATTGGAGGTTTATCTTGATATGATTTAGATGATGTGGATTTCCCTCAAAAGATATGAAATTCCATATCATCATTTAAAATCACAATTTCGAACTCTTTATAATAAATTTTTTGCTTTATATTTAGAAATTATGTACATACCATTTATTATATCAAAATCAACCATTGGTATGGTGATAAAATCAGAAACTTGAGCACCTTTATGTGTCATAATAGGAACTTCTCGACACATATTTGTTGTAATAATTTTTTCATTAAGATTATTTACATACAACTTCCTTTTTAAGGTGAATTGGTAATATAAAATTTTCAAAAAAAACCAGTAAAATATAAATGAATGAAATGATCCATAATAAAATTATTTTTTAGTAAAATTTGAGAGAAAATTATAGTACCATCCACCACATCATTGTGAACTTCATCCTATGTAGTTGTGATCACATAAACTTGTTCGTGTTCCCTTGTAATTTTTTTTATTTTATTTCTGTGATGCTTAAGAAAAAATAATTTTCATAATGCCCCATGTATTTAAAATTTTATCTTGAATAGTTGTAGATTCTTTTATCCTATTGTAATCAAGGCCTTGGAATAATTTTTCCCTCCACTTCTAATAAACCATTTTCCTTTTAACCAGGCACTAGGGTGTTTCATTCCATAGGTATCAAATGTTGTAAAATTCCCTTTTTTATTATTACCTTTATTTATTCTTTGTTCTACCACCTTTTTCATCCCTAGTTCCCCTTAATTTCATAAAAATTAGATAATTCTTTATATGTCTACATAGCACATGAGATTAAATCTTCATATGAAGAGAAATTTCTGTGGGCCGGTACCCTTCAAAAGAATAGTTTTAATCCATATAATAATTAATCAATATTTATCCATAGATTGTGTGTGTAGTCCATGACATGCCTTTCTAGCCACATAAATTTGGTATCACACATGGAAACATTTATATCCTTTTTTTGATTTAGACTCAATAGTTGATTATCCATATCTATTTGTTGTTCTTGAGGGAAATATTTTTCTATATAAATTTACATAAAATATTTCCCATCCATATTTGAAATTTTTTCCTCCTCCTTTGTGTTTTGAATCAATAACCACCATTGATCCACATATCTTGAGAGATAATATACATCCATGATAACATTTTCTATTTCATTACTTACAGAAGTGAGATAGTTCTTCGCAAAGGAACTTATCCACTAATGCGCTACAAATGGGTTTGTTGTCCCATTGAATGATAGAGGTTGTTGTCACGTAAAATGGTCTAACATTTCTCCATAACATTGTGAATCTGGGTGATCTATATTGGTAAGGTTATTGTTCATAAACATATTCAACTCTAACTGTATAGTTATATGTTTCTCATCCTAGATATAGTTCTATCTCAAAAATCATTTTCTATCAGATGGGAAAAATCCCCACATGGGATACACACATTGATGCAGTTTCCATTACTTTCACTAGGAACCATTTCTAAAAAGAATAATACACAAAATTAGATTTTTAATCATAAAAAATATTTTCAAACATGTTACACTAAACAAAAAATGAAAAATTTATGCATTATTAATCTCATAATCATAAACATGTTTTATTTGGGAACATATTTACTTTTAAAATCCACATAATTGTTTATAAATAAAATATGAATTATATCCAAAGAATATCACCCATGAGTGTCAAATTAGGTGTACAGTAATCCCCATTTTCATGTACTTGGATACACAGAGTCATACTCAATGCACCCCTTCGTAAATATGTTATAGAACTATATAGACTTGTAATATCCAAAAAGGGATGTATTTCTACAGAGGCCCGCATAATATATACTTTACCAAAATTCTATGATGTTTCTCTATGCTTATTATAAAATTTCTATCATAGGTTTATGTTCCCTAATCATTGTTTTCTTATTTCCAAGGACTCTACTATGCCTTTATCTAATACCAACTACAAAGACCCTGACCCGAGTAGCTCAGAGATGATACCCTAAATAATTGTACTTTTATAAGGAACAATGAATTTTGATCAGGATGGAAGGATTCTTTTTTTATCTTTTGAAAAACATATAAAAACATATTTGTTACATTACAACATGGATAAAAAGAAAAGAAATTAAATCTATAGGAAACACCAATAAACTCCAAGATCTTCGCTTCTATACATTTATAATACACATATCCACACCCAAGGGAAAAATAAAACATAATAAAGGGGTGAGATCAAATTCTCAGTAAGGGTAAGAAATATAGTAGAAGATAACATAAAATAACAAGTCATGGTGAATTACTTGAAACACATGTCATTAGAACATAATCCTGCGCATAATATGGAAAGAATAAATTTTGAATAAATAATTGCATATAAATATTCACATGATAATGGTACTTAAAATTGGATATTATACTAGTTACATAATCACATGTATTATCAACTATTAACATCATTTTGAGTGATTGAATAATGCCAGACATCATAAATATATCGTTAATGCCACAGCCATGAAATTTGATAATAAATGGTTAAGGCCTCAGCCAAATTTACATTCTTTTTATCTCATGAGACCTAATAATACATTGATGTGCTATAAGAGGCCCCAAACATCACATAAAAAGTCCAATTAATTACTAATATGAATGGTTTGATAAAATAATAACATATAAAAATGAAATGTAAATAACTTTTCCCAAATAGTAATCAAAATCACAAACCATTTTATGTGATATGGTTAATAGTTTTAATATAGCAGATCCATAGTCAAATTGATCATAATCTATATAATAAATTATTTTAGAAAATTTCATAAAACATCAGAAACAATTAAGTATAATTTTCAGTATAATGTATTTAAATAGATGAAAAATCTATAATAAAATCATTGAAGAATTCTTGAGAGAAATAACCATTTTGAACTTTGCAAAGAATATATATTTTTGATAAAACATGTGTACTTTTACTAAAATCATATTTTTAAACATATTTATCCGATAATAGAAAAAGGAAGGGAAAATAAATTATATTTTAGGGATAAATTATATCCAAATGAAGTGAAATCATTTAAAAAATTTTTTAATGCAACTTTAGAAATGAGCCACTTTAGTGTAGTTTGAAGGAAAATATAATAGAGTCATTAAATCTTAAAAAAATTAACTTTTTACATAAAACATAAAATAATATGAGATAATTTTTCCTAAAAAATAGTGATTTTATAATAATATATTTTTCTAAAAAAATGATGTAGATTATACATAAAATTTGGTATAAAATTGGGATCTTCCCTTTATTCAAGCTTTCTTTTCAGGAGTATTTGAAATTGGATCCTTATAAAACATATACGTCACCATCAAAGAAAATTTAATTGATTAGGAAGAATTTTTTTGGGAAATAAATATAGAATTTTGAGAAATTATATAAAAATAATGTAGAATTAAATTGGGTTAATGGGAGATTAACAATAACCCGAATGAAAAATGGAGGTTCGAGAAGAAACTCATACCTTATGAATGAAATCATACTTATCTTGTACGTAAAATCCTTTAAAATGAAATTATATTCCTTAGTAATTTAATTTATAACCTATTAAACATGTATTTTATTTATTATAATTTTATTATGTCCATTGTTTCCCTTCAGATGAGTTATAAGATTCATCTTTGTTGATCGGGAGTATTCGTTTCCTTGGTTTTCATGATTGGTTCACTTGTATGCATTTATGCATGTTCATGAAAAATGGAATTAATTATACATATTTAAAATTCTATTCTATTAATGAAATTAAATAATATTAAATATTTTTCAATAAATTTTTTCTAGATAACATGATCATTCATTTAATAAAACATTAATGATGAACATTAGTTTATTTTTGAGAATTTTCAATTATCATGAAAAACATTTGTTTTATTTATTAATATTATGTATATATACTAGTTACAAAATATAAAATGGATCATAATATTTATAATAAAATCATATTTAACTATAAGAAATGATTTATGACCCACCTATAATATGGTAAGAGAGAATGAAAATGCATCATCCGTGATGGTGGTAAATTAGCACATCACAGATGATGTTTTCATTTTTAGAATAAAAGGAAGATGAGAAGGGGGTTCATGATGGATTTCTCATTAACATAATAAAATTATCGTATATATAATATATTGGATCTATATTGAATGATTGAATAGATTATTATAGGAAAGGATGATAAAATAAATGAAATTAAAAATAAAATAAATGAAAATGGATGAGGATTTTCCCTCTTGAATTTCATCTACGTTACAACCTCTTTATGGGGGTCGTGACTGGTATTGTGGTGAGACCAAAGGCTCCTCAACTTGGGGAAGATTCTTTGAAAGAGTATTTGGTAGAAATTTGACATGTTAATAGGCTTAATAATTATGAAGAGAAGATTTGGTGAGGGGTGGTATTTATAATGGTGGAGAGGGGTTTTTTATTATTTTATTCATTATTTTATAATTTTGGAACAAGAGAAGAAATAGTGATGATTCCATGTATAACTAAATTATATAGTTAATTATAGTTATATATTATGGTTCTTAGATTAGTGATGAATCATGTAATAATGTATTTATTTTATAATATTTTTATACCGTAAATTTGAGTATTTTACAATTCACAAAAAAATTCAACTATTTCAGAAAAAATCCATAAAATTTACCCAATTTTTTTAATGTGTAGAATTTAAAAATAATTTAAATTTAATGAATCTAACTTTCTAAATATCAGAAATTTATTTTTATTTATAATCATCATTTATATGAAAAATTACCTATTTTATAATTATAACATGTTTAATAAAACTATTAAAATTTAATTACGTTCTCATAAAATTTTCTTAAAAAATAAAACAACAAAATATTATTTTATGAGTCTATTTTATGAAAATATATATTCTATTAAATAATTATATTAGTTAGGAAATTTTAATTAAATATTTTTTATGTAAAAATATACAAGCATTTAATTTATTATTTTAAAAAATTTAATTATTTATTTCATGATATAAATATTCCATATTCTCATTTTTAAGGTATCTAATTTTTTTACACTTTTATAAGTGAATTTAATATTCTATTCAAAATATTACATTTTTTAATGTTCACCTTACTAATCAAAACGTTATGTTTAATAATACATTATGGTTTAAAACATGATGTTGATTGATGCATTAACTGTAGAAGATTCTAAATTTTTAAAGAGAAATACTATAATATATTGGGGTGTTACATTCTCCCCTCCTAAAAACATTTCATCCTTGAAATCTCAAAAATATCACCTCGTGAAAGTATTCATGTACTTTTTGATCATAAATCCAACTGGTTCCCATGTCACCTCTTCAATTTTATGATTTTCCAAAGTACGTTTATGAGTCATGTCATCTGATTCCTCAACACATGTTCTCTAGTATATAGAATCTGGATAGAATCTTCACAAAAATATAAATCAGGTTCCAATTCGATTCATTCATAAGTGAGATATGTGTTGTGTTTGGAATATACATCCTTAACAAAAAGACATGAAACACATTCTATACATAATAAATGATCGGTGGAATTTCCAAATGATAATACAAAACTCCAATTCTCTCTAGGATTTCAGAATGGCCAATGTATCATGGGATTTGTTTTCTTTTCATTCCAAATATTATAACACCCTTCCATAGAGTTACATTCAGGAAACCCTAACCACCCACATGAAATTTCAAATACTTCCACTGATTATCAGTATAGATATTTTGCCTAATTTGAGATGAATTGATATATTTTTGAATATTGTGTTCCTTTTTTTATTTTCCTCCACATATTCAAGGCCTACGAGCTACCTTTCAGCAACTTCATCCTAACATGTTGGTGAACGACATCTCATTCCATTAAATTCTTCATACGATTCAATTTAAATACATGGATGGATACTATTATTGTATGTAAAGTATAAAAAATGTATATATCGATCCCATATATCTTGAAATTAATGTATTCATGATCTCAACATGTATTCTAATGTTTAAATTGTCTTTTCAGACTATCTGTCAATTTGAGGGTGGTAGGCGATACTAAAATGAAGCTCGGTGTCTAAATATTTCTAATGAACTTTCTACAATTTTGATATAAATCATGGATCTAAATCATACAACATTGAAATAAAATATCCATGAAGTTTAACAACTTCATAAATAAATAGTTGTGTAAGGCCCTATAGTAAATTAGTAGGAATGGTTTCTCCTCTTTCCCGTAAGAACGCACCTCAGGTGCTCGATGGTTATCAAAATTTCGCAACTGTTACTTCATTGGCCGGCAGTTCTAATGCTGCAATCCCAACATTGACGACCTTTAACCCTGGATTTCCTACTATCTTCGAGACTGAGTGGGCTCCAGAGCCTACATGATCTCTTCACGGACTATTCAGCATGTGCAATCATTCCCTAATGTTATTTGTGGTTCATCCTGAGTATCCCAACTGTCTTGATTTCCGGTTATGAGGCATGTCTCTCTTCTAGTGTTGAGGTTTGGAGCCTGTGTATTGCTGGAGGTTCCCCAGGAGGAATTTTCAAAGGCAACCGCTCAGTTGCAGTGGACCCTTGTGACAGGTTTTGGGGTGAAGAATTCATTCGTGCATGTTTTCAAATAATTTTTAGACTCATGGGGATTACCTCGACAGGTGTGAATATCAATGATTAATCTAAATTCATTCTATATGGTGCTAGATTTGGAAGCATAATACATCTTCACGTACTGAAATTCTCCATGAATGATTGGTCGTTGGTGCTTTAGAATGGCACGCTGGTCATTAGAGTCCCATAATGGGAAGGAATGCCCTCATGTCGTGGTCTGGATTGGCCTTCTTGGCCTCCCTCTAGCTTTTCAAAATGAATATTTCTTAGTTCCATTGCAGATTATATTAGAGATTTTTGTGCGTAGATGATTTTACCCTCCCTTGTGAAGATTTTCTGGTTCCTAGGATGTGTGTTGAGTTGGATCTATCACTGTTGATCCCTAATAAGATTGCATTAAAGGTATAGGATGTGGTGGATTTTGATTTGGATTTAATTTTTCCAATATTCTATAGGTTATTCTCCACTTTTTGTATCCTATGTTATTCAAGGAATCCATATAGAAACATAAAGAATGGTGGATCGCACATGGTTCAGTAGGATCTTCCTTGTAGAGACTACTCCCCTCTTAGGTCAGGTTCTTTGGAGTCTAGTCCTTCTCGTGAGGAAAATATCATGTCGAAGGTTGATTAGTTTCCTACACCAAATTCAGGTGTTGAGCCACAACACCCTTTTTCTCGAAATGATGTTATCTCCTCCTTCATAGACATGGTTCCCTCCATCCCAGGGGTCCCGGCTCTGATGATTAGTCTTGGTGATGGGATACCTAGTTCCTTTTAATGGTGTTCAGTATGGAGGCTATGGGATTGGTTCATTGATTTTATCTCCCCCTCTTCAGTTCATAGGGTGATACTTATGCCCCTACAAGAAAATCTTTCTGATATCGTTGAAGAGCCGGGGGTTTTAGGTAACACTCCCCATTCTCTCTCTCTCCCCCATGAGGTCAGGATGAATGTTGTATCCAATAATGTCATGGATGATATGCCAGTGGGAAATTTTGATATGGTTTTGGTGAATAATCCTACCTATCAAATATCCTCCCAGGTTTTTGAAGGGGAATGTTGTAGAGATCCCTCCACATAGATCAATAATTGAATTTATTTACTTCTCTAAAATTATAGTGGTGTCCACTCAAGATCAATTGAGTCCCCTCATGGAATGATTCGCCTCCCTCAATAAGATGACCTAAGAGACTAGGGTCAAATCCAGGCTCCCCCTGGTTCAATGTTATCTCTATTAATCCGGAATACTCACAGCCTTGGTGCTCAGGTGAAGTCTGGTCACATCATCTCTTAGGTTAGGAAAAAAAATAATGTATTGTTCCAGTCCTAGAGCATAAATAGAATTTGTCAAATATAAATGATTTATATCATCACAACCATTTTCATTGTTTCATGCATGCAGATCTGACTAACAGGATCATTTAGCTATTTTAGAACATGGAGGTCTCTTTGGATCTGATCGAGGAAGGCGACCAATTTATCACCATGAAAGTCACAACGGGAGAGGATTGTTTCATTTCATCTTTTGTTTATGGAGGTTGATACACTTAATATAGAAAATTACTATGGAAGGAGATCAGGTCTTTTGATCTGGCAGATCTCCCATAGATAGTGGTGGGGTATTTCGAGATCATCCTCTACATTAAGGTGAATATGGGGAGAAAATCATTTCCACATCAGGAAAGCTTGTACTTTGCACATTTTATGGCCAATAATGGGCTACATGACATGGGGTAATCCGGAGATCGATATTCTTGGTTCAATAACTAGGTTTTTGGTATGTGAGGATGGGGCGTGCTTGATCGGTGTCTAGCCAAAAAAAATGCAATCAACAGGTTCCCATATTCTGAGGTTAAACATTAAGCAGATGGTAGATCTAACCATTCTCCAATTCTAGTTCCTTTTCTAATTAAATAAGATTATTAGGATCCATTCATGTACTATCAAAAATGGTCTCAAATGAAATGTTACTAGGGGATTGTAAGGGATTTTTTGGACACTCCAACACAGGGGGACACATGGGATTCCCTTCACAAAAAACTGTGGTGGATGAAGTTTGAGCTTATAGAGTCCGAGAGGAAGATATCACCCATTGATCAGAACTTGGTGGTCCTAATACATAGTGTGGAAAAAGTGATAAATAACCTAGAAGAGGAGTGAGGCGACTCAGTATTCGAAGAATTATTGGGAATGAAGACGTGATGGGTAGAGATTCTTATCAAACAACTGTGAATAGAATGGGATCACTCTACGGGGAGATGGATAAATGAGGGTGATACAAATATTTCCTTTTTACATGCTTTTATTAGGTAAATGAAATGTTAGATCAAGCCCAACATCTTACATGAGGATGGATCCTACACAGATGATAGAGATATTGTAGGGATAATGGTGCATTAGTTCTTCCATGATCTCCTCATAGGGATTTATATTAGAATGCCCAGTGGGAATCCTAGTGGCAATGTAGGTCGGTGGAAAGTGATTCCTATCACAGTGTCTAACCTGGATAATGAGGGTCTGGAGGGAGTACCTAGTGAGGAAGAAATCATATTGTCCATGCAGAACCATAACCCTGAAAGCGAACCAGGCCCTAAAGGCTTCCTGTGATTGTTTTATAGGGGTTGTGGGATGTGGTTAAGAAGGTAATTGTTAAAGATGTCCAGGACTATTCTTGAAGAGAGAACCACCCTCGAGTCACTAGTGCTAAGACTCTAGTTCTAATTCCAAAGGTAAAGGATCCCTCTTCCATTACTCATTACATACCAGTGATCTTACGAAACATAACTTATAAGATCCTAGCGAGTTTCATTAACTAGAGGATATCAAAACATCTCCCTAGGTGGATCTCAATTCAACAACATGTATTCGCGAAGGCCCGATCCACACAGGGTGAAATATCTCTCGCCTTGAATATGGTAAGGGACATCAACATCAAGACTCATAGATCCAATATGGTGATAAAATTTGATATCAACATGACATATGAGTGGATCAAATGTATTTTCTTGAATAGAGTTCTCTCGGTGATGGGTTTTCAGCCAGGGTTGTGGATATCATCATAGGAAGCCTTAGCTCCTCGTGGATAGCGGTTTAATTCATGGTAAATACCCATAGTTTCATCAAGGAAACTAGTGGCCATCATCAGGGAGACCCTCTCTCTCTTAATTTATTCAATCTGGCCTAGGAAAATATCAGAAAACATATAAATCGAGGCATTTATGAAGGATATATCCTTCCTGAAAAGATAGAGAAGAACATTCCTACGATCTCCCACCTGATGTTTCTCGATGATACGATAATTTTCACAAATTGTGGTAGGATATATATTCGGGGAATTAGAAAACATTATGAGTATTATTGTTTTTTGAGTGGGAATGTCATCAACAACTCCAAGAGTAGCAACATCATGACTCACAATATAACTTATAGGGGTTTTCTTCCTCTGTAGCCACCTGGACATGAAACAATGATCCTTCTTGATGGAGTACATGAGAACACATATCTATTTAGGTATACACCTTGTACATGATTTTGATCATATTATTAGTAGGATAAAAATTTGTGTTCTTAAATAAAAAAACCAATTACTCTCATTTAGGAATCATTTAACATTTGTTAAATGCTTGCTATCTGGGATTCCTATAAAAGCATTGGCTTCCACTAATATTCTAGAAGGAGTGATAAAAACAATTTAAAAGAATTTATGAAGCTTTATCTAGGATGAATATTCATAAGGAATGAGGAATTGGTCCTTATGGGGAATGATGGCGAGTACCATCAACGACATTGGGATTAATGTTAGGAGTCTCGAGAGAACACTTCATCAAATTCTGGCCAATCTTGTATGGAAAACCTTTAGGAACGAACTCTCTAGTGTCAGTCCATGTCTCATATTTTAATTGGTAGTTTGGAGGATGGTCGTGGGTATGCTTCCCCATTATGGTCAAATATCTACACTCTGTTCCAGACTCTTCAACAAAGAACTTGATTTATAGTTGGCATAAGGGATATTATTTTCGGGCATAGAAACTAGCCTCGCTCTTTTATTGCCTTCCCAAAATGTCATTCTCATCTAATAATAATAAAGGAATCATGCCAATACCCAAGATTCACCAAGTCTATTTTGAAAGTGGATTAATAGGATCTGTTCAAGTCTATTGAGATAAATTTAGAACTAGGCGGGTGTGTGTTTACACATTCTTCTTCAGATTTTTTCCCACCAATAATTTTCTTTGGTTGATTTCCTCACAGGACCACCAGCATCGATGGAATGAAATGGTCTAGTGCCACAAGATCCCAACGATGTTTAAAATCCTTTCATGGGTAATCAAGAATTGTTCTCTTTCAATGGATGAGAAAATCAAGAAGTTATGGATCAGCCTGACTTCAAGGTTTCATTTTTGAATCAACATATAGGAGGAAAGCTCAAAACACGTATTTTTTGTGGGTGAATAAGCTCTTTCAGTGTGGTATTTTTATTGGAGGCTACAAAAATTTCTCCTCTCGAGTGTATAATGTTGCACCATTCTTGGAGATATGGATTCATGGAGAAATGGGAACGTATATAGAATATTAGGTGTGATCTATGATTTTCTATATTGGGTGTTGGTGCTAGTGGTAATCCAAAAACCAGGAAAGGTTTGATGGCTCTGCTCTCATGGTGAGGTCCATCATTGTGAGGACTCATTTACTACTGATTGATATATTTTCAATGATAATAGAGTGGCGGGAAGATCCTTTATTCAGTTTCCACTAGGAAATTTCATCCTTGACAAAACCTTCCCCTAACAGAATTGTGGGGAAATGGGTTTGTTGGAATCCTCTTAGCATAGGCTAAAAATTGAACAAGGACGGGTCCTAATCATTCAATGAGATGAGGGGAGGGGTGCGGTTCAAGGAACTGGGGGGAATGTGGTGATGGACTTCACATCATTTTATGGAAATGGAACCTCCCTCATGGAAAAGGCATATACAACGCTCACTGGTCTCATTCTCATCATTCAATAGAATCATGATATTTACCAAGTGGAGACCAACACCATGATCCTTTATGATTATTTCCATAATAAAGGTTATACTCCTTTCCCCATATCTAATGTTTTTAGGAAATTTAGATCCCTCTATCACTACAACATCCATGTGACCAACACATGTCACGTGGGAAATAAGGTTGTGGATTACAAGGCTTCTTTGGTAGACCATGTCTCCAACAACACCTGACTCCTCTCTATTAATTTCTTGAAACCAAAAAGATGATAATTTTATCTAAGGGGATTCCCTTAGATTACACTACTTTAGACCTACCAAAACTTGGCGTTTCCCTATTTTCTTCTTTTAATGATTTTTTTTGATTTGGATAGTGCAAGACCATCTAGTAGAGAATCCTCACTTGTAGTGAGGAAATGTGCAGATTTGGTAAGTCAGCCAATAATTTTCCATATTGCATGATTTTTTCTCAGATCCATTGGTAATATAGTGAAATATATATATATATATATATATATATATATAAGTGTCATACTATTTCAATGTAGTAAAAGGAAAATGTTACAGAACTCCTCTAGGATGTTATATTTCATCATTCTTAGGCTGACAGACTAAAAAGATTTATACATAATAAACAATTTCTCTATTCATTTTATCCCACTAGAAATGTTCCTTATAATAATTATATATCATCATGATAATAGTGTGTATATAGAAATTAGAGATAATGGAATCATCTAATAACTAAATATTTTTCTCGAGTATAGTGGGAACACATATCCTCTTCACAAATTTAATAATTCCATCAACATACATAATGATTGTAAACATCCTATCATTCACATATTTAATTTTCCTTTGAAAATTATCATCATCAGATTGAGAACATTTATTCCTCTCTAATAAATATGGTTTAGAAACCAATTGAAATAGTAATGATGCTTTACCTTCAATGATAATTCACATCTCTATATTTTCATGATCCATATACATTGGGTCCTTGTAAACCCTTATATTATTCAAAACACCATGATCTTTCTCACTCAATGCATCTTCTACCTAATTCGCCATCCCTATGTGGTAGTGTATTGGACAATAATAATTCTAAAGTAGCTCAATCTATCATATTTTCCCCATGTCGATTTATTTATTTGAGAAGATATATTTGAAACTCTTGTGATCTGTATATATCCCACAAATTTCACTGTATACATTGTGTCTCCATATATCAAGGGAAATGATTACCGCAGTTAACTCAATATCATTTATTTTATAGTTTTGTTCGTGATTTTTAACTAACTTTATTAATAGGAAATAACTCTATCATTATTCATAAGTACATGGCTAAGTAAATTGTTTGATGCATCACTATAAATCACTAGTCCTCCATTTTTGAATAGTGTAATCAAGATCAGATAATTAACTTGTATCCCCTAAAATACTTCAAACAATTATTCACATTCTTTTTCCATGTGAATATTTCCCCTTTATGAGAAATCTTGGTTAATTGGTCGGATAATTGTTTGAAATTCTTAAAATATCATTGATAGTAACCTATTAATGAAATGAAACTACATACCTCAGTTTTGACCATTAATCTTCACCATTATTGGACTTCCTTTGTTGCATTATCAATATATATTTTAGCTATAGAGAAAACATGGCCAAGAAATGAAACTATTTGAATCTAGAATTCACACTTTCTAATCTTCTCAAATAACACTTTAATACTATGAGCCTCTCGAAAATCCAAAATTTAGTTCTCGTGGTCCTCATAGCTATTTTAATATATCAATATATCATCAATAAATACCACAAAAAATTATTCAATATTTTTCATGAACACTGTGTTCATTAGATACATAAAGAGTTTGTGTATTATTCATTCCAAATGGAATTAATCTAATCCCGTAATGTCCATACCATGTTTAGAATGAAGTATTTGGAATATCTTCACTCCTCACATGCAATTCATGATTTTCATTTGAAAGGTCATTCTTCAAAAAAATATGAGTTGTGTAAATGTGATCAAATAAATTGTCAATGTGAGATAGAGGATATTTGTTGTTTTTTGTAATATCATTCATTTCTCTATAGTCAATTAATAACCTCAAGTATCTATCATTATTCTTGACAAAGAGATTAGGGGATCCCATGGAGAGACATTAGGGTGAATAAATCCCTTACCACTCAATTCGTCAATTTTTTCTTCAGATCTTCTAATTCTATAGTGTGCATTCTATAAAGAGTCTTTCATATTTGTTTTCACTATGAATTAATTCAATAGAAAAATAAATACCTCACTCTAGAGGATATATAGTTAAATAATCTAGAAATACATCAATGTAATTTTTTCAAAAAAGGTAAATATTAAATATTACTATTTATTGCCTCAACTATATATGATTTTTTATCTTCTTGCACAAGAATATAATTTATAGGAGTTGCTGGAGGTTGTTCCAAATATGAATCAGATGATGAGGTCTCCCCTCCAATGATAATAAATTTCATATCTTCAACATGAATCATAATTTCCTTCTATTTGTAATAAATTTCTCCATTATATATTTAAATCCATTCCATACCAAGTATTATATCAAAATCAACCATATTTATCATAATAAAATTAGCAATTATAGAATGTTTATTTGTCATAATAGGAACTCCTCAATACAACCTTATTTAAATATTGTTTACATTAGGAGACTTTAATGAAAACACTTTTATTAATGTGAATTAGAAATATAATATATTTTATGAAAAATGGGAAGATAAATGAATGTGGTAATTCATAATAAAATAAATATTTATAAACATTTTTTGAGATGAAGAAAGTATCGACCACCACATCGAAAGGAACTTCAACCTCCAGAGTTGTGAACTCATAATCTTGTACTTTTTTTCTTGGCCTTTTATATATAATGTTTCTTGAGACATAGGAAAATATTTTGGATAATAACCCATCTCTTTACAATTGATGAATTGAAAGTTTATAGCTTCTTTATTTTACATGAAATCAGGATCTTCATGGACTTTTTCTCCACACATGTAACAAACCCATTTTCCTTTTAAGAAAGAATCAACATGTCTCATTGAACTTGTATTTCACATTAGAAAATTACCTTTTTTATTCGTCACTTTATCCATTTTTTCTCTACTACCTATTCTTTCTCTTATTTTACCTTAAATTCATATGACTTGTAGAATTATTTCTCTCTCTTGATAGTACATGAGACTATATATTCATATAATGATAAATTTTGGTAGATGAGGGCCCTTCGGCGAAATGGTTTTAAACAATTAGATAATTGATCAATATTTTTCTTTTGATTATGTATGTAGTCCACAACATGCCTTCCTAACCTTTTAAGGTTGGATTTGTACTTAGAATAATTTTCATCCAGTTTTTTTAGACTCAATAATTGTCTCTTCATATCTACTCAATGTTCATGGGGGAAATATTTTTCAATGAAAATTACCTTAAAATCATTGCATTCTATATTTTCAACTTTTTACTCATATGATGTGTTTCGAGTCAATAACTCCCATTAATCATCATCCCATAAGAGATGATAATCCTATAAGATAACATTCTCCATTTCATTACTTCCCAAAGAGAGAAATATATTCTCTAGGTAACATATCCAATACTTTTCTACAAATGGGTTTGTAGTTCCATTGATTGTAGGAGGATGTTGTCGAAAAAAGTGTACTAATATTTCTGCTCCATGTTGTGGATTACGGTGCTCCATGTATGTAAGGTTATTTTTGATAACCAATTTTAGCTATCCATGTATAGTTATTAGCTTCTCAAATACCATTTTAGCTCCAGCTCCAACATCATTATCTTATAAATGATTTAAATCCTTACATGGGATACACACATTGATACAATTTCCATTCCTTCCATATGGATCCATTTCTAAAAAATGGAATAAACAAAATTTTATTATTAATCATAATTAATAATTTTGAACTAGTAACACTCAACATAAATTGGAAAACATATGCATATCAGATCTCATAATCATAAACATGGTTTCTTTGGGAACATATTTACTATTAAAGCCTTTATAATGCTTTGTAGAAAAAATTTGAATTTTCCTAAGAATATCCCCCTAGATTGTAAAACCAGGTGTGTAGTAAGGCTCATTATTTTTTAACATGTCATGTCATGTCAGGTCGGACACACCATGTCAAGGTTATTATCACTAGGTACGTTTGTGCCAAAATCACAGCCAATTATAGTATCCACACATGGATGTTTTCCCAAGAAATCCCAC
The DNA here is from genome assembly GCA_963277665.1 of Viscum album. Classification (NCBI taxonomy): domain Eukaryota; kingdom Viridiplantae; phylum Streptophyta; class Magnoliopsida; order Santalales; family Viscaceae; genus Viscum; species Viscum album. The sequence goes on from OY728134.1 coordinate 555,142,416, forward strand.
ATAATCTATACATTAACTAACATATATGATGTTGTTTTATCCATAAAATCAATGTATATCCTTAGGTTATGTTCCCAAATCAATGTTTTCAAGTTTCTAAGGCTTCTACTAAACCTTACTCGGATACCAACTGTAATGGCCTCAACTATATTAGTCCATAGATGGTGTCTTACATAATAACATTATAATAATAAACAACGAACTCACATCCTGAAGGGCTGAATATTTTTGTAGATTTGGAAAACTAGATACAAAAAATATTTTTTACATTATAACTTGAAGAATATGAAACAAAGAAAATCCCTAGGAAACATCAAAAATCCTAAATCATCCTTACAAGTCTTCCCTATCTGTTTTGTATAATCAGACATATTGATTCATGGAGGGGATATAGTGGGCCCCACCAATCACATACTATTTACACGTCATTCTTCATATTAATGGGGTGAAACATAGACAACATATTCAAAATAACTTTAAATAACTGTCCCCAAACAGTAAACATAATCACTAAGAATTCTGTGTAATATGGTGAATGGTATGAAGATAACACATCCACAGTGAAACAGATAATAAACCATTTAATATAATATGGTATATTATGTTATCAAATTTCAATACCAATTAATAATAAGTTCAATATATGGTTTTGAAAAAGAGAAAAATACTCTTACAAAGTCATTGAGGACTTCTTTGGAGAAATGCGCTTTTTTACTTTGCCAAGAAGTGTTCTTTGCGAATAAACATTTATATTTTTCATAAAATCATATTTTAAAAATTTATATCCCAAAAAAGAAAAGGTAAGTAAAATTAAATTATTTTGTGGTATAAATGATATACAACTAAAGTGAAAACATGTAGAATGTGTTTTTAAGAAATATTATAAATGGGCCACTTTAATGAGATTTTTGGGAAAATATAAAATAGTCTTTAATGCAGATGAATATTTAATTATTTATATAAAAACTGAAATGATATAAGGTAGTTTTTAATAATTAAAATATAGATTTTATAAAAATATTTTTTCTTAAAACAGATGGTGGTGTATACTTAAAAATGGGTATGAAATTGGGAAGTTCCCTTTAATCTGGCTTGCTTTTTGGGAGGAATTAGGAATGTATCCTTATAAATCATCTAATTACCAATAAATGAAATATGAAATTATTTGGATACATGAGTTTCAGACAAATAAAAATAATGTACAAGAATTGTTTTTAAAAAAATGAATAATTAAATTATGGAAAAGAACTGATATGTTACTTGAATGAAAGACAGAGGTTCGAAAAAAAACCCTTACCTTTTGAATGAAGTCATTCTTCACTTGTAATAAACGATGTGGATAATAAAATTATTTTCATTAATAAATTAATTAAGAACATATTAGACATATATAGTATTCATTATAATTTTATTCAATTCATTTATTTCCTTTTTATGAATTATAATATTCATCATTTTTGTTTTGGAGTGTTCATTTCCTTGGTTTTCACAACTAGTTCACTTGTATACATAGATGAAAGATAATTTAAAATTGGATTAATGATCCAAAATTAAAATAATATTTTATTAATTAATATACATATTATTAAATTTCATTATGTATCATTTTTTTCTATATATGAGTATGATTTATTAGATTAGACATTAATGATGAAATATTTTTTATTTGGGTGAATATTTGATTACCATGAACTTGTTTTGTTTTATTAATGAATATTATGAATATATACTACTCCTAGAAAATTATATTTATTAAAATATCTATAAAAAAATTGAACAATAATAATGTTTTTATGAAAAATCTTTAAGGTGGTAATGGAAAAATAAAATGCATCAACCACAACGGTGGAAAATTGGCACATCACGGATGATATTTTAATCTATAGAATACAAATGATAGGAGAAGTGGATTGATGATAGATTTTCCATCAAAAAAATAAAATTATAGCATATATAATATTTTGGAGGTATAATAAATGTTTGGTGAGAGATTTTTGGGAATGTATAATAAAATAAATGAAATTGATTAGAAAATAAAGGAATTCAAAAGAGGATTTTACCTATTTAATTTATTCTCCCTGAGAACCTCCATAAGGGGCTTGGGATTGATCTTATGTTGGGATCAAAGGATCATGGGGATGGGGAGGAGATATGTGAATATAATTGCTCAGAAAATGCATAGGATTCATGGATTAAGAGGTATGAGTATACGAGGTGGTGAGGGGTGGTATATAAAGTGGAGGAGAGGGGAGTTTTCTTATTAATTTATTAATTAGTTTATAATTTTGGATAAAGATAGGAATTTGTGATGATTACACGAATAAATATAGTAAAAATATAAGGATTGTTTCTTATTATATTTCATAATTAGTGATGTCTCATGGAACAGTTTTTTTAACTTAGAAGGTATATATTCCTTAAATTGCGGTCTTTTACTATTCAATAAAATTCAAATAATGTAGAAAAAACCAAAAATTTCACCGTAGCCATTTTTTAATGTGTAGAATTCAAAATTTAAATCCATTTTATGAAAAAAAAATTCTAAATTTGTTAAATATTATTTTAATTTAAATTCACCACTTATTCAAAAAAATATCAATTTTAAAATAATAACTATTATTATGAAACATTGGAAAATAAGTTAAGGTAATTTAAAATTTTATAATAATAATACAAAAACAATTATTAATTTATGAGTCTATTTTATGAAAATATATTTTCTATTAAATCATTATATTAATTATAACATTTCAATTAAATATTTATGACTAATACAAATATAAACACTTAATTTATCATTTTTAAAAAAATTATTTACATATTTCATGGTCTAAATATACCATATTATCATTTATAAGATACCTAAATTTTATTTATTCTTTTATATGTGAAGATTCTATTCTATTGATCATATTAATATTCCAAATGGTCATATTATTTCTCTAATGATCATATTCTGTAGTATGTTATGGTTTTATACCTTGTGTTGTGTGATTCATAAACTATCGATGATACTAAATTTTATAAGAGACACACCATAACATCTTGGGGTGTTAAATAAATTATTTTTTATGAATATATAAGAATACTATTTAATAGGTCTTTCTCAAACACCATTAACAAATACTGACATCCTAGATGATAAAAACTCTATAGTGACCAGTTGTGTAACTATTAACCATAGTGACCTATTAATAAATATCACTAAGTATCAATGAAAATAGATGAAGTATCAATGAAACATACATATGGAATCATTTATAGTGAACTGCTAATATATGAAAATGTTTAAATTGATGTGATGCCTCTAGCACATGAAGATGTTCACATTGGAACATGATAGTAACTGATTTCTAAAATGGGGTTAATGAGAATCATACTGAGATTTAGGAATGATTCAAAAACATGACTTCAATATATAATAGATTCTCTATGCATGATGTAATTATCCCTAATAGGACACAATGTGGAAAACCTTCCATCCTCTTAACTAATGTGAATCCCTATGCATAACTAATAAGAAACCCCAATGACCACATTCCTTTTTAAAGTAGGTATATAGCTATACCTCTATTACAAATATTGGAGTAGTTAGGTGTTTTAGGTTCCAAAAATAAACATGATTGAATTTAATCCAAAAGATTCCGGTAATTACTCATTAATGAATGTTTTCACACGTTCAGATTGAAGAAATCATCTATAAAGATAACCAATATTTGATTAAGGCACTCTCAAAAGATTCTATTCGTTATATGAATGAAGACATCTCTATGTTTCATATGTACAACAGGAAAAAATATAAATGCACAGTGTCCATAACTCATATAAACTGATGTCTTGGAAACATATTCCCTTTTAACCCTTAAATAATGATATCGATATCAAAGGTCAATATTTGAGATGTATCGATCACCTATATGTTGATTGAATAGATTATAAATCTAGGGTAGATGATACATGTTCCTGATCCTAATTTTTTTAATCTATTAATAATTAATACAATGATTTATTAATTTAGCATTCATTTTGACAAAGAGGACTGGTTCACCCCACAATGAAACACAGGTGTGTATAAGATCCTAGTCCAAATTAATATTTGGTTTCTTCTATAAATTTAATTCAATAAGAGACACTCTATGTAGACACATTGATATAAAAATGAATCTAGGTATGAGTTTTATTGAAAAACCTACCATCGGATCTAGAGGAATACCAAATAGATCATCTTGAAATACATCACTATATTCCCATATAGTAGGTGTGTAATTAATGTTGACTTCCTCCATGGTAATTTGAGCTAAAAGTATATCATTGTTTTATATCATAACCCATATTATATAATCACCTTTAATAAAGAGTTCATAATCATCCAAGGGATGATATGTGATAATAAGATGATTTGGGATATGAAATGAGTCTTCTTTATATCAATAATTGATATGTTATTTATTCACGGAAATCCAAATCATTCCTAATGTTATTTAAAATTAAACAAAAAGATAAATAAATAGATATGAATGTATTATTCCCCCACCCAATCTCAATCAGTGTATATTTTGAAATCTTAGACGTGATCAGCATTCCATCAAGGTTTTTCCCCAATAGTTCATTATCCATTATTTAGGGTGGTTATTCCACATTCCTATAAAACATGTGTGATATAAAATATTGATAAAAATAATAATAAAAGACATATCCTTAGATCTAGAAAATAGATCAATTGTACCTTTAATCACATTATTATCATGATCTTCTTCAGAAGAAGTGAATACAGATTCCCTTCATTGTTTCCTTTGTTTAAAAAGTTGTTGGGGACAATATTCCTTACTATTCCATGGTTTGGAGAATTTATTTTCATAATATCTTGAATAATTTTACATGGAATATTTTCATGTGGTTTGATCACTAATTGGAACCTTCTTCTCTTCTGTTGTGTTAACTATCCACATAGCCTTAATATAAAAACTGTGGGTAAAATTTCTTACTTTACCACAATTAAAAAAACATCCCATATCCTTTTTGTAAGTTATACAAGTCCTTTCTCCCATATTTATTGAATTTATGAAATTAGATATCCTTCCAACCATTTGACTTATCGTTTGTTCTTCCATTATACTCCACGTTCCTTCTATTTTCCCTAGATTATTGGGAGGTTCCAATTCCCATATCTACCTTAAGATCACATAAAAAAATTTCTTGTAGCTATTGTAGTATTGTGTGGTTAACTCTATTTAAATAATAATGTTTAAGATAATAAAGAAGTAGTGTATTTTTCTCTTAGTATCAAAGATGAAACCGAAGGAATATCATGTTGGAGTTGGTGGCCTAGAACAAACTACTTTGTACTTTATTCATTAATAAATTTCTTATCACATCTTGATTGTTCTTCTGTGTGACAATACATGTGATAATTTCCTACGGACAGCTGTTGTATTAAAGGGTCATAGCGGTTCCCTACTATGATGAGAACCCGAAAGTTCCATAACAGTGTTTTTGAATATATGTTCTTTGGTCATATGATGTTATTTGGGGGACACAAATAATACAGGCCATTAGGGGTGAAGACTCATAAAACTTTGAGGCACCTTTGCATGGTGTGCACCTTTGTTAATATCCAGGAGGATATTATGAGAACGAGACTTTCCAGTAGGAAATCCACATTTCATAGTGTCATTGGATGTTCCTATATGCGGACGTGTGTATTGGTCCATAGACATTAAGATTATTATTAATGTGTATTAAAAATCATGCACATAGATATATTGACAAAAACTGTAATGACACACTGTTCATAGTGAGGTAGGATATATTGGGTGCATCATGAGTAATACTCAATTAATAGATAATGAAAGAAAGGATTTTACCTTTCTGTTCCATAACAGAAGTAGATATCTCAGACCCTTTGATGGAATTGATATAGCCTAAATAAATCCATGGCCATGGTAAGTTATGTGCGAGTTCAATTCTGTAAATTTAAAGAAAGAATAATTGAGCAAATGGGTTGATGTCACTAGCATGAAACCCGCTTGATTTGAGATATCTTGACAAATGGATTATATTACATGGTATGTGTTTGTATGTGGTGACATGCCATTGTGGTGTTAACATATTTCTCTATGGGTTCCATGGCATGTTGCTAGACACTAACATTGGACTTTAGGAAGGTTCTGCCAAATACCACTGCGAAAGAGGCCTAGTGGGTCACACACTAAGTGTGTCCATGTATCTCAGTTAAATATTAATTTAACAAGTTAAATAAAGATTATTCCCGACTGTGGTTTAACAATTATTTAAGGATGCCTTGTCACATTTATTTCGACACTAGTTATTCACGAGAATATATTGTGGATGAAATAATATATATCTGTTAGGGAGTAATGCAGTTACATTTATTTAATAAATAAATAGCCATTACTCATGGACTAATAAATGTGGTGGAGGAAATAATGAATAATGGAAAATAAAATTACACGCCGTGTATATTGAATATACACGCTGTGTTGTTTTATGGAAAATGAGTACACGGTGTGTATTAATGATTACACAGCCTGTAGTTTTTCAGTCAGTATTTTGAGGACATAATGTCATTTTATTAAATGATATTTATTATAATTAGTGTGCGTGCATGTCAAGGAATTAATCATTTGACCTGGGGGTTTTCAATAAGAGTTAATGAAATAAATAAAACGTGTAACACATTTATTTCTTGTCATAACTCTATAAAGTCAAACCCGATTATAAATATCCTCACAACCCTAACACTTTTTCCCAATCGTTTTGCACAACAATTATGGAGAGTTCTCTCAATTCCGAATGAACTCCTTCCTCCATGAACGCTCTCAAGACTGAGAGATATCTACCACCACCGGATCAAGGCGATCGAAGGCGAACATCGCGAGCAACGGTTCTTCAGTGCTATCACCTGTAGATCCTTTTACAGACATCCAAAGATACGTGGTGCACGTGTGGATAACTGTTAGAGGAATCCCACAATTGTATTCGATGACGCAATGATGGATCACACCATATCAGGATCAGAGACATCAACGAAGAAATAATTCCATCAAGGTAATTCTTGTTAATTAATTACATTAATTATAACCAACATATGATGATCCTATCTCTTTGGTTCCGAAACTCACTATTTTTTTTTCATTCTTCATTCTATTCTGAAGAACCTGCATTTTACATCGTGACAGATCTCTTATTGATCATTGTTAACGCTAAAATTAAAGATTGGCACACCCACCAACGTGCTTCCACTGCACCAAGAACATACAAGTGGTATCAGAGGGGTCACATCGTTGATTATAATTATTTATGTTTTTATTGGTGATTTACACATTTAATAATTTAGTTGTTTTAATTCAAGTTAATAGTTATTTAAAATCTAAATCTGGAGATATGTTACTCCCCACTTGTTTCACGTTCACCATATAGAGATGAATTTTTCTTTTAATTTAGATTAAAATAAAATAGAGGAACTTATCTGGAGGTTCCAAACATTCCTGGCCGTACAACACCAGAATACACAGCATGTATTCTGAAGTACACTCCGTGTAGTTTTGGTTCAAATCATTGGACTGGTCCACCAAATCCGGCTACGTATTGGATTCTATCTAAGTCATTTATGACACCGTGTGTTGACTAGGAATAGGTGGCACATGGTTTCTAGATTACACACTGTTTCGTCCATTGAACATGGTGTGTAGTCCCTTTGGGTTGGGATTGGACCGTGTACCCCCTAGACGGCTTACCTGGCAGGATACCGTGTAATGCGGATACTATATGGCATGTGTCAAACTGAACACGCTGTGTACTCTGAAAATTTCCAAACTACATCAAGATGCCATGTCCGTGGACATGTACTTCGGATGGACGGTGAAGAAAAGTGTACGCCGTGTAGTCAGAACTACACGTCATGTACTCACCCAAAATACGCAGTTTTATTAATATTTATTATTATATTATACAAACCCTTGAGACATGTACTATAGTGCATGCATAAATCTGAGGCACAATATGTGATAGGTGTTTTATATAAGTGTTTAATTTAACATCTGCGTATTGAACAGAAATTCACCAGGTTTCCTCCAAGGGACAAGTTACGTACAGAGCTAATATTAAATGAAATTATTTGTTTAAAATTATGATGGATGATAATCTAAAGGAAATTCAAAAACGTTTTTAAGATAAAAGGATTGATTAATTAAAAATAATTAATTGATTCGAACGTGATTTATCTTAAACAAGAATGATTAAAGAATTTAATGCGAGTTTCATTTACGTGTAATTATCATTCCATTTATGGATGATCATGATCTAGACCAAGACCTTTGTGTGTGAATGGTTTCCTTAATTAATTTATTTTAATTTGTTGGCCTGCGAGCCTTCTCCTCATTAATATGTTGGGTCTGCGCGTGCAAGGATTATTTTATGTAAAAACCCTTTTTTACCCCTCACCTACTTGTGAGATAAATGCATATGTAATGGATGGAGCTCCCAAGCTAGTGGAGGCGGCTCAAGTTAGGATCCAGGGCGAAACCAATCCAAGGAGATACAGAGGTGGACAGGTGGAAAGCTGTAGACACGAACCCAAAAGGTTCAAGGTGTTTCTCCCCTAGGTCTTGGGTTAGTTTATCAACTGCTAGATAAACTAACCAATAGAAAAATCTCATGATCATACCATTTATTTTATTTCTATTATTTTCATGGTTTATTTATTTTGGGTGTGTTGTCACGATCACACAATTAATGAATTAAACAATCATGCAAGATGGATCTAAAATAAAGACTGGATTATTCGTAAATATTATCTTAGACATGGTTAATCACTTATGTATATCCCACTAAATATTTAGAAGAATGTAATCAAATATAATAAAATGATAATTTACGTATAAGGATAAAATCCCTCAAAGAAATATTTAGTCGTTATAGCCTTCCATAATCTTGGTTAGAATCGAACCATTGTTCAAAGTTCTTGAACAACCCTAGTTGGGGTGCTTTGAATTATTTAGGAATTCTAATTCAAGTTTTTGTGTTGACTTGACTTGGTTTGCATCAAGGGTTGACTGCCACAGCAGGACTTGGTGTGACCATGGGGAAAAGTTTGAGGAAATCCAAATTAAAAGGATTTCATGATTGGGGAGTCCACTCAGCGGATCAAGGATCTATGAGTTAATGTGGTTGGAATTTGGAATGCCTACCTAAAACCCTTCAAGTTTCTTGACAAACCCTAGTAGGGGTAATGCGATGGTCAATATGGATCCTTTCCATTAGAATATTCAGGGAATTGAATATTCCGAATTCAATGGTGACGACCATTGGATTTCGATAAAATAGTGGGAGACTAATAAGTATTAATGTATTTATTTGTCTCAATTTTATAATAAATTATTAAACCATTGATCATGTTTACTTGTAGAACCGTAAAGAAAAATTCTTCAAACATATCATTGCGAACCATACTCGAGAATGAAAACCTTCTCACCTGAATTAATTTCCACGATTGGAAGAGGCGTTTACGTGTCATACTTCGCCACAAAAAGAAATTGTATGTGCTGGAAGATCCCATTCCAGTTGCGCCTGGAAAGGACTCTAGTGATGAGGAACTATCACTCTACATGAAACACATGGATGATGCCTCAAATTTCCAGTGTTTTATGCTATCGTCCATGTCTAATGAGATCTTGAATCAACATGAAAACATGTTCGAATATAGCATGATGTCTCAACCTAAGGATCTCTACTAAGAAAAAGCGAGACAAGAGAGATATGATATATACTATGATTTTTTTACAAATAAGTTTGGAGATTCTGCGCTAGATGGGCCTCATGGAGTCAATCTTATTGGCCACATCAAACTCGTGGACATCTTAGGGACTAAATTCCCATATGAGTTGCGTACAGACCTCATCCTATCATCACTGATCAAGACAATGTCAAGATTTATTTTCAATTAAAACATGAGAAATAATGAGAAGAGTCTATCGAAACTTCTGACCTTGATTCTCTAGGTAGATAAGGACATTGGCATGACAAACCCGCCGTCTTTACGGTGAATAAGAAAAGGAAGTACAAGGCAAAGGGGCCAAATACTTATAAATGTTCTGAATCCCCCGATCGTCGTCCCTCCAAGTAGGGGAAGATATAGAGGTATAGAAAGAAATGGGAGGCGGTGTGTTTTTCAGGTGGAAAGCAAGGTCACTGGAATAGGAACTACACCTAGAAGCATGGGGACACTAAAGGTGTGTTCGTTATCGAGTTTAATCTTTCTATTTCTACACATTGGGTATTAGATACAGCTTGTGGGGCTCACATCTCTATACAAATGCAGGAACCAAGTAAATTTAGAAATATTTATAGAGGATAGGTGGATCTTCGTGCTGCTAATGGTGTAAGGCTAGTTGTGTTGGCTATTGGCGAATACCACCTCTCATTGTCGACTGGGGTGATTTTTGGTATTTCATAACTATTATTATGTGCCTAGTGTTACCAAGAACATAATTTCTATATCTTTTTTGGATATGGATGGATTTATTTTCATGTTTATAAATAAGGGTTGTATTTTTTATAAGAACAACATATGTTATTGTATGGTGCATTTAAATAATGGTTTGTATGTATTAAATTATGAAAACCAATTGTTAAAAATCGATAAAGAAATGAACTCACATGACTCATATATCACCCAGTTGAGGCATCACCATCTCGACCATGTAAATGAGAAGGGCTTGATAAAGCTCTTCCAAGATGGCTATTTAGACTCTATTGAGATAAAACCACGTGATAAATGTCATGATGGTTTACAAGGTAAAATGACCAAGCTTCCTTATAGTGGACAGTGTTAAAGGGTCACATAGCTTCTAGTATTGGTGCACAAGGATGTATGTGGACCATTTCTAGTAAAAGCTAGAGGTAGATATTCTTACATCCTTACTTTTACGGATGATTTAAGTAGATATTGATATGTCTACTTAATGAGGTATAAGTCGGAGTCCTTAGAGAAATTTAAGGAATTCAAGAATGAAGTGGAGAATCAGCTTGTTAAGAAGATAAATAAACTTCAATCAGATCGTGGTGTATAATATCTGAACCAAGAGTTCATCGATATTCTATGGGAGTCTGGGATTCTATCTCAGCTCATCCTCCTTATACACCACAGTGGAATGGTGTTAGTGAAAGGAGGAACTGTAAATTGTTGTACATGGTGTGGTCGATGATGATTCATACAGATCTTCCATTATCCTTTCGGAGATATGCATTACAAACTGGAGCATACACATTAAACCGAGTACCAAATAAGGCGACAAATGGAATTCCATCCGAGTTATGGAATGGAAAGAAACCCATTTTGTTGCACACACATGTATGGGGATGTGGGGAGTTTGTTAAAGGCCTTCTCAGGCAACAAACTAGCACCTCGGGGCATGAAGTGTATCTTTATAGGGTATCCCAAGGAAACGAAAGGATATTACTATATAACCCTTCAGGAAAGAAAGTGATTGTTGCCAGACAATCCGTCTTTCTCGAGAGGGAGAACATCCTCCAAAATTGATAGTGGGAGAAAGATTGACTTCGACGAAGTTGATGCTCAAGATACACAAGAGTTGGTATAGGAATAAGTTCCATAGGTCCCCAGAGAAGAGGTTCCAGAAACACAAGTATTGCGTAGGATATAAAGAGAGGTAAGGGAACCAGAGAGATTTGGTTTCCTAGACACCGAGGATGGTGGATCCTTATTTTTGGACAATGATGAACCTCTCTCCTACCAGGAAGTAGTAGAAATCTCAGAAGCTACAATATGGCTAGAAGCTATGAATTCTGAGATGGATTCCATGTATTAGAACCATGTCTGGGTTTTGGTCGATGATCCAGTTGATGTAAAGCCTATTGGATGAAAATCGGTATTCCAGAGAAAACTGGACATGGAAGGTCAAGTTAGAACCTATAAAGAAAGGCTAGTGGCTAAAGGATTCAGACAGTGTCAAGGAATTGACTATGATTAAACATTATCTCTAGTTTCCATGTATAAATCCATAAGAATCATAATTTCCATAGCATCTTACCATGACTATGAGATTTGGAAAATGGATGTCAAAATAGAATTCCATAATGGGAACCTTCAGGAAGATGTCTATATGACACAACCAGAAGGTTTTGTGACACCAGGTGAATCCAAACGAGTTTTCAAGTTTCATAAATCCATTTATGGATTAAATCAAGCTTCCATGTCATGGAAAATTCAATTTGATGAATCTATAAAAGAATTTGGTTTCATTAAGAACGAATGTGAGCCCTGTGTTTATAAGCAGTTTAATGGGAATGCGATCATTATCCTATTGTATATGTTGATGACATATCGCTTATTGGAAAACATGTATCAGTCTTACATTCAGTTAAGGACTTGTTGAAGAAGGGTTTTTCCATGATGGACTTGGGTGAAGCAGCCTATATTCTAGGGATCAATATCAATTTATGTAGATCCAAGAGGCTGCTTGGACTTAGTCATGGTACATGCATTGACTAGATACTAGAAAGATTTATTAGGGAATAATCCAAGAGGGGATTAGTTCCAGTGTAACATGGCCTAAATCTTTCTATGAAAATGTGTCCACAGACACAACAGGATAAAGATAGAATGAGTAAGATCCCATAAACTTCATCTATAGGATCCATCATGTATTCCATGTTATGTAACATGATTTATGTTTCCTATGAACTGAGCATGGTAGGAAGATATCAAGAGGATCTTGGAGAACAGCGTTAGACTGCTATTAAGACTATCCTTAAGTATCTATGAAGAAATAAGGATATGTTCCTAGTCTATGGAGGAGAAGAGGAGCTTGTCATCAGAGGGTATGTTGATGCTAGTTTTCAGAAAGATCAAAACAATCTAAAGCCTCAATCTGGATATGTTTTCTGTCTCAATGGAGGATCTATGAGCTCAAAGAGTTCAAAGCTGCAAGTTGTCGCCGATTCTATAGCTGATTCAGAATATATAGAAGCTTCTGATTCAGCTAAGGAAGCTGTCTGGATTTAGAAATTTGTCTAGGAGATTGATGTGGTGCTTAGCAGTAAAGACCCTGTCACATTGTATTATGATAATACTACAGTGGTGGCTCTTGTAAAAGAACCAAGGTCACATCAATGGGGAAAGAACTACTCCTAAAGTATTACCTCTTGAGGTATTTCTATCATAGGGGTGAAGTTACAATGAGTAGAGTGTCCACGAAAGATAATGTGGAAGACCCCATGACTAAAGGCCTATCTCAGAAAAATCATGAATATCATGTGAGAGCTAGTGGGTTAATGGTTGTTAGTAGTTATCTCTAGTCTAAGTGGGAGTCTATTGGATTTAGTGGCCTAGAACCTACTACATTGTAGTTTATTCATTAATAAATACCTTATCAAATCTTTATTGTTCTTCTACGTGACAATACATGTGATAATGTCCTAAGGACAGTCGTTCCATTAAAGGGTCATAGTGGATCCATGCTATAATGAGAACCCGAAAGTGCCATAACACTATTTTTTAATATATTTTCTATGTCTGGTGATGTTATTTGAGGGACACAAATAATACAGGCCATTAAGGGTGAGGACTCATAAAACATTGAGGCACATTCTCATGGTGTGCACCCTTGGTAATATCCAAGAGGATATTATGAGAACGAGACCCGCCAGTAGAAAATAAACATTTCATAGTGTCATTGGAAGTTCCTATATGCAGAAGTTTGTATTGGTCTGTATACTTTAAGATTATTATTAATGGGTATTACAAATCACACACACAGATGTATTGACGAAAACTGTGATGACACACTGTTCGGAGCGAGGTATGATATGTTGGGAGCATCATGAGTAATACTGCATTAATAGATAATACAAGAAAATATTTGACCCTTCTATTCCATAATGGAAGTACATATCTCAGGCCCTTTATGGAATTAATATAGGCTAAATAAATCCTTGGCCATGGTAAGGTATGTGTGAGTTCAATTCTGGAAATTCAAATAAAGAATAATCTAGCACATGGGTTTATGGAACTAGAAAGCAACCCGCTTGATTTGATAAATCATGACAAAGGGATTATATTACACGAAAAGCGTTTGTATGAGGTGGAACGTCATTGTGGGGTTATCTTCATTATCTATGGGTTCTTTGGCATGTGGTTGGACGTTAACCTTGGACATTAGGAAGGCTCCACCTATTTCCATTAAGAAATAGTCCTAGGGAGTCACACACTAAGTGTGTCCATGTATCTCAGTTAAATATTAATTTAACAAGTTAAATAAATATTATTCCTGATTGTGGTTTATCAATTATTTATGGATGCATGATTGCATTTATATTGACACTATTTATTTGAGAGAATATATTGTTGATGATATAATATATATTTATTAGTGAGTAATGCAGTAACATTTATTTAAGAAATAAATAGACACTACTCAAGGACTAATAAATGTGGTGGATGAAATAAAGAAAAATGTAAAATAAAAGTACACGTCGTGTATATTGAATATACATGCCGTTTAGTTTTATGGAAAATGAGTACACGCAATGTATTAATGATTACACGATGTGTAGTTTTTCCAGTCGGGATTTTGAGGAAATAATATCGTTTTATTAAATGATATTTATTATAATCAGTGTGGGTGCATGTCATGGAATTAATCATTCGACATGGGGGATTTCAATAAGAGTTAATGAGATAAATAAAACGTGCAACGCGTATATTTATTTTCATAACTCTATAACCTCAAACTCGATTATAAATATCCTAACAACCCTAAAACATTTCCCCAATCATTGTGCACAACAATTCTGGAGAGTTCACTCAAGGTCAAAAGAACTCCTTCCTCTAAGAACGCTTTCAAGACAGAGAGAGATCCACCACCACCAAATCAAGGCGATCGAACATGGACATCTCAATTGAAGGTTCATCCGCGCTAGAACTCGTAGATCTCTTTGATGACTTCCAATGATATGTGTAGCACTTGTGGATCACCTCTAGATGAAACCTACACTTGGATTCTACGACGCAATGACGGATCACACCGGATCGTGACCGGAGATATCAATGAAGAACGAATTCCATGAAGGTAATTCTTGTCAATTAATTAAATTAATTATCTCCAACATATGATGATACTATCTCTATGGTTCTGGAACTCCGTCTTTTGTTTTTATTTCTTTTTTCTATTCCAATGATCTGGCATTTTACATCATGATGGATCTCGGATTGATCATTGTTAACACTTAAATTAATGTTGGGAACTCCCACCAACGCACTTCCACTGCACCATGAACCTACATATCTCACATCTCTTGTGAAATTATGTCATACAACCCAATAAATAGATCCTCTTGTTTCATAAAATTCCATAAATTACTACTATATTTTTTTTAATATTTGTAGGAAAATTTTTGGTGTAAAATATCTTCTTAAACAATTCTCATACCATAATTTCTACATCATCCTATTCTATGGTATACTTAAAGAGACTCGTTCACTGGTCAAAATCACCATCAATACAACTAACATTAAAAACAACCTTATCATGGTCATGGCATAGGATAATGGAAAATATATTTTTTATTAATTTGGGCAACTAATCAGAAATTATTGGATTAGAAGACCCGCTAAATGATGGTGGATGTTGTCTCATAAATGACTTCATAGTGAGTTTATCCCTCCTGGGTTCATTTGGGAGACAAAGTTGATTTTTGTTGTTTCCAATATCTTAAGACAAATGGGTGATTATTTCCATGAGATTTTTTATTCAATTATCAAAATCATTGGGTATCATATTTGGAAAATATAAACATTATCTATTTCACCCATTGAAAACATGGTTTGTTTAGGCTCCCATAAGTAGCATGACTATAAGAAGATTTGGAATGAGTATACATAAATTAATTAATAAACATAAAATAAAGATATAAGAATAAAATTAGGATTTCATAAATTAAAAGAAAACATTTTACTGTGAATCATTAGGTTTCGATCTAGGTTATCCATGATTGTCTTTATAACATAACTAGTTATGTATACTAAACCCTTCATAATGTTTTATAAATAGTATGTGATTAACCAAAGGATAACAACTCAAATTTCAATCCAGGTAGGTATCTAAGACTCTTTTTCATACATAAGGTAATGGTTGATTTAATACCCAATACACCCTCTTCAAGGTTATTACCCCTAGGTGCATGTATTCTAAATCATGCATCAAATTATTGTATCCAGATATGAATTTAATTTCCATGATAACCACACAATATATACATTATCAAAATATAGGGATGTTACCCTATACTTAGACACATCCTTTATTATTTTCAATGTGATTATCACTAAATTTAACAAAACTAATATCCAAAAATAATTGAACCCTTCCCTGATACAATTTAATGTAACCTAAGAAAAACCCAACATAAATGAAACCATAATATCTTGATTTAAAAAATACATCTCACAAATAGTCACATAGACCAAAGACCCAAAGATTTAGTATTATTGAGATTAGCTATATAAACATTTAATTTTAAAAAACTCTCAAATATTTCTCCATAATCATTCTTCTCTATAATCTTTTCTATATGTCAAACATGATATAATCATCAATCTATCTTGGGGTATGGAAAATATAAAAAAGGGGTGAGTTTAGAGTCTGAGTAAGGGAATAACATTTTATAATATATAAAATCATAAACATGAAGGATAATATGGTTAAGATATAAATATATTTATAAATTATCATTATCCCATAGTTGAATGTTATAAAATAGATATACAAACATAAGATCATAAAAATAATTAATGAAACATAAAATTCATTATGCGGATCAAAATATATATGAAAAATTATAAAACATGTTATCATGATTCCAAAGGTGTGAAATTTATTAAAAATAATGAATAATAATTAAATCATAGAATATCATGGAAATAAAATACATATTTAAATTTTAGCATAACATGATGAAAAATGGAAATGTGTCACAAACATAAGAATATGTATATTTTTTTGAGAAAACCCATTATTCTCCCACCTATTTGAGTAAAATCATTATGTCCATGACTCGAAATGTGGGAAAACTTATCATTCCCTCACCAATGTGAACAAATTCATTACATTTCTACCTTACTATCTCATTAAAAAGAAACTAAAATTAATAAATTGTATGGAGATATAATACCCCCAAATCATTATCCTAACTGACGTGTTCCACTTAAAATAAGGCATTATAATATATTAAGGAAACCCTGTATAAAATGGATTCATAATCATCCAAATGGAAATCTCTAACCTTTCACAAATAACTAAAAAAATAAAATGGTTTTCAAAAAATATCCAAATAGTATAAAATAACATCCTGAATTAAATCATTCATTTCTAAAATATTGATCACATAATTTAATGGAAAAGTTAAATAAGATATATGGTCAAATATTGTACATAAATCCATTATAGATAGATAATTAATAGATAATTAAATCCAAATCATGAAAAGTGGATGTTGAAAACATTTTTAATTCAACATTTTAAAAATCATAGTTACAAGTTTATTTCTTAAACTGTATTTTTTTGGAAAAAAATGAAAAGAAAATATTTTATAAAAATGTATTTGGGTCAAAAACTATTTTCCCCAAAAGTAAATTGATAAAATTATTAAATATTCGAAATGTAGTGATCATAGGGGAAATAAAATCCATAATGAAATTTAAAACGCAATGTAATATGATTGAGTTACAAAGTATCATACCTTTAACATTGGATTCATCAAAATTTATTTTACCTCTAGTATAATTATCATAAATAGATGCTTATATTAGAAACATACCTTAAACATTCAACCCATTTTTAAATTATGTTGTAACCATATATTACAGATATATTAACTGATTATAGTTTAGATTCATTATTAGGTCTTAGAAATTTTGGTTGATTTTTTTCCTTAAAATTTTATGAAGAAGGGATCGATTGACACTAAGTTCTGTCAAGTTCATCATTCCAATATCATTAATTATAGAAAACTAAATTATTTTGAATGGTTTATTATTTCCCATTTTCATTAGGTTTAATGCATAAATTAAACATATGAAAATGAAAATTTTAATGAACTAGTTTTCAATGTGTTTAATGACCAAAATGTGAAATGTTGAGAATTATTTTTATTATTGAAAAAATATTTTTTAAAATTAAACATATAATTATTACATGATATTACTATTATATGATATCCCATTATCATTTATGACATGATCTCCATAACATAATTTACATAGATGATTAAGTTGATCCAAATGGTAATGTTTGATAATATTATCATCAGTTAGGGAATTTATTTAGATAATGATAATATTACATTTCTAGAATATTATAAATGTGAATATTATTATATATACTTAATAAATCCATTCATATAACCATCATACTAGGGTAGTGATGATAAAGGGAATTCATCGTTCATGGAGGTGATAGTCCGGATATAAGCACAATTAACAATATCATTCCTCAAGAAATGGATAGAGATATGATATATGGTAATTGATAATTTATGAATATAAGTTTTCATATATAAAACATATTTATTCATAAATTCCATCCTTGATACCAGACTAGTGAGGAAGTGGTGAAAAATGAACAGTATCTGTAATATCTCGTGATTTTGGAAGGAATCACCATGTGATATAATGAACTAATATATACTATTTTAAATATATAATCTAGCCATTAAAAATAAATTTTATACTTCTGTGTTTTGAATTCCAAAATACAGACACACACAGTTGTGATTAGTAAGTTATTTAGATTCTGATAAAACGAACATGTTTTTTGGAAAATAATAACGAACCCTTTTGAATTATAAAATTAATAGTAATATGACCCTTATTAATATTAAATTGTATTATTATTTTATTTTCTTAAGGTTATAAGATAATAATATCTTCATTAAAATTTCAAGGTGATATAAAATGAGTTAGAGTTATAAAATTGTTATTTTTTCAATAAATTATAATTTTATTTAAAAAATAAATTAATAATAATTAGAGAATTATTCTCTAAAAATGGAGTTCTTTTTTGATTTCTACACATTGAGAAAAGCTTACGTAGTTGTTTTAGAATTTTTCTGAAATACGTGATTTTTTGGTGAATAGTGAAATATTGTAATTAACAAAAATACACTAAATAAATGAATTTATGCATCATGGTTGATTCGTGGATAATGTAAATGACCATTGGTTCGAACTCGCATGCAATTATTACTTTTTTGTTTCATAATAATCAAGAATATTCATAGTCTTTAGCAAAAATATTAAACAAATTATTAAAATAATTTAATACCCTCCCCTTCTCCACTATAAATACCACCCTCACCCCCCTCTTCCTATCACACCGCACAAGACTTGGGATTTTATTATGTTCTTCCAAATTGTAATCACAAGGATATTCCACACATGCAATACCTTCTAGTCTCACCAAATAAACCAAACCCATGTTCTAAAGGAGGATCTCAAGGAGAAGATATAGAGAGGTAAAAATCATATTTTATTTTCATGAGATTTCATTTCAATTATTTTCTTTTATTATACACTCTTATCGTGAAATTATCCAAGGGACATGAAATTTCTAGTATATATATTTTTCTGGATTTTTATCATGATTAAGGAAAAATTCATCCCCATTCTTCCTCTTCTCCTTCTATTATTCTAAAAATAAAAACATTGTCTCTAATGTGTCGATTTACCGACATCATGGATTATGTGTCTTCAATTTCCATTACATCCTTCAAATATAGTTATAATACAATTTTAATTTTTTATAAGAATTTAAATTTTAATATATGGCATGTCTTATGTTCGGGAATTAATTTATGTGTAATATTAATTGTATAAGAAGAAACAAGTTTGTGATTATCAAAGAACCGCCAAAATGATGTAAATGGATATAACTAACGATTTAACTAATGATTCATAATCATACCATAAAAAATAATATATGGAATCATTTAATATTTTTGAAACATATGAATTGAATTTAATTACACTTCTAGAATTTCATTTCCATATGATAAGAATATCAAATACAAAATGGCCATGGGAATCATGTAAATATTTCTCCCAAAACAAAGGAATAAACAAAATTATAATAATTAAAGGGTGATATGATGTTATGAAATGATCATATAAGGTGTTATAAAGATGAATTGTTTTTCTATAAGATATCAATAACACTCTTTTTTCAAGTATATAGGAGTTTTAAAAATGTTTTAAGTATGAAGAACCCACTATATGTGAATTGTTAACCCAATTTCCCTTCGTTGGGTTAACCTTTTTCTTCAAAAATTATGTGGTAATAAAAAAAATTTGTGATGGTTTTTTTATATTCTGTTTAATTATATTTATTTATAGTCTATATAAATATTAAATCCACTCTATTATGTCTAACATCAATTATATGATGTTTGTATGGGGATTTTGTTATTAAAATCCTCTTTTAAAATCCTGTTTCAAACAATTCAACTGAAATGTTTTTATGAAATTATTTACGTTGTATGATTATTTTTTATTTCATGGGAATTTTTTATTATGAAGTGTGGGACCTATATCTAATTCGGTATGTATAAGTGGAAGGTCAGTTGTATGGTTACTCTTAGTGTAACTATGATGGTTACACATAAGGTATCTGTGAGGGTTACATTGTAAGGTATCCATGAGGGTTACTTTTATGGTATCCGTGAGGGTTACTTTTAAGGTATCCATGACAGTTACATTGAATGGTATCCATGAGGGTTAAAAATTATTTGTTATCCTTCAGGTTTAAAATATCATGTATGTAATTTCTAATGTTACCAACATGTTTTATTTATGTTTTCTATGTTTTCACAAAGCATGTGTATGATACTTTTAGGTATGAAGTATGTGTCTGTGAAAATGTTTTTAAATAATTATATGTATTTATGGACTATTGGTTCATTTTCTTATTTTTATATCCCTTTATGAGCTTTTTGTGTTCATCCCTAGTTTTTAAAAAAATCACAGGATTGCTTATATATTCAAAGGACAGTTATGGTGCTAATGTCGATGCATCCAATTAGTTACTTTTTGTAGTTATTTTTGTAATGTTTTATTCAACATATATAAGTTGTTTCCTAATTCTCCAGAACCTAGACCAAAATAATTCTTCATATGTATAATTTACTATGTATTTTTATTTTATCTCTTATAAAAAAATATGTAACATATTTTAGTACTAAATCTGAATGTGTAGGTTCTAGGCTTCACAGTTGGTATCAAAGGAATAGTCCAAACAACATTGGAAATTAAATTTTTTTCGTTAAAAATAAATAGTTGGATAATTTAATATATAACTTATATTTAATTTATTACACATAAGAATATAGTTTTTCTTAATTATCAATTTTCAAATACATAATTATGATTAAAATGAACAAATTGTGTGGGATCAATTCATTTAGAGGGAGAATGTAACATCCTGCTATTTTAGAAGAAAACACTATGCGCTTAAATGAACAACTGAGTATTATTTTGAATTTATAATCTACCCATTCAATATAATTTTTCCACTTTTATGTTCTTTATTTCAAAAAATGGATGTTCATGGTTAGGATTAGTAAGAAATTTAATGTATGATTGAACTAACTTATTTTTTTGGTGAATAGTAACATACCTTTATGAATAGTAAATAAATATTAATATGCTCATTATTAATAGTAAAATGTATTATTATTTTATTTTACTTATGTTATAATATAATGATATCTTCATGAATTCTTCAAGGTTATATAAAATGAGTTATAGTTTTGAAATTGTTATTTTTCGAATAAAATATGATTTTAGTTAAAAATTGAAATAATCATATTTAGAAAATTATTTTCAAAAAATTGAGTTCATTTTTAAATTCTACACATAAAAATGGTTAAGATATTTTTTTTTGGATTTTTCTAAAATACATTAATTTTTTGTGAATAGTGAAATAAAGTAATTAACAAAATATGCTAAATAAAGGAATTTATTTATCATGGTTGAGTCATGGATAATGTAAATGGACATATGATCTAACTCGAATGAATTTATTACTATTTTTTGTCACATTTATAATGACTATTCATAGTATTTAGAAAATATATTAATCTAATGATTAAGATAATTTAAAACCCCTTCTCTCCTCCACTATAAATACCACCCTCAACCGCCTTTTCCCCTCACAACACTCAAGCCTTGAGCCTTGCCTATGTTCTGCAGAATACTCTTCCCAAGTCTCTTCTCCATGTCGAAGACCTGATGGTCTCACCCAATGTCCAAAACCAAATGCCTTATAGAGGATCTTAGGGATAAGAGATCAAGTGGTAAAAAGCCAATTTTATTTTCATGTGATATCTTTTCAATTATTTTCTTTTCTTATACTCTCATCTCCTCCACTAATCCAAGAGGTAATAAAGATCCAATATTATATATTTTATTTATCTTTATCAGGATTATGAAAAAAATCATAATCATTATTCCTATCCTCTTACACTTATTCTAAAAATAAAAACACCATCTGTGATGTGTCAATTTACCAACATCATTGACAATGTGTCTTAAATTTCCTTTAATTCCTTAAATTCATATTGGAAAACCCTTTTAATGGTTGAATAATAATATAAATTTTATTATATGACCTATATTATGTTATGGAATTATATTATATGCTAATAGTAGTGGTATATGACAAAACAAGTTCATGATTATCAAAGAACTGCCAAAATAATCTAAACAGATATCATTGAAGATTTATCTAATTATTCATACTCAAAAAATATCTCCAAAATTATTTTTTGAATCATTTAATATTCTGGAAATATATTAATATCATGTCATCAAATTCTATAATTTCATTTTCATATGAAAATAAATTCAAATACAAACTAGCCATGGAAATCTTGTAAGAACGCAACTAAAACAATGGAATGAACAAAATACTAATATTTAAAGCGTTGGATGAAGTTATAAAATTATCATATAAGGTGTTATAAACATTAACATGTTTCATTAAGATATTAATAAAACTCTTTTAACCATTATAAATTATTTTTAAACATGTTTTATGTAAGAAGAACCTGATGTAAATAATTCTTATCCAAATTTAGAATCATTGGGTTTACAATCTTCTTCATCAATTTTGTGGTATTAAAATTCTTTGTGAGATGATTTTTGTTTATATAATGTTTAATTATGTTTAATTATGTTTATATAGAGTGTATTTACAAATTAAATCCACTCTATTACGTGTCACTTCCATTATATGATATTTGAAAGGGGGTTTTCTTTTAAAATCCTTTTTTAAATTTTGTTTTACAAAATTCAAAAGTAATGTTTTTATGCAAATATTCTTGTTGAATTATTGTGTTATAGTTCGTGGGAATTTTTTATTTTTATGGGTGGGAACTATATCTATTTACAATGCATTGGTTATGTGTAAGTTCGAGGTTGGCGGTATGGTTACTGCAATTTTAACTACGATGGTTACACATAAGGTAGTCGTGACTGTTACATTTTAAGGTAGGCGTGAGGGTAACATTTTAAGGTATCCATGAGGGTTACATTATAAGGTATGCATGAGGGTTAAAAATATAATGGTATCCTTGAGGGATACAACTACAATTATGTAATTCCCTGCGTTACGTACATGTTTGATTTATGTTTTCTATGTTTTCATAAAACATGTATATGATACTTCATATGTAAGGGGTATGTGTTTGTGAAAATATTTTCATATGTTTATATGTATATATGGACTAACGATTAATTTCTTTATTTTTATATCTATTACTGAGTTTTTTTATCATACATTTTTTTTAAATGCTTTCCCAGGATTCCTTAGAAGAGAAATGCATAGTTAAAGTGTTAATGCAGATGAAACCAATTAGTTTTTTTATAATTATTTTTTGTAAATGCCAATTCATTGTTTGTATATTTTTATTTAATTCTCTAGAACCTCAACCCGAAAAGGACATCTAATGTAAAACATATATTTTCTTTTAATGTTATCTCTTATAAAACAAATACATATCATATTTTATTACTTAATATGGAAGTGTGGGTTCCATTCTTTATAGCATCAATCCATGGATGTTATACTCCACACACGTATAAGATCAATGTTTTGGAAATTTTTGTAGATGAAATGTAATTACAAATTATTATTTGATTTTTATAATGAAATTTATGTATACCATTGATACATAATTCATTATATTCATAATTTTAGATAAGGTTATTGAATTACAAATTAATAATTATACAGTTATAAGAAGTGGATACTCAGATCAGGAACATTAAATTTTTCTAGGAATTGTTATTTAAAATAAATTCAATATTTTAACAAACTGTGACCATATGATTTTTTATGTGGGATAGGGAAATAAAAAGTTAAATGTGGAATACATTCTATGAAAAATGTTATGGAATGGTGATTTTGGAATTGGTGGAAGTGTTATATTTTTATAAGTATATAGAATTGTTGTTTTAGAACAAACCCTTGTATTTTTAATAATTTAATGACTCTATTCAAGGGAAAATAGAACTAAAATGGACTGAAGTTATAAGAACAATTAATATGGGTCAAAAAAACTATACCACTCATTTTGGAGATTTTTTTTTATTTTTGAGATTTTATTTTAACATTTTACCTTTTACCGTAATTTATATTTACCTTCATAAAAAATTTGATATCTTTAGAAAGTAACTTTAATGAAAAATTTAATGTTAAGACTTTGAGGAAATTTAAACCTTATGATTCAAAATTATCATAAAATATTATCAAATAAAATTTCTAATTTTATGGAAAACTCTGTTTATGAATAGCGCACATAACACAAAAAAATAGCTTCCTGACAAAGTGCATTTTTGTTATTAAAATTTATGGGTAAGACAAAGTTATTGAAATTATTAATTAACATGACATAAATTGGTTTATAATAATAAAAATTAAAGGTACGAGTCTTTCATAGACTTATTAAATCGAATCATACCTTGAAAATACTCAATTCAAAGACAATACCAAAAAACATTTATTAAAAAAATATTTTAATTTATTTTTATAAATTTTTTTCACAGTCTTTATAATTTAAAATAATATATTAAAATTCATAGTTTTATTCCATAAATATTTTTTTATTAGTTAAAAGGTTTTATAATCTTTTATGATATGGTTACATAATGGTAAAATCATAATATTTATAATTTTCATAAAAACCATATCTTTCGAGTAAAAACAATGGTTTCAGAAAACAAAATTAATTAAAATTATTTTTGAAGTAAGGTGTTAGAAAATTTATTTTATTTTATCAAAATTACACAATAAATATTTTTATTTGTTTTTTAAAATTAAAAAACATAATATGAAGAAAATATATTTCATTTCAAATTGTGTTTTTCAATATTATATTACATTAATTATTTATCTTATATAGGTAATAGATTATGTTATATAACCATATTAATGTTTATAATATATTTATTAATAATTTTATTCTAATATATTTTGGTTCTTTTACATTGAGTGTAGCTTGAAATGCATTTTATGAATCACAACTTCAATTTTATAAAGACTGGAATTTTGGATTGCTATAGTATTCCCTTTTTCAAATTGAATCTTTGAAATTATAATCTTCCATACACCCAAATTGTTAGACCTCAAGTACTTAAAATTGTATTATATATTCACTTAAACCATGGATCCCGATCAAATAAAGGTTCTAAATATGTCTAGCATGTCCTTCAGAAATTAAACCTACACTTTCAACGCCACATCATCAATGAAGGTAACATTGTAATGCTTTGTGAGAATGAACCAGAGCTGGCCATCATACATCTGTATAAACCAATAGTAAATTTCATCTCTTTGGCATTATTGTTCACATTTGGAATGTATACATTTTCTAATTCCCAGGGAGATGATCTTCATATTTCTTTACTCCACGATTCTTATTTTTTCACTTCATTTATAGATATTATTTTCATTGATTTCACACTTAAGTGACCCGGATTTATATTCCTTAATATTTAGGTGTATATCATACATTTTACCTTCCAATACTATATTCAAGTAGAAATTTTAGTCATTCACTACTTTAGAAACCACCATGTAACTGAATGTAATTTTCCACACTCCATCCATGAATGTTATATAGAAACCCATGCTGTGAAGAATTTATATGGAAATTAAATTTTTCCTAAACCCAAATATGGGAAATAATCCATGAAACTCTAGTAATTTTATATTCCTTATTCTGATGTAATTTTAAACTTCTCTATAATATGGATATCTTTATCATCCAAAATATTTACCTGAATAAAAATTCTAGAATTATAATTCCGCATCTACTCTCTCATATGTTGAGTAGAAAATATTTCTTAAGTCTATTACCTATGAAACAAGTGAACTATAATCACTTAACAATTGAACTATAGTATATGTTATCCCCTGATTCACAGATCCACCCCTAGAATCATACCGTCAAAATTTTACTCTCCTTTCATTACAATATTCCATTAATCATCCTTTCTTCCAAAAATGTCAACACATGAGGTTAATATTCATTGATATATTCCTTACCCTACTACATATATTTCCCTTATATAATATTTTTAATTAATATAAAACACCAATATTTCTACCTTATAAGTGTATGTAGAAGATTACCAGACCTTATTCTAATGAACATCCTTATGTAACATTTTACCCCTCTAGTATAAAAATAAATATTATCTCTCAATACTTGAATTACTCAAAATATTAACCACCACATCCCAAGATTCTGGGAGTGATGAGAAAACATTCCTATTATTGGTCTGCAAATTCTACCATGACCAATTCCAACTAACATATGAACCTATTATATTCATTGATGCGTTATATTCTAG
Source organism: Viscum album (assembly GCA_963277665.1). Classification (NCBI taxonomy): domain Eukaryota; kingdom Viridiplantae; phylum Streptophyta; class Magnoliopsida; order Santalales; family Viscaceae; genus Viscum; species Viscum album. The sequence continues at coordinate 555,169,363 of OY728134.1, forward strand.
AATTTATTTGGACATTTTAATGTCAAATATCTTCTATATGAATAAAAACATGTATATCATTTTCGACTTCTAATACATATTTACAAGAATATTCATAAAAATTGAATTGGTGTTCACTTCATGGATTTTGAAATCTATGTTCCAGTCTATTAACATTTGAATCATTATAATTGATTTAATATCCACAATTTCTAATTATTATTATTCATCACTTCTATATTTGTTCCTATAAAAAGTAGTTATATATTGTTATTTATTATACATTTCTATATATAGATTCTCCATAAAAAATATCTATGTTGTTAAACATATCTATTCATAGCATAACCTTATACAATTCTATAAATTCTAGAGATATAAAACTATAATAAATTTAGAAACACATAAAATGGATTAGAAACAACTTCAAATAATTATCATATAGTAAAAGTTCATAATGATTCTATGAAACCAATATTTAAAACATTTTCACCAAGGTATGGTCATTAGATGAACTATAACAGAAACATTAACACGAATTCATAGGTTGTATGCAACCCTTGATAAACTTCTAGAATTTAATCCTCCAGAATATACAAGGTTTTAGAATGTATGAAAAATAAATCATAATCTGAATTCACTATAACCTTGATGATGTCCTCCCTAAAGTCACTAAACTGAATTTTAATCCTTCTAATAATCTAGATAGTATCTAAGAAATACAACTATTGAAATAAATGAAGGAAAAAATAAAAACATCATTTTTTATATGGTTCAAATGTGAGCATTAATACATAGATAATGGGGATTATAGTGAAATATATTTTATCAGGCAATCATAATATGATTATAATTCTTCATTCGGTCCCCAAATAATTTCTCAACAATAATAATCACTATTGTACCTAATTGGTTCAACCAGTCACCACAACCATCCGATCCATGCATGGATAAATCCTCATAGACATGATATCAATGGATATACCTTTTTTATGTTAAATAATCTGACAACCAAAACTCCATACTCCTATAAAATTTTGCATCTTCTGAAACACTCATATTTTTAATCTTAGGTATTTGAGGATATGTGTCATACATTTTCTTAGGGATACATTCACAATGTTCTTTGAATTTCATCCATTTACCCCAAAACAAATGATATAATGGGATAAAACTTTGTCAAAATATTCTATCCAATATCATCTTTTTTATCCTAGTAATCATTCATCCATACATTTAAACATTGGTCACACATCAATCCCATTTCAATCATGCAGCGGAAGTTAGACAACCAAATTAATTAATTCTATATCTATCTCCAAGGTCAAAAAATATTTTCCGCAGTTGATTCAAACCACAATATCTGATCAAGTGCCTTCTTCAAGTTACAATAATAGATTTATTGTAGATTATTAGAGTGATTTTATTATTATAGTGAGGTCAATGTTGTTTTTTAATGCTTCACTAGTGAAAACCTAGTTTGAAACTAGTTTTCAATCTCTACTAAGTTTTTGTATTTGTGCTTAACAAGACAACTTTAATAATTTGTTCCCTCAGAAGAGATATTCTCCTAAATATTGATATATAACATTATCAGTGATTCCACTACAGCATCCTATATCAAAAAAACCATTTTAGTAATTTCTTTTATATAACTAGGGATGGATTAATCAATAGAAAAATCGTTTTAGAAAACCATAATATCAAACTAAATTTTTACAAGGTAAATCAAATAATGAATTTAGAAGGTATTATCAAGACCATTTAAAATATTAAACTATTAGTAAATTCAAAATATTTAAATAAATATGATCTAACATATTTAGGGAATTATTATCCCACACAACTATCTAAAAAATAAAAATCATTAGTTAATTTTATGTTCAAAAAAATATTATAAACTACTATAACACAAATAAGACAAATGGAATCTTGAATTATAATAGTTAAATGAGAATGAAATGGTTGTTTAAATTCATAATATATGATTTATCCCCTAAGTAAAAGGAGTTTTTTTTTTATAAATCTCAAGACATCTACTATAATTAATAACCCATATGTTGTATTTTTTGATCTACACCATTTTAAATTGTGTTCAAAACATTAATACTCGACATAAAAGATGTGGAAGAAATGAAAACACCTATTAAGACCATTGTACTTCATGGACCTACTATTAGAGAAAAGAATTTTAGAATAGGTTATTATATATTTTTTTAGGTTGAAGGAGATGAATACTATAACGTCCTGACCCCAGAACCCCAGAGTCGGTGCATTATTACATATCATTGGCAAGATCACAAATGATCAAGTCTCGAATGATAGATTAGTTTATTAGCCTTGGAAGTACTAGAAACATTAATAAGGTTTATACTACATCATAAAATGGAAAAATAAAACAATATTGTTTCCATAGATAACATTGAGATACCATATACTATCCCTGTAGTCCAGTTATAATATTCTTTTTCATATCCTGGGAAAATTTGAACATAAAAAGGTGTGATCTCAGATGCTAAGTAAGGAAAATAATATAGCATAAGCTTTCATAAATAAGCATAAACTTTTAAGGAAATGTATAAAACTAAATCAAAATCCTTTTCAACATAAACATCATCATAATATGGAAGATATAAATCAAAATAATGCCATTTAATTACACACATGGATATTCTACAAGTCGAATAATCACAATAAATATCAATAGCCACTTTCATAATGATGGAATTCATAATTCAAGACATTCATAACCACATAGTCAAGGCCTTGTGCCAAGACTATAAAAAATATTTTGTCAATGCCTTATGCCCAGATGCTAGTTTTTCTTATGAGACCTACCGATGCATCGAAGAGCTATAGCGGGCTCCACCCATCACATACTAAGTCCAATGCATTCCTCATATGAAAAGGTTTAAACATAACATAAATATTCTTATTAAAACAGGCATATGAAATGTCAATACATTATTCATAAACCATGAATGGTATAAAATAACACATCCATAGTCAAACATATCAAAAAACCTTAAATACAACATGGAAGTTTTGTATCATAATAAATCAACATCAAACAAACTTAAAATCCATCAATGGATGTTGACATAGATGAAATCAAAAACTTTTTAGAGAAATAACACTTTCTATTTTGAAATAATTTAAAATTTCAATAATTATATAAGAAAATATTTATTTTGGAAATATTATTATAAGATTGTAAGCGAATATTTGATGATGTTATAATGGTGGAAAATAGTCTCACCCGCTGTATAAGTTAAAAAAACATTCTTACCTTAAATTTGTAGAAAAGGTCAAAAAGTACCTTGTTTGGAAAATTACATAAATATTCCTTTAAAAACATATATGGTTAAATAAGGATATAAATGACATTAACCCATTGTCTAGAAAATAGTAAAAATGTTTTGAAATACATTTTTAAGAAGCATGGATGTAGAAGATAATGAAGTCCTATTAGATAATTACATATAAACAACCTCGGATAATGAAGAGATTGTGAAATTAACCCTTTGTACTATTCCATGGTTGAGGGTAGGTTAAACTAGAATATAATGGTGAAATAATTTTTATTAAATTATACATGAATCATATACATTAATATGATATTATATATGATTTTTTAGCATTTCATAGTTAATAATATCTTAGTATTTTCGTCGTTTCTGGTGTTAACATATTTGTTTTCCTTTATACTATTTGTTATGTGAGTCATATTTGTTATGGATGGGATGTATATTATTCATATCTAGAATGATATCAAGTCTTTAAAAATTATGTTTAATCATCAAATAAAAATTAGTCTTGAATGGATACGAGGGGGAATGAAGCTCATCGCATTCGTTGAGATGGTAATCTGTACGTACTCACGAGCGACAATATCATTCTTTTGATATTAAATTAATATTTAATTGGAAGGTATATCATATATAAATACTAATTATCATGTTTTATTTATTATTTAAATCAATTACACATCATTATTATACCCATCAAAATAATAATGTATTGAATATCAATTACACCACGACGTGGAGACGGTAAGCCATACGTACACACACATGGTGACATGTCATTAAAAGGATGGATAGATTAATGAATTTGGTTGTACCATATTTATAATAAATTCATATTATATAGAAGATACTGGTGTTATTATTTTATAATCTAAACAACAAATAAAGAGAATGTGGAAGAAGAAATAAACTTGAAAGAGGTGATGAATATTTACCTCTTCTTCCGGTTCTTCCTTTTGATTTGATCATAAAGTCTCCATATGATGGATTTCTGACTAAAGGAATGCTTCTAGGATTAAGGGAGGACAGTCTAGAGGGTATTTGGGCAGAGGATGTCTAAGACAAATGGCTTTGTAGGTGTGAATTAGAGATAAGGGGAGTGCCCTTTTTAAGAGGGTTTAGGGGCACCTTAGAAAAATCTAGAAATATTATTTTGTAATAAAATAATTTTCAGTTTCTAATGGCTCCAAAATTAATTATATAAAGTCTATGTTGGGTATGGGTTGAAAATGACTCCACTAATAGTTTTTCGAGTAGTTTTTGTCACTATATTAACCTTATCTTTTAGATTAAACTCTTGGTTAAATAGTTTGACATTTACCCTATCTCTTTGTATTTTTATATTATATGGTTCATAAACTTATTATATACTTACAAGAGAACCCCAATTTGTTCATTAATGATACAACTATAATTACATAAGTATTTTTTCCGACCCATATATTTTTATAAATATAATATCAATTAATAATATAATATTTGTTTTAAAAACACTTTTATGTCAATTTTGACACTATTTGTTATTTTGTTTTTCCTAAATTCATAACTGCATTATTACTTCGAATAAAATTCATCTAACCAACCCTAATATATCATATTAACCTAATACATTTACTGGAATTCATAAAAAGTCTCAAATTACATTTATTTAGATATTTATAACATCAATTATTTTAATCATTCATTAATAAGGTAATTACTGCATCATCATTGTGTCATAAATAAATTTAAAAATTTAATATATAAATAATATAAATAAAATACCATTATGTATGAAATATTTTTAGATTTCTAATGAATATTTATAGTCGAATTTATCTTATGTGTAACCATATATTAGAAATGGTTTAGTTATTAAACATTAAATTTATAACTTTTAACTCTTCTTTGAATTAAATAATAATAAATGACCTAATATAATAAATATGTACCTACAGGATCATATTCTATTCCTAAGGGTTTTTTGCTAGAATTACACTTATCCAATAGAATTGGGACATGTGTTAGGGTAATAATAATATCATGTTTACCCTTAATTACCCTATTTAATTTTAACTATTGTAAATAAAAGTAAAAAGTTACAATTACCCAAAAAATCATCTTATTGAACCAAATTTTACTTACTGATATCAACCATGTCTCTTAGTTTTTGAAATTCAACTCACGGAAGTGGTAAAATTAAGTTTTATGTAAATTTTCAAATGCTCCTAGGAGGTGGGTAAAAGACGGTAAAAAGTTCAATAATATTTTTAAATATCTAAAATTATTATAAACTGACTCCAATTAATTACATTGAACTTATATAGGTATTTTGTATCTATTTTGACCTAAAATAAATTTAATTAAAAAATAATTATTTAAATAAAAATTCAGTTTTAAACTATAAACGAGTGTTTTTCACTATTCCTCAAAAATTGAATGTTTTCAGAAAAATACCTAAAATTCACCCTAAGATAATTTCGATATTCTGAATCTATAAATGAATTCCATTTTGAAAGATAAAATTTATAAAATTTTAAAAAGTGGGTATTACTATTCATAACTGCTAGTTTGATTGGTTATGGTGTGTTAGAACCTCTAATTTGCGTACAACATACACTATTGTATTATTCAAAGAGAAGCGTATTGTGGAAGCTTGGGTGTAACATTCTCCCCTCCTTCAAATAATTTTGTCCTCGAAATTTCTAGAGTATTATTGCATAAAAAGACTCAGGTGGTTCTTCATCATAAGTTCCTTAGGTTCCCATGTTGCCTCTTCCATATTATGGTTTATCCATAGATCCTTTACCAGACGAGTTGTCCAGTTTCTCAACACTTGTTCTCTTCTATCAAGAACCACGACATGATCTTCACAATAAGAGAGATCAGGTTCCAGTTATAATTCATCATAGGTGAGTTCATGTGTCAGGTCATGCATTTATTTCTCAACAGTGATATATGGAATACATCATGAACTTTGGAGAGAATTGGTGGAATTTCCAAACGGTAAGCTATAACCCTAATTCATTCTAGAATTTCAAAGGGTTTGATGTACCTCGGACCTAATTTTCCCTTCTTACCGAAACGTATAACACCCTTCCATGGAGATACCTTCAAGAAAACATGATCTCTTGCTTGAAATTCCAAATCCTTCCTTTGGTTATATGCATAGATCTTCTGTCTACTTTGAGCTTCCTTGATGTGGTTTTTGATTACCTTCACCTTTTCCATCGGTTCCTCCACCAGTTCTGGGCCTACGAGTTTTCTTTCACAAAAATCATCCCAACAGGTTGGTGTGTGAAATCTATTTCTATATAAAGCTTCATATGGTGCCATCTGAATACTTTAATGGAAGATATTGTTAAAGGAAAATTCTATAAGAGGTAAATATTGATCCCACATACCTTGAATGTCAAGTGAGCAAGATCTCAACATATCTTCTAATGGTTGAATAGTCCATTCTGATTGTCCATCAGTTTGGGGGTGGTAGGCAGTGCTCAAATGAAGTTCAGTATCTAGGCCTCTCTGAAGACATTTCCAGAATCTTGATGTAAAACGGGGATCACGATCCGAAATAATCGATAGAGGTACTCCATGAAGTCGCAAAAATTCAGTAATATATAGTCTTTCTAGGGGGTCAAGTGGTAAATCTTCCCTTATAGCATGAAAATGTGATATCTTGGTAAGACCATCAACAATGACCCAATTTGAATTATTCCTTATAGGATTCTTCGGTAGTCCAATGAAAAAGTCCATCGTAATATTATCCCATTTCCACTCAGAAATGGGAAGAGGTTGCAAGAATCCTCCAGGTTGTTGCCTACTAGATTTCACTTGTTGACAGACCATACATCTTGACAGAAAATCAGAAATCTCCCACTTCATGTTGTCCCACCAAAAATCATCCTTCCATTCTCTATACATTTTTGTGCTCTTAGGGTTTACATAGAAATTGGATCTATGAGAATTATCCCACAATTCTATTTTTAGATCGGGTATTTCAGGAACACAAAGTCTCCTCCCAAATTTTAAAATTCCATCTTCAAATACGAAGTCACTCAATCTCCCATCATTCACAGCTTTAATCTTATTTTTAAACTCTTCATCATCATTCTGAGAACTCTTTATCCTTTCAAGTAAATATGGTTTGGAATCCATTTGAAGATTTATTTATGTTTCACCTTCCATGGTTATTCCCATATCCATCTTTACTATATTCATGTTTATAGGATCCTTTTCAACTCTTATCTTCTTCAAAACTGCATGATCTTTTCTGCTCAAAGAATATTACACCTTCTTTGCCTTCCTCAGGTGGTTGTTTATAGTGAAATCATAACCCTTGAGTAGTTAAAGCCATCTCCTTTACCTACTGGTGAGTTATTTATATGAGAAAATATACTTCAAACTCTTGTGATCGGTATATATCTCACAGTTTCCACCATAGAGATAGTATCTCCAAATATTCAAAGAAAATATTACAGCTAATAACTCAATATCCTGAGTAGGATAGTTTTTCTCATGAATTTTTTACTGTCGCGATGCATAGGCAATAACCCTATCATTCTTCTTAAGGACACAACCAAGTCCTTTCATTGAAGCATTACAATAAATAACAAACCCATCATTCCCCGATGGTAGAGTCAATATAGGGGCACTGACTAATCCTCTTTGCATTTCTTAAATACATTCTTCACACTCTTTTGTCCAAAAAAAATTAACCCATTTTCGTGTGATCTTTGTTAATGGATTATCCAACTGGGAAAAATTCTGGACGAAACGTCAATAATAACATGTTAAAACAATAAAACTAAATACCTCAGTTATACACGTCGGTGTTGGCCATTCTTGGATTTCCATTGTCATAGAAGGATCAATAGAGTTTCTATCTTTAGAGACAATATGGCCAAGAAAAGAAATATCTGGAAGCCAGAATTCACACTTCCTAAACAGCCCATATAATTCATGTCTTCTAAGAGTCTTCAAAATAATGCGCAACTGATTTTCATGATCTTAATATATTTTAGAGTATACCATGATATCATTAATAAATACCACTACAAAGTCATCATGATATTCCTTGAAAAATCTATTCATTAGATCCATGAAGACAGTGGGTGCATTAGTCAATCCAAAAGGCATTACTGTAAACATGTAATGCCCATACTAGGTTCGAAATGCTGTTTTTGGAATGTCATCCTTCTTCACACACAACTGATGATATCCAGATCAAAGGTTAATCTTTGAAAATTATTGAGCTCCATGAAGTTTGTTGAATAAATCATCAATGAGAGGTAGTGGATACTTTTTCATTATTGTTATAGCACTAATATCCTTGTAGTTAATGCACAACCTCATAGATCCATCTTTCTTCTTAACAAAAAGGAAAGGGGCTCCCCATTGAGAAACACTAGGGCGAATAAATCTCTTATTAATAAATTCCTCTAGTTGATTATTTAGTTCCACTAATTCAACATTGTCCATTCTATTAGGGGACTTCGATATGGGCCTTGAACGAGGAATCATATCAATGGAAAACTCAATTTATCGTTCTGGAGGATGACCAGGTAAATCTTCTATAAACACATCAAAATATTCTTTTATAATATGTACATCCTCTATTTGAACATTCCTTTCCTCACTGATGGTTATTTCATTCTCTTACTCCCCAATAATTGAATTTAGTTGAGCTACTGGGGGTGGATCTAGATAATAATCAGGTGGTGATGATTCTGCTCTAAAGATAAGGTATTCTTTACCATCATCATCAAAAATTGTAACCTCCTTCTTCTTACAATAAATTTTCGCATCATGGTCCAAAAGCCAATTCATACTGAGGATTATATCAAATTCAATCATGGGTATGATGATGAGATCCGCATATGAAGAACAATTATATGTCATAATGGGGACTGATTAACAAAACATTGTTGCAATGATACTTCCCTTAGGAGTTTTGAAGGACTACTCTCATGTTAAATAAAATTAAAAATTTCTGATTTTCATAGAAAACTAGGAAGATATGAAACAATGAAATGATCCAGAATCAAATAAAGAATTTCAAAAACCTGAGAAAACCATTAAATTACCTTCCACTACGTCTTTTGGATATTCAACATCAGCAGTAGTGATAACATAATATTGTCCTTGATCCCTTGGCATTTTCTGAGGTAAGTTCACCTAACGCTTAGGAAATTCATTTTCATAATGTCCCCTTTCTCTAAAATTTTAGCATTCAATGTCGACCACCTCTTTATTCCCCTTCCAATCACATGATTAGTGGCCTTTTTCACCACACTTGTAACATACTCCCATTCCTGTCAGGGAAGTACCAGGGTGTATCTTCCCATATTTACCATAGGATGGATATTCATCTATTCTCATATTTTCCTTATTTCCATTTCTAGAGTGTTAAAAATATCTATTTTTCTCATTCTTTTCTTTAACGTCGCAAGACTTAGAGAATTATTTTTCTATCTTGACAGCACATGAGACAATATCTTCGTATGACGAGAAGGATTGTGTGACTACTACTCGATGGAGAAATGGTTTTAACCAATCAAAGAAATGATCAATCTTACTTCTTGGGTTATGTATATAATCTACAGCATGCCTCGCTAACCTTATAAAGTTAGCTCCATAATTTGTGACATTCTCATCCTCCTTTTTCCACAGACTCAGAAATTGACATTCCATATCCGCTCGATGGTCATGAGGAAAGTATTTTTCTAAGAAACAATCTATAAACTCCCCCATTCCATAATTGATACTTCTTCATCTTACATTGTGTTTTGAATTAATGACCACCATTGATCAGAATCTCCAGTGAGGTGGTAAATTGCCATGAAAACTTTTTAACATTCACTACTCCCGAAGGTGTGGAATATTTTCTCTAAAGAATATATCCATTGTTCAGTTACAAATGGATTTGTACCCCCATTGAATGTTTGTGGTTATATCCTCATGAAGCGATCTAACATTGATCCTCCATGTTGTGGATAATGGTGATCCATATAGGTAAGTTTATTATTAATATCTAGAGTTAGTTGTCCCAATATAGTGTTAAAATAATCAACCCCAGTTGTATCACCAACTCCACAATAATTATCTTGAGAAGGGAAATCCCTACATGGAGTGCGTTCATTGATACAGTTTCCAATCCTTTCACTAGGTTCCATTTCTAAAAAATTGCATAAACTAGATTAGTTTATGAATAGTTACATAATTCCAAACTTGTGAAACACTTAACATAATTTGAACAGTTTATGGATATAATCCATATTCATAAAAAATGTTTTCTTTGAGTAATTATATACTCATAAACCCTTCATAAGGGTTTGTAATGAAAATGATAATTATCCAATGTATATCCCCCAGGAGTGTCATAACCAAGAGTCCAGCAAGGCCCATTGTCATGCACCAGTTCCCGTTCAAGTCTAGCTCCAAGTGGTGTTTTCGGATTTTACCCCTAGTTACATTTGTGCCAGAGCTGCCTCTACCTGCTGGTATCCATAATGGGATTTACTTCTTGGAAAACTCAAAAAATCTCTACAATACCAAAATTTAAGGAAGATCTTCTATACTAATCCTCGAAGTCTACCTTAGGATAAATTGCTCTAATCAGAGTTTATCTAAATCTAGTTTCCAAGGTTATTGCTAAACTTCCTCTGATACCAACTGTAACACCCCGACAATACAATCCTAGAGTCGGTGCATTATTATGTATCATTGGCATGATCACAAAAGATCAAGTCTCTAAAGACCTATTAGTGTAGTAGCCTTGGAAGTACTAGATACATTCATAAGGTTTACATTACATCATAAAATGGAAAACTACAACAACATTGATTCTGTAGACAAAAATGAGATCCCATAGACTATCCCTACAGGTCAGTCACAATATACTTCTTCTCATCTTGGAAAAAATGAAACATAGAAAGGGGTGAGCTCAGATGCCCTATAAGGATAATAATATAGCGGAATATTTCATAAATAATCATAAACATTTAAGGAAATGTATAAAACTAAAAAAAATCCTTTTCATCATAAAATTCATCATAATATGGCAAATTGAAATCAAAATAATGTCATTTACTTACTCATATGGATGTTCTACTAGTCAAATAATCACATGAAATATCAATAGCCACTTTCATAATGATGGAATCCCTAATGATAGGCTTTCATAACCACATAGTCAAGGCCTTATGCCAAGACTACAAATATAATTTTGTCATGGCCTTGTGCCAAGACAGTAGTTTGTCTCATGAGACCTACCGATGCATCGAGGAGCTATAGCGGGCTCCACCCGTCACACTTTATGTCCAATGTATTCCTCATATGAAAAGGTTTAAACATAACATAAACATTTATATTAAAACATGCAAACAAAATGTCAATACTTTATCCATAAACCACAAATTTTATCAAATAACACATGCACAGTCAAACATATCACAAAACCTTCAATAAAATAGGGAAGTTTTGTATCATAATAAATCAACTTCAAACAAACTTAAAATCCCTCAAATGATGTTGACATTGATTAAATAAATTTTTTTAGAGAAATATCTCTTTGTATTTTTAAATTATTTATAATTCATATAATTATAAAAGAAAATATTTATTTAGGAAATATTATTATATGATTTTAACAAAATCTTTGACAATGTCATAACGGTAGATAATAGATTCACCTTCCGTATATGTTAAAATAATTCTTCCCTAAAATTTGTCGAAACGGACAAAAAGTACCTTGTTTGGAAAATGACGGAAAGATTCCTTTCAAAACATATAAGTTCAAATAAAGGTATAAATCACTTTAACCCAATTTCTAGTAAATAGTAAAAATGTTTTGAAATACATTTTTAAGAAGAATGGATGTTGATGATAAAGAGGTCCCAGTAGATAATTACATATAAACAACCTCGGATAATAAAGAGATTGTGAAATTAAACCTTACCTTGTATTTTACCTTGGTTGAGGGTAGTTAAACCGACAATTTAATTGTGAAATAATTTTTATTAAATTATAAAAGAATCATATACATTAATATTATATAATATATGATCTGTTAACATTTTTTTGTTAACAATATCTTAGTATTATCGTTATTTCGGGTGTTAACGGATTATTTTTCCTTTATATTATTTTCTATGTGAGTCATATTTGTTTTGGATGGGATGCATGTTATTCATATACAGAATGATATCAAGTCTTTAAACCTTATTTTCGATCATCAAATAAATATTATTCTTGAATGTATACGATGGGGAATGAATCTCATCGTGTTCGTGGAGACGGTAATCCGTACACACGCACGAGCGACATTATCATTATTTTTAGACTAAAATAATATTTCATTGGATGTTATATCATATATATAGAATCATTATCATGTTATATTTATTATTTTCATCAATTACACATCATTTTTATTCCCATAAAAAATAATGTATTGAATAACAATTACACCGTGGTGTGGAGACGGTAAGTCGTACGTACGCACATATGGTGACATGTCATTAAAAGGATGGATAGAATAATGAATTTTGTTGTACCATATTTATAATAACATCACAGTATATATAATAAATTGGAGTTACTATTTTAGAATGGAAACAACAGAGAAAGAGGAAGTGGAAGAGGAAAGGAACTTGAAAGAGGTGATCAAATATTTACCTCTTCTACGTGTTTTTCCTTTTGATTTGATAAAAAGGGCTCCATAGGATGACTTTATAACTAAAGTAAGGAATATATTATGAATTGAGTATATTTCAGACGGTATTTGGGAAGATTTTTTCTGATCCAAATGGCTTTGAAGGTGAGAATTAGATAGACGTGGATTTCCCTTTTATAAGAGGGGTGAGGGGCACCATAGGAAAAGCTAGAAATATTATATTAAAATAAATTCCTTTCCGGTTTCTAATGTCTAAAAATTAATTATTTGAATTATAAGATTGGGATGGGTCTAAAACCACTCAAAAAATAGGTTTTAGATAGGTATGGGTCACTATATTAACCTTATCTTCTAAATTTAACTCTTAGGAAAATAGATTGACATTTACCATGTCTCTTTGTATTTTTATATTATATGGATAATAAACATACTATATACTTCAAAAATAATCCCAAGTGGTTCATTAATGATACAAATATAATTATATAAGTCCTTTGACCAAACCATAGATTTTTAGGAATAGAATATCAATTAATAATATAATATTTATTTTAAAAACACTTTTATGTCAATTTTGAAACTATTTGGTATTTTGTTTTTTATAAATTAATAAAATGATTATTTCTTCAAACCAAATTCCTATAACCAATAATAATATTTCATATTAACCAAGAAAATCATTTTAATTCATGCAAAGTATCATTTTAAATTTATTTGGATATTTATAATATCAATTATTTTAATCATTCATTAACACGGTAATTAATGCATCATCATTGTGTCATAAATTACATTAATTATATAATGTCTAAAAAATATTAATAAAATACCATTAAATATGAAATCATTATATCTTTATAAAGAATATTTATTTTCGAATTTATCTTATGTGTAACCCTATATTAAAATTGGATTATTTATTAAACATTGAATTTAACACTTTTAACTCTTCTTTGAATTAAATAATAATAAATGTCCTAATCTGATCCAACTGGACCTGAATGATCATATTTTATTATTATGGTTGTTTTTGGTCGAATTACACTTATCCAATAGAATTAGTACATGTGTTAGGGTAATAATAATATCATTTTTACCCTTAATTTCCCTATTTACTTTTAATCGTGGTAAATAAAAGTAAAAAGTTACTATACACAAAAAAATATTTTAATCTTATTGATCCAAATTTTACTTACTAATATCAACCGTGTCTTCTAGAGTTTTTAAATTTTACTCATAAGAAGTGGTAAAATTATGTTTTATGTTAATTTGCAAATGCTCCTAGGACGTGTGTAAAAGAAGGTAAAAAGTTCAATAAAATTTTTATACATCTAAAATTATTATAAACTAACTCCAATGAAATACATTGAACATATATAGGTATTATGTATCTATTTTGACCTAAAATAAATTTAAATAAAATAAATAATTATTTAAAAAAATCTGTTTTAAACTATAACTCAGTGTTTTTCACTATTCATCAAAAATTGTATGTTTTTAGAAAAATACCAAAAATTCTCCCTAAGCTAATTTCAATATTCCAAATCCGAAAATGATGTCCATTATAAAATATAAAATTTATAAAATTTCAAAAAGTATGTATTAGTATTCATAACGGTGAGTTTGATTGGTTGTGGTGTGTAAGAACCTCGAAGTTGCGTATAACACACACAATTGTATTCTTTAAAGAGAAGTGTATCGTGGAAGCTTGGGGTGTTAAAAAGACCCTATAATTGAGGTGGATCTTGTCAATGGGTGAGTTTATTAATGTGATATGCATGTGAAGTAGATGTGATATGGTTTATATTTTTTCTAACATTATATTAACTTAATTGATAAAAAAATTAACCGATGGATCATTTTAAATCTTAAGTGATTTATGGAATTTAAATTGAATTGGGGTTATTATTTAATCTTTGATGATCATGGAAGAAATTATTATCTGAGAAGACTGTGTTTTTGATACATTTTTTGGTAATTGATGAAATATCACCATGATATATAAAGTCACTTCATAAAAGAAAATGATTATGATTAAGATATAGAGAAGTGAGAGTAAATAATTTGGAAACCTATGTAGTCTGGATGTAATTGAAATCTAAATCTGATGGTTTTTAACTGGTTTTTTTGTCTTTGAAATAACATAAAAAGAGAAACTATTTGCAATATGACTCCCAAAATAATACCATAGAGTGTTTTATAAAGTAAAATAGTGTAAATTTATATTTTAGGTAATCTGGTGTCATTTCATATTAATATAAAACACTTTTCAAGGCCCTCTTATAAGTGAAATAATGTGGGTATGGAATGTTAGGCTTCTTATGGGAAGTGATAGTTTACATCGTTGAACATTCAATCATGCTACAATAATCAAATCTATAATTTGTTTCTTATTTGGATAAGAATGATCTAATCTGTATTCCATAAAGTAGTTTTTTGCACCACAAAAGCCTCTAGGTTTTAAAGAAATTGATTGGTAACTGATATATCAGGATATAGTACACTATGATTGAGCATGGATAAATGTTCTCACATATAACATACAAAATTTAAAAATTATATAGAGGATAAAATATAAAATAATAGAATTTTTATAACATGGATCAATCATTTCATCAAGGGATACTCAATCATAGTGTTCTATATCATGATAAAACCTGCTCATTTTATCCAACATTTTTAATCTAGTAGATCAATTGATCATGAGTTATTCATGATCAATCCATTGATATTTAAATTCGTTTTGAATAGTCAACCTTGTAAAAATCATGTGTAATTATTTTTCATGTGCATTTATAAGTGTGTTTATTCATGGATAATTACCTTTTATTTTTCATTAAAAGGTAACAAATTTATTTTAAGTTGAAACAAAAAAGGAATTGAATTCAAAAATACCCCTCACCTCATAGTGAATTATCATTGATCTTGTGGACCATAATTAAGTAGCATCAAATAATTCTAGGTTCCCTTAATTTATTGGTTAAATTTTACACTTTAATAGAAAAATAATCATTTCAGTTTTTATGTTTTTGAGTTATGAATTTTTGTGTTTTATTTTGATAACATTAATTCAGTGAATATTTAAGGTATTGTAAAATTATATGAGAAAATAATTATTATGGAATGATTAGATTCCACCATATTTATTTTCTATTAGTCTGGATGTTTTTATTGATGTTATCACATTATTAATATCTTATTCTGAAGGTGTTAACATTAATGGATAGAAAGAATCAAGAAAATGATGTTCATGTTTAGAATTACAATATGTCGTCTTTTCTAGAAAATTAATTTCTCAAAGTAAAATGGATTATAATAGAAAAACGCAATTATGATAGATTTAAAAAATCATATGAAATAAATTTATATGTAAAAAAATACAAACTAAATATAATGTGATTTAAATTAGAAAATATCATACTTAATTGTGATAAAATAGTAGATTCTCACTTCACTAGAGTTAAAAAAAATTTGATAAACATTAATGGATTTGGTGAGATGTTAAATTTTTTTTATAATTATTCCAAATATACTATGTATACTTCAAAATAATTTTTGGAGAAAATGTAATTTTCCTTTAATACCATGATCTCGATGCACATCAGATGGATAATTTTCATAACATAATGATTTTCTATAAAATTTGGAATGAAGGTGTTTCTAATAATTTGACTAAATAAGATAAATATATAAGATTTAATGATTTTAAATAATATAAGATCTAGAAAGAATGTTTTATATAATAATATGATTTTGAAGAATATTTAGATATCAAAAAATGTTTTTTGAAACCTATTTTCATTCATCTCTAGAAGTGTGAGAATAGAAAAGGAAAGAATTGGGTAAATCTTCCACTAAAGTGTTTCAATTATGAAACTATTAGACATTTCATAGCTATTTCTACAATTTTGAATAAGGAATAATTTTATGAAGATAAGGAATTATATGTTTTTATTTCCTCAAATAAGAAAGCTTCAAAATTCAATATCATAATGTTTTCTTTAGAAGGGATAGCTAGGAATTTATTGAATCACAAGAAGAGAAATTACTTATTTACATTTGAAAAAATAAGAACTTAATTATTCAAGTGAAATTAATGAATAAAATATATTACTGAAGTTATTTTTTAATAATTAATTACCGATGAGAGAAAAAAATGATATAATCATAGTATAGAAAAATTGAATTTATTCTGAATTAGGAACATGAAAAATGACTTTCAAAATATTTAAATATCGTAAAAGGGGAACAACAATCTAAAAAAAATCTCCCAATAATCAAGATACAATGGGAACATATAGGATTAAACAGAATCAATGATGATATTTTAGGATGATATCTTTAGGAATTTAATAATTGAATAGAAGAAAATAATTTTTGGAGTGGAATACATGGCTAATGAAAATACGAGAGAGCTTGATGTTGATATAAAATAAATTTTCTAAAGAATAAGAATAATTTGGACAAGTTCAAATATTTAAATTTGAATTATATTAAATAATTTTAATATGTCTCAAAGAATAGTATTTTTTAAAAGTATTATACTAATATATATGTGTAAAATTATGAATTTTTGGAAAATAGATAAAATATTAGTAATCAATAAATTTCTAGAACGCAAACATAATTGTGAAAATTAATAAAAGGTGTGACATAAAAATCTCATGAAAATATACTAGAATGATAAACAATATATTGGGATTATAAAATAATATTGTTTCAAACAATGAGCCACATTTAAGGTTAAATATGTGGAAGAATGGTATAAGTATACAACTTAGAAAAAAGTGTATTCAATCGAATGTTCTATTTTGGGGACAATTGTAGGGAATGTTGAGGATTATGGAATATAGAGTATTTTATTTGGATCAAATTACCAATATCACAATAAACCTTTAAGATGTATCAGAAAAACATTGTGGTAGGTCAACCCACTCTTAGAAGAAATGTTTATAAACAATCTGATTTTTTTGACTAAATGTTTCAAACAAATTTTAATCATTATTAAAATTTTATAGATGATGGGTTAAATTGAGTAACTTCAATGAATAATGTCTTATTATTCTACTTTATGAATTGATAATTATGTTAAATAATCAAAATTATATTAAGAAAAATTTGGATGGAAATAAAGAAGACATTGGATATTGAATCATAACTCAAGCATCACAAAAGGAAGATTCATTAATTTAAAATATTTAATGATCTTCACATATGAGGAGATATTTAAATATATTGAGGAATGTTGATAATTTAAGGGAATGATCAGTGAATTTTGACAGTGATGTCTCACTCAAGATAAAAGGATTTACTTCATCAAAAATTATAGAGGAAATTACATTGATGATGGACACCTTATTTTCATATAACTTAAAATTAAATTTTATAACCATGTATCAACATTGTGAGGAACGTAGTGAATTTTTTTTAGAGGTGGAATTTGTGGTGAAGATATTGAAATTTGGATATGATTTGATTTTAGTACAATGAACATATATAAAAATGTTTATGGTTTTTGACATTGAAAATTCATTTTCCCAACACTTCAATTAATTAAATCAATTATTGAATCAAATACTTCACCCCCTCAACCAAAATAATATCTCCAAATTTACTCATGGAAATAATTTTTTTGCTATTCTAATTGTAATGATAGGAATAAATTTCATGTTCACTATATCTAAATAAGGTAATATTTTTAACACTTTACAAAATAAAGTATAGATCGATGTATGACATCCATTGATGCTCATTCATTTATATAGTGTTGGTCATAGGATGAAGTAATAAACAAAAAGAAACAATTATTTATTTTTTATTGAATACATCCATTATTTTGTATCTATTATGTTTGTTAAGGAAATGTTATAGGACATAATGTTTTTAAATGGTTTTAAAAGAAGTGCAGAAAAGGGGTGTGGTTTCTCTTTAAAAAGGTTGTAGACAAACAAAATTGATGGATACATATGTTAAATATTTAAAATATATCATGTAAATAAAACCCATTAAAACTAAATTTAGTACAATATATACTTAAAAAAATAGTTTTATTAAATTATATAAAATATTATTATTGGAGATTTCTCACACCATGTTTGTGGAGGATAATACTAATTAATTATTTTAATGGTATGGTATCAGAACAATACTTAATATTCTAAATCATTATTTATATTAAATCAATTCAAACATGTTGACATATGATATGAATTAAAATAAGGTGTAGATCATGGAATAATTAATATTATTTTGTCTTATGATTATTATCAAGGTGGAAGGTGAAATCTAAGGGAATTTTCCTCACATAATAGTTGGAGGTATATTCCGTGGTCATCATCCAAATGTTAGATAATGCCATTTTTTTAACAAAGAAACTAAGATTATTTTTTATAGTGTTGATGTGAATGTTCTAGTATACTAAAATAATGGAATTATATATTAAAAATAAAATATTTTTAATTAATATGAAAATGCATAATTTATTACTAAATGGGATAAATTTTCTAGATATAATGGGATTTCAATTGAGGAGCAAGTTGATGACCATGACTCAACCATGTTTAGTGATGGGAATAGGAATTTTAAACTAAAAAATGATAATAATTTATCTATAGTTCCAAAATTTCATTATATATTATGGGAAATTAATTTAATATATAAAAAATTGACTAAAAAACACATACATTATTAATTACATTAGCTAAACCCATATATGTAGGAGAATCTGTGAAGCATTGAGGGAGGATCAATGTTATGAATGAGTAGTTGGATTAGATTGAAAAAGTAATATCCTGGAATTCCAAGATTATTTTAAAAAATTATATTTTATTATTTCGAGACTATGTGTTTAGATGGCGTACAATTTCGAGGACCAGAGTTCCTAGAATAATCCGTCAAAATATTACATGTTTTAAATAGTGCACATGAGCGATTTTTCTGAAAAATTGAAATACCTCTTAAACAGGTTCCAAGATCAGAAATATGAGGGAACTGTTGTGTTCTGGATGACGGGTTCACCCTAGGCGCGACTTAAGCTTACTCAGCACAATCCTCCAGTGAGATAACCCAAAAATTTAAAAGCTATAAAAAAATAATTAAATAATATAATTTTATTTTGAAAATTCATACAACTCACTAATGGTGACTCAAACTGAAAATATGAGACCACCATTGAGCTCATGAGGATATGATTTCAATAGATAAATCCTAACATTGGCTAGCACTGGCCAATAGTTGATGTTATTTTTTTACCATAAATATAATAATCAAATAACAATTATTTTATTTTCAAATTATTATAACTTCTAAAATGTATCTCGAATTGGAAATCCCAGAGCACCATTGAGCTTGTGAGGGCATGTTTTCTTTAGGTGGAGAATAATCTTCACTAGTGTATCTTTAGGGAGAAAGATTGTTTTTGGAACTTTTTTTAATCGAATTAAAATGGTGCACGTGTTTGGTTTTGGAAAAATCTTAACAGATGACTGAATTAAAAATCTGATGGCACCATTTCTTCTGAAATGGATCTATTACCTAATAATTGACCTAATCTTGATCGGCATTGGTTGAGTAAAAAATAAAATTTTCACATGTTTTAAGAATAAAATAAAATAAACATCAATGTTTTCTATTATTCAAAATTTGTTTCACTACAACACATCTATGAGATGACGATTTCATTCCATAAATAAAATAGCATAACAACTCAACAATTTGAATCATAATAGAAATGATGTTTCATAAATGATATAGCTTAATAACGAGGTGACATAGTGTAAAAGAAACATTGTGACGAGTTTCCCTAATTATGGATTAATGGGGTTGGAGACACAATATACGTGGAACTCCACTAATGAATTGATAGTGAAGAATCATCTCCAAAGAATGCCAGAATGTCACTAACAACATTGATGCACCTCGAAGAATGGGACCAGTGGGTGATGAACACCGAGATCATTGAACTCTTGATTCTCTGCAGACGGATCAACACCAATGATGAACCTTCTCCAGGTAAGATGTACATTTGATTTTGATTTCCCCATTATTCTTTCAAAAACAATGAACGTAGATCAACCCATGAACATGTTGATCTGCGGGTTGGTTCTTCTTGTGAGAGGGTGATTTTCTATGGGGGTTTTCATTGGGGTAGAACTTTTATAAATTGTTGAACATTCCACATATTTCTAAACCTCTAACCCAGAGGGTTTAGGCCGACACAAAGAAGGCCTGAGCCCCTCATCCTTCTGCATTCTTGTGATTTCTTCATGGACACAACTATGGATCAATGGAAAGAAACCATCAAGTTCGTAGCAGGTAATATGGAACCCCATAGAGTCTATAGGAAAATACAACATGCAGAACAAACCATCAGAGTGGACCAGTTTGTCCACTGAAGGCTCCTCCAGCAGTAGACCTGGTCGGTGGCCATGACTAATTGGGTTGTGGATGGTTTGGGACATGTTGGTATGGCAAGAGACACCAGCACTTCGACTAGCATCTAGAGGCAGTGGGACTTGGGCAGGGTCTTGATGGTCACGTCTTCACGTGAGCTAGTGGTCTAGCGGGGACCGCGTGTAGGACCATACTGGATGGCCGACTAAGCTGGCCGCAACACCCTGGAAATGGACACCCTCCTGACATCTAGGATAGGGGAGACTGGTCCACTATTAGGGTCCTACCATGGAGCATCATGGAACAGAATAAACCAGCCTATTGTTGCAGACCGACGAAATAAACTCAGGCCATTGGGTTGCCCAAGATGGGAATGGGTACAAGCGCACCAGTGCAGGCCCATCCGAATAAATCAGGGTCTCTGGGTGACCCGACGGGCTGTGCCCACAACCCAACTAGTCCGTGTCCAGCAAGGTCCAATGGCTCTCACCAAGTACCCATCTCGGACCAGGATAGTCCATTCCCAAACTGCATTGTGTCAGTCGGATGAGGCCGGTTCTTACGAGACCCTTAGGACTGGTTGGTCCGACCAAGCAGAACCAGATCTGGAAACAACCGGCCACTGTTTAATTAAACATCAATATCATTCAGACCATGCATCCGATTAAAAATCATTTTGTGGCATTGGAACCCTTGAGATGAGTTATTTTTTTTCATACTCTAAGGTGGTTTTCATGGATGTTGAAATGTAAAAAATGGATTGATTTATAGTTTTTCCTAGACTCAAGCGCACTACGAGCAAGAATACTGTGGCTGGATGAGACTTGCAGACTGCTGAAAAACAACCCTGTGTGGATCAGCTATAAGAAACCCTTTGCGGATTAGCTATGATGGACCAAGTGGGAAGAAGATCTGTGTGACCTTGTAGGCCCATGTTGGGGAGATGCTCTATGTGACCCGATAGACCAACAGTACTCATCATGGATATGTACCATAGTAGGCCTAGGTTGGAAGTGACTCTATGTGACCCAGCATGCCCATGGTGGGAAGCATCTCTATGTGACCCATCATAACTGTGGTGCCAATCAGGGATGATTACCTCAAAAGTCCTAGGCGTTCAGTGTGCGACTGTCGATTTTTCATTACCTAAATTAGATTATACAGGCGTGAGATGACTCGGAGTTGTACTGAGTGTAATTGGCATACTATCCTCAATGGTGTACTGATTTTACTTAGCATACTATCCTAAGTGTTGTACATAGTGTACTTAGTGAACTCTATTGAGTGGTGTACTTAGTGTACTTGTTTCACTCTCCTCAGTTGTGTACTAACGTTACCTTGTGTGTACTTTTCTTTGTGGCCTTTCTTTTTTGGTTTGAGGTCCCTTCTTGGTATTTTTTTTACTCACCCCTGCACTGGCATCACCCACACGTTTCGTGTCCCTTAAAAGTGATCAACAATTCGAAAAATTACTTAGGGGACGGGGACAAGGTATGGCTCAGTGAGATGGGACAGATGGGTGTACTTATACAGCTATAGGTAGCTACCCTTCACCTACCATTCAGGTGGGCTCTCGAGTACATTGACCGTGGAAGTTGTACTCTCCTTTGTGGTTTTGGCCTTGTATTCTAGCCTCATTGTAATTTTAGTTTGTATTGTACTCTTTGTTGTTATCTCAGTGACAGTTTTCGTTTACTTCAATTTACATTCCCCAGTTTGAGATTTTTTCATGTGTACAGGTTTAAAGGAAAATTCCTTTCAATTTTGGGGAAATTCCTATTTGGTGATAGTCTCTATCCCCAAGCCTATGGAAGGTGGTATTGGGGTAGTCACGACATCGGCCCTATGAGATGAGTCGTGACAAAGTGGAATCATAGGTGGTCGGTTCTACCAGAAAAACTAATATTCTAAAAAATTTTATGCAGCAGTACTGTTAAGTTCTCTGAGTTCAGTATTAATGTGAGGGAGTCTAGTGTTTGTGTGGAGGACAACATATCCATACACCAGGACCCTAAATTCTACATTCAGACTTGGTACATGGAAACACTAGTGGAATTCATCTTTAAATGTTTTCTTATGATCTTTCTGATTTAGAATCTACTCACCAGGTATGATCTATTAATCATGATTCATCTTGATCTCTTTCAAGATGCCTCCACATATGTATCCATCTTGGATTACAGTTCGTGACAACGAGGATGGTCCAATGAGTGATGAGGCATTGGTACAGAGATCGTTGCCCGAAATGGAACCTTCAGGTGGTGTCTTAGCTTTACCAAAGCTCATTGGTCATCAGTTACTAATGGTGTGTTTGGTAGAGGATGCATGTAGGCTTAGTTCCTTACTTATGTTTCAGCAACAAATACCCCTTAGGATCCAAGGTGAGCCCAACTCATAGGTGTCTTGGGACTGGGTTGAGGTGGTGACTGAGTTTTCCATATAGTCAGGGAACCATTAGATCTTATGGTAGTCCTAATAGTGAGCATTCTATGTAGCTCAATAGGATAATTATGGGGATTAGATTACTCAACCATACAATAAGGTGAGTTTTCATGGACACGGCTTGAGAACCACTCTACAAGTAGGTGATCTTTCTATAAAAGCTAAAAGTTATGAATTACCAAGAGCATCTGAAACTTTGGAAAGATGATAAGTTGGTAGTTGAGTATTCATCGAGGCATAACGACCCTACCTGGTACTCGATGAGTATGACACAACAACTGCTTCAAGTATCAGATCTCCAAGAGGGATGTGTTTTAGTATATCCTATCCATCATTATTTCTCTGTAAATTACTACTTATTCTGGGGTGTTATATAGAACCATTATGGTTGAAAGATATTTGGATGAGCATATAAAACAAGTGGGTGTCAATAATGGAAAAGCAGGAAACAGACATCAGTCTTAGAGAGTTGGACGAGTACGAGAATGTCTTTCTAGATGATGTTCCAAGATTAACTCCTCATTAAGATGTATATTTATGAATTTATCTATACCCTCATACGACACCTATATCTACACCTAAATATCAAATGGCTTCCTCATAGATCTGGGATCTGAGGGTATAATTGGAAGACTTGTAGAGGAAGGGATTTGTAATGCCCAATATTTCACCATAGGGTTTCCCTAGTGTTGTTTTCTAAGAAGACAAATAGAATATTGAGGTTATACGTGGACTATCGGGGCGTAAAACAGCTGACCATGAAGAATAAGTATCCTTTAGAGATGATTGATGGCCTATTTGATTTGATTAATGGATCCAGATAGTTCCCAAGGATATACATCATATCAGGCTATCACCAGCTTCATGTGTGAAATGAGGAAATCATGATGTGGGATTTCAGATGTCGCTATAGCCACTGAGTACTTTGTGATTCCATTTGGAATAATTAAAACCCTATCTATTTTCATGGGACTCTATAACATGATCCTCAAGTTGTACCTAGACATGTTTGTAGTTTTATTCATTGATGAAATCTTAGTGAATTCAGTGTCAGAGGAGGAGAACCTGATACACCTGAAGATGGTACTGGACACACTTTAAAAGCACATACAATAAGGTAAGCTCCTAAAGTATTAGTTATGGATACAAAAGGCCCACTTATTAGTACATGTCATCTCAGAAGCATGAGTTACAGTGGGTCCAATGAAGTTAGAGGTGGTGCTTTTTTAGGAGCTATCCAAGAGCATTACCAAGGTGAGACATTTCCTTGGGATAGCTGGGTACTATCAGTGGAGTGTACCCTACTTATCAAGAGTATTAGGACCCATTTTATAATTTAAGAAGAATAAAAAACCCATCATGTGGGATGAAGGATGCTATAAGAGCTCAAAGAAACTAAGGCACAGCTTGGTGAGTTCTCATATCTTGAGGTTTCCAGTGGAGGGTTCCAATTACGTGGTGTATTGCGATGCATTAGGTACTGGGCATGGAAGTGCACTAATGTAGATAAAATTAGTGATTAAATATGTCTCACGACTTTTGAGACCACATGTGTGTAACTATGATACTCATGACCTTGATTTGGCAGTGGTTTTCTTCTCACTGAAGATGTGGAAACACTACCTTATGAGCAAATGATTCATCGTCTACGCTGACCACTAGAGTTTCAAGTATATCTTTTCTCAGAAAGATCTAAATCTGGTACAATGTCATTGGTAATAGTTCATCTAGGACTATGACTTAGCGATAATATATACTCCAGATAAGGGGAACATGGTGTCAAGCGCACTCACCAAAGATGTCTGGTTTGCAGCTGCTGAGTGAGGTGACAAATCAGCTATCCACAACGCATATATCCTTATAGGATAATGATAGAGCATATTACCTTTTGTTGATAACTATCACTCCCCTACTCTTATAGTGATTCAGGGAGACACCACTTTTGGATCTTAACTGCGAGGCCCAACATGCTCAGTTATCCTCAGAACAGGCTCCTGATTGATATTCGAAAGGTGGGGATCATGTCATCCATTTTAGAGGATGCACTATTATACCAGTGGAAATATAGGAGGAAGTGTTTAGGGAGTCCCATACATCTCCTTTATCGGTACATACAAGTGTGGTGATGATGCACCCAGACCTCTAACATCAATACTAGTGTCTATGGATGATGAAGCTTGTGGTAGAGTTTTTCTCGAGATACATCAATTACCATCAAGTGAAGTGTGAGCACCAGTTTCAAGCAGGTTTGACACTACCCATTTAAGGAACCGTAGTGGAAGTGGGATGGGATATCCATGGACATTGTGAAAAAATTATCACGTAAGTCTATGGGGATGATACCATCTGGGAGATCGTAGACCGACCCACCATGTCAGCCACTTCTTACCCTATTGAGAACAAAGTTTAGTAGAAATCTTGGAATTCCCTTACATGCATGAGATAGTTTTACTCCATAGAGTCCCTTTTAGGAATGTCTCATATCATGATTCAATATTTACAATCTGATTGTGGAAGGGATTACATGAGGTGTTTGAGAATCATATGTGCTTGGGAATATCCTTTCACCCATAGATGGATGGTCAGACAGAGCAGACCATGAAGACCATGGAGAACATACATTTTTCTTGCATTCTTGATTTTGGTCACATTTGGGAGGACCACCTACCACTGGAAGAGTTTGTATACAATAACATATACCACTCCACCAATGGTATGACACCATTAGAGGCACTGCACGAATGGCCATGCAGGTCACCATTATGCTAAAAAAACTGAGGGGAGTCAGCACTCATGGGTCCATAGGTGGTACACGCTACCACTAAGAAGGTTCAGGTCCTCCAAGACCAGATGAAAACTGCACAGAGCTGACAAAAGCCCTATTCTAATAAAATATAGAGACTCTATGACTTCAAAGAGGGGGACCGAATATTCTTACAGGTCTCCTCGATGAGGGATAGTGATATTTGGTCGGGGCGGAATGTTATCTCCAAGGATCGTCAGACCATTCCTGAAACTGTGCAGAATGGGCAAGGTGGAATACCATTTGGATGTACCACCATAGTTAGAGAGTGTGCACAACATCTTCCACATACCCCAAATAAGGAGATACGGGCACGAACCTTCTCACTTTCGTGACCACGGTGACCTAGAGATTGATGATGGGGAGACATTCGTGGAGTACCTGGTGGAGGTAGAAGATCAACAATAGAGGATCCTTCTTGGATAGTTGATTCCTATTGTAAATGTTCATTGGAAACACTAAAATCACTAGGAATGCATGTCGGAGTGGGATGATCAGATTCATGCTTAGTACCCCTTTTTTGTTTTATTAGACCTTATTTTGGTTTACGAGGATGTAAATCCCGAAAAGGAGGGAGTAATGTAATACCAATGAATTACATGATGATTTTTTTGGAAAATTAAATGGTATTATTTCGAGAGCAGGCACTAATACATCATTCGATTTTGATGCCCGAAGTTCCCAAATTGATCAGTTGATAAATTTTATGTTTTAAATAGAACAAGTGAGTAGTTTTTCAAAGAAATGGAATAAATCCAAAATGGGTTCCATTATCAAGAAATATAAGGGAACAATTGTGCTCAGTATAGCGGTTTTACCCTAGTCACAACTTATGTTTTTTTGGCACATTCCACCTGTATGAAAACCTGAAAATGGAATAACAGAAAATAAAATATTAAAAAAATTATTTTATTTTTCAATATATTATAACTCATGAACAGTTACTAGGATTGAAAATATGATACCACCATTTAGATCGTTAGAGTATTCCTTTCTTTAAGCAGAGCCTAATGTTGGCCAGCGTAGGCCAATAGTGGAAGTTAGTTTTTGGTCATAAATAAAATAATTAAGATACAATTATTTTATTTTCAAATCCTTATAACTCCTAAATAGTAACTCGGATTGGAAATATAAGAGAATAGTTAAGCTTTTGATGGTGTGATTCCCTTCGGCGAATCTTAGCCTCGACTGACGCAATCTCGAGCATGAAAGATAGTTTTTGTGACAGTTTTTTATGTGAGCTAAAATAGTGTGTGTGAACATTTTTAGAAACATCTTAATGGGATAACGTATTAAAAATATAACGTCATCGTAAAGTCCAGAATAATGAAATTACCTATGAATAGACCAAATCTCGATCGATGTGGGTCGAGTGAAAAAATTATATGTTCCAACGTTTAAAAAAAATAAAATAAACATAGAGGGGTTATTTTATTAAAAACAATTGATGCAACGCCATGATGAGACGAAACTTTCATTCTATAAATGAAATAGAGTAACGAATCATCAATTTGAGGAGTAATATAAATTATATTTCATAAATAAAATAGTGTAATGATGCGACGATGCATCGTAACAAAAATTTTGTGATGTGTTTCTATTTTAATGGATTAACAAGGTTGGATAAATGAGAAACGTGGTAATCTTATTATTAATTGATGGAGAGAAATCCTCGCCAACAAACGATGGAAAATTTCTAGCGACATCAATGCACCTCAAATAATGCGACTGGTGAGAGACGAACGCCGACATCTTTGAACTCCAAAATATTTGTAGACGGATCAACACCAATGATGAACCTTATCCCGATATGGGTTACTTATGATTTTGATTTACCTATTCTTTTTTCTAAAACAATGAATGTGGATCATCCCACGAATAGGATGATCTACTGATAGATTTTTGTTGTGGGAGGGTGATATACTGTGGGATATTACAATGAGGTAGAACTTTGAAAAAGCCTTAAACCATCCAAAAGTTTCTAAACCTCTAAAACAGAGGGTGTGGGCCGACAAAAACAATGCATGAGCCCCTCCACCTTGTGAGTTCATGCGTGTTCTCCATGGATGCAACTCCAGATTGACGGAAAGGAACTTTTGAGGTCGTAGCATGGAAGATCTCACCCCAATGAGGTTGGAGGTGTGGAAAACACAAGGAACAGTCCACCTAAGTGTTCTCGGTGGTCCTTTGAAGGCACCTCCAGAGGCACCCCTTGGAAATGGTAATGGAAGATTGGGTTGTGGCCAGCGCGAGACGCGGTGGTGCTGTAAGAGCTGCCGGTGCTCGGATCAGCGACTGACGGAGGTGGGACGCAACCAACTGGCCACATCGGTGGACTAGACCGCACCATGCGGGCCAATACATCACACTCACACTCAATCAAACGGGTACTACATGTAGTATTGGATTGGGTGGCAAGCTAAGTCGGTCGTTTCACACTTGAACCGAACACCCTCATGGTGTACAGGATAGAGGAGACCAAACTGTAAAGCTGGCCTGGAAGGGGGTCGGGAACCGGGTAGTGGAGTGACTCGAGATTGAATAAACCAGCCCACATTTTCAGGCTGAGACAGTGGGATATATCTAGGATGCTGGGTGGCTAGGTTTGGGGAAAGGAAATAGGCCCGCCAGTGCGGGGAGGTCCAAATAAATCTATGCCACTGGGCGGCCCTGTGGGCTGGACCTAGAACCGAACTCGGTCGGGTCCAGTAAGGCACAACAGACCTGGCCTAATAACCAGGAGAGAACTGACCATCCCAAACCAGAACTGGGTCAGGTCGGGTTGTTTGAAGAAGTCTGGTTCATGCAGGGCCCCCGAGCCGGGTTGGTCGGGTTGGTCACACCAAGTCAGTTCGGGCCTAGACACAATTATCCCATATATACTGAGACACCAATATCTTTCAGAACGGGCATCTGATTGATGAGATATATGTTAAATTTGAACCCTTTCAACAAGGAAGTTCTTTTGGAATACTATGTGGTAATTTTCATGGAATTTCAAATGTGACAAAATGTCTTCAGGTGCGGTTTTTCCTAGAATCAAGTGCACTACGTGGGAAAATCCTAAGGATGGTTGAGACCCAAAGAATATTGAAAAGCGACCCTCTGTAGATCAACTACAAGATACCCTGTTTGAATTAGCTATGAAGGCCCATGTGGGAAGTGTCTTTGTTTTACCCAGGAGGCCCACAGTGGGGAGCAGCTCTATGCCACCCGGTAGACCCATGGTACACATCAAGGATGAGTACCTCAGTAGTCCTAGGTAGGAAGTGGCTCTATGTGACCCGATATTCCCATAGTAGGGATTGGATATGAGTGACCCATCATAGCCATGGTACCCATTAGGGATTAGTACCCCAAAATGTAAGAGTTTTTGTTCTACAAAAAAATGGTTTTACATTGACTACATGGATATTTAATGTATTATTACATATTTTTCATTGTTCTGCATGATTTATTTGTAATAATGTCCTAGAGTATTTTTTGTATTGATAAGGTCATGGCAGTTCACCCCTTATGATGAGAACCTTGAAATTCTATAAAAATATTTTTTTAATATAGTTTTGTGGTTGGATGACATTCTATGATGGGACACATAGCATACATACCGTCATGTGATACTACTCGTAAGAAGATGAGACATTCTCTCATTAAGTTTTCACTTGGTAATCTCCATGATAAGAGATTGTGAGAACATGCAAGATTGTAGGAATTCCATATGTTTTGATGTCATTGGATATTTCTATCTGCGAGAATGTGTAATGATCCTTAGACATTAAGATTACCATTAATAAGTTTCACGACATTCGCACTTTGATTTACTGATGAAAACTATCCCACATACAATTGGTGTGAAGTTAGGTATGTTGGGTGTGTCACGAGTGGCATGTTATTAATGGATAAATCAGGGAAGGATCTGTCCCTACAATTTATGGATGTTGATATATTGGACATTTTATTGAAATAGAACCGTCACGTGAAATTCCTTGGTCAGGGTGTAATGAAGAAATATTTTAGGTATTCAAAGAACAACGTATCAAGGATAAAAGTTGATGATGCGGTCATGAAACCTGGTTGATGAGATATTGAGACAGAGGTATTATGTTACATAGTGAGCGTTCTTATGTGGATTTCATTGTTGCGACTTTATGTTCTTTCTCTTGGATTCCTTGACCCATTGGTAGACTGTAATCAGAGACTTTAAAAAAGTCAGCCTAATAGAAACGATAAATAATCTTAGAGGGTCACACAATAATTGTTTTTTGTCTCATTTAAATTCTATTTAAATTTAATTAGTGAAATAAATATTATTCTCAATACCGTGGAATAATTTCATTCATGTTGAAATGATATCTTAAATTAAATAAAATATATTTATTTATTTTAACGAACATTTAATAAATATTTATTTACTCGTTTGTAAATAAAATATTTATTTATGTGAATAAATTATTTATTTATGTGAATAAATTATTTATTTATTTATTCAGTTGTTCAATAAATTTAAGTGGAGTTCGAGCAGACCATGGTCAGTATGGTAGTAAAATAATTATTTTAAAGATGCTATATAATTATTTAACTAGTTGGCACTAATTAAAATAACGCTTCTATTATTTTGTAATGCATAATTTTATTTATAATTCCATGTTGCACATTTTCGAAAACCATAAATAATGATTCAGTATTATTATTAAATACATGGTTTTTCTCTATGTTCATGAATGTATTTCATTTTAGTTTTGCAATTAAATATTTTAACTAAAATTCCATTTATATAAATAGGAAAGTACGCCTATAGTTCCATACACCACACCACATGCCTGGTGAATTGTGAATTGTTGAGCCTAAAAATTTCCCTCTTGAATCCTCTTCTCTCACCTCTCAAGAATGAGAGAAATTCTCAAAGGCCAAGGAATAGGAAAGTATCCCTATAGTTCCCTACACCACACCGCTAGAGGGTTTCCTGTTTGGATCCTTACAAGCGCAATGAGATAATTCGGAAGGGTAATTCCTGATGATCAACATCATCAACGAAGAAAAATACAAAATATATTAGTATTATTTTTCTTTATGAAATTAATTAAATTAATTATAAATATGATGTTCAAGATCCTTTATAAAGGTTTCGGGCCTCTTTTTTATTTATTTAAATCATTGATTATATTCTATGGAGACTAGCATTCATTGTCGTATTGATACTGGAATAACCATTGATCATGGAAAAAATCAAAATTGTGTGTCGTCCCAACCACGCTTCCGCTATGCCCGAATCCTTCAAGTCATATTAGAGAGGTTACATCATAGTTTATAATTATTTAAATATTTTGTTGAAGACTTAAGCATTTAAAATTTTTTTGGTTTTAATTCAATTTAATCATTCTGCAAATCAGAATCTTGAGATCTATTCCTCCTCTTTCTTTTCATGTTCAACTTACAGAAACAATCTTTTCTTTAAATTTTTATTAAAATAAAATAGAGGATCTCATCATGAGGTGTCAAAGCATCATGGTAGTACAACACTAGAACACACAGTGTGTATACTACAGTACACATCGTGTATTCAAGATTCAATGCATCGGAACATTCTACCAAACCAATCCATGTGTTGGAATATTTCCACGTCATAAATGACTATGTGTTTTGACCAGGAACAAGTGGCGCGTGGTTTCCTGATTACACACCGTGTAGCTCAATGGACATGGAATATAGTCCCTTTGGGTTAGGGTTGGACCATGTACCTCATACACGGCTTGCCCGGCTGGAGACTGGGTAATGAGGAACTACATGGCGTGTGGCCCACTGGACATGCCGTGTACTCCGAAGATTTCTAAAGTTTACTCACATGTCGATTCCTCGGGCGTGTACTTCGGATAGACGGAGATAAATAGTACACATCATGTAGCTGTAACTACACCTCATGTACTCTTCCAAATTAAGAAGATTTATTAATTTTTTTTATTAAATTATACAAACCCTTGAGACGTGTATCATCGTGCGGGCGTAAAGATAAGGCACAACACGTGATATGTGTTTTATATATATGTGTGTGATTTGACATCTGTGTAATGTTCATTTCTACTCATTGGGTAGTTATGAATATAAATTCATCAATATTCATCCAAGGTCCAAGTTACCTAGAAAGATAATTTTAAATGAATTTATTTGATTAAAATTATGATGGATGTTAATCTCTATGAAATTTAGAAAAGGGTTTAAAATAAAAGGATTGATTATTTAAAGATGATAATTATTGGATTCGAGCATGATTTATCTTAAAAAAGAACGATTTAAGAATTGATTTCTTGTTTTATTTATGTGTAAATATCGTTGCTTGTATGGATGATCAAGAGATAGACCTATCCCATTGTATGTGGATGGTTTATTTTAATTTATTTATTTGAAATTAAATTTGTTGGCATGAAATCCTTATCCTCATTAATATGTAGGGCCTATATGCCCAAGAGTTTTTTATGTAAAAACCCCTTCTTAAGCCTCACCTAAATATGAGTTAAAAAAGGAAATATGTAATCGATGGAACTTCCAAACAAGTGGAGGTGGTTCAAGATGGAGCTAAGATGAAACTAATCAAAGGAGATGCAATAGTGGACAGGTGGAATCTGTACACATGAACCCAATATGTTAAGGGTGTTTATCCCCTAGGCCAGGGATAGTTTATCAACCGCTAGATAAACTACCCACTACAAAATCATGTCATCATTCCATTTACTTTATTTTATTTTTCTCAGTTTCATCATTTATCATTTTGGATGTGTTGTCACGATCCCATAATTAATGAATAAAACAAGCATGCAAGATGGAACTAAAATAAACCAAACTTATGTGTACAAATTATCAAGACATGGTTAATCACTTAATTATCATACACATAATATTAACAATCATGTGATAATGATAATAAGAAATTCACGAATAAGAGATAAAAATCCCTAAAAAAATTAACTCATATCAAGCCTTGCGTTACTTGATTAAGAAAAAAACTCAATAAAACTATGTGTTTGACCAACCCTTGTTGGGACAATTACATTTATACCGTAAGACCTTATAAAAGGTTTCATGTCAACATAACCATATTACATCAAGAGGAGCGGCCCTTTCTAGACATGGTTTAATATCGGAGGAAAGAGTTGAGGAAATCCAAATTCATGATTCCATGATTGGGGAGTCCACTCAACATATCAAGGAGCTGCAAGACCGCAATTGGTAAAGACCTACCTACCTAAATACCTTCTAATAGATTGAATAACCACTATTGGGGTTATACAATGGGGAATATGGATCCTTGACACTAGAATATCATAGAAACTGGACATTCTGAGTTCAATAGTGACGACTATGTGGAAATGGTAAAATAGTGGGAGACTTAATAAAATTTATTACTTCTTAAAAAATGTTAGTAATTAAGTAATAATGATCTGATATTTTAATTGTAGAATAAAAATGAAAAACTCATCATCCACACTATCCCTATGATCAATTCTGGATAAAGACAATATCCTCACCAATAGTAATTTCTAGGTATGGTTTAGACGCCTTCATGTTATCCTACGCCATGGACAGAAGTATTACATGTTGGATGTTCTATTACGTGATCTACCTACCAAATAGGCGAGTGATGAGGATTTATTGGTCTATGAGAAACATATGAATGATGCGGTCAATGTTTAATGTTTGATGCTATCATAAATTTCAAGTGAGCTCAAAAAGTCTCATGAAAACATGGATTCTTATAGAATGCTCGAGAACATTTGTGGTCTTTACTAGGAGAGAGCAAGACAGGAATGGTTTGAGATCACTAAGGCACTCTTTCAGGGTCATCTTGGAGAAGGTTCCCCAGCTAGGTCTCATGTTGTCAATCTCATTGGCTACATTGAGCTCCTGGAGGTTCTAGGGTTTATTCTCCCCGAAGAACTAGGCATCGATCTCATTCTTACATCACTCCCTCAGAGCTTCAATAACATTGTTGTCAATTTCAATATGAACAACATTGAGAAGACTCTATCTAATCATCTAATACTCATTCTCCATGTCGACAAAGATATAAAGGGCAAAAATCCTTCTATCCTTATGGTGAATAAGAGGAATAGAAAGGCGAAGTGCTTTAATCCCAAAGCTTCTTCACAGCCTTCCAAGAAAAGGACGATCAAATGGGAGGAACGGGAACAAGAGGCAGTTTTTATCTTATGTGGCAAGAAGGGCCACTGAAAGAAGAACTGCACCCAGCCTAAGATGAAAGGGGAATCTTCAGGTGCATTTTTCATCGAATGTAATCTAACTGTTTCAACAAATTGGGTATTATATACAGCTTTTGGTGATCACATATGTATCCAAATATAGGAACTAAGTAGATTCAAGGAGATTTATAAAGGACGGGTAGATCTACGAGTAGACAACAGAGCCAGACTTGTTGTTGTAGTTGTGGGGGACTGCCAACTCACGTTTCCAACAAGGATGATCTTGGTGTTAAAGGGTTCTTTTTCTATTCCTTTTGTAACCAAAAACATAATTCTTGTATCCAGACTAGATATAGATGGATTTTTATTCACATTTTTAAAGGATTGTTGCTTCTTTAATAAAGATGGTATTTGTTTTTTTAGGGAACATTTATACAATGGTCTTTATGTGTTGGATTAGACAAACCATGTAATGGAAATTGATGAAAAATATACATCACAGGACTCAAACCACACCCAACTTTGGCATCACCAGTTAGATCATGTCAACGAGAAATTCATGACAAAGTTACATTAAGATGGATATGTAGATTAATCTGTACTAAATCCACTAGGCATATGTCATTCACATTTACAATGGAAGAAGACCAAAGCCCCATTTGGTGGGAATGGTGAAAGGGATAAAGAAATTATTAAAATGGTTCATACTGATGTGTGTAGACCTTTTCTTGTTGATGCATGGGGAGGATACTCATACTTCATAAATTTTACAGATGATTTTAGTAGATATGGATATATCTACTTAATGAGGTGTAAGTCTGATTCTTTTGATAAGTTCAATGAATATAAAAATGAAGTTGAGAACCATCATGGTAAGAAGATTAATAAACTCTACTCAGAAGAAGGTACAGAATATCTTAATCAAGGCTTCATTGGTTACATACAAGAGTTTAGGATCCTATCCCAACTCACTCCTCCAAACACGCCCCAATGGAATTGTGTGATAGAAATGAGGAACTGTACCCTGTTGGACATAGTGAAATCAATGATGAGTCATGTGAGTCATCCACTATCCTTTTTGGGATATGCGTTACAAATATCAGCACATATACTAAACCAAGTACCAACTAAATCGGTTAATGTTATTCCATACGAGTTCTGGAGTGGAATAAAAGTCATGTTATCAAATTTACATGTGTGGGGTAGAGAAGCATTTGTTACATCCTCTTATAGTAACAAACTCCCCCCCACTGAGGCACAAAGTGTACCTTATAAGATACCCCAAGGAAACAAGGGGATATTACCTATACATCTCCTTAGACAAAAATATTATAGAGGTATGACATTCCATATTCATTGAGAGGGAGAACATATCCAAAAGAGATAGTTGGAGCGATATTGACTTCCATGAAGTCGATGCTCTTGGTACACAATAATTGGTACATGAACATATTCCACAAAGCCCTGTGGAAGAAGAATCTATTCCAGAGACACATGTACTTCGTAGGATTACAAGACAGGATAGAGAACTTGAATTGTACAGTTTTCTAGTTACTAAGGATGGTGAATCGTTATTAATTGATAATAATTATCCTCTAACCTACAAGGAAGCAGTAAGTGGAAGAAATGTTGTCAAGTGAAATGATGCCATGAATTCTGAAATGGATTACATGTACCAAAGCCATGTCTTTGTTTTGGTAGATCCTCTAGTGGATGAAAATCCTGTTGGTGGAAAATGGGAATTCAAGAAGAAACTAGACATAGAACGACGAGTTAGTACCTATAAGGCATGACTGGTTGCAAAAGGTTTTAAACAACGTCAATGAATTGAAAACGATGAAACCATATCTATAGTTGAAATGTTTAAATCCATCAGAATTATAAATCCCACTATGGCTTAACATGACTATGAGATTTGAAAAATGGATGTCAAAACAACAATACTTAATATGAACCATTAGGAAGATGTCTACATGACACATCCTGGAGGGTTTGTGACTACAATGGATGACAATAAAGTCTAAAAGTTTCCTAAATCCATTTATGGAATTAAGAAAGCATCCAGGTTAGGGAAAATTCATTTTGATGAATCCACAAAAAATTTGGTTTTATCAAGAATGAATGTGAGCCATACATGAACAAACAGTTTAGTGGGAGTACGGTCGTTTTCCAAATAGTATATGTTGATGAAATTTTACTTATTGTAAATGAGATACCAGTCTTAAATTCTTTTAAGTCATGTTTGAATCAATGATTATTTATGAAAGACTTGGGCATGGCATCATATATTCTTGGGATCAAAATACACCGTGATAGATCCAAGATATTGTTGGGCCTATGTCAAAGTACATACATTGATAAGATACTGAAGAGATTCATTATGGAATAATCCAAGAGTGGATTGTTGCCAGTGTCACATGTAATTCATCATTCCATGAAAATGTGTCCTCAGTCACATGAGAAAAGAATGATAATGGAATGGACTCCATACGCATCTGTGATTGGGTCACTCATGTATGCCATGCTATGTACTATGCTTGATATCGCCTACACATTGAGTGTGGTAGGCATATATCAAGCTGACCTAGGTGACCACCATTTGATGGCAGTCAAGAGTATCATAAAGTATTTGAGGCATACTAAGGATATATTCTTGGTTTACGGAGGATATGATGAACTAGTCATCTGATGATATGAAGATGCTAGTTTCCATACTGATCAAGATGACATGATGTCGCAAACGGGATACATATTCACATTTAATAGAGGTGCAGTGAGCTGGAAGAGCTCAAAGCAATGTGGGGTCAAATATTCTACAGGGGAGTCTTAGAATATCGTATCTTCTGAGGCAGTTAAAGAAGCAGTTTGGATATAAAGCTTCATCCAGAAGCTTGATGTGATACATAGCAGTAAAGATCCCATCACATTGTACTGTGATAATAATGCAGTAGTGGATTTTGCAAAATAGCCAAGGTCACATCAGTGGATGAAGCACATACTTCGAAAGTATCATCTAT
The DNA here is from genome assembly GCA_963277665.1 of Viscum album. Lineage (NCBI taxonomy): Eukaryota > Viridiplantae > Streptophyta > Magnoliopsida > Santalales > Viscaceae > Viscum > Viscum album. The sequence goes on from OY728134.1 coordinate 555,207,150, forward strand.
TGAGGTATTTTTCTCCGAGAGGTGAAGTTGCAGTGAGCTGCATTTCCACAGAAGACAACATGGCAAACCCATTGACTAATGCCTTGACTTAGCAAAAACATGATCATTATGTGGGGGTCTAGCAGACTGAATCTCGTAGGTAGGCTCTAGTCCAAGAGGGATTTTGTAAGAGTTGGTGTCCTAGAACCAACCAGGTTTACTTTTATTGCATGATTATTTATTGTATTATTAAATATTTTTCTTTGTTCTGCATGATTATAATGTAATAATTTCCATGAGTATTTGACTCATTGATAAGGTCATGGATGTTCCCCACTATGATGAGAACCTTGAAATGGTATAAAAATTTTCTTAAATATAGTTTTTTGGTTGGATGAAATTCAATGATAGGACACATGGCATGCAGACTGTCAGGTGCAAGTACTTGTAAGCAGATGAGACTTCCTCTCATTAAGTTTTCAATTAGTAATCTTCAAGATAAGAGATTATGAGAACAGACTCGCTAGTAGGATTTCAACATGTTTTGGTGTCATCAATTATTTCTATCTGCGAGAATGTGTATGGATCCTTGGACTTTAATAATATCATTAATATGTGTCATGCCATACGAACATTGATTTACTGATGAAAACTATCACGCGGACATTTGGTGGGATTTAGGGTATGTTGGGTGTGTCACGAGTGGAATGTTATTAATGGGTTGGTCGAGGAAGGATTTATCCCTTCCATTTATGGAAGTTCATATCTTGTCCCATTTAATGAAATAAAGTCGTTGCACAAAATTCCATGGCCATGGTGTAATGATGGGTTTATTTCAGGTAGTCAAAGAACTATGTATCAATCATAAAAGTTTATGACATACACATGAAACCTTCAAGATGAGATATTGAAAAAAAGGGATTATATTACATAGTGATCATTCGTATATTGATGTCGTTTTTTTGACTTTACGTTCTTTCCCTTGGGTTCCTTGACCCATTTCCAGACAATACATTTGGACTATAGGCTTTCCCACCTAATGCCAATGTGAAATAATCCTAGAGGGTTACACACTAAATAATTTTGTTGGTCTCAGTTATATTCTATGTGAATTTAATTAATGAAATAAATATGATTCTTAGGATCATGGAATAGTTTTATTCAAGTTAAAATGATCATATAAATTAAATAAATTTTATTTATATTTTTATTGAACATTTAATAATTATTTATTTACTAGTATGTAAATAGAAAAATTATTTATGTGAATAAATTATTTATTTATTTATTCGGTTTTTCAATAAATGGAAGTGGAGTTTGAGTGGATCAAGGTTGTTCCGGTAGTAAAATAATTATTTTCAAGATGGTAAATAATTATTTAACTAGTTGGCACATATTAAAATAACACTGCAATTATTTTGTGATGCCAAATTTTATTTATAATTCGGTTTTGCACATGTTGGAGCCCCATAAATAATAATTTAGTATTATTATAAAATGCATGGGTTTTTTCTATGTTCATTAATGTGTTTAATTGATTATATACAATTTAATATTGTAACTAAAATTCCATGTATATAAATAGGAACGTACGCCTATTTTGCCATACACCACACTATATGCCCGGTGAAATGATAATTGTTGAGCCAAACAATTTCTCTATCAAATCATCTTCTCTCCCCTCTCAAGAACGCGAGGCGTTCTTCATGTTCGATGAACAAGAGATCAAGAACAACCAAAACAAGACACTCGATTTGTTGGGAGAGCACCCATAGAATGAGTTGTGTCGATTGAAGTCCATCAGAGCATTTGTGGATCACCTCTAGATATATTCTAGTTTGGATCGTTACAAGAAAAATGGGATAATATGGAAGGGTCATTCCGGATGATCAACATCATCAACGAATAAAAATACCAATGATCCACGCATTATTTTTCATTATGAAATTAATTAAATTAATTCTATACATGATGTGCAAGATCCTATTTAAAGGTTTCGGGCCTCTTTATTCCTTACCTAAATATTTGATTACATTCTATGGAGACTAGCGTTCATCATCGTATTGATCCTAGAATAATCATTGATCATGGTAAAAATCAAAATTGGGTGGCATCCCAACCACGCTTCTGCTACACCCTGAACATTCACAACAGTCCAAGCTATTCATTGTATGACTAATAGTTTTTATTTACATAATTTATATTGTACTTACGTGATCCGACTCATAGGTGTACTGGGTGTAATTGGTGTACTCTCCTCAGTGGTGTTCTGAGTGTACTTGGCATACTCTCCTCCGGTGTGTACTTAGTGTACATGGAGTACATTCCTTAGTGATGTTCTCACTATACAGGGTGCACTCTCCTTATTAGTGTATTGACAATACCTTGTGTGTACTTTCCTTTGTGGCCTTTCCTTTGTGGTTTGAGGTCCCTACTATGTATTTTTTTACTCACCCCTACACGGGCTTTTCCTGCATGTGTGCTGTCGCATGTAGGTGATTGACTCTTCGATTGAGACCATGGGGGTCCAAGACTAGGTAGTGCTCAGTGAGATAGGATAGATGTGCATACTTCTATGGATACATACAACTACCCTTCGCCTACCCTTCAGGCGGTGTCTCGAGGAGACTAATCGTGGTTGTTGTACATTACATTGTGGTTTTGGGCTTTTATTATGGCCACTTTTTACTTTTAGTTTGTATTTGACTCTTTGTAGTTGTCTCAATGACAGTAGTGGTTTACTTCATGTTAACATTCCATAGTTTGAGAATTGTTCGTGTTTACAGGTTGAAAGTAAAATTCCTTCACTTTTTGGGGATATTCCTATTTTTTAATAGACACTATCCCCTAGTCAATGGAAGTTGGGTTTGGGGTAGTCACTGCACAGGCCCTGGAAGACGGTTCATGATAGAAATAATGATACATGTGAGTTATTAACCAAGAAAACTAATAATAATTTAATTAAAATTAGCGAGTATTTCAAAAATAGATGAATGAAAACGTAGTGGATATGGGAAGTAGGAAACGACATGTATAAAAATGTTACTCACAAGTGGAGGGAATTCATTCGAAATAGACTTCCTCACTATTTAGTTTGTTCAAAATCATTTGGTTATTTATTCATATTAATTCACAAATATGATAAAATATATTCCAAATGTATATAAATTTTACCTTTCTAAATATAGAGTTGTAATGGGATGTGTACATTAATATTCCCGAAGGATTAATTCTTGTATAATATTATGGATATGTATCTATGTTAAAGAATAAAAAATATTTGTTAAAATAGTACCTAATATAATGGTATTGTCGTTTATATACTTTCATTAATTCATTTATATTACATAATGGATGTGTGGAAGAAATTATTGACATCAAATAAGATAAAGACACATCCATAATAAATATTATCTATATTAATTATAATTCCATTACATGAAATGGAGAATATGATTGTGAGGAGTTTGATTTGGAGATGAAAAAAATGTTTGAAATTTAGATTCTTGGGGAAATGAATAAGTTCTTTGGTGTGAAAATTTCTCAAAATAGGGATAATATTTTCATTTAACAATAGAATTATTCCTAATAAATTTTATAGAGGTTTGGAATGAATGATTTTAATATGTTTTCTATGCACATTTCAGTGGGAATCCATATTTTAAATGTTAAAGATGGAAAATGTTCATTCAATAAATCTCATAATTATTTTGGTATTTTTCTCTACATGATTGTATCATGATTGGATATAGTAAATGTTCTTATAATATATGAAACATTTCAATGTGCAACAAAAAAATTTCATGTTATTACCAAAAATATGATTTTAAGATACATAAATGTTGTGGTAAATTTTTGTTTAAAATATGAAATCATGAAAACAATTAAACTATATAGATTTGAACATGCAGATTGGGGTAGAAATGTCAATTAAAAAAGATATTCATTTGGTGGAGTTTTCTCTCTTAGATAAAGATTTGTGATGGGGAACATGAAAAAGTAGTATTATTTGACCTTAATCACTCTTAATGTGTAGTATGTTTCTATATGTCATGAAAAAACCAAATTAATATTGATGAAAAAAATTAATATCTTGATATGGATAAGATGTTTTTACTACTTGTGGGATGTGATAATAGAAGTTCCATCAATATATCAAGAAATTTTGGTAATAATTCTCAAATGAAGAACATTGATCTTAAGTATCACTTTAATATGGTGTGTTGAAGTTTGGACTATTTATGTTGGGATTTTTTCCAATAGTGGATCAAATAGAGGATGTGTTTACTAAAACATGGGAAAATGATTATTTTTGAAAAATGAGTTTGATGATGAGAGTTAATCATTAATCTATTGAATGAGACAGTATATAAATTATTACCCCTCACTTCATGTATTTTGATTTTTTCTATCATATCAGTTAAACTAATAAATTTCCAATGAATATGTTTTTCCCTTAGAGTGAATATATTTTGGGGGATTTTAAAATAGGGTAGATTTGAGTTTATCATGTATTTATGTTAATTTTAGGAAATTTTATAATTCATTTAGTTGAATGTGTGATTATATTGATTCTATTTTTTTATATATATACAATAACTGTTTTAAATAATTTGGACAAATGAGAAGTTATATATTTTCAAGAAGCTGTTGGATGTGGATTTGAATTAATCTAATGGAAACCTTTGTAATTTTTTATGGAGGTCTTATTTCCTACAGAGAGTACATTGAAATAGTATAAGAATAATTTAATGATGATTAATTTCCTAGTTTAATGTTTTATATATGATCCACGATTACAAATAAATTTCTTGGATGGATGTTCTAGTTGAAAAAAATAAAAAGATGGGTATTATTGAGGTCAAGTTGGTGAAAACATTCATGTTTAAAGAAGATTAATCCCCATGAATAGAGGTAGTATTTTTATTGACCCAAGATAAACAAGGCATAACATGTACAATATTATCATTATTTATATAAAAAATATCATAAATAGTCATATAACCCAAGGACCAAAAGGTTTAGTGACTTGGATACAAGCCATATAAACATCTTATTTTACAACCCATACTAAGATTTCTCCATAAAAATGCTCCTCTAGAACATTTTCTAGATACTGTATATAATATAATCATCTTAATAACATGGGGAATGTAATCATAAAAAATTGGTAGTCTCAAATTATCAATAAGTGAAAATAAATATCATAAGGTATTATATTATAATCATGAATGATAACCAGAGGAGGACAAAAATATCTTAATAAAAGATCATATGATTATGTATGATTGTTAGAAAAATTGATGGAGAAGCATCAGATCATATAAATAACTGTATGGAAGGATAAAATATATTACATAGAGGTAAACATATCAATAATCATAACAAATATGAGCATGATATAAAAGTGAGGAATACTTTAAAAATATAGAATGAACATGAAAAAGTATAATTTCATCGGAATGCAATGCATCGTGTAAAATTGAAATAACATGTCAAAAAATTACAGAATGTATCATATCTATATTAAAATCATAGAAATGAGACATAACAACAATAATATGAAAACCTTTGTGATAAAACCCATTATTCACACACCTATGTGAACAAATTTATTATGTATGTGCCTGAAAATATGGGCAAGCCCATCAAGTTATATCCTCTATAAAAAACTAATTATTATTAACCATAACTATCTCATGAGATATAATCATAAATTAATGCATTATTGGATGATATTGGACCCCAAACATCAAAATCCATACATATGTGTGCTACTTAAAATCAGACGTCACATTTTATTAATTAAATAGTCGAAATAATAATTTGTTTCTCAAACATTAAAATATCATGAATAGAAGAAATCATATGATATAAAAATATAATTTCCAAACAGGATTCATAACATAATAATATATGGATTTTGGAAAAAATATCACTTTGTGGGAGATAAACCATAGAGGAAAAATTAATGATAAAATACAAAAGATTTCGCTAAACCTTTTTAATCATGTTTATAAAAGATAAAATGTGATCAACTTTCAAAAAAACATTATTGATATGGTAAATTAAATACCATTTTAAAACCTATTTATAAAAAATTATAATAATTATCCTTAAAAATTAATATTCTTTCAAAATGGAGAAAGGAAAATACTTTGAAAACTTTTAATATTGAAAATAATAGTTAATAATTGAAAATTGAAAAAAAACATAGTGTTATAATAATATGGAAGTGAAAATACATCAAAACAATTTATATTAAAAAATAATATATAATAATGGAAACATGGTAAAGATGTAAATTTCATAGAGATAAAATGTAGATTTTATAATAAAACATTTTATTTTGAATGGATAAAAAACATTTCAAACGTTTTGAAATAACAATGTAAAAAAACAAACATACTTAAAAAGGATGAGGAAAATTTTTATTTTAAATTATATAAGATTAATAAAAGTATCATTTTATATATAAATAGTTTATGTTTCCACTATATAAAGGGGAACATTACTGGGATGTAAAATTATAGACATGGAAGACAAATCCATTAAAATAAATCGAAATTATTCTAAATACAAATCATTTTTAATGAAACATTAAATTCATCCAGGAAGAAGGATTTTGTGTGATACATTATTTCCCCAAAAAATAAGGTTTAATAAACCCTTAAATCATCATATGTTATAATATTTAAAATCTTAAATACAATGGAAAAAATGAGTGATAATAACATGAGTTAATTGAGTCACAAAAAAATGCCTTATAGCTTCATAAATTTATGAATCAAATGTAATTATAAGCTTCATAATATATGGTTATATAAATACCATGGATTAAATCATTTAATATTTCAAAATACATTATTTTTTAGTAAATATATCATATAAATAAGAAATTGCGGAAAACATTAAAAATGTCTTAATTAAGAGAAGTTGCGATGAAACCCCTTACAAAATTTGTATATATTGAACCAAAACCCCGAGAGATAATGAACATGGAATAAATTATTTTAAATCTAGAAATATAATTAAATCATGATAATAAATGAAAATATATTAGTATTTAAATCATCTAATATGAAACATGTTGTATAAGATAAACATGTCTCCAGGGATTCAAATTTGAGACAAACAAACCCTTATGAATGTCATAATGTTATAAGTAATGATAATTTGGAAATTTATTCATGATGATAAATTTTAAATTTGATAATAATAATTTTTCAATACAATTTTTTACAATCCTGTGATAAAATAATTCATGTAAGAGGAATTGGGTTCAATGATAACTGTTATATCCCAAAGAAATCAAAACGAGTTTTGAAAAACCAACACAACTTAAGAAAAATTATAATAAAAACCAATTAAATTTGAAGTTCAGATACAATAAATAATAATAATACATAGCATTATATATCCAATTTGTTGAATATAAAACATTTTAATGAAATTCAGTTTCTAAAAGAACATGTGCCTTAATGAAATAAGTTTTGAGATGAAATCCTTTCTTTGTTTCGCTACATAGACAAATGCGGTCAAACATCCTATAAAAAAACATATGAATATTAACATAATATTTTATAACCAAAACAATACCTTAAACCAATTATAATTTTTATTTATAGTCAATTTACATACGTATATTAGTTTTTTCCCCATTTTCCCATATTGGGTGTTTATTGTTTTGTTCATTTGTAATAGTTTCATAGGAGTGGTTTTTGGAGTTCATTAATCTTCCAAAGTTCATCACTAGAAACAATAATTTTACTATGATTTATTACATATAATTATTTATTATATTTAAATTTCATTTCATGAGTATTTCAACCATTATCCAAGAATATGAAATCCGAAACAGACATGATTCTGTAATTTTCAACCTATGTATGGTGGTTTCATACATAATGAGTCAGTTTCATCCACTCAATAACCAAGAAAAAATATTATTTAAATATATATATCATATTATTTCATAAATTATGTTTTCATAATCATCCATGTTATATTTTCATAGCATTATTCAAGTAATATGTCAAACAAAACCAATCATGGACACACATTGACATGATTGGTAACTATGGTTTAGGATGTTGTTATTGTCATGTTATATTATTATAAAAAAATAATAATTATAATAATTTTATATTTTTAATATGGAGAAGAATATTTGAATATATTTAGATAACTAATCTATTTTATTATTAAAAACCCCAAAAAATATTTTGGATGTTGGTTGTCCACAAAATTCACAATTACTGTTTCTGAAACTTAATAAATGAGAGGTGTGAAGTTGGATTGTATTTTATCATCATAAAATCCTAAATATATTATATAAAGAAAATATTTTTCTAAAACATTATCACTGATACTGACCATTATGGTTGGTGATGAAAAACTAAAATCATCCTTATGTGGAGGTAGTAATCCGCACACACACTAATGACGATTCTTATTTTTAATAGTAGATAGAAGTGAATAAATAATGGATGTACCATTACTATAAATGAAAATATACTCACTAATTATTATTATTTCATTATTATAATATGATTTATTTTTGTTTTAAAAAACAAATAAAAAGAACGAAATGATAAGAACTGTGTGATGCCAACATTGAGACATTGAACTTCCTCTTGATGGATGCCTTAAATTTGATGGATTTTTTATAATATGTAGTGAAAGGGGAATTATATGATGTAAATTACATTAAGGATATTCTAATTGGGTAGGGTTTCATGGAATGTATGAAATAAAAGAAGATTATTGAAAGGGTGGAAGTGATTCTCCATTTATAAGTGAAGATGAGGGAATTTCAATGGAAAAGAATGGTAAGTAAGGGGTAAAAATTGAAATGAATTAATGTTAGTTTAGATACATGAATTATGGTTAGTAATAAATATAGGTAAGATAATAAATACTAAAAAAATATTTCAATATGTTCTAAATTTCATTTTATTTCTGGAATATTTGATCAACCTTTGATTAGTTATCTAAACAGTTCTTACTCTTCATTATATATTAATCATGTTGATTATTTCATTATTATAAGTATAATTATAACATTATTATGAAATTTTGAAAAACATAATTATAATTTGGTCCCCGTTTATCATAATAAATTATCTATGTAGTGGAAAATTATTTTTTCAATCCAAGCATATATTGTATTGAAAAATTGGGTTTTTCTAAAAAAATAATTTTAATTATTATGTGTTCTCAGTCATATTTCGAATATATTACCTATTAAATGAATATTAATTAATTTTTATATATATTTAAAAATCATAATAGATGTTTAATTTAAAATTTATTATTCTAATTTAAAATAATACACAATATTTAGGAAAATAATATTATTTTTTCAAATAAACATTTTACCAATATAACATAAAATTACCTAAGGTAAATTAATTATCAAGACTAAAATGAACACATATTAAACAATTTGTACTCACTGATTATAATTTTCAAATAAATTTAATCTGATACAGTTGATTAAAATAAATATTAATGTACTAAGGTATAAATTATTTAAAAAAAATTGATAAAATATTGCAAATGCTTTAAAATAAAAAAATATTTGTTTGTAATTCAAATGTGAAAATTTTAAATATATTAAGTTAATTAAAAGACATTAATTTGGTAAAGAAAAATGATGTATATGTTTTATTTATGCTGATATCCATGTGTTATAAAATTTTGGTAGTATTATAAAAAATATTGGAATTGTGAACATAAATGGAAATTATATTAAAAAAATCAAAAAAAATCATCTTAAGATAATATTACTGTGACTATCCCAAAAATGCGGTTTATTGTTTCAAATTCGCATTATAAAAATTATAATGTTAATGTTAAAATAAAATCATAAAATATCATGAAAAATATTCTTTTGTATAGAATCATTATTTTTTATATTAACAATTCTTATAAAATTAGTGATAATAATAAATATTTAAAAATTAAAAAAAAATATAATTTAAAAAATAAAATATAGAATACTAAAGTACTTTATTAGTGTTATAGTTGTACCTATTTTTTTATATGTTAAATATTAATTTTATTTAATTATGATTGTATATATATATATTCATTTATATATGTTTAACAATTATTTCACCATTATGTATACCTACTATTTCTATGGCTACATTATGTCATGCTATATTTATTTTCTTTTCAATTCTACTTGTGGATAAAACCATAGAATATATATATATATTAGAATGAAAACTTGGGTCATTCCTTTCTATCCACTTAAATATATTTAATCCTCAAAAGAAAATTGTATTTTTACTTATAGAAATAAGAAAAGGTGGAAACAACATTAACATGCCTCATGTTATGATCCCGAATATCATAGATAATACTAGAAAGCAATTATTTTCCTTAACTATTACATGGAAATATATCTCATAACTAGGTATCGAGGCTTAGGTGAAGGAAATATTCTTCTTGTTAGATTTTTAATAGTTGTTCTTGTACTAATATATGGTCATAAGTGAATCAGAATATGTTTTTTCCAATTCTAGGAATTAACAAAGGGATAAATTTAAAAAATATATTCCATTTTGAAAATCAAATATATTTCTTTAGGATTATATTATTATTTAAAGAATTATTATTTCCAAAAAAACATAATAATCATACTAGTAAAGTTTTTCTATATAAAGAATACTTGATATATGTGGCCTCATGTTCATCGAAAGAATCCTTGATATAATAGGTTTGATAGAATTAGAATACATCTCCTAATTTAGGATACATGGTTAAAGAACCCCTAATTACAACTATAAACATCATTAAAAGTCATTTTATAGTTTTTTACTTTATCACTGGGTCTAATAGGTTGTGGATTCATACTAACCATAGAAATCCATGGATTAGGGAACTGTCTCAAGTAATTTATGAGTTCCCCACACATAATACTTTGAATTATTATTGGTTTCCTAGGATGATTTCAATCATTCTTCATCATGTTAAATAAACTCTTAATTTTACATTGATAGTTTTATGCTAGATTTCATCCTTTAAAAAAAGTAAACCATATTCTAGTCCCCTTAAGGCAATTACATTGATGATTCTTCTCACAATTTTGATATATACAAGGTTGAATTTTCTTTCATTCATAATCTTCATTACCAGAATTTTCTGGATTTTCTATCCTTGTATTATTTATTACACTCATGATTTTAACTATAGTGGCATTGTTTATAATTTTTCATAGTAGATGGTTTGGTAAATAATTGGATTTCTCAGCCTATCTCACATTGAAATTGTTTGATTGTTTAGGTAATCATATCATTATCCTTCACAACCAAGTTTAACATGGTTCCTTCTACTTCAATATATTAATAAAAACAAAAACGGTTAATGATGATAAAAAAATAATAAATAGGGATTATCATAATCATAAAAATGATTTTACCTTAAAAATTATTTTTCTTTTACATTATATCATTTTCATAACGTTCATTTAGTTCAACCTAAATCAATCATAGTTTGAACTATGTTATTATTGGTAGGGTAATCTTATATTTCTCCACATAATATCTCTAAATAACTATTAAATAGTTATTTCATAGTTGTTCATGATGAAAACATGATACACAAAGTTATATACCTTCAGAGTGTCAAATAAGGTGTGCAGTATTAGGCCCACATATCATGTATAAGAGTAATGATTGATTCAATGATCAACCAACCATTTCAGGGTGGTTACCCCTATGCGCATTTATGCCACCACCGCATCAACTTGTAGTATCTACATATATATATATAGGTAAGCCATCCTACTCATGACTTTATCATTTTCTCAAGATAAAATCCTATAAAAAGGCTGTTCTCTAGGGTTTTGACTAAGGTTTTCTAAACTATCTCCCAAAAGAACTAAAATAATCATCAAAAGTAACTATAACCATCCTATTATAGATCCTCTAGAAAAAAAAATAAGAAATACCTAAATATTATAATATTTTATTCAATAAAATATTAAATCTCACAATCAATCACATAACCCATAGACTAAGAGTTTTAGTATCTTAGACACTAGATACGCAAAATAATTATTCTACAACTCTCAAAAACATTTATCCCTAACCAATATATACCCTTCATTTTATACCTCAAATAATATAATCATATTCATTAACTGGGGAATAGAAACATAATAAATAGGTGAGCTTAAATGTTCCGTATGGGAAAATATGTTTCAGAATGTATTAGATTATAAACATGAAGAAAATTAATAGGAATACATAGATATCTTAATAAAATATCATAAGACCATGTATGAAAAAAAAATAACACATGATGGATAAATATAACAATATAAAAATATAGTTAAGAAAGAATAAAACATTTTTCATGACTGAAAACACATATCAGTAATCACAAAAAATTGACAATTTTATAAAAGTGAAAAATACTTGAAAAATAAGGCATGAACATGAAAACAATTAAGTTTAGGGAAATTAAATGAATCTCGTGAAATTATAGTATCATGATAAAAAACATTGTAATGAGTAATAAATTTATAAAAAAACATCACAATTTTTCATATCTATAATAATTGAAATACCTTCATCAATAAACCCATTATGCACTCAGCTATCTAGAAAAAAACTCATTGTGTCTATTCCTGAATATGTAAGCAAACCCATCATGCCCCTGATTTTGTGCACAAACTAATTAAGTCCACATATCACCATTTCAGGATATATAAGCTTACAATAATGTATTTAATGGTAATATAATATCACAACCATCATCATCCATACATATGTGTACCACGTAAAATCAGACATCGCCATATCTTAAATCTCCCATGAAAAAAGAATGGGTTTCATAATCATTCAAATAACATGAACTAAGGAAATCATAGTATATAAAATTTTAATTTCATGAAATGATTAATGAGATAATAATATATTTAGATTGATCAAAATAGCACTTCATGGGGGATAAAACATGGAGGAAAATTTATGTTCAAATACAAATATTTTTACAAAACCTTTTGAAACCTATTTATAAAATTTGAACTGTGTATTTATTTAAAAATTAATTTTTGATAAGGTAAATAGAATATTTTTTCAAAAAGATATTATAAAGTGGTACAAATAAATTATCATTTAAAATAAGGAATGTTTTAAAAAGGAGTAGTTATATTTCCATAAAAAGTTTTACTTTTTAAAATAATCATTAATAAAGGAAACATGAATGAAAATAAAACATAATGTTTTCAAAAGGGGGAAGTTAAATTACATTGAACACTATTACATTAAAATAATCTTTATTAATGGAAAATTAATAAAAATAAAATGTTTTTTAAAAGAATATGTTTCGTGGAAGATAAAATCTTTTATTTTTAATGGATAGAAAATAATTTATATCATTTTGTATTAACCTTAACAAAAACCCACATCATTAAAAGTGTTAGCCAAACTAGGTCAAATATATAGAGAGGGAAGGTGAATCAGGGTATGAAATATTAAAAAATATATACTGTTGGATCTTGTTTCATCATTATAAAAAAATCTCATAACTCTATTTCCAACAACACAAAATAAATGAAAATTACAAAATGAATAGGACACAATAATTTTTCATGATTCTTCATCACTAGGATATGTACAAGGAGAATAAATAAGTTATGTTCCAATTTACCTAAGACACTAGAGTGCATTTTTTTATAAGGTTGGGATCTTACACACTATCCCTCCTAGTTTACTAGCATTCATAATTTCAAGGCTCTCTAATATCTTTGCTAGAGTGAACACACTTATTGTAACAACCCAAACTATTGAATAATATGTGTGCCCTCAATTTGTGTGTTAACTTATTTTATATTTGACATAACTATATCCTTTTATTAATGTTGTGAGTAAAATTAAAATTAGACCATTGGGTTTCAACTGTTATATGACTATTTTTCAATTTGACTATTGGAAACTATACTCTTAACGTTACAATTGTTGTATATAAATACAAATGATCATGGTTAATTAATATTGAAAAAATAGCCGATGGGCTCATCTAGTAGGATCAAGTCGTACAAAGCCCATCAGTCGATGCTTGGGAAGGAGTTAGCATCACTAGACATTTTTTAGGACAAAGCCAAGCTGAGCTTCAACATGTTAAGCATGAATGTAATTGTCTTTGGGGGAAGTTCAAGCTGAATGAAATCACCACTTGGGTGATGTTGTCTGAGCCACCCTAAGATTATATCACTATTGAACACCATACTCTTGAATCTTATACAGGTGTTATAAGGGGATATGTAATGAGGCCTTAGTAACTTTGTGTAATCATTTTTTATAAATATAAATTTTATATCTTTTTATGGTAAATTTTTTGAAGTTATAATGCCAAAATAAAAATACGATGAATTTTATATGATTCATATTATATTGGAAAAAAGGGTATCTTGAAATATATTGTTATATTTTATATAACTAATAATGTGAAATGATTTTCAAAAATTGCCATAGACAGTTTTGATCAGTAAGAAATTTAGATTCTAATAAGATCAACATAATTTTCAGTAAATGGTAAATTATGAATAGTGATATTACCCTTATGAATAGTAATGTGACAAATGGAATTTTAACATCAATTAATTATGTAAAAACATAATTTAGGCATCTTAAATTGTAATCTGGTATAATAGCATAAGTAACTAAGTGTTTCAAAATTATTAGTTAAGTATTAGTATTTTTATGGGTAAATATATATTTTATATAAAAATTAAATATCACTTATTTAAATAATTATTTTCATAAAATGGAGTTCATTTTTGAATTCATAATATCGATATTAGGTAAGGTAGAATATATGATATTTTTATAAAATGTTTTGTTTTTTGGTGAATAGTAAAAATACATTTTTTGAGTTTTCGATGTGTTTAACAGCATCATAATTATGTAATATTAAATATAAATTTTTTATAGACTTATTTATAGTGAAATATGTTATGAGATGTTCCATGTGGCTAATACTATACGAAAATACCAAGATAAAGCCCATGTTGTTTCATATACAACTAATGAGGTGTCTCATGGAAATTAATAAAATATTCCACATTTTAAATAAATACCATCCCATTCCTTCCTTCCTTTCATTATAAATTCGTACTCAACAAAGATATTGTCTTTTATTACTTCCTAATAATTACTAACATGGTTTCCTCAGCCCCTCTAAGGTCCAAACCTTCACATTTGTTTTGTTACACTTCATGGTAAAGGAACATTTCACCCTCCTCTTTTAGTCAAAACATCCATTATGTTAGGTCTTATAGTTTACCGTTATTTATGTTGGGATATGTTCCCTTATATTCATATTGATGTAAATTTTATTTCAAAATAATTAGATACCCTTTCCACTATCATCAACTTATTTTTTGAATTTCAATCGACGATGTTAGGCTGCCAAATTTTCGTAAGGGAATTCTCAACTTCTCTTTTTTCCATTTAACTTGACTTTTGTGTGGTAAAACGTTCAAATTTCCATACCATGTTGTTATTCCCATTTTATTATATCCCTATACAATATTATTTGTCATTTATGTTTGCTATACACTTTTCCCCTCTGATTAAATGATTTCTAAAACCATGTTGTATAGATATTAGGCCGCAATATTTTCGTCTCAAAATCTCTCTCTTTTTCTCAAGGAATTATCTTATTTTATTTATATGAATAACCAAAACTATTTAATTTATATGGGTGTTAATTAAGACATGAAAATTATATATTATATTCTAGAATTTAAATACATAAAATCGTCATTCCCTTTCCATGGGTTATAAATGAAATAATGATCATGCTTTTAAGCACTTTTTAAAATGTTGCGATTTTGATATGAAACTTATTTTTTTATTCTCTTTGGGTTATTTATGAAATGTTTTATTGTGATATATTTTACTTAGATGAAAATAAATACATATTAAGGGTGATCCCTATTAGCACTCCGAAGCATTGGGTAAAGAAAACAATCTCTAGAGATGAAATGTTTTATGATACCTTCGTGAATAACATTTGTAATTGTTATGACACCATGGGCATGGACGTTAGTAATATGATTTTAAATGTCTAAATTAAATGTTTTAAACACATTTTCTAGTTATTTTTTAAGTTAAAATTATAATTATATTCCAATTTCTCATACCTTTTTTATATTCTCCATGTTCTTATTGATATCGCTCAAGTTCGCATGTAAATGGTTTCACTTATTTTCCTTACTGGACGTTCTACTCACCATTTCTTTTGATGTATATCTCCAGGTTATGAGATGCAGTAATGGATCTTTTTATAAACATTTCAACAATCCTTTCAAGAGTATTAAAATATTTTTATATATTCTCAAGTATTACGTACCTTATTTCCATGACACTAGACTTTAAAAATCGTCTATTTGAAAAATGAAAAAATTGTTATGTAATAAAAATGGAGAGATTATTTTAGAAATTAGTATATGAAAATTTTAGGAAGAACCATATAGAAAAAGTTTAAATATAGGAAAACATCTTGGTATTTTGGAGAAATATTAGGTAATTTGCTTCTGAACAAATAATTCTCTATCTATATACGAACAATTGGATATGGATCTGGCATAGATGTATCTAGGGGTAAAACCCAAAAATAATGATTTAAGATATACTCGAATGGGAATTGGTGAATGACAATGAGACATTATTCAATCCTAGTTTGACAGTCATGGGGTATATGTTTTGTTAATCACAATATTTTTATGAAACATTATGACGTATTTATAGAGATATTTAATTGTTGTTAAAGAATAATTTGTTTAAACATGATGTTTTAAGATATAAAATAATTTATAGTTAATAGATTTGTAAATTAAATAAGCTTCTCACTAAGGCTTTATTCTATAAGAAAAGTGTGGGAAATAGAATGAACCACAAAAATGGTGACTGCAATGGACCATGCACTGACGACCCTCTGATGGAAGCTGGAATGGAAACATTTATGATAATGATGAACAAACTAACTCACGTTATGGGAAATATTGTGAATAAAGATGAGAGAATAATCTCACAATTAAGGGAACCACATTATGTTGAGTCCTCTATGCGTTAAAAACCACAAAACATCATTTGATCTTTCGAATCATTGATTTATGAAAAGTGGATCAGCTCTATTGAGATGATATTTTATGTACTCTTTTGTTCAGAAGAAGAGAAGGTCACAACAGTTGCTTACCGATTAGATAAACAAGATGAGTGGTGGTGGGAACTAATTAAAAACATGAGGAAAAGAGTGAATGGTTATCCAATATAGTAGGAATAGTTCGGAGGGATCTTCATCAATATGTATTTCCCACATTTGATGAGAAAAAAATGGATAAAGAGTTTAAAAAGCTAAAGTAGAAGGATAATGATTCTGTTGGAAGCTATAAGATGAACATCATAAAACATTCTTGTTACACCTCAATCATTATCATGCATTCTAATGGGTAGGTTGATAGATTCTTTAGTGGAGTAAGACCTCATCTATGAAAGAATATGGCCAACTGAGACTATGATAGCTATGAGGAGACTAAGTGGAGTATTATGAATGTAAAACTAGAGTTCAGTGAGACATAGTGGTCTCATAAACCGAATGATAAGAAGAGATCAAAGAAGCCAATATTGGGGAAAAGCGTTGATCATTGAAGAGAAGGAAAGCAAGTGCAACAACCCAAATGTAATAATAGTGGGATGAAGCAATCAGGTAATTGCTTGCTCGGGAGCGGGAAGTGCTACAAATGTGGAATAGATGGACATATCACGCAGAATTGACATAGTTCCTAAACTTTCCAATAGTAAAAAACAAAGGAAGATGGTGCATTCCCTACTTGTAGTCCAATTCTTCAAGTGTGGATAGCATGGCCAATTTTCTAATCAGTTTCCAAATCCAAGGGCATTGGAGGATAATCACCACTAGCCTCGACATAGGAAAGGCATCAAGGTCACGGGTTTTTCTATCACGATATCTAATGTTGAAGGTCCAAATGATGTGGTTGTAGTTACTCTTATTGTTCTCTAAAATCTAGATAATACTTTGTTTGATTCTGGTTTTAGTCATTATTTTATTTCCTCCATGTTTCCAAAAAATCGGAATCAACTCATGGCTTTATAAAAGTAGAATTATCAGTCTAGACTCCTAGTTGGATTATCCAAGAATCATCAATGTTTAGAAACTATAGTATTTAATTTAATGAGTAAAATATTATTGAAAATATATTATTCATTCTCATACTAGAATTCATTATTATAATAGGGATGTACTGACTCTCAATGTATAATTCTATGATAATGTTCTGAAACATGGAAATCTATGTAGTCTTGAATGGAAAACCTATAGTTATCTTCCAAGGAGAGATATCTCAACCTGATATTTGTGTAGGAGAACCTCATATATCCTTTTTGATGGAGTTGATCGGTGAAGAGGAAGGAAATGAGAGTATAAGGAAAGAAAATAACCCCATAATTCAGTAATGCATTGTCATATTTCTTGAGGATTTACACAAACCTCCCCCAGAAAGAGTGGTAGAGTTTCCCATTGAACTCATACCTGGATCTCATGTGATTTCAGATACCCTGTGTAAAATGGAAAATGTAGAGCTGGACTAATTAAATAAAAAATCCAATATCTTTTGCATAAGGGGTTTTTCAAATAGAGTATGTCTCCTTGGGGAGTACATATTCTCTTTATGAAGATGACATATGGATAAATATATCTATGAAATTACTATAGGGAACTAAACAAGATTATTTCGAAGAAAAAATACCCTCTTCCCAGAATTGATGACGTGTTTGACTAACTTCATGGGGATCAATTCGTCTCCAAGATTGTTCATCGATCAGGTTATCATCAATTTTGGGTGAAGAAGGAAGATATTTCAAAAACCACCTTCTGATCAAGATATCAGCATTATGATTTTTCTGTTATGCCCTTCAGACTGACTAATGCACTTGATATTTCTATGGATTAGATGAATATGTCTTTACGGACTACCTTGATAACATTTTGGTAGTTTTATTGACGATATTATAATATATTACCAATGTTTTTAGGATAACGAGGATCATGTATGGGTTATTTTTAAAACTATATGGAAAAAAGAGGCTTTTTGGAATGTCAAAAAATGTGATTTTTGTTTACAACAAGTTTCTTTCTTAGTGAACATTATAACCAGTGATGGAATCACAGTTGTCCCTACAAAGACAATGGTTGTAGTGTAGTGGCCATAGACTACAAAGATAAATGAGATTCGATGTTTCCTTTGATTATTTGGATATTATAGGAGGTTTTTGAAAAACTTTTCAGGACATTATAATCTTTTATCCAAGTTAACATGAAAAGTGGTCATGTTCATCTGGACAATGGTGTGCGAGGAAAATTTCCAAGAGCTAAAGAAGAGATTGGTATCTTCACAATTTTTAACGCTATACTCAAGCAGAGAAGGATTTTTTATTTCTAGTGATGCATCTATGAATGGTCTTGGGTGAGTCCTCATGGAAAATGACAAGGTGATTGCATATGCATCTTAACAATTAGAGACTCATGAGCTTAACTATCCTATGAATCATCTTGAGTTAGTGCGATTATTTTTGATATAATGGTATGTATCCACTACCGTTCTGGGGAGAAGTGTGATATATAGACATACCATCAATGTTTGAAGTATATTTTCACACAAAATTAATTGATCATTAGACATAAGATATAGATGGAACTTCATAAAGACAATGATTGTTCAATTCATTATCATCCTAGAAGAGTAGACAAAGTTGATGATGCATTAAGAAGGAAGTACCAACTTGTTCTATCCACGATGAGTATTCAAAGAGATCCTTTTATTAATGACCTAGTAAATATGGAAATGGGAATTATAAGGGAAGGGAAATCATCAACCCTATTCCAAAATATTTCTCAACCTTCATTACTAGAGAAGATCAAGAAGGCTCAGAAAGAAAATCCTTTGTTACAAAATATGATTGAGGTTGTGAATGATAGGAATTTTACACAGTTCAATATTGGTCAATAAGGTGTAATGAAATTTCGTACAAGACTATGGGTTCCAACTATTTCAGAAATAAAGGAGCTAATGGATAAATCTCATAGATCTACTTTCTCTATACATCATGGATGTAGAAAAATGTATAGGGACCTTCAGAATCATTATTGGTTGGAAAATATGAAAAGAGAGATTGATGACTACACTACATGTTTCCTGGTATGTCAGCAAGTGAAGGCATAGTGAAAACTTCCTAAAGGGGTATTACAACCCCTACCCAAACCAGAATGGATGTGGGACAATATCAATATGGACATTGTCGCTGGTCTTCTGAGAACTTCTAAATTAAACTATGTGAAATTGGTTATAGAAAATCATCTCCACAAGACTAACCATTTTATCTCTATTCAGAATGATTTCCATCTTCATTAACTTTCCAGTATTTACGTGAAGGAAGTGGTAAGTCCTAGTAGAGTTCTACTTTCTATTTATATCTGAACGTGATCCAAGGATCGCATAAAATTATAAAGAAGTCTTCAACACTCTCTGTGTACTGAATTTAATTTAAATACGACCTGTCACCCCTAAATGGATGGTAAATTTGAATGAACTATTCAAACACTCTAGGTCATGCAGCGAACATGCTCAATGGAATTTAAGGGTAGATGGGATCTACATATCAAATTAGTGGAGTTCTCATACAATAACAGTTTCCATTTGAGCATTCAAATGGAACCCTATGATGCTCTAAATGGGAAGTGATATAAAACTCCAACTAGTTAGGATGAATCTAGTGAGAGAACACTTCATAGGCCTGATCTAGTGCTTGAAATGAATGAAAAGGTTCATTCCATCTATAAACACATTAAGGCTACTTAGAGTCAGAAAAAGAGCTAATCCGACAACAATCGATGGGACTAGAAGTTTGATGAAAGTGACAAAATCATTCTTTGAATATCACCTTATAAGAGAGTCATGAGGTTTGGGAAGAAATGGATGCTCATCCCCAGTTACATTGGTCCCTATGAAATCCTTGATTGTGTAGGGGCAGTGGCCTATCGGATTTCACTTCCTCAAAATCTAAAACATGTTCATGATATTTTTCACATATCCCTCTTGAGGTGGTACATACCTGAACCATCACATGTGCTAAACCCAGTGGAGGTAACACTGGAACATGAACTCTCTTATAAGGACCATCTATTGGAGATCTTGGATCGTAGAGATAAGGTTCTATGAAAAGAGACTACACACCTCGTTAAAGTGTTGTGGAGGTACCAGAAATGAGTAGAATCTATGTGGGAAATAGAGGAGTCTATGTGGAATATGTACCCACACCTTTTCTCTTCTGATGGTATGAGTTGAAATTTTAGGGATGAAATTTTTTAAGGGGGGAATGTATTCACCCAAGCATTTGAATAATATTTGTTTCCTGAATTTTTGTGTTATTATGTTTTATACTCAACAAAAATATATCCTTTAATTAATTATGTGGGTATAAATAAATGAGTTTGTTTGGTTTTGACTGTTATATGGCCATTTGTCAATATGACCTTTGGAAAATATACTATTAAATCTATGATTATTGTATATAAATACAAATTATCATGGTTAATTAATGTAGAAATAATAGTCGATTGCCTCATACAGTATACGCGGGCCGTATGAAGCACATTTTTTGGGGTGTGGGAAAGAGGTAGCATCACTGGTCATTACACCGAACGAATCCCAAGATGATCATTAACGAATTAATCTTGAATGTAATCTCCTTCGGGAGATGTTCAAGCTGATAGAAATCACCAATTGGGTGATGTTTTCCTAGCCGCCCCAAGATTCTATCACCATTACACACATTACACATAGGTCTTATAAAGGTATTTTAAGGGGCTATGTAATGAGACCTTAGTTACATTCTTTAATATTTTTGTATAAATAAAATTTTTATTTCTTATTATGCTAAAAGTTTTGAATTTCAAATGTCAAAATAAATATAGGATGAATTGTAGAAGTTTTATATTATATTGAATTAAAGGTATTTTAAAATATTTTTTATACATTATATAATTAATATTGTGAAATGATTTTCAAAAAATGGTCTTATATAGTTGTGATCGAAAATAAATTTAGATTCTAATAAGATCATCTTATTTTTTGGTGAATAGTAAATTACGAATAGTAAATTATCAATAGTAAAATTTCCCTTATGAATAGTAATGTGACAAATGGAATAGTAACCTTGCATAATTAAGTATACATATAATATTTTCACCTTGAATGGTAATGTGATATTATAGCATAAGTAAAAAACAGTTTCAGAAATTATAAGTTATGTTTCACTATTTTTTTGTGAAAATAGTGATTTTCCCTAAAAATTAAATATATCTTATTTAGAAATTTATTTTCATAAAATATAGTTCATTTCAGAATTTAGAACATCAATATTAGGTTATGGTTAATTTATTTTATTTTCATATAATGATTTGTTAGTTGTTGAATAGTAAAAATACTATTTCTGAGTTTTTGGTATCTTTAATGACATCATATTGATGTAATAATTAATATAAAATTATTTATACTTCTTTATAGTGAAATATTTTATGAGGTGTCCCATGTGTCCAATACCATTGGAAAATACCAAGGGAATGCCCATGGTTTTTCAAATACTACAAATGAGGTGTCCCTTGGAAATTAATAAAATATTCCCCACTTTTTCTATAAATACCAACCCATTCCTTCATTACTTTCTTTCCAAATTCATCATCAATGAAGCCCTGGTCATTTTACCTCCCAAGGTGTCCTCCCAAGGTTCCTTGAAGCCCCCCAAGGTCCCATTATTTATGTTTTTATATTTACTCTTCATGGTAAGGGAACCTTTCACCCACCTCTTTTAGTCAAGACTTCCTTTACATTATGCCTTCTAGATTCCATTTTATTATGTTTGGATATGTTCTTATATATAATTATTGATTTCCATTTTATTCCCAAATAATGAGATACCCATTCCACTCTCATCAACTGACTTTATGAATTTTATGAGACACCGTTAGGTGACCGAATTTTTGTAATGGAATTCACAACTTCTCTTTTATCTATTCATGTTCGGTTTTATACGGTACAACACTCAAGATTACATAACATGTTCTTATTTAAATTGTATTATGTCCATGTATTGTATTATGATTTATTTATGGATGTTATTCCCTTGTCCCTTCTCTTTTTAATGTTTTCTAAAACCATGTTGTATAGCCGTTATGCTGTAGGATTTTGGTCTCAAAATCTCTCTCTTCTTATCAAGAAATTATTTTATTTTTTTTATATGAATTCCCAAACCTATTTTATTTGTAGTGGTATTCATCATGAAATAAAAATGATATATTTGATTCTATAATTGACATACTTAAAACTCTCATTCCCTTTCCATGGGGTATATATGACAGAATTATCATGTTTTAGAGTACTTTTTAAAACGTTGTGCTTTTAAAATGAAACCCATTTATTATATTATCATTGGTTTATTTATGAAATGTTTGATTATGATATATGTTTCACACATGAAAATAAATACATATTAAGTGTGTTCTATAATATCTCTCCAATGCAAAGGGTAAAGAAATTAATCTCTTGAGGTGAAATTTTTTTTGACACCTTGGTGAATAACCATAGTAATTTTTATGACTCCTTTGGGATAAACCTTGGTGATATTCATATGAATGTCGAAATTAATTTTTTTTCAGATATTCATGTTATGTTTCATGTTATTAATATTATTATGTAACTATTTATCATACCATTATGATATTCCCAAAAAAATTTTGATATCACTCATGTTCACATGTTAACTATTTCACTTGTATTCATTACTATGCCTTCTTCTCATCCTTTGCATTGATGTAAGTCTACAAGTTATGATACGTAGTAATTTTTCATATTATTAACTTTTCAAGAATCCTTTCAGGAAGATTAAAATATTTTTATATGTTTTCACATATTATGTACCTTATTTCCAAGACATTAGACTTTAAAGATCATTTGTTTGTAAAGTGAAATGAAAAGTTGTGTAATAATAATGCAAGACTCCACACTAATCCACAAAAAAACTATTCTAACACAAAAATTTGATATGATTCACTAGTTTGATTGTATTTATTCCCATTTTCATTAAATATATGACAATCAACTTTATATGATACCTTACATCTTGGATCACAAGACCCCTTTGTGAGACCCCATTATGTGACCCCTTAGAGAGACCCCCTCATGACACGCCTTTGTGATACCTCTTCATCATGATCCCTCAATTAGAATCCTCTAATTTTCTCATCAACAAGATACCGCCAATAGACTCCTTTGTTAGATCTTATTCTATACATAGGAATCACAAGACTTTGGAGAAGACCTTGATTGAGTTACATGGATTGTATTATATCAATGGGTATGCCTACAGATTTAAACACTATACACATACTTCTGATCATGAGACTATTCCATGATATCCTTCCATAGGAACATATATTGATTACATGGATCACAAGACACTTTCACAAAAAATTTATCTTTTGATGTGAAATATTGTGGCTTTGGATCATACCACATGAGAAAAAATCTCCTAACCATTAATTATATGTTAGTTAATATTATAAGAATAAATACAACACATTAAATCTTCAAATTATGGTTATTCATATATTACAATGCCTCGTCAATCATTTTTATTCACTTTAAAAGATCTATAAATAATTATTATGTGGTCATGTTTATTATATTCCAACACTTTATGTGATCCCTTCATGAGATCCAAACCCAATCATGGGAGATTTATGTGATCCCATTGTGAAATCCAAAGAAAATCATGATCAGTTCACATCATCCCATCATAATATCCAATTAAAATAATGTGGTCATATAAATTTTCATCCCTTGTTTCATGTGATCTCTTTATGTGATCAATTAAAAATCATGTAGTCATGTGATTTTGAGCAACATGATGATATCTTCATCATTTATAGACACTTTAATTCATAGGCATCATGTGACCTATTTTTGAGATCCCTTAATAATATTGTAGTGATTTAAATTTTTTTTCATTATATTATTATAACTTCATTTAACAATCATTCATTGTTTATATGTCTTTGCAATATCTCATCACAAGATCCTCTGAAAATTATTTTGTACTTTACAATAATACTTCATAGTATTTTTTTATAATTAATGTGGATTATTTATCCATCTACATGATCAATTCATAAATATGTGATCTCATGATCCCTTCACATGGATAGTTTGGTTATATGGAATCATGTGATCCCTTTACATGGTCAATTTGTACATTCTCACTCTGAGTGATCCTTCTGCATGATCCTTTAGAAAATTCATGATCTACATGATCTATTGGGAAATTCGTTCTATTTTTATCCTTTAGGACATTCACACCAAATATTAACATCTTCCTTGACAACCAACCTTTTTCAAAAACATCAAACCCTTTCCATAAACAAAATCAACCCAAAACAACCAACAAGATAAATTTTCTTCAACAATCTCCCCAATTGGGTTTTTTGAAAATGATTTATAACATCAAGAACAAACTTTTTGAAAAGACAAGCACATGAGAAACTGTTTTTCTTCTAATGTATAGAAGACTGCTCAAGTAGTTACTCAACACGTACTCTAATCCCACATGATTCATGCTCGGCATGAGAAATAAGAGTAGCATGCACATTTCATTAATGAATCACTCTGTTCTTGATCTTACATTTAGAAAAAATATCATCTTTAAAATATAAAAAAATCTCAAACCTTGAGATCCCTTATTAACTCAAACATTTCAAATTCTAGCATCATGAACCTAGATAACACTTTTATTCATTATTCATATTTATTTGTGGACCATCTTTTGAATTAAAAAATAATGAACTCTCATTATTTTGGGGATACCTTGTCATATTCAACCATATTAGTGATCAAGAAAATTTACCCCCATTTTCTCATGAATCCAAAGGTTTTCCCTTTGTGTTCTGAATCAAATAATATAATAAAACTCAACACATCGTGGAAAATCCCACCCCTTCCTCAGGGAGAGGTGGTTACACATCCACATTGTTCATGTGTTGGGAGTCAACTGAACTCCAATATCAAGTTGATTTCCTTAAAACACATCTTTGTGTAAGAAATTCATGTGGATGTCTATATGAAAAGGTTCTATAGGCACATATTCCATCATTACAAGTCCATGATCTACATTCTCCATGATAAAGATATATTTAATTTTAATGTGCTACATCCATTAGTGATTGACTGAATTTTTTCTATTATATATTTCACTTGAATTATCTAAATGGATTTATATTAGATACGTCACTAAAACTCATATATATTCAAATCATTGTTTCATCCATAGTAACTAAATGCAAGCTTGAGTAGTTTAAATTTATCTAGATTTTTTAGTTATCAAACAACACAATCTTGTTTCTTTATTAGCCAAAAATTAAATAGTCCTCTAATATAAAATACACCGCATGCTGTTGAATTTTGATCGTCTATATAACTATTCAAATTTATATATGAAAAGACCAATAAATCGTGCTCATATTTTTCATTTTATAGTAAACCAAAATTCACCATGAAATTGATATACTGATGTATTAATTTCAATATAAGTTATTGGATTTATTTGGGAATACATTGATATTATACTACCAGGGATGTGGAAAAAATAATATCTGGTTATTTCATTATTATGTACAATAGACTGCTAATGAGTTGTCTATATTTTTTGATATTTAATTCTTTTCCTTCATCATCTCTTGGACATTTCAACTATGTATCAAGAATAGTTTTTTTCCATTTTAATTTTTCTAGTTTAAATATTTTAAAAACCTTATTAGAATATTAGTATTGAGAAATAAATGATCCATTTATTTCTTGGGATACCCCAAAACTAAGGAAACATGTTATCTCACCGATCATTGACATTTTTAACTCACATTTCATGAATTCTAAATAAAATTTTCATCATTCGTTATTTAATACAACAAATATTATTTCATCATAATATATCAAAACCATCATTCTTTGATTACTAGTGTTGTTAACATACATATTATAATCAACTCCACCAGTCTAGAAACTGAGTTTTATTAAATTCTGATCAATTCATCATTACCATTCTCTTGGTTCCTACTTCAACCCCTATATAGGCTTCTTTAACAAAAAAAAGTATTCTCATTTTCATTAATGAGAAATGGATCTCACTGTTCTATATAAATTTATTCATTCAAAACCCCCTTCATAAATTTTGGTTTAACATCTATCTAGAAAACATTGACTTCCTTTTTCACTTTTATGGGAAAGAATAATCGAATTATCAATCTCCGTAAAACATGTATGAATGTTTCATTATCATCGATACCCTCTATATCGATGTATCCCTTTTAAACTAGTCATGCATTGTTTAAAACAATTTTTCCATCTCCATTAATATTTTCCCAAATACCCTTTTTAGTCTTGATGACATTCTTATATGTAGGCCTAAAAAATATTTCTAGATTGATTCTTTCCGATTTGGAAATCATCTTCATTCATCAGTTGAACCCAATTATCATCTATTTATGCTAGTTCAAAACAATTTTGATATACTTATGATAAGAATGATTCTTGATGTAGATTATTCATCCTCTGTGACCATGCATGTGTTGTTTGGTCCTTGATGATATTATGAAAATAGATTTTGGCTCGACTCTTTAATTTATGTATAACATTATTCTATTGATCATCTGAATCTTCTTATAAATTTTCCTCAAGTAATTTCACTCTCCCTATGTTTCTCACCACTTAATAATTATCCTCTTGAGACTGTTCAGAAACTTATTAAATATTCTACTCATTTTTACTACAAAATCATGTTATTTCTCTATTAATTTTCGCAACTAATAATAAAAGAACATATATTAGTTTCTATTTCATGTGTATCTAAAAAACATCCCTTCATACCCATGAGGATAAAACCTTTTTTATTTCACCTTTTTGTGAATGAAACACATACCATTGAAGAATCAAAAGTACACCAATGTCAGATTATTTTAATACCGCAAATTTAATGGATTATTATCTTCCATTAGAAAAAATAAATATCTATTAGAAATTTAAACTGATATAAAAAATCTACCTTTCCAAAACATATCTCATTGTAATTTCTTAATAAGTTTCATTTTTCAAATGTTGTTGATAGTATAGTTTCTTATCTCAACCACTCCATTTTTATTTCCAGTTACTACCATTGAACCTTTATTCTACATCCCATGTTTATCAATTTAATATTCCAATTTTCTATTTCTAAATTCAATTCCATTATTGGTTAATAAATTTTTGACATTTTAACCTATAATATTTTCAATTTCCCTCTAATAATGTCTTCAGTAACTAAAAACCATAGACTTGTGGGTGATAATTGAACCACATTCCATTCTGCTAATACCATCAACAAAAAGTATATGATATTGCATCCCATCAATATATATTGGATAAATAGTTCTATATACATTAACATGCACATATTCAAGAACTATTGTTGAACATTCATATTTTTCCTCATTCCTTGTTTGAAATCATCAAATATATCAGTACGGTCATTTGAGAATTTGTGGTGATCTTAAGAAGCATCACATTTCACCAAATATTATATGGATTTTTGACTCATATGGATAAGAAATTTATGAAAAAACCTATTATATTATTACATGGATTGAAATAACATATATTCTTCTCCAAAACAAGGAATAGATTCCCCTTTGGGTGATTTCCATGATATAAAACTGAACCATATTTTCCATTGATGATGGAAGAATTCTTGGTAAATTTTATAGAATCTACTAATTCATAAAATTGACTAACACATATAAAGTTGTATATAATACATTAAACAACCAAGTAATTTACATTTCTATTGTATTATCCCCTAAAAATGGATTTTCAAGAGCTAATAATCATAATGACATCATAATTTCCAAATATTATGACATCTTACTTGTGATACCTAATTACAATAACCAGATTCGTTTTTCATCTCATGGGAGGTTCATCCTATATCAATGATCCGTGTTCCATTATGATATGGTTCTTTCTAGGAAATATTTACAACCATTGCCTTGTCAATTATTTTCTTTATGATCCATGTGTTTTACTTCATACATTATATCAACCTATATTCTTGATCATTCATAGTGATTGATGTAATATCCTTATCATGAAAATATACAAAATTTATTTTGATTTATCATATCTTTAAATGATATCTTGTGAAGTGCTACCCATCCACATTCGGTATGATTTATTAAATTACTCGACAATTTTGAGGAACAAAATATGGCCATGTGTCTAGATACTTCAAAACTAGAATAATAACTACCAATGGTATTCCTAGAATATTGAACTCTAATTTTTATACCCGTGTTTCTCTTTCTCATGTCAATACCTCTTCTCTATAGAACACGTTTTTATATGATTCCCATATTTCCACAGTAATAACTCTTGATATTTGGTGTATTTATTTGAATATTTTTTTCACCACTAATTTTCCTTTTGGATATCTAAATCATCTTATTCTCACCCATACCAAAATCAATCATCAACCTTGGAGTGGGAGCTTATGGTCTGATAAAAATCCTTAGAACATTTTTTTCGATCAATTCCCATAATAGTTGTTCCATTATAATGTCTCATTTTCTTCCCTAGATATTCCTTTGACTATTTATCTATACCTCTAAAATATAATTCCACTTTTTTATCACATTTGAAACCCACTTTTCCAAAATCATATCAAGAGTAAAGAGTTTCTATTATTTTTTTTACCTTAATAGGAAAAAAAATTCCTCCTTAAGTTTATCAACACATTTATGTCAAAATTTTATTTTTATAATTAGGCTATTAATAAACATGATATGTTCTTCCTCATAGAGAATTAACTCAATGAATTTATCTATTTTTTTAGATTTTATTGTCTAAAATTTAGAATTTCAACAAGAAACTCAAACTTCCCTTATTCATTCTACTAAATATTGAGTTTTTTATCTTTTACCACCTTATTGGATTTAATTTCTTTACTCTAAAAATGTATATCTCACCATGTAATGATTCTAATTCAATATGATGACCAAAATTTCCTTTTAAATCTCCTTTATCATTTTCCCTTTATTCCTTTTTTTTTTGAACTTCCCACAACTCCCACTATATTATTTTCTCTATGATCCTAGAAATATTATATCTCTTCAGCCTCAGATTCTTTTGAACTACCATTTTCTATTAAAAAAATATTCTTATTCATAAATAAGTTTTTGTTAGCATTTTTATTACCTTTCACACTTTCTAAATATTTATTCTTTTTATTTTAGTCATCATCCTCATCAACATCATGATTCTTATTGGGAAAAAATGTTGTAAGATGTATAACTTTTGAACAATGAAAGAATGTAAGAAGATATTTAAATTTAAAGATTACTTTTAACCATTGAATATTTGAGTAAATTAATGAAATAAAATCATCCACAATGTATTCTTCCTAACTATGATCTATAGTGAGCAGCTTCAAGGCCTTTAATTCCATTTATTTGGTCTTCCCTTTTTCCAGAAACTCATTATAAACATTTACCATCTCTTATGTGACCAATGTCTTGTATAAGATATTCAATGTAATCACCTTTGGATCTTTATCTTATACTATATAATCATTCATATTGAACTATGGGGAATATATTTTCAAGATGAACGTAATGATATTTATAACTTTGAAAATCACACTGAGATCACATATGTCTTTGAGGACTTCATTCAATCTGTCCAAGAATTCATCGCAAAACATAATAGGCTATATTCTTGGGTCCTCATATTTATTCCACAGAACCTATAATTTTTATTCTTATACTTCTGAATCAATTTCATATATATTTAGTATATTTTACCACCAAGATTTTGTTAACTTACATGACATCATATTTGTGTATATTGTGTTTCACAAAGATCCAAGTATTGAATTGATTCCCCTAGAATCGACACCTAATTATCATTGTTATTATTTTGTAAATTCTATACTATCCATGTGAGAAACAATCCTATTAATTTTCATTATAAAGTCATTCATACCTAACAATCAAAAATGATGTTCCATTCGATTATTCCATATCGGAAAATTGTTTATATCAAATATCGTAATCCCATTTTTATTAACCAATTCCATTTATTCTACTGAGAGAGACACTCTAATATTAACCCTTTATTATGCTATCATTTGTTAGATCAACTAGGTTAAAATCTCATATGGGTGTGAATAAGGGTGTGCTAGATTACTGAAACAATTCCTTTGGATCTTATAATATCATTAGAAAGAAATATTCTATCTCTCAACTTCATAGCATAGAATAAATTGAATTTAAAACATGCACAAGAGAAATAAATTTTTATTGGTTCACCCTCACTAGGATTTACCTTTGGATAATTTAAATTCAATGTGCTGATGAACCATATTCACAAAATAGTGATACTATTACATGTGTTGGTCTAATTAGAGTACTCAAGATGGGGGTGAATTGAGTATCTGTTAATGTTTTCTATAAAAAAGTTATCTTAAAAAGGTTCCCCAATAAGAATGAATACAGCCCAGTAAATCAAGGTAATACTATTATAAAAGTTTTACTGGTCAAATAAGCTCTCAGAAGATTGATTAATTATCAGTAATATCAATATGAATTATTGATACTACTTTTGATTATATTCTAATAAGGAAAAATAATTATAACTTATATCTAAAACTAATTACCAACGCATATTCTAGTGTTTTCAGAAATACAAAGTTAAACAGAGAAAAACTAAATTAAAAGACACAATGGAAAAAACATGTTGCTCAGCCTCAAGCTGAGACTTAATACACTCCCCTTGGGGATCACCTGCTACTAAGATGTTTATATTAATAAACTTCATCCACACCCTAGATTGGGGTAAACAATAGTGCACGAGACTATCCAGGCCACACGAACTCTTCCACTTTTCTTTGTGGGTATAAAATACCAGGTCACCCAAGGACCAATTCCACACTTATATGTGGGAGTAATCAAATGATAAAAGATATGAGAGGAAGGATATCTTGTATCCTTTAGTTTAGTTCAGGTGAAAATGTGTGTTTTAATACAGACATTCACACACTACTTGAAATCTAAACACAATAAACAGCAGAGTAAGGATGAAGATAACAAGATAGAAGTCCTCTAACTATTATTCTATGTAGCTTTGGACTTGTAGGATAAAGCAGTTATGAGTATCGAATCCTCTAGTGAAAAATAGAGTATCGCAAGTCTGTAGGTTCAAAGGCATAAGATGTATAGATCGTGTTATTCTAGAAGGTGGTACTACGAAGATGTTTTGGCTCTGATCTATTATAGTCCATCCTTTGGAGTAGATAGTACTTTGTGTGGTCATCAATTTTTCCTTGTTGCTTGTAATATATTTCTTTTCAAAAAAAATTGCACTTCTGCTACACAATACTTCACGAACTTTGTTCTAGTGCCATGCTTTCATTTTTATGTTGGAGTGAATGTGTTGGATCCAACAGGATGAATGTATTCTTCAACTCATACCTCGTACTATCTGGTGACATTTCTCCAAATAAATATTAATTATGTAAGAAAATTTAATTGAATCAAATATGACCATTATTAATAAAATTGAAAACAAATAAAATTGTTTAAATAATGGTGTCACAGACTGTCTAGAAATAGTATCACTTGGAAATGGTGACAGCAAGAAATGGTTTCTTCTTCTTTTCCTTTGAGAGGTTAGATAGTCATGATGGAATACTGGTATTGAGATCATCCACCAGTAGGACAGATGAAATTATTGAAACATATTTTCTACTGATTTTTCAAACATTGAACGGTGTCCTAGTGATGGTACAAAGGAACTGTTATCACAGACATAATGAGATCTGAAACTGGTCACGGTGTCTGGGTCACGGTTTAGGGATTACAATGTCTGGGGCCTTTTCCAGAAATCCAGAACCAGTGGCAGACTCGCAATTTCTCATACATAGCCAAATATCTATAAATAGTCTAATGCAGTAATGTTTATAAAATTACATAGACTTAATCATTCATATAAGAAATCATTATATGAAAAAGGTAAATATAGTTTACCATATTAAACCATTATTTGGGATTAACATGATTTAGTTGATGTTTATTAAAATCTTAAAAAAACCAACCATCTCTATATAAGATTTTAGATATATTAAACAAGATTAACAAGAATTACTGGATTTATAAAATTTGTAATCATTAGAACATGATTAAAACATGGGGGGTCCTAAAACCACACCCTTTATGATGATCAAAATTCATTTGAATTAGATAAATGTTCTCAGTGTTCATTTTCCTCCTTATTTACTTAGTGTGATGTTCTACCCCTTTTGGGATTATAAAAAATATTACAATAATAAAAGAGAATAAATGAAAGTAAACAAGAGAATAGATAATAACAGTTCACATTGCATTAGATGGAAAAAGATGTTTCATTACAAATAGTAGGCTACAAAAATACAAAACATCCCTATGAAAATACAGGTTTCACTTTTCTTCATCACTAGATGTCGTTTCCATGTCCTTGCCAGTAGCATCACAAGGATCCATGGGAGTAGAAGTAGAATTTTAGGAATGGAGTGAGCCAACTGTCAGAGAAGGAATATGGAGTACTTCAAAAACAGATGGTGCCAATGTAGGCTTGGTGGAATATCGAGGCATGTTTTGGTAAAGTATAACTGGTCAGATCAAGCTAAGAGCCTGATATATAGACAGTGAGGTAGATACAGAGGCAGCGGATAATGAAGGGGGTAATCCATACTACAAGGGTGATGTTATAGAAGCCACAATAATGGTTCTCTACAAATGAAGATAAGGATTCAACAACTGAATGATGTCAGTAATAACCTCACAACCTTATTACATTGCCTTCTCAAAATCATCATTGTTCTATAGGAAATTTTTCCAAAAGAGGATTGAAATATTTCTTAATTTGAACTTGAGTCTTAAAGGCTTGAGTGACTAGAGGAATTATCAAATTCTATAGAAGATGATTGAAATGATAGGTCATATAATGCTTTGAAAAAATCCTATTAATGATGAAATCAAATTTCATAGTAATTTCTTCCTGATAATCATTTACTATCTTGGAATGAATCCTCACCAAATCAAGTACTCTGTCACTATTCTTGACAACTACAGATAGACTCTCCTAGTCAAATCCTCTTAACACTGAATGAAGTTCCTCCTTAAAAACAGTTACGAGCAGTTCACAGTCAATGGGTTGAGATGATTGTCCAGAGGAATTGGAGGCTGTAATAGCTAAAGTGAAGGACTTGAACTGATTCAGATCATTCTGTCGAAATCCCTTATACTAATCAATCCGTTTTTTGAGACCAATGACAAGATCATGCATCTCTTGGACTATCTACTTGTTTCTCTTAGCCTCCTTGTCAGCTAATAAACTCATGTATGGTTGAATTTGAGAGGTAACATGATGTGGAATCTGACCACTAACATAATCAATATGATGACAAACAAGATCTTGTCTTGATTTCAAGAATTTTTTTTCACATCTTCAACCATAGATCTGAGATACGTCACTTCACCACTCAATGGTTTTTTCTCAATTCTAACCTCTTGAATTTTATGATGCTTTTTTGGCTAAATCATCTATATGATCTTCTCTAACAGCAAGGCGGCATCTATTTCACATGGATTTTTTATAAGATCAAGATAGGTGTTCATGAGCCTTTCACCTCTAGCCAATATTATTTTTTCAAATGCTTTTAAATCACTCTGACTCATGAATGTAGGAGGTTCTTGTGATGGTTTTTTAATAGGAGCTAAGACTGGATCAGGTTCCTTTGAAATGTTTACCTCTAGATCATAGATCAGTTTCAATTGAAATTTAGTAGACATGTCTATGCCTTTAACCGAGGTTTCTGGTGTATTATCCACATCAAAGTAACTCAGGAACATATAACAAGTATCCACAATGCTTTGATCAATAAGATTAGGAATTCAAACACTTTCTAGACTAGGGTTCTACTCCATCTCCACAAGTGTATCTCTCGAAGGACTATGATATTCATTTCCATGAACCAGTTCTAAAATATAATCTCTAATACTCTCACTCATTTCCTTTTAATCCAATTGGAAGGCTTGTTCCATTATTACCTCAGTAAATAGTATAAAATCAGCATTATCTTGTTACTCTAAATGTTCTTTAACCACATGTTCTTTCTCAAGAGATTATTTTTCATCTAAATTCTTCGATGGAACAACATTTTCCATTTCATTAACAATATATTCTCCTCTAGAAGTAGGATATTCTTCTAAATCAATAATTATTTTAGTAACAGGTGTATCCTTCTCAATTATATCTTTTGAAACATGTGGATTACTATATTCCATATCCAATATAGTTTCTTCTATAGGTGCAACAACTGGCTCTTCTTCCTCTTCAATAGGATTTTCAACAATTTCATCTGGTTCCAAACCAATATCAAATATTTAATTATGTTTTGCAGGATTCTCAACTGGATTAACATTTCATATAACAGTTTATTATCCTCCACCCAATCCTTTTTGCACATATTCCAACTAATTTTCATCTTTTTTACTATAACAATTGAGATACATACTTCATAGTCCATGATGACATCTTCATTTTTTCCAACAATTTCTTTAGCATACATCATTTTAGAGAATAACATTGAGTAAAAAAATGAGGTTGACTCTGTGGTAGTCTTAATCAACTAACACATATTATGTATAACATACATGCATTGGTTAATCATGTGTCCATTCATTATGAGTTGTATCAAAAATACATCTTGTTTTTTGTGGGAAATAAAATCTCCTTTTCTTGGACTAATCATATTCTGAATAAACATAAACATAAATATGTTTTCACCATCTAACTCAGTAGAAATTTCTCTTATTTTCTTTTTATTCTAGTCAAGCTTCTCAAGGCCTCTTCTAAATCAAAAATATCACTATAAGGAGGTGGACCTCTCTAGTAGTCCTCAAAAATTCCTTCATGTGGTATCCCTAGGAAGTCAGACCATAACCTCAAGGAAAAGGTGCAACTTTGGACATTAATTTATCTCCTCACAATAAATCCATCTTTAGCATTGATAGAAAACTAAACAAACTGATAAAATTGAGCAACAAGCTTCAGATAAATCAGACTTCTCTCTTTTCTGAACCAATCCAACCATCCCTGCTCTTTCAGAACTTTGAAATCAAAAGACTTACTGATAGAAACCACTTTGGGTGGATTTACTTTTTTGGTACCACCATTCTACTAAAATGATTCAGGTTCAATGGTCCTTAGGGTGCTTTCTTCGGTGTTCTTTTCACATTCTTCATAGATATGTGCTTCTCAGGAGTTGATGAAGATTGGTGCTTAATTCTGGCATTCAACTAGTGGTTTGAAAGAGAGTGATAGAGATGAATGATTGAAGGAGGAATTATGGTTTGAGAGAAGAGAGCTTCAATGAAGAAAATATTGAAACATATTTCATTATTATCATTTAGGGATATCCAGAATTGCAAATTCAAAAGCACAGGATAAATATAATAAAGTAATCAACATCGTGAAATAGGTAATAAAATAAAAATTAAACTAAAAAACAAAATGTTATTACAATGATACCAGAACATATTTTTTTGGTCATATCAGACCAAGTTTTCATGGTGAGCCCAGAATAAGTTCTCATGGTGTCATCATTACGGTGTGAGTCCAAATAGTGAGGCCATATTTTTAAGATAGTATATTCTAGACAGTAACCGACATTCAGTAACTGTGAGACCATAACCATGAAATTGAAACTTCAATATAGTAACTTTCATAACTGTGAGAGTAAGATAGTAATCTTAAGATAGTGAATTGTCAAATCGTAAACTATGAAACAATAATATGTGAGTAACTATGTTTTTGAAAACAGTTTACTTTCTACATAATATTTATCATTCCTAATTAATTTATGATGTAATCTATGCTTTCATAATTTAGTGGTTTGGTGAATATATCTACTAGATGATATTTAGTTCCAATTAATTCCAAAGAGATTTCACCTTTTTGATAATGGCCTCTTAAAAAGTTATGTATTACATCAATATGTTTTGTCCTAGATTGTGAAATAGAATTTTTTGAAATGTTTATAGCACTTTTATTGTCAAAATATATAGGTACAAGCTTGAATTGATATCCATAATATAGTAATGTGTGTTTTATCCACAAAATATATTCACAACAACTACCAGAAGCAATGTATTTATCTTTAGCAGTTGATAATGCAACAGAGTTTTGTTTCATACTACACCAAGAGACTAGAGACTTGCCTAAAAGGTGACATGTGTTAGTGGATCTTTTTCAATGTAACATAAAACTACCAAAATCAACATCATAATAACTAACTAACTCAATTGATTGTCGTCTGGGATATAATAGTCCATGATTGGGTGTATGCATGAGGTATTTGAAAATCCTTTTGAAAGCATTTATATGAGATTCCTTAGGGTTTTCTTGAAAACAAGCACACATACATACACTAAACCTAATATCAGGTTGGATTGTAGTTGGGTAGATTAATCATCCAATAATTCCATTATAAGTGGTGTGAACAAAATATTTTCCATCATCATCAAGATCCAATATACAATTAGTCCTCATTATAGTATCACTACATTTAGTGATATCCCACCCAAAATGTTTTAGAAGATCATTCGAATATTTTCTATGATTTAAAATAATACCATATTTATTTTGAATGATTTGAAATCCAATAAAGAATTTTATTTCACCCATTAAACTCATTTCAAATTCATTTTGCATCATTTTAGAAAATTCAATACATAAATAATTTTTTGAAGATCCAAAAATAATATCATCTACATAAATTTTAACTACAAAATTATCATTGGAAATTCATTTTATAAAAATGGTAGGATAACCTGAACCTTTTATAGAACCTTTGGAAATATGAACAATGCATAATCAATCATACCAATCACTTGGATCATGTTTTAAATCATACGATGCTTTGATAATTAGAAAACATGATTTAGAATGTGAGGATTTGTGAAACATGGGGGGTTGTTCAAAATAATATCCTCAGATATATACCCATTTAGGAATAAATTCTTGACATCCATTTGATATTGTTTGAAATTCAAACATGTAGGATAAGAAAGAATTATTCTTATGAATTCATGTCTAGAAACAGGTGCAATGGTCTCCTCAGTGTCAATTCCTTCTTCTTGACTATATCCTTGTGTAACTAACGTAATCTTGTTTCTATCTCTATTACCATAGTCATCTAACATATTTCTAAACACCAACATAGTGCATATAGAAAATATGTATTTGGGTCTGTCAACATGTTTCCAAATATTGTTCCCATAAAACTGATTACGTTATTCATACACTTCCATGACCCAAAATTCATCATTGATAGCATCATTAGTGTTTTTAGGTTCATGTTGTGAAATGAAAACATTATGTTCGACATTATTTCTAAAAGAATATCTAGTTTTAGTTCCTTTATCTAAATTTCCTACAACAAAATCTAAAGGATGGTTTATAAGGATTATAATAGATCTAGAAAAATTGGGGCTAGTTATTTCAGGTTATTGAACTGGTTCAGGATCATTATGACTTGAATCTAGTGAATTTCCAGATCTATATGTTTACATAGATTCTTTTATAGGATAGTTACATGATTTAGCATTGATATCCAGAGATGACATATCATACTCAATGTTTTCTAGAGAGGTCTTATGTTCATGTCGATCTGTATCATCAAGCATGACATGGAAATATTCCTCCACACACTTAGTTCTTTTGTTAAAAACTCTATAGGAATTACTAGAGATTGAATATAGTATAATAATTCCACCATCACTCTTGGATGAAAACATGTCAAGATTTTCCATAGTATTAAGGATATATACTTTCCAACCAAAAACATTAATGTATCATACTTTGGGTATTCTATTGTATCATGACTTATATGGAGTTATTTTAAGAATAGGTCTAACCAATACTCTATTAATGATATAGCATGTTGTATTTACAGCTTCTACCCAATAATAAATAGGTAAGTTATTTTCACTGAGCATGGTTCTAGAAATTTATTTCAAGGTCCTACTTCATCATTCTACAACTCCATTTTGTTGAGGTGTTCTGGAGGCAGATAATTTATGATTATAGCCATTTTGTGAGAAAAAGGATTCAAACTCATGAATTTAAAACTCATGTCCATGATCAATTCTTAAGGATTTAACTCTAAGTCCACTATGATTTTCTACATTTTTATCATATTTGTTGAAATGAAAGAATGTTTCACTTTTGTGAGCCAAAAAGAATGTCCAAGTATATCTAGAACTGTTATCTATAAGACCATAATCATAGTGCATACCATTTAAACTAGAATCTCTAGATGGTCCAAAAATATCTATTTGAACCATCTCGAGAGGTTGAGATTTTGAAACCTCATTCTTTGGTATGAAGGAAATTTTGTGTTTCTTTCCCTTTTGACAAGTATTACTGACCTTAACATTTAGAAACTCAAGTTTTGGTAGGTATTTGACTAAATGTTTTATAGTCAGTATTCTAAGAGGGTGAATATTTCTTTCTCCAAGTCTTCTATTCCAATTCCAATACTCTTTGTGAAATAAATATAATCATGAATAATTTTTAGAAATTAAAGAATCTATGTTAACATAGTATTCATTTTCATTTATCAATACAAAAAATAATAATTCATTTTTAGAATTAAAAACATTACAAGGAACATTTTCAAATTTAATATGAAATCCATCATCACATGGTTGTGAAATAATATTTATATTATATTTCATTCCATCAACAAAATGCACTTTGTATAATAAAACTATGTTAGAGTTACCGATTTTTCCTAGGCCCATTATTATTCTGATAGAATTGTCACCAAAAGTGACATGTCCAACATCATTTTTTATTATGTTCTTAAAGAATGAATAGTCTCCTATCATGTGTCTTGAACACCCACTATCCAAGTACAATAATATTTTTCACAACTTATTTAAACAATTTCCCTACAAAGTAGTTAAATAAATATAAACTTTAGTACCCATATTTGTTTGGGTCTAGTAATATTAGTAACAAGTGATTTAGGAACACAAATAAGCATCATAGGTTTCATATAAGTATTATGTAATGTATTTGAGAAATAAACTATATTTTTTCCAGAGATTCATGAAATAGTAGAGAGTGTTTCAAAATTTTAACTAGAAGAATGTTTTCCTGAACTAGAAGTAATGTTTCTTGTTCTATGTTTTGAAGCAAAATTGGTTTTTCAAAAAAATATTTTACCAGGTCGGTAGCCAATAGCAATAGGGTATTTAAGTAAAATATTTTTAACTGTAATATTTTACAAGGTATATTTACCATTAGTAATCCATTGAAGGTCCTTATTCAATTTCTGATTAGATATCTTTAGTTAATTGTATTCTTTCAGTAAGTGAACATTTTTCTCTCTTTCTACTTTAATTTTAGATTTAATAGTTGAGTGAAGAAAATATTGTTTCATTAAAGACTTGTATTTATCTTTTTGTTCTTTAATTTTCTTTTCAATTATATTTAAGTACTCAAACATTTCTTCATTAGACATATATTTATAATCACTTTCATCTCCAAAGTAATAGGAATTTTTTACAGGAGATTCTAGTGTTACCTTAGATGTGTGTGTCATGAAACACATATTTTATTTATTATCATGTTCATCATCTGATGATTCTGAGTCACTTGAACTGTCCTTAGAGGAACTCCACATTGCTTTTATTTCATTTTTATACATTCTATCTTTATCCTCATATTTCATTATATACTTGATCTTGGGACAGTCAGCCTTTACATGTCCCTTTTGGTTACATTCACAACATACTATTTACTAAGACTTTCCATTTCTCTTAAAATCATTCATCCAGATTCACTTTTGATTATATATTCCTTTGAAGTTTGGATTTCAAAAAAAAATTCTTTTGTATATTTTTTTTAACATTCTAGGTAATTTAGAAATCTCTTTATCACTGTCTGGTGATAATTATTCACTGCTGGAACATTCTGTAGAGACTTGTATTTTGTTTTTTTCATTTTGTTTAGAGGTGTTAGTCTTTAATTACATCAGTTTTCTTTTGGTATCATCCTCCTCTTCCTAGTTTACTTTCATCTCCTCTTCATACATAATTAGTTTTGCAATGAGTTCTTTTACACAGAATTTGTTGATGTCACATGGTTGTCTAATAAAGATAGTATAGCGACCCGACCTTTTCATACATTAATATTACATCATTTTCAAGATAAACAACATAATATCATTACACATAGAGGATCCAAAGGTTTAGTGTCTTGGGAAAACCAGGACCATACATAACAAATACAACATCAAGCATAAACATTTATTTAAATTCTTCTTCTGTAGCTTCTTATTGACAATTATCGTCTCCTTAGTACATGTAGCCACCTAAGGATATACATAAAAAGGGGTGATCTATAATCCCAATAACAGGGTAGATAAGAACAATATATCATGGGGTGAGCATAATCATGACATAGGCAAAAGATCATGAACATGAAAGGAGCATAAATAAGACTTGAAATGTGGCAATGCATCAAAATGAAACATCATGTCTTAGTGGATTAATACCACACATACTTGTGAACAAAGATAGAATCTTGTTCACAAATAATTAAACATTTACTCATGAGATTAATCACTTTACCCAATGCATTGGAGCGCTGTATAATTCTGGGCGCACCCGTCACATTGAAAATTTCATATTGCACTATATAATTCTGGGTGGACCTGTCACATCATAACATTATCATCATCATGATTGCCACATAGAACACATATAAAAAATTTACATAACTAACCCATGGAATTGAATGGGTTTAATCTCATAATAACGCATTCATAATATATGGGTTCCCAAAATAAAGAGGGAATATCAAACTTGTTACAAGAACCGTCCACTTTGAGTGAGAAGTAAAAGGGGTGTTCATAAAAGAAGAGTTCTTTTGGAAAACATTTTGTTTGACATAAAAACTAGTGACAAACATTTATATCCAAGAAAAGTAAATAAAATTATGAAAAAATGATCTTTAAGGATTAACCATATCAAAAAATTGAGTGAAAGAGGGAGAACCCGAAGGAAGAAAATTGGGTTCGAGAATTCCCCTTACCTTGTATATGAATGATTCCTTCTATTTAATGTCATGTACAATGACATTATATTCATTAATTAGAAATCTATAACCTTTTTCACATTAATAGGGTTAATTATGGTTTAATTATGTGATTTTATGTGCCTTTGTATGAGTTATACATTTTAAAAACATTATTCAGGAATGTTTGTTTTTATTGTTTTCTTGAGTGGTTCACTTGTATTCTTAAATTGAAGTTTGGGTAGAACATGGGTAAACATCCCGAACATATATTACATGTTATTAATGATATTTCATGAGTTTGAATGATTTTTTAATGAATTATATTAGATCCATGTGGATGAATCTTTAGATAAAAATTAAATGAAATTTGTTTGGGTTAATTTGGGCTGTTTTTCGATCACAATGAACTTGTTTTAATTTATCACTTAGTAATATGAACATAGGTTATTTACAAAACTTTAAATAGGAAATAATACATATAAAATATTCTGGTTAAACCATAAAAATGGTTTCATGACCAGATCTGAAGGTATAAATGGAAGAAGAAATCATGTTATTCTTGAAAGTGATAAATTAACACCTCACGAACAACGCTCTCTTTAATAAAATAAATGGAAGAGGGAAAGGGGGTTTGATGATATAATATCCCATTAG
The DNA here is from genome assembly GCA_963277665.1 of Viscum album. Classification (NCBI taxonomy): domain Eukaryota; kingdom Viridiplantae; phylum Streptophyta; class Magnoliopsida; order Santalales; family Viscaceae; genus Viscum; species Viscum album. The sequence continues at coordinate 555,250,084 of OY728134.1, forward strand.
AATCATAAAATTACATTACATGTATAATAATGGAGTTATAATACCATTTTGATGAAGATAAGTGGGAAGAGATCAAGAAATGAACTTGAACATGAAAGGAAATTAAAGGAGAAGAGGGAGAGAAATTACCTCTTGAATCCTTCTCTTGAGAACCTCATTAATGGCCTAAGCATGGTCATTTGATTATACCAGAAGCTCTTGGACGTGGGGAGTGGATAGAGAATGTGTTTGGGAAGAGTTTAGAGAAGGCTTGGAGAGGTGTGAGTAAATGAGGGTGTGAAGGGTGGCTTTTATAATGGAGGGAAGAGGGGATTTCTTAATTTAAAATTCATTAGTTTATTAATTTCCCTTAAGACAACAAATAGTGAGTCTTGAATGACCAAGAATAGTAATTTTATCATGTGATCCCGAACCAAATGGGCTTACATCAGCAGAAAATCATTGATGACTCAATTAATCCATTATTTAGCATTTGTTGTGAATTATCAGATTCTACTATTCATCAAAAATTCATGTATCTCAGAAAAATATCAAAAATTTACCCCTACCATTTTTCGACGTGTAGAATCTAAAACTGAAGTCCATTTTTCAAAAATAATTTTCTAATTATTATTAATTTAATATTTAATTAAAATCATAATTTACTTAAAAAATAGTTTTTAAGATTAAAACTGATTTTATAGTGCTTTCAAAAATTACGTAGGGTCTTATAAAATTATCTAAAAACTATAAGAAATTTATTTGATAAGTAAGGAATAAATTTTAAGCAAATAAATTTTCCTTTAAATTAGTTAATTATTTATGACTTTAAAATTCCAAAACGTTTACTAAGGTCAAATTGTCACTTTCTAAGATGTCTAAATTTTATTTAATTATTCATGGGTAAGGTTTCTCTTCTGTTGTATGATTTACTATTCATAAGGGTCATATTACTATTCCTAAGGTTATGTTCCTATTCTTAAGGGAACTTTACTATTCACCGAAAATTATTTTTGTTTCATTAGACTCCAAAAAACATCTTGAAAACCACCGTGTATGTCGGATTTTTTAAATTCCAAACACAGAAGTGACAAAATTATGTTTAAAGGTAACTTAATTATTAGTAGTTCATTATGTTGTGTTTTCATGTTATTTTATGACATAATTATAAGAAGGGAATTTCCATTGAAAAACACTGGGTCATTACATTCTTCGCCCCTTAAAAAATTTTGCCCCAGAAATTTCACTTTACACAAATAGGTGAGGTTACTTATCTTTCATTGCCTCTTCTGGTTCCCATGCTTCTTGCTTAAACTTATTTTTCATCCACAACACTTTGACAAGATGATTTGTCTTGTTGCGTAGAACCTTATCTCTTCGATCCAGAATCATTACTAGCTACTCCTCATAAGAGAGATCATCTTCCAGCTACACCACCTCTGAGTTTAGTACATGTGAGGGGTCAGGTATGTACTTCCTCAGTAATGATATATGAAACACATCATGAACTTGAGCCATATTATGTGGAAGTGAATGACGATTGGCCACAACTCCAATGTGGTCAAGGAATTCAAATGGTCCAATATACCTTGGGCATAGCTTCCCTTTCTTCCTGAATCGCACGACTCTCTTCCATTGAGATATATGAAGGAAGACTTTATCTCCAACATAGAACTCCAAGACTTTTCGTCGGTTGTCATCATAGCTCTTTTGCCGACTTTGAGCAGCTTTGATGTGTTTCTGGATGACATGAACCTTCTCTGTCATCTCTTGAAAAAGATCGAGTCCAAGTAGCTTCCTTTCTCTAAATTCATCCCAACAGGTAAGAGTTTTACACCGGTTTCCATACAGAACATCATATGGAGCCATCTGAATACTCCAGTGGATGCTATTATTGTGATAGATGTAACACCCCAAGCTTCCACGGTACACTTCTCTTTGAATAATGTGATAGCCTTTGTTGTACGCAACATTGAGTTCTAACACACCACAACCGATCAAACTAGTCGTTATGAATAGTAATACCTACTTTTTGAAATTATATATATTTCATATTTCAAAATAGACTTCATTTTTGGATTCGTAATATCAAATTTAGCCAAGGGTGAAATTTTTGAACTTTTCGGATAACACTTATATTTTGATGAATAGTGAAAATTACTAAATTTTAATTAAAAACAACTTTTTTAATCGAAATAATTTATATTGATAAATTATGAATTTTAATGGTTTTAAGTTATATTTAGAATATATTTTTACAATTTAATATAATTTTTGTCATTGTACATAATTTTACAATTAAACCGGACATAAACAAGTGTCAATCTTTTGATAGTTATTATCTCTTAAAAACACGCTTTTTGTTTTAACAACGGGAATTTATATTAAATTAATTTCTGCCACTTCTATTTTTTGAATTTGGAAAAATGGATTCCATATTTGGAATCAGGATGTTCATATTGTGTGAATAGTTAACTTTTATTTTTAGACATTTTGAATAATTACTGCGGTAAATATTTTATTTACCATGGTTAAGGGTAAATCCGGTAAATAAGGGTTAAAAAATAATATTATAATAATACTAAATTACCCTAAAAAATGTCCTATACTTATTGGTTGATATATGTTCGACCATAGGCATCTTTGGGTCTATTTTGAGACCCCATGGAGCCACTTGTAGGTGATAGGGACACTTTATTTTAATTAAGTTAAAATGAATACAAAAATGACACAAGCATATATCTTTTAGCAAAACAATTTTGACATAGGGTTATATATGTTGGATTTTCGACTACAAATATTCATTAGAAATATAAAACTATTTACTACATAATTATATTTTATTTATAATTTTTAGACATTAAATAATTTAATTTATTTATGGCACAATGGTGATGCAGTAATTACCATAATAGTGAAAAATTGGAATAATTGATATTATAAATACCCAAATAAATATAATTTGAGACTTTTATTGAATTAAACTAATTTTCTAGGTTCCTATGACATATTATGATTTATTTAATTAACGTTTTTAGAAGTAAGCATTCTGTTATGAGTTTCACAAAAATCCATTATTGAATAGTGTCAAAATTGACATAAAAGAGTTTTTAAAACAAATATTATATTATTAATTGATATTAAATTCTTAAAAATATAAGGTTCGTCCAAGAGACTTATATCATGATAGGTGTATCATTAATGGACCACTTGGTGGTCTCTTGGATGTATATGGTATGTTTATTAATTATATAAAATAAAAATACAAAGTGACATGGTAAATGTCAAACTAATTAACTAAGAGTTATAACTAAATGATAAGGTTACTATAGTAACCCAAACCTACCTAAATTCTATTGTTTGAATGGTTTTCGACCAATACCTACCTTAACCCTTTAATAATCAGCTTTTGTGCCATTAGAAACCGAATATGAATATATTATAAATTAATATTTCTTGCTTTTCCAAAGGTGCCCCTCACCCCTCTTATAATAGGGCACTCCTCCTTCTTATTTCTTAACACCTTCAAAGCCTTTTGGTTCGGCTAAACCCTGACCAAATACTCTCTCAACATCCCTCAATACAACCTAGAGGCCTTAGTTGGATCAGAAATCCAACTTATGGAGCCCTTTTGATCAAATAAAAAGGAAGAACCTGAAGAAGAGGTAATGTTTTCACCACCCCTTTTCAAGTTCCTTTCTTCTTCCACTTCTTCTTTATTTGTTATTACCATTCTAAAATAATAACTCCAGTATCTTATATATACTGTGATATTATTATAAATATGGTACAACCATATTCAGTATTCTATCCACCCTTTGAATAACATGCCACCATGCGTGCGTACGTAAGGCTTACCGTCTCCACGCCGTGGTGTAATTGTTATTCAATATATTATTATTTGGGTGGGTATAATAATGCTGTGTAACTCATGAAAATAACAAATATAACATGATAATGATTCTGTATATGATATATACCATCCAATTATATATTATTTTAATATCAAAAGAATGATATTGTCGCCCGTGCGTACCTATGGACTACCGTCTCCACGAACGCGATGAGATTCATTCTCTATCATATCCATTCAAGTATAATTATCATTTGATGTTTTATAAATAATTTTTAAGGACTTGATATCATTCTTGATATGAATATGATACATCCTATCCATGAAAAACATGTCTTATGTAAAAAAACATATAAAAGAAAACGAGTAAGTTAACACATGAAACGATGATAATTCTAAGATATTATTAACAAAGCAATGTTAAAAGATTATATATGATATCATATTAATGTATATGATTCATGAATAATTTAATAACAATTATTTCAACATTATAAAGGAGGTTAACCTACCCCCAACCAAGGAAAAGTACAAGGTAAGGGATTTTCTTATCTCACTTTCAATTCCGTGAGATTTCCATTGTTCGCCAAAAATTTATTGAAAGTGGTATATTGTGTACTGCCATTTGATATATATTATCATTATTATCTTTATATTCATGTTATTCTGTAAATAATTTGGTGGTTATTAACTTTTGTTCATAAGACTCAGTTGATTACAACGTGGTAAGGGGTTTCTTATCTCACTTTTAATTCTGTGAGAATTCCATTGTTCACCACTTATTTATTGCATGTGGTGTGAGTACTGCCCATGTTTGTATTAATTGTGTAATATACTTTAATTCATGTATATTTACATCATCATTTTATGATCCTTCTTTCATGGTTGTATGTTTCATAAGTTACCTAATCGATAAGAGAATTTGAAATTTCAATTTCCACTCATTTGGCATTACGCATATTTCATTGATTATATTACTCCAAGATTATATGTGGAATTACTATTCATTTTATTATGTCATAATTTACACTCCCCTTCCTATGGATATACTATTGATACACATAATCACTCCATTGATAATTTCTCAAGTCATCAATATGAATTTGATAAGAGTAATTTTAACTCACTCTCCATTTGTTGAGTTAAACATCCAATTCATTGGTGTTGTTTTTATAAGATTATATGTGAATATCCTTTGATTTATTTACACTGAATATCCAATCATATTTAGTGCATTTATATTTTTCACACATAACTATGTCATTGATTTATCCATAACCTAAGGATACAACCTTTATGAGAGATTTCATCTCAATTTACATTCCATTGAGACATCTTTCTTGATATACACCAAATCACTTTTATGTGGTGTATATAATGTACTTTGACATATTACATCATGAATCCATTTATTCTCATGATATTAAAAAGTTTTGATTACCTCAATTATTTGTATTCAAGTGTCTCTCTTTTGGTTAGATTCTCTAACTAAAATACCATTTTTAAATGTTTTAAAAACTTATTTATATAAATATTGATCATTAATGTCCATGTTTTAAAAATGGTTTTAAGGATTTATTTATCTTGACATACAAGTTTTAAAATTAAAACTCCTTTTAAAAAGTTTCAATGTGGTATTGGGACACTTTGATTCAAAAATCTATTTTTAAATGGCTTCTTGACAAATAGTGTGACTTTTAAATGATTTCAAAAAAAGGGGGATATTTCTCTCAAATAGTTTTGATGATTATTTTCATCTATGTCAACATCCTTCGTTATTATTGATTGAGGTTAATGTGATACAATAAAATCTTCCATATTGTATCAAATGAGTTATTCTTGACTGTGGATGTGTTATTTTTATATCATTCATGGTTTGTGGTTAATGTATTGACATTTCATATGCTAGTTTTAATATGAATGTTTATGTTATGTTTAAAACTGTTCACATGAGGAATGCATTGGACATAATAAGTGAAGGGTGGAGCCCTCTATATCTCCTCGATGCATCGGTAGGTCTCATGAGGAAAAATAGTGTTTTGGCACAAGCCCTTGACAAAATCTTATTTCTAGTCTTGGCACGAGTCCTTGGCTATGTGGTTATGATAGTCTGGCATTAGGCATTCCATCATTATGAAAGTGGTTATTGATATTTCATGTTATTGTTCTACTAGTAGAATATCCATGTGAATAAGTAAATGGCATTATTTTATTTCATCTTTTCCATATTATTCTAAAGTTCAAGTTTTAAAGGCTTTTGTTTTAGTTTTAAATTGCCTTAACTGTTTATGCTTATCTATGAAAGCATATGCTATAATGTTATCCTTACTAAGCATCTAAGCTCACCCCTTTTAATGTTTTATTTTTCCCAGGATTATTAAGAAGTAATTTATGAATGACTTGCAGGGATAGTATGAGAGGATATTAAGACAAGATGTTTTTTTATTATTTAATGTAAAACTTTATGATTGTATCTAGTGTTTCCAAGGCTACTAAACTAATCTGTCTTTCGAGACTTGATCTTTCTTGTGATCATTCCAATGTTATGTAATAATGCACCGACTCTGGGTAACTGGGGTCGGGGCGTTACAGTTGGTATCGGAGGGAGGTTTAGTACAAACCTTGGAAGCTAGATTTAGATAAACTCTGATTAGAGCACGTAGACCTAAGATGATATTTGACGATTAGTATAGAATAACTTCCTAGAATTTTGGTATTGTAGAGATTTTGTGAGTTTTCTGAGCAATACATCCCTGTCTGGATACGAGCAGGTAAAGGAAGCTCTGGCATAGATGTACCTAGGGGTAAAACCCGAAAACACCTCATTGAGCTAGACTCGAATGGGAACTAGTGCATGACAACGGGCCTTGTTGCACTCTTGGTTATGACACTCCCGGGGGATATGCTTAGGATAATTTACATTTTCATTAAAAACTGATTTGAAGTATTATATATATAAGATGAGAGTAAATGACCTTGGTTAATCCTAATGTGTTTAAAATTGAGAATATGGTGACATGTTAATCTCTAAATGATATTATTACAACTATTTGTCACACAATGATTTCTGGTTTTAGTCAATGGCTGGATTCCAAGGAAGTCATAGTGACATTGAGAATGATGTACAAGGTGAGAACGGTGGTTGCAATGAGCAACAAAATGGAATGTTGATAGGCGTAAAAGATATCGTCTTTATGCCAAATCAGTTTTCCAAAAATATGATCAACAATATATATATTAACCAATTACCGAACTCAACAAAGAAGAGAAAGGTGATGAATGATAAGAGCTCCAGTAGTGGAGACCATGGAGAAAGAAATCCTCAATTTCCATCATGTAGGAAATGTGGAAGGAGACACCCAGGAAAGTGTCTCAATGGGACAAATAAATGCTTTACGTGCGGGAAGGAAGGACATAAAGTGATGAATTGCCGAAGAAAAATGATGAGTACTATGGAAGAAGATAAAAATGGTCCCAAGAGTCCATTTACAGTCATTTGCCGTAAATTTATGGGACTAGGCCATTACCCGAGTGAATGTCCTATTCAATAGGATATTTTCTTGGTCAGAGAAGACACTATGTGGAAATAAATGGTTGGTTAAATTTTTAAAAATTATTAGTGAACCTTGTTGAAGGGTTTACTTTGGAATAATTTTCTCTTGTATTTGTAACCCTAACGTTTGCCATGTGAGAATGATATTTATGGAAAATTATCTTTTCTCTTGTGGATATAGTTATAAATAACCATTTGGTTTTATATGATCATTGGGTTTGAGGAAATTACAAATTATTATAATTTGGGATGAAAATGAAAGGTATGAGATAACATTTGTGGTTAAATTATGTTATGGTTATTTTGAGGAATTTATCTCATTTTGGTAAAGTTATAAAATATAGTTTTTGAAAAAGGACAACAAGTAGACCGTGTGACAACCCGTCGCGTCGGACAAAGCTGTGGGAATCGAACCCACAACCAAAGTGTGATTGGGATTTATCGCCTACCACTGGACTACGTGAAGTCCCTAGTTAGTGTGACTATTATTTTTAGTTAAATGATTTTATTGATCAATAATAATTTGATTTGGGATCTTATGTCTTATCAAATGAATACCCTTAGTATAGGAAAATTATTTGGAGATTAAGTGATAAATGTTATTTTGAAAGTTGTTCGCTTTGTTGAGAACACTATATGTCAAAGGAAAATAGAGTAGTATGAAATTTCATTTGAGGAGTAATGGTGGATTTTTATCTATGTTTTTATTGTGCATTTATAATGATTTGGGTTATTTTTGGAAATGATTAGGTTAATTACTTTTATGTATGTGACTTTAAGAGTAATTAATGTCATTTAGAGATACAATTTAACGTGGAAGACTGCATTCTTAATAAGTTTTGGTTTTCAATATTAGTTTTGATTATATTAAAAGATTTTAAGGACAATTGATTATTGAATGGTATTTATTTAACTTTGGGATATTGTTGGTTTAATTTTAGTAATTAAGATTAGTATTTTTTCTCTAATGTAATATACATTTGGGGGATCATTAGATCTTCTACTAACCATTTTGGTTTTGATTAATCTCTAAAGACAATTTAAATATATAGTTTATCCTGCATGGATCATGTGATTCTATAGAAGTTTATTCTAGCTCTTCCAGTGTGACCAAGTCTTCTTGAATACTCATCGTTTAAAAAAATGAGTTAGTGGTGGAAATTTATTTAAGAATGAAAATCTACTTAAAAAGTAAGTATATATCTTTATATTCATAGTAAATATCATAAATGAATTCCTCATCCTTATGTAATGTAACTTAAAACAAAAAAATGTTGTCCGTTTACTTTTCCTACTAGGAGACTAATGATCGTTTGCCCCAACACAAGTTTGTGATTTTCTTGTTGTTAACATTCTCCTGATCATGTTTTCTATCCCTCTCCATCAGAACTGAACACTTAGTTTATCTTCCATATCCATGTTTTCTTACATGGAATCCTAGTATGGGTTATCATGGGTGACCTTTATACCTCTCTTCCTTTCTTTTAAAGTGATTGTTTTATTCACTCTTTTTCCGATGTGGGACTTTCTATTAAATTATCAAGCACAATTTTTTAAAACAAATTACGAGGACGCAATTTATTGGAGGAGTGGAGAATGTAACACCCCAAGATTCCATGGTATGCTTCTCTTTGAATAATGTGATAGCGTGTGTTGTACGCAACATCGAGTCTAACACACCACAACCGATCAAACTAGTCATTATGAATAGTAATACATACTTTTTGAAATTATATATATTTTATATTTCAAAATAGACTTCATTTTTGGATTCGGAATATCGAATGTATCCTAGGGTGAAATTTTGGAACTTTTCGGATAACACTTATATTTTGATGAATAGTGAAAATTACTAAATTTTAATTAAAAACATCTTTTTTAATCGAAATAATTTATATTGATAAATTATGAATTTGAGTGGTTTTAAATTATATTTAGAATATATTTTTACAATTTAATATAATTTTGGTCATTGTACATAATTTTACAATTAAACCGGACATAAACAAGTGTCAATCTTTTGATAGTTATTATCTCTTAAAAACACGCTTTTTGTTTTAACAACAGGAATTAATTTTAAATTAATTTCTGCCACTTCTGTGTTTTGAATTTGTAAAAATGGATTCCATATTTGGAATCAGGATGTTCATATTGTGTGAATAGGTAACTTTTATTTTTAGACATTTTGAATAATTACTGCGGTAAATATTTTATTTACCTTGGTTAAGGGTAAATCCGGTAAATAATGGTTAAAAAATAATATTATAATAATCCTAAATTACCCTAAAACGTGTCATAGACTTATTGGTTGATACATGTTCGACCATAGGCATATTTGGGTCGATTTTGGGACCCCATGGAGCCACATGTAGGTAATAGGGACACTTTATTTTAATTAAGTTAAAATGAAAAGAAAAATGACACAATCATATATCTTTTAGCAAAACAATTTTTACATAGGGTTATATATGTTTGATTTTATACTAAAAATATTCATTAGAAATCTAATACAATTTCATACATAATTATATTTTATTAATAATTTTTAGACATTAAATAATTTAATTAATTTATGACACAATGGTGATGCAGTAATTACCATAATAGTGAAAAAATAGAGTAATTGATATTATAAATACCCAAATAAATATAATTTGAGACTTTTATTGAATTACAATAATTTTCTAGGTTAATATGACATATTAGGATTGATTTAATTAACTTTTTTCGAAGTAATTATTCTGTTATGAGTTTCACAAAAATCAACTATTGAATAGTGTCAAAATTGACAGAAAAGAGTTTTTAAAACAAATATTATATTATTAATTGATATTAAATTCCTGAAAATCTAAGGTTCGGCCAAGAGACTTATATCATGATAGTTGTATCATTAATGGAACACTTGGGGGTCTCTTAGATATATATGGTAAGTTTATTAAATATATAATATAAAAATACAAAGTTACATGGTAAATGTCAAACTAATTAACTAAGAGTTAAAACTAAAAGATAAGGTTAATATAGTTACCCAAACCTGTCTAAATTCTATTGGTTGAATGGTTTTAGACCTATACCCACCATAACCTTTGAATAATCAACTTTGGAGCCATTATAAACCGAATATGAATTTATAATAAATTAATATTTCTATCTTTTCCAAAGATGCCCCTCACCCCTCTTTTAAAAGGGCACTCCTACTTCTCATTTCTTAACACCTTCAAAGCATTTTGGTTCGACCAACCCCTGCCCAAATACTCTCTCAACTTCCATCACTAAAACCTAGAGTCCTTAGTTTGATCAGAAATCCAACCTATGGAGCCCTTTTGATCAAATCAAAAAGAAGAACCCGAAGAAGAGGTAATGTTTTCACCACCCCTTTTCAAGTTCCTTTCTTCTTCCACTTCTTCTTTCTTTGTTATTACCATTCTAAAATAATAACTCCATTATCTTATATATACTGTTATGTTATTATAAATATGGTACAACCATATTCAGTATTCTATCCACCCTTTGAATAACATGTCACCATACGTGCGTACGTACGGCTTACCGTCTCCACGTCGTGGTGTAATTGTTATTCAATATATTATTATTTGGGTGGGTATAATAATGATGTCTAACTCATAAAAATAATAAATAAAAAATGATAATGATTCTGTATATATGATATACCATCCAATTATATATTATTTTAATATCAAAAGAATGATATTGTCGCTCGTGCGTACGTACGGACTACCGTCTCCATGAACACAATGAGATTCATTATCTATTGTATCCATTAAAGTATAATTATCATTTGATTTTTTTAAAATAATTTGTAAGCACTTGATATCATTCTGGATATGAATATGATACAACCTATCCCTGAAAAACATGGCATATGTAACAAAACATATAAAAGAAAACGAGTAAGTTAACACATGAAACGATGATAATTCTAAGATATTATTAACAAAGAAATGTTAAAAGATCATATATGATATAATATTAATGTATATGATTCATGAATAATTTAATAACAATTATTTCAACATTATACATGAGGTTAACCTACCCCCAACCAAGGAAAAGTACAAGGTAATGGATTTTCTTATCTCACTTTCAATTCCGTGAGATTTCCATTGTTCGCCACTAATTTATTGAAAGTTGTATATTTTGTACTACCATTTGATATATATTATCATTATTATCTTTACATTCATGTTATTCTGTAAATCATTTGGTGGTTATTAACTTTTTTTCATACCACTTAGTTTATTACAACGTGGTAAGGGGTTTCTTATCTCACTATTAATTCCGTGAGAAATCCATTGTTCACCACTTATTTATTGCATGTGGTGTGAGTACTGCCCATGTTTGTATTAATTGTGTAATATACTTTAATTCATGTATATTTACATCATAATTTTATGATCCTTATTTCATGGGTGTAGGTTTCATAAGTTACCTAATCGATATGGGAATTTTAAATTTCAATTTCCACTCATTTGGCTTTACGCATATTTCATTGATTATATAACTCCAAGATTATGTGTGGAATTACTATTCATTTGATTATGTCATAATGTCCACTCCCCTTCCTGTGGATATACTATTGATACACATAATCACTCCATTGAAAATTTATCAAGTCATCGATATGAATTTGATAAGAGTAATTTTAACTCACTCTCCATTTGTTGAGTTAAGCATCCAATTCATTGGTGTTGTTTTTATAAGATTATGTGTGAATATCCTTTGATTGATTTACACTGAATATCCAATCATATTTAGTGCATTTATATTTTTCACACATAACTATGTCGTTGAATTATCCGTAACCTAAGTATATAGCCTTTTGAGAGATTTCATCTCAATTAACATTCCATTGAGACTTCTTTGTTGATATACACCAAATCACTTTTATGTGGTGTATATAATGTGCTTTGACATAGTACATCATGAATCCCTTTATTCTCATGATATAAAAAAAGTTTTGATTACCTCAATTATTTTTATTCAAGTGTCTCTCTTTTGGTTAGAATCTCTAACTAAAATACCATTTTTAAATGTTTTAAAAACTTATTCATCTAAATCTTGCTCATTAATGTCCATTTTTTAAAAATGGTTTTAAGGATTTATTTATATGGACATTAAAGTTTTAAAATTAAAACTCCTTTTAAAAAGTTTCACAGTGGTATGGGACACTTTGATTCAAAAATCTATTTTTAAATGGATTCTTGACAAATAGTGTGACATTTAAATGATTTCAAGAAAAAGGGGGATATTTCTCTCAAATAGTTTTGATGATTATTTTCATCTATGTCAACATCCTTCGTTATTCTTTATTGAGGTTAATGTGATACAATACAATCCTCTATATTGTATCAAATGAGTTATTCTTGACTGTGGATGTGCTATTTTTATACCATTCATGGTTTGTGGTTAAAGTATTGACATTTCGTATGCTAGTTTTAATACGAATGATTATGTTATGTTTAAACCTGTTCATATGAGGAATGAATTGGACTTAATAAGTGAAGGTTGGAGCCCGCTATAGCTCCTCGATGCATCGGTAGGTCTCATGAGACAAAATAGTGTCTTGGCACAAGGCCTTGACAAAATCTTATTTGTAGCCTTGGCACAAGGCCTTGGCTATGTGGTTATGATAGTCTGGAATTATGCATTCCATCATTATGAAAGTGGTTATTGATATTGCATGTGATTGTTCGACTAGTAGAATATCCATGTGAATAAGTAAATGGCATTATTTTATTTTATCTTTGCCATATTATGCTGAAGTTCATGTTTTAAAGGCTTTTGTTTTAGTTATAAATTGCCTCAAGTGTTTATGCTTATCTATGAAAGCTTCTGCTATAATGTTATCCTTACTGAACATCTGAGATCACCCCTTTCAATGTTTTATTTTTCCCAGGATTATGAAGAAGTAATTTATGAATGACCTGCAGGGATAGTATGAGGGGATATGAAGACAAGATGTTTTTTATGATGTAATGTAAAACTTTATGATTGTATCTAGTGTTTCCAAGGATACTAAACTAATCGGTCTTTCGAGACTTGATCTTTCTTGTGATCATGCCAATGTTATGTAATAATGCACTTACTCTGGGTAACTGGGGTCGGGGCATTACGTTAGAACTCAACCAATGGGAGATGTTGATCCCATCCACCTTTGAATTCTAGAGATCAGGCTCTTACAATATCTTCAAGTGGCTGAATCATCCCTTCAGATTGGCCATCAGTTTGGGGGTGATAGTTCATGCTGAAATTTAATTCAGTACTCAATGCATGTTGAGGGCTCCTATAGAACTTAGATGTGAACCTTGGATCCCAGTCAGATACAATTGAGAGTGGAACACAGCGCAGCCTCACCACTTCCTTCACATATATCTTTGCAAGTTGTTCAAGCAAGTGATCTTCCTGAATAGTGATAAAATGGGCAGTCTTGGTGAGTCATTCATCCACAACCCATATAGTATTATTTACCTTTGACGTCTTCAGGAGACTTGTGACAAAGTCCATAGTAACATTTTCCCATTTCCACATGGGAATAGGCAATGGTTGCATCTTACCTTTGGACTTTTTTCACACAGCTTTAACTTTCTAACATACCAAGAACCTTGATATATATTCTGCAATCTCTTTCTTCATGTTATCCCGCCAGAAGTGTTCTCGGAGATCACAGTATATCTTGGTACTCCCAGGATGAGTAAAGAAAGTTTTGTAATGTGCATTATCCAATACCTCCTTCTTTATCCCGGGTGATGAAGGCACACAAAACCGCATTCTAAACCGAATCACACCATCATCATCGATATGGAACTCTTGAAGATTCCCTTCCTTTCCTAAATTCACCCTCTTTTGTATCTCCACATCATCCCTTTGTGTTTCCTTAATCTTCTCCTGGATGTATGGTTGCACAATCATTTGGGAAATGTAGGATGTATCCCCTGCCCTTATAATTTCCAAATCCATTCTTTGCATATCCATGAAGATAGGGTCTTTCTCAATCCGTAGCATGGATAGAGTAGCAGGTTCTTCTCTGCTTAGAGCATCAGCTACCTTGTTCGCCTTTCCAGGATGATAGTGAATAGAGCAATCGTAATCCTTGATTAGCTATAACCATATCCTTTGACACATGTTGAGCTCCTTTTGTGTGAATATATACTTTAGGCTCTTGTGGTCGGTGTATATGTCACACTTCTCACCATAAAGGCAGTGCCACCAGATTTTCAAGGAAAAAACACACGGTTTCCAGTTCTAGATCATGCGTCGGGTAGTTCTGATCATGAATCTTCAACTGTCGTGAGGCGTAGGCTATCACATTATCATTTTTCATGAGTACACAACCCAAGCCTTTCTTTGAAGAATCATTTTATATCACAAAACATTCTCCTCTTTTTGGTAGTGTGAGTACATGTGCTGTGATCAGCCTTCTCATTAGCTCCTTGAAGCTTCCTTCACATTCTTCCTCCAGACATACTTTAACCCTTTCCTAGTTAACATAGTTAGTGGGCTTGACAATCGTGAGAAGTTTCTCACAAATCATCAGTATTACCCAGCTAATCCATGAAAACTACCGATTTCTGTTACACTAGAGGTCCTGGGACATTTCTCAATTGCCATTGTTTTTTAAGGATCCACAAGAATTCCCTCACTTTTGATCACATGTCCCAAGAACGTGACATGCTTCATCCAAACGTCACACTTGTTGAACTTGGCGTACAACTTCTCCTTTCTCAATGTTCCCAACACAAGTCTTATATGTTCTTCATGTTCCTCCTTGATCTTGGAGTAGATGATAATATCATTGATAAAAATTACCAAAAATTTGTCGAGGTAATGACTAAAGACTCTATTCATTAAATCCATGAAGATTTTGGGGGAATTAGTATGTCCGAAGGGCATCAGCAAAAACTCATAGTGCCCATACCTAGTACGGAATGCAGTCTTCTGAATATATTCCTTCTTCACCATTACCTGATGATATCCAGAACGAAGATCCACCTTTGATAAGTATTGAGTTCCTCTTAACTGTTCGAACAAGTCATCAATCCTTGGGAGAGGATACTTGTTCTTTATGGTAATCTTTTTGAGTTCCCGATAATCGATACACAGTCGCATTGTTCGGTCCCTCTTCTTCACAATGAGAACTGGTGCACCCCAAGGTGATGCACTAGGGAATATAAACCCTTTCTCTGGATGCTCTTGCAGCTGCTTCTTTAACTCCTCCAGTCCGATAGGAGCCATACTATAGGGACACTTTGAGATAAGAGTAGCTCCAGGTATGAGTTCAATTTAGAACTCTACCTCACGATCCTGGGGAATTTCGGGTAACTCTTCAGAAAATACAACGTCGTATTCCCTAACAATGGGAATTTCCTCAAGGTTGGTAGTTTTCTTCAACTCAACCATTTGGATGAGGTATGCTTCTTCATAGGGAACCAACACCCACACCATTGAAGGATTTTTCAAAGGAGATTCGTGATCTTCCTTGAATTTGTAGAGGAGCATGGGATGGTTCAGAATATAAAATGATATTTCCTTTTCCCGATAGTTGATATGTGCTCTATATAATGAGAGCCAATCCATTCCAATTATATCATCAACTTCCACCAAGGCATGTATTATGATATTTTCCGGAAGAATCTTCCCACATACTCCAATAGGATAATAGTGAAACACTTGGTTTTCAATGATTTCACCACTTGGTTTTTTTACAGATATCTCTACTTCAAGGTTTCGGGGCTTCGATTCCATAGTTCTTGCAAACATGCAAGATATAAAGGAATGCTTAGAACTAGAATCAAATAAAAATTTCGTCATTATTTATTGTATAGGAAGTGTACCTTGTACGACTTCATTTTCATGATACACCTCCACATTAGTGATGGCATAAGCCTTCCCTTGTTCCTTTGGTTTTGGGGGATTCTGACGCTGATTACCCTCCGGATCTCGAATTTTAGTGCACTGGTTTGCATAGTTTTCTAGCTCCCTAAAGTTGTAGCATTGAACCATGAGGGGTTCTCTCGTTTCATCAGCTACATTCTCCATCCTTTTTGTGTTTTTTTTGACACTCTTGAGCATGATTTCCTTCTTTCCCACACTTAAAATAACTTCCTCTTCCTTTTGAGGTAGTTCCCGTGGTGCAACGTTCCACATTTTTGGCATGTGGGTCGTTGAGTTTTCTTCCCAACTTTATCATTAGATCCACCGGCATGAAACTCCATCTTTCGTTTCATACCTCCATTGCCATGGGACCATTCTCCAAAATCCATCTACACATTGAGGGAACATTGAACGACTTCTTCATAACTACCAAAGTCTCGAATTGCAAGAGCCTTTCAAAGGTGTTGTTTTAATCCAATAAAGAATATATCAATTTTTCTATCATTGTTGATAAAAAAACCTAAAGCGTACCGTTCATGCCTTGTGAAATTCACTTCATAGTTTGTGACATATTCTCTTTCTTTTTTATTGAGCTCTATGAATTATCTCTTCATCTTCGTGCGAAGGGTTTTTGGGAATTACTTATTATGAAACATTATTTTAAAGTCTTCCCATTCCATCTCTTCAATTTCCTCCCTCGGCTAGGTGTTATTAATAAAATCCCACCATTGATCAGCTTCTCCATCTAGAAGAAAAATGGCTAGGGTCACCATCTCCATCTTAGAATAGTGAATAACAGAAAATATCTTCTCCACGGAGTTAACCCACTGTTCCACAACTAGTGGATCAGAAGATCCACTAAACGTCGGTGGTTGTTACCGCATAAAACATTCAATAGCCAGTTTCTCCCTATTTGGAGAAGGAGGACATTCCCAATTATTAGGGTTATTGTTCATTTCCTGATATAATTGGGTGAGCATCGCCATGAAGTTTTGAACTCCACCTCCCAAATCATTGGGGATGTCGTTCGGGCAATCGTTGGATTAGACCCCGCATGAGTTGTTGGCCTAATTTCTCCTGGTTCCCACCATTTTCCAAAATATAAAAGGTTAGAACAAAGAATAAGTAAACAAGGAATGAATAAAATATTCATTAAAACAATTTATACCAAAAACATAACATATTGGATCCCTATGTAAATATTCATGTGTGCATATTTGTACTCAGTCTCATGCTATAGGTTTTCTCTAAGGTTCACTAATCCTAATTCCCAAATTAACTAATCATTTCCTCTGATAACAACTATAGAGACCTGACCTTTCATTACTTTACTATTACACTATTTTAAATATAAAAAACATTATAGCATTACACATAGAGGATCCAAAGGTTTAGTGTCTTGGGAAAACTAGGACCATACATAACAAATACAACATCAAACATAAACATATATTTAATTTCTTCTTCTCTAGCTTCTTATTGACACTTGTCCTCTCTTTAGTACATGTAGCCACCTGAGGATAAACATCAAAAGGGGTGATCTAGAAGCCCAGTAAGTGTATATATAAGAAAAGTATAGCATGGGGTGATCATAATCATGACATAGGCAAAAGATCATGAATATGAAAGGAGCATAAATAAAAGACTTGAAATGTGGCAATGCATCAAAATGAAACATCATGTCTTTTTGGTTTACTACCACACATACTTGTGAACCAAGCTAGAATCTTGTTCACACATCATTACAAATTTACTCATGAGATTCATCTCTTTAACCAATGCATTGGAGCGTTGTATAATTCCAGGCGCACCCATCCCATAGAAACATTCATATTGCGCTATATAATTCAGGGCACACCCATCACATCATAACATTATCATCATCATGATTGCCACATAGAACACATATAAAAAATGTGCATAACTAACCCATGGAATGTAATGGGTTTCATTTAATAAATACACATTCATAAGATTTGGGTTCCCAAAAGAAAGAGGAAATATCAAACATGTTACAAGAACCGTCCACTTTGAGTTAGAAGTAAACGGGGTGTTCTTAAAAGAAGAGTTCTTTTGGAAAACATTTTGTTTGACATAGAAAACAGTGAAAAAAATTTATATCCCAGAAAATTAAGGAAATTTATGAACAAATTATCTTTAAGGAGTAACCATATCTAAAAATGGAGTGAAAGAGTGAGAACCCGAAGGAAGAAAATTGGGTTCGAGATTTCCGCTTACCATGTATCTGAATGCTTCCTTCTTATTAATGTCTTGTATAAAGACATTATATTCATTAATTAGAAATATAGAACCTTTTTTACATTAATAGGGTTCATTCTGGTTTAATTATGTGATTTTATGTTCCTTTGGATGAGTTATAGATTTTAAAAACATTATTCGGGAATGTCTGTTTCTTTGGTTTTCTTGAGTGGTTCACTTGTATTCTTAAATTGAAGTTTGGGTAGAACATGGGTAAACAAAAAAACTGATATTACATATTATTAATGATATTATAGGAGTTTTTATTATTTTTTAATGAATTATAATAGATCCATGTGGATGAATCACTAGATAAAAATTAAATAAAAATTGTTTGGGTTAATTTGGGCGGTTTTTCGATCACAATGAACTTGTTTTAATTTATCCCTTATTAATATGGATATAGGTAATTTCCAGAACAATAAATAGGAAACAATACATATAAAATATTCTGGTTCAAACATAAAAATGGTTTCATGACCAGATCTGAAGGTAGAAATGGAAGAAGAGAGCAAGTCATTCTTGAAGGTGATAAATTAACACCTCACGAACAACGTTCTCTTTAATAAAATAAAACGAAGAGGGAAAGGGTGTTGGATGGTATAATATCCCATTAGAATCATAAAATTACATTCTATGTATAATAATAGAGTTACAATACAATTTGGATGATGATAGGTGGGGAGAGATCAATAAATGAACTTGAACTTGAAAGGAAATTAAAGGAGAAGAGGGAGAGAAATTACCTCTTGAATCCTTCTCTTGAGAACTTCCTTAAGGGTATAAGCTTGGTCTTCTGATGAGACCGGAAGCTCGTGGACATGGGGTAGGGGATAGGGAAGTTGTTTGGGCAGAGTTTAGAGAAGTCTTGGAGGATGAGAGGTGTGAGTAAATGAGGGTGTGAAGGGTGACTTTTATAGTGGAGGGGAGAGGGGTTTCCTTAATATAAAATTCATTTATTTATTAATTTCCCCTAAGACAAGGAATAGTGAGTCATGAATGACCAAGAATAGTAATTTTATCATGTGATCCAGAACCAAGTGGTCTTACATCAGAAGAACATCAGCGATGACTCAATTAATCAATTATTTAGCATTTATTGTGAATTATCAGATTCTACTATTCATCAAAAATTCAAGTATTTCAGAAAAATCTCAAAATTTTACCCCATCCATTTGTCAACGTGAAAAATCCAAAAATGAAGTCCATTTTTTAAAAAAACATTTCTCTATATTATTAATTTAATATTTAATTAAAATCATAATTTACTTAAAAAATAGTTTTTACGATTAAAACTGATTTTATAGTACTTTCAAAAATTACGTAGGGTCTTATAAAATTATCTAAAAACTATAAGATATTGATTTGATAAATAATGAATACATTTTAATAAAATAAATTTTCCTTTAAATTAATTAATTAATTATAATTATTTATTTATGACTTACAAAATTACAAAACGTTTACTAAGGTCAAATTGTCACTTTCTAAGATGTCTAAAATTTATTTAATTATTCATGGTTAAGGTTACTCTTAGCGATGCAAAGCGGGCTCACGGCCCGTGGGATTTGCGGGTATGGGTGGATGTGGGGTTGGGAGGGCCTAAAAAGTTTGACCGTTTAGAGTGTGGGCCAATGCGGTTTGAGCCCAAACGGGTGCGGGCCAATGCGGGTTGAGCCTGCGCGGGTGCAGGCCTGCCCGTGAGCCTAATTTAAAAATAAAATATATTAATTTTACATTATATTTTTCTTTAACATTTTAGTTTTTTTAATAAAAAAATCATGGTTAAATAGTGACATATGATTTCTCACCGTAATGATCATATTAATTCACCATTTATTCACATGTAAATTTTAAATTGTCCTATATTTTTTGTTTTAATATGATATTATATTATTTATATAGTAATTATTAATCATATTCACATGGTTTTTCAACCCATATCTTGAAAAATGGAACTCATCGCCCCTGCGCATGGTTTCAATTCTATAAGAGTTATTATAATCATAATATTTTTTAGGTTGATTTAATTTTGTTGTAATTTAATTTTATTTTGTTATTAAAAGAATTGGATAAAACCTTGTGAAAACACTAATAGCTTCCTCTAAAAATAATTGTTACCTGGAGAGACTTCATTCGTTCACATGTTTAGTTGATCACATCAACACACAACCAACATTATCTTTTATCGCACATCACCGATCACTCAACTACTTTCCATCGCAACAGTTCGCCACCGCATCAGCATTACCGCATACCACCATTAACCCACAAAAAATGATCTATCACATCCTTTAAAACTCTATTTATTGTTAATTCATACTTCTCCGAACAAACACCTTTATGAATGATAAAAAATACAGTATTTTCATTATTATAAATTGTATTTTTTTTATAAATGTTGATAAGCTCGTGGGCAACCCATGGGCAACCCGCGGGTTTATGCGGGGCGGGCGGGCTTGAAATTTTTTGTTCGCATTATATGCGGGCTTTTGCGGACAAACCCACACAGGATCAAACCCATGTGGGCTTGGCCCGCCCCGCCCCGGCCCACCCGTTTCGCATTACTAGTTACTCTTATGTTGGATGCTTTACTATTCATAAGGGTCATATTACTATTCATAAGGGTATGTTACTATTCCTAAGGGTACATTACTATTCACCGAAAATTATTTTTGTTTCATTAGACTCCAAAAATCATCTTGAACACAACTGTGTATGTCAGATTTTTAAAATACCAAACACAGAAGTGACAAAATTATGTTTAAAGGTCACTTAATTCTTAGTAGTTCATTATGCTGTGTTTTCATGTTATTTTATGACATAAATATAAGAAGTGAATTTCCATTGAAAAACATTGGGTCATTACAGATAGAGGTTCCTCTCCATCTGTCAGTTAGGCATCTTAGAATCTTCATAATTTGTTCTTTAGCAGTGACTTCTCTTCCATGAAAAATAATTGTGTTGGAAATTTTGTTGAACCTGAGATACATGTCAGAAATAGGCCTATCAGGCTTCATTTTCAAGTTATCATTTTTAATAGTATAAGTATTCAGTCTAATTTCTTTCAAACTATATGTTCCTTCATGTGAAACAGAGAATGTATCCCAAATTTCATGGGTAGTTTTACATGCAGATATTCTATTAAATTCTTCATCTTCTAAAGAAAAATATAAATCATGCATAGCTTTGAAATTGTTGTTGTAATAATTATTTTATGGTTCATCCCATGTAATTATATCATTAGTAGAATTAATATACTTATATATAATTGAAGACCAAATTTCAAGGACCATACATTCTAAATGAATTTTCAATTTAATTTTCCATTGGCCGTAATTAGTTACACTGAATAATGGTGGTCTGTTTTTTGCTGCACCTTCTAGTCTGTTATCCATAATAATGAAATACTTTTAAATATCTATAAATATAGAATTAACATAAATTTATTTATCATTAAATTAATACTAAAATCCTAGTTGAGTACTTTTAAAAATAGAGTATTAACATGAATTAGATCTCCTCTAATAAAAAATTTGGTATTCTAAAAATGGGTCCCCAATAAGAATGAATACAGTCGAGTGAATGAATGTAATAAAGTTATAAAAGTTCAATTTCCCAAATAACCTCTTAGAATATTGATTAATTCTCATTAATATAAAAATGAATTATTGATAATACTTTTGAATCTATTATAATAAAGAAAAAAATTATAACTTCTATCCAAAACTAACTATCAATGTAAAATCTAGTGTTTTGTTAAATACATTGTAATATAGAGATAAAAAAAACTAAAAGACATAGTAGATAAACAAGTGGTTCAGTCTCAAGCCGAAACGTAATCCAGTTCACTTGGTGATCACCTACTACCAAGTAGTTTATATTAATAAACAGGATTCAAACCCTGGATCGGGGTAAAAAACAGTGGATAGAACATACCAAGTCACACGAAATATTCCACTATTCTTCATGGGTATAAACTACCAGGTCACACAAGGACGTCTTCCACACATATCCTTGGGAGTACAAAATGTAGAAATATATAAGAGGAAGGATATATTGTATCCGTCAATTTAGTGCAGGATATAGTGTGTGTTTTAATATAGACATACACGCACTACTGGAACGCTAGACCCAATAAAAAATAGAGAATGGATGATGAGAAAAGGATACAAGTGCTCTGAGTGTTATTCTATGCAGCTCAATACTTGTATCATGATACAAATTCAAGTATCGAATCCATTAGTGGAAAATTGTGTATTTCATGTCTGCAGGTTCGATGGTGAAAGTTTTCTTACTCGTGTTCTTCTTGAAGGTGGTACATTGAAGATGTTTTTTGCTCTAATCAATGATGGTCCAGACTATGGAGTCGATAGTGTGTTGTGTGTTCTTAAATTGTTTCTTCTATCATGTATCAATTTTTTTCATGAATACTTTCACATTTGTTACACACTACTTCATGACCATTATTCCAATTCCATGCTTTCCTTTTTATTTCGTAGTGCATGTGTCGGAGTCACCATGATGAATGTATTCTCCACCCTATACCTCGTACTGTTTGGTGACATGTCTACTGCATTCTCGTGCATCGTTGGGCATTGGAGAAAAACTAAAATTTATAACCTACTTACTACTAGGAACATTGGGAAGACATGGTCGACCCACATGGGGGCTTAATGTTGTGCTTGGTGATCTAAAAAAAATCAAATAAACAAAAACACACACAAAAAGAAACGAACAAAACAGTTGGAGGTGGTGAAGTGGAGTGAGTGAAAATCAGTGTGTGAGGAAGTGAAAGTAAACAAGTGAGTGCACAGAAGTAGATAAGACAACAATAAATCTTGTGATAAAAAAACCAATAGATGAGTAGGGAGAGAAGTCCACTAGCCCATTTCGATATTAAATAGCCTTGTTCATGCACTAACGTTTATGAAATACAGATCTAACATAAGGTAACCAGCTAGATTTTTCATCTACATTGTTTTTTATGAAATAATCCCTATATTTATTCAACTATAAAAATCATTCCATCCAATGGTGATAAGAAGTTAGATGTCACTGGGCTCAACTTTTCTGTTGAGTTCAGTGTGTCTCTCTCATTTTAACATGATTCATTTTTCAATGAATCCCTTATATTTAAATAGTTTTCATTTAGATTCAAATAATATTGGTTCCCATTCATCCTTGTTGTTTTGAAAATAAAACTATCCTGAAATCAGTGAGAGAGACAATCCAGAGAAATCTGTATTGCATGAATTATAGTTCAAAAATCATAACCAATAAGCTTAATCTCCCCCCCCCCCCCAAAGGAATTTATCTAGACATAGTGGGTGGCTTCAGTTTAAAAAATTATAATTAAAATCATTTAAGTTCATGTTGAAATATGTTTCCGAAAAATAGAGCATAAGGAAAATAAAGATATTCATCTCCATGTTTGATATAATGAAATCACAAATCCCTACTTCTTGATGGTGGATGTGACGTTGTAGTTCACTCGATGCCCCACACTAGGAATCGAGGTATGAAACGCCAATATACTACTCTGATGCCACTAATCTATGAGCCTCTGTGATGTTGTATGTTCCTCCTCCTCCACTACCCCAGTCTGGATCGATGCCTCCCTATCCCACATCCAACCCTCCAATGTATGAATGATCTAGTTCACATGATGAACACTGATGAGCCCGTAATCAATGTCTCTAGAATCTCGTCTGAGGTGTTCCCTATCCACGATGTGGAACTTTCATAGTTCTACTTCTTCCATGCTGTTCACCAGAGCATTTTCTCATAACTGAATGAATGGGGTGTGCGCCAAGCCTTAACCCATCCTTTGTAAAAAAACGCACGTGAGTTAGAAAAACATATATAATGAAACAATTATGTAATTATATATATATATATATAACTACTTAAAAATACTTATAAATATATATATATATATATATACTTCCTAAAAATACTTATAAGAAAATATATTTTATAATACCTAATACTATTATTAATATAATAACTATTGTATTTAATTTATAGCATGCATTATTACGATGTATAAAAACATATATATTATTATTAATATACATAATATTATTGTGTAGTATATGATATATATAACATATAATATATATTAGAAGATATGTTATAATAAAATAAAAACTAAGAAAAAGAAATCAAAAGATGAATTGGTGGGGGTGGGGTCGATTGTGCGGCGTAGGGGGAGGGGAGGGTTGGTGAAGGGGGAGATGTGAAGGGGAGGAGAGATATGGGAGAAGCTGTGTGAAAACTAACGGGGTGGTGGTAGGCTCGTGGAGAAGGGGAAAGGGTGGCGCGGGTGATGGCTAGGGTGGAGGAAGGAGGCGGGTGCGGTTTTCACGGGAGGGTCGAGGCGAGGGTCATAGCGACTTGGGGTTCAAAGAGAGATGCTGGACTGGCGATGGTGCAAGGTGAGGCTAGTAGCGGTGGTCAACAGCGCAGGGGAGTCGAGGGGATGAAGGCGCGCAGAAGCTAGTGGGGATGACATTGGCACACAACAGATCAAGGATGTTCGGTGCGCAGCAGTGCCGGCTGGAGTAGATCCATTCCAACACGTTTGAATCGGAATAGGGCGGTGTAACGATTCAGTGAGTGGTGATCGGGTAATTAAAAAAGGCTTCTTGGTGGGGATGATTCCATATGAATCACACATCAGGTTTTTTGTAAATCCATGGGTTCAACGAGATTCCGTGATTTGGAATTTGATGTTGAATTGGTGATGTTTGATAAATTTATCTGGTGTGGGTTTGATTTTCAATTTGATGTTCGGTGAATTCGGTTGCTACGCTGTGATTGGTTTGTAATGCCGCATATCAGATTTTGATGTGTTGTTGCTATGTTTTTGGTGTTGGAAGTTGGAAGAGTTTGGGAGAGGGTCACAGTTAGTGTGAAAATTGATGTTGAATTTGTTGTGTGTTGCCGGTGGGTTGTGTTGTTGATGTGTGATGGAGTTTGAGACGAGGGCAGGGAGTTTTTGTTATGATTCTCGAGCTAGAACGGAGGAATGACGGTGGGATGGTGGCAAGACAGTGGAACCATGAAAATGATGGGGAGACTGTGGCACCATAAAGGAATAGAGGAAGCAGTTCCACCGTGAGTGATGCTCATGATCTCACCATTAGTGATTCTCCTCATCTCAACAACCAACAAATAGTTATCCTCCAACAAGACATAATTGAAACACCATTGATCTTCCAATGACCATCATGTGATGAAAGAATTTTATTTTTTTTATAATTTGTAATGATATTTGAAAACAAATTGACCTTTTTTTACAAACCCAGGTTCTAGAAGGGGAATTGGACATGACACTAGAATGTCCTCTCTACCCCTCAGTTAAAACCCAACATTTTCCCCAATGTTGAATCTCAATGTGGGAGACTATTTATGATAAAAAAAAGATGGAAATTTTTGCTGAAAAATGATATGGAGGGGTAGCAATGAGGTTCAAAAATAAATTTCATTTCCACCCAAAAAGAGAATGAAAAGAAAGCATCAAACAAACAAAAAAAGAAGAACCCAACCCCAACAATCATCACCAGCAGCAAGTGTATTTATTTTTAAAAAGTACATTTTTTGAATTTTTAAGATAAATAAAAGATTAATCAATATACATCAAATTGTAGCAGGATTAGAAGTGATGAGCTACATCATAATGAAATTGAATGTAGTGGGTGCATGCAAGATTCAAAATGCAGCTCAAAATTCTTTTTTCAAATAATTAAATATTATCAAGCTAACAACCAAGCAGTAAGCATAGTACACTTTTCACAGGTCTGGGGGATGTTCCCCACACTAAATTCACAGTGAAGATGAAGAATGTAATTAAAAGCGTAGAAGGGTATAAAAACAATTCCCTGAATTATTGGAGCATTAACACTAACATCCATAGACGGGTCCTCTTCAGTAGCACTGGGTGTTTACTCCTCTTCATTAACATGCAAGTTCAAATATGTAGAATAAGATTATAGAGTTTTATGTACTAGATAAGTAAACCAAGGGAGTGAGTGGAATGAAATATTATTCACATGATTCAGTGGATTTCTCCCTTGGGTTTTCTTGGCCATGTTTCTGGCAGCTACAACTCTCTCTCTAAAACAAAAACAGATCATGAGACACTAAAAAGCAGTTAAGAGGTTAAACTAGAGAACAATCATAATGGGTTAACTTTATTGAAGAACAAAAATAAAAGGAAAAAAACTAAGAAACCATGGGTTAATTCCTATGCAACACTATGTTTATAGTCCTCTGTTAGACTTGAATCAGTTCATTCATCCAACAAAGTCATGGAAGTCAAGCCTTTTGGCTGCCCTTCAAAGAAGTGATTTATTCTTTGACCATTGACTAAGAAAAATCAATTATATTCTCCAACTAGATCAAAAACACCATTAACCAAAAATCGAACAATGGAATAGGGTTCGAACCACTTTGACTTCAACTTTCCTGGAAACAGCTTCAATCTAGAATTGAAAAGCAGGACCCTCTCCCCAACCTTGAAATTATGATTTTGAATTATTATGTCATGAAAAGACATTGTCCTATCTTTGTAAATTTCATAATTCTCATAGGAATATCTTCTAATTTCCTCCAACTCACTCATCTATAACAGTATCCTCTCACCAACAAACTTAAAATAAATGTTAAGAGCCTTCACTGCCAAATATGATCTCTGTTGTAATTCAATAGGTGGTTGACATGTTTTCCCAATGATTATCCTATATGGTGACATCCCTATAGGGGTTTTATAATCAATTATATAGGCCCAATGGTCCTCATCTAACTTCCTTGACCAGTCCTTCCTAAATCTAGATATTGTTTTCTCTAAATTATGTTTGAGCTCACTATTTGAATATTCTACTTTCCCACTGAAATGTGGGTTGTAAGTGGTGCATGTCCTATGTGGGAACCCATACATCTCCATAAAACCTCTAAACATATAATTCTTGAAGCGAGTTACACTATCAGTTATAAAATCTCGAGGCACACCAAATCTGGAAAAGTTATTTTTCTTGATTAATTTCACAATAGTAGTAGCTGAATTATTGGTCAGAGCTACTACCTCAACCCACATAGACATGTAGCTCAGAACAACCAAAATGTAATCATTCCCATAAAGTGATGAGAATGGTCCCATGAAGTCTAAGCCCCTCACATCAATGATTTAGAACCCCAAAATACCTTTTGGGGGGTAGTTCCTGCCTTCTTCCAACATTTCCCAACATTTGACATTTCTCACAGCAAATAACCAGACTCCTAGCATCTTTAAACAATGGTGGCCAGTAAAAACCAGCATGTAAGACCTTTGACCAGTCCTTTCTCCTCCATGATGGCCAACCCAATGTGATGAATGGTCGCTCTCAAGTTTTGGAGAAATCTAATCCTTAATCATATATCTTCTCAAAATCCCATCAGCCCATCTCTTAAACATAAGAGGGTCATCCCAAATATAATATTTTAGCTCAGATATAAACCTCCTCCTCTGGTTGTGTGAGAGATCCTTGGGTTTTGACTCTAGCTGCCATAATGTTGGCATAGCCTATGATCCAAGAAGACCGATAAAATGAGTAAGCAAACAATTATTCATCAGGGAAAGATGTGTTGATATCTCTTGTTTCCTTACATGGGGTATTGGGAAATCGGGACAAATAATCTGCAACTACATTATCGGCTCCTTTATTATCCTTAATCACTAAAATAAATTATTGTAACTGTAAGGTCCACCTCATGAGTCAAGGTTTTTATTCCTTTTTAGCCATCAATTGCTTTAGGGCTAAATAATTTGTGAAAATTATGATCCTTGATCCTATCAAGTGCTGCCTAAACATTTCCAAAGAAAACATCAGAGTAGAAAACTCCTTTTTTGTGGTAGAATAATTCTTCTGGGCATCGACGAGTAGCTTTATTTCATAGAAAATAACATGTAGTTTCCTATCTTTCCTCTTCCCTAAAACATCACCTTTTACAAAGTCACTAGCATCACAGATCGCCTCAATTGGAATCTTCCAGTCAGGAGTTGTGATTACAGGTGAAGTAGTCAACTTCTCCTTGAGTAGATTAAATGCCTCTAGACATTTCTCATCGAAGATAAATGGTGTGTCTGTAACCAGAAGGGATCACATGGGTTTAGTAATCTTAGAAATGTCCATAATGAACCTCCTGTAGAACCCAGCATGTCCCAAAAAAATCTGATCACTTTGTCATCTTCAGGTGGGGGAATCATTTTTATGACCTCAACATTAGTATTATCTACCTATAATACATTCTTAGAAACAGTATGTCCCAATACTATGCCGTTAAAGGCCATGAATTGACACTTTTCCTATTTTAAAACGATGTTGGTCTCATGGAACCTATCTAATTTTTCAAACAGTTTTCAATGTTATTTCTCAAAATAGAAAAATCATCCATGCAGACTTTAATTATCCATTCAATCAAGTATAAAAAAATTTCCATAATGCACCTCTGAAAAGTGGCAGGAAAACTACATAAGACAAAGGGAATCCACCGGTAGGAAAATTTCCAAAATGGATAGGTGAGGGCGGTTTTCTCTAGGTCCTCAGGTGAAATTGAAATCGGGTTGAAACCAGAATAACCATCAAGAAAGTAGAATAATTCATTTCCTATCAATCTATTGAAAATCAGATCCAAATAATGGCATGTGAATGTTGTCCTTTCTTAGGGAAGCATTCTAATTTATATAGTCTATACAGACTCTCAATTTTGTCGATTATCTTGTCTAGATTTTCTCATTATTTCCTTTAGTGGCCATTGTCACTCCACTATTTTTGGGTACCCCCTGTACAAGACTTTCCCATGGGCTATCAGAAATGGGAAAACTTATTCCACCATCTATCAACCTTATCACTTCTTCTCTCACAATTTCCTTCATATTTGGGTTGCATCTTATTTGGTCTTATAACATAGGATTACACGTAGGCTCTATGATAATTTTATGCATGTAGAAGGCTGCACTTATCCCCTTGATATCTTCAATCAACCAGCCTATGATGGACTTCTACTTCTTCAAAACACTAGGCCGATTTCTCTCTTGACTCACCTCCAGGTTGGATGAAATGATAATAGGAATGGTGAGACTGTCTCCTTAAAAGGAATATTGGAGATGGGCATGGAGGGGCTTGATTTCAGTGGATGGTGGTTACTTGATTAATGGAAGACACTTGGGGCTGGGTGGACCAAGGTCTTCATGATGCATCTTGTAGAAGACAATAGAGAAGGCTTCTTCCTCATCAATAGATCATCCAAAAAACTCTTCAAACATAGACTCCTCTATTAGGATAAGAATGTTCTCCAAAATAAACTCATCTAGGTTATCCAAGAATTGTCCATAATACACATTAACAAATTCTCTCTCCTTACTTGAGCAGATCCCTGTGAATGCAGAGTAGGAAATTTAGGTTCACAATTGATTTCGGCTATAATTCTCAGAAAATATTCTTCCTCCTTATCAATGCTACTCTCAACAACTAGCATCTCATATTTGAGGAAGCTAACTTGGGTGGGTTCTTGAATTTTCTTAAACACAATGAATTTTTCTTCTATTCACCCATATTGAAAATCATTTTCCCATTAGACACATCAATTATAGCTCCCTATGTGGCTAGGAAGGGCCAACAAAAAATGATAGGAACGTCCTCGTCACACACCATATCAAGGATAAGAATGTCAGTAGGTAAACAGAGTTTTCCTATTCCCACTAATAAATCATCAACCCGACCCACTTGATGAGTAATGGATTTATCAACAAGCTATTACACAATATTGGTGGGTTGGGGAAATCCTAATCTCACATCCTGAAAATTTTACAGGGGTATCAGATTGATACTAGAACCCAAATCACACAAAAAATTGAACTTTCCACCTCTATTTTCAAAGGTGAAAGGGATGATAAAACTTCTTGGGTCCTCCACCTTAGGAGGTATCCTATTCTACAAGATTACACTACACTCTTTTATTAAGCTATAGGTGGAAAATTATTCCAATGGCTTTTTTTAACATATTTTCTTGAATGATTTTAGATATGAAGGGATTTTAATCATGGATTACAAGAATGTAATACCAATGTTCTTATTTTTAACCACTTTTAAAAATTTCAACAGTTCAGAATCATGAATTGGATTGTTAATTGATTGTAGAAAGGGGATTGCAGGGGCCAAATGTCTCACAATTGGGCGCCTCTTCACTGCTTCCACTTGAAAAAATTTATTCCCCTTATTTTCATTTATTATCAAGCCATTATCATTGGATTTTTGAGTTGAAATAGAAGAAACTTGAGTAATTCCAGTGTTGCTGTCCAATTTTCCAGATTCAGGTTCATTAATATTTGAGTTTCTAGCTTCATCTAGTTTCCCATTTTCTGCATTTTGTGGATCTTTCCTAGGATCCTGGTGTGTTTGGAGACCTATTTTGGTGGTCACAACCATGAAATTATCCCTAGGTTTGGCTTCAGTGGTGCTGGGAAGCCTACCATATTCTCTATTATGAGTGACCCTAGCCAACATCCCCATTTGAATTCCCAAATTCTTCATTCAAGAATCCACTTTAACTTTATCATAATAATTTTTGGTCTTTTTTTCATCAAACCACCCTATCAAGTGATAGAACATTTCTCTCACCTCATAATTTTAGTTGGATGACTTAGACATAGGTTGGGGTTGGGGTTGGAATTACTTCCTTGGAGGCTGCTGGAATCCTAGGGTGCAGTAGGTCAGAGGACACCCTACTCCGTCCATGAAAGGTTCAGAAGGCTCATGTATCGTTGATTATAGGTGTTGGAAAAAGTATCTTCCCAAGGGTTCATCTGAGGTCCATATCTAGTAAATCTATCACTCTCATGAGGCTAGACAAGCATATCAAATTTCGGATAGCACGTTTGAGTATGTCCATACATGCCACAGTGGTGGAACTGCACCTTAAGGGTATGATGTAGGTTCTCATTATAGAATCCAGCACCATGGGCTTCAACTTAATGAGTAGGGGAAGTTCCCATTCTCATAATGGTTCTCCTCCTAGAGAATTTGTGCTTTATGTTTTGAGCTATGGTATTAATGATTTGATTCATCTCCTCAGCAGTCATATAATGAAAGTCCCCTCCAGAAGAATGATCCACCAAGGTTTGGTGTTAAGGGGATAGACTATTGTAGAAGGTTTATATGAGGAATTGGGTTTTACATTAATGGTTTGGATAGTGCCTAAGAAATACTCTAAACATATCTCAGGCTTCATGATATAGTTATCCTTCATCCTGAAATAATTCAGTTATTTTGTTCCTAATTTCAGATTCCATCCTCCTAGGTAAGATTTTCATTGTGAAAGAATTATAAATATGATCCTAGGTGACAAAGACTTCTACGTTTAACTATTGAAACCACATACTATCATTTCTATAGAGGCATAAGTGGAACACTCTTAGTTGAAGCTCTTTCTCAGTGATACCCTAAAGTGGTATCTATTTGACACTACTGTAGAATGCTCTATTGATGTCAATAGATTATTCACTATGCATTACATTGAAGGTAGGGAGCTGAATAAGCATGGATTTCTTGATTTCATAATTTATGGACCTAGGAGAGAGTCTATTGTATGAAGGGTTTCTAGAAACTGAAGGTATCAACAACTCTCTCAAACATTTCCTCTCAAATATCTTATTTCTAGGTAGGTTCATCATTCCATGTTGGTTCAAATTCTCAGGAAGAGGATTGTTCATATTTTCATTTCTATTATCTTCCATTTTTATATTGTATTTTTTCTTTTTTACTTCCTTGAGGTGCATATCGATTTCATAATTAATTGGTACTAAGTATTCAGACATATATCTAGTTTTCATGCACCAGGTTCACAATTGTTTTTTGAATTTCAATTTTTTTGCAATTTTTTTTGTTTTTTTTTCATTAGTGATTTATTTAATTTTTTTATATTTGATTGTTTTGTTTTGTTTTTTTATATCTCACCTAGAGTCCCCAGAAATGGCGTCAAAACATTCACACTCATGCACTGTTGGTATTGGGGTACAAATTAAATTTATAAGCTACTTACAAATTAGAGTAGTGGAAAGACAGGTTCGAACCATAGGGATGACTAATGTTGTGCATGGTGATCTAAAAAATCAAATAAATTAAAACACACACAAAAAAACCAAAAAAAACATTTGGTGGTGGTGAAGTGGAGTGAGTGAAAATCAGTGTGTGTGGTAGTGGAGGTGAACTGGTGAGTGCACAAAAATAGATAAGACAAAAAAAATCTTGTGGTGAAAAAACCAATACATGGGTATGTGAGAAGTCCACTAGCCAATTTCGATATTGCTTAACCACATTCATGCACTGATGTTTATGAAATATGGATCTGACATAAGGTACTAGCCCAGATTTTTCATCTGGTTAGTTTGTGATGAAATAATCCTCACAGTTACTCATCTATAAAAATTATTCCATCCAGTGGTGATAATAAGTGAGATGTCACAGGGATCAACTTTTCAGTTTAGTTAAGTTTTTCTCTTTCATTTGAACATGATTCCATTTTCAATGAATCAATCAGGTTGAAATAGTTTTCTTTTAGATTAAAACAATATTGGTTTTCACTCATCCTTATTTTTTTGAAAATATAATTGTCCCACAATCTGTGAGAATGACAATCCAAAAAAAGATGTCGTTCAAGAATCATAGTAAACAAATCATAACCAGCAAGCTTAATCTCCCCCTCCAAGGAATTTAGCCGGACATAATGATTGGATTTAGTGAAAATATAGAATTAAAATCAGTGATTTTTAAGATGAAATAAGTTGCAGAAATATAGAGAACAATGAAATTAAAGATATCTGTCTCCCTACTTGATATCCAAAAAGATCTAATCCCTGATTCAGGATGTTGGATGTGACACTAGAGTTCGCTCGATGTCTTTCCTGGGGAATCAAGGTATGAATCACTGATATGCTGCTCTGATTCCTCTGATATTCTATCCTCTATGATGCAGTATGTTCCTCCTCCTCCACTCCCCCTAGTCTGGATTGATTCCTCCATGTCCCACGTCCTTCCCTCCAATGTATGAATGATCAAGTGACCGTGATGAATTCTAATGAGTCTGTAATCGAAGTTTCAAGAATCTCAACAGAGGTGTTCCATAGCCTCCATGTGGAACATTCACAGTTCTACTTCTTCCATGTTGTTCACTCGAGAAGTTGCTCCTAACTGAATGAATGGGTTGTGTGCCAAGCCACAACCCTCCCTCTGAAAAAAATGCATGTGAGTCAGAAATAAATATAATGAAACAATCTTGTAAATATATATATATATATCACAACATAAAAATAATAATTAATATATAAATATATACTACATAAAAATACTTATAATAATATATAGTTCACAATTCCTAATACTATTATTAATTTAATAAAAATTGAATTTAATTAGTAACATATATTATTTTGATATATAAAATGATATATACATTTATTAACACACCTATTATTATTATATAGCATATGATATATACATTATATAATATATATATATATATTATATAATATGTTATAATAAAATAAAAACTAAGAAAAGGAAAACAAAAGATGAATTGTTGGGGGGTGGGGTCGATCATGCGGTGTAGGGAGAGGGGAGGAAAGGTGAAGGGGGAGATGTGAAGGGGATATGAGATAGGGGAGAGGCGGTGAAACGACTAATGGGGTGGTGTCCAGGTCACGTAGAAGGGTGCGAGGGTGGTGCGGGTGATGGATATGTTGAAGGTAGGTGGTGAGTGCATTTTTTATGTGAGGGTCGAGGTGAGGGTCACTTTGAATGAGGGTTGGAAGAGAGAGGTCATACCGACGATGATGGAATGTGAGGCTAGTAGCGATGGTGACCAGAAAAGGGGATCCTCGGTGATGTGGGATTGTGTTGGTGAGTGGGGGTGACTTCAGCGCACAATAGATCCAAGAGGTTCGGCGCACAACGCCACCAGATGGAGTAGATACGTTCTAGCACCTTGGAATTTGAATAGGGTGGTGTGATGATTCGGTGAGTGGTTCTAGGGTACATCATATGACTTCTCAGTGGGGATGGATCGATTTCAATCTGATAGCAGCTTCTCTATGAATCCATGCGTTAAATAGGATTCAAGGATTTGGAATTTTATGCCGAATTGCTGATGTTTGTTTAATTTATGTGTTGTAGGTTTGATTTTCAATTTATTGATGGGTGAATTTGGTTGATACGGTGTGATTGGTTTGTATTACCATTGCTCAGATTTTGATGTGATTTTGTTGCAATGATAGTGTTATAAGAAGAATAGAAGTAGGGGGAGGGTAATAGTTTCTGTGAAAATTGATGTTGAAGATATTTTCTGTTATGGGTGGGTGGTTTAACTGCTGTTCGACAGAGTATAAGACAACAACATGGAGTTTTTTCAGTGTTTCTAGAGCTAGAACGGTGGAATGAAGGTGGGATAGAGGCAAGACAGTGGCACTGAGAAAATGATGTGGACACCATGTCACCAAGAAGGAATATAGGAAGTGGGGACAGTGTGAGTGATGCTCACGGTCTTACCGTTACTGATGCTCACGGTCTCACCATGAGGTGATGCACATGATCTCACCGTGAGGTGGGGGATATGAGGGCAGCGAATTGAAGCTGTGTTGAGGATACAGTGGGACAACAAGGATTGAAAACGGTGGCACCGTGATAGGGTGCTACCGGAACACCGGCAGAATAAACACAACAAATTAAATAAATCAATAATTTAATAAAACTAAAAATACATTAATCAATTAATCTATTAAATTAAATAGAATATAATTAAAAACAAAATA
Source organism: Viscum album (assembly GCA_963277665.1). Lineage (NCBI taxonomy): Eukaryota > Viridiplantae > Streptophyta > Magnoliopsida > Santalales > Viscaceae > Viscum > Viscum album. Next base: position 555,285,466 of record OY728134.1, read on the forward strand.
AATAAAACAAAGTTAAATAATAAAATTATTTATTATTTATTTAAAATAATGAATTTATTTGTATTAAAAAATATAAACATATTAAATTAAAATAATCTAAAAATGTTTAAAGTCGCTTGCATAAATTAATTAACATATTAATTAAACAAAGAATTAAGTAAATAATTAATTAATGAATTAATTAAATTAAATTATAAAAATTTTAATAGAAAAAAATTAGTATGTTAAAATTATTTAAATTATTAAAAGAATTAAAAACCAGCATGTGTTATTTATTTACAAATTAAAAATAAATAATTACGTAAATTAACAAATTGATAAAAAAAATAGAATAAATGAATAAAAAATTTATATTTCAAATTAAAAAAAATTATTTGATTTATGAAATGTTTAAAATGACGTTAATTTAAAATAAAACACATGATTTAAACTAAAAATGAACATTTTACACAATAAGGTACAAAAGCTCAACAATTATCAAAATTTAATAAAAACAGATTTTGGTATACAAAAGTTAATAAAAATACAAAAAGGATATAGAAAAGAGTGTGAAAACACTACCACATCATTTACGAAGAAATATTAATTATGTTAGTGCACTTAAATGACTCAAATATGACCATTAAGAAATAAATTGAAAACGATAAATGGATTAAATAACAGTGTCATAGTCACTCTAGAAAACGTATCACATAGAAATGGTGTCACCACGAAACGATGTCTTCTTCTTTTCCATTGAGTAGTGAGATAGTCATGATGGAATAGTTTTATTGATATCAAGTACCATTAGAATAGATTCAGTGTTAGAATCATGGTGTGTGGTGCTTTTCCAAACATCGAATGGTGTCTTATTGATGGTAGCAAGGAACTGTTGTCACAGACTTCATGAGATATGAATCTAGTCTCGGTGTCTGGGTCATGGTGTGTGTGTCACAGTACCTGGTTCACGATGTCTGGGTCATGATGTCTGGGTCACGGAGTCTGGGTTAGGGTGTCTGGGTCACGGTGTTTGGGTCACGTTTTCTAGGTCACGATGTCTGGGTTAAGGTGTATGGGTTACGGTGTTTGGGTCCTTTGCCAAAAAACTAAATCCACTAGAAGACTCACGGTTTCTCACACATTGGCAAATATCTATAAACAGTATTAAGCAGTAATGTTTATAGAATTAAATACACTTAATCATTCATATAAGAAATCAATATAGGAAAAAATTAAATATATTTCACAATAATCACACATGATCTTGGAATAACAGGATTTTGTGGAATTATATTTAATGCATAAAGAAACCAACCATCTCCACACATGATTTGAGATTGATTAAACTGAATTAAAATAATTTACAGTATTTATTGGATTTTTGATCATTATAACATGATTAAAACATATGTAGTCCAACAATAAAGTTCATATATTACTCATGGTCCCTCCAAATTTAAAATTATTAACAATTTGAATGCTCAGTGCTCTATTTGTTAAATTGAGTACTCAACTCGTCAATTATATTATTATAATAATTAGTATAATGTTGACTCAAAATATTGTTCATATTTATAGACATGTTTCCTTAAAAAATTTAAAAACACCTATGAGTGAGACTTTTCCTCTTGAAGAAAAAAACCTTATCATGAGACCCCTTCATGATACCCTATACAAGACCCCTACACGCTAATCCACTACGATATTAATCATTGTGATCCCCCTATGAGTTTCCTCCATAAGACCTTATTACATTCACATAAACTACATGAATTTGGTGTTATACCTTGTCCAGGTTACACATTTTGTGTGATATTAATGGGTTTTCCTAAGTTGAAAAACACCCAGTACATATTTCAATTTTCTATATTCCTTTATGAGATCCATTTTCAAGACCTTCAACTGATTTAACATATTTTAGGACTCTCGTTTAATACATTGTTATGTCATATGAAATACTTTTTTTTGGATCAATCCACTTTAGAAAACTTCTCTTTCCTATTTAGAATGTGTTTGTGGGTATTTATATTCATAAATACACTACATTAACATCTAAAATTGTTGGTATCCTTCAATTCCACCACCTCAATAATCATTATTCCCTTCTCATGATCCCATTAGGGGATCCAAAAGAAATCTTGAAGTGGTAAGAATCACTATATTTCAGTGCTTCATGTGATCTGATCATGAGATCAAAATAAAACCATAGGATCTTCAGGAAATCTAAAGAAAGGAATAATATATTTTCATGAGACCATTACAAGATTCAATGAAAAATATTTGGGGAGTGAAATTTTATTTCAGTGCTCCGCGTGATCTCATCATGAGATCGATTGACAATCACGTGGTCATTTGATTTTGAGTGACTGTAATATATATACATCATTTCCAACTTCTTTTTATTCATGCACTTCATGTGATATTTTCATGAGATTCCTGGATAATAATTTAGTTTTTTCATGTTCTTATCATGATCTCATCCAAATATCCTTTTAAATTCATTCAATTCCTTCAAGTGCTTCACAAAATCTCATCCCAAGATCCTCAGATAGTCTTGTGGGGGTGTACATGACATCATCGTGTTATGTATTGGTAATTCATGAAAATTCATGATCCCACCTCAATATTATTTTTGACAAATGAAATTTCATGATTATTTAAAATTATCTGTTTGGACATATGAGATTTTGTGATACCTTCACATCATAAGATATCACATTCACACTCCATTTTATTTTTACATATAATCCTTTATGAAATTCCCTTCTGTGTGACCCTCTAATGATATCCTTTATGATTTTTTCACTATGTGTGATCCTTTAAGACATTATAACCAACTATTGTTACCTCCTTTTACAAACATCCTTTTCAACAATGTCAAAACATATCCACAAACACAATCAACCCGAAATCACCATCAAGTGAGTTTTCATCCAACAAAAAGGATAAGGAAAGTTATTATTTATAATTGAATAAGGGGAATAAAATTATCATTAGATATAGAAACTATTTTATTTTCAATTGGGAATAGGATAATATTGATGGGATGTACAAATATTGGAATGGAATAGAAATATACTGAATGTAAAATTAATAACAAAAATTAATTTTAAAGAAATGTAAAAATAATCAATGAAGAACATATTGCTATGAAAAATTATTCCCTTATAATATAATGTGTAATATATCTTGAAATAATAAAAGGTTATAATATATCAACTATGAAATATAATAATAAAATATGAGTGACTATGACTAAAGGAATGAATTGCGTCTTGAAAAACCACTTACATCATTAGTAAAATTTGAATTAATATAAATTGGAAGCTTGAAAATAATATGGTTGTGTAAATAAAATGTAATAAATCATTTATTATGTAAAAATAGATTCTTGGGTAGAATATATTCCATGAATATTTGAAAATGGTGCAAAACATTAAAATATATCACAATAAATAGAAGTTCAGACGAAAACCCTTACATGATTTCTATATTTTGAATAAAAACCAAAAGAGAGGATTAAAATGGAATAAAAAATTCTAAATCATGAAATTAAATTAAATTATGCTATAATATGAAAATACAATAGGGATTACACTATAAAAAATGAATCATGTTATATAGAATAAATTAGTCTCAAGGGTGTCAAATAGAAAACCAAAACCCTGACAAATGTCATAAAAATTAATGTATTGATAAATTGGAAATGAATTACATGGAAAAAATATAAATCAAAATATAATAAATTGATAATTATACATTATAAAATCGAGGATAAAATAATTTTTCAGTGAATAATGGTGTTCAAGGAAAACCATTATAACTCAATGAATAGATAATTAATTATTAAAACCCCTTATGATTTAAGAAAATTTATAATTAAAACTACTTTAATCTAAATATAAAACACCATTAATAAGAATAATACAATACATAAAATATACAATTAGTATTATATACTATATTTAAAATAAATTTGGTTTATAAAATAATATGTGTCTCAATGAATGATGTATTTAGATGAAATCCTTACATTATTTCACCTCTTAGTCCAATTCTCTATAAATTCCTATACAAAAAACATTACTACCTTAAAATAAACATTAATTACAATATTAATACCCAAAAATATATATAATATTCATATATAATAATTATATATATGTATATTAGTTATTTTTTTCTATTTTCCCACATTGTGTTTATCTAGTTTTGACAGTTTGTAGTAGTTTTGTTGAAGGGGTCGACAATATTCATTCTAATTAAACATTTCATCATTAAAATGTCATTAATTTTCATCTTATTAATAAATTATTATGATTTGTTAGGTTTTAATTTTTGTTTCATGAGTCCTTTATTCTTTATACTAAATGAGGAAATTGACAACCAACATTCTACAATGATTTTCAACCTACAAAGGGAATTTTATTAATAAATGATTTGTATATTGTTTTATCAGTTTTTGAGCCAAAAAAAATTATTTTTTAAATATTTATGTCATATTTTATGATAAATTACATTGTTATATTCATCCATGATAAAATCTCATACCGTTATTCAGGTTGGTGTTCATGAAAACTCAATCTTGGAGACACTTTAACTCGACTAGAGAGTTTGGTTAAGTGGGGTTTTCATTTTGAAAAAATGTCATCATAAAATAAATTTAATGATATTATTTTAATTATTTAATTATTTTTAAAAATATTATATTATTTTTGGATTAATAATTTAAAATAAAAATTGAAATAAATGATTCTTCATGGTGGTTGTAGGACACACAACACACAATTAACATTTATCTGACTCAAAGAATGAGAGTGGTGAAGGTGGATAGAAAATGATCATTTAAAAATAAATAAATAATTATATAAATCATATTTACTCTTCAATACCATCATTATTACTAGAAATGGGGACAGTGATGAAAAACTAAATGTGTCACTTCATATATATAGTAATTCGCACACACACACACACACTAATGATGATAACTATTTTTCATAGTAGATTGAAGATAATAAATAATGGTAATATTATTATTATAATAAAATATAAACACACTAATGATGTATATATTTATATTATAATATGTATATGTTTCGTTTATAAATAAAATAATAAGAAACAAATGTTTACAAATATGTGATACAACCGTAAAGTCCTTGAACTTCTTATTGATTGGGGCCTTAGAGTTTTGTGGATTAGGCTAATTTGTGGTAAACAAGGGAATTGGAAAATTCAATGTAAATTGAAGAGATTATATTTGGGTATTTATTCAAGTATATTTCAATATATTAGTGGATTATTTAAAGGGTGGATGTGATCCCACTTTTATCAGTGAAAAAGAGGGACTCTTTCATGGAAAAGAATAGTAAGGGGTAAGAATGAAAAGTTATGAAAGTTATGTGATTTTGGTAAATTAAAGTTGGTTAGAAATATATATAATAATTTAAAACCTAAAAAATATTTTGGAATTTCCTAAGGGTAATTATAATTTAAGAAAATTCTTTCCACCTTTTATTATTTATTTAAACAGTTATTACTATTTTTAAATATCAATCATGTCAAATATTTTATTACTAAAAATATAAGTAGTCCTTTATTAGAAAATTTCATCATGATTAATCCTAATTTGGGATCCATTTATCTTAATTAAATTTCTATATATGTAAAATATAACTTTAAATAAAAATATATAATATTTTGGAAACTATTTTTTTCAAATAAATGTTATTTCAATCATTATGTATTTTTAGTCTTCTTTAGCAATGATTCCCAATTAAATTGGTGTTAATTATTTTTAATATATTTTTAAACATCATATTATATATATTATTTAAAATTAATTTTTTATTTTAAAAATATACAATATTTAGAGATGTATTATTCTTTGAAAAATAATTATTTACCATGGGAACTTATATTTACCCCAGGTAACTAAATATTTGTGCAGAAAAATATAGTGAATGTTATTATAAATCTGAGAACCACTTATTATAAAATTAAATTCCATTTAATTTGATTCAATTGAAAAAAAATTCTAAAATACTAATGTATAATGCTTTGAAAACGAATTTTGTGAAAATATTTCTTATGTAATATAATATCAAATAATGGATTTTAATTCAAACAGATATATTAAAATATATATTATTACAAAAAAATCATATATTTTTTCATATAAAACGGTTTCAATGATTTTATATTATTCTTATATTCATGAGATGTTACAAAATCTACAATATTTTCAAAAAAATTGAATTTTTCACTATTCATATAAAAATAATTTATTTTAGATAAATTACTCAAATTGATCTTAAGATAAATTGAACATGATAAATACAAAATTTCTGTTATTTTTTTCAAATTTATATCCTATAAAAAATATAAATAAAATTAAAATGACATCATAAAATATCATGAAAACCCATTTTTGGGAATCATTATTTTGGTACAGCATCTATTATTCTAAAGTAATTCATAATAATAATTATATAGAAAATTTAAAAAACAGTTTATAAAATAAATTTTAAGAATAAAAAAATATTTTAGTAGTTTGTTAACTTTTATAATTGAGTTTTATGTTTAAATTTAATTTCATATTGTTTTTTAAATATAATTATTTATATATATACATATATATATATATATTCATTTATATATATTTCATTATTATATTAATACTTTTAAAACATTGAATTCTCTTTGTACATTGTAATGGTCTATATTTGTTTAGTTTTTACGGTTTTTTGTGAATCAACCCATAACACAATATTTATTTAAGGGAAAAACTTGAATTACTACAGTGTTTATCAAAGGGGGGTTTTGTTGAAGTGAATTAAACATGATGTGGGTGTGATATGTGTTGTATTTAATTTTCAAAATATCAAAAAAAAATTAAATTAAGGAATGATATTAAATTTATAGAGATTCATTGTGTTTCAGTTGATGTGAATATAGTTTTTAATCTTGTAAGAGCATGGAAAAAATTCAAATATGAATAGAGGGAGTTCTGTAGAATTTAGGTGTTTTGGATGAAACCATGACACAACACAAGAGTTCACATCATAATAAAAATATTTAAGACAAAAATATGATAAATTAAATGTAAATAAAACTTCAATCTAAGAGGGAATCATCTAATTAAAGTATAAATATAATTTTGTTTGAACTAGTGTATCATGTCATAGAAATCACACCATAATGGAAACTGTTAATCTGTGAAGCATAAAAGAAAATTATATCATGAAGACTAGTAAAAATTAGTGAACCAATATTTAGAATGTTTAATGGATTCATACCATGATAATATATATCACGCATCAAATCACTTTATTGAGAGAAATTGAGTGGTCCAGAAAAGAGAGTATTTCCTCATAAAATGAAAGGTTATGTATTAGGTCAACAAATCATGTTTTATGAATAAATATATGAATTTTTTGGGAATATATAGAATTTAAGGAGCCAATGTATAATATATAAATGAGTTAGTCATGACCTAATTCAAATATAGGACTTTGATTAGATTAATGGAACCTGATGTATCACACTATAGTCCACTATAATTGTGTCATGAAGAACATTCTCATCCCATAATTAATATATTCACTCTATGATAGATAGTAAAATATATTATATGTTTATTTTACTGATGTATCTCATTTATAATATCAAGGGATATTACAACTCAATTCACCAAATCCTTTAAACTCCTCTAATGTTGACTATGATGTCTAGTTTAAATCAATGTTGAGAGAAATAAGTAGGATAAGTTTGATGGAGGATATTTCTTTAAAAATGAATTTCATGTTTATATTTGAATGACTTTGTGGAATTGATTATATAAAGGTTAGAGACCAAGTTAGGATAATTAGATAAGTAAATGACATAGATAGTGTATGATGTTTTATGAAAATAAATTAGAGATTAAGATGGTAAATGAAGATCTTAATAAGAGATTAAGGAAGAAACACAATAACATAAAAAAGTCTACATTGTTTGAGGACTCTTTTGTTGCAATATTTTTTATTATATGTCATTGTATTTGTATGAGAACATTACTCAAGTCAAGGTAGAAATTATGCATCATGATTTCAATGATAATCAATTATCATTAAATCAAATATATTGAGTCTAGTGGATCATGTGATCACGAGTGATTTTGGATTGTGCCAATGATATAGACATTTTCTTTAAGTGGTAAAATTTATAAAAAATACTCTTCTTACTAAATTTTTACATTGACAAGTGTTTGTATCTAGTAATGTTACTTATCATTCACCAAGATAGGTTTTTACAGTTATTTAAAAAAGAAACATTAATGGAATTGAATTAATTGGTACTCCTCTTATAAATGAATTATCACTAATCTTTTGGGCCCATTTCACTTATCACAGAAGAGCTAGTTCATCTTCATAGAACCTATTGATATTTTTAGAAATTAATGTTGTCTTGATATTGTAAAAAAATTATATAAAATGAAAAAATAATACCCAAATTTTGGTCTTTGAGTATAGAAATAGGGGTGATTACAATTTAAAATAAAAAACATACAATTTAAACTAAAAAGAAATTAGAGTAATGAAAATTGAGATAAAAATTATATAACATAATCAAATGAAAAATAATTTTTTTTCTAGATTTTTGGAAAAAATAGATCTCACAGGATTCTATGTCTCCCATCCTAAATTCATTGATGGTTCCTTTAAACTCTCAGCTTTAGAGGTATCCATGTAATAAAAAATGAATAGTTAAACTAGAGGTTTTCATGGGGGAATCAAGAAACCTGATAATTACACATTTGTGGTAGTGATAACCCATGAAATATAGATAAAATATGTAATGTTGTAATTTAATTAAATCCCCATAAATCACACTCTCCAATATCACAAAAATGATAATCACACCTAGAGATAAGATAGATAGAGTGTAGAATATTCAGAATAACATTAAATAAAAGAAAAAGGCATCAAGTGATTGTCAAATTTGAAACTAGATGAATTTTTGGATTAATAGTTTTGTATTTATAGACTCTCGTTAATATTTTTACAAAATTTGATCCATTAGAGATAAAATAAATTCATTATAAGTAAAATATTTCTTATGGAGACTTTAATTTGGGTGGTTAATATTTCATAAAACTCTATCAAGAAGCTGGTGGGTGGCTATAATGTATCTGATGTGAAGATTATGGAGTTACAAGATACTTCCACGTCTAGAAATATGCTAGTATTTAGATATAACGTTATTGATAGCTATAAGGTGACTACAGATTACTAAGTCACCTTGAAATGGGTACTCATTACTTGGAAGAGAAGACATTTCTTTTGAAAATCTTTCTCATGTACCTAGTATGGTTTGACCATGTACTAGGTGGAATGCCCTATAATGGGTCCTATTTATCATCAAAATACATTTAAAAGGTACCCAAATGATAAAGCACTCTGAAATTAATTAATTAATTATAATTAGTAGAATGAAATTTAAAAAACAATTAGAAAAAACAATGTGTTTGTGATCATTAAAAACAGCTTTGTAGTGGGCGATGAAAACAATATCCACCCTTTTTATGAACATAAACACTTAATAAAAAATAATCCATTATAAAATAAAATACTAAATTTAAAATTTAAAATAATGATAAATTTATTTGAAATATAGAAAATATACTTGATTTGAATAAAATTGAGAGTAAAATTTTGAATTTAAATTAGTGAGTACTTAAGAAAACAGGAAAACACAAATTGATAACTCATACCAATCCTTTGAATCATTTTTCCACTTTGTGAATTTAAAAATGATTATGAGACATATTGAAATGATTAATTACTAAATATTAGACTATAAATAATAAAGGAGCTACAATATAAAAAAACATACACATCACATTATGGAAGTTAATATATTTATAAAATAATAAAAGGTATCCTATATAAAATAGAAAGATATTTTTTGCATCATTATGAAACCCATAAAAAAGTGAACATAAAATAGTTCAAGAATAGTTTCAACTATTGTGATCAAAAGTGATAGTGTTCCTAGTCTACTCAAACATTAGTTATCTCTTTAGAAAACATGAAGTAAAGTCAAGGTCAGTTAATTAATATTACTACTATAAGTTTTTTTGGAAATAATGGTCCAAAAAGGTTGTAAGAACATTTTTTAGTGAAATTTGGGTATTAAAATCATTTTTCTAGAAAATAATAACACATCTTTAAAATTATTAAGGAAACCGTAATTGATGAAAAATGTTATACTGATGAATGTGTAAGATAATGGTTTTTGTCCTTGTAAACTATTTGATGTGAACTAAATACCCAAGTGGTTTTCAAATAAATAGGATGATAAGTTAGTGAGTGTGGTTTTTATGTATATAAAGGATGATAAAAACTTACACAACGTTCTTAATGAAAAATTAATTAGGAGGTGTGCACTAAAAAATTAAATCAATCAAATTCTATATTTTTTCTATATTTTGAGATGTGGTGACTACATTGGGCCATAAAGTATAACAATAAAGGTCCTATATTTAGAATTATTTTATAAATAACTTTTAAAATATTCATTTGAAATATAAAAAACTAGAAAACATTATAGATATGAGGAAATAGTTCTAAGATAAATTATATTCCATATCAAAAACATCAATTATTTGATGCAGTTGATGTTTTTAGAACATACATCATGGGTCTATTTCCTTATTATTATAGATTATTTATATCTTAAATGGGGTAAAACGTATGTTCAACTGTGTAAAATACATTAAATATAGGATATATGATTAAAATATAATTAACCATGTCCCAATTACAATGATGGAAAAATTTTAATGACCATAGATGAGGACTCTAAGTGATTACAGTTTGAGCACATTTGAATTTTTAATTTTTGCTTAAGGGGTTACTTTTTGAGGAAGTAAATTTGAATTTAGGTCATTGAAAATGAATTAATAATGTAATTTGGAAGTTTTTATTTGGTATCCTAGATGGTCTATAGGTTCATCTATATCTTAGTGGGGTTCCACCTATAGATTAAAAATACAGGTGGAAAATGGTTCCTAGATGGGGGGTATCAGGTACTTGTGTTCATGGAAGTGTCCATGTAGTCCTTAGGGTACCAATGGGTACCTAGTGGGACAAATTTGGTAACATAAAGTCTTACTATTGGTTTTTTAATGAGGTCCTTTGGTTACATCACTCTTTACATCTATTTCTTCCTTCTACCTCTCCTTCTAATTCACTCCTCATCTAGCTAATTTTGTACATACCAGAGCTCCTCATTGATCTCCTCCTCCCCCTTCTTTATGAATCATGATCCAAGGATAAATAAAAGGTCATTTATCATGCTAAATCCATAGTAATATCTCCCTTATATCAGCTTATTTATTATAATACTCTTTTCTCATACTTTTTCACAATATAAAGGAATTCTAATTTTATATTTCACAAAATTCATGGTGAGAATCCATTCAAATGCATTAGATTATTATTATTTGTGTTAAGGGAGTTCAATGGGTGTATTTTCATAATTTTTTTCACTATATATTTGCATCTATATTGTATAGTTATTTAGTAGGGTTTTATTTTTTGGGGGGATTTGATTTAGTGCTCTCTAGGTATGATTTATTTATTGTTCTCAATTAGTACATTTGGTTGGATTTTTAATAAGAATTTTATTTCATTGGAAATTTATTTTAAATGGTTTTAGATTTATTTTTATGGGGTTTTAAGATAAATTTTTATGATAGGGTATGATTCATCAAGGCTTCACTAATAATGGGTGATTTTGACCCACATGGAATACCTTAGGACATCATTATGATTTATCTATCATGTTTTTTTTAATTTAATAAATGATATTAAATTTTTTTAATATAAATTAATGTTTTATAAAAATATATATTAGTGATTTATTCAAATAAATAGTCTAAGAAAACATAATTTTATACATGGAACAAAAAAAATTTAATTACCCACATTATTTAAATTATTTTAGTCATTGTGAATAATAGGTTAATCCAAACATGTTTATTATTTTTTTGTTATCACTTGATAAACCATAGATGTTTTTAATTTTCTAGTAATCAATAATAAAGAGTATTATTGTTCTTAAATGAAATATGTTATGAGGTTGTCAAGTACCAAGATTAGAAATGTTTTTGATGGTGCTGTAACCTTGTTTAACTTTTAATTTGTTTAGGGATACCATAATTATATATCCCAAAGTGAGTATAGTTCACTTGAATTATGTCTTTGATTAAACCTTGTGAGGAGATTAAACATTATTACCTAAACATAAATCAATACTCTTACAATATTTAGGAATTATAATTTTCATGGTAGTTATTTATATAGAATGGGATATTTTTTTGAATCTTTTGTAGTGTGCCTATTACTATTAGATTCCTTCCCTCCTGTGTTCATTAAAATAGCATAATAATGAGATCATTACCTTCCCATTATAACGTACATGATTGATCAGTAAATCATTTATAAATAAATTCAGTTAATATTAATCATTAATGAAAAATAATTATGCTAACTTGGGTGTAATAGAATGATAAAATACACATCCACACCCAGAAAATGGGTTTAGTAAACCATGTGACTACCTAAAAAATATTTTATACAAAAACCAATTTCCTTTATTTCAAGAATTTTTTATACCTCTACATGTTTTTATAGAAGCCTTTAAATATTAACTTTATTTAAAATAATATTTCTACTCTTGAACATAACTTATAATATGTTTTACAATTTAATGATCTCAAATGAAAATATTTATACACAATGGTTTTTTTATTTAAACTTAATTTTTCATAAATGTATATTTTTCTTTTGGATATTTGGAAAAAATAATTATACTTTCAAAAAAATATTTTAAATTCAACATTTTTATCTTTTTTCTTATTTAATCGTGTTACTGTGATTATTTATTTTCTATTATTAATAGTATGCATGGCCTATAATTGGTACTTTAACACTAAAAACCAGATACTACCCAAGGGAGAGTAAAATCCTTATTTGGAATGTTTTTAGGGCATGTTTATTTAATGATAACTACATACCTTAATTATATTATAAGATTCAATTAGAGTGAAATAAAGAAAATTTTAATCCACATCCTTATCCGTGGATAATTTGAGGTTAGAATATTTCATTGGGGTTTATAATAAAATAAACATATACTAAACATGTTTTTGTTATGAATATGTAACATAGAATTATGATCTAGTTAATATGATAGTTTATGCAGTGCATGAAAGTATTTATGTCTTTTAAAATAATGATAAGATAACTATTATGATTGGAACATAATTAGATTGTGATTTCATCTTGTTTGTGTTAAGTATACTACTATATTAATTTGTTGAGAAAATTTGTTTTTCAATTTAGTTAAATTTTTTTTCTCTTAAAAATATATATATATATATATATAAGAGTATTACTTAAAGGGAAGGGTTGGTTATCCCTGATTGAGTATGATCCTTCTCCTATATATGGGATAGAAAACTAATATAACCTCACACTAGTATAGACCTTACCTTTTTTATAAGAATAGTATTATAACCTAACTCCATGATCTATAATTTCATGGTTGAGAATCATGATTTCCATTAATGGTTTATCTTATATCATGAGTTTTGGAATCGGAGAAGCTATGAATAGTGTGGATCCTTTCAGTATAAGTAGTTATCATTAATAGTTTATAAGGATTTATGATGTATTTTCCATTTGGTTTTTCCATGTTCTGATTGGTGATTGTTTAAAAACCCTTATATATATTTTTTATTTATTATAGTAAATTAGTATAGTTATTTAAAGAACAAACCTATGAGTTTTCCATTTATGTTGGAACTTTGGTGATTTCCAACTAAGAATTTCATACTCACACCATGCATGAGCAATCTTGTGAACATTTGTTTTCATAAACTATTTTTCACAATCCTACCAGTATTGTTAGATAATTAGATCAGTTGTTTTTTTAAAGTGTTTTCTGTAAAATATCATGTTTTTAAAAATATATACTATTCTCGATAGCGTACATGACATGGCACATCATGTTTAAATGAACAATTAAATAATATTATTTAAATGCTACCGTTAAAACCTAGACATTATAATAACAGGAAAAAATAATATCAATTGAATTGTGAATGTATGGGTTACACATGTTTACGTAATTATTTAGGAATTATAAAATTAATTAGAGATGAAAATAAAAACCAATTGAATATAAATGATGTGTTTTTTATGAAAAACTATTTAAGTAAACATATTTTTTTTTAAATTATTGAATCACCCATGTTTCATTATATTAGTTAAATATCCCTAAAATAAATTTAATTTATTTCATTAAAATTAATCACATTTATTTTATATTTTTAATATAATAAAAAACCAATTTTACGAATAAAATATTTATTTTTCAAAAAAGGATGGTATACCTCCTTTTGATGGTGAACCATTTTTAAATTTATTTTTGTTGACACATTTAAAAGTTTCTTTTGACAAAATAAACATTTTATTTAAAATTTGGACATCAAAATTTACATTAGTTGAGTTCTTTATATTTTTATAATAAAATTCATATTTTAATGAATTGTGAAAAATAATGCATTTTATTTCAAAACTACTTTTTCATAGAATTTGTTTATATTGTTAAATTATATTTTTTAATGTTTTTAAATTATAATTATACTTTTTTTATCATTTAGTCCAATTTTCTCATTTTATGTAACTTCCAATTGTAATTTGAGATAAGCGCATGTCAGTCTTAGATGGTTTTTTCTATTAAAAAACCAACTTTTCCATTTTATCACGGGATTTATTTTAAGTTAATTACTAAAACATCTATGATATAAATAATTAAATATGAATTCTATATTTTTAATCAGTGGGTCAAAATTATGTAAATATGTTTCTATTATTTCAGTAGATTTTATGAATCCTATCTTAGGCAATTTTTTATTTACCATAGTTAATGTTAAATCAGATAAATTACGGTAATAAAAAATATGATTAGGAGAATGAAATTACCCTAACTCATAAAAATATAATATAGGAGGAATTAATGTTCCACATTAAGATACAAGTATTATAATAACTCATTTAATGGCCTTTTTTCCAGGAATGTGATATAAATATTATTAAAAAAATAGAATTTGACAACTTGTCACCCTCTTAATTCTTATATGTATAATAGTTTTAATATATGGATAAACATGATAAAAAAGGGATCATAAATAGTATCAGGAAGTTTATTTAAATTAGCTATATCATGAGAATTTATTTATAATTTTTTGAGATTAAATAATTTCCAGAAATTCTAACACAATAGTGATATAGTAATTATTTTATTAATAGAAATATAAAATAAATGATATAAAAAATATTAAAATAAATATAATTAAAATTAATTAGGGTATTCCGCAAATTTTATAGCTAAATATGACATATTATAATCCTATTAAATGTTTTTAAGATTACTATCAGTTCGGATTTTTTTTAAATTCAATGAAATGAATAGTGTAAAAATTGAAACTCTTGATATTTTGTGAAAATTATATTTTATTAAATTATTGAAAAATCATCAAAAACAACTTTAAAAATTAAAAATTGACTATTATAAGGTCAAAAAGATTATATAGGGTCTATTTATGGAATATTTACCCCATATGAGTAAAATTTATATCCTCTTATTGTTGAAAATTGTGTTACTATAATTAAAATTATAATAGATTAATTATTGATAAAAAAGATAATGTTTAAAATGAAATCAGTACCTATATAAAAATTATCGGATTAGATTATTTAGAACAATATTCATATTAGATTCTACAAAAATATTGTTGGAGTCATTTGGATTTAATAATTAATTTATATTAATTTTATATTTTTAGATTTTCTAAGGGTGTATATCCCCTCTCCTATAATAAGGTACCCAATCTTCTCCATTACTCACCCATCAAGAACCATTTTTTGTCATCCATTATCTACACAATCCCCATCCTAAAATCACTCCCCACATTCTTGAGGCCTTATTTCTGGTATAACACCCACATTATTGGTGTTGAGGTTTTCTTGAAAGGTGACAAACTGAAGTAGAGATATCATTTTTTAAGTGTATCTATTTTATTTCTTCTTCCAATTCCTTATAATCTCCTCCAATTGTGATTATATTATGACTCTAGTATACTCAATATACTTATATTTTCTTTTTTTCTTATAATAATTTAAATACATATCCAATTTAACCAAATGGGAAATGAACTTATTGTTCGTGTGTATGGAGGACTACCACCTTGCGAGCCGATATAGTTTTCTTTTCATCACCATCATTAAATAATAGTTAAAATGATGTAATTTATGTTCACATGTGATGTTATAGACTTATAAATCATTATAATATAATAACATATCAATTACATTCTTACTTTCCACACACATTAAAATGATAACGTCATTCGTGTGTACCTGTGAACTATCACCTCCACGAAGCGATGTGATTTTTTTATTCACTATATTAATTGTAAGAAAAATATAAGTATATTTAAATTATTAATATGATTTTAATTATGAAAATTTAATTATGGGAATAAAAAATAATAGTTACCTTATTTTCATTATGATCACAGAAAAATGGAAAACGTTACTCATTAATACGTACAACATACAACCTCTATGATTGAAACATTGTTCATTTTTCATATCTATATTTAATGAATGGATTTAAAGGTATAATTGATTTTAAAAAAAAATTTATTATTTAATTAATTTTATTTTGTATATGATTTACTTAGGACCGCATAGACTATAGACATCATAGAAAGTTCATTTCCGACTCGAGTACCTAATATCGACGAATTGCCTGATGTGAACATAAACAATTATGTAATTTCCATGACATTATAATAGTCATGTAAAGAAAATAATAAACATTATAAATGTTATTAAGAAATTAAATAATTGTTCTGTGTTTATTATTCTGGATTATAAATATTTTACATGACAATTCAAACTTATGGTAAGGGGTTTCATCTCAATCTTCTTTCATTGAGACATTTCTTGATTATATGAACCTTTATTCTTCTATAAATCAAATATATAGTCTCATTGAAATTTCATATTAATATTCAATCTATAATCACGTTAATTTAGATTTTCTAAAATGTTATATATTCATGTGGATTATAATTTAAATATTCTAAGTGGTATGAACTCTTTAACTAAAACATTGTTTTATATGTTTTAAATATTTATTCTTCTAAATCCTTATCAGTCATGTCCATGTTTACAAAATTATTTTGTGGTTTTATTTATTGGAACATTACTGTTTTAAAATATTTATTCTATAATTTAATTATTATTTTTGAAACTGGTATGGGACACTATGATTCCAAAATCTATATTAGAAATGTTATTAATTGGTTTTTGAAACTGGATTGGTTATTTTAATAACTTGAATTGGTTTCTTATGAGTGAAAATGAAATTTTATTAGTTACATGTTGAAAATTGTAAAATTTTATGTGTTATAGTTGTATAATGTGGCTTTTACATTTCATGGGTGAGCCCAATATAGCTTATATAAAGGTTTGTGCCCCGTTATAGCTCATGAAAAAATGGGTGAGCCCGATATAGCTTATATAAAGGGTTGAGCACCATTGTAGCTCATAGTTGAGCCTGATATAGCTTATATGAAGGTTTGAGCCCCATTATAGCTCATGGTTGAGCCCTATATAGCTTATAGTAGAGTTTTCCCAATTATAGATCTCTATTGTATTGGGTATGGAAGTCGGGCATATGGCTATTCCATTTAGTGATATGTGAAAATGTTGTCCATATAGTTACTCCATTTAAGGGTTGTTATTTTCTAAGTTACCTTTATATGTTATATGTTATTTCTATGGGTAATATGGTAATATTTTGATTACAAAAAATTTATACAGTGAGATTATATTCAGTGATGAGTATTTAATATTTCTCTAATGGTGAAAAGCATTATTTTATGATTATGTATTTCCTTGTTTACATGTTTTTTCAAGACTAAATGTTTTCCTTCTTTGTGTATCCCTTACTGAGATTTTTATTCTCATCCCATGTTTTGAAATGTTTTTTACAGGTCTTAATATTTGGTATATAAAATGAAGATTTCTAGAAGAATGAATGGATGATGTGTCTCAAAGGGAAGTCATGTTTTTTTAAAAGGGTTCCTTTGGTGAAAAAAGTGGATACTGAGTATAATGGTCCACATGTGTATGGGTATACCTTTTTAGTGTTTTTTATAATTATATAAAACTAGAAATGGAAAATATCCTCAAATGTGAATTTTATTTTAAAAAAAACTATAATATGTTATATTTAAGGACATGTCCTTCTAGATGGTATTAGAGGATGGTTTAGAAAACTCTAGAGATTATAATGTATTCTTAAGAGATAAGGATATCATGTGAGCTTATAATTTTTAGTTTAATCATTCATTAAATGTCTTAGAAATAAATTTTGAGGATTTATGTTCCAAAATTTTAAGGTGATTAGCGTTGTTTTTGGATCCATTTATTTTTTAGTAATTATGGGTTATTTCTTTTTGAGATGCCAAATAAAAGGAAATAGATAATCATTGAGGTCAAAAAATGTTATGGTTTTTAGGCCATTATCATTTTTTGGAATGTTATAATAATTATATAGCTTTTTAGAAAAGGACAACTCTTAGGATGGGTGACAACCTATCATATCTAGAAAGGCTATGGGAATCGAACAAATAACTAAAGGGTGACAAGGGTGCGTCTCCTACCTCTGACCTATATAAATTCCCTGGTTATTGTTACTTTTTTCCATTATGTTCAATGATTTAATGGAATATGAATATGATTAATTTGGGAACATATGTTTTATTAAATCAATATACTTGGTTTTGGAATATTATTTGAGGATTAAGTACTAAATGTTAGTTTGGAAGTCATTCACTATTTTGGGAACATTATATGATTAAAGTAAATAGAATACAATGGGATTTTAATTAAGGTGTAGTGGTTGAATTATATTTTATATCAATATATGATTTCAATTTGATAATTATGGCGAAAAAGTATATTTATGGGAATTATTAACCTATCATGGAGAATATGTGATTAGTTTAATTGATTTTGGTATGAGACATTTAGAGTGGTCGATGTTATTTAGAATCAAATTTTAGAACTTATCATTGAAGATTATTTGATTAAATTCTTTCTAATTTTGGGGATTTAAACATAGTCATAATATTGTTTTTATGAATTTTATGGATAATTATTTTTTTAATGGTCTATGTTGACCTTTTGATATTATAATTGAATTTTGGAGATTAAAATTATTTTTCCATCATCCAATGGTTTATTATTTTTGGATAATAGTTTTATCTTATACTAACTACATTTGTTTTGGTTAATGTTTAAATATCAGAGAAATGAATAGTAATTCTTAGGTGTATTATGTGATTCTATAGAAGTTTATTCATCTTGAACATTTATCATCTGGATAAAAATATGGGTTTGTGATGGAAACTGATTAAAGGATGAAACTATACAAGAAAAGTAAGTATGTTTCTTTATGTTATTAGTCAAGGAATAATAATATTTCCTTAACTTTATTGAAATTATATTAAAACAAAATCATTATATGTTTACTTTTATTTATATGATGTCCAAAACTGTTTAACATATCTTAAATTTATAGCTTTGTTATTGTTAACTTTTTCCTAAATTTTTTTTCTATCACTATCCATTAGAACATTATGTTTAGATTTTTCTTCCATATACTTGTTTTCCAACATGGAATCCAGGTATTTGTTTAATCAGGTGACCTTCGTACTTTCATTTCAATCTTTTAATGTTAACATTTTGTTAATCCTTTTTTATGTTGGTAGTAATAAATGTATCTTTAATATTCATGCCTTATTTACCAACCCAAAATTCAAAATTATGAGGATTTTATGTCCATATGTGTAGAAGAATTTAACATCAAAAGTTAAAAAAATACTATATTTGATAGCATACATGATACGTCACATCATGTTTAAATGATTAGTTATATATTATTATATAAATGTTACCTTAAAACCTAACTGTTACAATAATGAGAACGAATAGTACTAATTTATTTATGAAAATAGAGGTTACACAAGTTTATATAATGATTAATAGTTTGAAAAATTAATTATAAATGAAAATAATAACCAATTGAAAATAAAAGATGTTTTTTCACGAAAAACTATTTAAGTATCAATAATTATGCTTTTAAACCCATTAAATCACTATTTTTTATTATATTAATGAAATATATATGCAATATATCTAATTTAATTCTCTAAAATTCATATTATGCATTATTTATTTCTAATATAATATCAAATCTGCTTTTAAGAATAATATAAGTGTTTGTCAAAAAATTCAGTTTTATTGCCTTTTGATGGCGTAAGAAATTTAAATATAGTTTTGGAATGATTTATAAGTTTTATTTGATAAATTAAACTTCCTAGTTGAAATATGGAAATAAAAAATTACGTTCATTGAGTTTTTTATATTATTCAGATAAAATTCATATTTTAGAAAATAGTAAAAAATACGATATTTAGTTTAAAACAACATTTTAATCGAATTAATTTACAGTTTTAAATTATATTTTTTAATGTATTTATAGTATAATTAGATATAGTTTTTATCATTTAATCTAATTCTGATCATTGGATGTAATTTAACATTGAAATTTGATAAAAACACATGTCAATATTTTGATGGTTTTTACTTTTAAAAAACAAGCTTTCTGAGTTTGTTAGCAAAATGAATTTTAATATAATTAATGAAATTTTTTTGTTTTAAATTTTGAATAATTGATTCATTATTTTGATATCTGTGTCCAAATTATTTGAATAGTTTTATTTTATTTTTCTAGATTTTATGAATAGTTACTTTGATAGTTTTTTTATTTACCATGGTTAAAGGTAAATTAGGTAAATTATAGTAATAAATATTTTTATGAGGATAATAAATTTACCATAACACAAGAAAAAATACTATTGGATGAATTAAAGTCGAACCTTAATACCCAAGTACCAGAATTGAGGGATTTAATGGACTATTACCCATGAATTTAATATAAATATTATTAAAACAAAAGAATGTTGCAATAAGTCACAATATTATTTGTTATAATTATAATAATTTTAATATGGGGATAAACCTGAAAAAAATAGAACATAAATAGTTTCTGGAAGTATAATTATGTTATCTACAATAAGATAATTTGTTAAGAATTTGTAAGGATTAAAAAATTACCAAAATGCTGACACAATAGTGATATAGTAACTATTTTATTAATAAAAATATCAGATAAATGATATAAAAAATATTAAAATATATATAATTAGAATTAATTAGTTCATTATAAATATTTTATAGTTGAATATAAAATCTTATAATACTATTAAATGGGTTTTTTGACGTTTTCTCTCTCTTTTAATTTTATTTAAATTCATTGAATTGAATAATGATTTAAATTGACAATATTTATATTTTATAAAAATAATATTTTATTAAATTATTTAAAAGTCATAAAAACAATTTAAAATTAAAAAATGACTATGGTAATGTCTAAATGATCATAAAGTGTCCATTTATGGGATATTTATCCCACATCAGTAATATTTATAGCCTCTTAATATTGAAAATCTTGTTACCACAATTAAAATTAAAAAAAAGATTAATTAAAGTCAAACAAAAATTATAAGGTTTAAAATAAAATCAATACATGTATAAAAATTATTGGATGGGATTTTTAGAAACATACTCATATTACATTCAACATAAATAAATTTTGACTCATTTTTATTTTAATATTAATATATATTCACTGAATATTTTAAGAATTTCAAAGGGTGCCCCTCCCCTCTCCTAAAAAGGTATACACTCTTCTCTATTAATCACACTTATAGAAGAATGTTTTTCATCCAATATCTACCCAAAACCATTCCTAAAATCCATTAATATATTATTTAGTCCTTAACTTAGGCATAACACCCTCTTTAGAGGTGTTAAGGGGTTCTTTAAAGGTGATCATCCGAAGAAGAGGTGTTGTTTTCTTTCAGTGTTTCTATCTCATTTTTTCTTACACATCCTTAAAATATTCTTCAACCCAGAAGATATAATAAATAAAATATCCTCAATAAAATTATATTTTATTCTATATATATCATCACATAAATACATATACAATTTCATTAAATGGGAAATCAACTTTTCATTCATGTGTACGGCGGAATACCACCTAACAAACTGATATAGTTCGTTTTTTATCACCGCCTTTAAATAAAATTTATAATGATAGAATTAATGTTTTTATGCTATATTCATGAAATTTTAATCATTATGAAATAATAATATATCAATTAGGTTTTTTACTTTCCATATACATAAAAATTATAACATCGTACATGCGTGCGTGCGAACTATCACCTCCAGGAAGCGATGTGATTCGTTTTTATTCACTACATCACATATATAATATATGTAATAATGTTTATAATATTAATTTGAGATTAATGAATATATTATAATTATATAAATATAAACTATAATCACCTTACATCCATAATTATCAATGAAAAATGGAAAATGTTACCCATGAGTACATACAGCTTACCGTCTCCGTGATTATAACATTGTTCATTTTTTATATCCTTATTTAATTAATAAATTTAACGTTTTAATAGGTATAAAAAAGTTATTATTGGTTCTTTAATGTTATTTTTTATTTGAATAAATTAATATAAGATGGACTATAGACAATATACCATGTTCATTTTCTGCTCGAGTACCGAATATCGGCGAAATGCCTGATGTGAACTTAAATATTTATGTAATTGTTATGACATGATAATAGTCAAATAAAAATAACAACATTATAAATTTTCATATTAATGTAAATAATTCACCAAATTTTATTATTCCGGAATATAATGATTGTACACAAAGTTTCAGACTTAAAGTAATGGATTCTATATCAATCTCCTTTCATTATGATATTTCTCAATGATATACACCTTTATACATTTATAATGTGTATATACATCCCATTTGACTTTACTTATCCATATTTTATCCAATTTCATGTTAATTACATTATTATAAAATGTCCTAATTTCATGTGGCTTATAATTTAAATGACAGAAGTGGTATGGGACTCTATAACTAAAACATTGTATTATGTGTTTTGAAGACATATTCTTCTAAATCATTCTCATTAATGTGAATGTTTTCAAAATGATTTTATGGATTTACTTATGTGGGCATAAATGTTTTGAAAATTTAATTTAAAATTTTCAAAGTGATATGGGACCCTTGGATTAAAAAATCTATACTATAAATGTTTTAAATTGTTTTTTGAAAATGGATTGGCTATTTCAATACCATGAAAAGTCTTTTTATGAGTGAAAATGAAATTTAATGAGTGAAATGTTGAAAATTGTATTATTTTACATGTTATGATTATATAATGGTACTCAGACATTGCACGAGTGATATCGATATAGCTAATAAGAAGGATTGAGCTCCATTATGGAATATGAAAAATAGGCTAACTCAATATATCATATACAATGGATTGGGCCCCATTATATCTCATGAGTGGGCCCAATATAACTTATAAAAGGGTTTGACCCCTAATATATCTCACAGGTGAGCCTGATATTTCTTATATTAAGGGTAATCCCAATTATATATCACCAATTAATTGGTTATTGAAGTAGTCTGTATTGTTATTTCATTCAGTGATATGTGTGGACTTTACCGTAAAGTTATTCCATTTAATTATGATTATGTCCCAAGTTACAATTATATTTTATATATGATTTAAATGGGTTTTATGATAATATTTTGATTAAAAAATGGTATGAAATGAGCTTATATTCAATGATGAATATTTACAACTTCTTGATGGTAAAAAGATTTATTTTATGATAAATTATTCATGCATTATTAAATACTGCCAATTTTCCTTCTTTGTTTATCCCTTACTGATCATTTTTATTCTCATCCAATATTTTGTAATGTTTTTATAGGTCATAAGGTTTTTATTAAAATTTAATATTTCTAGAATAAAAAATTTAATGTGTGTCTCTAAAATAAGTTGTGTAGTTCAAAAGGTTTCTTTTGTGTAAAAATTGGATACCTAGTAAAACAATCCACAGGTAATGTATGGGTCTACCTTTCAATTGTTTTTCCTAATTCCATTAAATTCAAAAAAAATATATCCTCAAATGTGAATTCTAGTTCAAAAAAACTAGAATATTTAATGTTTAAGGACGGTTCCTTATAGTTTATATTATTATAGATCATGTTCTGCATGGTGTTGTAATTGGATAATGGAGATTTTGTATGTCATTTAACCATATGGGTATGGGACGGATATACAATTCTTGTAGTGATTTGAGATGGTAATTTTATTATTTAACATTCATTCCATTTTTTTTAATTTATGATTTCAGTTCTTATGAATAATTAACTAAAAGGGTAAACCTTCCCCCACTAGTATTCATTAAAACCATTCACTATTTATGAGCCACCGGTGATTAGGAGTTGCACCATAAGTATGTGGCATACTGATCTAATATTTTTCATGTATCCATGTTAGGTGTTTAAAAGTATTGTATGAGAGTGGTGGAATGATATCTTCTCTCACATAGAGTTATAAATATGGTAATTACTGATATCTGATAAGAATGGTGACAGTTGGTACTTGAAACGTAACCCATAAAATCGTGTAGTGAACAACATTAAGGTAAAAAACATGTTTTAAGAAAAAACATGGATGTTATGTGGGATCAATCGATGTAGAAGAATAATTGGTTCAAATAAGTCAAAATTAGATTAGTGAGAATTCATCATATTTTATAGGCATGGGGAAATTGTGTCAGAATATTAAAATGATATCATTACTCACATCTAGCTATAGGGATGGTCATAATTGTAAGTAAATAGAAGATAGGATAGTTGAGACATGATATGTAACCAAAAAAATATCCCCCAAAACAATTTTTGAATGTAGATCAATTTTATGTAGATGTTTTTGTACTTAAGTTGGAACCAATGATATAGAATTGGTATTAGTTTTAATTCCTTATAAGTAATTGGGTAAGAACAGATGAAGTTTGAGAATCTCAAACACGATTCAAATTTAATCTATGTCTAATAAAAATCTATCTATGAACATTATAACATGGGTATACTTATGACACAAATTTTAATTTATATGGAACATAAATTAATTTTGACAAACTGATTAAGTATACATTACATTCTGGAAGACTTTATTTAGGGTTATGTAATTAATTAATGTATTCACATGGATGACTATTAGTATTATATTTAAAATCATAGTCATATTATACCATTAGTTTATAAAAATTGATATATATATAAAGTATTTTTCTTATTTTATGCTTTAACATTATAGAATTATTTATTAAAATCATCATTATATTATGTATTGATATATAAAATCTATTTTTGTAAATTTTAATAGTTAGATAATGTGTTTACTACTTCTTTGATATATTATTGCCTTGTTATTGATTATTGTTAATCCAGTCATTCTTTGTTTAATAACATGTGATTATTCTAATGCTAAGTACTAATAATGATCTGCTTCTATTATAACATAGAGTTATATAAAAGAATATTATTTCTATATAAAATGATCTTATTTCAATGATATAAAATTTCACGTTAAAAGTATAGTCTTCACTCATCTGATTATATGAAACTATTGATACTTTAAAAAGTAATAATAGAAAATAAAATCAACTTAATTGTTTGGATAAAAATTGTAAGTTGTATTTTCAATGGAATTTAAAAGTGTTTTTAATGAAAGGATTGGTAATGATTAATTTTATCTTACAATTATTTTTTTAGTATGATAAATTTAACACTATGATTTTTGAAATGAACTTGAAATATTATTTTGGTTAAACAAATTATTAACTAAGATAAGTTAAAGAGGAATATAAGGGTACCTAAGATTAATCCAATGGTGGGAGTACCTTAGATCATGTTTGTATGGTTGATAGTAACTAGGGGATGGTGTAGGCGATGGTTCATCTTGTGTGTTTATATCATATGGTTTTTTAGTTCATTATTTGGTTTAGGTGTCACATAATGGAAACATGATGGGTAAATTAAAGGAAGTGTTTGGGATTTTTTTTAAGAGTTTAACTTATTGTTATTATCATTTATAGGTTTTGAGTGATTTAGATAATTTTTTTGAAGTAATAATTGGAATTATAAAGTATATGATGAAGTTTTCTACAGTTATGAATGATTGAGATGATCATGGGGTTGGTGATTTTGTGGTGCATTTTGGGGCAGTGTATTATAAATAGGATAGATACTTAGGTTATTCCATGGAATCATTGTTGCAGTGGGCCATCAAGTAAGCCTCTCATGTTGACTTATTAGGGATGATATGTTGAATGGAGGGGGTTTCAGAACCTATTTCCAAACCACATTAATTATGTAATTAATAAAAATTAAGATGTAAATCATGGTAATGAAATTACATGCACGTTTGAATTTTTGACTCTTGATCGAAGAGTCATTTTTAATTATTTAGATTTGATTTTTGGGTGTTTTAGTGTGAATTAATACATGATTTTAGATGTAGTTTGTGTTAATGTTGAAGGTAAAGGGTATTATAGAAAGCATAAATGATTTACAACCTATAGTTTAAAACACTATGTGTAATTACATACTCGGCTGGGAGTGCCATGTACACTGTGTTCTTGGAAGAGGCCTAGTAGGTCTGGGGGTATCATCAGGCACTCTATGGGATAGGATAGGTACTTAGTGGGATTATACTTCATTTTTTTACTGTGGTGCTTATAGAAATTTCAACCTCTTCCCTTATTCTAAAATTCCTCCTCCCATTCAAATTCACTCCTCCTCCCACCATTTGAGAGCCCACCATGGTTGCTGCTTGATCTTCACCTTCACCCTCATTATTCCTCATGGTCTAATATTGATTTAAAAGAGAATTATTGTACTGAATACAAGGTAATATCTCACTTATATCCTTTTATCCATTCTCTTGATATTCTCTTCAATTCCATTATCGTAAAAGGGTCATGTGGTTTTTTATTTTTTGCTAATTCATAGAGAAATCCATTCAAAAAATTTATCCTATTTTTGTTAGGGGTATGTGATCCTACATGTGCATTTTCATATTTTTTTATAAATTTTATGGTCTCTCTATTTTGTATAGATTTCTTAGTAGGGATTTATTTATTGTGGGTTTTGATTTTTGGTTTTTTAGGTTTGATTTATTTGGGGATGATAGTTAATTAATGATTAGAATAATTTTTATGGGATTATACATGGATTTTAGTTAGGTTTTGTAGGGTTATCAATAAGTCTATTTTCATTTCATGGTTAATTGATTCTAATTATATTTGGATTATTTTATAGGGGCTCAAACATTTTCATTGGATTATGATATATCGATCATAAATGCTTCACTATACATATACAACTTCTCGGGACTTTATATAGGTTTATTTTCAATGGTTTTTATTCAATTTTAATAAATGATTTTTTATTTTCTAAAAATATATATCCAAGTCTAAAAGATCATATATAATTTCTCAAATAAATATTATGTGAAATCATCCTTATCTTCTTGATTTTTTTATCAAATTACCCACTTGTGTTTTAAATTATAGTTTCAATGGTAAAAAATAATTTACTAATAATAACAAGTGATTTAAGTGTTATTAGAACTTTTTAATATTGGTTTTATTAAAATTATGATCATATTTTCTATATTAGATTTATTGTTTTAGAATAATTATTTTCTTTACCTTAAGTTTAACCATATAGGGTAGATTAAAGAACATATTTATGGTTTAATCCACTAATAAGGAATAATAAATAGTATTCCTTCTCTTGAATGAAATAAATTATATAGTTGTATGATTCCAAGATTCTAAATTCCTTTATATGGTTTTGAAACTATAATTAAAATTGAATTTTGTTAGGGAGAAATTACTTATATATCCAAAAGTGTGCATAATTCTATTAGATCATGTTTTTTATTTAACAATTTGAAACATTACTAAATAACCTTAATGTTTTTCTCTTGAACTCGATATGAATTATGATGCGAATAACGATTATATAGTTAAAATGGGAAAAGTTATGAATATTTTTTGGGCGGTTATTTATATGAGATACATTCCCAATTTTTACAATATTCAAAACATAATCATGTGATCATTAATTTCTATTTTAATTTGTATGAGTTATATGTCAAAAATCTATATAAAAAATTGATTAAGATTTTACATCAGTGGTGAGGTAATGAATTTGTTTCCTCATGTACAAGGGAATAGTATGACACAGACACACACTAATGGTTTCTTATAGTAATTTACTAAACTACCAAAATATTGTATGCAAAAACATTATCCATCCTATTCAATAAGGTTTTAAACATGACATTAATTTTATACGATGTCCGTAAGTCTTAACATGATTTCAATATAGTAATATCTCCCTTAAAAATAATTTATATTATGTTTTAAAAATTATATATTTCAATGAAATATAATAAGGAAAATTTTATTTTTTGACATAAAATAATGTTTTCCTTAAATAATATTTTCTATATGGATATTTATGTAAAAATAAACGTATTTTCAATCTAGTATTTAAAATACAACACTTGTATATTGTTTCATATTTACCCAAGTTATCATGATTGTGTATTTTATATTATTTTTATCATGTGTGAATTTATAATTGTTACACTTATATTTCAAATTAGATACTTCCCAAGGGAGATTTAAATCTATTTCAGAAGGTTTTTAATGTAGTTTAATTTTCATCTTACTACCCATATTAAAGTTAGTATAATTTTTTATTAAATTATCATAATGAAAATATTAAAAAAATTTATATCCATGTATAATTTAACATTTTGATAATTTTTTTGTATTTAATAATGTAATACAAATTGATTGAACATGTTTAGGTTATGACTATAAGTATCTTTGAGTTATTTTTTTAACATGAAAGTTGATGTAGCGTATATATGTATGTCAATATTTTTCTATAATGAGTAGGTAACTACATTTGTTTTGAATTGTATTGATATATAACTACTTATTATTTATGTTGATAATTCTACTTCATTACTTTGTTGAACACATAAATTATTCAAATTAATTAAAATATATTTCTCTCTGTATTGTTATAAATATTTAATGAAGTTACACTACATTGGATTGGTTGTTATTACATGAATGAGTGTAATCATTTCCCATTCCATGTGATGGATAAATGAATGGATTGAATTTATTACACACTTTATTATTTACATGGGATAGTTTTTATACCCTAAATTACATGGCCTATATTTATTTGGTTGTGAATTATGGAATCCTACCTTTTTCAAAGGCTATGGCAGGAGCCAAATATTTATTATTAAATCAAAGAAAAGTCCTCTTTTGAACTTTGTATAGGGAGACACATTACATTGCCTGAAGTCCCATAAGGCATAGAGCCAATTACATAGACTGTAGGCCGAATGTTTTGGCTCAAGGCCCATTCTATGAATAGTAATGCTACAGCACCCACCCGCTAGAGTGGCCGCTAATGATACAGTACCCTACCAATGCTACAATACCCACGGTTGCTATAATACTCACTCCTAAAGTATCACTATAGTACTGCCACTGTACTTGCACCCAATGGAGACCTACCTTTTTATTAAACGATTTAAAAAATAATAGTTTGGGAAAATATTAATAATTAAAACAAAAAAAAACATTTATGTTTTTTATCATGGAAACTATGTACATATTATAATAAATAAATGATAAATTAATTAACATTTAAATAAATTAAAATCCTCTTGAATGTATTGATTATTATTCCATCCTCACGAATCTCATAGAGTAGGATTTTCTATGGACATTTTTCACATTACTCAGGTAAGAATAAAGCCCAATAAAGGAAAGAAATTGTAAGAAGACATCATAAGTGAATAATTATTCATAAAATAAGATCACATTTATACTATAATGAGATATAATGTATGTACATGATCATATAACATGCAATATAACATGGAAATGTGGCTACAAAATACTCATGATACATTTGTAAAAATATCAGAAAGATCATCCCTAAGGTGTCATAAAACATTTTTAAAAATATGTTTACAAAGGTTTCATAAAAAATTACTATGGAATGATTCCAAGGTATCATGAACATGTCATCTCTAAATATTATTTCATTACCAAATTCATTGTATGGCTATTAATGTGCACCCTTCATGTGTCAAATACTATATGTTCCATATTGATAAAAAATCATGACTTCATATCATTTATAACCCATGAGTTGGGATTTTGTGTTTTAAAAATTGATACCCCAAAAAAAATTAATAATAATTATAAATTAATAAACATTAATTAAAATAGGTTTTAGTATTCATGACATGAAAATATAGACTGTAATATCAAGGGTCTATTTTAGGAGTATAACTGGTATATAAAAGGAATATTTCAATTATTTCTAATGAGAGGGAATGCGAATATCTCATTAAAAATATGTCATATATACAATAATGGGGGTGTTTATAAACACTTGAAAATATAATAAATTTGAAATTCAAAATCCTTACATGAAATAAGTACATGAATTTAAAAAGTGTAGGAAAAGATCCCTTACCCTGGGTGGAAGCCTCTTAAAGACAGTGAGAGACTCCTTGGAACCGTAGAAAAAACATGGAGAGAATGATGAGGGAGAAATTGGGAATTTATTTTTTCTTAATGACCTTGTTGTGGAGAGTGAGGACATAATGAGGGTATTTAAACTTGAGGAGGGGTAGTTTTAAGTGATAAAAAACTGATTATTTTTTAATTAAGGCAGACTAATATTGGGTGGAAATAATTTAAATTAATTTGGTTGATAATTAATGTTTTAATGTTTGTCTAAGGGCAGTACAAACCACAACAACATATTTAAATATTTTACATTTACTTTCCCTCTTTATTTACCTTCTAATTTTAACGTTTTGAAATATTTTACTTATACTCCTCTAACACTTTTTTACCATCATTGTTTTTTTGAGAAAAAAAATAAAATTGATCTTATTACCTATGTTGTACCTTCTGATTAAAAATATTAATTCCATTTTACATTTTTAGATTTCTAAAAATGATAAAAATTCATTCAAATATGATATGTGTAAAACTCATAAAAACAGGTTTTCAAAAAAGATAAATTCATGATTTTAAAAATGTGAAGCATGTGTTTTTAAATGTAATGAATTTTGAATTATGTTATTCATTAAATAAATATTTTTATCAATATGAAGGATTAATAAATATTAATTCATGATCATATCATGATAATATCATAATATTTACGGTATTTTGTAATAAAATTATATTTTCACTTTTCACCCCCAAAATCAAATTATTTTAGAAAAATACTATAATTTCACATAATATAATTTAGATATAATGAATCCAAAATGAAATTTACTTTAAAAAAATAAAAATAAAAATTTTATAGTTTAATATTTTAAATAAAAAAAACATATATACTAAAAATTAATAGTTTTTATGACAAAAAGAACCTTCTAACCATTATATGAATTAATAAGTTTTTGTTAACTCTTATTATAAACAAAATGTGTTATAATATAATTTTATGGAAAAAAATTATTTAAAAAATATAAATATACCCTAAAACATACATTTAATGGAAATTATATATTTCTATAGTTTCCAAAAAAATCATTTAATAATCACAATGGTCATTTTATTGCACTAATAATAATAATGGAAAACATATTATAAAATTTAATAATTATCTATGTGCATATATTGAATGAGATAATAAAACTATTTTGAGAGGAAAGAGTTCATTTGTTACAAAAATAATATTTTTCAGGTTGTTACATTCTTCCCCAAATAAAAAAAATCAAGTTCATTTTAATTTTTCATACTACTGTGAAAATAGTTAAGGTTACTACTACTTCATGGCTTACTCTAATTCTGATGTTTCCCCCTAATACTTAAGGTTTCACTATATTAAATTGACTTGGTGTGTTTTATTACTATATAACACTTTATCTCTATGGTCATAGAGCTTCACAAACTTCTCCTCATACAGGAGATCATTTTCCAATTTTTTCTCCTCAAAATTCAGTAAATGTTAGGGTTTATATATATACTTATTTAGGATGGATATAGAGAGTGCATCATGTATTTGAGAAGTGTTTGGTGGGAGTACTAGTTAGTAGGCCACAGATCTGTTGAGATCAAGAATTTCATAGGGGATAATATACTTGAGACTTAAATTACCATTATTCCGAGATCTATTAACTATCTTCCATGGATATATGTAGATGAATACATTATCTCCAATAATAAACTCCATGCCTTTTCAACCATTTTTAGCATATCTCTTTTATCGACTCTAGTCAATCGTGATGTTTTATTGAATGGTATTGAATTTTTTCATCATTTCCTCAACCATTTCATCTCCCATAAGCTTGTGTTCACCAACCTCATCCGAAAACATAGGTGTTCTATATATCATCCCATAAATGGACTCCTATATAGATATTTATATACTTGAGTGAAAAAAAGTATTCTTTGAGAACTCAACCTATGGTAGATATTGAGATCATATTCATTTTATGTCCATCGATCAATCTCTCAAAATTTCTTCCATTGTATGGAATTTCCACCTTGATTGGCCACCAGTTTTGAGTGACAAGCCATTCTAAAGTTAAAATCAATTATTAAATCATGGTTCATAATTTTCGAGAATATAGATGTAAATTTTGAATCTCGATCAAATAATGTTGATAGTGATGTTCCACGAAGTCTCACCACATCTTTGATTTATATCCTTATAAGTTGGTTGAGTTAGAAATCCTCATTTATTTCCACGATGTGAGTAGTCTCTATAAGATAATCCCAAAAAAATCATATATCATTATTTCCCCAATATGTCTTTAAAAGACTAGTGATAAAGACTACGATGATTCTTTCCCATTTACTTGTAGTTATGGGTTATGGATTCATCACCCCTTAGACATTTCCTTTCATCTTTCACATGTTAACATTGTAAACATATTGATTTATATTTTGTGATATATTTCATCATATTATCACATGAATAGAGATTCTGGAGATCTGAATACATCATTATTCTCACTAGGAATATAGAGAAGGTTGAGTTGTGTGAATCATTTAATATCTCATACTTTATATCATGATTTTATGGGGAACATAGTTCTTAAACAAATATTTCAACTACTTAAAATAATTTAAACATGAAGGATTTTTGTTTCTATATATTTTCCAACATCCTTTGTATTTCCACATAATCTATTTGATCATCCTTTATCATCATTAAAATTTATAGTTGGGTAATCATTTACGAATGTAATGCTTATGTTATTTCCATTATGAATTCCATTTATAACCATTTAATGTCTATTATTATCGAATCCATCTCTATTATCATCATTTATTTGGTTTCTAGATCTTTTTTTATCCATACATCTGTGACTCTACTTTCTCTTTTAGGGTCATAATGAATTTAAAAATCATAGTACATAAGATGTTCTAACCATCTCATTTTACACTTGTTATGTTAATTTTTCATTAATATATACAGTATACTTTTCAAGTATATATACATATATATAAATATATATCAAATTCTCCCTAAAAAGATATTGTATATATATATATATATAGAAAAAATGATTATAGATAACTCCAGGTCTTGAGTTGGATAATTCTTCTCTTGAGACCTATATGATTGAGATCCATAGTTGATCACCTTTTGATTTTTCATGAGAACACCTAAAATCCTTTTTTGAGATGAATCACTCTAGATAAAAAATACTTCACCAACAAAGGGTACAGTTAGAATGGGTTCACAAACACATCACTTATTTAGTTCATGGTATATTTCTTCACATTATTACATCCAAATGATCTTTTTACAGTTTAGAGTTAACTTATTTAGTGGATTTAAATTTCATGAAAATCTTTTCAAAAACATTATATAGTACCTAGATAAACCAAAGAAACTAAAAATCCTAGTTTCTGTTGTTAGATAAGGTCACTCCGATATTCTCTTAGTCTTTTTTGGATCCATATTGATTCATTTTCAAGATATAATATGTCCCAATTATGATACATTTTTTTAATAAGAACTCATTTTTACTGAATTTTGTAAAATATTATATTTCCTAATAATTTAAAATATAAAATTTAGGTGTTCCTAATTTTCATAATTAATTATTTAATATAGAATAATATCATAAATACGTACTACAACAAATTTTTCAATGTTTTCCCCTAAATAATCTATTCCTCAAACTGATAAATTTCATGGGAGAATTATTAGCACTAAAGGGAATATTAATGAACACATATTGTCTATACCTTTTTAGAAAATCTATATTTTAGATATATAATTTCCATGCCCTCAATTGATGATACCTTGAATAGAGATAAATCATCAAAAAGAATTCAGATTCATAATGTTAGTCGAATAAATCACCAATTCTGGGAATAAGGTATTTGTTCTTTACTATGATCTGATTAATATATCTATAGTAAATTTATGTCCACCTTTATTTATCCTAATTCTTTACAAAATGAATTGGTTTTCACCAAGGATACACACTTGGATAAAAAACACTACTCCAATAGATCTTGTATAATCATCTTTAATTCTTCTAGTTGTATAAAGGACATTCTATAATGGGTCTTTGATATAGGTTTGGATCCAGATATGAGTTCAATAGATAATTTCTCCTCTCATTCTAGAGTACGTTTAGATAATTATTCAAAAAATACATCAATGCATTCCTTAACAATGTGTATAAATATTACATTTTTTAACTTTCACTTTCATCCCCTTCTTCAACATCAATTTCCATAAATAACACTATAGGGGTTAGTTCTTGAGAAAACATGGGCAGTGATATCTCCCCATTGAAAATTATTTCACATTTTCCCTAAAATATAAATAAAATTTCCTTTATTCTATAATTGATCATGGAATTACACTTTGATAGCAAATACATCCCTTGTTTTATGTCCAATTCCACCCTCATAATGATTACTAGATTCTTAATGATATTTTTCACACTAAAGTTAGTAGAGGAATCCCTATATAATCATGTGGCTTGAATATATACTCTAAGTATTTTAACTGGAAATACTAGATTTAAAAAATTTAGGTTCTAATCAATTTTATTTGAAAACATTAAACAAATAAAAGAATGTATTTAATAAGAATAAAACGGTGTACCAGAAGGATTTATGTAAAGAATAAGTGTACCTGTAATCACAACATTTGGAGCCTTGAATTCATTTTTCATGATAGAAAATCCATGAACATGATCAATTATCCTCTTCTATGGTTTATTTCTATGTCCCTCCACCATTAATGGATTTTAACACAGGTTGGAAATGTGACCAAGCTACCCACACATGAATCATTGTACTATAGGATGCACCTACACCATATTCCACTTATCCTTTGCGTTGAGATGATGAGGTTTTACAACTCCTAGAAAATTTAATGTTATGGGGACGGCCTTTCTACATTTTTATCACCCCCACATCCTTGAATATATTTCACTGGGTTCCTTTTCCAAAATTATCAAACAAGTGAATTTTTGTTACTTCCCCTCCATGTCTTAGGTAACATTATTCCTATGTTTTTTTTCATGTACATATATTTTTATCATGAGACCTGTGTGCATCCAAAAAAATCCATATCCACCATTAGGGAACCTCGTCGTATTTCCTTACAGCTCCTAAAGTCCTGAATTTCTAAATCTGTCTAAAAATAAGGTCCCAACCTACCTAAGAACAATTGATATTACCATCAGAATCAATCACAAAGCAAGAAGCATAAATACCAAGACATGTAATGTTTAACTCATAACATCAAATAGATTAAACTTCCTTATAGTTTAACTAAAGTAATTCCTTTTCCCTTTAATCCGCAAAGTGTGAGGAAAATGGTTATTGAAAAAGATATATTTGAATCATCCCCACTTCATGAAGACATATTATTTATCATATTTACTGTTTTTTATTCAATGTCCACCACTGATTAGTTTCCCGCTGAAATATATTATATATCCAAAGTGAACAAATAATTTTTATAATAATGCAGTATATAAATTATTTTTTCAATAGTGTTAATCCATTATTCTACAATTAAAATTTGAGAGGGTCTACAAAAGGATGGTGGATGTTGATGCATAAATGATTCAATATCTAGTTGTTCTTTATTATGTGAAGGTAGAAGCTCTAAATTATTCATTACATGGGATAATATCATCATGAAATTTTCTATTCAAGATTCCATTATATTAGAAATTTCACCATTTCCTTGCTCATTATTATTATAATTCACACGGGTTCTTATATTTCCATCTATTCCTTAAAATTAAAAGTTTAAATGAAGAGGTTAATTTTATTAATCAATAAGATTGTAAATTTCAATGGATATTTTAATCCGAAAGTTTCTATAACATCGGTATTCTAGTATTATATATTATATTAATTTATTATATTAAATAAAAAATCTAAAATATCAATACATTCTTTCATAATTTTTCATAAAATGATTATTATAATAAAACTTATCCAAATAGAGTGTCAAAATAAGAAAATAAAAAGTAATTAGTCTCATGCACCATATGATGATTGTATAATATCTAATGTGCCCTTTTGGGGTTTATTTTCTCATAATACAACTATTTCAAAGCCACATTCAATTGGAGCACCCAGATATGGGTTATATTTCTTCAAACCTATTCACTTTATAATTATATGAAATTTCAAGAATTTTCCTAAATTTAGAATTATACCTAGGTATCATCAAAATTTATTCTATTCCAAATTTCAACAAATTACTAAACTATCATGCGACACTAACTATGGTGACTCCACTT
Organism: Viscum album; assembly: GCA_963277665.1. NCBI lineage: Eukaryota > Viridiplantae > Streptophyta > Magnoliopsida > Santalales > Viscaceae > Viscum > Viscum album. The sequence continues at coordinate 555,322,486 of OY728134.1, forward strand.
TTAATTAAATGATTTAAACCATAATCCCATGGAAAAATATTATATAAGTAAAACCAAATGATAATTTTCTGTTTAGTTTATTCGATACTAGGTACATATTATAAGACATACATGGTACATAAATAAAACCATAAATAAATTTAAAATTCTCTTGAATTTATTAATTATTTTCCTATCCTTGATCATATCATTACAAAGGATTTTCTGGGGAAATCTTTCAAATAAAAAGGGTTAGCATAAAACCTAGTAATGGAAAATAATTTAAGAAGACATCATATGTGAAACGTAATGCCTAACATAAGATCTTTAAGATAAGAACATGAGAAATAGCCTAAGTATATGAATGTATAATATTATTCATAGCATGGAAATATTGATTCAACAAAAACATTAGACATCTATAAACATATCACCTAAGATCATTACTAAGGTATCATAAAAAATATTAATATGGATATTGACCTAGGTATCATAAAACATTAACAATGTACGATTATAAGGTATCATAAATGTTTCAATTATATAGAATAATTACTTACCCAATGCATTGGAGCACAATCAAGGAACTCCCTTCATATATCTAATATTTATGTTACACATTGTTAAAAAATCACGAGTTCATATATTATCTAACTCATGAGTAGGGAATGTGGGATTCATACATGAATTTACCCAATAGATATTTTAATTATACATCTAACTTAATATATTTGAATGAAAATAGGTTTACGTACTCATGACATGAAAATGTATGTTGGAAAATCAAGGGTTAATTTTGGTGGAATAATTGGTATACAAAAAGAATATTTTGAATGGGTTTAATGATAGGTAAAGGTAATATATAATTAAAAAGACATATTATATAAAATAATGGGTATTTTTAAAAACATTTTGAAACAAATTAAATTGTAAATCAAATTGGTCTATATTAAATAAGCAATTTAATAGAAAAAAGAGAAGAAAGGATCTATTATCATGGGTGAATGGTTCATAAAGATAGAGAGATACTCCATGAAACCATAGAACCAAATATGAGAGAATAATTAGAGGTTAATTGAGAGATTATTCATGCTCATTATCTTTTTTTGGAGATTTATGATTGATTACGAGTTTTTATACTTGAGGAGGAGTTGTTTTAAGTGATTAAATAAAGATTATTTTTTATTTAAGGCTAACCACAATTTGGTTGGATTAAGTTCAACGAATTTGTTTAATAATTAATGTTGTAATGTTGGTTTAGGTATGTTTAATGTATCAAACACACAATTAAACTTTTTATATTTAGTTTTATTATGCATTTTCCATTTAGTTTTAACCTTTTTCATTATTTTACCTACACTTTGGTATATCTTTTTTAACATAGTAGTTGTTTTGTGCCTGAAATAAATATTTACCATATTATATAATTTTTAACTTATAAATAAATATTTTCAATTTATTTTAATTTGTTCAATTTATTAAATGGATAATAATTTATTCTAATATTGTATATGTATAACACATTTATATAGCTTTTTTAGAAAAGATGATATCATGGTTTTCAATATGTTAAGAATTTGTTTCATAAATGTAACTAATTATATATTACGTTATTCCTTAAATAAATCTTGATAAATAAGATGTATTATTAAATTTTAAATCACGATCATATCCATATTATATCATAGGAGTTATGGTATTTTATAATAAAAGGTATTTTCACTTGTAACCCCCAAAATCAACTTTGACTTAAAATTACTATCATTTCACCATGAGATAACTATGATGAGATGAATAAAAAATTTATATTTATTTTATCAAAATAATATAGAATTATTATAGTTTTAAATTTTAAATAAAAAATATTATTTATTGAAAATTAATTTTTTCTGACATATAGAACTTTTTAAGCATTATAAAAACTACTTATGAATACATGAATTTATATTATAATATAAAATTATTTGAAAATATAATTTCATTAAAATTACATTTATTTAAAATACATAAATTTATCATTAAATATAATTTTAATGGATTGTAAATTTTTTTATAGTTTCCAAAAAACAATTATAATATAATCCCAATAGTCACTTTATTGTGTAAACATTAATAATGGACAATGATCTTATTAATTTAACATTTTTCGATGTGAATATATTATAATAAATAATAAAAATATGTTGAGAGGCAGGATTCACATTGTTATGAAAATAATATTTTTCGGTTATTTACAAGTATCACCATTTCCTTGGAATGTTTTTCTGAGATCCTAAGCATTATTCTAGAAGTGGGTATTATATGTTTGGACCCTTTTAGTATTGGGGGTTATTATCTATAGTTGATATTTATTTTTGAAGACCATTTTTTTATTTCCATGTTATGAATTACAATTTTTTATAAACCACTATATATATAAGTGAAATAAAATAGTGATCTAAATCCCGAACTTAAATGTATTCCATATATGTTAGAATAATTGTGGTTACCTACTGAGAATCATATGGTCATACCCTACATGTGATCTCTCGAAGACATGAGATTACATGCTCTACTTTGTAGGTACATATTGGTACTGGTATAAAACAAGATGATATACTTTTACTACTCTTGGTCGGTATATGTACAAGTTGTGTTCCAAAATGTATTGGATCTAGATACTGGTGATCATGTTTGGAACATATAAATGGGTGTCAAGGACTGATTTGTACAAATGAAATTGGTCTGAGTTATACATTTTAATATATGGAATTCATTCCATTTGGGTTTTGTTTTATTTTATTCCTTTTATATAATTAAAAAATTTATAATCTATCTTGCATTGGTGTTCCCCAAACCTCGGTACTACTCCCAATTATCTATTGATCGAGAGGTCCATATGAGTTTATAAAAATATCGGGTCTGATATAGGTCAGGTACCCAGGTTAAGGCTTTTATAACTACTATAATTGTCTACTTTTTATGTTGAATCTTGTTTATAATTTTTAAAATTCCATTATTTATTCCAACTAAACAAGTTAAACAATTCTATAATAAATTCATAGAAGAAATTTTGAGAAGTTATTGAGTTAGCCAAATGGTCTATACACCTTTTCATCCAAAAAAATGTATATGAAAAACAAATCAGTATAAATAAAATATATTTTGGAAAAATTAATTTACCCAAAAAAATATTGGATCATTGGATTAGATGATTCTCATTGAGCATACATAAAATCCTCTAAAACACTAATAGGGATGTCACCTTAGTGAATAGTGTATGGGAAATTGTATCACTTCTTAGTTAAGTTAGAATATAAAGATTAATAGCCTATAAATGGTAATAAGCTATATTTTTTTAATATTTTAAATAATAGAATACTATACTCCTAAGAGTTACATTGAAATCAAGAAGAAAGAATTTTAAAACTCTTTATTTTGAAGGAAAATTATAAATTCATTAATGATGTACATATCCTAAATAATTAACATAAGGAGGGTGATAAAATGATGGTGTATGATTCAAGATTAATTCATTATCATGGTAAAACATATTTAAATGGTATAGAAACATATTTTTATTCATGTTTTTCCCATTGGTGTTATACGTGTGAAATATATAACAAATAATTTTTCATTTATAGTCAACAAACAAAGTGTAATCTGTTTAATGATAGTTTTCAAGTGTCTTTAGGGGAGGAAGTTTTATTGAAGCTATTGAGATTCATTGATTTCTAGTTTAATCATTACATATTTTTTTATGTATAATACTGTTTTTTCTTAAATTATTTATATATAACAATTCTTTATTCATGTTACTATATATGAATGAGTAGGGATTGGACATCTACTAAAAGATAATTTTTTTACTTTTTTTATTATATTTGTGTTTATTTTTATTTATTTACACATTAGTTAAAGATAATCATTTAATTTTACTATTTAATGATCTATAATACACTTTTATTTTATGTAATTTTTTTAATTAGTATCTCTATAAACCGTGTTGTTTATTTTCAAGTGTGAATTACTAAATTTCAAGTATGACCCTCAAATTACTACTAATATGATTCAATTTTTATGAATTAAATTATAGAGCAAAGTGAATTCTAAATAAATGTGAAACCCATAAGCTAGAACACTATTCGAAATCAAATTCCAATATCAGAATGGATTCTAGTCCATGTACTCATATTTTCATTTATTCTTGTGTGGGACATAATTCATGCTAAATTACCCCTGAACACTTTCTATGAATCTAAAACAATATAATATTAGTAAATGATCGAATGAAAATGGTAATCTTATAATTAAAATTATCCATTTTTAATTTACACTTTTTATCCACCTATAAATTAACCTTTATTTCAATCCATAATGTGGATGGATATTATTCTAAGATCCTCATTACAAATTAAAATGCCAAACAACATAAATATTGAATTAAATAACAAGATTTTAGTGAGAGTAGGTGGATATATGGTCATTATATCATATGATTCTATTGAAAAGTGTGTTTTTTGGATAATGCATTAGAAAATTTTGTGAAAATATTTATATTGTACATGACACTATTTCTTAGGTTATTTAATCCCTCAAAGTCTAAAAGTGCTTGTTGAAAAAATGCTCAAATGAATTGAAAGATAATACTTTATGATTAATTTATTATTCTAACAAATTCCTTGTGTATGGACTTCACAAATAATATAAATTGGGACATGATTAGGGATATAAATTTGTTATTGGTGGAGAAATTATAATGAACACAAACTATTTTGATATGTGTTTTTTGTAAAAGTTTAAACTCTTCATTCTTATATTTTTTTATTAAACATTGTAAAACTAACCTAAAAATATATAATTCAGCCTTTTCACAATACCTTTAGATTAACATTTTATATTTTAAAATAAGTGATTCAATAAGTTATTATAGAAAAACTATTTTTTTCTTTGTAATATATTAAAATATATCAAATAATATATTTGGAGTTTGATAATGGGACGATGTGTGATTCCATGGCCGGGTGGACCCAAAATTAATTTTTATTAAAATATTAAATATATTAAACATCATGAGCGCAAATATTATCCAAAATAATGGGATAAATGCTTAACAAAGTCTTAAATTGGAAATATGAGACGAAAATTGATTCCCAAGTTTGAGTTTTACTCCATGTGCATCATAAAGATAGTCATCACAGGAAGTACTGTGCAAGAATCTATTGGGGAGTGATTTTAATTAAAATAAAAATTAAAAAATATAATTTAAATTAAATTAACTCAACCATTATTCCTCTATAAATAGGTTTTTAATAAAAATTGCCATGGTTAGCTGCATAACCTTAGGATCATTGAGAGGATGTTATGTTATCATTCATTGGTGAATCGAGATCAGACGAAAAATGAATACTGGATCAAGATGAATCGATACACACTAAACCAAAAGTATCCTCCCTTCATTGGTGAATTCATTATTCACTAAAATATTGATCCAATATCTTGGAAGTTCATGTCATTTTTTTATTCCCATTTTAATTAATCAAGAATGGACTAAATTATATTCATTGATTGGAAGTGCATCCCAAACATTTCTTGAGCCTATGTATCGAATTAAATTATTTATTTGATTTAGAATTTATTATGACATGAAATAACCATTAAAATTGATGATTCTATGATCATTGGATAAGAACACTTGTCCAATGATAATATTACTCTTTTCTTATGCCTTCCCCTACCTGTTTCTCAGGTTCTTCAAAATAGGTCAATGAGGCCATGATTTTACATTGTCGAGCCGGTCTAAGCATAATCGAACCCCTAGATTCATGGTGGATGTTTTCACAACGATCATATAAATTATTTACAGACTGATTGGGATGGAATGTGGGTGATACTCTACGGATATGGGATCAAAAGTGGTCACAACGACAGGTGGTGTGTGGGAGACACTCTGTCAACATATGAGCATTTTCGATTCCTAATTTTCAGCCATCAAATTCCAAAAATCAATAGTCGGTGATGGATAGTGCATAGAAAGATCTATATCTAAGACTTATATAATGATTTGTGGTGGGAAATTGGTGGCGGGGGATTGATGATGACACATGAAGAAAACGTGACATTCTTTAAAAATTCTAATTACACAGAGTGTACTGGTATGATAACACATCATGTAGTCCCATGGATTTGGTGGCTAGGGTTTTTGGGTATTTCAAATATGATACAACGTTTTGGACCCCCACACACCATGTGAATCAGTGTTGGAGGCTCAATGTGTTATATGGGAATATATAGACATGGATATGTCCAAGAAGACATCAAGTACAGCTACACAACTAGTCACATAGACACAAGAATGGCTAGGAACACATGAATCATCCCCTGGAGGCAGGTACATTCCATGAATTAAAATAAAATTCCATTTAGTACTGCATATCTAGTGACATATGTACTGGAGAAGACAAAACCAGGTAGAGGAGTGTGACCACAAATAGTGTGGACCCCCTTCCACAATGTGTACTTCTTAATAATCTTGTACCTATCATATATTCTTTATTTGGACTCAGATTTTTCATTAAAATTAGCATATCTTCTGTTTTTTTCCAAATTGAATCCAATAGTGGCCTTCATAGTTTCTTTTGAGATACTATGAAAAATGTTCTGATCATGATGCTTCCTTAGACAATTATCAATGATAATAGTGATTAGAAAGGATCATTAGAGAGAGACCTAAGTGGAACCCTCATACTATGATAGGGAATCGGTCATTTATTTACTGAGTGGTAATTGACCCCTGAAATACTGGGTAGTTATTCCTATATCTTCTAAGGGGTACCCCCTAACATACTAGGGTGTGGATCCTCTATCTACTGAGTGGTACCCACATGAAGGACTAGGGAATGAGTCCTTTATCTACTGGGTGGTGCCCCCTAATAGACAAGTACGAGGTTCCACTATCTACTGAGTGGTACCAAATAAAGTAAAATGGTGTGTATCCTCTTTCTAATGAGTGGTAGACCTTTATAGACTAGGTTTTATTCTATATCTAGTTAGTGGTACCCCTTATAGACCAGGGCGTAGGTCCTCAACCTACTGAGTGGAACACCCTAAATGCACTAGGACATGGGTCCTTTATCTACAATGTTGTACCCCCTTCCCTAACACACAAGGTCATAGGTCTTCTACTGGAATACTATTCCCCTTTTATTGTGGTGAATAGTGGCGAGTTTGTGTCCCCCCACAATTTTACTTCTTCAGGCAGACACACAGGATATTGGGCATCGATGATAGAACTCTTGGAATGATCGGTATGCTCTTTCTCTAAGATATCATATAATGTAGTGATCACCATTATCTATCATTTGGGATTATTATATTTGTATATATATATATATATATATATATTTGGGAATTTTTTCCCTCTTACTTTTAGTTGATCTGATTACTTGTATAATTTATTTTATTTCACTCCCACACATTTTTATGGGTTTCCTAATGGGTATATATATACTGAAACCTTTAAGAATTTTTCCCATTCTCTGTATTATGTAGATTATGGATAGATCAGTGGTGATTTTTTCAGTACCAGAGGGATAACTAGGTGCATTTTACTATATTCGGTGGTTAGGGCTTGAATATTTAGATCCCATCTCTCTTAGATTTTCATTATCAAATATTTTCATTTGGGACATATTTTTTGGTTAGGTATGTATTTTTATCCTTTAATTTTTGGTTATCATGTCAAACTATTTTCTATTCCCGATAGGATATTGAATTAATTTTTTTTACCCTAAATGTTACATTCTTTTATCATTATTTGTATCCACCCCTTCATGAAGATGGTTCGGTGAAAGTGATCATGTAATTTATGAAAATTTGTCCAATCTTTGTTATGCATTTGGGTTCTTATCACCAACCCCATAACTATATAGGTGAGCTTGGGGTAGTTGTGGATAATCCATTCACTGGCCATATGGACCCTATTGGGTTGGGTCATGATAGATTTGTATGAAAGGTGGTTCTACCTCAAGATGGATCTTATAGTTTTGACCCCTTATGAATTTTGGTTGGGAACTTAGGGAAATGGTGTCAAAGTGTCTTGTGGGCGTCTTTTAGATGATGGAAAACAATTTTCGTGTGGCATCTAACATAACCATTTATCGAGACTCTGGATATATATTATTCGACATAGAATACCGAGAAATAGTATTCAAGTAACATTGTTCTGTGAATCATATAGGATTGTGTCCATCAACTAACCTTCTAAAGTCATATCCCTGTATATATATATGATCTTCTAATTGTAGTGCATCTTGACTAAATTTTCAGGATGACTCCATGAATATAGTTATCTAGGTTACTAATTATGGATCATGGGGTAGATATGATGAGTGATGAGATGTCAGTTTAGGGGCCATCACATGAGATCTATCCTCTCGTATGGCAGGTATAATCACCTCTGACTACCAAGCAGTAGATTATACTAGTAGAGTAGGCCATGGATGCACTATGTCTTATCACACTCTATGAGTTACAATGCTATAGGATTATTATGATCTTTAGTGAGATAGATCCCTAGGTATTGTATGATTGTCTTGAGTCAATGATCTGGGTTTTCTGGCTTCTGTATACCCCAACTGAACAAATGTTTTTTCTAGAAACCAGCCTTCTTCCACAGAGCAGCTGGGTGCTCGTGGAGTTTAGTCACACAAATGTATGATGTGTCAACATTCTCAAAGTCCAACAACTTGTAGATATTTCATGAGGATTAATACCCATCATTCTTTAAATCCATTCAAACTCATGAGATTTATGACATATTATTTGGATAGATTAAATTTTTTGAGTATTCTATGAGGTTAACTAACCTTGCATAGTACTCCCTCGACATGATTCCAGGTGGTTACTTCCATGCGTGGAAGTTCAAGAAAGGTCTTCACATATACATCTATGTCATTGTAGGGCCCATATACATTAACTCGTATGATGGAGTGTTATATCATCCACTAGTGATAGAAATATTCGTATCTAACGGAGACCATGAATCTCTCACTATAATTTAATGTCATTATGCTGAGTCATCAATAACATCTAGTAGGTGCTAGGCAGTATGGTCTAAATATAAGAGTCCTCCTCATAACCAATTTAATGAATGAGTTCATGATTCTCTAAGACTTTGCAGTGGACTTGGGAATCTTAGATTTGGGTGATTTTATAGATGTGACTAGAGAGTTCACATGGAATCTGATTGCCTAATCTGAACTACTGAGGGGGGAAGACATATAGAGGATGAATTGTCACTGTAGAGATAAATCTATGAACATTGTTCTCCTGGGTGTTTCTAGGGTACACCCTAGGGTGGTGGATATAGAATATGAGCAGTTGGGGGCTCTAGGAAGTAGATATTTTGATTTTGGATGATTTTATGAGCTACATCAACCAAAACAACCACTTGTCATCCCACATCAGGTTCTGGGAGCTAAAGGTCGGGGATGAGAACTCATGAGTTGATTAGGGGTATAATCTATGATTATTATGACTCTTGATTTAGGAATAATCTACAATGGTGAGAGTTATTCCATCATATTCTTACTTATGATAAGAGATATAGGGCTCCTGATATAGATTTTATCCTAATATCATTTCTATGAGATTCTTATGGGGAATGTTTATTCAATATTATTTATCTTCTATTAGTGGGAGATATCGCTTGGTGGATATAGTTTCTCATAGATCATTTTTGTCAATACGATAAGACCAAATGAAATCAACATGGGTTTTGATTGGTTGTCCCTAATATAAGCCCATATTTCATTTCATTGTATTTGATTCATTTTACATTAGACAGAATAGACATGATTCTCCATTGTGGGTGAGAGATATCTGTTGGCAGAGAATGTGGGTCTTGTGTGTAGGAAGCAGAAACCCATTACCCATCATTTGGCGAGTTTAGCCCTGGATACATCAGGGTCTATATTCATCTAGACTAATTCATTCATGAATGGTAATATGGATTTATTCCACAAGGATGTTATAGAACTAAATTAGAGGAGAAAGATGGATATTTGTAGATACTTTCACCATGTTTCAGCTCTGATATCTTCTACGGCATGTCAGATGGCCCCTACTATGCTCTGAGAGCTGAGTGTGATGTTATAAGGCCTTTGAGAGAAGAGATTTATCAGACTAAATATGTTCTCCTAGGATGCTCTGGTTTTCTTCCTAAAAAAGTTCAATGAAAAATTATGGATTTCAGTTGATTATTCTCAACTGAAATAGGTCACGATAAATAAAAAGTACAAGATTGAAAGTATAAAGGGCCTCATTGATTAGTTTTGATGTTCTAGGTGGTTCTCAATGATCTATATCAAGCCTGGATACCACCATTTGAGGGTTCACAAGGCTAATATTCTTAATCCATCATTCTGATGTCATTATGGACACTATGAGTTCCGGGTGATGTCTTTCACTATGATGAATGAGCCCTAATATGTTTATCGATATAATGAACTTGATATTCTAGCCTTAATTTGAACTATTTTTTGTTGTCTTCATTTATGACCTGATCATATACATTACTTCATATGAGGAGTATCTAAAGTACCTAAGGAGGGTCATACACATGCTTCGAGAGAATTAGCTTTATGGAAAGATCTAGAAGTTATATTTCTGGATCCATGAGGTTCACTTCCTAGGGAATTCCATTTCTTATTTGAATAATCAATGGAATTATTGAAGCATTTCATTCTTTGGATACACCTAAGAGAATGTAATAGGTTCATAGTTTTCGTTACATTGAAGGGTACTATAGGTTGTATATGGAAAAATTCTCTAGGATTGTAGATCATTTGACATATCTGACATATAAATGGAATTGGGTTAACTATAATAACTATTTCTAGATATACTTTGATGAGTTTAGGTAGAAGATTATGGGTTCTACTATGTTGAAAAAACTGGAGGAGGGTGTGGATTACATAGTGTATTGTGATACTTTTAGAGCATGGACCAATTATCTGTCAATGAAAAGGAAGGCAGTGATCACATATGGGTTAAGTAATTTGATACCCCAAAATAATAACAACATAACTCATGTACTATATTTTCTAGGGGTAGTCTTTAATCTAAGGATGTGGAGGTTCTATCTTCTAGAATATCTCTTTCTTGTTTACTCAGAACACAGGTGTCTTGGGTGTGTCTTCACACAGAGAGAACTGAACCTGGGATAGAATTGATTGTTTGAGTTCATATATTTTTATGAATTGGAGATATTATATACTATTAAAATGGGATATGTGGTATAATATTCTCTTAGTAGGAAGTCTCATTCTCTCCTGGTGTATGGGAATCTAAGTATCTAACTTCCTCCCAACTAACCCTTGTAGAAGAGGAGGGTGACATCTTTCTCAGTCGATGGTGTTGACTCATCCTATTATCCAGTGTGTGAGGGTAACATAGTATGGATACCATGAATTAGAGGTATTAAGTGACCATATATCCTTATGAGATTCACCAGATATATTTTTTTAAGGAGGGAATCATGTCATCCTTTTCTATGGATGGATGATGGTTCCAGTCATTATGCAAGAGGAGATGATGATATATTTTTAAAAATCTTTTTAGCTATAAATCCTAGTGTGGGGAAGATGCATAGATAGATTCATTGGAAAAAAAATTTGTGATATCATGAGGTGGGGCATGGGTGAGTTTTTTTCTCTATACCTCACATGTCAATAGGTGATGCTTGAGCACTAGATTCCAACTGGTTTGTTACATCTTCTTAAGATCTCTATTTGGAAATGGGATGACATATCCCAAAACATTGTTACATGGATTCCATAGAATAAAAAGAATAAAAGATTCCATCTGGTGATATTATATATAATTACTCATTCAACATAATTATATTTAATCAGAGAGTACAGTTCGGTGGAATGTTTTGGGTAGTTGTACATACGATAGATTGTATGCCATTATGGGGTTCCCTTGATGATATTCTCCAACTACAATGCGTGGTTCACATAACAGCTACTGATAGGATGATATTACACATTAATTCATGGTTGATAATTTCTACCATCAATTATTTTTTACGAAATACATATCAATTACAAGTCAATTTTCATATTTTGATCATAATCACACAAGGAAATCATAGTTCGAATTCATTCAATTCCACTATAGTTTAATTTTTTTATCATATATTTCAACCTCCTTATCCAAATTGTGTGATTATTATTTCATTGGGTTCCTAATTAGATTTAATATTAATAATTCAACTATATCATTAGAAAATTCATCTAATTGAATGGCCATATGAACCACATAAGAAGGCCCACAGAATCTGTCAAAGAAACTAGACCAACTTAAATGATATTTTTTTGGGATCAATATATAAGTCAAATTATTTTATTCTCCAACAAAATTCCAAGTATATTAAATTCAAACTTTTAAAAAAAATTCATGTCCCAAAAAAACCTATAAGGGGGCCAATTGATTCATGAAATTCTAACCCACAATTCTATCTGGGATTTTAAAATAACCCGAAATTTGGACAATTTTCTAAATCAAGACATACAATTGGGCTATATTTTATAGATGTAAATTCATGATATAGTCTCACAATAGTTTATAATAATTGGACCATATTTTAATTCCAATTGATATACATAAATTCATTCATATTTTGACCATGAAAAACTTAATATAAAATTGGACAATAGCTCATGGTTTCGGATAATAGACACATTTTTTTATCCAAAATTTCAATGGCTACCAATGTTGGAGGGAAAATTGTGAATATATATATATATTTATAAGTATGAAGTATAATATTTCTACAGATTATTCATCATAAATTAAATAATTATTGACATAAATTGAGGGACAATTTAGAAATGAAAATTGTCCACACATTGGTCTATAAATATAATCACCTCTTCTCCTTGAAAGGGTTTGGAACATCAGTACAGAAGGAAGTGGTCTTCCATAACCATTGACTTAAAAATATCCTTTTAAGAATGTTCATAATCCTATTTCAATAAGAGATACATCTCCCACATTACCATTCATTTTAATTTCCCATGTTTTCATTCATAATCATTTAATATTTTTTACTTTTCAATTCAATATTAATGATTTTACTTAAGAATAGTCTTTAATTATCATCCACCTTCTATAAAGTAAAAATAAAATTCCTAAAAAATTAATCCATTCCACATTCCCTTATTTCTCTTACTTATTTAATCAAATGTTAAAGATTAATTTTCATTACCATTCATGTTTGGGTTTAGAGCAATACCCTTATGTTGACCCATTATTTTTATTCTCTTTTAAAATCATCACCATAAGTATCATCAACTATATTAATAAAAATATCACTGGTTTAGTATATAATCTATTGTTGTGAGTCATAATTTTAAAATATTATGATATTGATTGATTTCACTCATTTAATATTGTTTGAATTAAAATTGTATTTGTTAAACAAAATATGTTATGGATTAAAGACATTTTTTTTAAATGTGGATTATATGGATTAATGGAACATCAAATAAACATGGTTTCATGAAATATTAAACCATTAAAAAATGATATTTGATAAATATTATAACCCTATTTATGTCTTGGATTAAATATAAAACAATTAAGAGTTCTGATTGGAATCAATTCATGATGTGGATGATAATTTATTGATGAAAAGATAAAGGATAATAAAATCATATATACATAATGATGAACTAGCCCTAATCATTATTAAAATTATAAATCAATCTTCTTCAATCAGTCATTTCATCTAAGCTCTGTAAATAAACCCCCAATTTAAACGAAAATAAAAAATAATATACTAAAAGAATAGTACCATTACTAAGGATTCAAGCAAAGTACTGTTATACACATTACCATTTCGCTAGAAATTTGGAAAGTCTATAAGAGATAATTTTACATGATCTAAATGGTTTTATTTATGGGGATGTTGCAACTAGTATTTGGTAGTTTTAATATTTTGTAAAAAATTCATAAAACCCTAAAAAACTAAAAAAACCATTCAGAAAAAATAATGAAAAATCGTATTCCCATAAAATTAAAATATGGAAAAAACACAAAGAAAAACACATATTCCCATAAAAATAATAAATATAAAAAATAAAAAACCCCCCCACTTTCCTCATCCTTTCAATGATTCTCTGAATTTCACATAGCCTCCCAAACAATCCATAAAATTTGTTTAACCCAAAATAATGTAACAATTTCACTAAATTGGTAGATTTATTAATGATAATAACATAAATCTAGACCCATTAATTTCCTATCCTATTTTTATATATTATTCCCATTCTAGGGAACATACCTTTAAAGAACTTATTTCCCTTGATATGAATTACCAAACCCTTGACATTCAATATTCAAATATTGAGGCTGATTTAAAACTCAGATTGGGTTTGATTCATCCTCTACCTATTTTCCATGGGCTAGCTGATGAGATCTACATATTCACCAAAATAGTACTATATAGTGTGAACTACTATGAATCATCAAGGGGTTTCTACGGAACAAATCAGATATCATACATTCAATTTTCCCTAGCTGATTCTTTTAAGTCATTTCTCTATTACCTCCCTACTTGTTCCATAAACAAAAAGAATGACGTGAAGTATCATTACATAGAGAAATATTTTCCCACTTATTTAACAACTTATATCTAAAATTAAATTAGTGGTATCTTTCAATTCCCCAATTAATCACTCCATGAGATCAGGGAGATATTCAAAAATATTGCTTTAACTTTCCTATGACATCAAATCCATTAAAAAATCATGATCCAATACTTATATAATGGGTTATTTGATATAGTGATAACTCTCATCAATTAAAAGTGGTGGAAATCTTGTTAAAAAAACTTCTACATCTTTATATTATATCTTTAGAAAAATGGATGCAAACTTGCAGAAATTCCATACTCGACCTAACCTTCAAGTCAAGAAATTTCAAGAGAAGCAATACATGGAACCCAACAAGATGACTATGTTTATTAGTGAACATAAATTTATTGTGTGATAACTAGAGGTTCCAACCAAATACAATACCTAATATTCACTACATTCTCTATTCCTTAGACCTATAATTTTTTTTTGGATTTTGTAGCTGACCAGCTCATCCACCCAATACTTGTACACAACATCAAGATGATCCATATAATTCATCTATTCTAATGGAGCTCAATTAAAAAAAATAATCAATGGAACAAAATCCATTACTAATAATTTCAATAATTTATAAAATGCAACCATCCCTACTTTGATCCCTTTTCTTCTACCTATAACCCTTGATTTAGGTATGGAAATCTCGTCTTCCATCCCCCTCAATTCCCTACTAAATTTCAAAACTAATTCTAATATGGTCATAGTTGTTTAAAAATACAACAACTTTATCAATTATTAACTCGCCATAAATGTAGAAATCATCCTCTTGATCCTCCTTTCTTACAATATCATAGTGGGATTTCTCTATTACAATCCCAACACAATAACTTCCCCAATATCCAATGATAAGGTAGTACCAATGCAAGACATGCCTCTTCTTCTATAAAACCATAGGAAATTGGTGTGTAAGATCTTTCCTCCTTCATATGTTATAGCCTCCAAAATATTGAAAACCAAAATCTTAAAAATTCATTCATCCTAATTCAGCAACAAAAATCTAATTACATCCCAACTCCAAGATCAACCACTGCCAAACCCTAAGGGTAATGTAAGTGAAATCTCACATTGAATGAAAAGAAACATTCTATGTCTCATTATGAATATATTAAATCAACTTTAAATATTGATCTGTAAAAAGAAGAAAAAATTTAAAATAATCATTAATCCACTCCCCCACCTCCTTTAATTCTTCTAATGAACCCATTTCCTTTTACCCAAGCCATCTCTAAGCCTAAGAAGACCGTTAAGCCTGATTCTAAAATGATTTAAAATTTTAGATGGGTTCAGGTCAATATTCCCCAATTATAAGCCATACAAAAGTCCCTATGTTTGAAAATTTACTTAAGGAATCGTACACCCATAAGAGACAGCTTTAGACCATTGAATTTTTTTTACCCAATTTTACATTCCAATGAAATGAATAGATCCAGGGACATTTACAGTTCCATGGAAAATAGGGAATTCCAACATTGATGGTGCCATCATAGAAATATGATACTCGATAAATTCCATGAAAAAATCCATATTATCTAACCCTAGCCTAGGTACCATGCACCAAATATGTGTTTTCATCCATTTAGATAATCGAATAACTATAGTACTAAGGGGATAATTAAGGATTTCTTTGTCTGGTTCAATGATATTAGCATCCCCACTGATTTTTACATCATTGAAATAGATGTTGAGACAGATTATTCTTGATATCCCATAATTCTAGGTAGACCATTCATCATGATATAAAGAATTGAGATTTATGTACATTTGTGAATATTATCCATGGAATTTGGTGACAAACTTATCAAGTTCAACATTTTTCACTTCATTCAATACCCCCCATATGATCACTCAACATTCTCTATTCATTATTCTAAGGATTCATCTATGAGTGGATTCACCCCCATTCCATATTGTTCATAATTTTTTAATGATAGTGTTTTTTGATTGTTTCACCATTACTAACCAATTCATAAATTGTGAATTTGATGTTGACCTATAATTCATAGACTCCATTAATTCCGAAGGATATTGAAATGTCTCTTGAATCCCATGTCAAATATAATATATAAAACTCCACCTTGGATTGTATTTAGGAAAATAAATCAAATCGAAATGGAATCCCATCCTTGATTCTCATTTTTATGGCCCGCAAATTAAGGATTTCACTGATCGGAAACCCATTCTCGCAAACCTGATGTATGCATTACTTTTCAATGATCACTATTTTCTTATCATTATCTATTCTGCACTTACGAAATCCTAGGATTCAAAACATGTTCATGTGATAGTGGAAAAAAAATTCATTACGTTATAACTTAGATGACATACCTGGAATCAACCATGCCTTTTCATGCATAATATATAACTATATGAATCACAAAAACCAATCAGGGAACCACAATAAATATACCCTCATACTTGTGGTAGTTATCAAAGATATCACTAAGCTTCTTAAAGATGGTAATATCTACCCAATGTCTGATAGTGAATGTTTTATTCTGATCCAAGTGGTACCTAATAAATGTGGGATAAAGTTTTTCACAAATAAACATGTGGAGGTGGTCAAAAATAACGTGAACAACAAATGGCATGTGTGTATATATTATCAGAAAGTGAATGTTGAAACATGAAAATTTGAATACCCTATTCCTTTCCTTAATCAAATTCTATAATTATTAGGTGAAAAGTTACATTATTACTTTCTTTATAGATACACTTGATACATATAAATTTTAGTCACACCTCAGGACCATGAAAAGAAAACAATAACAAAACCATTGGACCATATGCCTATTGGAGAATTTATTTTGACCTATTCAATACTCCTATAACATTATAGAGGTGTATGATGTGTATATTTTCAGAATTAATTGAAAATTTAGTGCAACTCTTCATGGATTAATTTACCATTTATGGTGATATATTTGAATCATTCTTTCATTGACTCTCTCTACACCTAAAAAAGTGAGTAAAATGTAATATTGTGGTGATATATGAAAAATGTCCCTTAATGTTAACTATGTGTATTTTTATAGGGAACATAATTTTAAAATGTGTATTCATGATGATCCTGTTAAAATTAAGGTGATCCAATCACTTCCCTAACCCAAATTAGTTCAATAAATATTTTTATTCCTTGTTCATGATGGTTTATATAGGTGATTCATCCAAAACATTAGTATGATTTTCCTACCATGAACTCATCTACTCCAAAATAATGTTAAATTATATTTTGATGAATATTTCAAGAGAGCATTCAATGAGCTCAAATATTTTCTTATATCATCCATAATAATCCAACACTTATATTGGTATTTACCATTCAAATAGATGTGTGATGCTTATGATAGGGCCATTGGGTCTGTTCTTGTTCAAATAAGTGAAAACATTTTTCATTTCATCTTTTAATCCTAAAAACACTTGATGAAACCTAATCCAATTACACTATATCTGAAAAATAACATTTAATTGTGGTTTTTTCTTTGGATAAATTTTCCCCAAACTCATAGTTTTTTAATTCATCATATTTGGAAAAAAATCATCATTAATGTTCTTACATAAGATTAGTGATTCCAAACTAATGCTAATAATATGAATCATAATGATACAAGAGTTTGAACTAGATATCAAAGATAAAATATGAAATTAAATCTTTTTAGATCATCACATGAGTAGAATTTCCAATTATTTTCATTTTAAATTCAGTGATCCAAAAATTCACATTAAAAATCATTAATTTTCACTATAAATATACCATGGTATGAAAAAAATGTGAATTACTTGGTATATAGTTATTTTTTTCAGAATTTATAAAAGAAAAAAAATGAAAAAATGAAAATTTATTCAAAATACTATTTTGGGAAGATGATAAGATTTGGAAAACTAGGGAAAAATGATAATTATGAGATGTGTTGATGAAAATGAACATTCCTCCATCTAAGAATTCTTCCACTCAATTTATAGTGAGGGACACTTTGGTATATAAATGACATCCCTAAAGCCCATTAGCTTTGGAATATTATGGCCTTCACTCTTCAAGGAATCACATGATTTCTGTCAATCATGGACCACTTTCCAAAAGATTGGCGCAATTTCAAAAATAAATTAAAATACCCAACGACCTTTAATATTTTGTAAGATATTCAATGTTTTCAGAATAAATTTCATGGGTTCATTCACCATTTCCAAAGTATTATCCTTTATTCTTCTTATGATCGACTATGTTTCTTGATGGGTCAAGGAGAAACTCACTATGCAGGATGATGTACATATTTATTTTTAGTTCCTCAAACCCCATATTTTCCATTGATTCAGAACTATTCATGCATTGGTAAGTGACTTTGGAACACATTTTTATAAATGATACCATGGAATCTATTTTGAAAAAATGTGTTGTATGTAAAACATCAAAAGAGTCACACCACCAAACAAATGGAAAGGTTGAAATTTATAATAGAGAAGTGAAAAGAGTGGTTTAGAGAATTTTTAATCCCATAAGAAAATGCAAGCAAGAAATACATGGGAAAACACATTTGTCTTATCTAATTATTTATAAAGCACCCATTAGGATGTATCCTTTTAAGATTTGTTTTAGTAGTGTTTCATTTACCAGTTGAAATCCTACATAAGTCATTATTCACTCTAAAGACATGTAATTTTTATTGTAAAAAATATAGTGAAGAGAAATTATTATAGTTGAATAAACTAGAGGACCTTTTACTTGATTCTTATGAGAATTACGATTTCTATAAAGAAAAGTATAAGGTACTACATGAAAAAAAACGTCCTGTAAAAGGTATTTCATAATTTCAAAGGGTAATTATTTTAAATTCTCAATTTGAGATGGACCTAGGTAAGCTTAATTCTAATTGGGATGGTCCTCTTATTGGAACTAATTTTTACCAATTTGGTGTAGTAAAAGTACAAGACCATTATTCCAAAAGGACATTCATATTTAGCACACATTGGTTCAATAACCACATTGAGAGGACACCCCCCCCCCGAGAACAAAATATACTTCCTCAATTCCAAACTACTACAGTAGACCCACCACTAGATGGAGACGACAACCCAAAAAATCAAAACTAGGGGATCATCTTTCCCAGTAACTCCCTCTTACAGTATCTTCCTCTTCTATATCTTTATCCATCTCTCCCTCTCTATATTTTATTCTTCCACTCTCATTATATATATTTTTTCCACTTTCTTAATCAAACCATTTTTCCACATTCTCTTTTTTTGGTTCTGTATTTTTAAAAAATAATAATAATAAACAAAAATAGTAAAAAGAACAAAAAAATAATAATTCCTCACCATTAATTTTTTATATTGTGTCCAAACTTTTTGGGTCGTCCAATGACTTTTTTTCATCTCATACATTATGTATTTTCATCAAATATTTTGATAATGAATTTTTTTCATGACTAATAAATTTTTTATTCTCAATTTTTGATCTTCAAAATTATTTTCCCCTACCTCGAGGAACATCATAATATTTCATGTTAAGATCACATATAGACATATTTTCCTTTTTTACATTTTCACCCCTGAGATGAGTCTTGAGTTTGTGGAACATCCAGATAAATTTCTTACCTTCTCATACATTCATGTGAGGGTCATTTTCTGAGCAACCTAAGAATCATAATTTTCAAATTACCTCCCATTAACCTTACATAGATCCTCCTTTTGAATTCCCCTTTAAACATATGAAATTAATTTTTTGATATCCACATTACAATTCCATAACATTTTCCTACCCAACATCTACCTGGATTTAAATTGCGTACTTTATTAAAATTTACGTACGAGGTAACAAATTTCCTTTTTGGTATTATTAAATATATTTTCCATGTGTAATAACAAGATTTAGGGTAGTAATCCATTTAATTGTGTGTTAGAGGTTTTCATTTAGTATTTTTCAGTAATGGATTCATTTTTATGTCGTTTTATACAAATTTCATGGAAAAGTGTTCAAAACAATATAAAAACCCAAAACAAAAAGAACAAAAAATGGGTCGTGTCTTGGGTAGTTCAAAAAATCACTCCTCGTCATCCTTTGGACTTATTATAACTATAATAAATATTTTAATGAGGGGATAAAACAAGTTTTGGGAGATTAGTGTGATATTTTTTCTATGTTCAACTTCTAGAAAAAAAGAAAAAGATGAAAAATGGAACACTTTCAATATGTCTTCTTATATCATTTAGAGAAGTTGTATGTTTTTTACAATATTAATTTTTTTCAGCCTAGTCCAATTTTCTATCTCTTTTACCATTATTTCACATATTCATACCCATTTAAATATTACATGACATAACATTCCATGTATCATTTCAAAATTTATGTATTTTTTTCCATGTTGGTGTTTTACCCTCTTTCCCACTCTTTTAGGCATTACATTCCCACCATCCCATAGACAATAAAAAAATAAAAAAGGCTCTATATTATTTTTCACATTATGATATGGAATCAAAGCTTAGAGTTATTTCAAACTCTATGATTTTCAATTTGGGTTGGTGAATGAGGGAACCTTCATAAAAAACTTTTTATCATCATTAGAGGAGTGAGTTATGAGTTCACACATTTTTAATTTATAATTTTGAGAATGAAAATATAATTTATTGAAAATTTTTATTAAGAAAAATTGAGATGGGATTCATTATATAAGATTGAACATGTCATGCCCCTTGATTAGAGAAAAAATTAAATATTTATTGGTGAGTGTAAATTATTTTGCTATATTTTTTGTGTTTCTATGCCCAAGGAAATGCACTATATTAAGTGTGTTGTAGTTGATATTACATGTTAATTCATGATTTTACATTACTTCCATTACTTATTTAAAAAAAATTAATTCTCAGTCAATGTTCACATTCATAACATAAACACATAAGGAGATACTTCTTCCAATTCAGTCAATTACAGAACAATTTTATGTTTTGATCATATCCTTTACCATAATTATCAAATTTGAGTTATTATTTGTTTAGGGTTACTAATTCAATGTAAAAAAATTATCTGACTAGATAATTGGCTAATTTTTTCATTTTAGGGGAAATATTGGCCTCACAAGAAGGCCCAAATAATATGTCAAAGAAACAATACCAACTATAGTGTAATATATTTTTGGTTCAATATATAAGTCCAAATTCGTTTATTATCCTCTATATTTTCACTTGAATTACACTAAATATTTTATGTGAATTTCAAGGCCCATCTAAACCAATAAGGGGCTTAATTGGTATATGAAATTATAGCCCACAATTTTATCTGAAATTATAAAACATGATGACATTAATCCAAACATAGACAACAAATTGAGTCTTATTTTTTTGGATAAAATATAAAGATATATGATACCATATTTTTATAAGAAGTTTGTTTAATTTTAATTAATATTCATATAAATAAAATCATTCACATTTAGACCAAGGGAAAGCTCGACATAAAATTGGATAGCAGTACATTGTTTGGAAGAATAGCCATAATATTGGATCCAAAAGTTTAAGGGATGCCAAATTTTTGGGGTAAAATATAAATATTCATATATATAATTTTGGAGAAGAATATTTCCCTAGATTCATAGTTCGAAATGGCCTAATGATCGAGCCAACTTGGGGGGTAGTTTTGGAATACAAACTTTCCAACACCTTGGGATATAAATACAGTCTACTCTTCTATTTGTAATGGTTTAGAACATCAGTACATAAGAATAATATTTTCAATGACCTTATACTTTCAAAGAACCTTGTAAAACATTCCAAACTCTGGTTTCATCAAGATATATCTCTCCTTCACTTTTCCTTTAATGTTCTTTTTCCCTTATTTTTTATTTGTAATAGTCAGCATTTGTTTTCTTTTCAATTGAATATTAATTCGTTTTTCTTCATTGTCATCTATAATTAACATAACCTTAGATATTGTAGTATTAAGGATAATATATTTTTTTAACAACAAGTTAAAACTCGATCCCTTCCTTCACTTTATTATTCAATCAGATGTTTATGTTTAATTTTATTCACCCTTAGTGTGTGTTCTACACACTACTCTTATCTTTTCCCATTTTTTTTATTCTATTTATAACTAATAAAGATAATCCTCATTGACTTGATTAGTAAAAATATCATTGGATTATAAAATCATACATTTGTAATATTCCTAATTGGGTGATGTTCAAATGTTGACAGCTTTCACTCATTTAACATTCATTAAATTAATATTGTGTGCATCAAAAAAAATATGTAATGGATTAATGACTTGTTTCAATTGAATTTTGGATATCATGGATTATTGCAACCAAAAGTACACATGGATTCATGAAATATTAAAACATCCATCATTGGAATTTCATAATTATTAGAACCCTCATTAAGTCTTATATTTAATCCAAAAAAAAATTAGATCTTATCGAAATCACCTCATGAAGTGGATGCTATTTTAATAAAATATTTTACGAAATACCAAGGATACCACAAGATTAACTCCCAAATTATGATATCCCCAAAATAATTATTAAATTTATAAATAAATCTTTATCAATCAACAATTTCATCTAAGATATGTAATGAAAATACCCATTAAAAATAGAATGAAAGAAATAATTGACTCAAAAAATGGTTCCATTGTCGTGGTTTGACCCGATTACTTTTATACACATTAGCAGACCACCAGACAATTGGATGATTGATAGGAGACAATCATCCACACACAAAAATCATACAAGAATATTTTGGGACCCAAATTAAGATGAGTATAGATTTTCACCCCCTATATATATGGGAAGACTGGGTTCACAAACCATGTGATGGATGACCTGCTAATGGAATTCATGATAGACTTTGGTCAGATATGGAAGGATCATTTATCATTAATATATTTTTCTTATAATAATATATATCACTCTAATATATCAATGAAACCATTTTAGACCCTGTATGGGAGGACCTTTTGATCACCCTTATGTTTGGATGAGAGTGGTGAGGCATCTCTTCTTGGTCCAGAGATAGTGCAAGCTACGACAAAGAATATTTGTGTGATCTATGTGTCGATTATGACAGTCTAGAGAAGGCTGACATCTTATGAAAATAACCACTATATTCCTTAGGAGTTTGAGTAGGGAGACCATGTTTTCTTGAGGGTCTCCCCCTGATAAGGATTGTGGAGATTCAGTCAGGTATGCAAGTTGTCCCCCAGGTTTATCATGTCATTTGAGATATTTCAATGGGGTGGTGAGGATTTTTTTCCATCTTGATTTACTGCCACAAATGGAGGAGGTGTTAGTCATATTCAATGTTTCATAGATAAGAATATACATGAATTATCCAATAAACATTATTGACTAGGGAGAGATATACATCATGGATGGATCCATATTAATTGAGCATCCAATTGTAATTAAAAATAAACATGAGAGGATCCTGTATGGATGGAATATTCAATTGGTTAATATACATTAGAAGCATGGTGGCATGCATGAGAGATCCAAGGAGTAGGTGAAATAGTTATTGGCTCAGTATCCCCATATTTTTTTTGTTTTCCTTTTTTGTGATTAAAATATTTATTGAGGTAATAATGTAGAGACATTATTTTTTCCTTGTCATATTTTGAAATATATCATGAAATATTTACACCGTTAGGTGTTGATATGACTTGTGATTATAATGAACAGTGATACCAATTTTTGTTATAAATATATTAAAGGAATTTTAAATAACATGTCCTTAGTTTTTGTATAAATAATGGTATCTCTCCTAAATGGATTCTTGAATAATAAATATGAGACCACATTTGAATATAGATCATGAGGTTTAACCTAGGAATGACGTAAAAATAATTAGAGTGGGATGTCTGGTAGAAGAATCCATTGACAGGTTTGTTTAATTAAAATAAATAATTAAATTATTTATTTCAAATTACATTATGTAAACACTTCTCCTCTATAAATAGGATTTTATGTAATATCTCTAGGGTTAGCTGCATAACCCTAGGATAATTGATCGGAGTTTTTATCATCCTTTATTTGTGATTCATGATCAGAAGAATAATGACCATCCGGTCAAGGTGAATTGAGGTATAGAGAAATGAACGGATCATCCCCATCACTTGTGAATGTGTTCTTCACCAATAAATGATCCAATATTGAGTTAGGGAATGTTATTTTTTTATATATTTCCACCCTTTAGAATTAATCAAACATAGATTAAGTTATGTTCTTTGATTTGTGATTTTTCCCAACTTTTCCATGATCTTACGCATCAAATTAATTAACTTATTCAATTTATCATTGAATATTCCATGAAATAACTAATTGGAAATATCAATATTGTGATAAATATCCAAGAATGCATGGCCAATGATGATATCACCTTCTTTATTGTGTCATTCCCCCACATATTCATTGTATTCTTTGTTACTGGGTATGGGTCCATAGTTTGAATTTATCGTGAGTTTCCAAGGATGATCAGACCCCCATATATATGGAGGATGTGTGCATAATGACTGGAATAATGATTTGTTGAATGATCATGAGAGAACATGGGTGATAATCCATGGATATGGGATTGGGAGTGATAATGATGATATGTGGCATGCTGGAGACTCTATGTACTCATATGGTCATTCGGGATTCTTAATTTTCATCCCTCAAAACCCAGAATTTTATGGACAATTATGTAATTACAATGAATTGATCAATATCTAGGAATTCCCATGTGATTCATGGTTGAAAAAGGGCAGCAGAGGCATGATTATTACATCGAAAGAACAATGTACTTTTTATGAAACTCTCAACTACACTACATGTATTGGGATAAACAATAACTGTGTAGTCCACTAACTTTGGAAGCTAGGGTATCGAGGTGATTTAAATATCACAATCCATGTGGGAACCCGACATGCCATCTCACTAGGTGTAGGCAGTTTGACATGTAATCTAGGAATACACAGACATGGACCTGACAGGGGACACATCATGTACATGTACACAACCATCACAGAGACACAACTCGAAGGACACATGCATGAATAGGAGAATGTGGGTACATAAGCAGAGTCTACTATATTTTGTGTAGTACCCTTACATACTATGAATTACAACATGGATAGTAAGAAGTGTATGAGTGGGTACCCAGATAGGAAGAGGAGCAGGGAAACACACCTTGTGGACTCCCTTACACACCATAAACTTCTTGAGAATATTTTACCTCTCATATCTTATTCGTTTGACTCTGATTTTTTCCTGTGAGTATATTATCCCGAGTGTTCTATACGTGTAATGAAATGGTGGAATTTATAGTGGATTTTAAGATATGATGTGAGAGTGTGATGTTTCTTTAGGAGAAGCTTGATCACAATAGTGAATGGGTAGGATCATTAGAGAGATACCAGAGTGGAAACATCCAGCTATGAAAATGCATGGGTCCATTATCTACTAAGTGGCACACTTATTTGGTCAATGGATTTAGTCCTCTATCTACTAAGTGGTACCCCTAATAGACTATGTAATGTCCCAAAAATTCCATGTAATTTTTTAAATTATATGGAATTATTTCGAGACCACATGCTCTAACAGAACATAATTCCATGGCCTGGTGAGCCTGAGATGGAATTCTAAACATATTTAAGGTACATTCACTAAACATGGGACTGAGTTTTTATAACTTTTGAACTAGTTCATAGAACAATAATCAAAGGGAACTATTGAATTCAGAATGCCAGGTTTCACCTATAAAGGACTTAACTTCAGTCGGTAAGAGCCGAGCGAAAGAGTTAATTTTTGGAGTTTTCGAGAAAAATAATAAATTAAAATAAAAAGTGTTTTGATTCATTTATCACCGATGAGCAACGAAATGGTGACACTATGGTGAAACGATAAGACGCATTAACGGAGATCATTAATGGATCATTAACACACATCATAACAACCCTTTAACTGTAAATTTCTTTTTTTAAACCACGAAAAAATCAAAGGTGCAGGGAAGAAAGACCCTCAAGGAGGTCATAAGTGAGGAACCCCAAAATCATATTCTTAATGATGCATAACAGTGACTTTGTTTCGTAAATTAAACTTCATAACGATGTGACGTCACAACATAACAGAAATAATGTGACATGTTTTATTTTTAACAGTTTGAAGCATTGTTGGAACAAGGATTAAACAGTGAGGACTCTATGGAAAACCTCCACTAGATTTTCCTCCCCAACAACGAATGATGAATGCTGGCGAGACATCATCGAATTCGATATTCCTCAAAGAATGAAAAATTCCATCGACCTCTTAGACCCTTGATAATGATGTGCTACAACAATGAACATCAATGAGGTAGGGGTCTGATTTTGGTTTTATGAATTAATCATTGTTTTTATAAACTATGAATGACGATTGACCCATTAACATGTTAATATGAAGATCATTCATTCTTGTGGGAGGGTTTCGTTATTGGGTTATCTATTCGAGATTAATTTAATTGTTAGTAGAATTGTAATGCTTAAAATTTCCCTGTTCTTAAACCTCTAACACGGAGGGTGTGTACTAACACAAACAAGGCTTGGGTCCCTCTATATGTGCATTCTTCATGTCCATATCCTCAAATACGAGACCAGAAGAATCTGGGGGCATTCATGGATTGCGACATGCTGAGAGGCTAGTAGGAATAGGAGGATCGAGAAACGGACAACCGGAGCAACTATATTGGTCCTTAGAAGGAAATGATGGTGCGCTGGTGCTAGTGGTGCCATGCGGTGATGACCGCAGGAGGAGGGAGGCAGCACTCCTGTCGCCACACTATGGCGGCGAGAGGACGAGGCTGTCTAGCCGCAGTGGAGGAGCGGCCCACACTCGAGCCAATCAGGTGAGCCAATACAACGTGGCATCTATCCACGAGAGGGAATTTTGGATATACAGATTAGCTATCGTTATCGTCACCCAGCCATTGTCATTTCACCATGACTGAGAAGGGGACCTACAGCGACCCGCGAGGAAGCAGGAGGCCGGACACGTCATCCGACAACATCCCATTTAGGCGAAAGAACCTATCCTCCCCAAAAGAACCGGTCATTTCACGGGCCACCCCATTGGGTTGGACCCACTAGCCCAACAGGCCAGTTGGGCTAGACCCATGTCGTACCAGTCTCGGGTCAAGTCAATGGAAACCTGACCGGGACAAGTTGGACTAGGACCCAACCGGCCCATGTTTCCCTAACATGTCAATAACACATAGACTATGTGTCTGATTGATGCGTTGTCTACAGAAGGAAAAACATTTCGATGAGGTGGCCCTTCTATGATTCTCTATGGGGGTTTTCACGAGGGTAGGTCTACGTCGGTTTGGATCAGACCTAAATCCAATCAGGCCATTTTTACTAACATCCCCACACCATACAGACCGGACAACTCTTTGACTCATTGTCCAATGTGTTGGAACCCTTGTGATGAGGCAGTCCTTCTAAGAGAATATATTGGCATTTTGGCATGGTTAGAATATGGATGGGTTGTATTAGACTTGAATCCAACTGATCCATTTATACTAAAATTCCCATACCTTACAGACCGAGCGTTCGTTCGACGTGCAGTCTATTGTGTTGGAAACCTTACGACGAGGCAATCCTTATGAGATAATCTACAAGAGTTTTGGAGGGGTTTGGAATATGATTGGGTTGGATCGGAAATGAATCCAATGGGGCCCTATTTACTTAAATTCCTATACCTTACAGAACGGGCATCCATTCGACACAGTCTGTTGTGCTAGAACCCTTACAACAAGATGCTATTTTGGGATATTTTATGTTGGAATTTGTGGTAATTTAGGTAAAACTGATGGATCGAGAAGAATCCATCTGGATTTTTAGTCACATGGAAGATGATCCACATCTATGTGGATCCTTATTGGCCCTGCAGATGAGCAGGAGCCATGTGAATCCTTAGTGTCATGGTAGACAAGCAGCAACTGTGTCGATCCTTAGTGGCCCGACAGATGAGCATCAATCGTGTGGATCCTTAGTGTCCTGGTAGATGAGTAGTAGCTGTGTGGATCCTTTGTGGGCCAGCAGATGGGCATTGATTCATCAAGGATGATTCCCTCAATAGTAGGAAACATTCATCGCTATAATAGAAGATCTTTTACTACTCTAGAATATATCTACTGGGAGATTTCCTTAAGTTGTGGATTTTAATTATGGTTGCTTTGGGTTATTTATCCTTAGAGTGTTGGTGTCTCCTAATGTTTAATGTGTTACTCAACCCTTCATGGGATTCACACACACATGTTGTGTCTTATGAAGATGACAGATGTTTCAATGGAGGACTTGGTGGCCTAGGAGAAGGCGAGGGCCAGAGGATCAGGAAGACATGGCGTAATACTTCAGCTTCTAGTAGATACACTACTCTTACCATCAGGTGGGGTTTTTAGTGGATGGCTACCGAAGTCCCTTTTTACTTTTCTATATCTGTTATTTTTGTTGGGTTTGTATTCTAGACCACTTGTTTTTAGTAGTAATTGTACTAAGCACTCGTTTCAGTATACTTGTTTTCATATTTTAGTTTTTGGGATGTGGTTGGGTGTGTGTATGCATACAAGTGCTCATAAAAATGCCTCCCATTGGCTGGTTGACACCTTCGGTGCAAGTTTCCAACCCCTGGATTTCGGTAGGTGTGCTTGGGGTATGCCACAACATGGGCCCCTGGGGACGGGTCATGAAAACTTGGTATCAGAGGTGGCCGGTTCAACCTCAGAGACATAGCCTCTATTGTTTTTTTGGGAAACATTTATAAATGTTTTATATCTGACACTCAGATTCAGGGAGTCTATTGATGATGCGGTGACCAATGTATCCACACACTAGGACCTCATATTTTGGTTTTCGGCTCAATGCATAAAAAATGGATGCAAAAGTGTCTCCTTATATTCATATTTATATGATTCATCTTACCATGTATAATCTATGGACCGTGGTCCATATTGATATATTTCAGGATGCCTCTATGCACACATCCACCTCGGTTCCCGATATGTGGTTATAAGGATAGTCTTCCTAGAGACAAAGCCTCTGTTTAGGGGCCAGTGCTAGAGATGGGCCCACCGGGCGGAATACAAGCATTACCACCACCCATTGATCAGCTAGAAGGACAACCCCCATTGGTTTAGGTGGATAAATATTTCTATACTGAGTCGTGCATGAATCTTTTGGTACATAGCGATGTGTAATAGGGATTGAATGTTTGTTGTGGGCATCTGAGGAAATGATCACCCATGGTTCAGGGTCAACAGGACCTACGGATTGCAGGTGTGCAATGAATGCTGCTGAACCTATGGGTTAATTGGAGGGAACATGTTAGTTTCAAGAAGGATATACTTTTCAATGCTTTTCCTGAAAAGGGACATCGCATGCGAGATTGTACAACAATTCATGTTGTTGGGAAGGAGAAGAGACAGTCGCAAACTATCGAGGCATAAGACCTCAGGACTCAAGGGAGAAATCGTGGTAGGATGAATGAATTTATACTTTAGTTGTAGTATTGATAGACACTTATACTAGTAATTTTCCATTACATCCACTTATTTTTGATTAATACCTAGATGTTTTGGTTAATAATGTTGTTATGACCCTCATGTTTAGAGAATCCTACTAGAGGAGATGCAATGACCACACATTGGTGCCAACAATGTGACCAGACTCTTGGAGGAGAGTGTATCATTTGGGATCTCTTAGTAGTAGCATCAAGGACATATGACGTCATTCTTGGTATGGACATGTACCATTCATGGATGGATTGACTAAATTATTAGCATTATGTGGTTCCTCAGTGGGTATGAAAATAGATTTTTCTTTTATCGGTAGAGGGTAAATCCTTGCAGCTCGTGATGGACTCAGGAAGAGGAGGGTGTAGCCAATTCTTGTTCAATTGGCTAGTTTGACCCTTGGTGGAGTGAATGTAATGATTCCTCATGTTCCTTAGTGACATTAGAGTATAAGGATGTTTTCCTTGAATATGTTCCATGTTTACCTCTCCATTGGGAATTAATCTTCGGCTTTGTTCCATACCGAGGTATGACACTGATATCCACACCAACAAATCAGATGGGTCCTGTGGTGCTTCGTGAATTGAGGGTACAGATAGATGACATGAGGAGATGGGATTTGTGAGGCCTAGTATTTCACCATGGGTAGCCGCAATATTATTTTCCACGAAATAATATGGGAGATTGAGGTTATGTGTGCACTATCGGTGCCTAAAATAGGTGACCAGGAAGATCATGTATCCACTACCAAGGATTTATGACCAAATCGATCAGCTGAAGGGAGTGAGGTGGTTCTCAAAGATCTACCTTAGATTAGGCAATCACTATCTTTTAGTATGGGATGATAATGTATCGAAAAAAACCTTCAGTTACCATAATTGCCACTATGAGTTCATGGTGATGCGTTTCGGTGTGACCAATGCCCCATCCATGTTCATGGGACTCATAAACAATATCTTATAGCCTTACAGTGATTGTTTCCTGGTGGACTTTATTGACGACATCTTGGTGTACTCAGTGTCCGAGGAGGATCACTCTACACACATACGGAATGTCCAGGATACACATTGAGAGAAAAAAAATTATGTTAAACTCTCAATGTGCTAGTTTTAGATATGGGAGGTCCACTTTCTAAGAACACATCATCACAGAGGATGGATTTGAAGTGGACCCAATGAAGATAGTGGAAATTATATCTTGGGAGCCACTGAGGAACGTGACTGAGTTGTGGAGTTTCATGGCGTTCGCTATGTACTACTAGTGGTTTGTGCCCAAATGTTCCAGATTATCAGCACCTTTTTTGGCTTTATCATGGATGGGGAAGTCCTTCGTTTAGATGGAGAGATGCCAATAGAGTTTCTAGGAGTTTAGGCAGAGACTGACCAGTGACCCCCATATTGAGACTCTCTGAGGAGGACGTTGGGTATGTAGTTCTATATGATAAATTAGAGACCAGACTGGGTTGTGTCATGATGTAGGAGCATGTAGTGATCAGCTACAACTCATGGTAGTTGAGGCACCAGGAGCAGAACTACGCGACTCATGACATGAAGTTAACAGTAGTGGTCTTTTCTTTGAAGATGTGGCAGAACTAATTTATGGGTGAGAGGTTTATAGTGTACTCTAATTTTTATCAAGGACTATAACGTTGAGATAGTCTATTCTCATGTGAAGGGGAATGTGGTAGCCGACACACATAGTAGAAGGACTGGTTTGTAGCTACTGAGTGAGGTGATAGAATGTCTAGTCGCAAAGCAAATACCATTCATGGATGATGATGGAGTTGCTTACCTTTAGTCGATGACTATTACTCCCCTATCCATACAACGAGTTAGGGAGGAAAAACTGAAAAATATTGACTGCGAGGTGAGATTTTCTCAGTTATCCTTAGGATATGCTCCTGATGGATTTTTGATAGGTTGGGACTACGTCATTTTTTTCATAGGGTGCACCATAGTACCAGTGGAATTGTGGGAGGAGCTGTTGAGGTATTTCTATATATCCTCATTGGTGGTACATCCTGGAGTGAAAAAGATGTACCAGGACCTCCAACATCAGTACTGGTGGCTAGTAATAAAGAACTAGTGGCCAAGATCGTCTCTTGATGCCTCACTTGTTTGCAAGTAAATGCTGGGCATCAGGTTCCAGTAGGAATGACATAGCCACATGATTTACCGGAGTGGAAATGGGATGATATATCTATGGAGTTAATGATGGTGTTACCAAATAAATTAGGAGGCCATGATTTTATCTTGGTGATTGTTGGCTGACTCACCAATTCGGGTCACTTCTTATCCTTCTGATAGCAGGGACCGATTGAGGGCTTCAGATGCCTCTACATTTAGAAGATAGCGTGTCTTCACAAAGTGCCTTTAAGATCATCTTAGACCATGATGAATGCTTTACATCCTAGTTGTGGAAAGGATTACATGTGTCATTTGGGACATAGTAGCACTTGAGCCCAGCTTCTCATCCCCAGATGGATGGTCAGACCAAGCAGACCATACATGGGGGACATGCTTCATTCTTGTATCATAAATTTTGGGTGTAGTTGGGAGGACCACCTTCCACTTGTGGATATTTCATACAATAATAGCTATCACTCCACCATTGGCATGGAACCATTCGAGGCCTTATACATGCGGCCTTAAAGATCACTCCTATGCAGGATAGACATAGGGGAGTCGACACTCATGGTTCTAGAGTTGGTACGGGCAGTGACCTAGAAGGATTAGATCATCCAAGAGTAGATGAGGAATGCACAATGTAGGCAGAACTCATATGTTGATAGGAGACAGAGACCCTTGATGTTCATGGAAGGAGACCATGATTTCCTTCAGGTCTAGCCTGATGGGGATTGAGGTGATTTGGGTGGGGTGGATAGTTATTCCTAAGGTTCACTAGAACATTCAAGATTCTTAGAAGAGTGGTAGAGGTGGTGTACTTACTAGCTCTTCTCCCACAGATGCATCGAGTGCACGATGTTTTTTCACGTGTTTTATCTAAGGAGGTACGGGCATGATCCATCGCACGTCATCGACTAGGGTGAGCTCGAAATCGACGATGGGGAGACATTTTCAGAGTTACCAATGGAGATAGATGATTGACAGGATCAGGTCCTTCACCAATGGTCGATTCATTTAGTGCATGTTCAGTGGAAACACATGAACCTCCAAGAGATAAAATGGGATAGGAAGGCTCAGATTTGTTCTCAGTACCCCCATTTGTTTGATTAACCAATGTTTTGGCCTTTGGGGATGTAAATCCATAAAGTGGGGAGAATGTAATATCTCATAATTTCTATGTAATTTTTTTTAATTATATGGAATTATTTTTAGACCACACGCTCTGATGGAACGTGATTCCGAGGCCCAGTGAGGCTGAGATAAAATTTGGAACCTCTTTAAGGTGAATTTAGTAAATGTGTGGGTGTGTTTTTCTAACATTTAAACTTTTTCTCGGAACAAAATTATGAGGGCACCGTGAAGCTAGAATGATGGGATTCAACTAATAATAACTTATCTTAAGTTGGAAAGGGCTTAACAGAGGGGTTACTTTTCAAACAATTCAAGAAAAGTAATAAAATAACTTAAAAAGTTATTTTTTTTATTTTGTCACTGACAATCGATGACACATGGACATTGTGGCGTAGTTATGAGGATGTGATTAGATGCATTAACAAAGCTCAATAATTTCTCATTAAAACATATTTTAATGAAGCTTTAATGATGAATAACAGCAATAGTGTTTCATAAATGAAACAGCATAACAACACGACTTCGCAGCATAAACATTGTGACATGTTTTATTTTTAATAGTTTGACATCTTAGTGGAATGAGGATTAAATGGTAAGGACTCTATGATGAACATCAGATTGATTTTCCTCCCCAAAGTAGAACGACAAATGCCAGTGGGGCATCATCGACTTCAACGTACCTCGAAAAATGAAAAATTTCATTGACCTCATAGACCCTTGAGGAAAAAGTGATATGGAATCAAATGTCCACAAATCAGGGGTTTGATTTTGGATTTACTAATTCCATGTTCTTTTTATAAATGGATAATGCAGATTAACCCATGAGTAGGTTAATATGTGGATCACGCGTTCTTAAGGGAGGGCTTCGATCTTGGGTTTTCTATTTGGGAATATTTTTATTATTGGTAGAATTATAATCACTGGATGTTCCCATATTTTGAACCTCTAATATGGAGGGATAGATCAGAAAAAAACAAGTCATGGGTCCCTCCTCCCATGCATTCATCATGCTTGTATCCTAAAATCGGTGACAAGAAGAATCTGGGGTCATGGTAGGGATGTCGGCTACCCGAGAGACACATAGACACAGGTTGATCGAGAACCAGACCACCAGAGAAACACCAGTGGCCCACAGATGGAACTGCAAGTGTGCCCATAGATGCACTGCAGTGGTAGGAGGCCATGGTCGGCTGGCTGTAGTGGCGTGGAGATAGGGCACTGACCGACCAAGCGTGGAGGAGCGGCCCTAGTCTGAGCTGTTCAAGAGAGCCCGCGAAACACGACATCTAACTGCATGAGGGAATTTTGGCTGGAATGCATGGCCATATGCGTCAGCACCAATCCATAGTCATTTGACCATGGAGGAGAAGGGACCCACGGTAGAGAAGGGGCCCTACGACGACCCGTGGGGCAGTAGGAGGTCAGACGAGGCATCTTGCCGTATCCCAGTCAGGCAGACAAACTGATCCGCACTTGGCGGACTGGGCAGGGCATGAGCCACCCCCTTGGATTGAACATGGAGGCTTAATGGGATGGCTGGGCCAACCCCATCCGAGACCGGACCCAGGATTGGTTGGTGGAAATTGGATCAGGTCAGACTAGACCTGGACCCAACCAGCACTCGTTTCACTAAGACGTCTCTAACCCACAGAATGTGTGTCTGATTGACATTCCATCTACGACATCAAGATCCATTTTATGACTACGTCCTTTTGATATACTCTACCGGGGTTTTGGAGTGGTTTGTTGTACATCCAGGTTCGATTAGACTCGAATATAACTGGGGCCTTTTTACTAAAATGACCATACTTTACAGATCGTGTGTTGTTTTGACGCATCGTCTGTTGCGTTGTAACCCTTGAGATGAGGAGGTCCATTTAATATAATCTATGAGAGTTGTGGTAGGGGTTGGCATATGGCCAGGATGGATCAGACACGAACCCAACCTGGCCATTTTACCCAAATTCTCATACCATACAGAGCATGCGTCTGTTGGTCACACCATCTATTGTGTTGGATCCCTTGCAACAAGGTGTTACTTTGGAGATACTCTTCATGTGTTTTAGAGGGGGTTGGAATATGTCTAGTTTGGATCAGGCTCCAATTAGACTAGGAATTTTTTACTAAAATTCCCATAATTTACAGATCAGGAGTCCATTCGATGCGTCGTTTGTTGCATTGGAACCCTTACAACAAGAAAATCGCTTGAGTTATTTTATGTGTGACTTTTTGGTGATTGAGGTATAAACGATGGATCGAGCAACATTTATGTGGATCATTAGTGTCCCGAAAAATTAGAATCATCCATGTGGATCCTTAGTGGACCGACAGACGAGTATGAGCCCTGTAGATCCTTAGTGGCCCGGTAAATGAGCAGCAGCTATGTGGATCTATAGTGGGCTATGAGACAAGCCGCAGCCATGTGGATCCTTAGTGGACCAACATAAGAGCATCAGCCATGTGGATCCTTAGTGGCCCAGAATATGTGTAGCGATTCATCAGGGATAAGTCCCTAAATAGTACGAAATTTTCATCACTACAATCGTTGAACCTTTTCAACTATTGAATTTATCTGGGGTGAGATGTCATTGCATTGTTTCTTTGAATTTTGTTTTCTTTGTGGTATTTCTCCTTAGTGGAATGGGGTCCTCTACTAAGTATTCTGTTACTCACCCCTGCACGGGATTTTCCCGCATGTGTTGTGTCTTTTGTAGATGACATACACTTCAAAGGAGGAATTGGTGGCCATGGAGCAATATGGGACCCAATACGATCTGGCAGACCTAATGTACTACTATTTCCTCTAGTATCTACACTACCCTTACCATTATATTGGGTTTTCAGTGGATAGATACATGAGTCCCTTTGTACTTTTTTTTCAGTTCTTTTTGTTGGGTTTGTATTCTGGACCACTTGTTTTCAGTTGTACATGTACTCTGCACTTGTTTCTGTATACTTATTTTCCCCATTTAGTTTGTGGGACATGGTTGGGCATTTGTGTTAGTATAGGTACTCAGGAAATTCCTCCCACTTGCAGGTTGATGCCTTCGGCGCTAGTCTCCACCCTCTGGCCTTTGGGAGGTGGGATTAGGGTATGTCACATCATAGGCCCCAAGGGACGGGTCATGAAAAACTAGGGCATGGGTCCGATATCAATTAAGTGGTACACCACTAACATACATGGAAATGGGTCCTATATCAACTTAGTGTTACTCCTGAAGGAATTGGGAATTATTCCTTTATCTATTGAGTGTCACCCCTATAGAAATATGATGCGGTTACACTATGTACTATGTTGTACCCCCTGACTGACTAGGGTGTGGGTCCTCTATATATTGTTTCATACCCCCATGACACACTAGGGAGAAGGTCCTCTATCTACTATGTGGAACCCCTCCCCCTCGATGTACTAGAAAGTATGTCATCTACATGGAGATTTTTACACCTCAATTTTGTGACATGGTGGTGAGTTGTGGGTCCTCCACACGGATAATTCTTTGGGAAGACACATGATATACTAGGCATCAATAATAGACTTCTCATAACTACTAGCATACTACTTCCCTGAGTTGGGAAATGAAATGGATATCCCCATTCTCCTATGTTTTGGTTTCTTATATGAGAATATATATATATATATATATACATACTGTTTGGATTTCAGTTACCTATTTCATTGGGTTTACCAGATTACATCTATCATATATCCTATATTAGTCCCTCTAACATTCAAGGGATGAAACATGGTTTGTATATACTCACCCATGCAAGGAATTTTCCCACAGGTTTCATTCCTTGTGAAGATGATGGATAGGTCATTGGTGATTTTAGAGGAGAGTAGGGATACCAAAATTCATTTGACGTTGTACGACGATTTGGGATTGTAGATCTAGGTCCAAGATCCCTCAATATTTATTTTCTAGATATTTTCATGTTAGTACATATGTTCTGTTTGGGTGTTTATTTTTCCCCATTTTTTTGTTTTACCTTTATTCACTATTTTATATTCCCTAGAGGTTATTACAACAGTGGTTTTGAATCAATAGTTTGTATAATTTTTTTATTATTCCTCTAGACTCAAGTATAAAGAGAGTATGGTGCATGTGTATAGGTACATTAGGTAAAGTATTCCCATTTACTTTATGGTTTTTGAACCTATCACCATCCCCAAGTGTATTGATGAGGTCTTGGAGTAGTTGTGTCATTCATGATAAATTGAAATTTATTTAACGGTGAATTTTCTACTTTGAAATCTTAGAATCTACCTTGACATTGATTTTTGATTTTTTTTTCAAGAGATCTAAATTATTTTTTGATGTAACAAATAAAGATCTATTTCCAATATAGTTCACTATTTTTCAATTTAAATATTCCCCTTTTATAACTTTTTTATTCAGAAATTATAAAAGTTTTTTATTCTTTTTTATTTTTACAGACTATTATTACATCATGATAAATATAGGGTTTTATAAAAGTAAATAAATTTTTAAAATTTAGATTACTTTAGTTGAATTTAATTCATGTATATTTTAATTAGTAATACTTTAATTCATATATTATTATAGAACACTGGTTGGAATTCAATCATTCCATGTTGATAATGGGCTGTGAAAAAGGTTTTGACTGTACCACCATTGAAAGATGGCCCTCTAACATTTTATTTGGTTGATCTAAAAACTTTTTAGAATTTTACATTTGGCATCTACCCTTGAACCTGAGTGGATATCATATTGTACAGAAGCACACACCAGAGGCCACAATTAGAGTTATTCTTGGATTAGATCATGTGTCGCATGCCATATGACCATTGGATAATTAAATCCTTAATCATGTATCATCTATAATGGAAGGGGATTATGAATATTGGTCACATCATTTGAATATCCTGATTCCAATCATTCATTTCATTAATACTAATATTTAATCCTTTTGTGTTTTTTATTGTTTTTTTATCACCATTATAGAAAATCATGAGTTTTATCATGGGTACTAAGATCTAGTTCTTTCCTAGAAAAAATTGAATAATTATAGTTCACCGACCCTCAATAACACATGGACTTGAACTATGGTTTCAACATGCGTAAGAATTATTAGGATTAATGTAATTTGAGAAGTTAAATGAATAAGGTTATCCATGTTTTAGGTGGGAGTTATATCTAATGTGTACACCACCAACCATGGATATTTAAGAAGGGATATGAGATCCTTCTACCTTTATTGGAACTACAGTGTCATCAACATCTATTTGATATAGAGTCCTTTTATTCTTCTCGAGAGTTAGGGGATATCCAAGTATGGAGACATGAGAGTAGGGTTGTTTTTTGTAATGTTTATTAATATTGAAGTAATGGATGTTTTCAATAACTATCAAAATTTATTGGTGATCTTTGAAAAACATAAAGTAGTATCAGAGCCACTGGATATGTAACCGTTTCTAGCATACTGGGCTTTTTGATGACTAGAAAATTCAAGTATCCTGAGATCTTATATTGATGGAAGATAATAAAATTACATGTTAATATAACTCCAATATATAAAATTACAAAAAATAGAGGTAAAATGAGATTCATAATTTAATTCATTATTATGGTAAAAATTATGTGTTATATTAGTCCCTTTTTGGAGAAGTTGACATTATTCTAGTACCATCAACATTTTTGTTGAGTTTTTTGGACTCTTCTCTAGTGTTCCCCATTATCTACACATAATCAATAATTCTAAGCCATTTTGATATTATCATGATCAGTCGTATTTAATTTATAATGATCTCGGATTTGATTCCATCATTTTCAACCATTTAGGATGAAACGATACACTAAATGTTTCCAAATTATAATCTATTTTTTAATAAATTGAAATTTCAATACAAAGTCCAACCCAAGGAGGGATGATCGGGATAGATTCCACAAACTAATCCATTTGGTAGTCTCAAATGGAAGGTACCATTATAGATATGGGTCTCTTTGATCCTATTTAGAGAAAGAGAGTAAACCCTAATGCCATGATGAAAGTTGAGTGGATAAATATAAACTAAAAATGTGATTAAAAACCCATCAATGGATTAATCAAAGAATATACCACAATATTACTCAAGAGACTAGATAGTATGAATACCAGATATAATTAAAATATATGTACAAGTAAAAGACCAATCAGAATAAGATCATGTTGATAAATATAATGATAAATATGTAAGTATATTTTGAAAACTATATATCCAATCCCAATAATGAGTTCTATAGACTCATGAATTAATTTATTTTCTTTATGTAATACTTTTTCGATATAGATCATCAAAACATCATACATTATAAATATCTAGATAGTAGTGATACAGTGGTCGTCTCCTTCCAATACTCAACAGTGGGAGGAAAACATAACATCCAAATGGTAATAGCTGAACTTTTAAATGAGAAGGCTCTATGGATGGACACAAGATACAAAAATAATAAATATCTTACCCTGGTTAAGTGAGGCCGACAACATGTAGCTGTTTGCTGGTAAAAAATAGGTAAAAGTAAGAGTACATGAATATCTATAGATGGAAGGGGTCCAACATATAAAATATACCATTATGTTATAAAGGAAAAAATCAAGAAGAATTAATGTAAGTAACTATAAGATAATGTCTAAGGATTTATCCAGCAAAGAATAAATTGATATTTTCACAAATATTTCACTTGATACATCATGATTTTCTCCAAATATAAATAATAGACTTGATTTCGCACATCATTCCAATATATGGAAGGGGATGTCAACAATATAATGTTGTACAAAACCACTCTACATCATGGGTATTTCATAACATATCATGTTGGTGAATTTGGAGCATTCAAGATGGGGAATACCGTCATGGAAAATTCCATTGGTGTGGCTTATATCTACATCCTAGAAATATTTGGATACATAATAATCATGAAGTATTTTCGGAATGTTACAAGTTCATATATTAACCTATTATCATGAATAACTGTTTATAGAAAAGTATGTGACAATGTCTTTATAAATGGTGCATGGAATATGATGAAAGGAGACATAATCTCCGCTTGAGGGGGAATATGTAGTATATTGTAAAGAATATGGCAAATATATTTGTATGTATCCTAGACCTGGTAAAAGGGAGGATTCATCTATTCTGTGTCATAAGAGACATATACACATGAGTTAAAGAGGGTTATCACCCCATACTAAAACAAATTACAACATTGTTGATAAGTATGCCTCAATTGGTCCTTGATATAACTACTTTTATGGGAAGAATAAAAAAATATCATTCATTACTGTATCAAGGAGGATATTAGAGTTACTGGATTTAGTGCACTATAATGTATTCATTCCCATGAAAGAGGATTCTTTGAGTGGTAATAATATATTTCCATCCCATTATTCATGATGCGTCATGAATGGTGTGGGTATTGTAATAAATGAACATCCAAGTACATGATTTCTTCATGATATTCCAATCCATGGTTGTAACGGTCTGGAATTACTTCCAGTGGACTACAATTGATACCTATCAGGGCACCCCATGGGCGGCTACACCCCCTGGGTGGGACACACCACCATCCCCAGTGGCAGGCATTTCCTCATGAATTCCTTGGGTGGAGAGCCATGCTTCGTCCAATGCTCACATGTGAGAGTTCCCAAGGATCGGATACATTCCTACCTCCTTTGCCTCTGATACCAACTATAGAGACCCGGAGCTTGACGTACATGGAAATTACATTACTTTTGAGGAATGATTTATACATAACAAAAATAGACACACAAGGACCGTAATAGTTTAGTGTCTTTGGAAACTTGGAACATAATCTTCTAATAGTGGTGAAAGATCTTCAACATCTCCCATAAAAATAATCCACTTTTTGTTTCCTTACCTAAAACCTTTCTTTTAATCCTAGGGGAAAATAAAACACAAAATTGGTGAGCTCAAATGATCAGTACGGGTAAGCATGGATAAAATAAAACATACTATATACATTTGAACTTAAAAACATGAACATAATGTTTAAACATCAAAATCATGAGAAACGTGGTAAAACATGGAAGTACATAAGGCATAGATCATAATGGAACATAAATCATGATAAAATAGCATTGGAATAAAACATGTAATTTTGTAAACCACTAAGAACATGTAATGATTTACATATTAGCCCAGGAATTGCTGCCAAGACCATGTTTGTGGACAAAGTCCCTTTCTGAATCGAGTTCACTCCTCGTTCTAGTCCTGTAATATTGAACCGGATTAACTTACCGTCCCATCCATATCTATCTCATGAGATATAAATCTTTACCCAATGCATTGGAGGGAGATATAGGTCCCACCCATCTCATAATGAAATCATTCTTACTTGTGCCACAAAATAATCATACTTCATTCATAATTACCGAACGAATAAAATGGGTTTCATAAACATAATCCCATCATCACATAATACATATAAAAGAAATGGATATCTTTTCATAATATGAAAAGTGAAACCATATAAATCATAGAGACATTATACTTGAAACATACACATATGGAACACTATCATCTTAAATGAAAATGGTTTTGATAAAACACTTGAAATGAAATCTTGAGGAAAATATCCATTTTTCTTAAAAATCATTTTCTTTTCACAAAATGTCATGAAATTTTAATAGAAAAAATATTTTGTTGAAAATAGTCATGAAATCTTCTAGAGGAATCTTAATGAAAAGAAGGATTTATAAAACCGTAAAAATCTTTTCATGCCGTATACGTTAAAAAAAATATTTTTCTCGTACTTTTGTCGGAAAAGTCCATAAAGTACCTCGTAACGTAAACAAAAGAAAGATTCCTTACATACCATGTTGTAAAAGTAAAAATGGGTAAAAAGGACTTTAAACATACATGAAAAAACTTTCATAAAACATGGACATGGATGATAGAAATAACCCCAGTAAATACATACGAATAAGCAATCTCGGATAAAAATGAGTTTTGCAAAATTTTCCCTTACCTTAGGTCTGATATGCTTCGTATGTATCTGAACCTCCAGTATAATGATTTAAATAATGTCATTGACATATTACAGAATCATATTCATTGTTATGATATCATATATGGTTCACTTATGACTTTATATTACCTGTTCTTTTGTAAATTCCATGTTAAAGATCGTTTTGGGAAAAATCGTTTCATTTGTCATTCGTGTTTTGACTTGTAATTATTCATATGATTACATAGATCATGATTACTTAATTCCAGAATATAAAACATTATTCATATATAATATATATCCATAATATACATATATATAATAGATCGATAAATGAAATGAAATACACCGTTCTTGTAGACGGTAGGTCGTACGTACGCATGAACGTTGTTTTCGTTTCCTCATTGAATTGAATGGAATTAATTGGATGACATACATATATATATAAATAAATCCAGTATCATTATTATGTCATATATTTCATTATTACTTATTATATATACTTTATAATCATTTATGAATGGTTAATCATTGAGAATGAATCACATCGAGTCGTGGAGACGGTATTCCGTACGTACGGACGAGCGATGATATCGTTCCCATGGTCGTGGAATTTTATTGGAGTGTATGTATAATATAACAAAATCAATATCACTTTACAATAATCATATATAGTTATTATTTACACCATTATACCCATCCAAGTAAGGTGGTGGTGGAAAATAGATTACACCACGACGTGGAGACGGTATTTCGTACGTACGCACGCGCGATGATTTCATTTTCCTTAGGATGGATAGATGCTGAAATATGGTTGTTTCATACTAAGAATAAAATATAAGTATATGAGTGATACTGATGTTATTACTTCATAATGAAACAACCTAATAAGAAGAAGTGGAAGAAGAAATAATGTAGAATGAATCGGTAACGGACATTACCTCTTCTTTGAAGCAACTCTTTGAGACCTCCGCTTAGGGAAATAAAATTGGTCTTTTAATAATAACAGAACCTCTAGAATGTTTCTAGGGAAGTGGAGAAGAGAATTGTTCAGGGGTTGACCGAGCTTCAAAGCTCAAAATGGTGTGAGGAAGAGAGGGAGGAGGTGCCCTTTTATAAGGGAGGAGAGGGGCACCTTAGGAAAAACTAAAAATATTATTTTATTATAAAGTCATATTCGGTTTTTAATAGCTCCAAATTGAGTTATTTATAAGATAAGGTGGGGGATGGGTCGAAACCCTATCATCCAATAGAATTTAAACATGTTTATGTGTCTATTCTAACCTTATCATTTATATTTAACTTTAAGTTAAATAATTTTTCTTTTACCGTGTCTTCTTGTTTTCTGACACTATATGGTTAATAAACTTACAATAACAAGCCAAAAAACCCCCATGTTTTTTATTATTAATGTATATAACTTTATCTAAGCCATTTGTCTGAACCATAGATTTTTAGGAATTAAATAACAATTAATAATATAATATTTGTTTTAAAAACTATTTGATGTTGATTTTGACACTATTTGGTAATTGATTTTTTTTGAAAATCGTAACAGAATGACTAGTGCAAATTTTTTTTAACTAAATCAATAATAACATGAAATATAAACCCAGAAATTTATTGTAATTCATAAAAAGTCTCAAATTACATTTATTTGTGTATTTATAACATCAATTATGTAAATATTTCATTAATAAGATAATTACTTCATCATCATTGTGTCATAAATAAATTAACTTATTTTAAGTCTAAAAATTACAAATAAAATACTATTATGTAGGAAATATTTTTATCTTTATAATGAATATTTATAGTCGAATTTATGTTATGTATAACCCTATATTAAAAATGATTTAGTTATTAAACTTTGATTTTAACTATTTTATCCCTTCTTTAAATAATTTAATAATAAATGTCCTAATCTAATCCAAGTGGGCCTAAATGGTCATATGTTATTCCTAAGGTTGATTTTGGCAGAATTACACTTATCCAACAGAATTAGGACATGTGTTAAGGTAATAATAATATCATTTTTACCCTTAATTACCCTATTTACTTTAAATCATGGTAAAAAAACTAAAAATTTACTATTCAACAAAAATTATTTTCATCTCATTGAACCAAATTCTAGTCCTTGATATTAACGGTGTCTCTTAGATTTTTGAAATTCCACTCACAGAAGTGGTAAAATTATGTTTTATGAAAAATTCAGTTTTTTAACTACCACTTAGTGGTTTCACTATTCATCAGAAAATGAAAGTTTCCAGAAAAATACCAAAAATTAGGCCTAAGCTATATTTGATATTATGAATTCAAAAATGATGTCTATTTTACCAAATTCAAAACATATCAGTTACATTAATTAATTTAAAAATTAATTCCTGTCGTCAAAACAAATAGCGTGTTCTTAAGAGATAATAACTATCAAAAGATTGACACTT
This sequence comes from Viscum album, assembly GCA_963277665.1. Taxonomy (NCBI): domain Eukaryota; kingdom Viridiplantae; phylum Streptophyta; class Magnoliopsida; order Santalales; family Viscaceae; genus Viscum; species Viscum album. Next base: position 555,367,329 of record OY728134.1, read on the forward strand.
GTTTATGTCTGGTTTAAATGTGAAATTACATCCAATGACCAACATTGTATTAAATTGTAAAAATATATTCTAAATATACTTTAAAACCACTCAAATTAATAATTTATCACTATTAATTATTTCGATTAAAAAAGTTGTTTTATATTAAAATTTAGTAATTTTCACTATTCATCAGAATATGAAAGTTATCCGAAAAGTACCTAAATTTCACCCTAAGCTAATTTTGATATTCCGAATCCAAAAATGAAGTCCATTCTGAAATATAAAATTTATAAAATTTCAAAAAGTGGGTATTACTATTCATTACGGCTAGTTCATAATAATATTATAATAATATCTCGTTTAGAAAAACTCGGTATTGCGTACTACACACGCTATCGAGGAAGGTTGTGATTGCGTGTAATGCAAGGAAAGTCAGGGATGCGTGTTGTGAAAGCTCATTTTGGTGTAGCGTACAACACAAGACATTAATTAAAAAGAATATTATTCATAAAATCTTGGGGTGTTACATTCTACCCCCCTTAAAATGAATTTCGCCCTCGAAATTCGTCAGAGTTATAAATGGTTTACAAATCGAAAGTTTCTTTAATAGAATCCCACATTGTAAAAAGGAACACCAAAACTTGGATTTAAAAATTAATTTACGAAATGAAACAGTTACCCAAATTAACTAATCACTGGGTTTTCACATAGGATAACATAGGTGAAAATATGGATATGGAAGAAAAATCTAACCATCAAGTTCTGATGGAGAGTGGTAGAGAACATGGCTATGAAAAATACAACAATCACAAAGCCATAAATTTTGTGATGATCTAGGGTACCATCTGATTCATCGGATATAAGGGCACTAGGACAACATTTTTGGTTTTCAAGATCATTTCTCTAAAGTTGAAGAATTTGAATTAGAATAAATACTTACCCTATTTTGGTACAATCTCACTGTTGTTCATCCCTTGAACAATTTCCACTTCATCTCTTAAAGAAATGATGTTGAATTTGTTATTCGTGAAGTGTTAGAAGATCATGGGATAGAATGACAGGGCATTCCATCTGTCTCAAACAAAAGGTTAGCAAAAGTTATTAAATATACATAAGTCTATCTATAGTGAGATTAATCATATATGGTTCATAAAATAGACTTATACCTTATATATCATACTGCTTAATATAATAAAACTAGTTTCTACTAAACAGGGACTTCCTGTAGGCCAGTGGTAGGCGATAGAGGCTAGTCGCACTTCGGTTGTGGGTTCGATTCCCATATCCTTGTCCAACGCGATGGGCTATCGCTCGTCCCGCAAGTTGTCATTTTTATAAAAATACATTAATATAACATCTCATCAATAAAATCGAAAAAAGTTCAATCCTTAAACAAGAATAACTTATGTCCAACATAATCCTTTCCAATCTTTAGGCTTACCCAAAATACTGCTGTCCAGTCTCATATTATAGTGAAAACGATTACCAAAGAGTTCATATAATAAGCATGTTAATACCATCGTTGATCCACGTATATCATGAGATATGTCTTGCTGGTCACATTCCAAAAATTCGAAGGCCTTCATCATGTATTCTCTTAAAACTTGAATACCCATTGAATCTTAGTGAAAACATGAGTGCTGTAAAAAGTTAACTCTTTTCACATACCAAAATCTCAAACCATGATATAACTATTTCCTTATATTAGTCATGAGCTCATGTATACTGTCAAACATTTCATTTTCTCAGTATCCCTTCATTATGCGCATATCATATTTTTTCTAAAAATATCTCAATCACATTACATGGTTACCGGTACCATAAAATTTTTGAAAACCACAATACACCAATACATAAATATTACAATATTCCATGATACTATATACAACATTATTTTGGAATCCCATTACATAAACAATTAATCATTCCACCACATCGTTGTCATATTCAACATCACCAATAGTGATCGCATGTGACTTCCCTTTGTTCTTTTCCTTAAGTGGTTTCTCATGCTGATCATCACTAACCCTTGGATTAGGGAATTTATTAATATAATGCCTCATTTCCTTGAACTTGAAGTATTGAAGTGTTGGTGGTGCGTTCTCTGTAGTATTTTCTTTATTCACATCATTAGAAAACCTTTTTCCATTACTTCGACACTCAGCTACTCGATGACCTTATTTTCCACACTTAAAACATTTTCTAGTCCCTTTATGACAATCTCCACTATGCTTCTTTCCACACATTGATCATAAAGAAACATTCATCTTCTTTTCACCATTGTTCTGAGATTTCTCCTTGAACTCCATCTTTCGTTTCTTGTCAAAACTATGAGATGGATAAGTAACATCAACTTCTATTTCAACCTTGATAGCACAACACACATTTTAATCATAGATACTGAAGTCTCTTGTAGCTAATGCCCTTCGACGATTTGGTTTTCATCCACTGAAGAATCGATCAACTTTACTTTCAAGTTGGATGATAAAGCCAGATGCATACCTTGCAAGCCTTGTAAAATTCGCTTCGTATACACCAACAGATTCATCATCCTTTTGGTTTATTTTAAGAAAATCCTTCTCCATCTTTGTTCTAAGATTATGAGGGAAGTACTTATTGAAAAATATGTTCTCAAACTCTTCGCATTCCATGGAATGAATTTTATCTCTTGGCCTCGTATTCTTGATAAGATTCCACCATTGATCAGCTTCACCTTCCAAACGATATACTGCTAAGATGACTTTATCATGTTCAGAACATTGAAGAACTGAAAATATCATTTCAGTGGTACTGATCCATTGTTCAGCAACAAGTGGATCAGAAGACCCACTGAAAGAAGGTGGACATTGCCTCATGAAGGACTCAACAGAATATTGTTCCCTTCTCTGCACATTTGGAAGTCCAGAATGATTCATAGAATGTGTAAGTATAGAAATAAGATTTTGCACTCCATATCACATAACTTTTGTTTGTTTATGAGGAAAATCATTGCATTGTCCATTTCTTTGATCAACACGGTTCCTTCGGGTTCCAGCCATCGTCTAAAACCCAAAAAGAATAGTGTGAGAGACAAAAATCATGCTAGAGAAAACAACATAGTAAAGGGGGTACCTTCAATATCTAACATCTTAGGTTTAATTCTAGGATCGTTACCGTAATTATAGGACTATAACCTATACATATACTTAAACTTAGGGACATCCCTAGACATACCTTAGAAATATCTCTAGGGATCTCACTAAAGTTCTCGCATCCTAGTTTCCAAAGGATGACTAAACCTTTCCTCTGATACCAACTGTAACGGTCGGGAATTACTTCTAGTGGACTATAATTGATACCTATCAGGGCACTCCATGGGCGGCTACAGCCCCTGGGAGGGACACCCCACCATCCCCAGTGGCATCCATTTCCTCATGAAGCCCTTGGGCGGAGAGCCATGCTTCGTCCAAGGCTCACATGTGAGAGTTCCCAAGGATCGGATACATTCCTACCTACTTTTCCTCTGATACCAACTATAGCGACCCGAAGCATGACGTACATGGACATTACATTACTTTTTAGGAAAACTTAATACATAACAAAAACAGACACACAAGGACCGTAATAGTTTAGTGTCTTTGGAAACATGGAACGTAATCTTTTAATCATGGTAAAAGATCTTCAACATCTCCATAAAAATCTTCCACTTTTTGTTTCATTACCTAAAACCTCTCTCTTATTCCTGGTGGAAAATAAAACATAAAAAGGGTGAGCTCAAATGCTTAGTAAGGGTAAGCATGGATAAAATAAAACATACTATATGCATTTGAACTTAAAAACATGAACATAATGTTTAAACATAAAAATCATGAGCAATGATGTAAAACATGAAAGTACATAAGGCATAGATCATAATGGAACATAAATCCTGATAAAATAGCATGGGAATAAAACATGAAATTGTGAAAACCATTTAGAACACGTATTGATTTCCATAGTATCCAAGGCATTGCTTCCAAGACCATCTTAGTGGACAAAGTCCCTTTCTGAATCGAGTGCACTCCATGTTCCAGTCCAGTAATACTGAACTGGATTAACATACCGTTCCATCCATGTCTATATCATGAGATATAAATCTTTACCCAATGCATTGGAGGCAGATATAGGTCCCACCCATCTCAGAATGAAATCATTCTTACTTGTGCCACAAAATAAACTTACTTCGTTCATAATAACCCAACAAATAAAATGGGTTTCATAAACATAATCCCATTATCACATAATCCATATAAAAGAAATGGATATCATTTCATAATAAGAAAAGTGAAACCATGTAAATCATAGAGACATTATACTTGAAACATACACATATGGAATAATGTTATCTTAAATGAAAATGGTTTTGATAAAACACTTGAAATGAATTCTTGAGGAAAATATCCTTTTTTCTTTAAAAACATTTTCTTTTCACAAAATGTCATGCAATTTTAAAAGAAAATGATTTTGTTGAAAATAGTCATGAAATATTTTTGAGTAAGCTTCATGAAAATAAGGCTTTATAAAACCGTAAAAATCCTATCATGCTGTATACGTTACAAAAATTCTTCTCGTACTTTTGTCGGAAAAGTCAACAAAAGTACCTCGTAACGTAAAGAAAAGAAAGATTCCTTACATACCATTTAGTAAAAGTCAAAAATGGGTAAAAGCGACTTTATTCATACATGAAACATCTTTTATAAAACATGTACATGGATGATATAAATAACCCCAGTAAATACATACGAATAATCAATCTCAAATAAAAATGAGATTTGCAAAATTTTCCCTTACCTTAGGTACGATATGCTTCATAGGTATCTGAACCTACTATTTAATTATTTAAATAATGTCATTGACTTATTACAGAATCATATTCATTGTTATAATATCATATATGGTTCACTTATGACTATATATTACCCGTTCTTTTGTAAATTCCATGTTAAAGAGTGTTTTGGGTAAAATCGTTTGATTTGTCGTCCGTGTTTTGACTTGTAATTATTCATATGATTACATAGATCATGATTACTTAATTCCAGAATATAGAACATGATTTATATATAATATATATTCATAATATACATATATATAATAGATTGATAAATGGAAAGAAATACACCGTTCATGGAGACGGTAGGTCGTACGTACGCATGAAGGTTGTTTTTGTTTCCTCATTGAATTGAATGGAATTAATTGGATAACATACATATATATATACATAAATCCAGTATCATTATTATGTCATATATTTCATGATTACATATTATATATACTTTATAATCATTTATGAATGGTTAATCATTGAGAATGAATCTCATCGCATCGTGGAGACGGTATTCCGTACGTACGCACGAGCGATGATATCGTTCCCATGATCGTGGAATTTTATTAGAGTGTATGTATACTATAACATAATCAATATCACTTTACAATAATCATATATAGTTATTATTTACACAATTATACACATCCGAGTAAGGTGGTGGTGGAATGTACATTACACCATGGCGTGGATACAGTATTCCGTATGTACGCACGCGCGGTGATTTCGTTTTCCGTAGGATAGATAGATGGTGAAATAGGGTTGTTTAATACTTATAATAACATATCAGTATATGAATGATACTGATGTTATTACTTCATAATGAAACAACCTCAGAAGAATAAGTGGAAGAAGAAATAAAGTTGAAAGAATCGGTAATAGACAATTCCTCTTTTTTGAAGCGCCTCTTTGAGACCTCCTCTTAGGGCACTAAAATTGGTCTTTTAAGAAGACAAGAACCTATAGGATGTTTCTAGGGAAGTGGAGAAGATAATTTGGCAGGGGTTGGCCGAGCTTCAATGCTCAAAATGGTGTGAGGAAGTGAGGGCGGATGTGCCATTTTATAAGGGAGGAGAGGGGCACCTTAGAAAAAACTAAAAATATTATCTTATTATATAGTAATATTCGGGTTTTAATAGCTCCAAATTGAGTTATTTCGAAGAAAAGGTGGGTATGGGTCTAAATACTATCATCCAATAGAATTTATACAAGTTTAGGTTTATATTTTAACCTTATCATTTAGATTTAACTTTAAGATAAATAATTTTTCTTTTACCGTGGCTTCTTGTTTTCTTACACTATATGGTTCATAAAAATACTATAACAAGCCAAAATAACCCCAAGTTGTTTCTTATTAATATATATATATATCCTTATATAAGTCATTTTTCCTAACCTTAGATTTTTAGGAATAAAATAACAATTAATAATATAATATTTTTTTTAAAACTATTTGATGTCAATTTTGACACTATTTGGTAGTTGATTTTTTTTGAAAATCATAACAGAATTATTAGTTCAAAAAAAGTAAACTAAATAAATACTAACAAGTCATATTAACCTATAAAATTAGTTTAATTCATAAAAAGTCTCAAATTACATTTATTTGCGTATTTATAACATCAATTATTTAAATATTTCATTAATAAGATAATTACTACATCATCATTGTGTTATAAACAAATTAAATTCTTTTAAGTCTAAAAATTACAAATAAAATACCATTATGTAGGAAATATTTTTAGATTTCTAATGAATATTTATTGTCGAATTTATCTTATGTATAACCCTATATTAAAAATGATTTAGTTATTAAACTTTGATTTTAACTATTTTAACCCTTCTTTAAATAAATTAATAATAAATGCCCTAATCTAATCCAAGTGGGCCTGAATGGTAATATGATATTCCTAAGGTTGTTTTTGGCCGAATTCCACTTATAAAATAGAATTAGAATGTGTTTTAGGGTAATAATAATATCATTTTTACCCTTAATTACCCTATTTACTTTTAACAATGGTAAAAAAAAGTAAAAAGTTACTATTCACCAAAAATTATTTTCATCTCACTGAACCACATTTTAGTCCTTGATATTAACCGTGTCCCTCGGATTTTTGAAATTCCACTCACAGAAGCGGTAAAATTATGTTTTATGAAAAATTCAGTTTTTTAACTACCACTTAGTGGTTTCACTATTCATCTAAAAATGAAAGTTTCCAGAAAAATACCAAAAATTAGGCCTAAGATATATTTGATATTATGAATTCAAAAATGATGTCTATTTTATCAAATTCAAAACATATCAGTTACATTAATTAATTAAAAAATTAATTCTCGTCGTCAAAACAAATAGCTTGTTCTTAAGAGATAAAAACTATCACAAGATTGACACTTGTTTATGTCTGGTTTAAATGTGAAATTACATCCAATGACAAACATTGTATGAAATTGTAAAAATATATTCTAAATATAATTTAAAACCACTCAAATTAATAATTTATCACTATTAATTATTTTGATTAAAAAAGTTGTTTTTAATTAAAATTTAGTAATTTTCACTATTCATCAGAATATGAAAGTTATCCGAAAAGTACCAAAATTTCACCCTAAGCTAATTTCGATATTCCGAATCAAAAAAATGAATTCCATTTTGAAAGATAAAATTTATAAAATTTTAAAAAGTGGGTATTACTATTCATAACAGCTAGTTCATAATAATATTACAATAATATCTCGTTTAGTGAAGCTCGGTATTGCGTACTACACACGCTATTGAGGAAGGTCGCGATTGCGTGTAATGAAAGGAAATTCAGGGATGTGTGTTGTGCAAGATCCTTTTTGTGTAGCGTACAACACAAGAAATTAATTAAAAAGAATATTTTTCATAAAATCTCGGGGTGTTACAATGGTGGATATTGTAGCTAGATGGTAGATGAATAGTATTTGATCAAAAACATAGTAGAGTACACGTATTGGTATTTTGAGGAATATTGTAGGAGTAAAGTCATTAAAATATAAGGATAGTCCCATGCACACTATAACATAACCATATTGCCAAAAGGATGGATAGAACCATCATGGATAATGTTGGTATCTTGATGAGTTTGGATAAGATACCTAATCAAATTCTAGGAGAAGATATTTAGGTTTTATTCTACCCCATAAATATATTACCATCTACCCCTCCAAACATCGATATTCAATAGAATAAATGTTCTAGTAAACATCCAAATTAATCTCATTTATGAGTATTTGGATATTTAGAATTTTTACAAGTTTCCAAAGATCTCTTGAGGAAATTAGATGGAAGATTTACACTATGAATATTCAGCAACTATAAATATTAAGAGTTTGGATGACATATTTGGGACCCAAAATAGAGGAAAGTAATAAAATCAATAGATACCATGTTCCATGAGAACTAGAATATCAAGGATATTAAAAATACTAGATTGTCATATAGGGAATGTTTTGATGAATCCATTACTGATCTAACACATATACCATCACCATCTACCACTAAATAGGGGGAGTTGGAAGAAGACTCATCAAAAAAAACATGAGGTAGTATAGAAGGATATATTGTGGGGGGAGACTCAATCCTCCCAACTATGAGTTAGATATCAATCAGAAGATCTAATTGATGGTGTATCATTTGAACATAACATTTCATATGTTCAAATATCTGAATGAAGAAGGATTCTATCAATAAAATATCCACAATAAAAATATTTATTAATATTATATGAGAGAGAGTGATATGTGTATAATGAAGGATAATGTGATTCTATAACATTATATGTTCTTAGTGGTAGATCAATAATAAATCTAACTTGTGAATATCCATGTGAAATAGAACCTGGTTGATATGCTGAAAAGGGTGGTATATTGGGAGAAGTAATAAATTTGTAGATACTCTAGTGGATATCAGTTGGAGGGGGGGGATTGAGGGATATTTCTTTCATCTACCATGGTAGGTGGTTGGTGTACCAATTCTCATCAACCCAAAAACATCAACCATGGATACTACATGTGTGGGAACTATTCAAAACAGTACGATGGGATAATTCTAAGGTAGGCAGGTGTTATTAGATTTAGGAGGTCATTTTTTCAACTTTTTACCCCTCCCACTATGGCTATTTAAAGATGGTATAAGAGAGACTCCACCATCTTCCAAATAAGAAAATTATTTAAATCCATTTGAACCAGAGTGCTCCTAGATTCTGATAGATATCCAGGAGAGCTCCATTTATAGATATAGGTGCATGATGAAGGAGTTTTTTAATATTTATTTATAATTGAATAAATGATAATTTTTTCTCCTTTATTTTTTCTCTATCATTTGAGAATCACATCATATATGAGGGTTTATAAGTTATTGGTCCAGATTTGAAGTAACTCGCTTAGAAAATTAATAATTTTTTATATTTTAATGGATTATTCAGAAATTATTTGTATATCAATTAATAATTGGAATATGTTATTCAATACAAGATATATTCGATATACCAGGGGGAATCTAACGTTATTTGTTCTGCATAGAGACCTTGAGTCCATGGAGAGTAATATATGTTGGACTGAAATGATAGGAGTAAGAGCTACCACTGGATTTTATTTTATTTATTTTCAAAGTAGATTTAAATGTTTATTACTTTTTTGGCTAATGATTAAGATATATAGAGAGTAAATAGTTTTTTTCTAGTGGTTATATTGTAGAATATCTTATAGTTTATTGATTTTTGGGTTCATTGCTGAGATTATATTTTGTTCTAGAAATTTGAATAACTAGAGGCCAAGATAATTTGTTTAGAATAGAGGTGTTTTTTCTGGGATTAAAAAACTTGGTTTGAGTGTAGTGTTGTTAGATAATAAAAGATGGAGTTTAATAAAATGTAAGGTTCAAGTGTTCTACTAGCTGAGTTGGTAGGATATTGTTTTCACTGACTGAATAAAAAATTAATGTCTCACTGATTGAGTATCTTTTCATTGATGTTCAAGATAGATGATGGGTTCATGTGTTTTTTATAAAGGATAAATTTTTTCTTTTGTTTGAGGCAAAATAGTTTCCCCAAAGTAAGAACTAGATCATGATTTTTGAGACGAGGATTGAATTTATCTGGAAATGTGAACCATTTAAGGAATAAAACACGAAAATTAGATGTTCAAGTAAATTTTATATGAATCTTGAATGAATAACAAGTATTTATATATATTTATATGACATGGATATGATGTTGAAAATCATGTTGGATCTTCTTTTATAATAGGTTCAACTCATGTTCAAAAACATTCACCTAGAGTCATGCTAAACACCAAGTCATTACACATGGAGTATATTAAAGTTAATTTAAGGTATGTTGTGACCTTCAATTATCACCAGTAAATATTTAAAAACTATTCATTTTAATTAAGTCTCTCACACATTTCATCTCCTTTTGTAATCTGGATTTTAGTTGTAAATAGGAAAATATGAATTTCATCTTATTTATCCACATCAAAATAAGTTTCTTATGGATAATCCGGGTAATAGATTATTGTGAAATATTTTAAATATTTATCTCTTTGTTTTCTTATTTTATTTAAATTGATTGTACAGTTATCATTAAATGTAATTATTTTTGTTTAAATTTGAATGTTTAATGGTATAATATCATACTATTTAGTGATTTATTCATCTCTCAATGACTTAAACCATATTAATAGAATTTTCAAAATTATTGAGTGTCTGTAGTTTTTTTACAAACCAATTTAAAAGTTAAAAAACTTTAGCTTATATTTAAATTTAATTTTCTTAGTTGAGAAATTGAGTATAGATTTTCTCATTTATATTTGTTTGTTTAGTGGCTAGAAAATAAATTCGAATTATCTCATTAAGAATGGGAATTTTCATTATGGTTCTATATGAATTATCAAATTTTAAAGGATATGATTTTATGACTTGTATTTATAGGAAAAACTGATTGAAATAGAGTGATTAATATTTGTTTAAACAATGAATAAGGTTTTTACTATGGAATTTAACTATATATGTTTGTTTCTTTAACATATTATTACATTCATTTTGTTACTTTTTTATTATTCTTGATTATAAATCATTATCCATCTTAAATTCCCCAAACAATCACAACTATTTAATAAGAAATAATACTTGTAAAAATTGAACTTATAGAGAATTCAAAATCAGAGATAAAACCCTAGGTCTAATTCATTGTACTCTTATAGTGATAAATTAATTTAATTAATCCTCACAATAAGTCTTGATATCATATATTAGTCAATAATTTTTAGATATTATATTTCAAATGATTGTGGGTATCATGAATATAAAAAATAATTTAAACCCAAAAACAATGATGATGTCCTAGATGATGAAAGTTAGAAAATGGGTATACAAGAACATAATAAATAATTTAACAAAACAAATAGTTTTCATAAGAAAAAAACCCTAACGAACCTCCATTTGAAGATACAAAATTGGTTTTTTAAAAATAATAATAATAAAAATATAATCATTATCAAATATAAGAAAACAATTTTTTGAGGGTATATAGTAAGGAAAGTGGCATAAATAATATTTAAAAATTATCTCACGTAACTATAATTGAGTTTCTCAAGATTTTACTTAACTTTGTAGAATATTTTAACTTTATTCATTTTCAAATGGTTGATGAAAGTGATATATTATATGGTTTTTTTCAAGAGGTATTATATACTAAAAAAATCTTTTCTTTGAAAATACAAACCTATCAAGCCATTTTTCTAGACATTGAAAGGATTTATAAAAACTTATGAAAGATTTGAGATAAGGGTTTAATCATTTTTTCTAAATTATTTTTTAAATTTATTTTAAAAAATGAATGAATAATTGTAACCTATTTATTAAAAAAACTTTCAATCTCTAAACATTAACTAATGAATTGACGATATCATAGTTGGTTTGGATAAAGAAATCTTATAAAAAAAATTGAAAACTAATATAAAGTGATATTTAATGAGTATGATAGATGATATGAAATTAAATATTGGTTTTTAAATATCAAAAACAATAAAAGGAAACATTTTAATTAAAAAAATAGTATAGAATAAATTTTTCAAACCATTTTGGACTATCCAAAAGCATGAATATTATTATAGTGGTAAGTACCTTTTATAATTTAGATTCAGATAATTCTTGAAATTCAGTAAAAATACGTCCTCCTAGGGGAGTTATTAGTTGTCTATTATGAATAAAAAATTATGTTTTATATAATATTTTGTTCATTGAATCTAAACCTCGAGTTTCTAACTTTTTATTTAGTTTTTCAATGAACATTTTTTTCAATCATATCATATTACTTAAACATAAAAAATTTACATCAATAATTATGATTCATGATTGAAATAAAACCATATATGTGTGTTTTAATTAAGGGATAAAATTGATTAATCTATTCTATATAAAGAAATCCTTAAATATTTAGGCATGAAACCCCTTTTTAAGTCATTAAATTATTTCTCTTTCCATAGATCGTATCTATGGTGAATTAACCTTTCATTATTCATTTCATATATAATTTCAATAAATTAAATGTCAATATCAATCCATAATATATTATATGGTACATACCAAAAATCCAAGATGGTTATGTAAGGGATTAAATATAAAAGATTTATTTTCATGGATTAGTACAACAATAACATATTTATTATAAAGATGTCATGTGATCAAATACTATTATTGGAAGAATATTTTCTTCCCATATAATAAAATCAGTCCATACCATCAATAATATTTCTATAAATTTTTAATACATTTAACTATGAAGCAATGCATTCATTAGAGAATTTTATTCTAAATTTCAGGATATAGAATTTGGGATAAACCTTGATCAACACTTGTCTACTATTTAAATTATGATTTGCAATAAATAAATTCTATTTTCAAATAAACAATAATATAAATGTGAATATTTATTGAAATATGAGTGAAGAGTATAATTTTTTTGAGACCTAATAATATTTTAAAAATTATCAATTTATCTAAAAATATTGTATAGTCTGGTAAATGGATTCAAACACTTATAGTTCCCTAATAGAGTTTTGATGACACTTAAAATTCTTCGTATATCTATTTTTCAATTTTTAGTCGATATATGGTACATCATTGTAGCTATGTTTTTTATTATTTAATTGTTGTTTTCAAAAAATTAATAGTAATTATTAATAACATACTTTATATAAGGTTGATATATTTTATGTTCTATAATCATCTTAATAATGGAGAAGAAGTTGAATATATAAAGATAATTCTAGTAAAGTAAAATAGGATAATTGAATACATCATTATTAAGATAATCATTTCATATGATCATTATGTAAAATTTTACATGGATCTAAATATTGAAGATTCTATAGAATGAAAATTGAACATAGTGACTAATTTTATAAAACACTCTTAATTCTTGATGAACCTTCCATTTTTATATAATGAAGAGGAAAAATATTTTGTTTCTATAATAATACCACCACCTAAGATATAAAAATAAAAATTCAAGGAAAAATAATTATTAATTTTAATAATTTTAAAGAATTAACAAAACCAAATCCTTCTCCTTAATAAACTCCATCTCCTTAAAAACACCACCTTAACAAAAATTTAATAATGGAAGGTAATAAAAAATTGAGATATTACCATAAAAGGAGATTATATATCCTACTATTGGATAATAATTGGAGATAATGAAGAAATATAATTAAATTTATTTGACTACTTTGGAAGGATAAGAAATGAAAAAGGGGGATGATATGACTTCACCTATAGTTACATTTAATAAATCATTCTATAATTCAACCTTCATTGATATACCACTGAAGAAACATTACTTCACTCTTTAATCCAAAAAGAAATATTTTGGAAATTTAATAATTAAAATGGAGAAACACTCTCTAATAAATGAGGGAAAATTAGTTAAGAGGATAGATAATAATTTTAATACATCAATATTTCATATGTATGTGTAAAAAGAAGTAGGATTTATATGAATGTGGGATGTGATCTTTCGGCCTCACTTGAATGAAGATTATCGCAATGTAGGCTAGTAAGGTTGAGGCTAGAAAAATTTATATGGTGTAAATAAGGTTACTAGTTGTTGGTGTTTTGTTTTTATATAAGGGTGCCAGGTTTTTGGGTGTTGTTGATATGTAATGGTAACTAAGGGGATATAAAAGATTTTAATAACTTATAGTGGTGTTTTTTATTTAATAATATTTTATTTTTTAGTAGGGAGTAGTTTGGGATTTTTTGTTGGAGATTGGGGTAATTAAATAGAGGTTTTTTATGTATGGTAGTATATTGAGAGATATGGTATCATCTTGGATAAATAATGGTCATGATATAGGCATCGAGGAGAATTTCCCAAGGGGGATTCTTTATATTCTCCTACTACTTAATTTTATGGAGTATTCTATAATCTTGTAGTAGTTATTCTAAAACTTGAAAAAGAAAACATCATTATTCTTTAAATATCTACTAATTGATGATTCCATTGAGTGATTATAGATAAAAAATCCATACGGAGTTTATAAATTTACAAATTCATGGAAAAGATTTTAATTTTGATGTAGTATCATAATGTCAATGTGCATGGATTTTTGACTCAATGATATGGCAACATTTTACATGGATCTAAATATAGGACTCTAACATTAGAATATTCATATGATAATGATTAATTAAATTGTTCATAGTTTGACTAAAATTTTGGGTGAGATACCGTGAATGATGACTATGAAATATTTTTTTGATTCACGTAGTTAAAATTTAGTTTTAGTGAAATATTTCCAAATTATTTTTCTATAATAAATTTATTAAGTAAAAATAATATCGGGGATTCATGCAATGAGTAATTATGAACAATGTTGTTGGAAGAGTTTTGAGAAATACCTATGAATTTAGAGATTTCCATTTTTTCAAGAGAAGGTATTGTGTATTTGACTACACTAACTAATAATTTTTTATGAGAAATTCAGGAATATGTAAAACCTATAATGAAAAATAATAATGGATTATTAACTATAAAATCTATTACATTACGCATTAAATTTTACCAGCTTCGTCATGAAAGGATTGATAAAGACTATATTGTTTCTAATCATATTATTAGTAATGAGGTATTTTATCATAAAATATTTACTTTGGAAAAGTGGAATAGGGAAAAATATGTTTATATACTTAATTTTCAATTTGAATTACAATTTTATAGTAATATCATTGGTGATTTGAGTGCACAAAATATAAAAAAATGATGTATTTTTTTAGTGAATGGAAACTCTATATTTCCAAATCCATTAGAAAGACACTTCCATCAGAATTTAATTAATAGATTCATCCAGATGCACTGCACAATATAAGTTAATGAATTTACATATATATATATATATGTGTCATGAAAATGACCACGTAGTTTTCTCATTTACTACAAAAACAATTCATGCGGCTATAGTTGTCTCTATGGTTTTGTGTACCTAAAATACATTAATATAAATTGATTTTTCTTTGATACATTACATTTTTATCAGGTTAGTATGATATAAAAATATTATTTTTTATAGTGTTCATTTTAGTGGGAATGATTGAAAAAATAAAGATTTCAGAAATTATAGTAATGATATTTTTCGTATATAATAATTGATAGGTGAAGAACACAAAATTCATTTTATGAAACTTCCCACTTATAATACTTACTTCAAGGTTCTTGGAGGTACTAATTAAGTGGAAATTCAAGTACGATAAATTATTGAAAGTGATATCATTATTTCTTATAAGATCATATTATCTGATTATCATTCATGAATCGAATCTAGAATAGAAGAAGGTGAAGCTTTCTAATTAGATAATGAGTAAAGTATAAGAACTGATGAGGATAATACTAATATTGATGTATATAATAATTATTATGATTACTATTCAATGAATACCGATATAAGAAAGAAATATTGGTTAAATAGGTTGATGAGGTTTTAAAGGTATAAAATATTTGCCTCTTAAAAATGAATGCGGAAAAAGTGAATGAAATAAGAAAATAAGTTGACAACATCATATTTTCAATTGAATATAATGTGGTCATGTGTGAGTAAATGTAAATTTTAATTTAGAATGTGGGATGATGTTCTATTGTTAAAAAATTAAGAAGAAAGATGAATGTTTCAAGAAGTAATATTATGGTGAAAATGGTGTGGTTGAAGGATTATATGATTGTTTAAATGTGAAGTGACATGGTCTATCATTGAATGATAATGTGGGTGGATATCAATGAATTTTAGAGAATCCAACTAAACCCATGTTGGTGATTTATGTTTCTAACTATGGAAAAAAATAATTTGGAAGTATATTTCCCAAGAATCGACTCCCACTAGGCTACCTCTATGTGATGAGTATATGGATTATTCCTGGGATTTTTATATCATTCAAAAGATTCCTAGTTCTTTTCTATATTTCATAAATTAAATATCTAACCTATTTAATCCACAAATATATTTATAAATTATTATTTTTAAGCAATATGGTAATTTTAAGGGAACCATGTTATCATTATATTGAATACAGTTGTTGCTCAAAAAAATTGAAACTATACATTTTATATGGATACAAGGAAAGTAGAACTTCTGCTAGTTTTTTTGGGAAAAGTAATATTGGAGCCTTCTAGAATGATATATGTATCCTAATTGGAGCTGCCAAAAGTCTATATAGAGGAGGGTTTACTTATTATTGTTCTTAATATCCTTATTAGTTTATTCCATGAATTTAGTGTAGCTTTGGTATCTCATACTAACATTGAAAATTTTGTATTTACCAATTGTAATGTCATATAAGGCAAGATAATGGATACTCTAGGTCAAGTGGTTTACCCTATTTCAAAAAATCATTCCATAAATAATCCACTTATAATGTTGTAATATTTTAGCATTGATAATATGGTTGAATGTGTTGTTATCAATTGTTGTTTGATAAATGACCAAATCTATTCAATAATATATCAATTTTTCATGAATGAAAGTGTCAAAGGATAATTTATAAACAAGCTAGTGTGAAGGACTAAAATATCAAGTTTTTTTTGTTGGAATATAGTTATAGGATAAACCAAATTAGCATAATGGAATAGTAAGATAAGATATTAATGTTCATATAATCCACTAAAATAAGTGGTACAATAATTCTATATAACAGAGATCATGCTCAGTATATGAATAATATGATTGTGCTGCTATTGTAACTAAATGTTGGGAAATACATGAATACCTTTAATGGATAAATAAAAATTCCCATGTGAGGAACGTCAATTTCACTTAGGACCACCAAGGTTCACCTAGGATGCTACACACGACCCCCTAAGAGTGTGACCATATTTTTTTGCACAAGTCTCCTAGTCTGCAGCCCAGTTTGATTAGCATATCTATCTTATCACACTCAGCTCCACCAATGCACCCATCGTGAATGCCAAACATGATAAACTCAGTGCACAGAACCTAAGTCCACCTATGGTCATAGACTTCCACACTCATCCCTCTTATTCTCAGGTCCTAAATTCTATATATAAATAGGACACTTAGGCTCATCATTTGTACCTTTTGGAAGAAAAAAGAAACATCACAGATATCTTATCACCTTAGTCTTTAGACCTAGTCTCAGACTCCCTCCATGTAGCTTAATTACGATTAAAAGCAATTAAAATTTACCAAAAGTGAGGGTAATTGTGTTTCCTAAAGGATTAATTCATTAAAAACCTTTGAAGGAAACCACATCACTCAAATATCTTATCACTAGGGTAAATAAATTGTACCATGTGACACACTATAGGCCTACTTGATTATTAGAATCATTTAAGCCTCATAACCACTAGGGATATGCTTTTCCCAAATTCCATCACTAGGGTGACCAATTCATCCTTGTATTATTATGCTGACCATTTATCCATAGTATCATGACGGTTAACACTTTGCCTCAGAATCATAAGGGTGACCACTTCACCCTAGTATTACTAGGTCACTAACTCTTCCTTAGCCTCACTATGAGATCCAAATTACCCAAGATTAATTTGGAAGAGTCTCCTTATGCCAAACCCTACTCAGAAAAGTCCATTTTCTCATCCTTAAACATGGTTGAAATCATTCCTAGGTCCCTCCTCTATCCAAAATCCTTTTCTTATAAACCCACATTAGGGTAGTAGGAACTCCCCTATTTCAATGATATAGAATCCCTCTAGAAATCACTTTTATTTAGGAATATATCTATTGAAAGATCCCCAAAATCTATTAGATATATTATATCAGGGCATGAACATCAGTGTTTACCCCTTCAATCATGTATTACCTTAGTCACATGATGTTAAACTATATGAAAACATCTTAGTCACAGGATTTAAAAATTCATGACAATGTATTTACGACAAGATAGTAAATTACATTTTTTGATCATGATAAATGACCTTGAACAATGTAACATGAACTAAGTGTGATTATATTTATGTTTGATTATGACATATAAGACACATCACTATGGTTCAAACCCAAAATCATATTCATCATCATCCTTCCTATCTATTCCATAATCCCAACGAAACCAAAAATCACTACACATTGGTCCATATTCCTTCTAAGATCTATGTTCACATGTAATAAATCCATATTCCCTATGAACCTATATTAACGAGGCATTATGAAATCAAATATAAAATTTCTCATTGGTCAATATTACTCATGATATTGGTTTTCCGTTCACTGTGGTTATATTAATATAGAACCCATCTCATTATTCCATATTCTTGATGAGTCTGTACTCTGTTTGGAAAGTCATATCCCCATTAGCCAAAACAACCACATAACTCATGAGGCCATATTCCCGGGGGAATATACCCATCAAAATTATTCCCTTTCAGTTCAAATAAAAATGACTTGTCATGTGGAAGTATCATACCAACCATTATTATGATCCTTCATCCTAGTATCCCATTTTATATAAATCTAAAATTAATAAATGTAATCATGATTTAATGACATAAAATTGAACCAAAATGGACCTTCTCAAAGAAACATAAAATCTCTGACATGTCCCATTGAGTGGTAGTGAACTATGTGGGTTCTGATTCCCATTATACGTATATATAGGAATCCTATCATATGCACTCAATCCCAACACGATAAACACCTACCACATCCATGGATGGGAATAAACTCCATGTCACCCAACTATATATCTTTAAATGGTATCATAATCAATAATGTTACATAAATGTGAATTAAATCTAAAATTCCTAAAATGGAAATATCAATGAATAACTTCTAATAAATATAAATGATTCAATTGATAGAAAACCATTAATATGTACAAATATTTTAAACGATGAATAACTTTAATCGGATCATAGCATAAGAGTAACTAGTACCACACTGGGATTTAAGAAGGTGTTATTCCAATGTGATTCTGGTTTCATTTATTCAATATATCAATATCTATTTGTCAAAAAAGTTACATAATAAATATGGATAAGATTTTTATAAGATATGTTTATAGGGTTTGTGTAAGAAACATTCCTTATGAATTTTAAGAAACTTTCCTTATTAAGGTTATGAATTTTTACATGAAAATTTAGATGAAAACCTATTTATATTAATGTTCATAACATCATGAACATACCTAATATACATGCTATGTTTGTAGGAGTTTATACATAGGTTGATAAGTTTCTTTCTAGAAAAATCTTGAGTCTCATGATATATGATGTTGATCGATGATATCAGATGGACATACTCAATGTGAATGGATAGAGATATATCTATTTTAATTTACAAAGATTGTATACATGACTATAAAGAGATTGATCTATGTAGTTTCAGTTGTCCACTATTTGATTTATACTGTTATATTGATAAGAAAAATAATGATAATATAGAGGAAACGTGCTTATTGGATCAGTTGGGGATCTATATTTTGTTTATCAGAATAACATGAATAAATTCTCACTAAATGGAAGAATATTATAAAAAGTGAGTTGATGAATCTGTGGAGTCCCAGTGGTTGGATTGTGTTTTTTTTGTTTTAGTGAAAAATTATAGATACAGGATAGTATGAAAAGTCAATGTGAATTTTAGTTACAAAATATAAGTCATAAAGACTATATAAAGTCTAAGGTGTTGAGTTGAAATGTGCATAAGATTGAGATAACAAGTTAATTCTATCAGACAGAGATAAGAAGTGAAGATCACTGAATGGAGAAATATAAGAGGTTTTATTGGATGAATATCTATCAGAAAATAAGTAGAAAGATCCAATGGATGGATTAATATAATGAAATTATATAGATAGTTGAGAAATAAATCAAATGGATGAATTGTTAGAAAAAAGGGGCATAAAATGTTTGAGATGAATTCATGTTTTCTCAGGCTGAGATTTTTTATCCCAATAGATATAGGGTTCCTAATATAGTATAATAAAGAGAATATATATAAGAAAGAGATTTGGTTTGTGAGTTCCTCAAATGGTGACTGCTGAAGATGATCCATTAAACAAAGGATTTCGTTAAATGTGCATTAGAAAAGAATTTACCAAATTGAGTTATAAGGATTATTATATAATCTTTGTAAAGTCCTTTTGAATGACAATGTTAAACTATTTATTCAATTTTTTTCACCTATCCATGTCAAATATGTTTGAATTAGTTCCTTAATGTTGAGATTATGGGAGTTCCCTGGATGTTGAAATTCATAGTTTGTATGATGTTTCATGAATGTTCTATAATGTTCAAGTGTTGTCCAGCAAAATTGGGTTTAGGGAGAAGTATGATATTTGAATTTCATTTTAGTGGGAAAATACATTTGAGTTTCCTCTTATACACTATATAAGCACACATAATAAAGGGGGATTTAATAGTAAAGGTGTAATATTATTTTCATACACATGGATGACTGGGTATGATAATGAATTAATGTCATGACTATCTAACCAAGTTAAAATTTGGATAAAGGTGTGGTATTGGACTGAGGAACTTCATTTAAGGTTAAGCCGACTAAATTCATTCATTTAAGGAATAAGTTTAGTGAGAATTAACAACTGATTAACTAATAAAATAAGGAGGGTTCCTCAGGATATATTTTATTGAATGAATAAAGAGGAACATCTGAGCAAGTATTCTTTATAAGACAGTGAATCATCAGATAGAGGAGAGTCCAATAGAGGAAAACTGAACAATGAACACGAGACTAAAGTTCATGTATTTAAGGAGTAAAATCTAGATGCATACCATATTGTTTGTCAGAGTGGGACACACAAGATGGGGTTAATTTACTTCCTATAAAAATTTCTGTGAAAATTCTTTTTTTAAAATATTCCAGAAATTTAAAATAAAAGAGGCATTTAATCAATGTAATAAAATTATAATATCTTGACTATTCCAATAGTTTCTCATAGGATTGATTAATTCACATTTATAAAAATATGAAATACTGATACACCTTTTGAAACTACTATAATAAGGAAAAATAGTTAAACTACTATCCAAAATTATCTTTCAAAGTAAAATATATTTTTCTAAAATATAAGTTAAAATAAAGAACAACTAAATTGAAAGACCCAACAGATAAAATAATTAGTTCAGTCTCAAGACTAGACCTAATCCACTCCACTTGGTGATCACCTAATACCAAGAAGTTTATATTAATAGACATAATCCCCACACTGGATTGAGGATAACAACAGTACACAGTACAATCCATGTCACAAGACCTCTTCCACTATTATACATGGGAAGACCAACAACTAGGTCACACAAGACCTCGTCCACATTTATACATGGGTGAAACATAGTGTATAAATATATTTGAGTGAGTATATAGTGGATACCCTAGTTTAATGCAGGAGACACTGTGTTTTTTAATATAGATATGCACACTACTCGATAAGTAATAAAACAGTAAACAATAGAGCACTGATAATTAGAAAGGATTATAGATTCTTTGACTAGTGTTCTATGTTTCTCTAGACTTGTAGGATATAGAAGGTGTGATTTTCGAGTCCTCTTGTGAAAAAAGAGTATTGTGGGACCGGCTTTCTGGTTTCTAGTTTGATGAGACGTGTATTGTAGATCTTGTTCTTCTTAGTGTTGCAGCTATGATAATGTTTGAGATTCGAAAGTACAATAGTTCAACCACAATGAATCGAGAGTTCATTGTGTGTTCTTTAGTGTATGGATGTTCTTCTATCTTTCATGCAATTCACTTTTCAAATTTTGGTGCTTCAAATCCATGATTTCCTTTTTATTTTAAGTGAATGTGTTAAAGATGATAGGATGAACTATCTCTACACCTTGTACCTCATGTGGTCTACTGATAGGACTATAAAATAGAATTTATTATATCAGTGTTATTTAATGACACAAATATGACTGTTAAGAATTACATTTAATTTTTTATTGAAAATAAAAAATGGTTAAGTATGGAATGATGTCCCGGTTTGTCTTGAAATGGTTTCACTGGTAATGATGTCTTCTCCTTTTCCTTTGATCAGTGAGACAGTCATGGTGTGACAATCATGGTTCCATAGATGCATTGAGATATAGAATAGGTAGCACAAATGTGGTGTTAGGATCAAGATATCTCAAATAACTGTGTTTATTCCTTTTTCAAAACACTGAATGTTGTCCTGTTACGATGTCATGGAAATGGTAGAAAGAATCTGGTGTCATGGGCTTTATAAAATCCGGGACTGTTAATAGTGTCATAGTTACGGTGTCTGGGTTACGGGGTCTAAGTCATTGTGTCTAGGTTACAGTGTCTATGTCACGGTGTCTGGGTCATGATGTCTAAGTCACGGTGTCAGTGTTTCGGTGACAAGGACTTTTCCAAAATCCAGAACTGGTGGAAAACATATAGTTTCATTGACATAACCAAATATCTGAATACATTCTTAAAAATTATTATTAATAGAATGGATTATGACTTAGGAATTAGTATAATAAAACCTAATTGAACAATATAATGTTGAGTGTACAAGGTCCATATATGATTTTTTACATCTTATATATGATTAACATGATTTTTGGCCATTGAAACACGAGGAGTACAACAATATATCCATTTTTTATGTTCACAAATCATGGAAATTATAATCTATATATTTTAATAATGAAAATATATTGATCATACTTGTGATAAGATGTAAAAACATGTTCTTCTCCCAAGAAATAAATTTTCCAAAAATGTATTATTTTTTCATAAATTCCTTTTCTTCTTTCTCCCCCATTTGGGATTATCAAAAAGAAGAATGATAAAAAATAAATTTATCAATGAATGAATGTAATATTGAAAATAAAAAATAAGTAAAATTTCATTGGATAGAAAGATATATTTATTTACAAGGAGAATGTAAAATACAAAACAACCCTATAAAAAACAAAATTCACTTCTCTTCAGAGTCATCAGTATTCTCATTTCCCATGGTAGAGATATCAATAGAAGCAGATGTAGAGGTTGGAGAAGGGATATGTAAAAATGAGTGAGAAGGAAGAGGCACAAATTTAAAAAAAATAAGGGGAAATATTTTGTCTATTGGATGATGAAGGTAGGGATTTCTCAAGAATGACATGTCTGATATGGCTCAGCCTGAGATACAGACATGGAAACAGGGGCAAAGGAAGTGATGGAGGACGGGGTTTAACCAGGCTACTAAGGGGTAGCTACAAGAGAAACTATTGCAATGATTTTCACATGCATATAAGGTATAAAAAATTTGATAAAAGCAGTGATGAATTCACTTCCATATTTTATATCCATTTCAAGATCATCTATATTATTATTAAGAGTTTATAAAGTTGGAATGATCTCCTTCATTTTCTACACCTGGTCCTTAAAATCATGATTCACATGAGGAATTCTAGGATTTTCCAAAATGTAAAGGAAATGACTAGACAGTTGGTGATTTCTATAGATCCTATTGATGTATAAATCGTCCTTTTCAATAATTTCATCATAGGCCATAGAGGATTACTTTGAATATTGTCGAACCATGTCATGGACATGCTCACTATCTTTTACAATCATGGAGAGGCTCTTCAAAATAGACTGAACATTTAAAAACATAATCACTTCTTGAATCTCTTTTTTGAGTACTGCACTATTTGATAGTTGAGATGGTTGACCATGTTTATCAGATGAAGAAGGAGCTAAGAAAACTGTAGAGAGTGTAGGAAGGATCTTGAGAGTAGTCTCTAAATAGTTTATAAAATCAACCAGAAACTCATTAATTGAGGATACCCATCCTCGAACATCATTTCCCAACATAGAAATTTTTGTAAATACCATCTCAACAATAGTGACCAAAGTATTTTGGATTAGAGTCCCAACCATTTTTGAAATTATATCAGCATCTTCTATGCTAAACCGAGAAATAGGGGGTACAACAATTTGAAATTCCATCTTCATTTACTCAATCAATTATTTTTAAGATTTCTATTCCTTACTTAATTAATGACTTTCGATCTTCACTTCTTGAATTTCATGAAGCATCCTTGGTTGGGTCTTCCAAATAAGTTTCCCCAAGATCATGCCACCATCCTGTTCAGTTATATGAGTTATAGGAGTATTTTAATATTTCAGAATCATTTCAAACCCATCCATTATACATTAAAAAAACTTTTAATTCATCATGAATTAGAACTCTAGGATCTTCTTGTGCATCCTCTTGTAAAGAAACCAAAACAAGATGTATTTCCTTTAAAGGTATGACTTATGGTACAGAAATAAGGTTCAATTGAAAAGATGTTGTGAGATTAATTCCTCTCACTAAAGCCAAATAAGAATCACATACATCAATGTTGTTGGTGAATTTATAAAAGGGGACCACATGACATGTCTCAACAAGAAATTGCACTGGATTACATTCCAAAATGGTATTTTTTTCTCCCCCTCAATAGGTGGTTTTCTATTTTAACTAAGGGACTCAGTCTCTTGGCCTAATTTTATATCATCTATTCTTGTAGGTTTAGAATCTTCTTTATCTAAAAAAAAATATTTCTCCATATTTTCCTTGGAAAAATGAATAACTTATGGATCCACTAATTCTTTTAAATATTCCACAGGAATATAATTTTCCTCCAATACAGCATCTTGTACATATTCAGCAACAACTTCTTCAACACCATTAGAAATAACTTCTTTAGCACCTTCAACAACAACTTCTTCGTCACCTTCAGAAAAAACATCATCTTTAGCTTCCTCATCTGAGTATTTAACTAATTCATCTGGTTCCAAACTATGATCAGATATGTTCTTCAGTTTTGAAGGATTATCAATTGGATTAAACTTCTCATACAATATTTCAGTATCTTCCACCCAAGACTTTTCCAAGGATTCATGCTAATTTTCATCCAACTGATTATATCCATAGAGATAAAAAACTCATAATCCTCAATAACTTCATCATTTGGGAAAACAACACCTTTGGAAGAAAAAATTACTGAAATAAATCTCGAATAAAATAGGGAGGTTGATTTTGAAGTAGTCTTGATCATATAACTGATGTGAATAAATATATAATTATATAATTTGACCATTTGAATTTTTTTAAGATGTATCATAAATATATCTTGATACTTAAGAGTTGAAAATATCCCTTTCATAGGAAAATCAATTTTTGAATGAATTTGAATAGAAACCTTGTTTCTCTATCTTATTCTCTTGTTATCAGCCTTCATCTCTTCTAATTTTTAGTTAGACATTCCAATATCTCTTCAAGGATAAAAATATCACTATGGGAGGAGGTCCTCACTGAAGATCCTTATAATAGCCTTCTTGCGGTATTTTAATACTGGATCCCACAACCTTGATGAAAAGGTACACCTTTTTTCAGTTATCTAGCTTATAATTGCGAAATAATCTGTCGTATCATATGAGAACTGATAATTCTGATAAAATCAGTATACAATCATTAGATATATTGTTCTCTTCTCTTTAGTGAATAGTTTCAACCATCCTTGATCATCCAACACTTTCAAAATTATCAAATGACTTGTCAACAACCACATTGGACATACTTCTTTCTCTGGCACTACTGTTTGATCAGCAAGTCCTAGATATAGTGGTCCTTCATGCAATATTTTCAGAGCCCTTTTTACTTTCTTCTAAGAACTTCTCTTCTCATAAGTCAATTAATAATGTATCTTCATTCTGGGTATCCAACATAGGTTTGAGAAGGTGAACTAGTTGAAGGAGGGCATGATGTTTGAGAGGAAGAGATTTTGATTTCGAGGGTAGACGGTTCATGTGATGTAAGAAGTGAAGTGAATGGTTTTTTATCTTTTAGGGATTTCAATCATCACAATCAAAAAAATGGTATAAAATTAATAAAATACTTGATTCATCGATGCAAGAATGAAAATTCTAAAAAATAGAAATTTAAGTCATTAAGTTGAGACCAGAAGAGGTCGTCACGTTGTCAAAAAAATGGTGTGATGGTTTGACCGTATCATTGAGACAGCAGATGTAAGCTAGAAATTATGAGACAATAAGAGTGAGACAGTAACTATAGGGTAGTTACTTGTGAAACTGTGAATCATGAAATAGTAATATGTGAAAAAATAACTGTGAAATCCTAAATTTTTCACTTAATACATATCATCCCTAATTCATGTATGATGTAATTTATACTTTCATAATTTAACAGTTCTATGAATATATTAGCAAGATTATGTTCATATCTAATGAATTAAAAAGTTATATCACTTTTTTGATAATTATCTCTCAAAAGGTGATTCTTTACATCAATATGTTTTGTACTAGAGTGCGAAACAAGATTATTTGAAATGTTAATTGCACTTGTAATGTCACAATTTATTGGTAAATGTCTGAATTGATATTCGTAGTCTTCTAATGTTTGTTTCACCCAAAAATTTTGTGAACAACAACTACCAGAAGCTATGTATTCATTTTCAGTAGTAGATAATGCACCAAAATTTTGTTTCATAGTAAACCATGATACTAGATACTTGTCTAAATGGTGACATGTTACATACATAAGTTTTATATCTAACTTACAACCACCATAATAAGCATCTTAATAGAAACCAAAGTAAAATTATTTTCCACTAGGTTAGAATAGTCTGAAATTGGTTGAATGTTTGAGGTATTTTAAAATCCTTTTAACAGCATTTAAATGAGACTCTTTGGGGTATTCTTGAAAATGATCACACATGAAAACACTAAACATAATGTTAGGGCAACTGGAAATTAAGTAGATTAAATTCCAATCATTCCTCTATAAGTGGTTTTATCAACAGATTTATCATTCTCATCATGATCAAACTTACAGGTACTACTCATTAGAGTATCACTAATTTTAGTGTTATCCGAGACAAAACATTTTAAAAGATTTTTAGCATATATTAATTGATTTAAAATAATACCTTCCTAATTTTGAATGATTTCAAATCAAAGAATGAATTTTCACTCACCCATTTAGCTCGTTGCATCATCTTTGAAAAATTAGTACATAAGGAATTTTTTGAAGCTCAAAAAATAAAATCATCAACATAGATTTGAACAACAAAAACATCCTTATAATTAAATTTTATAAAAATATTAGGATCATGTATACCTTTTGTAAAACTATTGGACATAATAAAATTACTTAATATATCATACCAATCTCTTGGAGCATGTTTTAAACAATAAAAATATTTTGTTAATTTAAAGACCTGATTTGAAAAGTGAGGGTTTGTAAAACCATGGGTTATTCAACAAAAACGTCCTCAACTATATAACCATTTTGGAATTCACTATTGAAATCCATTTGATATAGTTTGAAATTTGGATAGGCTACTGATGAAATCAAGATTCTAATGGATTCATGTATAGATAATGGTGAAATGGTTTATTCGTAGTCAATTCCTTCTTCTTGACAATAACCTTGTGCCACTTATCTAGATTTTTTTATAACTATGTTACCATCTCCATCTACTTAGTTCATAAACACCCATTTAGTTCTAATGGTAAATGTTTCTTTGCGTCTATCCACAAGTTTCAAAACATTATTCCTTTCAAAATTATTTATCTATTCTTTCATTGTCATCACACAAAATTCTTCATTGATAGCATCATTGATGTTTTTAGGTTCATGTTGTGACAAGAAATCTTGATGTTCAATCTTATTTCTAATAGAAGCTATATTCTGGTTCCCTTTATCTAAATCTCCAACAACATCATCTAATGTATGTTTCATAAGAGTTTTAACATCACGAGAAAAATAAGGACTAGTAATTTCTGGTTCTTCAACTGGTTCGGGTTCATTATGGAATGAATATCGAGAATTTAGAGAACTAAATGTTTTAACAAATTCCTTCATAAGATGGTCATAATACTTTTCATTGATTTCCATATTTGACATATCATCTTCATGATTCTCTATAGAGATCTTATGTTCACGTGGATCTATTTCATTAATTTTTACATGTACAGATTCTTCCACAAATTTGGTTCTTTTTTTAAAGACTCTATATGCATTACTAGATATTGGATATCCAAGAACAATTTCATCATCACTTTTGGATTAAAACATATCAAGATAATCCTTAATAATAAGAATATATACTTTTCATCTAATATCATTGAAGTATTTAACCTAGGGTATTCTATTGTTCCACAACACATAAGGAGTTCTTTTATCAGTGGGTTTGATTAACACCATGTAAATAATATAGCATATTTCATCGACAGATTCATCGAAAAAATAAATAGGTATTTCAAACTCAGTAACCATGATTCTAGAAATTTCTTATAAGGTTATATTTATTAATTCTACAACACCAATTTGTTGAGGTGTCCTCTGGGCATAGAAATTATGACTGTATCCATTTTTTGAGAAAAAAGATTCAAACTCTTGGTTTTTAAACTCTCGGCCATGGTCACTTATTAGAGATTTTATCCTATTTTCACTAAGATTTTCTACAATCTGATCATACTTGGTGAAATGAGAGAATACTTTACTGTTGTGAGCTAAGAAAAAGGTCCATGTATACCTAGAATACTCATCCACAAGAACATAAACACAGTGCTTCCCATTTTATCTAGAAACTCTTGAAGGTCCAAAAAAATCCATGTGAACCAACTTGAGACGTTGAGAAGTTGAAACATATTTCATTGGTTTGGAAGATATTTTTTGATGTTTACCCTTTTGACAATGATTATAGACATTGTCATTTGGAAACTCATGTTTGGGAAGGTCCTTGACTAAACTTTTTCTATTAAGCTTTATAAGGGAATTTATATTGTAGTTTCCAAGTCTTCTATTCCAAAGACAAGTATCTTTGTAAAATAAACATAAGCATGACACATTTTGAGAAACTAAACAATCTATATTAACAACATGAACATTTTCATTTCTAAAAGTAGAAAATCTTAATGAATTATTAGAATTAAAAAAATTACAAGAATCATTCTCATATATAAGAAGAAAACAATCATCACATCATTTTGAAATACTAATAAAATTATTTTTCAGTCCATCAAAAAAAAGTACTTTATAAATTAGAACTAAGTTAGAGTTGCCAATCTGGCATAAACCAATTATTTTTCCTTTAGCATTGTAACCAAAGATAATATTCCCACCCTATATTTTTATTAAATTATTGAAGAATGGGTAATCTCCTGCCACGTGTCTTGAACATCCAATTTCTATGTACCATAATATTTTATAGGAGATCATCAAATAGATTTCCTACAAAAATAATCAATCTAAAACAAATTTTGGTACCTATATTTGTTTGGGTACAGTAACATTAGTAATAAGTGCTTTAGGTACCCATGTTTTCTTCATGGGATTATTATAAGAATTATGTATACTGTTTAAAAAATATACTTTATTTGGTCCTGAAATACTAGAAGAAGTAAATGATTTTCCAGAACTGGAACTAGTAGTATAATTTTTACTTTTAGTTTGATTTTCAAGATTCAGTTACAAACTTTTTTTTGGTGAGATTTCTTTTCCCAATTTGGTATCGTATACCAGTAGTGTATCAATAGAAAATTTGATTACCAAGCATCTGTGTAAGATTATTTTTTCTATTGGTAGATTTCTCTATGTTCTTTTACCATTTCTCATAAAATAACATAAATTCATTGTTCTCTTTTATTAATTGAAAATTTTACTCCTTCACTACAGTAAGTTAAAATAAGACTATAGTGGTCAATTCATGTTGTTTCGATATATATTTTCATTTATCTTTTAGCTCATTACAATTTTCTCTTAGAATATTACAATAATAAAATAATTACTCATTTGTCATATTTTTAGATTCACTTTCATCTCCAAAATAATAGTAATTGTTTAAATGAGATTCTTGGGTTTCCTCAGATGTGTTTTTCATAAAACACATATTGGATTTGACAAACTTTTCATCATGTGAAGACTCTGATTCACTTAAACCATCCTCGGAATAACTCTATGTTGCCTTCATGGAATTTTTATATTTTCGATATTTTTCCTTATATATCTTCTTATATTTTAACCTAGGAAAATCAGACTTTACATGTCCTTTTCTTTTACATTCATAACAGACTATTTCATCAGATTTGTTACTTCCTTTCCAATCCACTTTCCAGTTTCCCTTGTGATAATATCATCCTTTAAAGTTAGGCTTTCAACAAAAAAAATTTTCTATAAAATATATTAATTTTTCTAGCTAATTGAGCCATTTCCTCATCACATTCTAGTGATGATTAATCATTACTGTTACATTCTATAGTGTCTTATAATTTCTCCATTTACTTGTATTTTGTGGTAGTACTCTTGAATGCCACATATTTACTTTTGGGTTCATCCTCATCTTCTTTGTTGACTTTTAATTCTTCCCCATACATGATCAATGTTCCTATTGTCTCCTTGACTAGTTGATTGGTAACATCACAAGATTTTAAAATTGAGATAGAAGTCCCTATCCATCTATCTATTAATCATCCAAGTATTTTCATAATTTTCCCCTTTGTTGTAAAATATCGTTCTAGAGAGATCATAGATTCCAAAATTTCATTAAAACTAAGATATAAGTCAGAAATATGCTCATCGGGATTCATTTTCAAGTTATCACATTTAATATTATATGGGTTATGTCTCATTTCTTTACCACTAGAGGTTCCTTTATGTGGAATAGAGAAAGTATCCCAAATTTCATGGACGGTTTTAGATACATAAATTCTGTTAAACTCTTCATCTCCTAAATAATATTATAAGGATTTTATGGATTTGAAATTATTATTATAATAAATTATAGATTGGTCATCCCAAGTGTTCCCATCATTAGCAGGAATATTATATTCATCTATAATGGTTGACCAATCCCAAAACCCATACTTTCTAAGTGAATCTTCATTTTAATCTTCCATTGTGAATAATTTGATCCCTTAAAGAATGGAGTTCTGTTGGTAGCAACACCTTCCAATCTCTTTTCCATACTAAAGAATAGTGTGAATATTTTTAATGAACTAAAAATTTATAACTAACACAAATTTAGAGATTTTTAAGACACAACTAAAATCACAGTTGGAAACTATTATAAATATGATGAAAACAATAAAAATAGGAATTTTAAACAAACTTCTGACACAAAATATATGTCAGAGTTGGACACTCAAGAAAATAGTGAATTGAGTTCCTTTGAAAATTTTGGTTAAAATAGTTTATCTAAAATATTCCCCCAATTTTAAATAAAACAGGCAGTTAATGAAGGTAATAAAATTATAGTAGTTTGATTATTCAAATAGTTTCTCTGAAGATTGATTAATTTTTAGTAATAAAAATTTGTGATACTGATAAAACTTTTGAAACTAATTTAATAAGGTAGAATAGTTATATATACTATCCATGATTAGCTATAAAATTAAAATTTAGTTTTCTAATATATATGTTAAAAGAGAGAAGAAATAAATTAAAAGACACAACAGATAAAACATGTGGCTCCGTATCATGTTGAGACCCAATCCACTCCACTAAGTGATCACCTTACACCAAGTAGTTTATATTAATAAAATTATTCGACAACCTAGACTGGGGTTACTAATAGTACCTAAGATTTTACATGTGACAAGACCCCTTCGACTATTCTATGTGTTAAAACAAACAACCAGCTCCCACAAGTCCTCTTCTATAGTTATACGTTGGTGGAACACAGTTTAGAATGATATTTGAGTGAGGATATCTAGTATACTCCAATTTAATAAAGGAGATTGTGTGTGTTTTAATACATATACACACACTAGTCAAAAGTAATGAAACAGTACACAACAGAGTAATGATAATGAGAAATGATTTGAAATACTCTGAGTGTTGGTCTATGCAGCTCTAGACATGTAGGATGTAACAGATGTGATTTTCGAGTCCTCTTGTGAAAATAGAGTATTGTGGGTCTGGTGTTATGGATTCTAGTTTGATGATATTTGTATTGTTCTCTTGTTCTTCTGAGTGTTTCTACTGCGATGAAGTTTGAGATTCTGAAGTTCAGCAGTTCAACCACTAGGAATCGAGTTTTCTTTGTGTGTTCATTAGTGTATGTATTTTCTTCCATCTTTCATACAGTTCTTTTTTCAAACCCTAATGCTCTAGATCCATGCTTTCCTTTTTTATTTCAGGTGCATTTGTTGGAGCCAACATGATACACTATCTCTACACCTCGTACCACATACTATCTGTTGACAGGACTGAAAAAAGAGCATTTATTATATCATTGTCATTTAATGACTCAAATATGACCATTAGAAATAATATTTAAATTTAATTGAAAATAATAGAAAAATGGTTATATATGGAACAATATCACAGTTTTTCTTGAAATGGTGTCCCTGGAAATAATGTCTTCTCTTTTTCCTTTTACCGGTGAGATATTCATAGTGAGATAGTCATAAGGCCAAAGTTTCATTGAGATCTAGAACTGGGAGCACAGATGCGGTGTCAGGATCACGGTGTCTCAGATAATCGTGTCTAGTCCTTTGTCAAATCTCTGAATGTTGTCTTGTTACGATTTCTTAGAAATGGTTCTAAGGATTTGGTGTCACATGCTTTATGAAATCTCGGACTGGTTACGATGTTAGAGTTACAGCGTTAGGGTTCCAGTGTCTAAGTCACAGTGTCTCGGTTACGGTGACTATGTTAAGGTGTCAGGGTTATGGTGTCTAAGCCAAGGTGTCAGGGACATTTTCAAAATATAGAACATGTGGAAAACTTATGGTTTCCCAGATTTAGACAAATATATATAAATTGTATAAAAAATTAATATTAATAGAATGGATTAAGACTTAAGCATTATCATAATATAACATAACAGAACAAGATAAAGCATAGTTTATAATGTACATACATGATTAGTGATATGCTAAACATGATTAACAATATTATTGAGCATTAAAACATGAGGATTCCAACAAATTAGATATTATGAACCATAAAATGGAAGGAATACGAGAGAGATCTCAATCAGATGCAATTTTCTAAGGTAAAATCTTAAACATCGATCAATCTATTGAGACTAAGTTATATAAGACATTCCATAATTAGGAATATGTTTTGATACAAAAAAATACTTAAGGGAGTTATTGATGATCTTGAAGATTGTAAAAAGGAGATTGTTATCCAAGTTCCTTATAAAGAAATAACATCTAAAGAGGAAGATATTTCTACATTGGATCAAAAATGATTCAATATGATCATATAACTATGTTGTTGAACCAGTTGATAAAAAATCTGGTAGATAGGGTGTATAACAACCTTGGACAGAATTAGATATGATTTTTTTATTTGGGGGTATACCCAACTTTGGATGACTACTTGATTATTTGGGATTAGAACCAAGGTTAATTGGAGGACCGATTATTGGGTTATAGAACTAGTTGTATCATTTTATTTTTTATTACTAAAATATGTTAGTAAAGGAATCCATGTTGGGGGTGACTAATATGGAAAGGATGAGATATTTTTACTAATCCTTTTAAATATCATTTTTTGATCTCTATTAGTATATTACTACATATGAAGTATGGTTGAGAAATATCTTTGAGGGGATCATAAATATAAGAAGTTTCATATGTAGAGTTTATAGGTAGAATTTATAAAAGAAAGTGATCACTGATTTACACCCTCCCCCTCTATTTGATCTTACACTGAAATGGGAATATCAATTATTATTAGTTTAGGGTTCCCTCCGAAGGAAATAATTATATAAAAATGATGGAGAAAATATATTCAGTGAACAGATGGGGTATTATTACATTTGATGGAAAAAATATCATAGTTAGAAAAATAGGACGTTACCCTATCTTTA
Source organism: Viscum album (assembly GCA_963277665.1). Classification (NCBI taxonomy): domain Eukaryota; kingdom Viridiplantae; phylum Streptophyta; class Magnoliopsida; order Santalales; family Viscaceae; genus Viscum; species Viscum album. The sequence goes on from OY728134.1 coordinate 555,401,478, forward strand.
TTATTTTGGAAATGAAATTAGACATTATGAAATAATGGAATTTCCAACCATTAATGAGTTTTTTATGTTAGTAATTGAAAATATAAATTTTTATGTTAATGGAAAAGATTAGAATTATATATTGATGGATTTCTGATAGAATGTTTATATAAATATTATAGGGTTTCAAATAGGTAAACAAAACTATGATAAGTTGAGAAGAATCCATGAATAAAATAAAAAAAATGAATTTATGGGATAAATATAAAGGATCATGTATGAATATATTATTTAGGAAGATGGATATATTAATTAGGAATAATTTACAAGATTCAATGATATGGTTAGGAATATTTTAGGTTTTAGTGAAAATGGAAGATTTTAATATCTTTATGAAATTGATTGGAAACATTCCATACAAATTTAACACCAATGTTTCATCTTTGTAATATTGAGAACGAATATCACTAGACAAGATTCAGAATATTTTTATGGAATATGAAATGGAAAAATAAATAGTCTTTAATACTAATGAAATTAAGATATATCTTTTTAATCTCTATAAAAAGGGATGTAAATAGATAAATAAGTATAAGAACAATACATTGACATATATATTGAGTACAATGAATATGACATCAATACAATCATTTTTATTATTTATAAGAGATATAAAGAAGTATATTGGAGATGGTAATTTCTGAAATCTCATAAATGGTTGAGTTTTAATGATAAATGGAATATAGTTAGAAATTCTCTAAATATGAAGATTAATGACTCTTAATTGAATGAAACTGATGAGAAGTCAAAAAAAATAAAATTGGACTATACATAATAAATCTTTTTTATAAAGACTAATAAATGTTTGTTGTATAGAATAGAGCATGATGATTCATTATCCAGTAATGAATCAAGTTTTCATTTCAACATCGTAGTTTGTTTTAGAATATGGATGATTTATCAGGGAGTGATGATGATGGTGAAAAGTGAACAAAAATTAAGTGGATTCAAATAAAAAATTTAAAGATACTCTTAAGAAAATTACACAACTCATATAGGAAGGGAATATAATTATGAAATAATTTAAAGAGATACCTTCTGAGAATATTGAGCATATATAAAAGGAGTTGATAAACATTAATGATATTAGATCATGGAAAATAAAAGTGGCTAATATTCATAGAAAATTGAATGTTTTTTGAGGAACAATATATATAGAGGATAATCATGACATGGTACAAAATATTCTTCTTGATGAATGTAATAAGAATGTAATGATGTTGGATGAATTTTAGAATATGGATAATGTTCTTAATGAAAGAATGGTTGATAAATAAGAAGAGTTATTAGAAACAAAATCATTATTTTATATAGAAAAATCTGTGTTAAATGTGTTTAGAGAATACCTTATAGGATAGATTGAGGTTAAATGTTATTCTCCTGAAGATGGTGTAAAGAAGGTTCCTTAGAGTTAGGTTGTTTATATTCCCAAGAAAAATCAATGTACATATGCTTCTACAAAAAATGATGGTAGAAAAGATAAATATTGTGATAAATTACCCTCCACTAATAAACAGTGTAATCCATCAAAGAAGTATCTCCCTAAATGAAATTTCCCACATTTTTTAATTAGACAAAAAAATTCGTCAGATAAGTACTAATATCTATATGAAAGATCAAAATTTTGAGGTCACTATTGGTGGTGTGGTGTATTCAGGGAAAAAACATATTCATGCTATTAAAATATATATCTATCAGTAAAAATGTATGAATCTGGGGGTTCTATAATTTGTATATAAGATCAAATTTATTAATAAATTATGATGAAGATGATAAGAAATTTCAAAAGGATATGAAGGTTAAAACTACATGTTACAAGCTCAAGAAATTTACCAAGATAAGAATGAGTTCTTAGTTATATGGCGATATCAAATATCCATGGATAGAAAGATAGAGAAATCGGAAAAGACTACTGAAGAAAAAGTGAAGAAATAGGCTTGAAAATATGACAACAAGATTGATAATAATTTTCTAATAGACAGTGGTTTGATTATTTAGAATGAGTGCTAAAGTTGTGAGAAATATGGGAAAATTAATAAAAGTTTAATTATAATATCACCCACCTATGAGAAAATCATAAAGGGAAATGTTACAAAGTAATGGTAACAACGATGTCACAAAATCTAAAGAGAATATTAAATCTACATTTTAAGATTTTACTAATAAAAATAAATCTATTACAATATATTTTAGGTTTGGTCATAATAAATAAAGTGTATCCCATGATAAATATAAAAAAATGAAATATAATTCGAGACCATGATAAGATTCTCATTCTAATCATTACATACAAAAAAACATTGAGCCTCCTCTTTATTCCTTAAATTATATCTTATTTTTACTAACTTGTTAGGAATTTGAGGATAATAAGAGGAAAAATCGGTGTTGTGTTATTTTAGTCTTATAGAAAAAAAGACATCATGGAAACATTACAATCATCGTGATGAACATTTTTTTGCTAACCTTAAGGAGATAATATATTAAGATGTGTTATGAGTATCACACTTCACTTAAAAAGTATGGATTTTCTGAAATATGAGATACCTAGAATGTTGTGTTTTTACATTTGAATTGTTTTAATTAGTTTGTTGAGATGGGTGTGGAATTTATCATAACAAATGATATCAGATTGACATTAATATAAAGATGTCTGAATGAGATTGAGGAAAGTATTACATGATAGGTGTGAAATGTAAAACATTGATCACCCTGATTATACACTCTTTTTATCTACCCTAATTTTTCCCACATAGACATAGAGTCATTCAGTTAAAGTATCGTTGTTAAGAAAATTAAGCAATACTAATTTTCTATAGAGGAAAGTATTAATGTTTTTTAGATAGAGTAATATGATCTAAGATGATCCTTATGCTACACTTTTAATTTGTTTGTTAATAATGGGTAAAATAACATAGCTGAGAACAAAAATGAAAACATCATACCTAGAGAAAGTATTAAGAACACAAATTTACATTTATTAATTTTGATGTACTCTATAGATATTGAGAACAAATAAAAAGGGGAATATTTTTTGTCAAATTTTATTTTGGTAGTATTTATTGTCAGAATATCACTATGTGTTTATAGAGAACATTACTTAAAAATGTTGGAGAATTCATAGAGAATAGATGTTGCAGTAGCTTATATAAGAAACATTCCATATAGTGGTTATGGAATATTCTTTATGACGGTTATGAAAAATTCCTCTCAAATCTAGATGTTGATGTGTTAACCTTCAATTTTATAACAGTGTGAACATACTCATCATAAATTCTAGGTTTGTATGACTTTATATGATGAATTGTAAGTTTTCTTCCAAATAAATCATGAGTTATAGGTTTATTATTTTCAATAATGATATCATATTGATAGAATCAATGTGAATGGATAGAGATTTCTGTAGTTCATGTTACAAATTTTATTGATATGGTTGTATGGTGATTGATCTATATAGTGGTAGCTATCCAAATATTGGTTGATAAAGTTATCATGATTGGATAATGAGTGACCATATAGTGGAAATTTTTACAGTGCATCGATCAGGATATTGTAGGAATATTACCAAAGGAACATGAACGATGTTATACTTGATTGAAGAAAAAAAATCTGATGAAGCAATAGAGTTCCAATGGAAAGATTTATTTTTAAAAATTTATACTTACAAAGCCCATATGAATATGTTTCTATATAGAAATGTGAATAAGAGTTAAAAATTATATGTAGTGATGTTTGAACAAAGTCATAGGAACAATGTTAAATGATGTATCAGATAAAGGATAGCATGTCAATGCTATCAGATATTCATAACGAATATATATCACTGATAGAGAAATATATGAGGTTTTATTGATTGAAGGTTCATTATATTGACACTAAAAATATCCAACAGATGGAGTATTATGATTACATTATATGCGCAATTGTGATCCCATTAGAAAGAGACGCTCTAGGAAAGGAAGGGAGTAATTTTTATGAGATGAAGTTGAGTTGTCTAGAATATGTATATATGGATCCCAACAAATATAGGGTTCCTAATACAGTGTAACTAAGTGAGGATATATCAAATTTATATTTATCATTTTAGTCTATTAGATGAAGATTGCTAAATATTTACCATTGGGCAAATGAGTTCATATAAAATAAATCAGGCAAGAGTTTTGTAAACAATGTTATTAGGATATTTATATAAATATTTCATAGTCCTTAAAAATGATGATTCTAAGCTATTAGTTCAATTTTTTCCATCTATCTGAGTAAATAAATTTTAATGTTCCATAATTTTCTATATAAATAAGTTCATACATGGTTTCAGTCACTGAGTTTGAAGGAAGATTGAGGAATGTTCTATAATATTAAAGAGGCATCCGGTGAAATTTTTTTGAGATGAAATCTACGTTTTGAGTTTTAGTTTAGCATGAAACTAATTTTTATTTATCTCCAATTAACTATTAAAGAACAATAATAAAATGGATCTGCATTAGTATGAGTGTAATACACTATTTATCTGAGTGGAGGAGCAAAAGTGTTGAAGGATTTGGTTCATTAATATCCAACTAAGGTAGTACTTGGTTAAAGGAGGAACATAGAACCGAGGATATATGAAGAATGTTCATCAGACTATTTTTCATTTATCTAAGAATTAGAAAAATGAAAATTGATGACTAAATTCCTACTCAATAGAATATGATTCAATAAGATGAGTTTCATCGGATGAATAAAGAGGCACATCTTACCATGATTACTTCAACAAAAAGATAAAAAATTAATAGAGGATAATTAGATCATGATGAATTAGATAGAGAAAAACATACTAAAGTTCATTTATTTTTGGAGCTTAGGGTAGATATATATCATATGGATATTATGACCCATCAAGTGTAGTTCATACAAGATGGAGCTCGATTGGAATAACGTTTTCTATGGTATATTTCTGGTCAATGTTTGTAAGGTGAGATTAAGTTATCCATGAATTTCCATAATCAAAAAAGAAGTTTTGAGTCTAAATATTATTAATATATTTTTTGAATATCTAAAATATTGTACATAGGCAAAGGAGAAACAATGTTTTTATGGAGTAAGAAAATTTAAAGAAGAGGATATTTCTACAGTGGATCAGAAAATATTATGGATTAGCTTATAGATGGGATATATATCCATATTCAAAAAATTATTATGCCATGGGTGTATATCTAGCTGAGAGGGTAGTGGATACAAGAATAGAAGAAAGTGGTATAACCAACAATAGATTAATTGTTGATTTCTAGGGTGTGTAACAAATGTTAAATGGGTGGAAATTTACCAGGGTGTAGAACTTGTTGTTTCCTAGGCCTTTTTATTCCTAATAGAAGTCAGTAAAAGAATCCATATTAGGGGATAAGAAACATGGAAATGGGTTTTTATTTATACTAACCCAAGTGAATATTGTGTTATGACCTCTAACATTATAATATTGATTATGATGTGGTGTTGAGATATATCTTTGGGTTGATCATAACATTATCATATTTCATCGAATTTGTTCATAAGAAGAATTTGTAAAAGAATGTGATAATTGATTCACACCCTCTCACTCTCAATCATCACACATTGATTTGTAAAATTTATACGGATTCATGAATATGAATTAAATTTAAAACATAGTTCAATAATCTACAATCATTCCCCTAAATAAGTAATAGTTGATCTTAACCCCATCCTCACACAACATCATGAAATGTTTAATCTTGGAAGAGAACTTGTTGTTTCATATGCTTTGGTATGATCCCATTTATTTATATCTCTTTTACTTCCACTATAAATCATGAAATTTTTTACTGGAAATAGTTCTTGGATTCCATGGTGTGTGATCGTGTTCTGGTTGGTATGAAAATGTTGTATGGTTGATGGAACCCTCGTAGAACCTCGACATCAACATTGGAAATTTTGATGTGAAGTTACTTACCAATTGAATCTTTATTATCCATGTTTTCATATTTTAATTTATGTGTTGGTATATTTGATACCATGCTTGATTGTGATACTATGTCGGTGTGAGGGTGTGTAGCCCATGAGACCTATTGCGATTTGTGATTCCATGAGTGTTACTAGATTATATTATTTCCATTCCTGATAGTGATGACATGGTATTATTTTTGATTCCTTTTAATCATTATGATATGTTATGTATATATTTTATGCTTCAACTGGTATATTCATTACAATGACTTGGTGTTTGTGGTTTGTACTTGAGATAGGTGGACCATTGTGACATGTTTTTTCCATAGAGGGGGGGGGGATTATTCTTGACGTGTAATGATGTAAATGATGGAACTGAGAATAGGATGGAGGTATGAGATATCCATAGAGACCATTTTGAGGATTAAATCATGGTAGTATGTAATTTATGAGCATCATTCCCTTTAGGTACCTTAGTGGCTATGAGTAAAACAAATTATTCCAGACTAGAGGATGTTAACATTCATGAACAACATAAAGTCTATAAAAATTGGGTTTCTTGTTCACATGAATCTGTGAGAACATCATACTGGGGATAGTTTTGTTAATACTATAATCGTCTATTTTTATTTCGTTATTTATTCATACTAGGTCCAATTGGGGGTTGATGGTGTCTTGGTTAGTTCACAACTGCTCAATTTTGGATTGTATGTTTATGATATTTTGAATATATTTTTATTATGGTACAAAATTTTCATAAATGAGCAGTATACTTTAATGATTCATTGGTGGTGTCCTACTAAGACTCCTACTCAATCCTTACATAGACATTTCGCGGCGCATGTAGATTTTATGAGGGATATAGGAAATAGAAAGGGCTATGTGGTGGATAGTTGAGTACAATTGTATGAAGTAGGTGAAAGACTTTGCTAGAATCTAAAATAGATGTTATTTATATATTTATTTTTCTATTGTCTATTACAGTGGATAATATTTTCACTTTGGGAACTTTATTTACTTTATGACATGTATGTCATCATTTCAGTTTTTTCTTGTCTACTCTGATTATTTATTAAATATTATATTTTTTAGGATTCATTATTGATCTTATAAAATGAAACAAAGGGTATATTCTCCCCATTGATGGAAAAGACTGTTGAAATTATTCAGAATCCTATTTCATATGAGGAGATACACATGATATCAAGTAGCTCTCTAATTTAGAACTATTGGTTCTGTTCGGGATGTTAATTTTTTTTTTCAGATCACTAGGAGTCATTAATCTCAACTATTTTCTTGAATTTTGAGAGTGTGGATGGGAGATATAATGGTTGGGAATTATCCAGGGGAACTATGAAATTGCTTGACCAACACTATATAGTTTACATTCATGTTTAAATAAATTATGGAAATTATCTTTTGATGTTATTATTGATTAAATATAACTTGGGTTATGTACATCATATTGATATGTGATTTATGGGATTCTAGGTGCGTTTGAGCATCATGACTAGTCACTAAGGTCTTCACTTCATATATATACCTATTTTTGGAAATATAGTAGTTCATTAATTATATTCCTTGGTTATTATAACTATTTGGGATAATATCTCTTGTGTGATATATATTTACTAGCATTAATTATTTGGTGAAATAATTTTGTTTTGTTAGTATACATATATGATGACTGTGAATAACTTGAAGAGAGGAAGACCACTGTTAGAGCTATGATGGTTATACCTAGGGTTGTGGGTAGACTCCCATGGAAAATCTTCAGTGATCCTATATATTGTTTAGGATATTATTTTATTCCTAATATTCCATCTATTACAAATGATGTCTCCTTTTAAATGTTTTTCGGTACTACCTTTTGAGTAGGCTACTCAAAAGCTTCATCTTTCACCTTCCTCAGTGGTGCAAGAAGTGGTTCCTTATCATCTTCCACTGAGATGCATTGTTGGATACACTATACATTTCCATATCCAAAATCCTCCAACCATTTAGGGATCTAGTAGACCATAGGATATAACGGACTCTGTGAGATTCATTTCAAGAATCTTTAACCTCAATGAAATTAAAATGTATAGGACTGTGAAGATGGAAACATTCATGTTGTAGGGACCCACTAGAAATTGGTGGGAAGTTGTGGGTCCATCTGAATGACATACAGGTATCACCTTGGAGGCTTTCAAGAAATTTTATAGAGATTTTTTCCCGAACATATTGATCTTGGTTGAGAATAGATGTTTTTGGAACTACATTAAGTCTCCATGACAATATTGGTATACTCTACATGTTTTAATAAGATCCCCTATTTCACACCGCTTCTCAATGGTAAATATTCAAAGATGTACAAGATGTTCAAGATTGAAATTCAACAAAAACATAATATAATTTCAATGTATTTGATCTATCTTCATACTCAGAGGTTCTGAGGAAGGCCCTATCAATCTAGAGAATTCAAGTGGATTGGAAAATAGATACTCTTTTCCTACCCTTCACTAATCAAATGGATAGACCTGCTACAACTATAATATATACCTACTCTAATGGAAGGTTGAGGAAGGTCAGTGACACACAATTAAGAAGTGGAATACAAGTGCATTATATCTCATCCATTTTAGTTTCTGCATGTAGTGGCCCACAATGTTTCATCTATGGGATGTTTTTGCACTACCATTGGATGTCCATAGTTCCTAAGAGCCAATTCTGAAAATGTGGAAGGACAATACTCATGCAACTATATTTTTCTAGATCCCCACCTTGGAGGTGAAGATATCAGTGACTATGAATCCATTGGACCAGTCACGATTCTCATTAGTGAACTTATAAAATTCATACGCCTAAATGATAGATCTACAGAGCTAGGTAAGGGCATGAAAATGTTGTAGACTAGGTTCAACTAGATGATGCAGAGGGTTCATATACCATTCAAGGCATGGTTTTGATAATTTCCACCTAATCTAATTCTTTCTTCACTATTGGTGCTCCCCATTATCTAATATATAATCATGTAGAATCTAGACATAACCTACCACTCATTTTTTCCTCATATTTGTTTTCCTTAATAAACCATTGGGAAAGAAAGTGGATCCTCTCCACCAATTACTAGAATGTTAAATAGTTTTCACTAGTAATGGAAATCTATGGATGTTCATAATTCTAAACATGAAGTCCTTTGAGGTGATTCTTGTTATGGATTGGATAACTCTCCACTTATATCACATAACCTATTATCGAATTCTTCATTCTTTCAATTATCCAAAGGGAGATAAGTTCATGTTAAATAAAGAATGGGAACCGGGGGTAGGAATATTTGGAATATACATGAGCTATCTAGGGTTGATAATAGAAATTTTTTTTGGGCCTAGATCTTTTAAATGGATCAGTGTCAACCCCTCACTTGTCCCTCCAGTCATGGATCTCTTTTAGGACATCTTACTAGATGAACATATAGCACTCCCTTCTAATGGAGGGGTGAAAATTTAGTTAGATATCATAATAAGCATACAATCCAATTTGATACACTTGTATCATTTGGGGCCAACTGAGATGAAGGATATCAAAGTATAATTTAATGAATTTTCGTGGGAGTGATTTTTCATGTTATGTACTTCACCATGGGTTGTACCCATGTTGTTATCCAAAAAATATGAAGGTTGTCTTCGACTCTATGTTGATTACCGGAATCTCCACCAGGTAATGATGAAGAACCAATATCTGTTTCCCATGATTTTTGATCATTTATATCACTTATAAGAATCCCAATGATTCTCCAAGATAGATTTCCAATCAGGATTTTACCCACTGTTAGTTTGATAAGAATAAATTATAAAGATGGTGTTTTAGATTAGGCATGAGTAGTACGAGAACATTGTGATGTCGTTCAGACTGATGAATGCACTGAATATGTTATGGATCCTTTGAACAAGATATTACACTGATATATATAATCTCTCATCATATTGTTCATTGACATCATCCTCATCTACTCATCAACTCTAAATAAACATTCAAGACTCTTAGAGATAGTCATGAGTACGCTTTGAGCACACCATCTTTATAGCATGTTGTCTAAGTGTGAATTTTGGATTTGATAGGAGATGTACCTAGTTAATGTTATATATGAGATGGGTGTGTCTATGTACTAGAGAAATTTATGAAAGTTGTCTCCTAAACACATACCCAAAACTTGTTTGGGATCAATTGCTTTCTGGTCTTGGATGGGTATTACTAACAAATTATCAAGGATTTGGCTAGACTATCAGTTCCAGAAATGCCACTGAATAATAAAGTTCTAAATTTTTTAATGTAGTTACTATTTTAATAATATTTCCTTGAGTTAAATAGAAGTTTAAAATTTGATATAGTACTAATACTCTCTGAGTCTGGGAATTGTTATGCATTATATTGTGATAAATTGAACATTGGTCCGTGAGTGGTGGTGATGATGAGAAATAATGTAGTAGCCTATGAGACACATCATCTACAAACCCACAAGAGGAACTAATCTATGAATTATATATATCTAGAATCCATGGTTGGTACTGTGATGTGTTGGATAAATTGTCTCTTATAATTGATAATCTTAATTTACATGGACCACAAGAGCCTTAACTATATCATTACCCAGAGGGACTTGAACCTAATACAGAGGCATTCAATTGAGTATTTATAAAATTTAGACATTTGAATTGATTATACCCCTAATAATGGTAATTTTATTGTGGATTCTTTTATATATAATATGAATTATGATTATGATGTTGGAAAGTGTCCTTCATAGGATTAGTTTAACTTGATTATCTTATTGGCTGACTGGAGGATGGATGATTCTAGGGATCAGGGATTTGTGACTTGTAACCCATTAGTTATCACATCCTCACTTGTGGATTTGGTGAATAATAGTTAATTCTCTTTACCAATGCGTGTTATAATGAGAGAATAGTTTGATAGTGGGGACTCGATACTCGGATGGTCAGTGGACGATGCTAATGAGATATTGGTACATGGGAGAGTAGTAGTCTATGATTTTTTTCAAATATGAGTTGATGAGATATAATCATTATTATATATGGAAAGTATATATTAGTTTTAATAAGATATATCGTGAATTAAGTAGTCCGTTCTGGTGGTCAAAGATGAAAATGGACTTTGCTGGTTTTATCACCCAATGCATTACCTATCAAAGGGTGATGGTGGAGAATCAATGACCCTTTGGGTTACTTCATCCACTGCTTGTACCGATATGGAAATGGGAAGATGTCATGGTGGACTTTTTCATGGGGTTAAAAAAGACCCTATGTGTAACACCCTGACCCTAGTTACATAGAGTCAGTACATTATTACATAACCTTGGAATGATCAAAAGATATCATGTCCTAAATGACTGATTAGTTTAGTAGCCTTGGAAATACAAGATACATACATAATTTTTACATCACATCATGAAATGGAAAAACAACAACATTGTTTCCCATTTGGACACACTCATATCCCATAGCATATTTCTGCATGTAAACTATAATATACTTCTTTCATATCCAGGGGAAAATATTACATAGAAAGGGGTGAGCTCATATCCTCAGTATGGATAACAATATAGCTGAAACTATAAAAAATATTCATAAAATTTTAAGGAAATGTATAAGACTAAAACAGGATATTTTTACTCATAAACATAAGCATAATAAGGAAATGTTAAATAAAATAATTCCATTTACTTATTCACATGGATATTATACTATTCATATAATCACATGTAATATCGAGAGCTAATTTCATAATGATGGAATGCATAATGTCGTACGTCATAACCTCATATTTAAGGCCTTGATCCAAGACTATAAATATGATTTTTTCTGGTCCTTTTACCAAGACACTAGTTTTTCTAATGAGACCAACTGATGCATCGAGGATCTATAGAGAGCTCCACTCGTCACTTAACAAGTCCAATACATTCTTCATATGAAAAGGATGAATCATAACATAAACATTTGTATTAAAACTAGAATAAGAAATGTTAATACATTAACCATAAACCATGAATGGTATAAAAATAACACATCCACAGTAAAAAAATATCACAAAAACATCAATACAATATGGGAGACTGTATCATAATAAATCAACTTCAAACAAGTGTAACATCCATCAAAGAATGTTGACATAGATGAAATCAAAACTATTTGAGAGAAATATCTCTTTGTATTTTGAAATCCTTTAAATGTCACGTAATTATAAAAGAAAACTTTTTTTAAAATACTCTTATATGTTGTAAGGGAATCCCTTAAGGTGTTATAATGGTGGAAAATAGCTGCACCTGCGGTATAAGTTAAAAAAAACTTTCTTACCTTAAAATGTTGAAAATTTCATAAAGTACCTTATTTAAATAATGATAGAAACATTCCCTTTAAAAATATATATATAGTCAAAAAATGGTATAAATTAATTTAAACCATGTTCTAGAAAATACTAAAAATGTTTTGAAATACATTTTTAGGAAACATAGATGTGTATGATAAATAAGTCACAGTAGATACTTACATATAAACAACCTCAGATAAGTATAGAGATTTTAAAATCAACCCTTACCTTGTACGTTTCCTTAGTAGATGTTATGTTATCCTCCTGTATAATAGATAAATCATTGTTATTAAATTATATAAGAAACACATACATAAATATGATATCATATATGTTCTTATAATATAGTTCTATTAATAATATTTCAGTAGTATCATTTTTTGAGTGTTAACTGATTCGTTTTCCTTTATATGTTTTGTTATGTAAGTAATGGTTGTTATGAATAAGATGTATTTTACTAATATAAATAATGATATTATGTTCATAAAAATTAAATTTACTCATAAATTGAAAATTATTCTTGAATGGTTATTATGGAGAATGAATCTCATCACGTTCGTGGAGACAGTAATCCGTACGTACGCACGAGCGACAATATCATTTTATTGATGGTGAAATCGTAAGTAATTGGATGGTATATCATATATATACAGAATTATTAACATACTATATTTTTTATTTATATTATTTATACTCATTTTTATACCCATCCAAATAATGATGAGTTGAATAACAAACTACCCCACGACGAGGAGACAGTATGCCGTACGTACACACCTATGGTGACTTTGTCAATCATAGGATGGATAAAAAAATGATTATGGTTGTAGCATATTTATAATAATCTCAAATTATATATAAGGTAATAGAGTTATTATTTTGGTGTGGAAACAACAAAGAAATAGGAAGTGGAAGAAGAAAAGATCTTTGAAAGAGGTAATGAAATTATTACCACTTCTATGGGTGCTTCCTTTTGATTTGATCATAAGGTATCTTTAGAATGACTCCATGATCAAAGTAAGTCCTCTAGGTTAAATTGAAGGTAGTTCGGACGATATTTGATTAGGGGGTGGCTGATCCAAATGGATTTGGAGGTGTTATTTTGAGAGAATGTGAAGTACCCCTTTATAAGAGACGTGAGGGTTCCTTTAGGTAAATCATGAAATACTACTTTATTATAAAATAATTTTTGGTTTATAATGGCTCAAAATGGAATTATTTCAAAGATACAGTGGGTGTGGGTCACAATACTTTCAACCAATAGGATGTAGAAAAGTTCAGGTTACCATATTAACCTTATCTTTATGATTTAACTCAGTTAAATAGTTTAACTTTTACCAACTATCCTTGTATTATTATAATAAATGGTTAATAAACTTATTATAAAATTTCATTTGAACCCAAATTGGTTCATTATTGACATATAAAACCTTATATAAGTTCTTTGGATGAAAATTTGATTTTTCGTAATATTAAATCAATTAATAATATAGTATTTGTTTTAAAAATCTATTTATTTAAAATTTGACACTATTTAGTATTTGGATTTTTGTGAAAGTCAAAATAACATGATTACTTCTAATAAATACATCAAATAGATTCCATCATGTCATACTGACCTATAAAATTTGTTTAATGCATCAAAAGTTTCAATTTAAATTTATTTTTATTTTTATAATATAAATTATTTTAATCTTTCATTAATATGGTAATTAATGCATCATCGTTGTGTCGTAAATAAAATTAATTATATAATGTCTGAAAATTATAAATAAAATACCATTATGTAGGAAATATTTTTATATTTATAATTTATATTTATATTTGAAATTATCCTATGTATAACCCTATATGAAAAATGTTTTAGTTATGAAAATTTGAATTTAACACTTTTAACTATTATTTAAATAAAATAATAATAAATGTCAAAATCTAATCCAATTGGATCAAATAGGGTCATATTTTATTCCTAACATTGATTTTGGTCGAAAAAGCATATCCAATAGAATTAGGACATGTGTTAAGGTAATTCTAATGTCATTTTAATCTTTAATGGACATATTTACTTTTAACCATTGTAAATAAAAGTTAAAAGTTACTATTCACCCAAAACTATTTTCATCTTATTGAACCACATTTTACATAATGATGTCAATGGTTTCCCTCTTATTTTTTCAATTAAATTCATAGCTGTTGTAAAATTATGATTTATTTAAATTTGTAAATGTGCTAAAAAGGTGGGTCAAAGACAGTACAAAATTCAATAACATTTTATATATATAATATTATTATAAAATGACTCAAATGAATTATATTAAACTAATATCTGTATTATGAATCTATTTTTACTTACAATTAATTTAAATAAAATAAATAATTATTTAAATAAAAATCCACTTTTAAGCAATAATGAAGAGTTTTTCAGTATTCTTCCAAAATTGAATGTTTTTAGAAAAAACCAAAAATTTACCCTAAGATAATTTTGATATTCCAAATCCAAAAAATAATTCCATTTTGAAAAATAAAATTTCAATAATTGGGTTTTACTATTCATAACAGCATGTTTGATTGGTTGTGGTGTGCTAGAACACGAAGTTTCATACAGCACAAGCTATTGTATTATTTAAAGAGTAGTGAACTATGGAAGCTTGGGGTGTTACATTATCCCCTCTTACAAATATTTTTATCCCAAAAATTTCTAGAATACTACTGCATAAAAAGATTAGGTAGTTCTTCATCATATGTTTATCGAGATCCCACGTTGCCTCTTCCATCTTATAGTTTCTCCATAGAAGTTTACCTGGCGAGTCGTCCGATTTCTGAACACATGTTCTCTGGTATCAAGAATTTGGATAGAATTTTTACAATAAGACAGATTGGGTTCCAGTTCTATTTCTTCATAGTGGATTACATGCATTGGGTCCGACATGTATTCTCTCAACAATGATATGTTTAACACGTCATGAACTTTGGAGAGACTTTGTGGCATTTCCAAACGGTAAGCTAGAACTCTAATTTCTTCTAGAATTTCGAAAGTCCCAATGTACATGGGACATAATTTACCCTTATTACTGAATCAAATAACACCATTCCATGGATATAATTTCAAGAAAACATGATCTCCTAAATGAACTTCCATATCTTTCCATATGTTATCATAATATCTCATTTTCCTGCTTTGAGCTGCATTGATGTTGGTTTGGATAATATTAACCTTTTCCACTGTTTCCTCAACATGTTCTTGGTCTACGAGTTTTCTTTCACCAACATCATCCCAACAAGTTGGTGTATGACATCTCTTTCCATATAATGCCTCTTATGGATCCATCTGAATACTTGAATGGATGATATTGTTATAAGAAAATTATACCATAGTTAAATACTAATCCCACATACCTTGAAAGTGAAGTGATAATGATATCATCATGTCTTCTAAGTTTTGAATTGTCTGTACTGATTGTCCATCGGTTTGAGGGTGGTATGCAGTGCTCAAACAATGTTTAGTATACATGGATTTCTTAAAACAATTCCAGAATCATGAGGTAAAAAGGGGATAATTATCAGAAACAGTTGATAGGGGTACACGAAGATGTCTTACAGCTTCATTAATATATTTTATTGCTAATCATTCAAGTGGTGAATTTTCCCTTATAGCAAGAAAATGTGATGAGTTCAAAAGATGATCAAAAATGAACAATACTACATTATTCATTCTAGGAGTCTCTGGTCAACCCATGATAAATTCCATCGTAATATCATACCATTTCCACTCAGGTATGGGAAGATGTTACATGACTCTATAATATGTTGTATTCTAGCCTTAACCTATTGAAAAACCTTACATCTTGACACATAATCACCAATCTCCCATTTCATGTTCTCCTGCCAAAAATATTCCATCAAATCCCTATACATCTTAGTTATATCAAATTGTATATAGAAATTGGATCTATGATCATCATCCAACAATTCCCTTTTCAGATCAAGTATATCAGGAACAAAAATTGTCCTCCGAAATTTCAAAATTCCATATTCATATATGAAGTAGATCATTCTCCCATTATTCATTGATTTAATTTTCTTTTAAAACTCCTCATCATTAATATAATAACTTTTTATCCTTTCTAGTAATGATGGATTGGAAACCATTTGAAAAAGTATCGATGTTTCACTATCCATGATTATTCACATATCCATTTTTACTAGATCTATGTACATAGGATCCCTTTCAACTCTAATCTTGTTAATAAACCCATGGTCATTTCTCCTCAAAGCATCTTCCACCTTCTTTTCCTTCCCCATGTGGTAGTGTATAGTGAAATCATAATCATTGAGTAGTTCAATTCATCACTTTTGCCTCATGTTGAGTTCTTTCTTTGAGAAAATATACATTAACCTCTTGTGATCAAAATATGCCTCACATTTTTCACCATAGAGATTGTGTCTCAATATCTTCAATGAAAATAATAAAAATTCTTACTCAAGATCATGAGTAGGATAGTTTTGTTCACGAATTTATAGCTCTTGTGATGCATAGGCTATAACTCAATCATTATTCATAAAGACACAACCAAGACCTTTCTTCGAAGGATAACAATAAATAATAGTCTTGTCATTCCCTAATGGTAGAGTCAATATAGAAGAATTGACTAATATATTCTTTAATTATTCAAAAACTTCTTCACACTCTTTTGTCCAAACCAATTTAACCCTTTTTCGTGTGATATTGGTTAATGGGTTAGCCAATAAGGCAATATTCTGGACAAAGCACTAATAATAACCTGCTAAACCAATAAAACTGCATACCTCAAGTATGCTCATTGATGACGGCCATTCATGGAGTTATCTTATCTTAGAAGGATCAACAATGATTCCATCCTTATAGAAAATATGGACAAAAAAATAAATCTCGTGAAACCAGAATTTACACTTGTTGAATTTCCCATATAATTCATTTCTTATGAGGGTTTTATGAATTGTGCGCAAGTGATTTTCATGGTCTTCATTGCTTTTGGATTATACCAATATATCATCTATAATTACTACTATAATTTCATCAAGATATTCCCTAAAAACTCTATTAATTAGATCCATGAAAATAGAGGGTGCTTTAGTCAGTTCTATAGTCATTACTGTAAACTCGTTATGTTAATACTTGGTATGAAATGATGTGTTTGGAATGTCTACAGTCTTTATATGCAGCTCATGATATCCAGATCGAAGGTCAATATTTGAAATTTTTTGAGCTCCATTGTGTGAAACAAATAAATCATCAATGTGAGGTTGGGGATACTTGTTATTTATTACTATAGCATTGATCTCTCTGTAGTCAATGCACAACCTTATAGATCCATATTTCTTCTTAAAAAAAAGAAATGAGGCTCTCTATGGAGAAACACTATGGTGAATAAATCCTTTATTACTCAATTCATCTAGTGGTTTCGTTGTTGACATTTCTACTCTAAAGAAAAGGTATTCCTTATCATAATCATCAAAAAATTTAACCTCCTTCCTCTTATAATAAATTTTCACATCATGGACCGAAATCCAATCTATAACAAGGATTATATCAAATTTAATGATGGCTATGACAATATGATCAGTATATAAAGTACGTCTATATTCCATAATGGCAACTGATTGAAAAAACCTTGTTGCAATGATACTTCGCTTAAGATTTTTGACAGACAACTCCCTTGTTAATTCAAATTGGAAATATAAAATTTTCTTATCAAAATAGAAAGATATAAAAGAATGTGATGATCCAGATTCAAATAATGAATTTCCTAATTTTGAGGAAATGATTAATGTACCTTCCACCACAACATTCGGAGCTTCCACCTCAGCAGTAGTGATTGAAAAAGCTTGACATATATCCCTTGTCCTTTTATGAGGTATGTTTTCTTGGATCATAGGACATTTATTTGCATAATTCCCCATTTGTCTACTATAGTAGAATTCAACAATGACATCCTCTTTCTTTCCTTTACAATAACAAGATCAGTGCCCTTTTTAACCACACAAGTAACGAACTCCCATTCCTTTCAGGAAAGTACCAGAGTGTTTCTTCCCACATTTTCTATAGGATGGAAATTAAAATTTTCACTTCTTCCTCTTATTTCAATTTCTAGAGTGTTCATAAGATCGTTTCTTCTTCTGCATTGCATTTCATTTTTAAGACTAAGAGAATTATTTTTTTGTCTTGATAACTCATGAGACAATATCATCATATGATGGGAAAAATTGTGGGACTAATTCTCTATGGATAAATGGTCTTAACCCATCAAGGAATCCATAAATCTTACTCCTTGGGTAACATATATAATATGTTTCATGCCTTTTTATCCTTGTAGTGACCACCTCATTATTTGCGGCATTCTCATCTTCCATTTTCCTCAGACTACGAATTTGCCTTTAAATATCTTCTCGATGGTCACAAGGAATGTATTTATCTACCAAAATCTCTTTAAACTCACTTAATTACATATTTGATACTTCTTCATTCTCATTTTGGTTTTGAATTAATGACCACCATTGATCTGCATCTCCCATGAGGCAATAAAATGCCATGACAACTTTTTATCTTTCGCTACTCCCCAAAGCATGAAATATATTTCTCGAATGAACTTATCCAATGATCAGCTAGAAATTTATTTGTAGTCCTATAGAAGGTTGGTGGTTGTTTCCTAATTAAGCGGTCTAACATCTATTCTCCAAGTTGTGGATCAGGGTGCTCCATACAGGTAAGGTTATTATTCATAACCTAACTATGTTGTCCTAGTATGATTCTTAGTTGTTCAGTATTAGTTGCATCACCAACTCCACTATAATTATCTTGAGTATGAGGTAAATCCCTACATGGATTCTGTGCATTGATATGGTTACCATTCCTTCCACTAGGCACCATTTCTAAAAAATGGAATAAACTAGATTAGTTTACAAATAGGAATACATAATTCCAAAGTAGTAAAATACCTAACATAAATTGAACTATTTATTCATATAATCCATAATCATAAAATGTTTTCTTTGGGGAGTTATTTATTCATAAATCCTTCATAATGGTTTGAAAATAAAATTTAAATAATCTTAAGCATATCCTCTATGAGTGTCACAACCAAGAGTGCAGTAAAGCCCGTTGTTGTGTACTGGGATACGACGAGTCATGACATAAATTCCTTGATGGAGTTCTTCCCTTCTCGGTACATCTATGCCAGAGCCACCTCTACCTACTCATATCCAGACAAGGATTTAATGCTTGTGAAACTCAAGAAATATCAACATTACAAAAATTCTAGGAAGTTCTTCTATACTAATCCTCAATGTTTATATTAAGTAATGTTGTTTAATCAGAGTTTTTCAAAATATTGTTTCGAAGGATTGTAATAAAATTCCTCTCATACCAACTGTAATTCCCTGACCCTAGTTACCCAGAGTTGGTGAATTATTATATAACATTTTCATGATCACAAGAGATCAAGTCTTGAAAGATTGATTATTTTAATATCCATTGAATTACTATATATATACATATTTTTTACATTACATCATGAAATGGAAAAACAAAAACATTATGTCCCATTTTAAAACACTCATATCCCATAGCCTATTCCGATAGATTAATCATAATATACATATTCTCGTCCAGGGAAAAAGAAAATATAGAATGGGGTGAGCTTTGATTCTCAGTAAGGATAACAATATAGCAGAAACTATCATAAATAAGCATAAAAACTTAAGGCAGGGTATAATACTAAAACATAGGCCTTTTGATCATAAACTTCAGCATAATATGGAAATGATAAATCAAATAATTCCATTTACATATTCACATGGATATTCTAGTAGTTGAATAATCACATGTAATATCAAGAGCTAATTTCGTAATGAGGGAATGCATAATACAAGACCTCATAACCGCACAGTCAAGGCCTCATGCCAAGACTACAAATAACATTTTGTCAAGGCCTTATGCCCAGACACTAGTTTTTCTCATGAGACCAACAAATGCATCAATAGCTATAGCAAGCTCCACCCGTCACTTACTATATCCAATGGATTCCTCATATGAAAAGGATGAAACATAAAATAATTATTCGTATTAAAACTAGAATATAAAATTTTAATACTACCACCAAAACCACAAATGGTATAAAAATAATACATCCACATTAAAAAACACCACATTACCTTTAATAACATATGGATGATTATATCATAACAAATCAACATCCAAAAAGTGTAAAATGCCTCAATGGATGTTGACATAGATGAAATCAAAACTATTTGAGAGAAATATCTCTTTATATTTTGAAATCATATAAATGTCATTTAATTATAAAAGAAAAAATATAATTTGAAAATATTCTTGTAATCATGTAATGGATGCTTCAGAGGTGTTATAATGGCAGAAAATAGTTTCACTTGTAGTATAAGTTAAAAAAACATGCTTACTTTAATATGTCGAAAAGGTCATAAAGTACCTTGTTTAGAAAATGACAGAAAGATTCCTTTCAAAACATATTATATAAAGTTAAACCAGGGTATAAATTTCCATTACTCATATTCTAGGAAATATTAAAAATGTTTTGAAATACATTTTTAAGAAACACAAATGTGTATGAAATAGAAGTCCCAGTAGATACTTACGTGCAAACAACCTCAGATAAGTAATGAGATTGTAAAATTAACCCTTACCTTGTACTTTTACTTGGTCAAGGGTATGTTAACCTCATTTATAATAGTTAAATAATTGTTATTAAATTATTCAACAACAAAATACATAAATATGATATCATATATGTTATTCTAATATTGTTTTGTTAATAATATTTCAGTAGTATCATTGTTTTGGGTGTTAACTGATTCTTTTTCCTTTATATGTTTTGTTATGTAAGTCATTTTTGTTATGGAATTGATGTATTTGATTCATATAAAAAATTATATTAAGTTAATAAACATTATTTTTAATAATATTATTAAAATTATTCTTGAATGGTTATGATGGGGAATGAATCTCATCACGTTTGCGGAGATGGTAATCCATATGTTCGCATGAGCGACACTATCATTCATTTGATGGTGAAATAATATATAAGTGGATGGTATATAATATAAATTAAAAATAATTAACATACTATAATTTTTATTTATATCAATTATACTCATTATTATACCCACCAAATAATGAAGTGTTGAATAACAAACTACACCACGACGTGTAGACGGTAAGCCGTACGTACGCAAGTATGGTGACTTTGTCATTCATAGTATGGATAGAATAATGAATATTGTTTTAACATATTTTTAATAACATCAAAATATGTAGAAGGCAATAGATTTATTAATTTTTTACAAAAACAACAATGAAATAATAAGTATAAGATGAAAAGAAATTTGAAAGTGGTGATGAAATTGTTATCTCTTCTTCGGTTGCTTCCTTTTGATTTGATCAAAATGGCTCCTTAGATTGGATTTCTGATCAAATTAAGGAATCTAGGTTGAGGTGAGGGTAGTTGGGAGGATATTTGAGAAGGTTTTTTCTAATACAAATGGCTTCAGAGATGTGATTTTGAGAGAAGGGGATGTTCCCTTTTATAAGAGAGGTGAGGGTAACTTTAGGAAAATATTGAAATATTATTTTATTTTAAAATAATTTTCAGTTTATAATGGCTCCAAACAGATTTATTTCGAGGATAAGGTGACTATGGGTCGAAATATTCTCAACCAATAGGTTTTAGCGCATTTAACTAATCAAATTAACCTTATCTTTTAGATTTAACTCTAGGTTAAATAGTTTAACTTTTACCATGTATTCTTTTATTATTATAATAAATTGTTAATAAACATACTATAAATTGAAAAAAGAACACCAAGTGGTTCATTATTGAAATATATAACCTTATCTAAGTCCTTTAGTCAATCATTAGATTTTTGGAATAGCAAATCAAATAATAATATAGGATTTGTTTTAAAAACCCATTTATGTCAATTTTGACACTATTTACTATTTGGGTTTTTCGTGAAAGTCAGAAAAACATGATTACTTCGGAAAAAATAAATTAAAAAATCCTAACATGTAATATTAACCTAAAAAAGACATGTAATGTATCAAAAGTCTCAATTTACATTTATTTGCATATTTACAACATCAATTGTATTAATCATTCATTGATATGGTAATTACTCCATCATCATTGTGTCATAATTTAATTTAATTATATAATTTCTAAAAATTATAAATAAAATAACATCATGTAGGAAATAATTTTATATTTTTAATGAATATCTATAGTTTCTTTTATCTTATAAATTACCCTATATTAAAAAAATTAGTTACGAAAATTTGATTTTTTAACTTTTAACTCTTATTTAAATAAAATAATATTAAATGTCCTAATCTAATCCAAGTAGATCAAATAGGGTCATATTTTATTCATAAGGTTTATTTTGGAATAAAAACACTTATACAATAGAATTATAAAAATTGTTAGGGTAATTATTATATCATTTTTTACATTTAATTATACAATTTACTTTTAACAGTGGTAAATAAAATTCAAAATTTGATATTTACCAAAAAATATTTTCATCATATTGAACCACATTTTACCTAATGATTTCAACCATGTCCCTTGGATTTTTGAAATTAAATTCACAGAAGTGGTAAAATTTTATTTTATGAAAATTTGTAAATGTGCCTAGAAGGTGGGTAAAAGACGGAAAAAAGATCCATGAAATTCTATATATATAATCTTATTATAAAATGAATACAATGAATTACATTGAACTAATATAATTATTATGTATATATTTTTAATTAAAATAAATATAAATAAAATAAATAATTATTTTAATAAAAATTTGGTTTTAAAAACTAACGCTGTGTTTTTCACTATTCCGCAAAAATTGAATGATTTCAGAAAAATACCAAAAAATCACCCTAAGATAATTTTGATATTATGAATAAGAAAATGAAGTCCATTTTTAAAAATAAAATTTGTTAAATTTTAAAAATTGTGTTATACTATTCATAACGCCTAGTTTGATTGGTCGTGGTGTGCTAGAACTCAAAGTTTCATACCACACAAGCTATTATATTATTCAAAGATAAGTGTATCATGGAATATTGGGGTGTTACACTAAGGATTTGTAATGAATTCATGGTGTTTATCAATTGGTTAATGAAAGTAACTCACTTTTTATAGATCATAGAGAAACACTTAATGGAGTGTATGAGAATGATCTACATCTGAGAAATCATACTCTTCCATAATGTTCCACAAATTATTGTGTCTAATAGAGTTTCAAAATTTACATCATGATTTTTTATGTTCCAATAAAAATCCCCATGGATTTGGAAATGTTTGATCACATCATACCATCCTTAGATAGATAGGATTTCTATGCAGGCTACATACATATTGGGGGTTCTAGTGTAATCTTAGGTCAATAAATTTAGTGGATCATTGTATTATGACCTAGACTTGGTTGAGTTAGAATAAAAAAATAGTTATAAGTCTATAATTAAAATTAAACCTTATGTTGATCTTTATAGGAGGTCGTGTTGTTCAATATTTGTTTGGCATGAGTCAGGTGAGGTAACGACTATAGTCCCCAATATGGTTCCAGAGACCTCCATGAGATTAAAACTGATTCAAAACAGGTAGATCAACTCTTAGAGAATTCGTAGATATTATATCGGAAGTAAGAGGAGACCATTGGATTTCACTGTCGGTGGTTAGATGTTTTTGAGAGTGACTCCATGGTTAGGGAACAAACTCCAAAGGAAGAAGGGTAAGTTGGAACCTAAATTTTTATGACACATTAAGATCACTGAGAAGAGATGGGTAGTGGCATACTATCTGGAACATACCTCTCATTACTGAGGTATACACGACATGTTCTGTGTGTTACATCTTCATAGGTACATACCAATCCTAAGCCATGATATAAATTTCATGTACAAGGAGGTAGATCGTGATGCATCATACAAGGAGTGTTTTTGTAGATTATATACTGTAAGGTGAATGTATTGTGAGATAATGTGGTACTACTTGTCTAGATTTAGAGGTACCATGGAAGAATATATGATGAGACTTTAGAGTAAGAGTATGATGTTTGAGTTCGATGTATTGAGTTTTTCATTGAGTACCCCTTTGGAAACATCACAAAGATGGGAATTTTGTATAGTGGGATTATTTTAAATAACTAATTTTTTCTTCCATAACGAAAGTAAATTTTTTCCTTCTTATCCTCTAATTTTTTAGTGAGGCCATGTTTTGAAAATGGATTTTGGTCTTAGAGAAGATGAAGGTTGAATAATGTGTTTTTTAGAAATATTTATTCCTAAACATTGTTGGTTACATCATAGCACACAAGACCACACTGTAAAGTATTATGCTACACCTTAACATAGATAATTGCATTGCAGTTTGGTTATTCAAGGAGGATTTAACCATAGAAGACTCTACATAGGGTTGTTGGATAATTATGTGTCGTGGTTTCCTAAATAGTGCCTGTTTCGCACAGAATTCGGGGATGACCTCCTGGACGAGGATATTCAAACGTTCCGATCGGTTTCTAGCGGGTTTGTTCGTAGAACTGGAAACATCCAATGATTCCACATTCATTTAGACCTACTTTCCAAAGGTAGGCGCTCATTAGCTTGTGGACTGATGAGGCTTAGGAATTTGCATTGGTCGAGAGGATGGGAGGTCGGACTCATCACACCTTTTTTAGGGGAATTATTGTCTACTCCGTGACTCTCTTTATAGATTTAAGTTATGTTCGTGAATCCTTATTACATTACCAAGTATAAAATGATCTTTCCTTTAGTTTTAACAATCAATGATTAAATATGTAAGAAGTTTAGAGAATCTTTTATATGTATTTGAGGTTCTTCATCAATAGAGAATCATCTGTATCTATTTAGAGATTCTTGGTCAATGGTATCCTTAAAAACATTTATATAAAAGTCTCTTGGTCATTATGATGACCAGGCTGGTTTTAAAGGCACTCAGTGGGGCACTTGAAGTTTATCATCATTCAAAAGGACATAGATTATTTCAGAGTTGGGATCGAACCCATAAATGGGCTGCCTACGTATCCTTTGTTTTGTAAAAGGAATCAGAACCCACGTAATTCGAGTAATAGAGTATGATGTTTATGATTGATGGCTCAAAGAAGGATGTCATAATTACTTTTACACTCTAAGCTCACGTGAGTCATGCTCGGTGTGAGAAACAAGAGGTATTGGTAAAAATTAGACAATTGTTCCATGAAAGATGCAATCATAAGAAATGGTTTGGGGCTTATGTATATATGACTGCCCAGATAGATGAAGGTTTAGGATTTACTTTAAGGGAGAAAATTTAGGAACAGGGTCCATAAAGGTATATGTGCTTTATGGAGATTTGAATACTCTATCTTGGGACTTATTCCTGAAAAGGAATCCCAAATTAGGAGAGGATTGATAACTGGGTTTTACTCCAGAGAAGGAATCCCAGATCAAATGAAAATTAGGATTGGTTAAAGAGAAATTAAGGGAATTGGGGCTTGCTCTTGAAAAAGATGCCCATAATTATTACTGGGACTTATTCCTGAAAAGGAGACCCAGGTTAGGGATTAAGGTTTGGGGCATACTCCTAAGAAGGATGCCCATATTTGAGATTGGGGCTTACTCCTGAGAAGGATGCCCAAAATTAGAGGACTTGGGGCTTACTCCTGAGGAGGATGCCCAAGTTAAGGGATTAAGGTTTGGGGCTTACTCCTGAGGAGGATGCCCAGATTTGGGAACTTTAAGAATTTGGGACTTACTACTGAAAATGATGCCCAGATTAAACGACTTATAACTGGGGATTATTCCTGAAAAGGAGACCCAGGTTAAGTATTCTCTAATCTTAAAGGATGAGGTTGAATGAATGAACTCTCAATCTTTGGTGATATAAAGATGTTTAAATCACTAGGTTTTGAGAGATATTCCACCGAATTCCTTTCAGATAAGGAAGTCAAATCAAGAAATCATGCCATAAATGGCTTTGAAGAGTATCTTGAAGACTGAATCTTGAATAGGAAAGGTGAAATGGCTTAAGAGGGGTTAAATGGGCGGAAAAGGCACCCAAAAAAGTAAGGGTCGCGCAATTCTTGGAAGGCGCGAAGGTATTGCGGCAGCGCGGAAGTATTGGTTGCGCAGGTATACCTTCGCGGCATGTGGGGTACGTGCGCGATTTTCAACCAGCATTAAAATACTTGAGCGACTCTTTATTAAACCCTTTAGAATCCTCTTGAGGTTCTTCCAGAAAAGGGACGCACAAATTCTTTTGAAGGAATGAGGAGGCGCGCAAGTGTGGTCACTTCCCTTAAGGGCTGGCCACTCATGCGCGCAAGTGTTGATGAGTTTCAACACTTAGTCCTTCCTCCCTCTCTTTAGATCTTCCGTTCTATGTAATAAATTACCTTAGAAGTGTTCCGGAAGCTTTGAGAAGAGACTTGGGCGTCGGGAGCTTCAATCCGAGTTTCTGGAAAAAGATCCTCTCGAATGGGGGGCCCACAGGGTCTATTTATAGGCAGGAGAAGACCCCAGGCGGTTACCGGGCAGTTACCACTTAGGTCGCGCATGTCACTTGCGCGACCAATGGTGTCGCGCAAGTGTACTTGCACGACAGTGATATAACTTGCACGGTGAAGTTTCTTTTGATCCTTTGTTCATGCCTTTGTCGATTTTTGATATTTTTCTTCAAAGGTTGAATCACTTTGAGCTCAGATATTCCCCTTTTCCGATTGTTAGATTCTGTGACGAAAGGAGCGTCAACAAAAGTCCCCCCCCCCCTCAGAGTTGGATCCGGAGAGAAATGAGGATTTGTCTCTGAGGAAATCGAATCCATCCAAAGGAAAAGGGGGCGCGCAAGTCTTCAGGGCACAGAGGCGACACAAAAGTTTTCTCCGCGCAGGCCTTAAGCGCACTGGGTATGGAGTGCAGAGTCCCGACCGCGTCTATAAATAGAGGGCCTCACTTTCGTACAAGCATCTGGATTTCCGGACTTCATACCTTCGAGCTCTCGCCGCGCAGGTCACCTTAGCCGCGCAGGTTGCTCTGTTTTCTAGTGTTTTCCTTGATGTTGCGCTACTGTAAAGGCATTTGTACTTGCACGGTTTATACATGCACGTCAAAACCTAGCACGACACATGAATACTTGAGCGCCATTTTTTTAGACTTGCGCGCCTTTATTCCTTAGCCATTTTTTCCGAATTCTTTCACAAATTTTATGAAAAATAATCCCATTTAAGAGTTTAATTTATTCAACTTTTGTGCAGATTCAATGGCTCCTAAGGGAATTAAAACGTCTGATGAACTGGCTAGCAAGCGGATTGATGACATGATGAACATCATTGGCCACGATTACTATGATATCTGTGACAGCACTCTCCCAGATTTGGCTAAGTACTTGAAGAAATATCATCTTAATTTCCCACAGAGCATCTACCGGCCTCTATATGGTCATGGTCACCTGCAAGGATTCAATGTTCCAGATGCAAAGAACTATACACCTGAAATGCAGCTGCGCTGCTACTCCTTCATTACGGTTATGCTGTGCATTAAGAGCAACAACAAAGGTGTGAACTTTCAAATTCTTCCTCCATGTCATTTCCTTGCAGATATGAAAATGGCAAACCCATGAGCTGAAATGTTTTCCCCTACCGGTTGGTGGAGAGAAGACAAACATGGTATTAGAGCAATATCTGAAAAGAGTACTCTCTCCAAATGGATCTTTACTTCCAATGCTCCATTCTCAAATCCATGTATCCATCTTCCAAGTCTCTTGGACAGAAACAGAGTCACTGTTTGATCAGTAGAAAATTTTCTCAAATCGCACTCAAGAACATCCTTTTACAATTGTTCCAAGAAGAGATTATATCACTACATCTCTTATTGTATCCAGTTGAATGAATGAATTCCAGGTGGTTGCTGATGAAGCTCGGGATGCTGTAAATCAAATGAAGTGTTATGTTGAAAGCCTCTTGTAATTCTTGAAAAAGAGAAGAGACTCCAGTTTGTGGATGTCCTTCTAACTCTTGTGTATCAATGAAAAACACTTTCATCTTCAATCATTTGTACCTGCATTCTTTCACTACCTGCTTCAAATTTACTTAAGCCAATGGGCTTAGTAAGCATAGTTTGATTTTTACTAGGATTATTACAAATAACCCTACAAAATTTGAATCTTTTAATTGCTCAATATTACCTAAATCATACAGAATGTATGTTTAGTTAGCTGAAACTTGACTTTTATTCAGATTTCCTTTGTCTTTTGTGGTCAGTTTAAAGTCATGCATGCCGGACATAAAGGGGCTAATGTTTAAGTTCGAAATAGCTTTGACCAAAATGGATTAAAATTGATTCAATTCCTTGACAATTTATCTGAAAACATATTACCATACTCAAGTATGAGGGAAAATATATAAGCTATGACTTAATAATTTTTGAATCTGAGGAATGATATGAAAAAGAGCTAAAAGGAATTAGAAGAAGTAGTTTCCAAGAATGAAGTTACTATTATTTGACAAAACCCGTTAGGGGGTTGAAATATGCAGGGCCACCTAAGGGCATTGGCTGCATGGTCAAATAAATAGCATCTTTCGGCTGAGAAGTCTATTATGTGGGCTATTTATGCAAGGCCACCTATGGGCACGTGCTGCATAGTCAGGAAAAAGAATTCTCAGAAGTTTACATTCCTAGTGCTAGAAGCCTGTGAAAGTTTATGGATATTCAAATTTTCTAAAGTATAGAGTTTGCTGTATGGAAAGAGGTACTTGAATATGGAGAAGATATTTCCAGACAAGATTATCAAAGAACTGGATGAATATCACTCCTACGAAGGTCTGACCCAAACGTAGG
This sequence comes from Viscum album, assembly GCA_963277665.1. NCBI lineage: Eukaryota > Viridiplantae > Streptophyta > Magnoliopsida > Santalales > Viscaceae > Viscum > Viscum album. The sequence continues at coordinate 555,430,714 of OY728134.1, forward strand.
GAAGAAAAATAAACCATAGACTTGAATACTTTCAGACCATGAAAAAGGATATAGGACAAATATGTTAAGGATGTCTTTTTTTTGCAGATCCCTACATACCGTCATTTTAGACAAATAAGGACAAAAGAGGCATTCTTCCCAAGAATGAAGTTACTATTATTTAACAATAACCTGTTAGGGGGTTGAAATATGCAGGGCCACCTAAGGGCATTGGCTGCATGGTCAAATAAATAGCATCTTTCGGCTGACTAGTCTGTTATGTAGACTGTTTATGCAAGGCCACCTATGGGCACGTGCTGCATAGTCAGGCAAAATAATTCTCAGATGTTTGACATTTTTGTGACTAGAAGTCATGAAAAAAGGGTTGTGATGATCTGAAAATATTTAAGGTTAGGATTATAACACATAAAGATGGATATTGTCGAATGTATATAGAGATACACAGGTCAATGATAACCATAATTATGTTGTGGCTGGGTCCTGAATTGAAATTTTGGACTTCACTACGTATCTCATAAGAATGAGAATCAAGCCATACGTAGTTCTTGAAATGCAGTTTAACGTCATGCAGGATGAAAGTATGAGAGATCTTAGTTTAGGGTCATAGAATTCGGACCATAAGAATGAATACACAGTGTGTGTTTTCATGAGGACTTTTCAGCAAAGGGACTGAAAGTGAAATTTGGGGTTAGGCCCAAAAGACTTGGGACTGGATTCGAGGGACACTCGAACGTTCCTACGTATCCCATAAGGATGAGAATCAAGTCCACGTAGTTCTAGAACTACCCTTTGTACAAACTTGGTTCGTACATGTGAAGGGTGAAAGGGGACTTTAGTGCAATGATGGTTTAACCTAAGATAAAAAGTTTAGGCATTACCATGTATGCATGTAGTCTTTTGAAATGAAACATGATTGAAAAAATCAATGTCAATAATAGTTCTCTCTCAAATGAGGAAATCAAAGAATATTGTGGTTTATTGTCGTACCAGACAAAAGTGTTGTATAGTTTAACGTCATATAACAAGGACGAAAGTGAATAAATGTAAAGATATTGATTCTAGGGTCGGTTTCACGAATCAACATCATATGAGATGGTGGTGAATCGATGTGAAGAGATCGTTTTTGGGCTTGAACCCTGGGAGGTTGCCTACATACCCAGCCTGGAGGGAAAGGATCAAAGTCCATGTAGTTCAATTAAAGAATGAATTAATGATCAAGTTTTTCTTGGGGACAACGATCTAAATAAAATGTTGTTGGGACTTATACATGGTTAGCGGCCCAAAGAGAGTGTTACGGTTGAGGTTTTCTCTAAGCTCACGTGAGTCATACTCGGTGTGAGAAACAAGAGGTAACAACAACCTTAAAAATGCATAGTTTAATGTCATATAGGACATATAAAGGGACTATGCAGTTTAAAGTCTTGTAGTTATGACTTTTGGTACTGCGCAGTTTAGTGTCATGTTGCAGTGACAAAATACAGTTTAATGTCATGTAGGACATATCATGAATTTTCTGTACAGTTTAGCGTCTTGTAGTTAGGACGATGAGGACAATAGAGTTTAACGTCATGTTGGACGAAAGGGGGACTGTGCAGTTTAATGTCATGCAGTAAGGGCAAAATAACACACCATTTATGTCATGTTGGACGCATTGGGGATTTTTTTCCACAGTTTAACGTCATGTTGGACGAAAGGGAGAATAGTTTAAGTTCATATGCATGGACCGTGGATGGTGCAGTTTAATGTCATGCTGGATGGTGGTGTAGTTTAAGGTCATACAGGACCTTTGATGATTATGTAGTTTAACGTCTCTCCGGACGTAAGGGACTTTTATACAGTTTAGCGTCTTGTAGTTAGGACGTCACAGTTTAACGTCTTGCTGGACGTAAGGGACTTTTATACAGTTTAGCGTCATTAGCTAGGACATCACAGTTTAACGTCTTGCTGGACGTAAGGGACATTTATAGGCTAAGTGTCCTTGAAGTCCTCTTAATTCTTTCAAATTCTGAGGAGGTGACATACCAAGGATTGACTTGGTCTTCTCAGGATCGACTTCAATACCACGATGGCATACAACAAAGCCGAGAAATTTTCCTGAGGTTACCCCACAAGCACATTTTAAGGGGTTCATCTTCAAATTATGTTGTCGAAACTTGTGGAATATGACTTCCAAATTAGCCAAGTGATTAGAACGTTCTTTGGATTTAACCACTAAATCTCCTACATAGCATTCAACAAACTTCCCTAAGAAAGGTTTGAAGATACGATGCATGGCGCGTTGATATGTTGGACCTACATTCTTTAAACCAAAGGGCATCACCCAGTAACAAAACAAACCTTGAGTTGCCCTGAAGGCTGTATATTCCTCATCTTCTGGGGCTATTCGGATCTGATTATATCCAGAATATCCATCCATGAAGGAAAGTACTTCATAACCAGCTGTCGCATCAATTAAGAGTTCTGTAATCGGAACTGGGAAATCATCTTTAGGACAATACCGATTAAGATCTCTAAAATCGATGCAAACCCTAATTTGTCCGTTCTTCTTCTTTACAGGGACAATACTAGCCAAACAAATGTGATACTGAACTTCTCTGACGAAGTTAGCTTTGATCAGCTTATCCCCTTCAGCTTCAATTTTGGAAGCATAGGTTGGGTGTGTTCTTCTCGCGGCTTGCTTAAATCCTCGATGTTCTTTTGGTAAACCCAAATGATGAGTAGCAATATCAGGATCAAGCCCAGGCATTTCTGTATAATTCCAAGCAAAAATATCTTTATTTTTATTTAGAAAAGAAATATACATCTCTTTCTCTTCAAGGGTCATGGCCGCACTAATTAAAGTGGGGCGTGGATCTTTTTCTGTACCTAGATTTATTTCTCTGAGTTCATCCACAGTGGTAGAGATACTTTCCTCAAATACTGGAGGAGCATCTCTAAGATCTTCCTCTTCCTCTTCATCACGTGCTATTTCTTATGTTTCTACTTGCATTGTAGATGACAAAACGAAATTCTCATGATCATAAGAGATGTCAAAATTTTCACATTTTGAAGAAGAAGCTTCCATTTCCGACCCTATTGATAATAAAGGGTCTTCTTTGGGAAATAAAGAGGAGATGCTGGATTGAGAATCGACATCATTATTCACCTCTGATGTTGCTATAACTTCTTCTGTCCTGATTGGCGAAGTATAGACTTGTTGGACTTCAGCAGATGAAATGAAAACGTCACCACTTAGGCTTTCACCACTGTTTGGTAGGTTACCAATTTCTCCCATGTTGTCTGGCTCGATTGCAGTAATTGACATTATGGATCCATCCATAAGAGTATTTTGATTTGGGCCTATTTTGTCAATTTGACTGATAGGTAACACATAATCTGTACTTACATGTGTAAATGGATTTATTGGAATCTACTCCAAACCATATGGAGCATTAACATTGGTAATTTCCTTCATTGTAGATTTTTCTCTTCCCTTCATGTGATAAAATTCCGCCTCAATGTATTGGGACTCACATGTCTTGAATGAGGCCTTATCACCATACAATGTTCCAACTTGACCATTGAAATAGTATTTGAGACATTGATGGTATGATGAAGGAATAGCTGCATGCTAATGTAGCCAGGGTCTCCAAGTAAGACGTTGGAAGCTGAGTCTTGATCAACAATCATGAAATCTGAATTGGATACAAGATCTCCAAACTAAGTTCTGAGTGTAACTTCGCCCAGTGTTTCTTGTTCATTTTTATCATATCCTTGTAACATCATGGTAAAAGGAGATAAATCAGATTTCGTGAGGCCCAATCGATGAAGTGTACGAATGGACATGAGGTTGACTCCTGAACCATTGTCAATGAAAGCTCTTTGGATATCTACACCATTGACTTTTTTAGATAAGTAGAGAGGTTTTATGTGCCCATGCACAACATCATCTTCTTCTTTATCAGTAAAAGATATCACTGCATGGCATTCCGTAGTATTATTCTCTATGTGATAGACTTCAGCTGCATCAATTTTAGCTTCAAACTCCCGAGGACTTGACCAAGCTTCGATGAGTGCTTCCCGAAGATCTTTTGACAGATTCAAAGCATCCAAAATTGATAACGTGGCTGGTGCATGGGCCATGTGTTTCAATATATCATACTTTTGATCTAAAGGTCTGTGTTTCCCAACAGGAATATGCAGTTTAGCAGGTACCTTGGAAGGAGATGCTTTGGAAGCTGATGCATCTTGTATTGGGATAGAAGTTGGCAACATCCTTGGTTTTGGAAGATTAGACCGATTATATCCATTTACTTGCTGAGATAAAGAAGATGGAATTTTCAATCGGTCTTCCAAAATAACTGTGCCAAGACTGATTTGACTATTGGCAGAAGAACTTGCTTGTTCTTTTTGAGCTCGCTGAAGGGCTCTACCACGATTTTCTGCTGCATACACAGTGCTAGCAGGAGTAGAATTGGAGTAGTGGCTTCGAAAAGATCCACGTCTTCCCCTGTATCCTGAACCTCTGGAACTTCCTCGGATTCCATTATTTGATACAGGGAATTCAGGCTCATCAAAATTATGACTGGAATACGGATCTGTTAATTGAATCATATTATCAGAACCGAAGATTAACTCTTCGTCTGATAAAGACTCTGCCTGGTTAGTCTGTTTAGGCTGTGCCGTTTGGTGGGGCGGTGCCCGTGGTTTTGAAGTAGATGGCATAAAGTCTGCTAGAGTCAAAGACAATTTAGGCTTTGACACATACTCATCTTCTTCTGAATCTTTTTTCTTCTTTGAATCAAACTGTTTCTTTGAGGACTTTCCCTCTAACAAAGAGGGTTTTACCGCAATATTCATGGAAGAAGACACAATTGGTTTCTTTAATTGTGTTCGCAAAATGGCATGAGTCCGATTGATTGTCTTTATGACCATCCAATCATCATACTTCTCTGCATTTCTGCTATTGACTTCTTGCCATTCACCTTCCTCCTCTGGAACTGTAGTAGTAACACATGCTACCTGAGTCGAAGAACCTTTTAACTTGACTTGTCCCAAGTCGACCATCTTTTACAGGAGGTCTTTAAAGACAAAACACTCCTGGATGGGATGCCCCAACATTTGATGATAGGGACAATAATTGGGACGGTCTTTATCTCCTTCCTTGTTTGGCCTCTTGGGCACTGGTAATTGAACCAAATTATTTTCCATAGCTGAAATGAAGTAACCAGGAACTTGCTCATTTCGGAAGGAGTATGTTTTACTCCTCAAATCATCAAATTGTTTTCATCGTTGATATCTTTGATCATTTGGACGAAACGACCTTTGTTGTTGGCGCTCAGGAGGTGGAGCCCTTCGAGAAGATGAAGGTTTTGAAGTAGAAATAGGTACAGGTGCTTGTTTAAGCATAACTGTAGCAGTTTCTGCTTTACCCATTCTACTTCCTGAAGCTGATGGAATTACACGAGATTTAACCTTAGCCTGTATAAGGGAATATTCAATCTGCTGAGCGATTGAAGTAAGGTCTCGAAACCCTCCTATGTATTTCACAGGGATTAATGGCGTGCGTAATTTGTCACGCAAATTTTCCACACATATTGGAAACAGCTCCTCCTGAGGGAGTGCTAAACTAAGGGAATACGTTAATCCCTTCCAGCGAGTAATGAAATCAGAGACTCTTTCATTCTTCCTTTGCTTGCAGTTTGTAAGATCGAAAACTGTCGTTTTTGGAAAAGTTGAGCTGAACTGAAGAAGGAATTTTTGGCGAAGATCCTCCCATCTGATGATTGACCGGGATTGCAAGCTTGTATACCAGACAAAAGCTGGTCCTTGCAAGGTTCGCACGAAGAATCTGATGTTCACTGCTTCTTCCTGTTCTGTAGTTCCCATCATTGGATCACAACAAGACACATAATGCGTCAAATGTTGTTCAGGGTTGCCTGATCCATTGAAAGTAGGGAAAACAGGGTTTCCAAAACTGGATGGAGGAGAAATTGAATCTACCCATTCAGGGTAAACTTTCTTTTCTGGTTGAACTTGTGCTCGTTTCCCTTCCATAGTTTCTAACCGATCTGTTAATGACTCAATAGTAGTTATTAATTTTTGAGAAATATCTAGTTGAATCTGGTCTTGAGTAGGTGCAATGAATGTAGCTTGGAAAGATGTGGTGGTTGGTACTGCAACTGATGGTAGAACTGCCAACTGTTGTTGCGTTTGACCCGTAGGATTAGACCTCTGAGGGTGTACTGATAATGAAGGATATTCTTGATCCATCTCAGTAACTGCAACAAATTCCTTCGGCTGTCAGACATCAGCATTCTTAAGAAGAAGACTACTCTGAAGTAGTTCTGCATTCAACCTTCTTAATTATTTCATTTCTTCCTCTTGTTGTGCAAACCTTTGCTCTAATGAGAGCGATTGACCTTCTATAGAAGAAGGATATGTAACCTGATTCTTTCCCTTCCCTTTGTTGGATACTTTTTGGAGAGAAGGATGTGGATTACCTAGGTTCTGAGTAATACTTTGACTTCATGTACTCACACCATCTTCATTTGTATCGGTGCGTACATTTTCTTGAGCAGGACGCTCTTCATCTGAGTCCCCTAAGTGAACCTCCTCTGGTGGATTAGCAACAACAGAATTGATGACATTGATTGATGCATAATTCATCTCATCTCTTCTATCAACATTTCTGTGATATTGTCTTCTTTCATGTCTTTGATGAGACATTTCCTTTTGTTGATTCAATCTTTTAGGAACTTCTTGACGAGCTATAACTTGGAGGTAATCTCCTGATAATTTGTCTCTTCATTCCTCTTGGGGATTCTTCCCTAATCGAGAAAAGACCGACATTATCTAAGAAGGGGAATGATGATTTGAAAGAGTCCCCAGTCTTGTGAACTGGGGATGTTCCTGCTGATTCTGCTCAACTCCTCAAATCCCATTTGTTGACTCTGAGGGTTGGGTTAAAGAAGTCCCCAGTCTGACAAGTTGGGGTGGCTCTTGACATGCTATGTCTGAGACCTTCTTAAAAGATCTCTTGATCTTGAGAATATTAGTTCGGAAATTAGCTGGATGCATTAGCCTGTATGCACTTTTATCACCTGGTTCAACAGACCTTTGGATGATTTCCAAAACTTCTGTCATTTGATGATTTTTTTCTCCAAACGAGAGGCTTTTGCAATATTCTCGCCTACTTGATGTAGGATCAATTCAACAACTTGTTCTCTATATGCTTGATTTTGAGAGGAACTAGTTGATGCATGTTCTTGAGAAAGCTTTTGATTATGAACAAAGCCCATTGACTATGGTCGGCTATGGGCAATAACATTGCATGAGACCATTTTCGGCGGGCTTTGCTGACTGGAAAGCATTGTGAAATGCAGTGCTCCGTGAACACCTCATCCTCTGATATGAACACCAGATGGAGCATTGGCAATTAACTGACACAATTTTCTTAGTGCGCCAAGGCATGAACGTTGAAGGGTTCTCTGCTGCTTTTCAGCCTTCAGATACCGAGAGACTAATAGATATGCCAAATCAATCTGACGTTGTAGCCCTTCTATTATCTTAAGATGATTTTCATATTCATCATAAGATAATACCTTCTTCTTCAATTGACAAAGAGTTTTCCATATGTTGAGACTAATATCATGGACTCTATCTTCCGTCAACATCTTTGGAATATCATACTGGGAGTCATCCAAAGGCCAAAACATGACTGGTACTTCACTTTTTTCCAGTTTTTTCCTCATGTTCAGCATTTCCTCTTTATCATTAAATGAAGATTCTTCTATTTGTTTCGACCAGAGTTGGTGTTTCCTTGTTGCTTCATCGGATTAAAAAAGATTGGTAGAGAGATCATTGATCAAACTAGAAGATGCATGACTTAGGGGTGGTTCGGAGAATGACCTACACCCTGGGCTATCTTCTGGTTGAGAAAGTATTTCACTTGCTAGTGATAAAGCATCAGACATGACTGGTTTCTCATTTGCAAGTGCCTCAAGATAAGAGGGCTTTCTCGGCACTACATTGTCCACTGGAGTATTTTCCAGACAATGTGAATCACTACTGCGGAGAGGACTTTCGCAGCGAAATTCATCATCATGGGGAGGACCACCATAATGGGTTACAACAAAAGATGAGATCTCTTGATCCTTGGTCTTCTGACCACACAGAGGGTTCTTGTGGCTCTCATCTGAAGAAGAAACTTCAAGATTGACCGAATTTTCATGAAGCAAGCCTTCATGAGGAAGTGTCTGTTGAAGACCTTCAGAATTAAAGTTCCCGTTATTGGGAACTGAGGGAGTAGAATCTTGAATTCCAAAAGATAAATGTCTGAGGGCTTCAAGAACACCAGCATCGAGCAAGGCTTGGTTACAGATTGGCTTTTGATCTCTTGACTGTGTTGAGCAGATCTTTTTCTTAGATGCCTTCTTACTCGCTTTGGAAACCACTTGTTGACGAAAGTGGTTACTCTGAGCAGGTGTATGTGCCTGATCAGGAAAGATGGTCAGGTTAGGCTAATGATCTCCACTCAAATCAGGTGTATGTGCCTGACTTGGTTCTCCGTATTATATGGGGGAGTATGCCCCATAACCCTCTTCGACTGGAACAGATGTGTGTGTCTGTTCCGGAGTGAATCGTTGATGTGTAACTCCACTGCTAGGGATAGATTTATGTTTCTTTCCCTGAGATGATGCTGAAGCTGTTATGATATCCTGGAAAGCATCCAGAATATGAGCAGGAATTTGCTTCTGCTCTTTCACCACTGACAAAATATGCTTGGTGACTTCAGCCGCCGGAACGGGAATATATGTCCATTCCGGGTTTGGAGTAGGTGTATGTGCCTGATCCTGTCCTCCTATTCCTGTCAGTGAATCCTGACAGTACTCAAGTGTGGAGGAAAAGAGTTGAGTCTGCCTCCTGTTTGTCGTCGGGGCTTTCCGACTGACTTCTCCGTGCGCTACCAAGCGAGACTGTTGGTATGTTTGATTAGTATTAGTAGGTGTATCTTCCTGCTGATTACACTTCGCCAAACACGGTTGACGAGATCCATCATATGTAGTCAGGAGAGCCTACTGACTAACTGGTGATGTATAAGCAGTTGTATGTTCCTGCCAATAGTACTCCGCCGGAATTGCCTGGCGGGATTGGCTTGAGGCTGCCAGACGAGTCTGCTGGACAGCGGAATTAAAACGGACACGTGTGTGTGCCTGCTCGTTGTTCGCCACCAAGTTAGGTTGGTGGACTTCTCCGGAGATGGCAGGAATGAAAACCTGCCCATTGTAAACCAGATTCCGTCTCTAGCGGTTCATCTTGCCTGCTCGGGTTCGAGGAACCTAAGCTGAATTCCTGGAGTCGGTACCCTCATCATGTTGAGGGCGCACTGCCGCACGAGTCTAGCGGCGATTTTTGATGGGAGCCCTCGGGAAGGACTCCTGTCTTTTTGAATTAAGGCCCGGAGGGACCTGCTCATTCACTTCCTCAGAGTAAGGGAGCGAATGGAAATTGCGTTCCGGGGATAACGACCCGAAACGGTTGGAGACGGTAGTCAGAACCGCCTGCCTCTTGATCACTGGTCGTTGTCGTCCGGACGACCTGTGTGAGTTGTTCACTTGGAGGGCCTGTCGGGTAGCCTCCAAAGTTGCGATGGTACTGTGTTGACGGTACTCCTTAACCAGTGCATTTGATACCCAGCGTTGAAGACGCTGAGTAGGTGATGTCATCCTCAGAGCGGATGACGATCCAGTAGGAATAGCATCAGTGGTATGTGCAGCTGCAGTATTCACAGATGTGAATTTGAGAGCAGCCATTATGGAAATATAGAAGATCTTGGAAAAGAGTGCATGTTTGATATAACAGACGTAATCAAGATAAAATTCAGCCACTTCATCCTTTGGATGAGAACATATGTCAATGATTGGTTTTGTTATCCCTCCTATTGAGTTTTAAATAGGGGCTTAAAAAATAGGTAAAACATCATTTTAACTTGGTTAAGGATTCACGTCAGGTTCACCATTTTTTGTTTTGCACGGAATTCGGGGAAGACCTCTTGGATGGGGAGATTTAAACATTCTGATCGGTTTCTAGCAGGATTGTTCTTAGAACCGGAAACATCCAATGATTCCACGTCCATTTGGACCTACATTCCAAAGGTAGACACTCATTATCTTGTGGACTGATGAGGCTTAGGAATTTGCATTGGTCGAGAGGATGGGAGGTCGGCCTCATCACACCTTTTTGAGGGGAATTATTGTCTACACCGGGACTCTCTTTATAGATTTAAGTTATGTTCGTGACTCCTTATTACATTAACAAGTATAAAATGAGCTTTCCTTTAGTTTTAACAATCTATGATTAAATATGTTAGAAATTTAGGGAATCTTTTATATGTATTGGAGGTTCTTCATCAATAGAGAATCATCTGTATCTATTTAGCGATTCTTGGTCAATTGTATCCTTCAAAACATTTATATAAAATTCTCTTGGTCATTATGATGACCAGGCTGGTTTTAAAGCCACTCAGTGGGGCACTTGATGTTTATCGTCATTCCGAAGGACATATATTATTTCACAGTTGGGATAGAACCCATAAATGGGCTACCTACGTATCCTTTGTTTTGGAAAAGTAATCAGAACCCACGTAGTTCGAGTAATAGAGTATGACGTTTATGATTGATGGCTCAATGAAAAATGTCATAATTACTTTTACACTCTAAGCTCACGTGAGTCATGCTCGGTGTGAGAAACAAGAGGTATTGGTAAAAATTAGACAATTGTGCCATGAAAGATGCAATCATAAGAAATGGTTTGGGGATTATTTATATATGACTTCCCAGATAGATGAAGGTTTAGGATTTACTTTTAGGGAGAAAATCCAAGAACATGGTCCATAAAGGTATATGTGCTTTATGGAGATTTGAATACTCTAACTTGGGACTTATTCTTGAAAAGGAAACCCAAATTAGGAGAGGATTGATAACTGGGTTTTACACCTAAGAAGGATTCCCAGATCAAATGAAAATTAGGACTGGTTAAAGAGAAATTAAGGGACTTGGGGCTTACTCCTGAAAAGGATGCACATAATTATGACTGGGACTTATTCCTGAAAAGGAGACCCAGGTTAGGGATTAAGGTTTGGGGCATACTCCTAAGAAGGATGCCCATATTTGAGATTGGGGCTTACTCCTAAGAAGGATTCCCAAAATTAGAGGACTTGGGGATTACTCCTGAGGAGGATTCCCAAGTTAAGGAATTATGGTTTGGGACTTACTCCTGAGGAGGATGCCCAGATTTGGGAACATTAAGAATTTGGGGCTTACTCCTGAAAAGGATGCCTAGATTAAAGGACTTATAACTGGGGATTATTCATGAAAAGTAGACCCAGGTTAAGGATTCTCTCATCTTAAAGGATGAGGTTGAATGAATGAACTCTAAATCTTTGGTGACATAAAGTTGTGTAAATCACTAGGTTTTGAGAGATATTCCACCAAATTCCTTTCAGATAAGGAAGTCAAATCAAGAAATCATGCCATAAATGGCTTCGAAGAGTATCTTAAAGACTGAATCTTGAATAGGAAAGGTGAAATGGCTTAATAGGGGTGAAATGGGCAGAAAAGGCACCCAAAAAAGGAAGGGGCACGCAAGTCTTGGAAGGCGCGCAGGTATTGCGGCGGTGCGCAAGTATTGGTCGCGCAGGTATACCGTCGCGGCATGTGGGGTACTTGCGCGATTTTCCACCAGCATTAAAATACTTGAGTGACTCTTTATTAATCCCTTTAGAATCCTCTTGATGTTCTTCCAGAAAAGGGACGCGCAAATTCTATTGAAGGAATGAGGAGGCGCGCAAGTGTGGTCACTTCCCTTAAGGGCTGGCCACTCAGGTGCGCAAGTGTTGATGAGTTTCAACACTTAGACCTTCCTCCCTCTCTTTAGATCTTCCGTTCTAGGTAAGAAATTACCTTAGATGTGTTCCAGAAGCTTTGAGAAGAGACTTGGGCGTCAGGAGCTTCAATCCGAGTTTCTGGAAAAAGATCCTCTCGAATGGGGGGCCCACATGGTCTATTTATAGGCATGAGAAGACCCCGGGTGGTTACCGGGCGGTTACCACTTAGGTCGCGCAAGTGTACTTGCGTGACAGTGATATAACTTGCGTAGTGAAGTTTCTTTTGATCCTTTGTTCATGCCTTTGTCGATTTTTGATATTTTTCTTCAATGGTTGAATCACTTTGAGCTCAGATATTCCCCTTTTCCGATTGTTAGATTCTGTGACGAAAGGAGCGTCAACAGTGCCACAAAATCATTTATGTTTCAGTTATAGATAGATGGTCATATTTTGGGATTTAGGCATTGAAGACACTTAATATGAATGTTATTGTCTTAATTTTGGGAAACATTAATAGTGGATTTATAAGGGATCTTACCCAAGTGAAATTAACTCCATATTTCTTACAAATACCTATACTCCTCCATTTGATATTATTTGAGGATAAATGAGTGAATACATAAATAAATCCATTCCATATAAAACAAACTTTATGTCAAAGAAGTGCATGGAACAACTAGGTTGTATTCCATATGATGATCCTTTACTCTATATGGGTTATGTTCAAACACTCTTCTAAACTACAGGTGTTGGTACTGCACTATGGTGGTCACCCCTGCATCATAGTGTCACATTTTACATTATGGTGGTTCGATTCTCTATAACTCAAAACCACATTATTTCTATAGCACTTTATAGACCCATAGAATTCAATAAATATTCCCTCCACCCTTATTGGGAAATTTTTTAAGATTACTTATTACAATGATTTACCTCATGTAAATTTGGTATGATACCTTTGACTCATTTCTCCTTTCCATACTCTAAAGCCTATGACATGTAAAATTTGAACCAGTTTTAGGAGTCATTTGTGTTATATCATGTTATGGTTGGTATGAAAATGTGGTTTGGGTGATGTAACCCTAACAATCCTCAACATCGTTGTTGAAACCAATGGTAGGAAGTTACATACCTCTGGGGCTCTATTTTATACACGATTCCATATTAAAATTTTGTATTAGAATAGATGATAACAAGATTGATTTTTTCATATATGGGAGTGTTTGTGTGTCTATGTATCCCGTGAGACCTGTTGTGATTTTTGATTTCATGTGTGATAGTATAGTATCTTTTTTCCATGTTTTATTATGATCACATGTTGTTATGTGTGCTATTGTATACACATGATGATTTGTCATGTCTACATTCTATGCTTTTCCAAATATGTGTGTTACCATACCATGGTGGTTTTGGTGAATGAAGGGGTGGAATTTCATTACATGTTTAACCCTTAAAGAGGGAGTGTTCTTGATTTGCAACAATGGTACTTAGCTCATGATAGAGGTACAAGGAATCCATATAAACTGTGTTGAGGATGAACTCTTGGTATCATTGAATTTTTAAAGTGTCATTCCGTCAAGGTAGCCTAGTGGATGTGAGAACATTGTAATTATATACTATTGGATGTCAGGTTGAATGACATACTTGATAGCTAGAGGATGACGGGCTACCTTTTTACATGACTCTATGAGGATGATGTACTAAGTCTGGTTTAATTACTAAATACATATTCCGTTATAATTTTTTAATGGTGTTGAATCAGGTACATATGGGGGTTTGTGGTGTCTTTGATAGCACATGACTTATCTGTTTTGGTTTGTATATTTATAGAATTACACATTTATTATTATTATTATTATTCATATACTTTTTATACTTAATAACTCTTTGTTAATTAAACATTGGTAGTGTCATGTTGAGTCTTGTACTCACACCCTTCTCACGAATTTTGGTGTGATTTTAGATTTCATGAGGAGTCTAGGAATGGGAAAGGGCCCTATGGTGGATAAATGAGTTGGGGACAACATATAAGGTGACAGACTATGAAATAATCTAGGTGATCTATTTTTTATCTATTTTTTGCTACTTATTACACTAGATATTTTCACCACTATGAGGACTACTTTTAATTATTGACATTTATTTCATCTATTACATTACCACATGTTTACTCTAATTATTTATTACTTGTTATATTTTTTTATGATTTATTATCAATATTATAACATTATAAATATGTTATGATCTCCCCAAAAATGGACTCAAACCCTCATTTTTAGTCAAAAACCTCTTACGTATAAGGAGGTGTGCATGAGTCTATATAGAAGTCCAGCTCAAACCCGGCGTTTCATGTTAGGATGTTATAGTATCATTAGATAATATAATAAATAAATCATAAATAACAGTAAATAATGTTAAAATAAAGGAATTTAAAAAAAATATCTCTGGAATATTTCTTGATTAATATAACATTTTCACTTTGAAATCACTTATTTAAATAAAAAAAATTAAATTAATTATTTTATTTGAAATAAACCATATAAACATGTAATTTAATATTAAATTAACTGATTAATCAGGATATTGGGATATTCTATTCATGCTTTGTTTGTAAAAACAAATATTCCCTTCAGATTTTCTATAAAAAGTCCAAAGTTTGTCATTTAGAAAATGATATAAAGATTTTTTTTTCAATAATTTTGTAAAGAATCCAAAAATGTGTAAAATTAACTTCAAACATTCATATTATAATAATAATAAAAATTCATTAAATTAGTTTTAGAAAACATACACATCGAAGAAAACTGATTTTCGGCAGAATAGACAAATAAAGTTGATTTTCCATAAAACTTTTATTTTAGTACCTTAAGTAAGTAATCATAGTAAAATGAATGAAAAACATTAAATATCAAAAAATAAACACAGTATTATAAAATTCATGAGAATTTTTTAGATGTAGATTGTGAAATTTCATCATTGAAATCCTAATCATAAATAATCTTGGTAAATAATGAGGTTGTTACATAATGTCATTACATCTTTGGTAACTTATGAATCATCACCCCATAATATAATAACATCAAATAAAACATTAAATATCATGATAATAAGGCTATTAAATATTTGTAATTCCAATAGGGATTTTATTTATATCTCATACCATAACATATGTCCCAAAGAAGAAAATTTGAGATGATACACCCTTATAGCATTGGTGATTTATAAAAAAAATACATATAAAAAATAAAAACATATAGGAATTTTTAAATATATATAATTTTAATTAAAATACTCGTGAAATAAATTCATTTTCAGTATATACACAACACAATGTAAAATAGTGGTTAAAATGGAATATATCTCACGGAAATAAAACTGAGATAAGAAACCCTTACCATGGGTTTGACTTATATATAAAGAAATCTTGCCCCATATATAATATATATAAATTAATTATAATTAAAAAAATTATCATTTAAATTATTATAAAATAATATATGTTACACTTATAACATTTTAGCACCCATTTATTAATAATTATAAATTAAAATAATCGTTTCCCGTTGTTAACTATTTTTTTCATAATAATTTTGGTTCAGTTGTTTTGGTACTTATACTTTCATCCTGGTTCCATCATCTCAAAAATGTTAATAATAATATAATTACCATATATATTAAATATATATATATATATCTCTCTATAATGGATATATATTGAAAAATTAATTGAATTATTCATAGAGATACTAAGGTGTATGTACACATTAACATTGTTTTCAGTTTTAGACATATTTAATGAAAGAAAGGTAAATAATAATTACTCATTCTATAATAATTATTATATCATATATATCTATTAAATATATCCTTATTACCATCCACTTAAAGAGGAATAAAAAAATTAATCACATCACATCGTGGAGGAGGTAGTCCACACATATTCACAAGTGATTTTATCATTTTCCAATGGATTGAAAGGTAATAAATTAGATATTATATTAAAATTATAGAAGCATAATTATTTCATAAATATAATTTTTGTTCATTAAACCCATAAAAATAATCATCTATGTAATATGGCTATGGAAAATTAGTTGTATCGCAACGTGGAGGCCATAGTCCACACGTATTCCAGCGCGATACTTTCACTTCCCATTTAATTGAATAGAGGTTGGGTAATGGTACTTCCATAATCATAATAACATTTCAGTATATTTATGATAATAAAATTTTTATTTTATGATGAATAAAACATATTTATAAGATCTATAATATGAAATAAACTGAAATATATTGGGTAGGACGATTACCTCTTCTTCAGTTAGCCTCCTTTAGACCCCATATTAATGAACCTTGTATGGAGTTTGAAGAATTCAAGAACCTCTACATCATGTATAGTCAAGTAGAGATAAATAATTCTGGGTATGATCAATATATAAGGCTCAAATTAGTGTAATTAATATAATGGATGGGTTTCCTTTTATAAGTGAGGGGAGGGGTACTCTTCGAATTTCTTAAAACATTAAAATATAACAAAGTCATTCTCAATCCCAATGGTTACAAATTTCTAGATATTGAAATATAATATATGTTTTTGTTTAAATATTATAGACTAATAAAAATTTTATAGGCTTATGTTTTTTTTAACATTATATTTTGGTTTAACCCCTTAGTTAAAAAATTTTAACATTAAACATAGTAATTATTTTTCACCCTTATAGTGTTATAATTTTACTTATAAGGTAAAAATTATATTATAAATGGAAAAAGATTTAAATTATGAAAATTTTTGGTCATGATTTTCCTCTTGAAATGTTTTTATTATTTTAAATTATTTTATTAATATATTATTTATCATAAAATAGCAACAATTTCATTTTTAACACTGTTCAACATCTTTGACATTAAATTCATCAAATTTTTTATTTAATATTAATTAAACCCTATCCAAAATACAAACAAATTACATTTTTATAAAAAAATATTTTAATACAATATTTCACTATAATTTTATAACTTTTATCATTTTTTAAATCATGAATTTTGTTTTTTATTAATTAAATAAATAATGTGTCTGTATTGCGTAAGCATTTAAGGTAATTATAAAATCACTAAAATAATAAATAAATCACCATGATAAAAAATAATTACTCTTTAATGTAAAAATTTATAACCAAAACTACCCCTATTTTATCCCCAAGAATAACAATTGAGATATTAATGCCAGAGGTGTGACAATATTGAATTATTCTTAATTAAAATAACATAAATTTGATTATCAAGGTAAAATGGGAGTTAAATGCCATATATTTGAATTAAAAATGTATATTGAAAAATATATTGCCTAAAATTAAATAATTGAATGTTTTGGGTTGATTTTGAATCCTTGTATTGTGGTTTTAACTATATTTTACCCATTTTACCCTTACAAATGTTACCAATATGTATCCCTGTTACAATTTTTAATGACCAAAAATAAAAGGGATATATTTAAAAAATATTAACCCCTTCATTCCAAATATGGAATAAAATTTTCAATATTCAATCTCTATATGTGGAATAAATAAATTTTTTTATATGTGTAACACACAATGAACCCAGTTTTTAGACAAATGCACTTTGAAGCATAAAAACTGACATATACCAAAATCATGAATAATACTGATTAAAATAGAAATAATTATATTATTTTAAAAAGATAAATTATAGTTCACTTTAATACCAAATCAAAAATATAATTGGAGTTTCAACATATTTGATTTATTTAATCAAATTATAGTATTTAAAAATTGGTATTTTTCATTGAAAAAATTATCATTCAATAAATATCCCAAAATTTTTACCCTACGCTGATTTTGATATTATGATTTCAAAAATGATGTTAATTTCATATAATAAAAATTCTAAAAGTTTAATAACTATATATAATTCCAATTAACAAAATGCAATAAAAATGACCTTTGAATAAAATTTACTTTTGAAGCATAAAATGACATCACTAAAAATGTGAGCTTCTTTCCTAAGAATTAATCAATAATTTTAAATCAAGTATTATCATTATAAATTTATTTTATAATTTTTTTACTCATATTCATAGCCTCTAATTAAAAACAATGTTATAATGGTCATATTTAAATAATAATATCTTTTATAGTATATCACAATTCACTTAATGCTCATTGTTTAATATTAAGAAAAATATCAAACTATTAAAATTTATTTAAAAAGAAATATATTATAAAATATTAGAGTTTTACATTCTCCACCATTAAATTAATTTTCCCCTAATAATTTTCATCTTAGTAAATTATGGTTCAAAATTTTAAAATTCTTTTCTTGAAAACACATATCGTACAAACGGATAAAAACATCCTTTTAAAAGTTAAATGGGGAAGTGTAATGGTTGCCCAAAATAAAACACAATTGTTTCCTAATAAAAGTATAACGTTTTGGGATGTTAAAATATTGACATATTGAATAAAACATATGTCCAATGACTAATATAGAGTAAGAGAGATCATAATATTGAGAAAGTTTACAGCCACAAAACCATAAACTAGTAAGGGGTGAAAAGACCATAAATTCATTAGAAATGAAGGCTAAAGGATAAATTTTTCATTTCATGTTCCTTTTCCTAAATTTTATGTATCATTTTACTATCAAGATAACATATATTAGAAAATATACTTTCTTGATTTCATTCTAATTTAATACCACGATACTATATTTTGGATGTACATTTATCAATTCCACTTCTATATCATATCATTATCCAAGAAATGGAAATTCATGTTACAATTTTCATGCCTGAAATACAAAAAATCAACTTTTAACTAATCATAAGATCCATAATTCATTCATTCTACCTCTAATTATTTACCAAAACCAAAATGGTTACATATGTTCACCAATATGGAAAATTACAATATATTAATCTCTAAAGCATCAATAATAATTGCACGAGTTTAACGTAATCTATTAAATAAATAGTTAAACTTAAGAAACCTCCAAAATATGTCTAGCCAAATTAAAAACACCAAAATCTAGGAGGTTTTCTTAATTTTTCATCATTATTAACTTTGACATTTTTTCCGATAAAAAATGTGGTATATCATAATTTTTCATACAAACCATGTGAATTACTTGATTCTCTTAAAATTTACTAATAACACAAATCACCATAAAAACTTATTGAAAACATAAATGGTTCCAAAAAGTAAATCTCTCCTCATTACTTAAATTAAATAACAAACTACAGAATTCATTACATAAATCCAAAAATGATGTAACCTTCATCAAAGATAACAATAAACACTTTTTCATAAAATTAATAATCATTTTCAAGGTCATCAATAATATCCAATTTACATTATCAAAAATATCTTTCTCTACTTCAAACATTATTAACTGAACATCAGGCATATATTAAGGGTTATCTTTCCCTAAATCTTTTGTTCTCTAGAAATATGACCTTACCTATAAATTAATTTTAATGGTTATGAATACCATTAAACATGGGTTTTCAAATCCGTAAAAAAAATCTTATGTGAAAAAACACTAAGGTGTTTAATGATTATTATAAATAGAATATCATTTATATAACACATGACATAATTATTTTATCCAAATACCTACAAACTTCAATACTTTCATTTCATTGATTGGAATTATAGAGGACCTTTATTGGATTTGGAGTTATCCCTTGGATTAGGGCATTAAATGAGGTAATTTTCATGTTATAATGCATAATATATTTAATTCCTCAATAATTATTTTCCCTATTACCTTCATTTCCACATAGAATTCATCTTTCCCTTCCTTTAAGATATTTTCCTAGGTGATCCTTCATACATTATTGACATGAATAAAATTGATATTTCATTCATCTATGATATTTACCACATGAAATTTCTAAAATTACATCTTAAACTTATTTGATGTGTTAGGAAACTCATAGAAGTTTAAATTGTTAATATTATATCACAATATATGATTAGGTTAAATATCAAGGTTTTTCATTCAAATGACTATTTCAATTAGTTTATAATGAGAAGAAAATTTCCATTGTCATTCAATTTCACTATTTACATGAATCCTCATAGTTCTAGCCATTTCCTAAAAAACATAGTATGAGTAATAATTATCATAGTGAGATATCATGAAATATAATTTAGATAATGTATAAATCATGAAATATTATTTCCAATATTTAAAAACCATAGCTTTAACCTAAGTCAATCATGATTATTAACTATTCAAAATGTTCATAATGGTTTGTAAATATGATGTTAATTAACCCAAATATATTCCTTATGTGTTTCAAAACATCTGTGCAGTAAGGGAACACTTATAATAAACCAGAATAATGCCTTCGATATGCACAACCAAATTTTTTTAACATAATACTTGTAGATGAATCTGATCCAAAACCACATCCACTTTTAGTATCCTGAATGGGATATATTTCTAGGGAAAATTCATTATATCTATCTTACAAAACATATGGATGTAATCCTACACATAGATTTTTCTTCAATGATTTTCACCAAATTTCTCTAATAAATATCTTCAATGATTAACTAAACCATTCTATAATACCAACTATTGTGAAACATATTTTAATATATAAATATTAAATATTTTTTAATGTTCCACGCATAACATTATGAACTATGCTAGAATTATATAGTTTTAGTGCCTTTTAAAACTATAATACAAGATTATATTTTTAATAAGATATCTACATCATGCCCCATTAATTTCTTCATAAATAGAACCCTTCTTTGAAATATCATACATAATAACCTTTTTATAACCTAGGGAAAGGAAACATAATAAAGGGTGAGCTCAGATGGTTGGTAAGGTTATGAAAGAGACGTATCAATGGTCACTTGAACATAACATTATCATATGGGTATGATAACATATAATTAACATTTTAAATTCGATCCCTTCATATCAAATAACATTATATTGAGTCATGGAATTATTATTGGTTGTTTCTAAGACAAGATTTATAAATTATTTAAATAACATTGGTCATGAGTGCGTAATATTGGAATAATACTTAAGTTTTTTTCATTCACAAATCATATAAAATCATTTTCTTAGTCGAGGATCAATGTCCAGACTATCTTGTAGCATTCATTTTTTATGTAAGGGGTGCATAGAATAATCCTAAAAAAGAAGTAATTTTTTAATGTTTCTATAGATAATTTATATAATTTCATCGTCACTGGCACAATGCTACCTAGTTACAACCCATGGATCTATAGGAGAATAATTTATGAAAAAAATATATTTAAGAAACAATTCCTTTGATTTTTTTGTCACGTTCAACACATACTCTTCATCGGTGACCATTTCGTAAGGGTTCGTAATATAAATACCTCTATATCTTCCACACATGCATCAAAATCCTAAGATAACATCATTCATTATAATCTGGGAGTTATCATGGAGGTTCGGCAATGACATCGTTGTCTTGATGATCTTACTACTATTTTCTATTGAACTGTGAAGAATTATTATGAACTAGAACCTATACCAAGAGAATCTATATCTTGGAATCAAGAGAGAGAATATAGAGTGGGTCTCACCATTTATAAGTGAATATCCATTTTTATGATATCTCTCTCTTACAATTATAATGAATTTGTAAATACA
This sequence comes from Viscum album, assembly GCA_963277665.1. Lineage (NCBI taxonomy): Eukaryota > Viridiplantae > Streptophyta > Magnoliopsida > Santalales > Viscaceae > Viscum > Viscum album. The sequence goes on from OY728134.1 coordinate 555,452,246, forward strand.
CAGAATAAACTCCCTGATACCCAAATATTTGTGTCTCATTAAATAAATCATAAATAATTTGTTATGAAAAACTAACCAGGTCATAAATGTTATTTCTATTTTCATCTTTTTATTATTATATAATGAATATATTATGTGATAAAATCAAGCCATTAACTTAACTATTATTTCTCTCAAATATTAAACAATCCTTGATTATTAAAATAATATTTGTTCATGTTATATTTTTTTGTATTTATTTTAATAGTTATAAATATTTTAAATAAAAAATTTTATTACTATATATTATAAACTCAAATAATTTGAATTTGGTTATTTCTTTGGTTCATGTATGCCCTTGGACATTTCCGGACCCTAGTGGTGGGTCCAGCCATGTTCTAACCTCCTATGCACCAGATAAGGGAAGACTTTGGAATATGCTATTGGGTATGACCATCTAGGCCCTTATATCAATAATAGTGAATATTATTCACTGACCAGAAGTAGATTATAGTAAACCATCAAGGACCCTAAAGAGATAAAAATTCCTTATAGCAATGAAAACCTGCCAACAAACATGCACTGCTTAATATAATCTCCTTTTTAGATATCTCATAAAGTAGGATTCAAACTAGTTTCATTATCCTTTTTTACATTATTATTACTATTAGCTAACTTGACGTATTTACCATTGACTACCATGTTCATGGATTATGAAGGTACTACCATCCTGACCAACACAGCCAAATATGTTAATTACTGAACTCAGAAGAGAAAATCATATCTTTCCAATGAGATCAAATGGAACACATTAACAAGGATCTCTATTTCAGATACCAATACACATTTCCATATATAATAATATCCAATGGCCCTTAAAACATGTGGTGTTCCTATTGTATGTTTTATCCTTATGATATTATCTACTAGAGATCATCAATTCAAAACTTCATGAGAATAATTCTCAATCCTTACGATCCCCCAACACCTGATAGACAGTCCCCAAAAATGTCCAATTAATATTACGTATCATGACTACATGACATATGTTTAAGATTAATGTCATAGTATCTCGAGGTTCTCATTATTTCCTGGGATCTACTATAATATTTAAATATTGAAGTTAATATATGGAAATTACCATTTAATAGAGTAAACCCAAATTTCTACATTATAATAGTACAAAAACACCATGCATCTCTCAATGTATATATTAAATGGTAATTGAAATGTACTGATAATGTTTGATCTGGGGAACCCACATTTACAAAAAAAACCTCTTGGACTATAGCCAACACGCCAAAAATCCTTATTATATATTAAATGATTAATATCATGTTTTTACAAAGTTAAAAATTTAGTTACTGGGTCTTTTATGCCTCTATAATGTGGATATTTTTTTATGTGAAACCACACCTCTTTGAGTTAAACTTCTTAAGAGTTGAAATTCACATGTTCATACTATTTTACACTATATAAAAATGAATATTTTTTCTAGTAATAGTTTCATAATTTACATTATGATAATACTTCACTTACTATTTTCAATTAAAAGATCTTGAAAAAATCATTGTGTATTGTATACTACTTCTTAGCTGCCTCCAAAGCCACAACACACTCAGTATTTATATACATGTATACCAATTTCATAAATGATATTTTATTACTCATTACGTTATCACAAATGTGATATTAGATCATATTTAACATAGAGGAAAACTATGTTTTTGTACTTGTAACTAGTAACCCTTCCTCTCCACATACTAAATACATATCGTTTGTACTTACTCAATTACAATAAAATAGTTATGACTACTTCGCTTATAGTTTTCCTAGATATATGTGATATTTTCGTAATATTTGTTTTATGTTGGTAATATCATATCTAGTACGTATCATGGAATACTTTATTGATCCATCACAAAAATATTTGGAATTCAACTCACTACATAAATATTCTCCTATTCCCATTCATTCCATCTTTTAAGGTTTTATGCCATGTTACATTAGTAAATATTCTATCTGAAATTGCCACAATTTGTGTTTTTCAATACCCTGTCTGTGTATGTGTGATTTATTAGGTATAAGAAACCATTATATATACCTTATTAGATCATGTTCCATAGAACATAGGTATCTAATTTTAGTCAGTCACTAGATAATTCCACTCATCCTGGTCTTAACTTTCTATAAGACCAATAACTATTTTTCATATGTTACCAAACAAATATCACGAGTAAAAAAATAGTGATCCCACTATATTCTTGTATACATATAGAAAAGATTCATTTCAAATAAATATTTCATTATCTAGTTTCATACATTAATCCTAAACTGTATTTTTATAGATTTCACCCTTATTGGTATTCTATGATGTCACCAACCATTTTTGGTCACATCATATAAACACCTGCCATGATTGTAGATCTTGAAATCCAATGCTCTGTAAAATGATCATAAAAATTAGATATGAATAGATAAATTCTGATGTATTAAGGGATAATGAATTGGTACAACCAATTAATATTTATTGTCACCATGCTTATACAACCCAAGTGTTGACTCACTTGAATACCCACAACAATATTCAAAATAATAATTCCCCTATAAATTGATACATGATATCCATTATTTAATTTAAATTTATATTTTTAATCTTAGTTATTTTTCATATACTACCTACTTGTAGGAATTATTATTTGTAATGAATAATTGATCACTAAAACGCCATGAAAACAAAACCATCACTATGGTTTTAAACTTCATATGTAGTATGTATCTCTGGAACATTTATTTTTCACACCTCATAGGAATATTGTTCTTATGACAACTATTTTTGAATATTTAGTTGTGACTAAACCCAAGTCAATACTTCTACCACTATCTCAAATAGAGTTGTGGGTTTTTTAAATATAGTATATTACTTTAATTTCTCTTTTCTATTATAGGGTTTTATATAATATCCTATGAATCATTGAAGGTTATTACTATTGATGCACAATGGGTTTTTCTTGATGGATGTTCGTTTATATCCTCAACAAACTATTAGAATCTAAACACAAATTCTTATGACATAATAGATTTACATCATACTATATCAATTTTAATATCCATTATTAATTATATATGGAATATATTTTTGTTATAAATGACATTATTTGTGAAACATGTATTGAAAAATGTTGGAGGTATCTACAATGAATGAGTTTTAATATTGATACTACTTTTACTTACATCATGTCTCTAATGTATAAATAAAAATGTAAATTTAGGAATTTCTCTATGCTACATTATGTCGATTAGTGTTGACATGTGAAAATCACCATTGATCCTCCTTCTTACCGTCATATCCCTAATATGGATAAGTTAATGTGTGTTTAGGAATTACTCCACCCTATATTATATTGATCGATGAATGCTTGGTCAAGATATTCTTCGGCATGCCAACATGAAGAAACTCATAATTTACATCCATTTATATACCAGACTTCAATTTCATATTCATTAACTACATAAAGGAATCGTGTGATGTATAATTACTATCAGCTTACCCTTGTAATAGTTCATTTTATCTTTATAAACTAATTCCAAAATACATGTGGCATTCCTCTATTTATAAATTTTTCTTTGTACAAATCTAAAAATGTTAGTAATACCAATGGTATTTTAACTCCAATGAGTCTAAATATCGAGCTGGGTATATCATTGACATCCACATAGTTTTTCATAACAATTATTGTCATGCTATGACTAGGAAAATGAGACGTACAGTTTATGATCGCATATTACCTATGATTCATGTTTCATTGAACTATTGGTTGAGTATGATACTCCACCAAAAATATTTATTCACAAACTAGAATTATGAATCCTTGTATACAAAGGAAATGTTATAATTTTTTTGGTTATTATCAATAAAATTATAACATGAATCATTTACTTTTCAATTAGATGTCGTGTCATTCCCACCGCTGACTTTGGAACTAGCCTTTCTCATTATCATGGATAAAACAATCTACTTCTTTTAATGTTTCATTTCTTACAAGGTTGGTATATTCAAATACACCAATATGATTGTCCTATTGTATTTTATACACAACATATATAATAGAAAAATTACTTTTAATGATGAACATTCACATAAAATGAAGCGAGTACATTCTTATTCAATTTTGTCCGTTTTATTTATCTTCTATATAATTTATTTACATATATGCAAAGAAAATAACCTCTTGTTTAATACGACTATTTTTTAAGGATGTTTTAAAGTTTCATTTGGAGTGATACTTTCCGGTGGCCTTTTCACCTTGTATTTATACATTTTTGACATAAAAACTAAATATTAAACCTTATTTAATTTCTTATTTTCATGGATATCGTTATATAGATGGTAATAAAGAGTATCACCCGTACTGTTTATTGTGTAATCATAAAAAAATTTAGTAAACTTGTAGAAATTATATGATGAAGGGAATCATTAAAAGATCCTAATTCTTATTTTAATCTAAACTTATACTATTTCATTAGCACCCCTCAATATCACGCTTCACTTTCTCCAAGCAAGATCCTTATAGATGTGACAACATGTAATGTCATTCATGTCCTGATGTAGTATCCACTACACACATCAGAAATTGATAACGAAATTTTGATACAACCATCATATGGATTATACATGAGTCTCCTATAATAATTTTTAACACCCTCTCTTCTGGAGATGGATTAACAGATTTCGGGGACTCAAGTGGCTTTAATTTCCTATATCGTATTTCTGTGCCCAAGCATATATAATACTCTTTGGAAATTCATGCTGGATTGGACATCGAATTTTTCCCATAAATATCCCAGTATGTCTTGTGGTATTTCTTTTTATTTTCTATAATAATTAATCTAGCATATTTGTACTTTTATCTTGATTACTACTTTATAGATTATAGATTAATTAATTAAATCATTAAATTTCTCCCAATTTTTTATAAAAATCTATCAACACTATGTTCTAGAATCAAAATACATTGTCTCTTGAATATTTTAGTTTTATGATCTTTAATCCTACCCTCATAGTCTAAAAGTTTGGGCTATTACACTACTTAGAGAGTTAAAGTTAGCTGTTTGAGTAGCCAAACATATTTACTTGTGAATCCATAATATGTTCAGTAAATTATAGGATTCTAAAATCATAAATATTATTTAATCAATGCTTACCTCTAAATTTTTAGTTAGTTATTCATGCCTACTCATTTTTTGGTAACTATAGTTTTGTTAACCCATCATTTTCATATGAACTCCCCTGTAGTAGAGGGAACCCTCAACTATAGATGACTGAGAACCCTGAACACCTGGTTGTGTTCAAATTCAAATTATGGAAGGTATTTTTGTGACAAAATATTTCTTTGAGTAATTTATTATTACATGACAAAATGAATTAATTTTATATTCCATAAGCACATACTATGTGATCTCACTCAAAACTAATAATTCAATATATAGAAATTATCCATCATGTCACACATTCATTTTATTCATGAATGCTTTCTTATTATTTTATGTAATTTTTTGTAAAACAACACATACATAAAATAATAAATCATAAAGAAAATATAATATGATTATGTGATCATGAGATGATATTAATTCTTGTTCCATTAAGTGAATAATGGCTCAACCTAGACCCTAGGGGAAACTACATGAGGTGTGTTCCTTATAACATGAGTTGCAACACTCACCCATCTAATGTGTAAAAAAGTAATTTTGTGCATCACCAAATCTCATCACAAAGTATGCCACTTCTTTCACTTACAATTATACAATAATAATCACACATAGGTGAGGAGGTCTCGATAATGCAGAATATAGATAAACACTTTTATCTTGGTATGTAGAACATTAAAAATATAATTTCTCAATGATGAAACACATATCGTTGTGTATTAAAACAATTTGTACAAATATGAATTGAAATAATTAAATAAATAAAATAAAAAAATACCAAACATACATTGGTCTATATATGGATCTTGATTAGTCAATACACATTATCTCACATATATAATTTAATTTAATAATGAAAAATTAGACCAACATTAAATTATTTTTCATGGAAAAGTTTATATAATAAAAATTCACTATTATTTTTAATTCAACAATTCACATTGTTCATTCCAATCAACTAATTTATCTATATTTGAAAATTTAAAAAAATTTGAAATATTGCATGTTAAATTAATTATTTTTTAACTAATATATATATTTAAAAATATTACTAATATTTAAATATTTATAAATATATCATTAATATATAAATATATATTTTGTATACATATCATTTATATATATATATATATATATATCTCTATGTGTGTGTGTGTTTGTATAATTTCATTTTATTATTGGGTCTTCGGCGCCTTGGAATATGTCGGATGGTTCTGGAAGAACCTGTCCCAACCAATCACGGAAAAGCCCAAACCCATCTACACCTATTAAGGGACACATAGAACCTTCCCATCACATATTGATACAGTCTGTACATGTAGAGCTTATGCGTGCCTATCAAGAAACTAGTCAGTTAGGGAATACATGTCCCTATGGGGTCACACGGTGGTCGGGAGCCCGAATCTAGAAGAAGGAAGGGGCCTCCAGTGGATGGATTGAGGCCAGCTATGATGATGTTGGTCACACAAAAATGATATATGATGTCTTAGTTAGTCAAAGGCATGTCAACACACATGGTAATTAGAGAAAAGTGAATCGTCCTAGAAGCAGTCCAGTGGTGGCTGAGTAGTGGGTATGGTCTCAATAGGGAGGACACTTTGGGTCACGACTAGTGGTAGAAACATGCTTTGCTGTAGGGGATTGTGAGCGATGACATGATAAGGGGGGATTGGATTTATCTAGATAGTGTGGGATGGCATGTGGTGGTTATTTCCAAAATCATTATGGTGGTCTAGTGGAAGGGAAAATAAATCCCATAGGGTTTCGTCATTGGGGATAGTGCAAGGATCATTAGTGACAAAGGAGGCGGAGGCATGGTGGATTCATCTTCTAAGAAGGGAAATGAATGGAGATGTAGGGTTATTAATTTGGGTTAGAAAACATCCTCAGGTTGTTTTGGAAAAGGGATGAGTGGACATGGGCATGCCATATAGACAAGGATAAGCTTGGGGGCTTCCTCAATAAGGCACCCCCATAATGCATTTCACTGAGAGGGAGTTCGTTTTTAAATTAATTTTATATTCATTGGTGAATTCTCAAAAAACCATTTGTCAATCTCCTTTTTTGTTTCTAAAAATCCACATCCTATACATATAGTCTATAAATTTTTTTAATAAAATTAATTAACATAAACATTTGTGTGGAATAAAAATACCTGGCCAGAGTTAACTATTCTGACCACTAAAATTTTGGTTTGGTTATGGTTTTCCATAAAATTCCACTCTGACTATTTAAAGCATTTAAATATAAAATAAATCTGTTATTCTATTTAATACCTAAAAAATTTCAATTTCATTCTAATTTAAAACACAATATGGCTGAATCTTTACCATTTGATGTCGTATTGAAATTCCACTGGTAGCGTTGGGACCAAAATGACTCTCTCTTCAAAATTTAAGGCAATTTTAATTTTTCTATTCACATTATATTTTCACATTCCACTATAATACCAATATTGTTTAGTATTTATACTTGTAAATTCCCAGAAATAGGGATTTTATAATTTTTCCACCAATAATCAATAAAATTACATCATCACTGATGAAATTTTGCCTTGTTACAACCCAAGTATATTCATGTGAATAATTTAAGCTAAAAAATAAACAAAAGAGATACCTCTTTACATATAAAGCCATGTTCAACATATCTTCTTCACCAGTTATTGTTTCTCAACGTATTCATGTACAATTTTTTTATATCATCCACATGCACATCAAATTCTTGAAGGGGCATCGATCATTTGAATTTTGGTGTTATTGTAGAGTTCTGATGATTCCTTCAATATCCCAACAATCACTGAATCTCTAGTTCATCCATCCAAGAATATGCACCACAATCAATTACTCTTAATGGATTATATCTCTCTAGGAACCAAGAGGGGGTATATTGGGAGAATCTCACCATTGTTTACTAAATATTCACTATCATGAGGGCTCTCTCCCCCATTTATAGTGAATAAAAAAATACATGGAGTAAAATCTCTGATGGCCAACTATTTATTTATCACTGAAAAACCAAAAATAAGGATTTATGACCGACTAAATGAGTTTAAGAAATGTATTTATATTTTATCACTTTCTTAAAATATAATAAATATATTATGTGATAAAATCGAGTCATTTTCTCAAATTGTCATTCCTGTAAATATTAATAAAACTTTAAATATTTAAATAATATATTTTTTGTAATATTTTTATTTATTTACTTTAATTATGGTAAATACATTGAATAAATAAATTAATTAAAAATTATTTGAAACAGGATTAATAGGAATTTATTTATTTTTTAGTGATCATATATCCTTGGGAATATCCAAGACCTCAATGGTATGTCCCACTATGTCCATAACTCAGATTTACCAAAATATGTAATACTTTTGAATATGCATCTATGTGTTACCCTATATTCCCATATCTCAATAGTAGTGAATTCCATTCACAGACTAGTAGTGGAGTCAAGAAGCTCATCAAGGCCCATAAATAGATTAGGAGTAGTCATAGAAAAAAAACCTTCCTACAAACATGAACTGTGTAATATAATATATTTTCATTATATATCTCATAATGTTTGACTCACACTTGTGTCATCATTTTTCATTTATGATTTTTTTTTATCTAACTAGACAAATTTACCCCTCACTACCATAGCCATGGATTTGTGAAGGTACAACCATCCTAATCAACTTGTCCTGATATATTACTGTTTAAACTCGGAAGTGAAAAATGCTATATTGACCATTCAACCAATTATCTACAAACAATAAAACATCCAACACGTGCTACCTTTCCATGATTTCATTATCATGGTGTTTTCCTTTCATAAAAGTACAATATCAAATGGAAAACATTGATAATGATCCCGTGTCAGGAGACTAATACACATGCTCATAGATATGAACATCCAATGACACCAAAAACATGTGAAGTTCCTATTGGTGTGTATATCCTCATGATCTTAAAAACTATATATGTCTATGTGAAAACATTATGAGAATAAGACTCAATTCTTATGGTTCCCCAGCAACAGATAGTTAGAAATAAATTGTGTCTGGTCAATATGATGCATCTTGACCATATGATATGTGTTTAAGATTAATTTTATAGTATTTCATGTTTATCATTATATCATGTGATCTTCTATAACATTTTCAAATGATAATTAATTAATGTACATTACCATTTAATAGTGGACACAAACATTTAAACACTATAATGGAATGAAAACATCATGCATATCTCACTATAGACATGAAATGGTAACTAAAGAGTTTTGATAAATTCAGGTCTAGGTAACCCACATTAATAATTGGGTTCACTCCTCATTCCGTCATATCATTAGGATAGGTTCACTCCCAGGTCTATCAAAATTGTGAAATTCCATTACGGACCTATATTCACTCTCAATTTCAGTCCTTATTATCAAATGAGATATATATATTTACCCAAATGTATTAAAGAGAAATATTATTTTGGGACCACTTGTTACATAATCAATATCGATTATTATCTATACCATAAGATCATATATCATTCTTAATATATCATAACCCGTGGAAGGGAAATAGGTTTCGTAAACATTTCGGCATTTCATCATAACACAATCCATGGAAAATAAAAATGTTTCATTAACATCTCATCATAAAAATTATAAACAATATTGAAAAAGAGTATGGACAAAATCCTTGTATAATTTCCACTGTAAAACATAAGAAACATCAACCAATGTTATCGTAAAAGAATAAATTCATGAAAAGATCACATGAAAAATTCTTGATGAAAATACCCTTTTCAATATGAAAACACTTATTTATAATATAAAAATTATACAAATCTTAAAGAAAATAATTTCTTTGAAATTAACAATGGAAACTTGTATATAAATCATTAATGAATTTACTAATCATAATTATGATAAATGATATTTATTTAATGTATATGAAAACAAATATTCCTTTCACATTTTTGATAGAAAGATAAATGTGCCTCATATGGAAAAATATAAGAAGATTCATTTTAAACCATTTTTTAAAAATTCAGACATGGGAAAATTTTACACTAAAAATAATTTTATAATAGGAAAAACATTGTAGAAAACATTTTTATAAATTATTAACTTTGAAAAAATATTATTTTAATCTAAAGAGAAAAATAATGGTGGTTTTACTTGAAAATATTCTTTTGATATATTAAGTACATAAAGTAAGAAATATGAAAGTAAAACAAGTAATCACTATAAATAACAATATTATAAAAAAATAATGATAATTATTGAGATTTATATCATGAAATTTCATCACTAGAAACCCAAATATAAACAATCTTGGTAAACAATGAGAAGGTAACATAAACCACTTACCACATTTATAACATTTCAATAATAAGACCCTTGAAATAATACCACTGAATGAAACTTCAAATATCATGATAATAAATATATTAATGATATGACATTTCAAAAGGGTCTGTATTTATCCTTCATAAATGATTATAAGTGTATGACATAACCTATGTCCCTTATAAGAAAATTTGAGATGATAAACCCTTACATATTTGGTAATATGTAATTCAAAACCTCATGAAACATAGAAATTATATGGGATTTTAAATCATAATGTTTTCTGTAAAATTTTCATAAAATACATTCTTGATTAGTTCATACACCACACGTAGAAAGCAGGTGGTCAATATGGTATATGGCTCACAAAAATAAAAGCGAGACAAGAAAATCTTACCTCAAGTTTGACTTACTTTTAAAGTGCTCTAAACTCATTTATAATAAATTTTTAATAATTATAATTAAGAAATATAATATTTTAAATAATTATAATATCATATATTTTATTCTTATAAATTTTTAACAACCATTTATTAATAAATCTTTATTAAAATCTTTGTTTTGTGGGTTAATTGTTTTGTTTTTCATAAGAATTTTGGTTCGATAGATCTGGTCCTCGTACTTTGATCATGGTCCCATCATGTACACAAATTTAATCATTATTTAAATTTAATATATATTCATTATATATTATTCATATTCATACATAAATTATGTAGATATAAAAATCAATTACATCCTTTTGGGAGTTGGTGTGTTGTATATATACATGAACGCCTTTTCCACTTTTCAAAGGATGGAACGAATGAATGGTAGATAATAATTCAAATTTATAGAATCATTATTATGTCATATATATCATATATATTCATTAAACTGATCCTTATTTCCATCAAATTAATGTGTAATCTAAAATAGAATCATTTAGCTTCGTGAAGGTGGTAGTCCGCATGTATGCATGAGCGACATTATAATTTTCTAACAGATTGGAAGTTAAGAAGGAAAATATGATTAAATAATTAAATATGTGTTATTATTTCATAAATATAATTTATAAACTTTAAATCCATCAAAATAGCCATCCATGAATGATGGTAGTGGAAATTGAACTGTATTGATGTGTGTAGGCGGTAGTCCACATATACGCATGAGAAATCCTTTCACATAAAATTTAATGGAAAATATGGTGGATAATGTTAGTTCCAATAAAATAATAACATTTATGTATATTAATGACACAGAAGATATTAATTTATTATTAATACCATATATCTAAAGGAGTTATAAGATGAAATAAATTGAAATAGGTCAAGTAGGAAGATTACCTATTCTTTAGTAGGCATCCTTTAGATCCCTTTTTATGGACACTTTTAATTGTATTTCAACAATAACATAACCTATAATTTTTTTATATTGAGTTTCTAATAGAATATGGTTGTTCTGGTTTTATATAGAAGGAATAATGTGATGGAAAAAGAGAAATTATGGGTTCCCTTGTATAAGTGAGGGGAGGGTCACTCTTGGAATTTCATAAAAGAATAAAATATAATAATTTAATTCTCTAGAAAAATGGTTTTGAATGGATATAGATTTTATTATAGGGTATGATGTTGTGGATATAGCAATAAAAAATAATACTTATAAATTTTTATTTATTTTTTAAAAACTTATCTATTTGTTTTACCCCTTAGTTAACCAATTTTATCTTTAACAATGGTAACAAACATTTCACCCTAAAAGGGTTATAATTCTAATTAAAATGTAAATTTTGGATCATAAGTGGAAAGGTATAAAATTTTAGACAATTTATATTCATATATTTCCTCTTATAATATTTCAATGATTTTTACATTATTTAATAATATATTATTTAACATAAAATATGAATAATGTCATTTTTTGACAATATTCATTCACTTTGACATTAATGTCATAAAAAATGTTATGGAATATTAATCTCAACCCTTTCAATGTACTTAAAATGTGATAATTATCTAGAAAAATTTTATAACAAAATAATTAAAAAAGATATTATATTTAATATTTGTAAAATAAATTATTTTTTTTTATATTATTTTCATAAATACTATGTTGGTGTTGCATAGAATTCAAGATAATTATTCAATAATTAAAAATAATAAATACATTAAAATGATAATAAAATTAATTTTTCTTTCAAATAATCTTCCATTACTAAAATTATTCTCTTTTTATCTTTATGAAGAAATATTATTGATAGTCAAGTCAAGATAATGTCTTTTTGCAATATTGTTTACTTAAAATAACATAAATTTAATTATAAAGGAGAAATGACCCCAAATGATATATATTCTAATTTGAGATGTATATTGAAGAATTAATCCCATTTAATGAAATAGGGGTATGTTTTGGGTTAATTTTCGGACCTTATCTCACGGTTTTAACCTTGTTTTTCCCACATTACCCTTATAGAGGTGACAAATATTTACCACGGTTAAAATTCATAATGACCAAAAGTAAAAGAGGATTATTTACCAAATTGGATGATCAAGATTAAAAATCTTGCATCCATTTTTCATGATTCAATTTATACAATTTTAATAAATAAATTCTAATATAAATTCATAAAATGCGATGAAAAATAGTTTTAAATAAATATGTTTTAGCCATAAAAATTAACTTATATCAAAATTATGAATATTTATGATTAAAATATGATTAATTATATTATTCAAAATGAAATTGATTATATGTAACTTTAAAAAAAAGTTGGTCTTTTAAATTAATTTATTTAACAAAAATTAATGAAAATATTTGAAAATTCGTTGTTTTTAACTGAAAAAACGTTCATTAAAGAAAAATCCAAAAATTTCACCATAATTTAATATTGATATACATATTTAAAAAATAATTTTCATTTAATAAAATAAAATTTCTAAAAGTGTAAAAAATTAATTATAATTTCCACTCACACTGTAAAATAAAAATTAACTTTGAAGAAAACACATTTTGAATCATCAAATTAATTATATAAAAATAAGTATTTTTTCTTGAAAATTAATCAATAATTTTATTTTTAGTAATACCATTATAAATTCATTTCATACCATGTTTTATCATATTCATACCCTCTAATTAAAGACTATGTGGTAATGGAAACATTAAAAATAATAATTTTTTTGTATATTATAATTCTCTAAGAGCTCAAAGTTGTGTGTTAAGAAAGATAACAAACACTCTAAATTTATTTAAAGAGAAATATGTTCTATAATATCATATTATTAGGATCCCTATGGAAACATAATGGTTTATCATTAGAATTTTTCTCATGGTGTGAGATATGGAAATCACCCTCATAGTCTGAAGATCAATCCAAAAGAGTGTTCTTCCCATACTGATTGATCAAAAAATATTAACTAATAAGGTCCTCCATTATCATGACCCATCCACTGGGGACCATGACATGACTAAACCAAGACCTCATTCCATTTGACAGGGGATGGAGACTAACATTGGAATGGTGTATCCCTAAAACGAGAAGGAATTGCCTTTAAACTTGTACAAACAGACATAGTAGAACACAACAAGAAGAAACCACTATGTAAATTGTTGTAGTAAAATGAGTGATGAATTTAAAGGGGATGGAATACAAGCCCAACTGGAAAAGTACAAGTACAAAAAAATGCATAAAATAGCTAAAAAGGTGAAAAGCAGCAACAAGATCCTTCACCATGGATCATACCTGAAGGGTAGGTAGAGATCACATTCAGTAGTCCCTACGTCACATTAGGCGAAATGGTCCAACTCTAAACACTATCTAGTCCTGGATCCCTTAGTCTCAATCAATGTTGTACGTCATATGCACAAGACACAACAAGGTGTGGGCGAATCTCGTGAAGGGGTGAGTATAATGATACTCATTAGGGACCCCGAGAGCCCATAGGTATCCTAAAGTTCCACAAAGTAAAAACAACAAAGGTTACACCACAGAGGTAAAGTACCACATTGGTAAGACTCATATCAACCAGGTAAACAACACAAAGAAACAACATTATAATGTTGACCCACACAGGATCTCTATGAATGTTGATAGCCAGCCACGAGATTCTCTAGGGATACCAAAAAGAAACACCCAATGTCACAATGTTGAATTCCTTCACTTCTGGTGAAATCCTCCTCTATTAAGTATTGTGGTCATGCCACGTCACAAATAGGTTCCTCCCACTGTCCTTGGACAACTGAGGTACTCCTCCCACTGAGAACCGTGGGTCTGCCGCATCACACAGAGGCGCTCCACACCGTGAGTCTGCCACCTCACATTGAGGTGCTCGGCCTCGTGGCCTGATGAGGTACTCCTCCTGTCGAGTACCATGGGACTGCCACATCACACATAGGCACTCCTTATAGTGGGTCTTTCCCATCCCACAGAGGAGCTCCCTACTGGACCGTCGAGTCACTCTGAGTTGAAATGTCCCGAGTCGTCAACTTTCAGCTAGTCACAGGGTTCCAAAAGTAGTGTGCTTGGGGGTACCAATCCCAATCCATTAGTAATATTTCAACCAGAACAATGTCTAAATAAGTTACATGATTATCCATTGTGTCACAAGGGTTCCAATTCAATAGATGGTGCATTAATTGGATGCCCGTTCTATGCATTATTGACATTTTAGTTTCGATGGCCTGGTTGCATTCGGGTGCGATCCAACCCGGCCGTACTCCATGATTCTCCAAAAATATAATGGAGTAATTCAAAAGGATATTCTCTATCTAAGGATCCCGACGCCATAGATAGTTCATCAAACAGATGTCCGGTTTAGAAGTTAGGGCCTGTTTTGTGTAACTGGTCGGTACACGGTATGGGTCTGGTGCGCCTCAGTCGGACCAGCCCATCCTGGATCAGCATGGGCCAACCTGGATCAACCAGGGTTGGCCTAGCCTGATGTGGGTCCAACTTGACCTAGGTCAACACGAACCACTAGGCCCGACCCAACCCGGTTGGGCCAGAGATTGGCCTAGGGTCGACCTGGCGGTGCAGCCTGCCTAGCGGCGCGTGCCACCAGGGATACCCAGACGCGGCAAGTCTGGGTAGGGATGACTGGGTACAGAGAAACGTTGGTTGGTTAACCCATAGGGGTTGACCCAATGAGGAGCCACGTGGCATTGTGAGTCCTCCGTGTCGTGGCCGACGAGTCGAGGCTTTTCCGTAGTGCATGGGGCTAGCACGGGCCCCATCCACCGACCGCCAGTCGATACGGCGGCCCCAACTCCCACCGAGGCCATCACAGGCCGCAGCCCTGCTGCCACTTGAGCCTGTTACCATTGGTGCACCCAACTTCTGCTAGTTCCAGTGCGGCCAGTCGGCATGCCGCCCGACCACTCCAGCAGCGCGCGACGGCACGCCACACCATCACCTGCGATCAGCATGTGTGCGGGAAGCCTTCTTCCGATCGTCGTAGCTAACATGCCGCGGCCTCCTTTGTTCACCATCTATACGAAAGAGCGTGTTGCGCCTCCTCCGCCACTGGCCGGTGTCAGCCACTCCAATTACTATTGAGGCTTTGTTTCACAGCCTCTTCCAGTGGTGTGCATCGACGCGCTATCCTTAATGTTGTCGTTTGGTATCACCGCACCGTTGATGTTCCATGGAGGTGAAAAAATTAGCAAAGTAGTAGTGGGTTCGGGTTGGGTTGGTTTGGCATGCACCTTCCATGTTAGCCCGAATACGTGAGGGGGTTAAGGTTTTAATAATCAATTGAATTAAACAACAATTAAAACCCTTTAATGATACCCTGCAACAACCTCTCGCAAAAACAAATGAATCGCAGATCAACCCGTTAGTTGGTTGGTTCGCGTTCTTCGTATTGTTCAAGAATGAGGAAGTGGAAAAAAATTTAGTTGCAAAAATGAATAAATCCCCTACCTCGAATCATCAGAGAAATGCCCATGCTTGATGGTGGATTGGTGTTCTTCATTCCCACAATATGCTTCCAATGACGCTGCTTGTACGTTGTCCTCCGGTTTGCTGTTTAGTGACACCAATCACCTTCCGCTGGGATCGGTTGTGTCTTCTAAGGATCTAGAATCGTGGTGCTCCTTCCAAAATTCGTTTCATGGCGAATCTGTTCAAGAACCACCCTCCAAGATCCACATATATAGAAGAGGTGGAGGGTAAGTAACAATTCTAGAGTTTAATGGGGCTCATTAATTAGGATGCTTCATAATTCCCCAATGACGTCATTACTTATAGTTGGCAGGTCAGGCCATTATTTACTTGACACATTGTTGGTTCTACCGCTTTGCTTGTCCATTGAAGGATATGAAATAAAATAAATAAATTATTTCTTTTCTTTTCTTTTTTTAAAAATGCCACAAAACATACCTTTTTCTTCGGACCTACTACGGTCAATTTAAACCCTTCCTTAAGCAAATCGTGACAATGTGGATTCAACGCTACCCTCAGATTTCTAATCTTAGCAACAGTTCAAAATTTAGAAAAATGATTCTCGCACTTTTACTAAATGTACCGAAAAAAGATTATAAATTTATTCTGGGCACTCTGGGCCGCGGAATCACACGTCATTAATTTTCGCAGGCTCATAATAATTCCATATAAATAAAAATATTTACATGGAAAATCTGGGTCTTTACATTCATCCCACAATAGGTATTTTCATCCCTGAAATCCACAATATTGTCTAAGGAAACAAATGGGGGTACTGAGAATGAATATGGGCCTCCTTTGTCCATGTGCTTTCCTGGAGGTTCCCGTGCTGCCAACTAATGCGCACCAGAGGTATAAATTACCCATGAAGGGGTTGCTCCTATAGATCCTCAATCTCTACTGGAACCTCTATAGATGTCACCCCATCGTTTATGTCTATCTCTCCATGGTCGATGATGTGAGATGGGTCTTGCACATACATCCTCATTTGGGATACATGGAAGACGTTGGGCACCCTCTCCAATTGCGGTGGTATTTCCAAGTGGTATGCCACCTCACCTATCCTCCGATGTATCTGAAATGGCCGAATAAACCTTGGTGATAACATTTCGCTTCGGCCAAATCTTCGGAGTCCCCAAAAAGGAGAGACTATCACGAAAACATGGTCTACCTACTGGAACTTGAGAGGTCTCCTTATCCTATCAGCATATGACTTATATGTGCTCTGTGTAGTCTTCATCAGCTCCTAGATGGTTTATACATTCTGAGTGGAATCTCGTACCGACTCTGGACCCTTAAGCACTGACTCCCCTAGGTCTATACAGTATAGAGGTGAACTATAGGGTCGACCATTCAAGGCCTCGAAAGGTGTCATACCATTGGTGGAGTGATAACTGTTCTTGTAGGCGAACTCCACCAAGGGAATGTTATCCTCCCAACTACGAACAAAATCTAGGATGCATGCATGAAGAATGTCCTCTAGCTTCTGAATGGTCCGCTCCACCTGACCATCCATCTAAGGATGAAAGGCGGTTCTCAAACGCAGCTGAGTCCCGAAGGCCTTCGATAATCCCTTACATAACCGAGATGTGAAATGTGTATCATGGTTAGAGACCATCCTCAATGGCCCCCTGTGGAGTAGCACAATCTCTTAAATTTAGAGGTGTCCTAAGTCTTCCACGGATCCCTGCTCTCGGATAGGTAGGAAGTGGGTCAACATGGAGAGTCATTCAATGATCACCCAAATAGAATCATGTCTCCTATACATACTTGGAAGCCCTATCACAATGCTCATGGAGATCCCATCCCACTTCCACTCTAGAACCTATAATGTCTGAGATAATCCTACCGTAACCTGATGTTAGACCTTCACTTGATGACAGGTGAGGAACTGGGTGACAAACGCTTCTACACCCCTCTTTATCCTAGGCCACCAGTGCTGACATTGGAGGACCTAGTACATCTTCTCAAAAGCATGATGTACTGTAAGACGGGACCTATGGAACTCCCTCAACACCTCCTCCTGTAGCGCCACTGGTACCATGGTACGTCCTCTAAAGAGGATGATGTGCTCCCCACCCTCATAAAATCTATTAGGTGCTTGTCCCAAGGATATCTGAGCATATCGCTCCTCACAATCAGTGTCCCTAAGCTGCGCCTCCCGAACTCATTGAAGGATAGGGAAAGTTACTATCATAGACTCGAGGAATGCTACTCCATCTCTATCCATGAAGGATATATGCAACACGGCTAGCTGCTCTATCGCCTCACTCCGAAACTGCAGACTAGACCTCCTGCTGAGTGAATTTGCTACCATGTTCCCCTTCCCAGGAGTACATACTTTCTCAAAATCATAGTCTTGGATGAACACTTTCCATCACCACTATCTTAGGTTCAGGTCCTTCTGAGAGAAGATAAACCTGCAACCCTTTCTATTAGATTAGATTATAAAACGTTCACCTATCAAGTATTGTCGCCACATTGTCAAGGAGAAGACCACTACTTCTAAATCCAGGTCATTGGTAGCATAGTTATTCTCATGATGTCTTAGTTTTCGAAAGCTATATGCGATCATTGCTCCCTCTTACATCAGGAAACAACCATGTCTGGTCCCTAATGTATCACAGTAGAGTATATACCCAACACCCTCTTCTGGTAGCATCATGATGGGGGCACTCTTATGTCTCTTCCTCAGATCTAGAAAAAATTGATGGCATCTCCCCATCAATATGAAGGGATGTCCATTCGTTTTCAATGATGAAAAGGGTGCCGCAACTCTGGAAAAATAGGGCATGAATTTCCTGTAGTATCCAGCCAACCCTATGAAACTAGGCACCACGGTCACACTCCTAGGTGGCTCCCAAGTATGTACGACCTTTATCTTCGCAGGGTCCACTGCAACTCCAGCCTGTGAGATAACAGGACCACGAATGTGGACCTCTCATATCCATAACTAGCACTTCAAGAGTTTACCATAATGTTGGTCCTCTCAGAGTGTATCCAGAACTATCTGCTGATGATATGCATGATCTTCCACTATTGTTGAGTATATCAGGATTTCATCGGTTAATAAAACCACAAAGTAATCGAGGTATGGATGAAAGATCTTGTTCATGAGTTCCATGAATATTGATGGGGTGTTGGTCATGCCAAATGGAATAACCAAGAACTCATGATGGACATACCGACATTTGAATGTCGTCTTCCGTACATCTTCATTTCATATCCAGAGCTGATGATATCCAGATCTGAGGTCTATCTTTTAAAACCAATGAGATCCCTTCAACTGATCAAAAATATCCTAAATCCATGGAAGTGAAAACATGTTGTTAATGGTCACCTGGTTCAGGCACCAATAGCCCACATAGAGTCTTAAACTCCCATCCGCCATATTGTTGATCAAAATGAGGGCTGCCAATAGAGAAGCATTGGACCTTATAAACCCCTTTCCCAGCAATTCCTCCAACTATACCCATAACTCACGAAGCTTCATATAATCCATCTGATATTCTAGGTAGATATCAGTGTCATATCGAGGTACACGTCGATGTAAAATTCTACCTATTAGGATGGTGGTTGTCCCATAACATCATCAAGAAAGACATCGTCATATTGGTCCACCACTACAGGATAGCTCAGACTCTCAACATCAACTACTCCATGGGTAAGGTTAGCCAACAGATGAGTAATCGGCTGCACCCTTCTCTAGGTAAGTCCATCCTAGGCTACAAAGGTTCCCTTCTCACCGATGAAATAAAAAATTGTCCCATCCATGCAGAAACACCACACTTTTCACCTAATATAGTCAATCTGAGCATGAAATACCGATTACCAGCCCATACCTAAGATGACGTTGTAAGGCCTCAACGCCCCTACTAAGAGATCCCTACCAAAGCTCTAGCCTACTATAATAAGCTCACACTACTGGAACCTGTGTTTACTCATCGAATCTGCTCTTTTTGGAGTCTCCAACTGTAAGGATTGAGCCAACGAATTCACGAGAATATCTGAGCTCCGAACGAGGGTCGTGGAAATAAAACTGTGACTGGCAGTTGTGTCTATAAGTACTACAACTAAGGGGGAGTAGACACATATCTTACCTAAAATCATCTCTAGAGCGTCGTGATCATACGCCTCAGCTTCCAGGAGATGATCATGCCCCTTTCATCCTATTCCATGTGGTCGGGGTGGACCACCAGGCGGTGGTGGTGATAGAACCTCGAAACGCCACCCACCGTCTACTACACTGCCAGCTCCTCTTCCACATATTTCACCCTGGTTACCTCCTCGCTTGATCCATTTCCTATGCCTTGGAATCCTTCGACTATCTACTGGTCATCAGTACGGTGGGTCGGGAAATTGCGAGCCATGTTACCCTAGCCGATGCAGGTGTAGCATTGGTTGTCCCTCCCCTAACCTCCTCTATGTCATGAGCTCTGCACCTCAGACCCTGCATCCCGATGCCATCCACTAGAAGTTCTGGTCCGCTTGGACCTCTGTGTCATCTGCCTTCAACCAGTTGTAGATGACTTTTCTACTCGTCACCCAGTGGTGGGTCTCGCTGTCGGTGCCTGCTCATCTAGGAAGCTCTCCACTAAAAGCGCTTGCTCTAGAACCCCATCTTGTGTCGGTATGTTGAGTGATACCATCGATGCACTAATATCCTCTTAGAGACCCTATTCAAAGGTCCTGGCCATAAAAAAGGTCCCCCAACATATTGATGGAGTTGTGGGAGAGATCAATTAACCTTTCCGATTACTTGGATACTATCATGCTTTCCTCCGGTATGTGCACAAGATCCTATATATGCATAGAGCATAGAGTCACTGGGAAGAACGCTACCCTAAAAGGGCCGTTGAAGTCGTCCCAGACGAGTTTTTCCTCATCGGGTATCTAGAGCATCCAACTCCAACATCTCCCTGCTACTACCTGAAAAAGGATGGTGGATAGAAAAAACATAAAATTAGCTAGTGTCCGAACTATGTGAAAAAATTAGGCCACATCCCCTAGCTAGTCATCAACCACCTACGGGTCTGTCTCACCTCGGAATGTCAGAGGACACTGTCACTAGAACTCGGGTAACATTCTTAGTCTATGTGCACCCACTACAGGTGGGGTTGGTGGAATTGGCTACCCAATGGGTAGTGGTGTTGCTGGTACACCACCCGAAAGTGATGACATCGTAAGAGGGCCTTACACCGAGGAATCATTGCTCTATGGGCCATCATCACATACCCTCTTAGGAATCTTGGCTAGCTATCTATGTGGAATAATCCTAAAATGAAACAGGTGTTCCGCGATCAAAAAGTTATACCTGGTGAGATGACTCAAGGAAATCACAAGAAAACTCTTCAAAAACACACAAAATTAGTGGTTTTATGTGCCGAGTCAGAAATCGTAATTCAGGGTCCTTGTGTATGGATAAGTCAGATGTCACACTAACATGGGACAACTTAAACTGAAAACCACTCTCATTATAGTTAACACGATTGATTCAAAAAAAAATTTAGAGTCCTTGACCTTGGGTAGAACCGAATGCCTCTGATACCACTTTGTCATGACTCGTCCCCTGAGGCTCGTGTCGTGACTACCCCAATCCTGCCTTACAAAGGATAGGGGCTGGTGACTAGCACCGGAAAGGCGTATCCCTAAAATGGGAAGGCATTGCCTTTAAAACTATACCACCACATAGAGGAGAACACAACAAGAAGAAACCACTATGTAAACTCCTATAGTAGAATGAGTTCTGAAAGTAAAGGGGCTGGAATACAAGATCAACTGGAAAAGTACAAGTACAACTAAAAAATAAAAAAAAACTGAAAAGGTGAAAATAATCTTCTGGATCGTCCACCATGGATCCTACCTGAAGGGTAGGTAAATCTCACGATCAGTAGTCCCTACGTCATGGCACACCAAATGGTCCAACTCCAAGAAACGTTCAGTCCCAGATCCCTCAACCTTGATCAATGTTTTATATCATATTCATTAGATACAATAAGGTGTGGGAGAAGCCTGTGAAAGGGTGAGTGTAAGGATACTCAGAAGGGACATTGAGACCACGTAGGTCTCCTAAAGTTCCAAAAAGGAAAAACCACAAAGTTTTCAGCACAGAGGTAAAGTACCACATAGGTAAGACTCAATTCAACCATGTAAACAACACCGAGAAACAAGATTATGATGCTGACCCACACAAGATCACTATGGATGCAGATATATTGCCACAAGATTCTCTAGGGAGAGCAGCAAGTAACATCCCAAGTCACAATGTCGAACACCTCGGATGTTGGAGAACTCATCATCTATCGAGTATAGTGGGATTCACACATCACACAGAGCTGCTTCCCACTAATATTGGACTACCGATGTATTTCTCCTGTTGAGTATCGTGCGTCTGCCACACCACACAAAGGCGCTCCCCACCGTGGGTCTTCCACGTCATGCAGAGGCACTCCCCCTGGTGGACTATTTAGGTACTCCTCCTGTTGAGTACCACGGGTCTACGATGTCACACAGAGTCCCTCCACACCATGGGTCTGCCGCATCACATAGAGGCGCTCCCCACTGGGCTGTCGAGTCAATCCGAGTTGAAAGGTTAGCATTCGTCAGGTCTCTTCTAGTCATAGGGTTCCGTACGTAGTGTTCCTGTGAGGGCCTCTCCCCAATACATCAGTCATATTTCAACCAGAATTAAGCCTAAAAAATAAGTAACATGAAGATCTGTCATGTTAAAAAGATTCCAATGCAATAGACGGTGCGTCAATCAGATGCCACGTTTGTGCGTTATTGGCATTTCAGTGCTGAGGGCCCAATTGGATTCAGATGAGATCCAACCCAGATGTACTCCAATTATCTCCAAAACACTCATGTAGTAATTAAAAAGTTACGTCTCTTTCCAAGGATCCCAATGCCGAAGAAGGTTCATCCAACAGATGTCTGGTTTAGAAGTTAGGGCCCATTTTGTGTAACTAGTCGGTACTGGGTCTAGTTCTGGTCTGCCTTGGTCGGACCGGCCTAGCCCTGTTCGGCATGGGCTGACCCGGATTGAACTGGGTCGACTTGGACTGACATGGGTCCAACCTAGACCGACCCGGCTGGGCCGTGGGTGGGGCCACGGGTCGGGCCGAGGGTCGGTCCACTGGGCCGACCAGGTAGTGCCACCAGGCTGGCGGGCACGAGCTTCCAGGGATACCCAGATGCGGCGTGTATGGGTTTGGTTGACCTGGAACGGAGCCACATCAGTGGGTCAACCCATGTGGGTTGACCCAACGTGGTGCCACGTGGGGCCAGAGGTCCTCCATTCTATTGCAGACGGGCCACAACTTTCCCACAGGACACGCCGCTAGTGTGTTCCCCATCCACCTGCTGTCGGTCGATCTGTTGTCCCCTTCTCCCTCTACAGATATTGCATTTCATGGCCCTGATACTATGTGGGCATTCCGTCGGGGCTGCGCTCCACCCATGCGGGTTCCTTTGCAGTCGGCCAGCATGTCGGCAGCCTTCCTCCGGTCGCCGGGGCTGATGAGTTGTGGCCTCCTATGTTCATCAACAGTGCATGACAACGCACCAGACCACCTCTGTTGCTGGCCAATACCAGCTTCTTCAATGACCACCATAGCTTTGTGTTGCAGCATCATCCTGTGGTGTACATCGACGCGCTATCCCCAACATAGCCGGTTGGTATCATCGCACCGTCAGTGTTCCAAGGAGGTGAAAAAATTAGCAATGTAGCGGAGGATTCAGGATGGGTTCATTAAGACCACACCCTTCGCGTTAGCCTGAAAACATGAGGGGGTTAAGCATTTAATAATCAATTTAATTAAACAACTATTAAAACCCCCCCAATGATACCCTGCAACAACCTCCCTAAAAAAAATGAATTGCGGTTCAACCCGTTAGTTGGTTGGTCCGCGTTTTTCATATTGTTCAAGAACATGGAAGATGAAAACATTTAAAATGAAACAACAAATAAACCCCCTACCTTAAAATGTCGAAGAAACTCCTGTGATTGAAAGTGGGTCAGTGTTCTTCATTCCTGCAATAGGCTTCCAAAAATTTTGCTCATATGTCATCCTCCGGTTCGTGGTTTGGTGTCTCCCTTCACCTTTTTCTAGGATCGAAACCATCTTCAATGGGTTTGGTGTCATGCTACTCTTTGAGCACTTCATTTCTTTGTGAAGCTATGTCAATACCTCCCCCCAAGCGCCATATATATATGAGAGGGGGAGGGTAAATAATGACGTTGGACTTCAATGGGGCTGATTAATATGGAAGCATCCTAATTACCTAATGACGTAGTTACTAAGGGTTGGCAGGTCATGCCATTTATTGGCTTGACACATTGTTGGCCCACCCCATTTCTTGTCCGTTAGACAATATAAAATAAACTAAATAAATTATTTCTTTTATTTTCTTTTTCTAAATGTCAGAAAACATAAAATTTTCTCCAGACCTACTACGGTCAATATAAAACCTCCCTTAAGTGAATCACGGTGCTGTAGATTCAACAGTTCCCTCATATTTTTAATTTGAGAAGTGGTTCAAATGTTTGAAAACGCCGCTCATGTGTTTAGTGAACGTACTTGAGAAAAAGTTCACAAATTCATTCCGAGCACTCCATGCCTTAGAATCAAACACCGCCAATTTTCCCAGACTCTAAATAATTCCATGTAATTAAAAAATTACATGGAAAATCTGGGTCTTTAAATCCATGTGGAAGCCAAAACATACACCCTAATGGTCATCCTAAGAGACTATAATACAGATTCCCTCCCTAAACCCATAGATCAAGTTGGAATAAAATTCATCCCCTTAAAAAATATGAATGTGACAAAGAAATCCACCTTATGGTTTCCATTATGAATGTCCCCATCAGAATATAATATCATTTAGATAAGTAGGTCTCATCCATTAGAGAACTAATTTGACAATGCATGCATACAGGGATGCACTTTCAGATTTGACTTTTCTACTTCAATAACCTCATCACTTACTAGTGGAATTTCATTCCAAAAAATAAATTTTATAGGGTGATGTCCATCATCTATGACTTCCCAAGAAAACTAATTCCCCAATATAATAGAGGAGATTTCTAATGATCTCAATCCCTATGATAAGGTAGTCGAGAAGTGTCTTATCTGGTTGGATCCAATAGAGGTATCTCTATCAAAGGACAAATATAATGTCATTTTTATGAGGAATGAACTAGATGAAGACAACATATTGAACATTTTTGGGACCATAAGAACTTATCAATATAATATTTCATGTATTTTGAGTGATTAATTCTTAAATTATCATTTTTTTAATATATGGGTGACTCATCACCACCTGGGGAAAAAATAAATCTTATGGGGAGTAAGAAATGCATGTCAGTGAAATGGAAGAACTGTACCAGATGATTGATATGGATACCCTATTATCTGTATAACACTCGAATTCAGGAAAATAATGTACACACCTCCAACATGCATGCCTTGATGTAGTGAAAAATCCCCACCACATAATTGTTGGTTCCTTATTCGATGTCCATATTAGTGTGTGAGGCGAACATAGAGCTCAATATTTCAACCAACCCTCTAGCCTTCTGATTCCACTAAAAAATATTTTGTGAAAATTAATTTCTTCAGGAAAAGTCAGGAAAACCATGAAACATTAGTGGAGAAACAAAAATGTTATTGAAAATTTTATATACCAATAAAAAATAAAAAATTCATAGATAATATATAATTTAACATCATGAATCACCATGTCTGATCTAGAGTTCTACATAGATTCATACGCACCTCCCTATAAACAAGAGGTTACCAACTAGCTGTGGGGGGTCAATATATCATCAATGGAGAGACTATATCCTTTGTATTAGTAAAAGAATGAATAATAACAATAATAATAGTAAAATATCAGTGGAATAAATAACTAATATTTTTCATATGTCATGGAAATAATATTAGGATATACAGAATAATAAAAAAATGACCCCCAAAGTGGCAGGTCAAACAGTAGTACTTGTAAGACAAGTTAGTGAATAACCATAGTCACATCCCTCAAATGTTTGTTCTAGTACCACCACTGATCACCATGCTTCCTTTTCTATCTCATTATCACTAAGGCCGTTCCCTTTCCAGTCTCCCTAATCCTATAGACTTTTTTTGCATTAAGATTCCCAAGTATGTTGTGAGAATAAAAATTGTAGGAAAATACTAATGTATCCTTAAAAATAGTTTGCATGCATAAAATTATATGTGATGATTATAAATATGGAAGAATTAATCTTACAATAAAATATGCATTGATTCATTGTGCACTAACCAAGATTCCACAAACCCCAGTCCCACCAGCATTGATAAGATCTTAGAAAGGATGTCAATGTCCGTCACTTCACAATACATTCCACATGTACCAATATATGTTGCCACCCAACACCTATTAGTCTTGTCTCTAAGTGTAACCATTATGGAAATTCCACATTCCCCCCCCTCATGATGGTAGTCATTAACAGGAACACTATACACCCCACCATGTTGATGTTTGTACCCCTCTGATAATGGAACTTCCCACCTATCATGATTGACATATGTTTAGATGCATATCACCCCTATATGTATTTTTAACTTAATGTATTGATACCAAAGAATTATAAAATTCTTTTCATTTTCTACCCCCATATCATCAGAGATGTAGGTGATCTGACACACACCATCAAATGAGGCATAGTCTATAACCTTTTTCATATCATCATGGTTCCCCTCTATGGGTTCGTCTATCCAATACTAGGAAACATGTTCATCCTGATACCTATAAAAAGGGTACATAGGCAATGAAATACTATAAGAAATTATTATCATAGTAAGGATTGATTAGTTATATCAAGAACAATTCTCAATAGGCTGCAAAAAAATTATATGACCGCATTACAATCTTGGGTATTAATGTCCACTTACTATCCCACATGTAAACACATATTAAGAATGGTTTTCAATAAAAATAATAATGTAAGAAATCATATACAAGGCCCTATATTTTATATAATCTCATGCCATAATATCATAGATGTCAATAATATAGCTTTCCATGAAGATAGTCACCCAAAATAGGCTTTCACTGAAAGACCATAAGAACGATCTCCAAATGTCAAAAAATAACCATGATTGGAGATTCAAAAGGAGAAAAAAATAAAATCATAGAAGTAAAAAAGACTCGCCAAAAAATTGTTTCCAATTATTTACCACTAAGACATCATAGAACACCAATGAACCTCCATAAAACTATTTTTTTCACTAAAAAAATAATACACTTCACTAAATACATAATGAAGTGCATTTGAAGTCATCATAGCCTCATTCTGTGTTCGTTCAATGGGAAATTAAAAAATTTCCAATATTGATAAATACTCACTATATTTCTCCACTTAATCACCCCAAACTAGAAGTATCACACATTGAAGAAAAAATATAGACTAATATTATTCAAATAAAATGAAATATCAATCCAAAGAAGAAATAAGTTTAGGATCTCATGAGGTCATATCACAAATCAATCCACTATCATCAACATATCCAAAATATAGAATGTCTAGGAGTTGATAATTGTTTACTGATTTAATGAAAGGAAATTGAGTGATGAAGGCATTAATATTCCCCTCATCATGATGAAGAAAAATTTAAGACCAAATAAAGACCATTGATTGAGATCCAAGGAGAACGGTAGGTGTTTCAATTGTTTAAACATGGAACAACCATCACCATTCCCCCACCATGACCTATCCATGACTACAACATTATTTAACACACATTCTATTCTGGATGGTTGTTTTTCTTGGACCCAAAAGGTATAACATTTACCCTTACAGTATCTTCCACAATTTTCATGGTGAGGTCACCCATGTTGTGGTACAAAACATCAAACGCTGATCACTATGGATCGTCCACATCATGTATAGGGAATTAACCCCCTCTGTCATTTTACAAAAAAACATCGATAAAACGTATTGATCTATGGCGTGGTTCGAGCCATTTTGGGACAAAATACCTTCAAAATCCATTTTATGATTTTAAATACCTCCATCACTAACCAATCCCATGTTCAAGCATCACAAGGTCTAATAAAAACAATACTTATCACATGATAGATTATAAATTAATATAACCTCTATATATGAGGTTGTTATAACTCCCACCCCCATGGAATTCCCATCCTGATGAAGTATCTCCAATTTTGTTCTTGATTAACTCAAGAAATTATTCCCAAAAGTTATATGTTCTCTCCTATGTTTTATCTTGGACCTATCTGTGCCCCTATAATTTCTGAACAAGTGGAACTGTCCTCCCCTATAATACATTCTTTCTTTGGTCGACTATATAGACTGATCATTCCATATATGATATATTTGGGTCCAATTCAATTTCCTCATACTCTATAACCCTAAAATGATATGGAATGTACATCCAATGATGCGATACTTCAAACATATCATTCATAACATTCTATAACTAATGTCGACCCAAATGATAATCTAATATCCCTATACACTTGATGATCTCAAATGGTCAGACATATCTTGGAGCCAACATTACTTTCCTCTAAAGATATAGATGTCACATCCAAGGAGTCATCCGTATAAAAAATTGGCCACCACAGTGAACAACAAAGGTCTCATCCTATGGTTGGTGCGTATTCATTTTCTACTATGAGTGATAACCAACCTATTCCAGATCAATTTCACTCTATCAGTAGTCTCATACACCATGCTAGGTCCCACCACCACTAATTCTCCCACTGTAAACTAATATAATAGTGAGTGACAATTTAAACCATATAGATCCTCATATTGTTTCATCTAGATAAAATCATAATTACTTTTATTATATGAAAACACTGCTAATTATATATTTCAATACCATGGTCCATTAATGTCTAGGAAATTATCCTAAAGCATATCTTTAAAAATATTGATCATCCTATCTATGTATACATCTATCATGGAGTGATATACCATGCATGATCTTAGTTAACTCCCCACATCCTTTTGAAAGCCCTACTAGAACCAAATTGTGAATCATAGCTCTTAGTCTGATATAATGATGAACTAAACTCTATGAAGATGTAGAATCTCATAGTCATATATATTTCCATACTAATTTATATAAACATCCTCCAACATTAGTAATAAATGTGTTTCCTTAGACAGTCAATCCAAAATCACCCAAAAACCTTCATAATAAATTGATGTCTCTAGTAACAACATCACAAAATCCATCGTGAAATCATTCAATTTCCAAATGGGTACTAGAAGTGTTTGGAGTAAACCATTATGGAATTGATACTCATACTTAAATCTCTAGAATGTAAGTCATCATTAAACAAATCTAGCAATATAATACATGATACATGTCCAGCAAAACTATATTATGATGTCATGGTTCAACTTCTTTAACCTAGAATTCCTTTTCCATCATGAGGCATGGGATTCTATTATAAGATCGTCTTTGATAGAATCATGATCTATAACCCACACATGGAAATAAATCATGTTTCTGTCATCAAAGGACCAAACAGGTACTAAATTTGTCCCTTTCTAACCATTCATGTATCACCATACAGAAGGGATCTAACTCATGGATGGACATTAACTAGTAAAATAAATCTTGCATGATGACTGAATGTTAACATTTCATCCCCCCATGCTCCTCAATTGCATCCAATCACTAATTCACTAACAAACAAATCATATTCCACTCTTCCTCTGAAGTTTTCTATCCAAGATCTTGAGAATTATGCATCTTCATTCTGAGATAATCTTTAACAATGTTACACATACATGTTTTATAATCCATCACAAATTTGAGCATCTTACGATACTCCACCTATCACCTCAACATTAAATTTTGGTATTTTTATAAGAAGATATAACAGAGGCTCTTATAGTATTTATAGGAAACAATCCATTCTCCAATGTATAGAATCTTCGAAAATTTAACGTAAGGACCATATATTTCATCTCTAGATCATGGGTAGGATAGTTCCACTCATGGGGTCACAATTGGTGAGACCCATAAGCTACTACTCAATATTCAGACATTAAAACAACTCTTAATCTACCACATGAGGAATCTCAAAATACAACATAACCTATCCCCTGTTCTTGAAAAGTCAACCGTTGAGCTAATATCAACCTTTTCATAGATCAAATAACACTTTATCACAGTGATTTGACTATCATAATGTCATCCCTTTCATGGTTAGAGTTTTCATGGGGGAAACCAAACATGGGAAATCCAAGATAGACCACATTTAGTGCCCTTATAATCAATGAAATATCCATATCTCAAATAAATTATAAGTCTAAATACAAGATATTACTAGATACCTCTTCTCCAGGTCCATATAAATTCCCTCCTCTAAAACCACATGACCAAGGAAACACACATCCATTATCCAAATGTGACACTTTAAAAAAATTTCATAAATACAACATTCTCAAATTGTACACCAGATTATCTGAAGATTACAGGAATGTCACCTTATGGTACATAAGTATATAAATATTTTACCAATGAATTCTATGATGAAAAAATCATGATATAGTTGAATGATCCTATTAATGAGTACAGTAAACACAATTTAATAATTTATCCAACTATACTGAATTACAAAAAAGATGTATAGCCTATACATGCTTCTAAAAAATATATTCCATATGGATTCCTCTCTAATCTTATTTTGATGGTAACCTAAACATATTACACTCATAGAAAACTAATGGTCACTCTCACTACTAATTGAACTGATCATCAATCCTTGAAAAGTTCTAGATTTTCTTCTTCATATCTTGGTTCAACATTAATTAATCCACATATAGTTGAAGACTATTGTACTCCTTTTTAGAGAACTAATCTAAAGAATCCTAGGGATATGTGCCCAATATTGTAATTTTATTCTACTAAAATTCATCAATTTTAACTTTGATTCAATTCAACTTAGTTGAATCCATATGATAAGGATGTATCGATATAAGTTGCACCCCTCGAATGAGATCAATCTCAAACTTAATCACTATATCCCAAGGTGGACAAAAAAAGTCTTCTAAAATAACATCTTGATAAAGATATATAACTTGAGGTAATGTTAAGGGGATAACTCTAATCCTTCTGAGAAATCCATGACTGCCAATTGTGTTGTAATATCCCAAATTTGACTCAAATCTGAGCCCACTATACCATCTCCTAACTCCCACTCACTAATCATTACAAATATTCCCCCCCTAGTATAGGTAAATGATACCCATCTTCAATAGTAGTGGATGTGTTCAATATACCTCATAATATAATACATCCCAAATATCACATCAAAGATATTCATCTTTATGATCATGAAATCCCAAAAATTCCCATATTCATTGATTACTGTAGATTATTCTATACACAAATTAAGATGTTCTACTATATTCTATAAGGGAGTGCAGAGATAAAGAATATATAAAGATATTTTTAGCGATAAGTCATGTAAAACTAAAAATGGAGTAGAAACTGTAGAATGGGATGCACAATTATCAGAAAAAATCGATAGTTTGTGTAGTGTTTATTATGACTGTAACCATATCCACCCCCTCTCCACCATCTACTGGATCCTAATCCACATCAAAAGCATTGTCTACATTAGCTTCATTCCCTTGCACTTGAGTCATAAATTTCTAGTGAATCTATATCCTCTTCTATGTTCCTCCACCTCTATCCTTTGGTGTTCTACTAGATCTTTTCCCAGAATCTCTTGAACAAAAATTCTAAAGATGAACAACCATCACACATCTTTGGAACTCTAAAAGTGGATTACCGTAAGCATTTACAAGGTGCCCAATTTTTGACTATTAAAGTGTCGGATAGAATCACTTCCTACATATATCATTGATGAAGTATTAATATGACCTATTTCCAAGGTACCTACTTATCCTGCTCATATTTCATCTTCCGACTACAATAAAAGACTCATGTTGTAGTGAGAGAAAGAATAGTCACCAATCCACTAAGAAATAGAAGTAACCATACTACCATATACTCTAATATAACATTATCTATATTTATTTCCTTGTAAAAAAATATGTGTATAATGATAGATAAAATAAAAAAGCCTTCCATTTAATCTCAGGACAGTGGCCTATCTTGAACTTATGAACATTGGGGCCTTCTTTCCATCCAAAAGATGGGGGAAGCATAACAACTTCATGAAATGATCATAAAAACATTGATATAGACATTTATCCCAATTTTAACTCCAGGAAATCTTGGGCTTGATAAAGATTGATTAATTCATGAAAATATTTCCTAAGGAATTACTCTTTGAAGTTCATCCAAGTAATTCTTTCTCATCTCCCTTTCTGATTCATTGTAGTCCAATATCTCTTAATAATACCCTACAACATGAAGTTATCTAGTATCAATCACCCATTATTAGGAGTACCGATCAATTAAAATATATCTGAATGATTTATATCTTATCATCTATGTCTTTTAGGTCTATAGTATACTGAACAACTAGTGGATAGTAGTGACAAAAGTCATGATAATGACAGTTTGCAGTCTTTTTAAGGCTTCTTCCACAATCCCTAAAATTCATAGCTGAATAAGTTCTTAAAACCGAATCACTTGAAAAGGTACCAGAGTATGATGGGGTACATATTCTCACTCTATTTTTGGAGTTACAGACACACAGTCCCTAATGTTAGCATCCTGGGATACCTCTTCCAATGGCCCCATCAATTGTCTTCACAATGTAATCTTTAAAATACTAAAAAAAGTATACCATTTAAAAAATTAAGAAGGATTCTAACTATTCCGTGGGGCCACAAAAATTAATTTTATGTGGACAACCATGACTCATGATATAACCCTCCTAGAACTACCCACACCTAATTCCACATGCATCATACCTGCAGGTTTTTCATAATCAGATATATATATATATATATATATATAACAACGTGCCCAATCTTAAATTATTATTTTGAAAATTGATATATCACTATTTTAGGGACCATAGATATATCACACAATAGATAAATACATACATATCCCAATAATATCTCAAAAGTCAAGGAATATAACTAAATAACTACAATTAATTATGAAAAGGAATTTATATATGACATGTGATCCTATGTTCCTAGTCATGAAGCATGGAAAAACCCAATTACCATAAACATTAACTATATAATATAATCAATATAATATTGAAATAAAAATATCATTTATATATTAGAAAAACCCACATTGTAACTGAGAGCTCATTTAAACATGTACTAGAAAGGCATACATATAACTCCCCTACTTGATTCCCACACTTGCAAAGCTCATTTATTCCATAACCCCAAAAACCAGGTAATGAAAACAGAAAATAAAACCATTACTTTAATACCATTTTTTAATTCCTTATCTAGAAACATCGATTTGGAGTTGTTGTGAAATTGGGCCTCACACATGTATCCCCATATGTAAGAGGTTACTGACTAGCATCAGGGGCCTATATGTCTTTATGGGGGGACTATACCCTCTCTAGAAATAAATAAAAGTATAATAATAATAATAAAACGACATAGTGTAATAAATAAGTTATATAACATGTGATATGGAAAGAATCATATTACATAATAATAATAAACCAAGGACCCCAAAAGTGATAGGTCAAAATAGAGTAAAAGTAAGACTGGTATGTAAATAAAGACTACGACCTACCTCTAGAGTTTTTTTGGAACCATCTATAATCTCAATGATCCATCTCCTAGGTCATTATCATTGGGGACTTTCCCTTTATTGTATCCCTAATCACTAAGTATGAACATGTATGAATATTCCCATGCATGGTGTAAGATCAAACCCAATAGGATGCCATCTATTCATCATTAACAAATGTGTGTATGCATCAGATTGTATATTATGAAAAAAGACACAAGTAAGATTACATCCAGACGTGTGTCGAGTCATCTTATTATTACTAAGATGCCATTATTTCGGGCCCCACCAACATTGGTATGATGTCGGTATAGATTTAAATGTCTTCCACATAGTGTTATGAATTTTTTTTCCATGTCCTTGTTTTTTAGCACCCTACACATTCTAGTCTTATTACCATGTTCACATTTAATGAAATTCCACACGTCTCATCCTGACAGTGGTCATAACCCTCTGATTTTGGTATGTCCCACCTTACATGTTTTATGTATATGGATATGTACATCACCCCTTCATGGAAATCTCAAATATTATTATATTTCCAAAGGATTATTAACTTATTTGAATGGTCTACTTCCATGTTAGTAAACTTGTATGTGATAAAACTCATATTACCGTATGATATAGAGTCTATAGACTTTATCATATCATCACATTTCTATTCAAAGGGTTTTTCTATCAGGTTTAGACGATCCTTCTAATACTGAGCGGGATGAAATAAATGGATAAATTTATTCTCTCTCTATAATGAATAACGATCAAAAGATATATGAGGATTCAAGGATAGATCATGCATTGCATATTGCTAACAAGGGAATATTATTCTATAGGTCTCTTGAAGAGTCAGTACTAGTGCACATCCATATATCAAGGAATAGTTCTATATCCATCATTGAAGTGAATTAAATGTTATTTTTAGATAGTAATTGGTAATATAAATACTCTATCATTGTTTGGATCACCCCTTCTATGGATAACATATCTTGGAAGATTGAAGATTTAAGAAAGAGGCTACTACTACTTCAGTGATTCGATGGATAGAGAATTGTGTATATTGGGATTATAATTTTAAAACTTATATTCCCTTCACATAACCTATAATTAATGACATGGTGCTAATGATTCGTGAATCTCAAACTTGGGGTCTTGAGATTCTCGAAATGGGAGCCCTAGTTTGATTCGTCTCAAACCAAGAACACAATGAATCAGTACTAGATCCAATTTGAGGGATTGAAATAGTTATTTTGGAACCCTAATATCCTAGGGGATATTTCTTTGGTTGTGGGATCTCATATTATTATTTCTAATGTATCCCAGTCATCCAGGTATAGACACTATTCTTGTGTTCTTGTTGAATTTGATATTTGTTCAACATTGTTAGAAACTATTTATTTGGTTTCCGAGTTCAAGTTTGAGCATGGAATTAAGAGTTAATATATTACAAACTTATTCTCCAACATCATCTCTATTAAAAATCATAGATAAAATTATCAAAATGATATTAGTTTCTTTAATTATAGGAAATTTGGAGGTTGGGTTAATGAATATTTTTTTAGAGTGGTTGCTTCTATTTGTACCAGCCCTATGGTTAATTCTGGACTTGTGGAAATGAAGGATGAAACTGGGGTTTTCATTTTTGTTCATTTTTGGGGTTTCTTCACCTTCTATAATTTCCTCCTCTTTAGATAGGTATATTCAAGATGGGGTGATCATTCAGGATAATGTGACTATAGGAACTACTGTCCTTGTTGTTCAGTATATGGAGAAGGGAACCCCTGAGTGTACTTAGGGAACGAAAATTAAATTTTTTCCTAAAACATACTCAAATGAGTAGGTAGTATCTATGAAAAGGGATAAAAGAAATGGCATGTAAATTTTGGAAAATAATGAGGCTTTCTTGATGGTTGCCTCTAGGAAATATAATGTTAATGAATCTATGCTTGCTTTATATTCTATGATTCATCCTCTATGAAGTGATTAGAAGAGGACGTTTTCCAGTTTTTCTATGATTTTTATGATGTTTATTCAGATGAATTATGATGTAATTAAGAATAATTCTCATGTAGAAATGGTTGGGGAATATTCATTGTATCCCAGTGTTGATGTTATAATGGGTGAGAATGATAGTACATTTTGAGGGCATGCCATAACTGGTGGGCACTACCCTACCATAACCGAGTCATAGTAATATTATCCAGACTAATATTTTCAACATGTCATTTATCAGGGATGTCTTTTGTGAATAATTTGGAAACCATTCTATTTCACCAGCCTCATATATTTTATTGAAGGAAAACATAGTAGATAATTACATTGTTGTGTTGAAAATTACGTCCCTGAATACATTGAGTCACATGATGAAGAAGATATATAATTGAGAATCAATGATTAGGATGTAAATCGGAATTCTCCTAAACAATTTAAGGGAGTATGGTATCTATGAGGCCACAATAGCTCCCATGTAATGGGTCTTAGAAATAAAAGAAGATGATTATTGTATGATCACCTACTTTTGGGGGAACTGTGTTGTCATATTTCACCTTTTTCTCCACTATCTCTATTTTGTAATTTAACATTCAATAATATATTTTCCTATCAAATGAATTTTAATTAATGGTTCTCAACATTTGGTTTAGTGTTTATCAAGAGGATACACACAAATCATATGATCACATAACAAGCATGTGTATCAAAGTCCACTCACTCACTCGCATGTAAACACAAACCAAAAAAATATTTCAAATAAAAACATAAATCATGAAAACAAATTATACAAGGCCCTTCCTACCCTAAGATCATATATGTAAATGTCGTATCTTTTCAAGACGGTTGTAACCTAAAACATTCTCTCACCCAATGACCCTGAGAACCATCTCTATTGTAACAAAGTATCCAAGAATAGATATTCCAAAAGGGGGATATTAAGGATTAGAAGGTAACAGACTCACCAAAAAAGAGACTGTACTGATTCACCACCAAGACATTGTACAATGAATGAAATACTCATAAAAATGTTATTGAGATAGAAAAGTAGGGAAAATGTCCCACTACAAGACAAACTCTTTCATAAAATAAGCCATCACAACCACATTCCATGATAATTCGAGAAGAAAAGTATAATTCAGACAGAATGAGAAAGACTCACCCGAAATCTCTCCTGAATATCCGCATACCAGAATCACCAGTAATGGAAAATGGACAGAGTCCATAGATTCATAAAAGGAAAGTAACGACCAATCCAAAAAATAATGAAATTATGGATTTTATGATTCCCATAACACCAATCATCCCTCTATCATGAATGTACCTAAAATCAAAAATCTATGAGAGGTTATAATAGTCGAGTGATTTAATTGAAGGAAGAAAACTAAGGAAGGAATTAATCATCCAATCATTATAAAAAAACACTATTTGATGACCAAACCTAGATAATTGTTGGATAACATAGGATAAGGGTGGGTTTTCCAGCTGTTACAAACTCAGCATGACGGTCTCCACACTCTCTACCATGGCCTAGACATTGTCATGGTGTTCTTGGACACAAATATCGAAATAGTCGATGCAATGATGTGGCCACAAATGGTAGGACCTTTTCCATCACTAAAACATCCACAGTGATGGTGGTGAAAAATCATAGGATATGGTTGGTATAATACACCTCTGATCACTAGGACTTGGCATGGTCATTATCCCCCTTTCCCATTTTACATTTAAGAAAACATAGGGGAAAACCACTTTAATTGGGATGTGGTGCAAGCTATTTTAAGCCAAAAACTTTTAAAACCCACTATAATGATTTTAAAAAACATTATCACTAACTAAAACCAAGTTCAACCATCGAGTGGTTTAAAAAACAATTAGGAAATAAAGGAACATACAGTAATATAACCACTAAAAACAAGGGTGTTACACGATCTGTTGAAAAAATCCATTAAACATGTTTTGAATACCATTCCTTTGATTTATGAGGCCAATTCACCAAAAATATTCCACAAAATTATAAAAAATATTTCAATTATGGGAGATATTTATTTGAAATGAATTATTTGAAGTACAGGGTTCTTCTAAAAAGAGGGAAATTATTTTTTAGTGCTTGAAAATAATTTTTGATAAAGAATGCTTTTATGAGCACCCAAGTTAGCACTAATAAAGGCTTATCTTCACCATCACAGATACATGGAATTTATAAATGCTAACCAGTAGTGCTAATAAAGACTATATTTATCAGTTCTTATATTATTGATAATAAATAATTATGAATAATAAAACTTAATAATTACATTATATTAATAATTATATATAAATTATTATAAAAAACTATTATTATAAAATTTTAAATTTAAATTATAGTTAATTTTTATTAATATTATAATAAATTTAATATTAATTTATTTATTAATATTATAATACATGTTATTAGTAAATGTATTAACATTAAAATAAATTAAAAAATATAAAATTATGTTATAATAAAAAGTTAAAAAATTAAACAAATTAATGAATTAAAAAATTTAAAAATAATGTAATAATACTATGATAAATAAATTGATATTATATTAATTATATTAATATTGTCATAAATGTACTAATATTTTGATAAAAATATTTATTTTATAATAAAAACATTAAAATTATAATAAATATTTTAATATTGTAATCAATATTTTATTAATAAATGTATTAATATTGTGATAACTACATTTTTAATATTATAAAAATTAAAAATTGATTTTAAAAATTACAATATTTATATGAAAAGGAACATTAAATTTTACAATTATTAATCTGAGATGACATAAACAATGGATTTTGAAACCCCAAACTCATAGCCATAAACAAGTTTTTAATGAAAATATTAGGTCCATATATTATGTTATGTAGGGATTCAATTTCACGAAATGTGGAATGAACAATGCCACAAAGAAACAACATATATATAAGACCCTAGATTAAAGAGTTCTAGCCACTATGTACTTGAAAAATAATGAGATTCATCTTATTTAGGTCTACATACCCTATTATAAAAACCAAATTGAATTGTTGAGTGTTAACCTATACTCCATAACATAGGAGGCTTTAAAAAGTAGTTTGTTCATCTATATCTAATGACTCTTCTTTATCACTTTGAACTAATATAGATTCATCTTATACAGTTTATCTACTGGCACTTCCAACTTCATATGAATCAACATATGTTCCCCCATAATCAATACAGATAGGTTCTTGATAGAATTCTTTATCAATGGTTTCATCCTAATTTGATATTGAATCCCCATGTGTGGATTGAATATTGTCCTTGACCTACTTTCCTTGACTATGGTTACCATAGCTAAAACCTAGAACCTTGAGGCTTATAAAATTGATAACAGATGGTGAAATGATATCTCTAGTATCCTTGGTCCTTTTACCCTCATAGAAACCCCTTTGATAATGAAAGTCATCATTAAAACTAGCTATTAAATCGATAATTCTTGAAATCTACCAAGCCTTCTTAAGATCATCAGGTTATGTTTCCCTATTTTCATATGAATTAAGAATGTTCATCATTGTAATGATGTTACCACCTGATCATTTGTCACTACTATAAGAAACATCCTTGCTAACTCCAGCCAAATCCTGATCAACAGGACCACGTAACACATTCTTGTCCTCACCAGAGGTTAAGGGGTTATAGCCCTTGGAGAGGGGTCCTAGAGCCTATGTAGTGTGGTCATTATCCACATAGATTCTATCCTCTTAATGTATGGAAACATTGGGGGCACCCATTAATTCATTCTATATTGTCAATTTCATTTGATTTTCATCTGCAACCATATAATCAAGTGAGTCAACATGGTTAAATTGAGTCATAAATATTAGAGTTGAATGGGTAGGATCTAAATAGGGATTCACCATAGGTCATGTGGATTCTATCATAGAAGCCCACATATACATAGAAGTCCCCTTTAAAGTATTCTAAGGAGATTGTTTGGATTCTTCAAGATAGACTGATTAATTGGTTTGACAATAACCATCTGTGAATTATACTACA
Organism: Viscum album; assembly: GCA_963277665.1. NCBI lineage: Eukaryota > Viridiplantae > Streptophyta > Magnoliopsida > Santalales > Viscaceae > Viscum > Viscum album. The sequence goes on from OY728134.1 coordinate 555,492,441, forward strand.
TTAATTACAGGGGTTAATTACCCCTAATAAGAGATACATCACCATCCCTTTGAGCTACTTTGGAATCTATGGTCATATGTTTCAGCAAACTACTATTTATTCTAATGATGGGTGTATTTCATTACACATGTTGCTATTTCCTTCATCATTTTCCCTTCTCTGCTTCACTCCACTCTCATTCCCTCCATTCTAAAACCCCTCTCACTCCTGGGTTTTATATCCTCATCAAATTATTCCCACAATAAATTTTATTCTCAGTGCTCAAAATCCCAAAATACCTTCTATACTTTATTCACCCTCAATGAGATTTTCTGGTACTTACAGTCTTCCTTCTACCTATTTCATCCCCTTCTTTTCATAACTCTTATTCCATACATTACCTAGCCATCCCACTCACAAGTTTTATTTCCACTTACTAGGGATTCTAGTGCATATCAAATTTTCTATTCTCCACATCCTGAAACCTATTCAACAGCTTTATCAGCATTGATGAGATTCTATGATAGCTCCAATCTTTCTTAATTTCTATGGTCATAATGACTTTTCATGATATTTTGAACATCAAACATAATCAATCCATGAATGTTGATAACATTTTTTATTTTTGGTAGATATTATATCAGATACTAAATGTAATGTGTCATTTCATTATATGATATTGTATATTACATCATGTGTTTTTTATAAAAAAATTTAAGTGTTACCATGACCCCTTCCCAATTCTATATTTTTATCCCAGTGTTATTGTTTTTTATTTGATGAACATTCTAAAAAATTCAATGTTATTAATGGTATCTTCTTTGATCAACATTTCATCATCACTAAAATGGATCCCTGTAAGATTACATGATATCTTTTATTTTGTTTGTCTTTTCATAATCTCCAATTTTTGAACGAAATGGTAAAAAATATTCATGGTAATTGTTTCTCGCTATTATTTCATTTTCTATTTACATAATGTTTCATTTAATTTTTTTCTTGATCAAAATTTGTTTATATATTATTCATCTTCATTATTATTTTTTTCTTACCAGTTTTTTCTAAATATTTTTTCCCAATACTATTTAGTCAAATTTTATAACTTTTGTTGCGTCTTCCAGGAAATCAGTGTGTTAGGTTAATTTTTTGTGTATTTGATTAAAATATTGTTTATTTATAACTATTATTATTTTTAAAATTATTTTCTCATATTACCAAGGCTTGTTATTTAATTTTCATCTTTATTTAATAAAATTTTATTTTTTTCTATGTTATTTCATTTTAAAAAATTAAAAATTACATTGATTAAACTCTTTCTATATACATTGTTTCATGTAATTTATCTGTTATATATACTATCTCTATTTGATCTTAATATTCTTTTTTTCATATATTTTTTGGTGAATTTAACTTTTAGATATAATGTATTATTTCCAATTCAATTTTTATAGTCATAATTACTTTTTCATTTTTTTGAACTTCAAACACTATTAATCCTTAAATAGTTAACGAATTTTTTATTTGTGTTGGATATTTTGTAATGATAATAAATGTTATGTGGCATATGTATATATGTTTTTTGTATTTGACATTATGTGTTTTTATCCAAAATGTTATGTGTTACCTTGAGAACATAGAGAAATAGTAAACATATAAAAAACATAAGAAACATAATAAATAACCTAAAGGTGCTACAGAAAAGGAGATCCACTTGAAAAAAAATTCACATTATGTTATTAATGTCACCCTGTTGAATTCTACTTGTCTAAAAAAGGTTCTGGTTGGTGACCTACATTCGATAGTTATTCATAGATTATAACAATGATTATGTCATATATCAAGGTTACATGGTGTTTAATACTAGTTTTTTACCCCAGAAAATTCATATTTAAAAAGATATGATTCTATTCAGATAGTTGAAAATTCTGGTTCTGATGGTATGTTATATTTCTGAACACATACAATTTATCATAGCTTTTTTTACAAGAATTATTTTTTTAAATGATGTGTAAATTTGTGTGGTAATTTTATATTTGTGTCAATCAACATTAAAACATGAAATTATACATTTATTTGTTGGTTACTGAACCATAATTTTAAGGCAACCAATATTCTCTACATTGATATTGAAGATCAGGTTTTTGTTCTTTGATAGTGATTTTAAGGGGGTTCTCTTTCGGTGTTTCAAGAACACAAAAGATTTCTTCATGATATAATATTGTCTCACAGATTCCATTTTGTTTTTACATGGAGGCCTAATTTTCCATATGAGTAATTGAATGTTTTTATCTTTTATAATATTAATGGTGTATATGACTAAATCATGTCAGAATTCATCTTCCATAGTTCTTCTAATATAGAGAATCCATATGCTTCTACTCTTCCTAATATCTGATATGAAATAAAAAATATTATAAATTGAATATATATTGTATATATTCCCAATAAATCAGGAGGATAATTCTTTACAAGATGACTACACTAGCCTTGTTTATGGTTCTAATCCCAGGAAAAATTTATCTTTAAGAATGTAATGAATTGTTCATAACTCTCCCTTTTTCTCTTCAGTGCTTGTGTGATTTAGTGCCCCCATTGATTGTTACTCTATATGATTGATTTTATCAGTTTAGAAAATTGTAAATTGGATCATGTTTTTAATAAAAATAAATTTTTACATATGAATTATACTAATTATTATTCTCTATAAGGCTAATTCTAACAGGGTATTATGATTCTATAGGAAAGTAATTTTGAATCAATTTTTCTAATTTTATCTATTATTTCTTCTATAAATTCATATATATTTTTATCATTTTGTATAGTTTATTTCATTATGAATGGGGGTTGTGATAAATTTTTCCACTATTTTCTATTTTACTTTTTTAGTATTTTGAATAATGTAAAACATTGTACTAACCTATTATAAAGAAATGATGATGTATTTACTTATTCCATCATAATTGATGCTAAAGGTACCATTGGTATGATTCATCCTCTTTGAAATATGTATTTTTCAACTAAATAATCACTATTGATAATAAACATCAAACGAATATTACTGAAATGCATTTATAATATGTTTTTTTTTCTTCGTGTAACATTTCTTTTCCTCCTACTGTGGCTGCTACAATGGATGTTCTTAGGAATTCTTTCAACATTATTGAGTGATCTGTGTCCAGTGATGAGCAAGGAGTTGTAACATAGTTTATATTCTTATTTCCAATGGACTATTGAAATTTGAGTTTCATGAGCTATGTGACTTTGAGCTACCATTGATAATTAAGATATATGCAACACTCATCCAGAATTGGGACAGTACAATGACCTATTCTCTAAATTTTTGTCTTTTTAATGAATTTTGAAAGGGAATTATGGGAGTCATTTGGAACTGCACCTACCAGATAAGGAAATTTCAAGATGAAATAATACAAAAGAATGAAATGATTTGATGCCAAAACAAGGATGGAGAAAATATGCACATTAGGGATGCCACTTTCGAGCTGTAACATCACCAAATGAGGCTATTTCATACAACCTTCATTTCTTGGAGCAAAAATGATACAGGTTGGAATATTTTCATTGATGTTTGAATCTTTACATCTCATTATGTTGATTCTATAATTTTATAATTGTGTAAATCCATTACCCCACATGCTTACTTTTGTAAAACATTTGATTTTATAAATCTCCTTGGGTATAAATTGGGTGACCAATTCTTGTCATTCCTATAAAAAGACACATTGGTCACCTATAATCATTATAGATGTCTTATTATTATTTTTCATTATGCATTGTAATTTTAAATATACTTATTTACTAATTTACTTTACCCACATTAGTATGAAGTGGTATATATTTATTTAAGTATAAGTCATTAAGCGGTGGGTTGATCAATTTTTGGACATTTTCTAATAGCCTATTTCCATGAATAGTTATAATTTATAATTGATGTGGTAATTTATTTTTTCTCTTTAATCTTAAAACAACTTTAGAACACATAGTATTGTTCACATATTGGTTATATTTTCTGATGAAAGTTGTTTAATCTCAGTTCATTACTAATTTGGATTGTGTCCAGGGCCTATAGGAGAATCCTTGAAATCTATTTTCTTAATAATAAGAACATATTATAGACCCCTGCATCACCACTTCTTGTTGCCAAATATCACTTCTGAATCCCTTGTAGACCCCCTATATGAATCTTTTAGGAGCCATCAGTTGTAATATATCCACACACAAACCAAGTCTGTAGCCTTGGGTACAATGACCGACCAATCATGAAGCATCATCGAGCACTGTGGTCCTTTGAGCCGTTGCACCACTAATGTTTTGTGTTGGAGAGTCCATGAAACTTCATTGGAGACCGATGGGGTGTTTTTGTTTATGCCTTTGGGTTCGGATCAATACATTGTATGCAAGGTGCTCATCTGATGGTCAATGTAAAGACTTTCCCTTCACCTCTATTTACATCAGCCTCACCCAACCTTCTTGTCTATCCCATTTATTTATTAATTTTATGATACATGACATTCATTAAAACATTAAATATTATAATATTAAAAAATTTAATAATCCATTTGAATAAAATTTTCATTCTTGTAATTCATTTCTTTATCCTAAATGCCCAATATAACGTCTTATTATTTATTAATTCAACTAAATATTTTCTACTATGTTTATGATGTCCCAATAAATTCCCAACCTATATTATATTATTATGTACCACTAATTTTTGCTTTAAATATATTCAACATTAACATGGATTACTTTATTTTAAAAATATATTTTTTTGATTGAAAATGCATTGATTTATAGTGTTGTGTGAATGCACGGGAGAAGTACTGGTTCATTATAAGTGGTGACATCCATGGAAAGTAATGTATTCCTTACCTATAGTCGGGCAGAGAAAGAAAAATCAATATCCTCTATCCCCTTATGTGCATTGGTGGATATATAATGTTCTCCATATATGTCAGCATGATCAGGTTCAATATTAGTATCTAGAGGTTTCATTTCATTAGACTATGTATTTAGTAATTGTTTATTATAATATTTCAATGTGATAATTTTTTCATGGAAAATGTTTCCAACAAGGTCTTTAAATTCCCTTGAATCCTTAAGAGAATACATCACCTTCCTAGGCACAATAAAAATTCAATCCACATAAAAACACACTTTGGACAACATCTATTGACTGAAATTGGATTCCAAACCCATTTGTCTAAAAATTACTTTAGGGGGTCCTTGGTTATATAACCCATTTATTCTTGATTTAACTCAATGGTTAGGAAATTATCAAATAATTATGATCATAGGAATGGTACTTATAGATATCCTTATAAATCTTCTTTCCCACATATAATGGGTACTGAATCATTATTTGATGCATTTTCATTAGATCTCGTCTCACCATGATCACCTATCATTCTCAACGGAGAAGTTGCATGTGTAACACTTTGATCTATGACAAAAAATCCTATGGATCAAAGTGAAAATCAAGATAAAGATCCATTGAATCAAAACCCTAGCATCCGTAAATTTATTATTATTAAAAAAATATATATAGTGGCTCGAGCCATGGTTGAGTGTTAGTCACCACTGGCATCCACATTCAAAAGACCACAGTTTGAATCATGGCATCCTTCTTTGGGAGATTTATGATATATGCAGTGATATAGGCAGAGACGCAGAAAAACATTAATGCGGGAGTGATGCAAGAAAAGGTGTGGACCCATGTAATATGAAGTGCACTGTGTTGCATTTGTTGTCAATGAGGCATGAGGTTGTCTTGGAATGAATGGAAGTCAAGGAATGTCAATATGTGAATGACAAAGGTTGTGATGGTGTTGGTGATGAAGAGAGAATGGCCATAGTACTAAGATGCATGTCACTTAGGAGATTCACTAAGTGACATAGGATGTTGTGGTTGAAACATTCTCTATGTATATCTGACGATTGTTGAGCTGTTCTTAAAGTTCCAAGAACTTGTATCAAGTAGATACAATGTCACAACATGATTAGAAGACCATGCATTGTAGTGACAATGCATGAGGAGTTGAAAGTGAACCATCCATAAGTTCCAAGTGGATGAAGTGGTTTTAATAAAGTCCATGCACTAACTCTTAGTGCATGTGAACATGAAGATGATCCAACTTGATCTCTGATTAGATCAATGAAGATTATTGAAGAAATCTTTGATTCAGGAGTTCGGTTGAAGATGAAGACCCTTCGGGAATTCCATTCCAAAGTGATGAATAAATGTTGAAGAGAATTGGAGGAATTATTATGAAGAAGAAATGGAAGAAATGGCTTGAGTGGCATTTGGCATTTTCACTTGGTTACTTTGTTTTCATACAAAGTCCTAAGTGTTTTACTTAGCAAAAAATAGCCACCAAGGAAGGCCAGCCGAGGGTCATCACCCAAGGCTCATGTGGGACTCGAGGTCACCACGCCCATGGGGAACCCTCAGGCCAAGGCAGCATATCCCTGAGGCAGGAAGGTCGGGGCCGTGTATAAGCCCCGAGGCTACGCGGTGGTGAAGCCCGCGCAGCGCGCGCGCCCGATGGCACGCATAGTGGGCGCCAGTGGTGCGCCCGCAGGGAGCAGAGTGGGCGCAGAGCGCGCCCGTAGGGAGAACTCGGTGCGGTCGGCCCGTTTCGATGTGGGACGTGGAATTTTCACCCGGGAGCAAATCTCAGCCATCCAGGCGATCTCGCGGCAGATCTCGGCCGCCCGATGCATCCGCGGAGCCCTGTTCCAATCCTGGCCATTGATGCTCATTTTATCACCGCATCCAACGGCCCATCATCCGTCTTCTTCCCCGAGCTCGCACGAGGCCACCCGCGAGTCCACCTTCGAACCAGGCACCCCCCGACGACATAATTTGAGCTCCCGGCCACCTCCAATCAAGCTAAAGCCACCATTGTGATCGTCTGGCCATAACGAACACATCCATTTGTAGAAATGGGCATGCATGCCAGTAATGAAGATATTCGTGTTCGGCCGAGGCAAGAGAATCTGCCGAGGCTATGAATGGTTTATGATTTGCATGGGCAGTGCTTAAAGAAGGTCGTGCATGCGTTCTAAGTCGCATGCACGTAAAGAAAGGGCAAATAAAAGAACCCGCGTTTGAACAGAGAGGAAATCAATATTTGGAAGATTTTGAAGATCTGAAATCTTCGGGAGATCAAATATTTCTCACGCGGATGCACCGCCTCACCACTGCCTATAAAAAGAGAGGCTGAGCTCTCGTTTATGCTTGCTGATCCTCTAAAGAGAGAAGTCTCGTGAGAAGCACTCTATGCCTCGCGAAGTCGAAGCCCCGCATAGCACCCTGCGCGACAGTGAAGTCCCGGTGCCATCCTTGGCCCGAAGGTGTCCCTTGCACGCTACTTCTTTGCGTGACAAGAAGAAGGATCCTTTTGCGCACCTCTTGCGCGAAAGAAGAATTGACAAGTCCCCTACGCGCTATCCCTTTGCGCGATAGGAAGGAGAGGTTGGGCAGTGCGACCTTGCGCGCTCCCTCTGTGCACCACGCCCCCTGCGCGGTAAGCACTTGTGTGCCCGCGGTGTTGCACCGTTCACACTCAAGGCAGTGGCCCTTGCACCAAGACCCTACGCGGCTGTTGGAGAAGGAGTTGGCCGCGGCTCAAGCATACTCTTGCGCGCCCCTGTTCCATGCACCTTGCGCGCCCGAAGGCTAAGTGAAGATCGAGGCAGTGCCTCGTGTGTGAACGTTGAGTAGGCCGAGCCTTTGTGCTTGTGTGCCAAGAATACAAGAACACCTACAGGTAGTGGCTTGTGCAAAGAAGGAGAACCCGAGGCCTTTAGTGCCTTGTGTGTGCACCAAGTGAAGACACATTTTGTGTGTGAAAAATTGAAGAACAACCTACGGGTTAAGGGTGTGCAACAAGAAGTGGGAAGAGGCCCAAGTCAAGTGTGTGCAAAACAAAGAACAATTTATGTGTACTTGAACAAGTAACAAAGAAGGCCGAACCTAGGTGTGTACAAAGTGTACGCATTTAGAAGTTGAAGGAAGAGGACATCCACACTAAAGTATAACACACATTCAAGTGTGTAAGCAAATTTAATAAAGTGTGTGAAGAAGTGAGAGGCTGGTGTGTGCTTAATGATACTACACCCTTTGTGGGTTTATTGCACCAAGAGAAGAAAGAGGGAAGTGCATGCTTGCATGCATGCACATGCACACGTGAACAAAGCCAAATCTGGTTGTGTGCATTTGAGTTGTCCAAGACCAAGAGGTTCTTGAATAATTGAGAAGGCCATGATATCAATGCATGAGGATGAAGAGTTTCCATGCACTCAGTGCATGAAGTTGAAGTGAGTGAGACTGGACCAGACTGAAGTTAAAGACATCAGTTGTCTGAGTATTCAGTAATTGAGAAGATCCTGATCAAGTGAAGTGATCAGAAGATTGCTGAGCAAGACCAACAGAACTTTTCAGAGGCTATTGAAGATTCTTGAAGAGAGAGGACAGGTCATCCTGAGAAGAAGGAGATAAATCCTGAGCAAGACGAGAAGACCTGATCATCACAAGTGATCAGAGGTACAGAACAAGGCCAGCAGTCTTTATCCCAGACTGCTGAAGATACTTGAAGAGCTGAACAAGAAGAAGAGCTACTCATGTGACTCGAGCAGCCAGGAGAAGACCCCTATGAGACTCAGGGTGGAGGAAGTCTCCAGTGGGATTCTGGAGCAGGATAGTGGGACTCTGGTAACACTGTTGGACGCAGTATAAAGACCCTCCTGTGGGACTCAGGAGAGATACGGTGGGAAGCTGTATCGACCATTGTAATTCTAACAAGTTATAATGGGAGAATCCATGCTGAGAGAGCATGGCAAGGATGTAGGCCTTTGGTGCCGAACCTTGTAAATCCTTGTGTCCTGTGCCTTTTCATTACTGCATTATCCGGGAAAGGTTGAGAGACATAAGAAGAGTGGATCGAGGCCTTAACAAGCCATAGAGGCTTAATTGATTAAGAATCAATTAGTAAAAAGTTTTAAAGGATCACTGATTCACCCCCTCCCCCTCTCAGTGATTCACACTGATCTGGGCACTTCAATTGGTATCAGAGGGAGGTTACCTCTAAAAGATCCAAGGGAGTATTTATGAAGTGCAGATTTGAGGAAATGAGCGACCAGACTCAAATGGAGATATCTGCCAAGACTCAGAAAAATAGAAAGAAGAAACAGGCCAAGAAGATGAAGAAATCCTGTCCTAGCTGTGATGAAGTTGGAATAATGAATGATCTTCAAAGTGCAATCGAATATCTTCAGAAGACAGTCCCCAAGGAAGTGGAAATGTGTATAGCTACAGGCATCCTTGATCTTCAAGAAGAAAAATCACAGTTAGAAGAAGAAGCCAATGCAATGGAAGATCAATTGGCAAAAAGGGTTGGCATAACCAACACTCTCCGAAAGCTGGTGAAGGCTAAAGATGAAACAGTTTCTCTTTGCAATGAAAGATATGAAGACACTGCTGAATAATTGCAAAGAAGCCTTTCTGAGAAAGAATTCTTTAAAATAATAATCAAAGATGTTTTCCATGCACTGGAAAAGAGGCACAAAGTTTCAATGAATGTCAGAGATGCTCAACTTGAAGACAAAGTCAAAATGGTGAAGGAGCTTGACAACTCATTGCATGAAATAAAGAAGGTGCATGAAGAACAGTTAGAACATCTGAAAGAAAATTGGGAAAGAAGGCTAAGAACTATTGAGGATGAGAAGAACTCCCTTAACATGAAATGCATGGAACTGGAGGTGATATTGAAAAATCAGCAATCACCCAAAGCCATAGCCTCCCAGTCAGCTGAAAGGAAAAATGTTGCTACTCAAGTATGCTTTGAGAAGGATGATTCTAAAAGAAATACATCCTCTAATGAAAGGGCAACATCTTCTAAAAAGAAGGTACCATCCATACCATCTTGTACTCATGATTCTAAAAGTGTTTCTACTAAAAGTGCAGGATGGAAGAATGAATCCAAACAAGTATGGATGAAGACAGTGAAGAAAGAGAGCTCTCCTGAAGCAGCACAACAATTCAAGACAAGTACCCAACAATCAGAAGGACTGAAGAGGTCAAGATTTGTGGGTCAGTGTTGGTGTTGTAACAAGTATGTGCACTGTGCAAAGGATTGTTGGTACAATCCACTGAATTCCATAGCACAGAAGAAGCCCATGCCTAGGGGGAGCAAGCCAGAGGAAAAGAAGCATCATTCACAGGTCCAGAGACATCTGTTTACTACAAATAGATTTGGATTACTTGACAACATCTGGGATGATTGCAAAAGTGGTCAAAAAGATACATGTCAATCTCCAACTGTATCCAGAGCTAAAAAGAAGAAAATATCACAGAACCTGGCTCAGAAAGAATCCTTGGGAAGGAAGAAGAAAGTTGAAGATGCTCCCAAGAAGGTTTTGAAAAAGGAAAAAAAGACCTTGGAGTCTAAATCCAAGAAGGGTGATGCATCCAGAAGGACCACCAAGAAGAAATGCTTCTACTATGGAAAGAAAGGACATATCATGGATCTTTGTAAACAAGCCATGGAAATCAATAGAAGCAGACTGGACTCAAAAGGACAATCAATCCATAAGAAGCAGAAGGGATTGATTGAAAATAAGTTGCCTAAGAAAGGTAGCTTAACAGCATCAAAATAACCATGTGGAATATCCAGAACTGAGGCCACACTTCCAAGTGACTTACTAGTCATATGGCCAAATCAGTTGCAACTTGCCAAAGATCTGCAAAGAGCTGCAGATGAAGTTCTGGAAATTGCTAAGGAAAAAGGGAAGAAGAATATTTCACATGAAGATGTATTGAGAACCACACCATCACAATCATCAATGAAGATCAAATGTGCAATTGTGAAGACTGGTGAAAATGGGACATCTCGGTTGAGAGAATCTTCTCAACCTTGTTGTTCACATTGATGAACCAAGGAGGTTCCATCTTATTCCCTTATACTTTTGGTATTTACATGTGCTAACACTGCATGGAATTGAAGATGATGATCATTCTCATTTGGAGAGTGGTTTGGACAGAATGGAGTGCACCCCTTGAGGGGGAGCCAATCAGAAGAAGATGGGATTCTAAGATTTAATACCATCTTGAGAAAAGTGAAGGTAATCCAATCATACTTTCATCACTTGTTTCTTAATTGAGGCTATCTTGTCAATTAAGGCGGAGTATGGATTGAAGACAAATGGATGAAAGGGGGAGCTTTATCATTGCACTGAACTTTCTAATGAGTTTTGTGAAGTATGTGCAGGATTTAGCAATTCATTGTTATATCTGAAAAATTTCAAACCCCTGAAGCATGATCTCACATGTACAGTGAATGATGGATAGCATTGAGTTCCTTGGTTACATCACTCTTGTTTTCTACACCGGGTTAGCCCAAGTAGACATAGAGATGATTTACTAAAGGTTCTTTGCTAAAGAGAACATGTGACATCATCCCTCTCTTAGTGCTTTTCAAGAAGATGCTATTCGAAGGGAGGAAGAGATATTTTTGAAGAGAACCACACCACACCTTTGCATTTGATTGCCAATAAGGGGGAGAAAATATTGGCACACATATTGACCCATTCATATGTGCTGAAGAAGTGTATTGACAACAAATACAAAGGGGGAGATTGAAGTGCACTGTGTTGCATTTGTTGTCAATGAGGCATGAGGTTGTCTTGGAATGAATGGAAGTCACAGAATGTCAAGATGTGAATGACAAAGGTTGTGATGGTGTTGGTGATGAAGAGAGAATGTCCATAGTACTAAGATGCATGTCACTTTGGAGATTCACTAAGTGACATAGGATGTTTTGGTTGAAACATTCTCTATGTATATCTGACAATTGTTGAGCTGTTCTTAAAGTTCCAAGAACTTGTATCAAGTAGATACAATGTCACAACATTATTAGAATACCATGCATTGTAGTGACAATGCATGAGGAGTTGAAAGTGAACCATCCATAAGTTCCAAGTGGATGAAGTGGTTTTAATAAAGTCAATGCACTAACTCTTAGTGCATGTGATCATGAAGATGATCCAACATGATCTCTGATTAGATCAATGAAAATTATTGAAGAAATCTTTGATTCAGGAGTTCGGTTGAAGATGAAGACCCTTCGAGAATTCCATTCCAAAGTGATGAATAAATGTTGAAGAGAATTGGAGGAATTATTATGAAGAAGAAATGGAAGAAATGGATTGAGTGGCATTTGGCATTTTCACTTGGTTACTTTGTTTTTATACAAAGTCCTAAGTGTTTTACTTATCAAAAAATAGCCACCAAGGAAGGCCAGCCGAGGGTCATCACCCAAGGCTCATGTGGGACTCGAGGTCACCACGCCCATGGGGAACCCTCAGGCCAAGGCAGCATATCCCTGAGGCAGGAAGGTCGGGGCCGTGTATAAGCCCCGAGGCTACGCGGTGGTGAAGACCGCGCAGCGCGCGCGCCCGAGGGCACACATAGTGGGCGCCAGTGGTGCGCCCGCAGGGAGCAGAGTGGGCGCAGAGCGCGCCTGTAGGGAGAACTAGGTGCGGGGCGGCACCGAGAGGGTTGGAAGTTCAATTGCCGAGCTGAGGGGAGCAGATGGTTGATAAGCCGCGGAAAAATCGCGGCCCGTTTCGATGTGGGACGCGGAATTTTCACCCGGGAGAAAATCTCAGCCGTCCAGGCGATCTCGCGGCAGATCTCGGCCGCCCGATGCATCCGCGGAGCCCTGTTCCAATCCTGGGCACTAATGCTCATTTGATAACCGCATCCAACGGCCCAGCATCCGTCTTCTTCCCCGATCTCGCACGAGGCCACCCGCGAGTCCACCTTCGAACCAGGCACCTCCCGACGACAGAATTTGAGCTCCCGGCCACCTCCCATCAAGCTAAAGCCACCATTGTGATCGTCTGGCCATAACGAACACATCCATGCATAGAAATGGGCATGCATGCCAGTAATGAAGATATTCGTGTTCGGCCGAGGCAAGAGAATCTGCCGAGGCTATGAATGGTTTATGATTTGCATGGGCAGTGCTTAAAGAAGGTCATGCATGCGTTCTAAGTCGCATGCACGTAAAGAAAGGGCAAATAAAAGAACCCGCGTTTGAACAGAGAGGAAATCAAGATTTGGAAGATTTTGAAGATCCGAAATCTTCGGGAGATCAAATATTTCTCACGCGGATGCACCGCCTCACCACTGCCTATAAAAAGAGAGGCTGAGCTCTCGTTTATACTTGCTGATCCTCTAAAGAGAGAAGTCCCATGAGAAGCACTCTGTGCCTCGCGAAGTCGAAGCCCCACGCAGCACCCTGCGCGGCAGTGAAGTCCAGGTGCCATCCTTGGCCCGAAGGAGTCCCTTGTGCGCTACTTCTTTGTGTGACAAGAAGAAGGATCCTTTTGCGCACCTCTTGCGCGAAAGAAGAATTGAGAAGTCCCCTGCGCGGTATCCCTTTGCGCGACAGGAAGGAGAGGTTGGGCAGCGCGACCTTGCGCGCTCCCTCTGTGCACCACGCCCCCTGCGCGGTAAGCACTTGTGTGCCCGCGGTGTTGCACCGTGCACACTCAAGGCAGTGGCCCTTGCACCAAGACCCTACGCGGCTGTTGGAGAAGGAGTTGGCCGCGGCTCAAGCATACTCTTGCGCGCCCCTGTGCCATGCACCTTGTGCGCCCGAAGGCTAAGTGAAGACCGAGGCAGTGCCTCGTGTGTGAACATTGAGTAGGCCGAGCCTTTGTGCTTGTGTGCCAAGAAGACAAGAACACCTACGGGCAGTGGCTTGTGCAAAGAAGGAGAACCCGAGGCCTTTAGTGCCTTGCGTGTGCACCAAGTGAAGACACATTTTGTGTGTGAAAAATTGAAGAACAACCTACGGGTTAAGGGTGTGCAACAAGAAGTGGGAAGAGGCCCAAGTCAAGTGTGTGCAAAACAAAGAACAATTTATGTGTACTTGAACAAGTAACAAAGAAGGCCGAACCTAGGTGTGTACAAAGTGTACGCATTTAGAAGTTGAAGGAAGAGGACATCCACACTAAAGTATAACACACATTCAAGTGTGTAAGCAAATTGAATAAAGTGTGTGAAGAAGTGAGAGGATGGTGTGTGATTAAAGATACTACACCCTTTGTGGGTTTATTGCACCAAGAGAAGAAAGAGGGAAGTGCATGCTTGCATGCATGCACATGCACACGTGAACAAAGCCAAATCTGGTTGTGTGCATTTGAGTTGTCCAAGACCAGGAGGTTCTTGAAGAATTGAGAAGGCCATGCTATCAGTGCATGAGGATGAAGAGCTTCCATGCACTCAGTGCATGAAGTTGAAGTGAGTGAGACTGGACCAGACTGAAGTTAAAGACATCAGTTGTCTGAGTATTCAGTAATTGAGAAAAGCCTGATCAAGTGAAGTGATCAGAAGATTGCTGAGCAAGACCAACAGACCTTTTCAGAGGCTGTTGAAGATTCTTGAAGAGAGAGGCCAGGTCATCCTGAGAAGAAAGAGATAAATCCTGAGCAAGACGAGAAGACCTGATCATCACAAGTGATCAGAGGTACAGAGCAAGGCCAGCAGTCTTTATCCCAGACTGCTGAAGATACTTGACGAGATAAACAAGAACAAGAGCTACTCGTGTGACTCGAGCAGCCAGGAGGAGACCCCTGTGAAACTCAGGGTGGAGGAAGTCTCCAGTGGGATTCTGGAGCAGGCCAGTGGGACTCTGGTAACACTGTGGGACGCAGTATAAAGACCCTCCTGTGGGACTCAGGAGAGATACGGTGGGAAGATGTATCGACCATTGTAATTCTAACAAGTTATAATGGAAGAATCCATGCTGAGAGAGCATGGCAAGGATGTAGGCCTTTGGTGCCGAACCTTGTAAATCCTTGTGTCCTGTGGCTTTTCATTACTGCATTATCCGGGAAAGGTTGAGAGACATAAGAAGAGTGGATCGAGGCCTTAACAAGCCATAGAGGTTTAATTGATTAAGAATCAATTAGTAAAAAGTTTTAAAGGATCACTGATTCACCCCCTCCCCCTCTCAGTGATTCACACTGATCTGGGCACTTCATAATAGAATCCAAGCCACTAGGCATTCGGTCCAAAAAATGAAATAGAATTTCTATGATGTTAGTGAACCCTTTTTGGGGAGTGTCCTATTATTGCTGGCCCAGGGGTGTGTGTTATTTCCTTTTCCTGCAATCTCCATGACATTAAATAAATTAATATTATGATAAATGTATTAATATTATAATAAATTTTATATTAATATAAGTAATAATATTATAATAAATATTAATAATAAATGTAGTAATATTATTATATAAAAAATTACCTTATAATAAAAAAATTAAATAAAAAAAGAATAAAATACATAATATTAAAAAATAATACATTAATATTATAACAAATGCATTAATCATTTGATATTATAATAAAATTATTGATATAATAATAGATATATTAACATTATAATAAATATTTTATTTTAAAATAATTAATAAATGTATTAATAATGGTAGTTAGGGTTAGATTAGTTGTAAGAACCTCATAATACTACATAAAGGATTGGGGATCAGAACCCATTGGGTGTAGGTAGTATAACAACAATGTACCGGTACTATAGTAGAAATGTAGCGTTAGTGAAACTGTAGAATTGGAGACATTGTAGCAGTGGTGGATCCTGTTGCAGGGACTGTAGTAGTGGTAGCATTGTAGGAGCCCCAATATTTTAGTAGTACTATTTACCGATGGGCCTTTAGGGCCATGTAATGGGATTTAATGCCAACTAGTCCTATAGGCCATGAAATGTGTATTCCCTACCCAAAAAATATGTCAGGTGTTTCAATAGAAAAAAAGTGGCTTCAAGACCAACTTTTGAAAAAAATTGTGATAAATGTATTAATAAATTTAGAATAGTAATATTATATATAAATGGTTTTCATGATATATTATTAATTTTAAAAATATAAAATTAAAAGTAATAATTTTAATATATATATTTAAAAAGTTATGATATTAATAATATATATATATATATTACACATTAATTATGTAGATGTATTTATTGTATTTTTTATATTTTAATTGTATAATAAATTGATAAATATATTTTAAAATTTCATAATTGAAATTAAAAATATTATTTTTTATATAAATGTAAAAAAATTGTGGTTGTGATATATAGGTATAACAACACATACCCATGTTATTTAACTATACACATACACATGCACATACACATACACATGCTCATTCACATACACATGAACATGCACATACAGTTACATTCGAATGATTACAAAAACATACAAAAACTCATAAACATATATAAATATACATACACATACCCACACATATACACATACACACCAACATACACATGCATACACATACACACATACACACACATATGCATACATTCACATACATACACATGGAAACATACATAGTAATGCACAAACATACATACACATACACATACATGCTCGTATGCATACACATATATACACATACACACATGTACACAAGCATACATGTTCATTAATACAGATACACATACACACACATACATACATAGACATACACACACAAACATACAAATACATACATATAAATACATACATATATATATACATGCCCAACCTGAGGGAAAACCTAGTGAGCCCTCAGTTTAGGGAAACAAATGAAAGTTCGGAAACACCCCTCTGTCTCCCCTAGCTTCCATAGTCTACCTATGTGATGGTCCTTCTCTACCCCTTTATCCCACAGTTCCTTATCATCCCTCCAATATTATCTACCTCATAGTCCACCTCCCTTCCAACTCTATTGTACATGATTCTCGCTAAGGTTCCCCATTCATTGGCGAGTCAATGGTAGAGATGCTCATGGTGATGGCGAGGGGAGACCGTAGGTTCCCATTGAGGATCTTATAATAAATATCTCTAGAGGCCAAGGATATACTAAGAAAGATGATATGAAGAGACTCTACTAGGTGAATTATGATGGACAAAGGTCTAAATCAACTAAAACATTATCCTTTAAAAGTGCTAGAAATGGACTTTATCAACACTTGAAAAGTGTTGACTACCTGAGAGAGGTTGAAATTCCTAGCCTTTTATTTGCGCTGAAAAATCACTAATAAAGGGTTCCTTTATCGGGGCTAAATAACACTGATAAATGAGACCTTTATCAGTACTTTAATTTATCACTTCTAAAAGCACCATTTGTCAGTTTTTATAAAATCACTAGTAAAGGACCCTTTATCGGTGCTCATAGAAGTGCTGATAAAAGGCCATACTGTAGTGTGCTGCAACAACACACCACAATACTATAAACACATCATATATCAATAAAAAAAAGTTCCAATACAAGATTTAAATGAAATTAAATTTTGAACACAATCATAAGAAAAAAAATAGTATATTATAAGCATTTCAAGCATTGGTTTATACAATTTCATAAATTCAAATTATTATGTATATTCAAAAACATTGTTGTTTCTTTTCCTTCTAATCATGATATGACTCATGATATTTCTGAAAAAACCCACCAATGCTCAAACAAAACAATGTAGCTATATAAGAAAAAAAAATTATATTATTAATAATATAAAGAAACAAATTAATAGAATGTTTAAATTTTATTAAAATTGATGTCAATTTTTAATAAAAAACACACACTTTTAGTTATACCCATCACACCATGCATCTTATTGAGGTGAGGATGATTCTAACACATCTCAAATGACATGTGAATCATTTTCATAAAGTATCAAAATAATTGGAATGTTTTTTCTCAGGTTTGAGTGTGTTAGTTTTCTTTTTTACTAAAATGTCATTTTATACTGGTAACAAACCCTTTTGACTTATTTCGATCACATATTGTATCTTTTTTATGTGAAATAGATTCTTACATGTCACAAATGACTTATGAATAATTGTCCTAAATTATCCAAAAAATCTTAGGGTGTTTCATTGGTTTTTAGTAACTGGAACTTTTTGAACAAAAATGACGATTTTAAACTAATAATGGACACATTGAGTCATACCGTGCACATAGTGTATTGGATTGAGGTGCGATTAATTACTAAAAACCAAAAATAAAATGTGGATCCTTTTCATAAACTATCAAAACAATTTGAATGTGTTTTCTCGGTTTTGAGTAGGAGGGTTGTCCATTTTACTATAATTGAAGACAATTTTAAATAAAACAACACACTTGGAGTCATACCGGTCACACCATGCATCAGAGTGTGGTGTGGTTGATTCTTAATGATCAAAAACTACTTATTAATCATTGTCTAAATGTGTCAAAACAATACTAATGTTTTTTATTGGTTTTGTGTACGTCACTTTTCTATTTTACTAAAAGGTCATTTTAAAATTGAAACACGCACCTTGAATCATACTGATCACATTGCGTAACATATTGAGGTGTGTTTGATAAATAAACATCCAAAATGACTTATGGATCACTTTACTAAAGTATATAAACAATTAGAATGTTTTTTATTTGTTTTGAGTAGTTCTGTTGTCCTATTTAATTAAATTGACATCAATTTCAAATAAATGACACACATAGATCATACTGTTCACACCCAGATCGAGGTGATGTTGATTAATGAAACAATAAAATAACTTATGGATCAATTTTTAATGTATCAAAACAATATGAATGTGTTTGTTTAGTTTTGAGTAGTCCATTCTATTTATTTACTAAAATTGGTGTCAATTTTATATAGAGATATACTTAGAGTCATACTGGTCACATCGTGCATTATATAGAGGTGCAGATGATTCCAACACCATTAAAATCACTTATGGATTGATTTAAAAAATTATCAAAACAATATAAATGTTTTTTCTCTATTTTGAGAAAATCAGTTGTATTTTATACTAAAATTTCATTTTAGTCGTGAAACACACAAATTGACTCATACAGATCACATCGTGTATCAGTTTGATGTGATATAGATTCCAATACATCAAAAATGATTTATGCACCGATTCTATAAATTATAAAGAAAATATGAGTGTGTTTGCTCAGTTTTTATTTTGTGACACATGTTAATGTGAAATATTGGTTTCAATTTGATAACAAACACATCAATTCAGTTGACCTTTTTACAGAAATTAATTTCAATTTTAAATAGAAATAATTACACAGAATCATACGGGTCACATCGTCAGTCGAATTGAGGTGTGGATGATTTCTAAATGTCCAAAAGTGCCAAAAAAATATTAAATTTCAATGTTACAATGATTAACATTGATTTTCTTTGTCGAACTACCAACACTATGTCAGTAGCTTCGAACAAAACACATCAACTCGAAAAAAAATAATCCACCTGTATAAGAAGAAAATTATTATGAGAAATACTAAAAATAAATAAATTAAACTTAAATATGAAATTGTACATCATTTCTGTAGAGACTCTGGTTTTGGCCCTATCAGACTTTGGAATATTCCTTGGAATATTTCCAGAGCTTGGTGTGAAGATGACGTGTGATTCCGAGGCCCGGTGTGCCTGAAATTAATTTTATAAAAATATTAAGTATTTTTATACTATGCACATAGAGGGTGTGTGTTATATTCTAAAAGGTAGATCAAAACGGGAATCTGAGGGCACGGTTGCATCTGGAGCGTGTCGTTTACCGTAGGCGGGGTATAACCTTTGCGAGCGTGGACCTGCTATAGAAAAAAGGTGATCAGTGGCGTTTTCATCAATAAATGAACATGTTTATTTACGCGCGTCAGTTCTAATAAATCCTAAACTAAGTCTCAAATCACAATTCTGAGTGCACTGTTGTGTTTGGAACGCCGTGTTTACCCTAGGTGCGACATAATTTTTGTCGGTGCCGGGTGCCGGGTCAGAGGCATGTTGGTGGGGAGTTAAAATGATGTTTTAAATAAAATAATAATAATAATAAATATCAATACCCCCTCCCCCTACTTCCTATACGCACAAATGAACCCCCCCTCCCCCTTCCTTCGTTCTTCGTCGGAGATCCGCCAAATTGAGCAAATGAAGCGTTGTTGTTCTCAAATCTTGACGGTGAATGCTCTCGGGTCGGGCAGTAGTAGCAGTGAAGCGTGCAAAGCGTCAGCGTTCCACCAAAAGGAATGCGGGTTGAGTTTTAAAATCCTAGATCCCATTTATGTGTTTTTTTTCAAATCTTCATAAGTGTTTTGTATTTTGGGTCCCGAGATTTCCGAAACATGTTTCGGATCTGAATTTGGAGCACCATGGTGCTCCCAGGGGCTCCCGGAAGTTTTCCGGCAGTGACAGTGGTGGATTCCGGCTGGCGGCACAGCGGATTCTGGCTGGCGGCGGCAGATTCTGGCAGGCGGTGGCGGTCCGGTCCGGAGGCACGGTGGTTTCCGATGAGATAGGTGGTGGTCCGACCAGAATTTTCCAGGGGTTCTTTAAAACCTCGTAACTAGAAAACCATATATCTGATTTGCGAGCCATTTGCGGTGACACATTCCTTGCATCGAGATGGACTTTTTCAACCCACTTTGGAAATTTTATGAGTCAGGTTTTTGGTCTGGGGCCATGAAACGTTGAAATTAATAATAATATTTAATTATTTTCAACTTCTACCCGCCGTAACTTTTACACGGAGCATCCGATTGACGTGTCATCAGTGACATTGTTATCCTGATAGTAAAGAGGAATTTTCAAGATTGTTTCTAGGCGCTGGGACAGAGATCAAGATGTGGGGCCCATGAGGCTGTTTTTGGGTGTTTATAGAGAAACACGACTTTTTCATCGGGTGTCCGTTTTGGACGAACGAGTAGTTGATCCCGTGTGTTTTTTCGAGGGAATCACAATGGCATGATCTTCATGATGTGTTTCGAGAGCGTGGTGTGGGCCCCACCCAGGTTGGCTTCGGTTAATAGTACCGATTTCACGGGGTGTCCGTTTGGAACGATCGAGCAGTCGATCACGTGTGTTTTTTCTAGGGGATCGCAGTGGTATGATCCGCCTGATGAGTTTTGGGATCGTAGTGTTGGCCCCCCATGGGCTAGCTATGGTGAATAGTGTATTTTTCACCGGTTGTCTGTTCTGGCTGAGTAAACAGCCTATCCTGTGTGTTTTTTCACGTGTATCGCGACGGTGGCCTCAGTATCGGCCTTGGAGGTTCTCAATGTGGCGTTGTGGCGAGTTTCTTGGGTTAGCGATGTTTGGACAAGCAGTGTTTGAGGGTACTCCCTTGGTTCGTTTCTACGAGGGTTTACGCGACATCACAACCTTAGTATATGTTTGTGATCCTTCGATGGGATGTTTAATCTGTTAGAGTTGTGGCATCCCTCCGCTAGGCCCAGAGCGGGATCCTCTAGCATTGTTTCCCTAGATCGGGTTCTTGGTATCATTGTGACCGCTTATCCAGAAGCGGCGATCCCCTGTCTAGTAGGTTACCCCCATGGGGTTTGTGGCATCATCGGGAATATGATCCCCTACAATGTGGGACATGCTCAGTAGGGTTGTGTCACCGTCGGTATATGATCCCCTACTCAGCATGAGGATTATAGTAGTGTTGTGGTATCATTGGTTATATGATCCCCTTCTCCGCGCATGGTTCACCAGATAGGGTTTCGGTATCTTCTGGACTGTCATGACACAAGTGACAATCCTCTATCTAAATGACGTGTTTCTGTCGAATGGCAGATCGGGTTGTGGTATCCCCCAGTGGATCCTGTGAGTGATCTTTTTGATGCTCCTTTCAACACAGAATCTAAAGATTAGAAAAGGGGAATATCTGAGCTCGAAGTGATTCAACCTTTGGACAAATATCAAAAATCAACAAAGGGATGAACAAGGAGAACATTTCCCATGGTCCGCGCACGTTCTATCCCTATCGCGCAATTCCACTTGCGCGACACCTAATGGTCACGCAAGTGACTTGCGCGCCCCAAAGGATAACCACCTGGGGTCTTCTCCGGCCTATAAATAGACCCTGTGGGCCCCCCATTCGAGGAGGAATTTTTCCAGAAACACAGATTTAATCTCACGGTGCCCTAGTCTCTTCTAAAAGCTTCTGAAACACTTCTAAGGTAATTTCTTACCTAAAACGTGAAGATCTAAAGAGGGGGTGGAAGGCCTAAGTGTTGAAACTCATCAACACTTGCATGCCTGAGTGGCCAGCCCTTAAGGGAAATGGCCAAACTTGTGTGCCGCCTTACTCCTTGAATAGAACTTGCACGCCCCTCTTCTGGAAGAACCTGAAGATGATTATAAAGGCTTTAACTAAGAGTTTCTCAGGTATTACCCTGCTGGTTAACCATAGTGAAAGTACCCATGTGTCGCGCAAGTATACATGCCCGACCAAGACTTGCGCGCCCACGTAGTACCTACGTGCCTGCCAGGATTTGCGCGCCCCTGCCTTTTGGGGTGCCCTTCTTGCCAATTTTACCCCTCTTAAGCCATTCCACCACTCTTATTCATGATGCAGTCTTCAAGACACTCTTCAAAGCCATTTATGGCATGATTTATTGATTTTACTTCCTTATCTGAAAGGAACTCTGTGGAATATCTCTCAAAACCTAGTCATTTACACATCTTTATGTCACTAAAGATTGAGATTTCATTCTTTCAACCTCATCCTTTAAGATGAGAGAACTCAAATCTGGGCCTCCTTTTCAGGAGTAATCCCCAGCCATAATTCTCAAATATGGGCATCCTCCTAAGGAGTAAGCCCCAACCATCATTCTCTTAAGTTGGGCCTCCTTTTCAGGATTAATCCCTATTCATAATTCCCAAAATATGGGCATCCTCCTTAGGAGTAAGCCCCAACCATAATTTCATTAACCTGGGCCTCCTTTTCAAGAGTAAGCCCCAATCATAGTTCTCAAATCATGGCATCCTTCTCAGTAGTAAGCCCCAACCATAATTCTCTTAAGCTGGGCCTCCTTTTCAAGAGTAATCCCCAGTCCCCTAATATGGGAATCCTCTATAAGAGTAAGCCCCATCCTTAATTCTATTAACGTGGGCCTCCTTTTCATGAATAATCCCCAGTCTCAAATATGGACATCCTCTTCAGGAGTAAGCCCCCAAGTCCCTTAATTTTTTCAATTCTCTTAACCTGGTCCTCATTTTTAGGAGTAAGCCCCAGTCTTAATTCCTCTTAACTAGTCCTAATTTACCATTGATCTGGGATTCCATATTAGGAGTAAAAACCCAATCATAAGGCCTCTCCTATTTTGGGCCTCTTTTTCAGGAGTAAGCTCCAAGTTAGAGTATTCAAATCCCCGTGAAGCACATATACCTTTATGGACCATGTTCCTGGATTTCTTCCATGAAGTAAATCCAAATCTTCATTTATCTGGGTAGTCATACATACATAAGTCCCACCTTATTTCTTATGATTGCATCTTTCATGGAACATTTTTCTAATTTTTACCAATACCTCTTGTTTCTCACACCGATCATGAATCATGTGAGCTTAGAGTGTAAAAGTAATTATTAAATCCTTCTTTGAGCAATCAATCATAAACATCATAGTCCCTTACTCGAACTACATGGGTTATGATTCATTTTCTAAACAAAGGATACGTAAGTAGCCCATCTGTGGGTTCGATCCCAACTCTGATATAATCCATGTCATTCTGAATGACAATAAACTTCAAGTGCCCCACTGAGTGGCTTTAAAACCAGCATGGTCATCATAATGACCAAGAGACTTTTACGTATCAAAGGATGCTATTGACTAAGAATCTATAACAAATACAGATGATTCTCTATCAACGAAGAACCTCGAATACGAATAAAAGATTCTCTAAATTTCCTACATATTGATCATTGATTTTCAAATCCAAAGGAAATCTCATTTTATACATGGTAATGTAATAGAGATTCATGAACATAACTTAAATCTATAAAGAGGGTCCCATAGTTGAGAATAATTCCCCTCCAAAAGGTGTGATGAGTCTGACCTCCCATCCTCTCGACCAATAGAAATTCCTAAGCCTCATCATTCCATAAATTAACGAGCTACTACCTTTTAAAAGTAGTTCCAAATGGATGTGGAATCATTAGATGTTTCCTGTTCTACGAAAAAACCCGTTAGTAACCGATCGGAATGTTTGAACCTCCTATAAAAAGAGGTCATCCCTGAATTCCGAGGGAAACAAAAAATGGTGAACACGAGGTGAATCCTTAACCATGTTAAAATGACGTTTTACCTATTTTTAGGACCCTATTAAAAACTCAATGAGAGGGCCAACAACAACAATCATTGACATATGTGCTCATCCAAAACATGTATTGGATGAATTTATCTTGATTACATATGATATATCAAACATGAACTCTTTTCCAAGATCATCTGCATTTCCAGAATGGACGCTCTCAAGTTCACATAGGTGAATACTGCTGTTGCAAATGCCACTGCTGCTACTCTTGCTGGATCATCATCCGCTCTGAGGACAATATCACCTACTCAGCATCTTCAACACTGGGTATCAAATGCGCTGGTTAAGGAGTACCGTCAACACGGTACCATCCCAACTCTGGAGGCTTTCCAACAAGCCCTCCATGTGAAAAACTCACACCGGTTATCCGGACAACGATGACCAGTGATCAAGAAGTAGGCGGTGCTGACTACCGTCTCCAACCATTTCAGGTCATTATCCCCAGAACACAATCACCATTCAATCCCATATTCTGGGAAAATGAATGAGGAGGTCCATCAGGGCCTTAATTCAAGTAGACATGAGTCCTTACCGAGGGCTTCCATCAACAATCGCCGCCAAACTCGTGCGACAGTGCGCCCTCAATATGATGAGGGTACTGACTGCAGACATTTGGCTCAGGTTCCTCGAACCTGAGCAGGCAGGACGAATCGCCAGACGCAGAATTCAATCAAAAGTGAGCAGTTTCTCATCTCGGACATTTCCGGAGAAGTCAACCAACCTAACTTGGTGGCAAGCAACGAGCAGGCACACACACCTTCCCGTTTTAATCCTGATGTCCAGCTGACTCATCTTGCAGCAGCACACCAATCCCGTTTGGCAATTCCAGCAGAGTGCTATAGGCAGGAACATACACCTATTTTTACATCATCATATAGTCAGCAGGCTCGTCTGACTACATATGATAGATCCTATCAAATACGTTTGGCGAAATGCGATCAGCATGAACATACACCTGCTAGTATTAATCAATCCTACCAACAGTCTCGCTTGGTAGAATTCAGAGAAGTTAGTCGGAAAGCCCCGAAAACAAATAGGAGGCAAACTCAACTCTCTTCCCCCACACTTGAGTACTGTCAGGATTCACTGATAGGAAAAGGAGGACAGGAGTAGGCACATAAACCTACTCCAAGCCCATAATGGACGTATATCCCCGTTCCGGAAGTTGAAGTCACCAAGCATATTCTATCAATGGTGAAAGAGCATAAGAAAATCCCTGCTCATATTTTGGATGCCTGCCAGGATATTATAACAGCTTCAGCAGCATCTCAGGGAAGGACACATAAATCTATCACTACCAGTGGAGTGACACATCAACAATTCACTCCAGAACAGACACACACATCTGTTCTAGTCTGTGAGGGTTGTGGGGAATACTCGCCCATATCATACGGACAACCATGTCAGGCACATACACCTGATTTGAGTGGAGATCATCAGCCTAACCTGACCATCTTTCCTAATCAGGCACATACACCTGCTTAGAGCTGCCACTTTTTTCAAAAAGTGGGTTCAAAAGTGAGTAAGAAGGCGTCCAAGAAAAAGACCCACCCAGTATATTCAGGAGATCAAGATACAATCTGTAATAAGGCCTTGCTCGATGCTGGAGTTCTTGAAGCCCTCAGACAGTTATCTATTGGAATTCAAGATTCTACTCCCTCATTTCCCAATAGTGGGAACATTAATTCTGAAGGGCTTCAACAGACACTTCCTCATGAAGGCTTGCTTCATGACAATTCAGTCGATCTCAATGTTTAATCTTCAGATGAGAGCCACAGGAACCCTCTGTGTGGTCAGAAGACCAAGGAGAAAGAGATCTCATCTTTTGTAGTAACCCATTATGGTGGTCCTCCCCATGATGATAAATTTCGCTGTGAAAGTCCTCTCTACAGTAGTGACGCACATTGCCCGGAAAATGATCCAGTGGACAATGTAGTGACGAGAAATCCCTCTTATCTTGAGGCACTTGCAAATGAGAAACCAGTCATGTATGATGCTTCATCGCTAGCAGGTGAAATACTTTCTCAATCAGAAGATAGCCCAGGGTGCAGGTCATTCTCAGAACCACCCCTAATTCATGAATCTTCTAGTTGGATCAATTATTTCTCTACCAATCTTGTTGAATTCGATGAAGCAACTAGGAAACACACACTCTGGTCAAATTAGGTATAATAATCTTCATTAAATGATAAAGAGGAAATGCTGAACATGAGAAAACAACTGGAGAATGGCGAAGTTCCAGTCATGTTTTGGCCTCGGGCTGACTCTCAGTATGACATTCCTGAAATGTTGACAGAAGATTAAATTCATGATATTTGTCTCAACATATGGAAAACTCTTAGTCAGTTAAAAAATAAAGTATTATCTTATGATTAATATTAAAATAATCTTAAGATAATTGAAGGGTTACAATTTTAGATTGATTGGCCATCTCTATCAGTCTCTCGATATCCGAAGGCTGACAAGTAGTAGAGAGCCCTTCAACATTCATGCCTTGGCACACTAAGAAAATTGAGTCAGTTAATTGCCAATGCCCCATCTGGTATTCTTGTAAAAGGATGGGGTGTTCATGGAGCACAGCATTTCACGGTGCTCACCAGTCAGTAAAGCCCACCGAAAATTGTCTCATGCAATGTTATTTCCCATGGACGACCACAAATACTAGGCTTTGTTTGTAATAAAAAGCATGCCCAAGAACATGCCTCAACTAGCTCCTCTCAAAATCAAGAATATAAATAAAAAGTTGTTGAATTACTCCTGCATCAAGCAAACGAGAATATTTAACATGACTCTCGTATAGAGCAAGCACATCATCATGTGATAGAAGTGTCGGAAATTATCCAACGGTCTTTTGAACCAGGTGATAAAAGTGGATATAGATTAATGCATCCGGCTAATTTTCAGACTAAGGTTCACAAGAACAGGAGAGCTTTTAAGAAAGTCTCATACATAGCATGTCAAGAGCCACCCCAGCTCGCCAGACTGGGGACTCTTTTAAACCAACCCTCGGAATCAACAAATAGGATTTGAGGAGTTGAGCGGGAACAGCAGGAACAGCCCCAGTCCACCAGACTGGGGAATTTTTCAAATCATTAATCCCCTCCTTAGAGAAAGTAGGTCTTTTCTTGATTGGGGAAGAATCTTCAAGAGAAACGAAGGGACAAATTATCAGGAGATTCCCTCTAAATTACGGTTTGTCAAGATATTCCTGAGGGATATAATCAACAAAAGGCAATGTCTCATCAAAGATCTAGAAGAAAAAAATATCACAGAAATGCTGATAGAAGGGATGTGATGCATTATGCATCAATAAATGTCATCAATGTCATTGTTGCTGATCCACCAGATGAGGCTCACTTAGGGGACTCAGATGAAGAGGTTCCTGCTCAAGAAGATGTACGCACCGACACAAATGTAGAAGGTGTGCGTACACGAAATCAAAGAGTTACTCAGAACATAGGTAATCCTTCGAGTAACCCACTTCCCCCTCTCTGAAAAGGATCCAAAAAAGGGAGGGGAAAGAATAAGGTTACATATCCTTCCTCTGGAGAAGGCCAATCGCTCTCACTATAGTAAAGGTTTGCACAACAGGTGGAAGAAATGATGGAATTATAAAGGTTGAATGTAGAACTACTTCAGAGTAGTCTTCTTCTTAAGCGTGCTGGAGTCAGTCAGCCAAAGGAATTTGTTGCAGCTGCTGAGATGGATCAAGAATATCGTCCTCTATCAGTACACCCTCACAGGTCTAATCCTACGGGTCAATTGCAAAAATAATTGGCAGTGCTACCATCAGTTGCAGCACCAACCAATCCTACGGGTCAAGTGAAACAACAGTTGGCAGTGCTACCATCAGTTGCAGCACCAACCACCATTCCTGTCCAAGCTCCAGTCATTGCACCTACCCATGTCCAAGTTCAACTGGATGTCTCTCAAAAGTTAATAACTACTATTGAGTCATTAACAGCTCGGTTAGAAACTATGGAAGGGAAACGTGCACAGGTTCAACCAGAAAAGAAAGTTTACCCTAAATGGGAAGATTCAATCTCTCCTCCATCCAGTTTTGGAAACCCTGTATTCCCTATTTTCAATGGATCAGGTGACCTAGAACAACATTTGACACATTACATGTCTTGTTGTGATCCTATGATGGGATCTTCAGAGCAGCAAGAAGCAGTAAAACTCAAATGCTTTGTACGGACCTTGCAATGACCAGCCTTTGTCTAGTATACAAGCTTGCAATCCCGATCAATTACTGGATGGGAAGATCTCTGTCAACAATTCCTTCTTCAATTCAGTTCAAATTTTCCAAAGACAACAGTTTTTGATCTTACAAAATGTAAGCAAAGGGAGAATGAAAGGGTCTCTGATTTCATTGCTCGCTGGAAGGGGTTATCATATTCCCTGAGCCTAGCACTCCCTCAAGAGGAACTGTTGCCAATTTGTGTGGCAAATCTGCATGATGAATTACGCACGCCATTGATCCCTGTGAAATACATAGGAGGGTTTCAAGATCTTACATCAATCGCTCGGCAGATTGAAGATTCCCTCATACATGCTAAGGCTAAATCTCGTGTAATTACATCAGCTCCAGGAAGGAGAATGGGTAAAAAAGAAACTGCTACAGTTATGCTTAAACAGGCACATGTACCTGTTTCTACCTCAAAACCTTCATCTTCTCGAAGGGCTCCACCACTTGAGTGCCAAAAACAAGGACAGTTTCGTCCAGATGATCAAAGAGATCAAAGACGAAAACAATTTTAGGATCTAAAGAGAAAAACATACTATTTCTGAAACGAACAAGTTCCTGGTTACTTCATTTCGGCTCTGGAAAATAATCTGGTTCAATTGCCAATGCCCAAGAGGCCAAACGAGAAAAGAGATGAAGACCATCCCAATTATTTCCCCTTTCATCAAATGTTGGGGCATCCCATCCTAGGAGTGTTTTGTTTTCAAAGACCTCTTGGAAATGATGGTCGACTCAGGAAAAGTCAAACAGAAAGGCACTTCAGCTCAAGTAGCATGTGTTACTGCTATAGTTCCATAGGAGGAAGTAGAATGGCAAGAAGTCAAAAGCAAAAATTCACAGAAGTATGATGATTGGATGGTAAGAAAGATAATCATCCGAACTCACGCTATTTTGAGAACACAATTAAAGAAACCGATTGTGTCTTCTCCCATGAATGATGCGACAAAACCCTCTTCATTAGAGGGAAAGTCCTCAAAGAAACGACATGATTCAATGAAAGAAAAATAATCACAAGAAGATGAGTATGTGGAAAAGAATAAATTGTATTGGACTCTGGAAGACTTGATTCCATATACTTCAAAGCCACAGGCACCGCACCACCAAACAGCACAGCCTAAACAGGCTAATAAGGCAGAGTCTTCATTAGACGAAGAGTTAATCTTCGGTTCTGTTAATATGATTCAATTAACAGATCCATATTCCAGTCGCAGTTTCGATTTCGATGAGCCTGAATTCCCTGTATCAAATAGGGGAATCAGATGAAGTTCCAGAGGTTCAGGATACAGGGAAAGACGTGGATCTTTCAGAAGCCACTATTCCAATTCTACCCCTGGTAGAACTGTGTACACAGTAGAAACTCATGGTAGAGCCCTTCAGCGAGCTCTACAAGAACAAGAATGTTCTTCTACCAATAGAAAATTCAGTCCTGGAACAGTTATTTTGGATGACCAGTTTAAGGTTCCATCTTCTTCCTCTCAGCAAGTAAATGGATTTAATCGGTCTAATCTTCCAAAACCAGGGATATTGCCAACTCCTATCCCGATGCAAGATGCATCAACTTCCAAAGCATCTGCTTACAAGGTAACTGCTAAACCACATATTCCTATTGGGAAATGCAGACCTTTGGATCAAAATTTTGAGGTATTGAAACACTGGGCCAATGTACCAGCCAAGTTATCAATTCTGGATGCTCTGAATCTGTCAAAAGATCTTCAGGAAGAACTTATCGAGGCTTTGACAAGTCCTCATAAGTTTGAAACTGAAATTGTTGTAGCTGAAGTCTATCGCATAGAGAATAATCATACAGAATTCCATGCAATAATAACTTTTACTGATGAAGATGAAGATGATGTTGTACATAGACATATTATACCTCTGTACTTATCTGGAAAGTTCAATGGCATAGACGTCCAAAGATCATTCATTGACAATGGTTCAGGAGTCAACCTCATGCCCATTCGTAGACTTCATCGATTGGGCCTCACGGAATCTGATTTATCTCCTTCTACCATGATGTTACAAGGATATGATAAAAATGAACAAGAACCACTGGGAGAAGTTACACTCAGAACTCAGTTTGGAGATCTTTTATCCAATTCAAATTTCATGGTTATTGATCAAGACTCAGCGTTCAACATCTTTCTTGGAAGACCCTGGCTATATCAACATGCGGCTATCCCTTCATGCTGCTATCAATGTCTCAAATATTGTTTTGATGGTCAAGTTGGGACATTGTATGGTGATAAGGCCTTGTTCAAGACATGTGAGTCTCAATACATTGAAGTGGAATTCTATCACATGAAGGGAAGGGAGAAATACACAACAAAGGAGATTACCAAAGTTAATGCTCCATATGGTTTGGAGAAGATTCCAATAAATCCATTTACACATGCGAGTACAGATTATGTGTTTCCTATCAGTCAAATTGGCAAGATAGACCCAAGTCAAAATACTCTTATGTAAAGATCCATAATGAAAATTACGGCAATCGAGGCAGACAACATGGTAGAAATTGGTAATCCACCAAGCAGTGATGAAACCACAAATGGTGATGTTTTCATTTCATCTGCTAAAATCTAACAGGTCTATACTTCGCCAATTAGGCCAGAATAAGTTATGGAAACAATGGAGGTGAACAATGATGTTGATTCTCAATCCATCATCTCCTCTTTATTACCTAAATAAGACCCTACACCATCAATCAGGTCGGAAATGGAAGCTTCTTCTTCAAGATGTGCAAATTTTGATATCTCTTCTAATCATGAAAAAGCTACTTTATCATATACTATTCAATTAGAAATGGAAAAAATAATACATGATGAAGAGGAAGACGATGATCTCAAAGATGCTCCTCCAACATTTGAAGAGGGTATCTCTACCACTGTGGATTAACTCAGAGAAATAAATCTGGGTACAAATGAAAATCCACGCCTCACTTTAATCAGTGTGGCCATGACTCTAGAAGAGCAAGAGATGTATATTTCTTTTCAAAAGAAAAATAGAGATATATTTTCTTGGAACTATACATAAATTCCCGGGCTTGATCCTGATGTTGCTACTCATCATTTGGGTTTATCAGAAGAACATCAAGGATTTAAGCAAGCTGCGAGAAGAACACACCCAACTTATACTTCTAAAATTGAGGCTGAAGTGGATAAGATTATCAAAGATAACTTCATCAGAGAAGTTCAATATCCCAGGTGGTTGGCAAATATTTTCCCTATAAAGAAGAAGAATGAAAAAATTAGAGCTTGCATCGATTTCAGAGATCTTAATCAGCATTGTCCTAAGGATGATTTCCCAGTTCCGATTATAGTATTTTTAATTGATGCAACAGGTGACTATGAAGCACTTTCATTCATGGATGGCTATTCTGGATATAATCAAATACAAATGGCCCCACAAGATGAGGAATCCACGGCCTTCAGAGCCCCTCATGGTGTGTTTTTCTACCGGGTAATGCCCTTTGGCTTAAAGAATGCAGGTGCAATATATCAGCATGCCATGCATCGTATCTTCAAACCCTTCTTAGGGATGTTTGTTGAATTCTATGTAGACGATTTGGTGGTTAAATCCAATCAACGTTCTAATCACTTGGCCGATTTGGAAGTCATATTCCACAAGATTCAACAACATAATTTGAAGATGAACCCCTTAAAATGTGCTTTTGGGGTAACCTCAGGAAAATTTCTCGGCTTTGTTGTACGCCATTGTGGTATTGAAGTCGATCCTGAGAAGACCAATTCAATCCTTGGAATGTCACCTACTCAAAATTTGAAAGAGTTTAGAGGAATTCAAGGAAACGTAGCCAATATTTGGCGTTTCATCGCCAATTTAGCTGGAAAATGTTTACCCTTCACCAAATTGATGAAGAAGGGAGTCACTTACCAGTGGACTGAAGAATTTCAAGAAGCATTCGATATTCTCAATAAATACCTCTTGAGTCCACTGGTACTCATGCCACCTGATGAAGGAAGACCACTTATCCTCTATGTGACAGCTCTAGATCGATCATTGGGTGCCTTTCTTGATCAAAATAATGATGTTGGTAATGAAAACTATGACAACCCTGCTTATTATTACAACTTAAGCATGCTTTATTACATAAAACTTCACTTGATACAACAAAGAAGATCGAAAGGTTTAGTGTCATTGGGGCTTAGGATCATTACATAAAAACGTTAAACTTGAAATACAACATCTTTATTGAAAACTTCCTTTACATGACCACTACATTCCTTCGTACTTAGCATTGCATGGGATAACCTGAGGACATGCATAAGAAAAGGGTGAGCTGTAAAGCCCAGTAAGGGAGTACACAATGAATAACATGAGGAGTAAAATACATGTTAGGAAATAGTCAATCAATAGAGCATAAGAGAAACATGAACATAAAGGCATGATAAAGCATGATAATCATAACATGGAAATGTGGCAACAACACTTAACATTGAATTAGCATGAGCCAAGGCTCATTGCACATGGAGCATGAGTAAACCCTCATTGCACTTGAAGCACGAGTAAACCCTCATTTCACTTGAATTAGCATGAGTCAACACTCATTGCACATGACGTATCATGATACTATACTTTACCAAATGCATTGGAGCGCTATAAAGGGCAGACCGTTCTTAAACATTTCATTTCATGCATAAGTGTGCCACATGGATCACAAAACATGGATTCATAAAACATAATAATTTCTTCCACGATAAAGAAATGTGGAATTCATACATGAAACTTTATAATCAATATGTAAATGTGCATAAAGGTGAATACCATTGATGGAGAAATGGGCATGGTATTCACTACACAAAGACATTGGCTTAGAAAATCGGTGTGATTTCGGCAGCGTAACGGCATGACATAAGAATTCATAAAAAAGGTTGATGAGAGAGAAAGGGGTTCCTCATCATATTTACATGTAATGGACAGTATGGAGATCATATATATACATGTCCCAACAATATAAATGGAATTTAGATTCATGATACAAAAGTATTTCTTGAATGTAAAAGAAGAGAGAGAAGTTCCTTTCGGAATTTCGGCATAGTAACGGGTGTACATGGGAGGCATTTAATGAGAGAGAAAGGGTTCTCCCATCATTCAAACAATAAGAGTGCAGTATGGGGGAGGTGTGAAACCATACCCCAACATTCATAATTGAAATAAAAAGGGCAATACAACTTAAAGAAAATTGACAAAAAATGAGGAAGGAAGAAAACCCCTTACTTGGAAGTGTGCTTCCAAAGGCTAGAGAGAGGCTTGTGAGATGATTCTTGGGAGCTTGGGGCACCTTGAGAGGATTATATAGAGAGTAGGGCCGAGGTTGGACGAACTTCAAGGGCTTTGAGTGAGGAGGAAGTGAGAGCTTAGGTGGGTTTATATAGGAAAGGTGAGAGAATTATTTATTATTTAGGTTTGGGACCCCATATATTAAAATAATCCAAACCACAAACCATCCCATGGTATTTTCCCATGGTTTCTTGAAAAGGAAAGAGGAAAACAATATTTTACAAGGCCATGGTCCGAACTTATTAAAAAATTAGGGTTGCTTATGTGGAGGTGAGTCACACTCCCATGGAAATTAATTTAAAAAGGCAAAGTGTTGAATAAGTCTTGAGGGATCCATTAATGCTTTGAAAAGTAAGTCAAACAAATCCAAAACCTCATTTTTTAATGATAAAACACATATTGGCCGAACAAAAGGATTATGGTATTTTATTACATCACCATTGGGTCATTATGATGTCATAAAACACATTATATATTTAAATGGTATTTAATTTTTACCCAAAAATTTGACTGTCTCAGAATATTATGAAAAATTCACCGTTGGATAATTTCGACGTCCTGATTAAAAAAATAATATTTATTTTATCTAAATAATTTTCTAAATATGTGAATTTTCACTTTTAAAATAAAAACCTACATTTATAAAAAAATTCACGGGTTTTGACAGAAATGGCTTTCAAACCTTAATAAAAATTTTAATTGCTTTCATAAAATTATAAGATCATTTATACTTAATAAAAAATTAATTTAATATTAATAATAAAATATTATTTAATTCAAAAATCTTTTAATATAATAAAATATAATTCTTAATTAAATAATAACTAAAAACACCATTGGAACTTTAAAAACTAATTACAATGTATCAAAAATGACTAGAAATTATATTCATTATTATATACAAAAATAATGTACATGAACATGGTGCTACTTATTTGTTACATAACCCCTTAAAATAACCACATAAGGCCTAAGGGTAAGGTGCGCGATGGTGACAGACTTTTGGGGCGACTCGGATAACATCACTCGAGTGGTAATTTCAATCAACTTCCACTTTTCCCGTAAACGATCACGTTCGAGCTTGACTTGATGAAGCTCAGCTTGGGCTTGGTCAAGGGCAAAGCCCAAAGACGCCACCTCTTTTTCGAGCTCTGACAAATGGGCTTCGTAAGGGGAAATTCTACTGGATGAGGCCATCGCTTCCTTTGTCTGAGTAGAAATGGGTTCGTTAAAGCCTTATATTTATACTACTCAGATGATCACTGTTCAACGACTATAAAAGTAACGGTTACAAATATTAACGTAAAACTAAAGAAGTTGACATCTTATAAAAACATTTTTCATAAAGAAAAATTTAACTTGATCAAGAGGGATTTTCCATTAATGAAACTTTGGGTCGTTACAATATTCCCCCCTTAAGAAATTTCTCCCTTGAAATTTTCCTTTTCCCACACTAAAACAAATGTGGGTAACATAGCTTCATCATATCCTCTGACTCCCAAGTTGCTTCTTCAAACTTGTGGTTTCTCCACAATACCTTGACGAGGGGCATTGTCTTATTTCGTAGAATTTTTTCTCTACGATCTAAGATCTTCACTGGTTGCTCCTCATAAGAAAGATCATCTTCCAATTGTACCACCTCAGAAGAGAGTACATGTGAAGGGTCCGGTATGTACTTCCTTAAGAGGGATACATGAAAGACATCATGCACCTTGGCCATAGTAGGTGGAAGTGCTAGTCGATAGGCCACAGCCCCAACACGATCAAGAACCTCGAAGGGGCCGATGTACCTTGTACTTAACTTCCCCTTCTTTCCAAACCTCACGACCTTCTTCCATGGAGATATGCGTAAAAACACCATGTCTCCGACTTTAAACTCAAGGTCTCGTCGACGATTATATGCATAACTCTTCTGTCGACTTTGGGCTGCCTTGATATGCTGCTGAATGGTTTTCACCTTCTCCACCATTTCTTCGACCATTTCTGGTCCAAGCAGCTTACGTTCACCGACCTCATCCCAACATGCCAGTGTTCTACACCTTTTCCCATACATGGCTTCATATGGTGCCATTTGGATTCTCGAGTGGAAACTATTATTATAAGAGAACTCAACTAGAGGAAGATGTTGATCCCATCCTCCTTTAAAGTCCATTGATCACGCTCTCAACATATACTCAAGTGTTTGGATAGTCTGCTCGGATTGGCCATCAGTTTGAGGATGATAGGTCGTACTGAAGTTCAGTTCAGTATTCATAGCATGTTGAAGACTCTTCCAAAACTTAGAGGTAAATCTTGGATCTCGGTCAGACACAATAGATAGTGGTATTCCATGCAACCGTACCACTTCCCTGATATATATCCGTGCCAGTTTATCCAAAGAGAAATCCTCTCGAATAGCAATGAAGTGTGCAGTCTTTGTAAGACGATCCTCAATAACCCATATTGCATTTTTTCCTTTGGATGTCCTTGGAAGTCCAGTGACGAAGTCCATGGTGATGTTCTACCATTTCCATTCTGGTATGGGAAATGGTTGCATCATCCCCTTAGACTTCTGCCTCTCTGCCTTCACTTGCTGACACACCAGGCACATTGATGTATATTCAGCGATCTCCTTCTTAATATTATCCCACCAAAAGTTTTCTCAGAGATCTCGATACATCTTTGTGCTCCTTGGGTGAATAGAGAAATTTGAACTATGTACATCATCCAAAAGTTCCTTCTTCAGCTCCGAACATGATGGAACACATAGTCTTTTCCCAAACCGCACAATTCCTTCTTCATTAACATTAAACTCTGAGGATTTTCCCTTTTTGATAGCTTCCACTTTTTCTTGGATTCCTACATCATCCTTTTGAGTATCCTTTATCCTTTCCAAAAGAGATGGTTGAGCAATAATCTGTGAAAGGATTGATGATGTTCCCTTCATTATGATTCCCACATCCATCTTCATCAAGTCTAAGAAGATTGGATCCTTCTCAATTCTCATCATTAATAGAATAACTGGATCCTTTCTACACAGGGCATCTGCCACCTTGTTCGCTTTCCCAGGGTGGTAATGTATTGAACAGTCATAATCCTTGATGAGCTCTATCCATCTTCTCTGGCTCATATTAAGCTCTTTCTGTGTGAATATATATTTAAGACTCTTGTGGTCAGTATATATCTCACATTTCTCTCCATAGAGATAATGCCGCCAGATTTTCAAGGCAAAGATCACCACCGCCAACTCCAGATCATGCGTTGGATAGTTTCGCTCATGGATTTTCAACTGCCTTGAGGCATAGGATATCACTTTATCATTCTGCATCAGCACACATCCTAAGACCTTCTTCGAAGCATCACTGAATACCACAAAAATCTCCCCACTTGTGGGTAAAGTGAGAACCAGTGCAGTGATAAGTCTCCTTTTCAACTCATTGAAGCTTTCTTCGCATTCAACACTCCAAGAAAACTTTACTCCCTTTCGAGTTAGCTTGGAAAGAGGGTTGGAAAATCATGAGAAATTTCTCACAAATCGTCGATAATATCCAGCTAACCCCAAGAAGCTACAGATATCAGTTACCGATGTTGGTATCGGCCATCCCTCAATTGCATCTGTTTTGGAGGGGTCCACAGATATCCCATTGCTTGTGATGATATGGCCCAAGAATGAGACTTCCTTCAACCAGAACTCACACTTGTTATACTTGGCATAGATATTCTCCTTGCATAAAGTCTCCAGTACAGTTCTTAAATTATCCTCATGGTCCTCCTTGGTTTTGGAGTATATTAGAATATCATCTATAAAGACTACCACAAATTTGTCTAGGTAATCTCTAAAGACTCTATTCATCAAGTCCATGAATATTGCTGGAGCATTGGTGAGTCCGAAAGGCATTACTATGAATTCATAGTGCCCGTACCTTGTACGAAAAGCAGTCTTGGGGATATCTTCCTTCTTCACCCTTACTTGATAATATCC
Organism: Viscum album; assembly: GCA_963277665.1. NCBI lineage: Eukaryota > Viridiplantae > Streptophyta > Magnoliopsida > Santalales > Viscaceae > Viscum > Viscum album. The sequence continues at coordinate 555,530,118 of OY728134.1, forward strand.
CGACCGCAAGTCCACCTTGGAGAAGTATTGTGCTCCACGCAGCTGATCAAACAAGTCATCGATTCTTGGGATAGGATACTTGTTCTTTATCGTGATTTTGTTAAGTTCACGATAATCGATGCAAAGCTGTATTGACCCATCCTTCTTCTTAACAAAGAGGACTGGTGCACCCCATGGTGATGCACTTGGGCATATAAACCCTTTATCCAGATTCTCCTGTAGTTGTTTCTTCAGCTCTTCAAGCTCAACAACAGCCATTCTATATGGAGTCTTGGATATTGGTAGCGCCCCAGGTATAATTTCAATTGAGAACTCAACATCTCCTCTTGGAGGAAGACCAGGAAGTTCCTCGGGAAATACTTCAGCGAATTCCCTCACAATAGGAATTTCTTCAAGGGTAGTTTCTTCCTTGGACTCAATCATCTGAGCCAGATATACGTGCTCATAAGGCAGTAATATCCATTCTTGAGATGATGGAGCTAAAGGAGATTCATCTTCCTCCTGACACTTGTAAAGAATCGGGGGTCGATTCTCCATATGGAGTGTGATTTCCCTCTCCCGACAATTTATGTTGGCTCTATATAAGGAAAGTCAATCCATGCCAAGAATTGCATCAAATTCCACCAAAGGGAGTATGACGAGGTTCGCTGGGAAATTCAATTCACAGATTATAATAGGGGAGGACTTATACTCATGGGATGTAATGATTTCCCCATTTTTCGTACTCACCGACATCTTTACTTCCATGATTTGTGGTGGTGTGGGTATTGTTCTACTAAACTTTTGAGATATAAAATAATGCGTAGAACCGGAATCAAAAAGTACGTTCGCTATTCTTGAATGAATAACTAGCGTACCTGTCACCACTTCATTGTCGGGGTTCACTTCGGCAGAAGTGATGGCAAAGGTTCTTCCTTGCTGTCTTAGAGGTTGCTGGTTGCCTCCGATAACCCTTGGATTAGGGAACTGATTTAAAAAATGACCCGATTCTTTGAATTTGTAGCATTGAACAACGCGTTGAGGTTCGAACGGAGCGTTCCTCTCCTCTGTCGCAGCCACGGGTCCTTCTTGCTGACAGTTAACAGCTAGGTGCCCTTCTCTTCCACACTTGAAGCATTTTCCTGTCCCCCTAAGGCAATTTACAGGGTGCTTCTTTCCACACTTTTGGCAAGTGGGGTGCTGGAACTTCTTAGCGCCGTTGGATTTATCCATCGGACCACCAGCATTGATGTCCACCTTACGCGTCTTGTCCCCATGATACCCCTGTGATTCTCCGATCTCCATTTCAACCTTGAGGGCACATCGGACAATTTCCTCATAGCTGTCGAAGTCACGGATCGCTAATGCTTTCCGCAAGCTAGGCTTTATCCCACCAAAGAAGCGGTCAACCTTGCATTCGGGGGTAATGACAAAGCCGGAAGCGTATCGTGCAAGCCTTGTGAAGTTTGCCTCGTACGCTCCAATAGATTCTTCATCTTTCTGTTTGAGGGAAAGTAAGTCCCTTTCCATCTTAAGACGGAGGGTGCGTGGAAAATATTTGTCGAAAAACATCTTCCGGAATTCCTTCCATTCCAAAGCCTCAATCTCCTCCTCAGGCTTCGTATTTTTGATCAACGTCCACCATTGATCAGCTTCACCCTCCATATGATAAGCCGCCAGGAGAACCTTCTCTTTTTCAGAGCATTGGAGGATGGAGAATATCTTTTCAATGGAGTTGATCCATTGTTCAGCGATCGTGGGATAGGATGATCCACTAAAAGTAGGAGGCCTTTGTGTTATGAAGCTTTCAATAGCGACTTGTTCTTTCTTAGGGGGGGTTGAACGTTCCTCTTGACCAGTGTTCCTATTCAAAACTTGAGTTATCTGAGAGATAAGCGTGACAAAGTTCGCGATTCCCGCTCCCATTGGATTGGGCATCTCATAAGTACAATCATCACACTGATCTTCAAAACGGTTGTTAGCCCGAGTTCTCCTATTAACGGCCATTGGCTGGAATAAATGGAATGTTAGGGGTAACACATAAAGGGTAATCCAAAGACAAAAGTTGATGACTTATAAATAAACTTTAATCTCTTTAACTCATGAGTCTATAGGATTCAATCCAGGATTTTCATGATCTTCCTTCTAACATATATTCTTAGGGGAATTTTTCCCTTAATAAGGGTTCATACTAAGATTGTGAATTTATCAAAACATATCCCCCGGGAGTGTCATAACCAAGAGTGCAGCAAGGCCCATTGTCGTGCACCAGTTCCCGTTCGAGTCTAGCTCAAAGCGGTGTTTTCGGGTTTTACCCCTAGGATACATCTGTGTCAGAGCCGCCTCTACCTGCTCGTATCCAGACAGGGATGTATTTGTTTGATAAACCACTTACATAGTATTTACCAAAACTTAGGGATGTTATTATTATGCTTAGTCTTGTATCTAAGGCTTTACTAGGGTTTCCTAATCCCAAAAATAACTAAACCTATCCTCTGATACAAACTATGACAACCCTGCTTATTATTACAACTTAAGCATGATTTATTACATAAAACTTCACTTGATACAACAAAGAAGATCGAAAGGTTTAGTTTCATTGGGGCTTAGGATCATTACATAAAAACTTTAAACTTGAAATACAACATCTTTATTGAAAAATTCCTTTACATGACCACTACATTCCTTCGTACTTAGCATTGCATGGGATAACCTGAGGACATGCATAAGAAAAGGCTGAGCTGTAAAGCCTAGTAAGGGAGTACACAATGAATAACATGAGGAGTAAAATACATGTTAGGCAATAGGAATATCAATATAGCATAAGAGAACATGAACATAAAGTCATGATAAAGCATGATAATCATAACATGGAAATGTGCCAACAACACTTAACATTGAATTAGCATGAGCCAAGGCTCATTGCACATTAAGCATGAGTAAACCCTCATTGCACATGAAGCACGAGTAAACCCTCGTTGCACTTGAATTAGCATGATTCAACACTCATTTCGCATGACTTATCATGATACTATACTTTACCCAATGCATTGGAGCGCTATAAAGGGCGCACCCTTCTTAAACATTTCATTTCATGCATAAGTGTGCCACATGGATCATAAAACATGGATTCATAAAACATAATCATTTCTTCCACGATAAAGGAATGTGGAATTCATACATGAAACTTTATAATCAATATGTAAATGTGCATAAAGGTGAATACCCTTGATGAAGAAATGGGCATGGTATTCACTACACAAACACATTGGCATAGAAAATCGGTGTGATTTCGGCAACGTAACGGCGTGACATAAGAATTCATAAAAAAAGGTTGATGAGAGAGAAAGGGGTTCCTCGTCATATTTACATGTAATGGAAAGTAAGGAGATCATATATATACATGTCCCAACAATAGAAATGGAATTTAGATTCATGATACAAAAGTATTGCTTGAATGTAAAAGAAGAGAGAGAAGTTCCTTTCGGAATTTCGGCATAGTAACGGGTGTACATGAGAGGCATTTAATGAGAGAGAAAGGGTTCTCCCATCATTCAAACAATAAGAGGGCAGTATGGGGGAGGAGTGAAACCATACCCCAACATTCATAATTGAAATAAAAAGGGCAATACAACTTAAAGAAAATTGACAAAAAATGAGAAAGGAAGAAAACCCCTTACTTGGAAGTGTGCTTCCAAAGGCTAGAGAGAGGCTTGTGAGAGGCTTATTGGGAGCTTGGGGCACCTTGAGAGGATTCTAGAGAGAGTATGGCAGAGGTTGGAAGAACTTCAAGGGCTTTGAGTGAGGAGGAAGTGGGAGCTTGGGTGGGTTTATATAGGAAAGGTGAGAGAATTCTTTATTATTTAGGTTTGGGACCCCTTATATTAAAATAATCCAAACCACAAACCATCCCATGGTATTTGCCCATGGTTTCTGGAAAAGGAAAGAGAAAAACAATATTTTACAAGGCCAAGGTCCGAACTTATTAAAAAATTAGGGTTGCTTATGTGGAGGTGAGTCACACTCCCATGGAAATTAATTTAAAAAGGCAAAGTGTTGAATAAGTCTTGAGGGCTCCATTAATGCTTTGAAAAGTAAGTCAAACAAACCCAAAACCACATTATTTTAATGATAAAACACATATTGGTCGAAAATAAGGATTATGGTATTTTATTACATCACCATTGGGTCATTATGATGTCATAAAACACATTATATATTTAAATGGTATTTAATTTTTACCCAAAAATTTGACTGTCTCAGAAAAGTATGAAAAATTCACCGTTGGATAATTTCGACGTCCTGATTCCAAAAATAATATTGATTTTATCTAAATAATTTTCTAAATATGTGAATTTTCACTTTTAAAATAAAAACCGACGTTTATAAAAAAATTCACGGGTTTTGACAGAAATGGCTTTCAAACCTTAATAAAAATTTTAATTGCATTCATAAAATTATAAGATCATTTATACTTAATAAAAAATTAATTTAATATTAATAATAAAATATTATTTAATTCAAAAATCCTTTAATTTAATAAAATATAATTCTTAATTAAATAATAACTAAAAACACCATTTGTACTTTAAAAACTAATTACAATGTATCAAAAACGACTAGAAATTATATTCATTATTATATAAAAAAATAATGTACATGAACATGGTGCTACTTATTTGTTACATAACCCCTTAAAATAGCCGCATAAGACCTAAGGGTAAGGTGCGCGATGGTGACAGACTCTTGGGGCGGCTCGGATAACATCGCTCGAGTGGTAATTTTAATTAACTTCTACTTTTCCTGTAAACCATCACGTTTGAGCTTGACTTGATGAAGCTCAGCTTGGGCTTGGTCAAGGGCAAAGCCCAAAGATGCCACCTCTTTTATGAGCTCTGATAAATGGGCTTCGTAAGGGGCAATTCTACTGGATAAGACCATCGCTTCCTTTGTCTGAGTAGAAATGGGTTCGTTAAAGCCTTATATTTATACTACTCAGATGATCACTGTTCAACGACTATAAAAGTAACGGTCACAAATCTTAACATAAAACTAAAGAAGTTGAAATCTTATAAAAACGTTTTTTGTAAAGAAACATTTAACTGGATCAAGAGGGATTTTCCATTAAGGAAACTTTCGGTCGTTACAAAAACAGCCTCTACTATCTCAGTCGAAATATGCTTGAAGAAGAAACCCGATATTCAAGTATTGAGAAGTGCTGCCTGGCATTAATCTTTGTAGTTCAGAAGTTGAGACACTACCTGCAACATCACGAGGTCCAATTGGTATCTCGCAATAATCCTCTCAAATTCATCCTTAGTCGTCCGATGCTTACAGGACGTCTGGCAAGGTGGGCAGTTATTTTGGAGCAATTTGACATTCAATATGCGTCTTAAAAGGCGATAAAGGGCCAAGCTCTGGCTGATTTCCTGGATAATCACCCTTCAATGGAAGACACATCTTCAGATATTGAACTCCCTGATGAGGTAGTCTTCTCTATTCAAGAAAGTCCTCAGGCATGGGAAATGTATTTTGATGGTGCTTCCAGAAGTCCAACATGGAGGAAAATGGAAAATCCTAAATTCAACAAAGATGGCTTAGGAATTGTGCTCATTTCTCCAGAAAAGGCAGTGTTACCTTATTCCTTCTTATTGTGGATAGGTGGTACCAATAATTAAGCACAATACCAATCTCTCATCACAGGCTTGGAATTATCACTTCAAGCACAAGTGAATCACTTAAAGGTGAAAGGTGATTCAGACCTGGTAATCAAACAAGTCAATGGGGATTATTCCATCAGAAAAGAAGAACTAATCCCTTTGTATGATTACTTTAGAGAGTTAATGGCAGAATTCCCTTTGGAACCAACATTTTCTTATGTCCCAAGATCAAAAAATGCTCAAGTTGATGCACTGGCTAATATAGCCACAGCTCTGGCAGATCCAAATCGGGACAAGACAACCATCAGTATTGTCCACCGTCATGCAATTTCACCTTCTGTTCGAATCAAAATAGAGGAAATTAATGAAATTAGTCTCATTCCTGAATCGTATGGTCATACGACAGGATGGATGTCACCTATCTTGGAATACCTTTAAAATGGAACACTTCCACCTGATAGAGCCGAGAAAGAACAAATCTGGCGACGTGTGTTCAATTTTACTCTTTATGATAGCCCAGATCACCTAGATAAAATTATCTACAAATGTGGTTTTGATGGAGTTATCTGCAGATGCATTTATGGTGAAGAGACAATGGCTTTCATGAATGAAGAGAATGCAGGAGTCTGTGGTGCCCACCAGTCTGGACATAGACAGTTTGATTAGATTCGAAGGCTTGATACTTTTGGCCTTCAATGATACAAGATTGTGTCGATTTCACAATGAAGTGTCATTCATGCCAAGTACATGCCAACATCATTCATCAACCTCCAGAGTTGCTTTATACAGCTAAATACTCATGGACATTTTCCACATGGGGAATGGATGTGGTGGGACCTTACCCTTCGGCTACAGCCAAACATTTTAAGTACATTCTTACTACTACGGACTTCTTTTCCAAATTGGCAGAGGAAATACCTCTCAAGGAAGTTAGTTCTAAATGCATTGTTATCTTCATCAAGTCTAACATAACTACCAGATTTGGTGTCCCTCATACCATATTGATGGACAATGGCACCAAATTCTGTTCATCCTAGGTGAATAAGTTGTATCAAGAATACAACATCAAATCCAACCATTCATCTCGGTATCATGCAGTGGACAATGGCCAGATAGAAGCTTTCAACAATACTCTGTCAGATATACTACAAAAGATGGTGGATAAAGATAAGAAGTCATGGCCTGAGAAACTCATTCATGCTTTATGGACTTATCGGACTACCACCTGCACCGCAACTCGGTCAAATCCATATTTATTGGTATATGGAATGGAATAAGTCATGACAATTGAAATTCAACTACCCTCGCTCAGATTAGCCATTTCTGATCATTCATCTATAGATGAACAATCTCAAAAGCGATTGAATGAATAGGAACAGTTAGATGAGAAAATATTGTGCACTTTCCACCACTTGGAAGTCTATCAGAATCGAATGGCATGAGCTTTTAACAAAAAAGTTCATCTTCGTTCATTCACTCAGGGAGAATTGCTATTAGTTCTTAGAACTCCAATGATACCAGGAAAGAAACCTCCCAATCTTGATCCAAAATAGGAAGGACCTTACTCAATAAATAGGGTTTACTCCAATGGATCTTATTCATTAATCTCAATGGATGGAGAACTCATCACTACTCCAACCAATGCCAGATTTTTTAAGAAGTGTTTTGTATAAACACAAAATACATCAACAATGGTCCGGTATGACCTTAAACTGCACAACAATCCAGCCAGATGTTAAACTGCATAATCAATGGTCCATACATATGACATTAAACTATTTTTACTTTCGTCCCACACAAGGTTAAACTATGAAACAATTCCCTAAATGGTCCAGTATGACCTTAAATTGCAACTACGTCTAGTATGACCTTAAACTGCATCATCAATGGTCCATGCATATGACCCTAAACTATTTTCAAGTCCTTTAAATCCAGCAAGACATTAAACTGTAACTACATGACGTTAAACTATAGAAAAGTCCCTTACGTCCGGAATGACGTTAAACTACATAATCATCAAAGGTCCTGTAAGACCTTAAACTACACCACTGTCCAGCATGACATTAAACTGCACCATCCACGGTCCATGCATATGACCTTAAACTATTTGCACTTTTGTCCAAAATGACGCTAAATTGTATCATCCCTTTTTCATCCAATATGACGTTAAACTGTGAAAAAGTCCCTAATATGTCCAACATGACGTTAAATGGTGTACTCTTTTGTCCTCACTGCATGACATTAAACTGCACATTCCCCCTTTTTGTCCAACATGACGTTAAATGGTGTACTCTTTTGTCCTCACTACATGAAATTAAACTGCACAGTCCCCCTTTTCATCCAACATGACGTTAAACTATATTTTCCCCATCGTCCTAACAGCAAGACGCTAAAGTATACAGAAAGACCTTAATACATCTTATATGACATTAAACTGTACTTTGTCCCTGCTACATGACATTAAACTGTGTAGCACCAATAGTCCTAACTACAAGGCTTTAAATTGCATAGTCCCTTCATATGTCCTACATGAAATTAAACTGCACATCGTTAAGGTTTTTGTTACCTCTTGTTTCTCACACCGAGTATGACTCACGTGAACTTAGAGCAAACCACAACCATAACACTCTCTTTGGGCTACTAACCATGTGTAAGTCCCAACATCATTATTCGGTCATTGTCCCCAAGAACAACTTGATCATTAATTCATTCTTTAATTGAACTACGCAGACTTTGATCCTTGCCTTCCAGGCTGGGTACGTAGGCAACCTCCCAAGGTTCAATCCCAAAATCAATATCTTCACATCGGTTCACCTCTATCTCATATGATGTTGATTCGTGAAACCACCCCTAGAATCAATATCTTTACATTGGTTCACATTCGTCCTTATTATACGACATTAAACTATACAATACTTTGTCCAGTATGACAATAAACTTCAATATTATTTGATACCCTCACTTGAGAGGGAATCATTTTTTACATTGATTTTCAATCATGTTTCATTTCAAAGACTACATGCATACATGGAAATGCCTAAACCTTTTATCTTGGGTTAAACCATCATTGTACTAAAGTCCTCATTCACCCTTCACATGTACGAACCGAATTTGTACAGAGGGTATTTCTAGAACTACGTGGGCTTGATTCCCATCCTTATGGGATACATAGGAATGTTCGAATGTCCCTCGAATCCAGCACCATTTCTTTGGACCTAACCCCAAATTCCACTTTCAATCCCTTGGCTGAAAAGTCCCCATGAAACCACACACTGTGTATTTCTTACAATGGTCCAAGCTCTATGATCCTAAACTAAGATCTCTAATCATTTTGTCCCACACGACGTTAAAATGTAGTTTAAGAACTACGTACGGCTTGATTCTCATCCTTATGGGATACGTAGTGAATTCCAACATTTCAATTCAGGACCCAGCCACAACATGATTATTGTTAGCATTGATCTGTGTATCTCTGTATACATTGGAAAATACCCATCTTCATGTGTCATAATCCTAAGCTCAAATATTTTCAGATCTTCATAACCCTTTTCATGACTTCTAGTCACAAAAATGTCAAACTTCTGAGAATTCTTTTGCCAGACTATGCAGCACGTGCCCATAGGAGGCCTTACATAAACAGTCAACATAACAGATTTATTATCCAAAGATACTATTATCTAACTATGCATCCAATTCCCTTAGGTGGCCCTGTATATTTCAACCCCCTAATGGGTGTGTCGGATTGTGGTAACTTCATTCTTGGGAAGAATGCCTCTTTTGTCCTTATTTGTCTTCAATAATAGTATGTAGGGATCCGAAAAAGCATCAATCCTTAACATATTTGTTACATATCCTTTTTCATGATCTGAAAGTATTCAAGTATATGGTTTATATTCTCCTTCCCTATGTTTTGGTCAGACCTTCATAGGAGTAATATCCATCCAGTTCTTTGATAATCTTGTCTGGAAATATCTTCTCCATATTCAAGTACCTCTTTCCATACAGCAAACTCTATACTTTGGAAAATTTGAATATCCATAAACATTCACTAGCTTTTAGCATTAGGAAAGTAAATTTCTGAGTGTTCTTTTGCCTGACTATACAGCATGTTCCCATAGGCGGCCTTGCATAAACAGTCTACATAACAGACTTGTTAGCCAAAAGATACTATTTATTTGACTATGCATCCAATTCCCTTAGTTGGACCGGCATAATTCAAACACTTAACGGGTTTGTTAAATCATAGTAACTTCATTCTTGGAAACTACTTATTCTGATTCCTTTTATCCCTTTTTCATATCATTCCTCATATTCAAATATTCTTAAGTCATAGTGTACATATTTTCCCTCATAACATGAGTGTGGTACTATGTTTTTATTGGAATTGTCAAGGAATTGAGTAAATTATAATTCATCCGGTCAAAGCTATTTCGACCTTCAACATTATCCTCTTTATGTCCGACGTGCATGACATTAAACTGCGCACAAAAGACAAGGTAACTCTGAATAAAATTTAAGTTCCCAGCTCACTAAACATACATTTTTGTATGATTTAGGTAATATTGAGCAATTAAAAGGTTCAAAGTTTTTAGGGTTATTTACATTAATCCTAGAAAAAATCAAACTATGCATGCTAGGACCATTGTCTTAGGTAAAATATAAAGCATATAGAAAAAGAATGTAGGTACAACTGATTGAAGGTGAAAGTGTTTTTCATTGATGCACAAGTGTTAGAAGGACATCCATAGACCGGAGTCTTTTTTTTTCAGGAATTACAAAATACATTCAACGTAACTCTTCCTTTGATTTACGGCATCCCGATATTCATCAGCAGCCACCTAGAATTCATTCATTCAACTGGATACCATAAGAGATGCAGTGATACCAGCTCTTCTTGGAACAATTGTAAAATAATGTTCTTGAGTGCGGTTTAAGAAAATTTTATGCTAATCAAACAGTGACTCTGTTTCTGTCCAAGAGACTTGGAAGATGGATACATGGATTTGAGAATGATGCATTGGAAGTAAAGAGCCATTTGGAGAGAGTACTCTTTTCAGATATTGTTCTAATACCATGATTGTCTTCTCTCCACCAACCGGAAGCGGAAAACATTTCAGTCCATGGGTTTTCCATTTTCATATCTGCAAGGAAATGGCATGTACGAAAAATTTGAAAGTTCATTCCAATGTTGTTTATCTTAATGCATAGCATAACCAAAATAAAGGAGTAGTAGTGCAGCTGCATTTAAGACATATAGTTCTTTTCATTTGGAATATTGACTTCTTGTAGATGACCATGACTATATAGAGGCAGGTAGATGCTCTGTGGGAAATTAAGATGATATTTCTTCAAGTAATTTTCCAAATCTGGGAGAATGTTGTCGTAGATATCATAGTAATCATGGCCAACAATGTATATCATGTCATCAATCCGCTTTCTAGCCAGTCCATCAGCCGTTCAAATTCTCTTGGGAGCCATTAAATCTGCACAAGAGTTGAATAAATTAACTCTTAAATGGATTGATTTTTTATAAACATTGTGATGAAATTTGAAAAATGGAAAAGGCATTTAGGCACGCAAGTCTAAACTTGGCGCACAAGTATGAAGATTTCGTGCAAGTATTTGGCGTGCAAGTATCACCGTGCAGGGCCAGATACCTACAAAACAGCACGACGACAAAGAAACAGGGGAAAACAGGGAAATCTGCATGGCGAAGGTGACATGCGCGGTGAGAGCTCGAAGGTTTGAAATACGGAAATCTGGATGCTTTGTACGGAAGTGAGGCCCTCTATTTATAGACGCAGCCAGAACCCTGTGCGCCGTACCCCTGATCTCTAGCCCTGCGCGACTCGAACCTGTGCACCAAGTGTCGTGGCATGAACAGTTGCACACCAACTTTCTTTGGATTTGCTTCTTTTCCTCAGAGTCAAATCCTCTATTCTCTCCAGATCCAACTCTAAGGGGGGACTTTTTTTTACGCTCGTTTCATCACAGAATCTAAAGATTAGAAAAGGGGAATACCTGAGCTTGAAGTGATTCATCCTTTTGACAAATAACAAAAATTGAAAAAGGGATGAACAAGGAGAACATTTCACATGTGCCGCGCAAGTTCTATCCCTGTTGTGCAAGTCCACTTGCGCGGCGCCTAATGGTCACGCAAGTGACTTGCGCGCCCCAAAGGATAACCACCTGGGGTATTCTCCAGCCTATAAATAGACCCTATGGACCCCCCATTCGAGGAGGAATTTATCCAGAAACTCATATTTAAGCTCCCAGTGCCCTATTATCTTTTCAATGCTTCCGAAACACTTCTAAGGAATATTGTTACCTAGAACGGAAGATATAAAGAGGTATAGGAAGGCCTAAGTGTTGAAACTCATCAACACTTGCGCGCCTGAGTGGCCATCCCTTAAGGGAAATGGCCACACTTGCGCACCGCCTTACTCCTTCAATAGAACTTGCTCGCCCCTCTTCTGGAAGAACTTCAAGATGATTCTAAAGGATTTAACTAAGAGTCGCTCAAGTATTACCCTGCTAGTTAACCATCGTGCAAGTAACCATGTGTTGCGAAAGTATACCTGCACGACCAAGACTTGCGCGCCCACGCAGTACCTACATGTCTGCCAGGACTTACGCGCCCCTCCCTTTTTAGGGTGTCCTTCTTGCCCATTTTACACCTCTTAAGCCATTACACCTCTCCTATTCAAGATTCAGTCTTCAAGACACTCTTCAAAGCCATTTATAGCATGATTTATTGATTTGACTTCCTTATCTGAAAGGAACTCTGTGGAATATCTCTCAAAACCTAGTGATTTACTCATCTTTATGTCACAAAAGATTAATATTTCATTCATTCAACCTCATCATTTAAGATGTGAGAACTCAAATCTGGGCCTCCTTTTCAGGAGTAAGTTCCAGTCATAATTCTCAAATATGGAAATCCTCTTTAGAAGTAAGCTCCAACCATAATTCTCTTAACCTGGGCCTCCTTTTCAAGAATAATCCCCAGTCATAATTCCCAAAATATGGGCATCCTCCTCCGGACTATGCCCCAACCATAATTTCATTAACCTGGGCCTCCTTTTCAGGAGTAAGCCCCAGTCATAATTCTCAAATCATAGCATCCTTCTCAGAAGTAAGCCCCAACCATAATTCTCTTAACTTGGGCCTCATTTTCATGAGTAAGCCCTAGTCCCCTAATATGGGAATCCTCGTTAGGAGTAATCCCCAACCATAATTCTCTTAACGTGGGCCTCCTTTTCAAGAATAATCCCCAGCCTCAAATATGGGAATCCTCTTCAAGAGCAAGCCCCCACGTCCCTTAATTTTTTCATGTCCTTTAACCTGGGCCTCCTTTTCAGGAGTAAGACCCAGTCTCAATTCTTCTTAACCAGTCCTAATTTAGCTTTGATTTGGGATTCCTTCTCAGGAGTAAAACCCAATCATAAGGCCTCTCTTAATTTGGGCCTCCTTTTAAGAAGTAAGTTCCATGTTAGAGTATTCAAATCTCTAAGAAGCACATATACCATTATGGACCCTATTCCTGTATTTATTCCCTGAAGTAAATCCAAATCTTCATTTATATGGGCAGTTATACATACATAAGTCCCACCATATTTCTTATGATTGCATCTTTCATGGCACAATTGTCTGATTTTTACCAATACCTCTTGTTTCTCACACAGAGCATGACTCACATGAGCTTAGAGTGTAAAAGTAATTAGGACATCCTTCTGTGAGCCATCAATCATAAACATCATACTCCCTTACTCGAACTACATGGGTTCTGATTCCTTTTCTAAACAAAGGATGTGTAGGTAGCCCATCTGCGGGTTTGATCCCAACTCTGAAATATTCCATGTCATTCTGAATGACAATAAACATCAATTGCCCCACTGAGTGGTTGTAAAACCAGCATGGTCATCATAATGACCAAGATACTTTTACATATCAAAGGATACCATTGACTAAGAATCTCTATCAAATATAGATGATTCTCTATCAATGAAGAACCTAGAATACATATAAAAGATTCTCTAAATTTCCTACATATCGATCATTGATTGTCAAGTCCAAAGGGAAGCTCATGTATACTTGGAAATGTAATAGGGATTCACGAACATAACTTAAATCTATAAAGAGAGTCCTGGAGTAGACAATAATTCCACTCAAAAGGTGTGATGAGTCTGACCTCCCATCCTCTCGACCAATGCAAATTCCTAAGCCTCATCAGTCCACAATCTAATGAGCACCTACCTTTGGAAAGCAGGTCCAAATTGATGTGGAATCATTGGATGTTTCTGGATCTACAAACAAACCCATTAGAAACTGATTGGAATGTTTGAACCTCCCATCAAAGGAGGTCATCCCTGGATTCCGAGGGAGACAGATCCCCTATCTATGAGATCTACGAAAGCCAGATCGGGTTGTAGTATCCCCCAACGGACCTTGGGAGTGATCCCCTATCTGTGAGATCTTCGTATACATGTGTGGGTTCTGGTTTCCCCTAGAGTACCCTAGGAGCGATCCCCTTTTCGAGGAGTTTGGCATTTATGTTGTTTCAACGAGGTTTCCTCAGTGACGATATCTGATTAGCAAGATATCTTGGGTGAGCATCTAGGATGTTTGTGTGGGACCCGATGGAGTGTATCTTTTGGACGAGTGTCAACTGGGATGACAGTGATCATGGAGTGTGCTCTCCTGGTTTTGAACCATTATTGGTGATGAGGTCAGTACCTCATGCGGCTTGGTGTGTGAGAGAAGTATATCTAGATATTTTTGGTACACGTAAGAGTGTATATATGAGCAGATGTTCATGGTATATGTATGGGAATATACCTGGGTAAATGTTCAAGATATATGTTTGGGCGTATACCTGAGTGGATGTTCAAGTTGTATGTATGAGAATACATTTGGATTGAGTTGAATAGTTGTGTTTAACTGAGGATGGCCACGAGATGGAGTTTCTCTCTCATCTGGGTTCCCTCTGGTTGGGATGAGAGGATTTTTGCCTCTCAGTTTCTCTCTTTTGTTTTGGGTTTTTGGGGTACCTACTGTGTATTGGTATACTCACCCATGAACGGGCTTTGCCCGCACATGTTTGTGTCTTGTACAGACCACGGGCCTTTCGATGGTGTCATAGGAGGACCCGGAGCAGGCAGAGCTGAGTGAGCAGGACTGACCATGGAGTCCTACCGGAGCTGTTCTGAGGAGCTTTATGGTGGTTCTTTTGGCAGCTTACCCCCTTCTTCCAAGCAAGTTGGATGCTTTTTGTTGTTTTCCTTTGGTGGGACCTCTTTTCCCCTTTTTTACTTCTGTTTCACTCTAGTTATGGGTTAGAAGTATGCATGCATTACTTTCCAATTTTTATATATATCTCTACATTGTTTCTTGGGTGTGTATGTGGGTGCGTGTGTACAAGTACCATAGGCTAATGCCACCCATGTTTGTGATAGCCTACTTGGTGCTAGTCACCAGCCCCTGACCTATTGAAAGCTAGCTTGGGGACTTGCTGCTCGAGCCCTGTTGGGTCGGGTCATGACAGAGTGGTATTAGAGGAGGTTCCACCTTTGAGATCTCAGAGAATAGATGGTCTAGCTGTGAGATTGGTTTGGGTTGCATAGAGGCAGTGTTAGGATTTTCCGAGTTCAGCTTTCAGGCCACACACTCCAATGTTGGTGTGGTGGCTGAAATATCCATTCACTAGGACTCTGATAACCTGCCTTTCGACTCAGGGCGTTTGGACACTAGTCATAAGGACATAACGGTACATGCATCATATAGGACTGGGTTTTTGGATTTCCCTTGTTCTTCTAGAGTCTGCTCTAAAGATATACTATTTGACTATGGTGCGTCTAATGGTATTTTAGGATTCCTCCTTTACGATAACCAGTGAGGGTTCCACAATAGGATTGTGGTGATGATCCACCCCATGTAGTGGCTATAGACAAGGGCGTAGTTTCTGAGCCTACACTACCAGGTGGTCCACCAGTTGAGCCACCACCTTTCGAGCAGCTGGTTGTGCTGGTAGTGTAGGATGAGGTTGCATGCAGGCTGAGTGTGCTGCACGATTTCCAGAGGCAGTAACCTCCGAGGTTTCGGGGTGATCCAGACCCCCAAGTAGTTGATGACTGGCTCAAAGCAGTCACCTGAGTTTTTCTCCTAGTGAGGACACCTCCAGATCAGATGGTGGTCCAAGCGGGGAGCCTTCTTCATGGTTTGGCTAGGCGATGGTTGAGCCTTGTGACGCAGTTCCACGACGAGGAGACGCTCACGTGGACAGAGTTTGCATGACTCTTTAGGGAAGAGTTATTTCCTGTGATGCTGAGGTCAATGTTGATCTAGGAGCTTCTACAGCTTCGACAGGAGGGCATGACCATGTCAGAGTACTCCGCGAGGTTTATAGACCTATCGCGCTACTCCCCTGATATGGTTTGGGTCCCGTTATTTAGGACTCGGACCTTCGAGTAGGGCCTACGCAGATACATCCGGGTAGCTGTGGTTTCTTTGTATTTTCCCACCTATGTTGGAGTGCTGGAGCGAGCCTTGGTGGTGGAGGGATTTCTGGTTGAGTAGATTCAGCCCATCAGTGTTAGGCATGTGGCAGCTGAGACATCGACAACTGGTAGCTGGTGGTAGGTGCAAGGTTCTGGATGTGGTCGATGTTTCAGGAGGTGACCCCAGGATGGAGGATCTGAGGCTCATGGCTCACAGGGCTTGCATGCCAGTTCTGGTCAGCTGCAGGAGAGGCGGTGTTACACTTTCTAACATCAGTGACATCTTTCTAGAGATTTTCTGACCTGTCGTGTTACTGAGAGGGAGCCCATCAGTAGGCCTCCTTGGCAGCGACAACGTCTCGAGCAAGGTGGTCCGCAGGGCAGCGAACGTGTTGATGGAGCTGGTGCAGTAGTGGGAGGTTGTAGGCGTTATTAGATTCCACCACCACAACCCCTAGGTGTTCCACGTAGAGCTCAGGGAGCTAGATGTTGAGGGTGAGGACAACTGCATGCCCTAGAGGCTATTGACCTAGAGGCTCCACGGATGGATAGAGGTACGCCTTGTGTCCTTTATACTTCTGGAAGTAGTTTTGATAGACACTGTTTAGTGGTACTCTTCCCTTTCTGTTTCTTGCTCGAGTTTTGTTCAGGGCATTGGTATGCCCCTGTGTGGGTGTTGTTCGTCGTGTTTCGAATGTGTGAGGAAGAGGTATCCATCCCCCACCGAGACGCTTTTTTGTGATGCGATCAAAACCGTGCGGGCGAGTCAGTGCCACCCAAAGAAGATAGCATTGAGGTGTGGTTGATGAGTCCCTTTGACTTATGTGGTTGGGAAGGGGTGTTATTTGGTGAACATGCTGGCATGGGAGACCCAGTTGAGAGTCCAGTTGCTTTCCATTTGGTTTTGGATTTTCGTGGATGAAAAGTTCTATGGTGGGGAGGATGTATCAAATCAGGTGTTGACCCTGTCATTATTTAGAATATTACTAACAATATATTCAGAGCTAGGAGTGAAGACTGCGTGCGATACCGAGGCCCGGTGTGCCCAGAATTAATTTTATAAAAATATTAAGTATTTTCATACTATGCACGTGGTGAGGCTCTGTTATCTCCTAAATGGTATCTAAAAATGGGAATTTGAGGGCACAGTTGTGTTCGGAGCGCGTCGTTTACCCTAGGTGGGGTGTAACCTTTGCGATCGCAGACCATCTGTAGAAAAAGGTGATCAGTGTCGTTTTCGTAAATAAATGAACAAGTTTATTTATGCGCGTCAGTTTGAATAACTCCTAAATGGAGTCTCAGATCTAAATTCTGAGTGCGTTGTTGTGTTCAGAACGCCGTGTGTACCCTTGGCGCGACATAATTTTAGTCGGTGCTGGGTGCCGGGTCGGAGGCATATTAGCGGGAAGTTAAAATGAAGTTTTTAATAATAATAATAAAAATAATAAATATCAATCCCCCCCTCCTTCCTCTACAAATAAATGAACCCCCCTCCTCCTTCCTCTTTTCTTCGCCGGTGATCCGCCAAATCGAGCAAATGAAGGGCCGTCGGTCTCAGATCTTGACGGCAAATGCTCTCGGATCGTGCAATAGCAGCAGCGAAGCATACAAAGTATTGGCGTTCCACCAAAAGGTAGGCAGTTTGAGTTTGAAAATCATAGATCCCATTTATGCAGTGTTTCTCTTCCAATCGTCATAAGGGTTACGTAGTTCGGGTTCCGAGCTTTCCGAAACATGTTTCAGATCTGAATCTGAAGCACCAGGGTGCTCCCGGTGGCTCCCGGAAGTTTTCTGTCGGAAAACCCGGTTTCCGGTGACAGCAATGGTGGATTCCGGCAAGTGGCGTGGCAGATTCCTGCATACGGCGGCGGTCCAGTCAGGCTGCGCGGTGGTTTCCGACAAGAATTTTCCCGGGGTTCTTTAAATCCATGTAACTCACAAACCGTAAATCTGATTTCTGATCCATTTGTGGTGACACATTCCTTTCATCGAGACGGGCCTTTTGAACCCACTTTGGGAATTTTATGAGTCATTTTTTTGGTCTGGGGCTATGAAATGTTGAAAATAATAATAATATTTAATTATTTTCAACTTCGTCCAGTAGTAACTTCTACACGGAGCGTCCGATTTATGTTCCATCAGTGACATTGTGATCCTGATAGTAAGGAGGAATTTTCAGGATAGTTTCTGAGCGCCAGGATAGAGACAGGATGTGGGTCCCACGAGGCTGCTTTTGGGTGTTTACGGAGAAACACAACTCTTTTGTCGGGTGTTGGTTTTGGACGAACAAGTAATCGATCCCGTGTGTTTTTTGGAGGGGATCGCAATGGCGTGATCTTCTTGAAGAGTTTCGAGAGCGTGGTGTTGGCCCCGCCCGGGCTGTCTTCGGTGAATAATACCTTTTTCACCGGCTGTCTGTTTGGGATGAACGAGTAGTCAAGCCCGTGTGTTATTTCGAGGGGATCACAGTGGTATGCTCTTCTTGATGAGTTTTGGGATCGTAGGGTGGTCCCCCATGGGCTTTCTATGGTGAATATGGTCTTTTTCACCAGTTGTCTGTTTTGGGTGAGTAAACAGCCTATCCTGCATTTTTTTCCATGTGGATCGGGATGGTGGCCTCGGTATTGGCCTTGGAGGTGTGCGGTGTGGCATTGTGGTGGGTCACTTGGGTTAGTGACGTTTGGACTAGTAGTGGTTGAGGGTACTTCCTTGATTCGTTCCTACGGTGGTTTGAATGGAATCACAACTTTAGTATAGGTTTGTGATCCTCTCTATGGGATGTTTAATCTATTAGAGTTGTGGCATCCCTATAGTTGTCCCGAAGTGGATCCTCTAGAATCGTTTCCCTAGATCAGGTTCTTGGTATATCTGTGACTGCTTATCCACGGGTGGTGACCCCCTATGTAGCAGTTTAACCCCGTAGGGTTTGTGGCATCATCGATAATATGATCCTATACATAGTGGGACATGCTCAGTAGGGTTGTGGCATCGTCGGTATACGATCCCCTACTCTTCATGAGGATTATAGTAGGGTTGTGCTATCATTGGTTATATGATCCCCTACTCAGCGCGTGGTGTACCAGATAGGGTTTCAGTATCATCGTGAAGGTCGTGATAATTGATGATCCTCTATCTGAGTGATGTATTTCTGTCGAATGCCAGATCGGGTTGTGGTATCTCCCAGCGGATCATAGGAGTGATCCTGTATCTGTGAGATCTACGAATACTAGATCGGGTTGTGTTATCCCCCATCAGACCCTAGGAGTGATACCCTATCTATGAGATCTTCGTATATAGGTGTGGTATATGGTATCCCCTAGCGGACCCTAGGAGCGATCCCCTATCTGAGGAGTTTGGTGTTTATGTTTTTTTAGTGAGGTTTCCTCAGTGACGATATCCAACGAGTGTTATCTCTCTAGTGAGCATCTGGGATGTTTTTGTGGGACTCGATGGTGTGTATCTCTTGGATGAGTGTCAGCGAGAATGACAGTGATCATGGAGTGGTCTCTCCTGGTAGTGAACCATTACTAGTGATGAGGACGGTACCTCATGTGGCTTGGTGCGTGAGCTGAGTATATCTGGATGTTTTTTTTATACGTAAGAGCGTATATCTGAGAAGATGTTCATGGTATATGTATGGGAGTATACCTGGGTAGATGTTCGGGATATATGTTTGGACGTATACCTGAGTTTATTTTCAAGGTGTATGTATGGACATACACCTGGATTGAGCTGACTAGTTGTGTTTAGAAAAGGATTGTCACGAGATGGAGTTTCTCTCTCATTTGGGTCCCCTCTGGCTCGGATGAGCAGAAGTTTGAATTTCAGTTGCTCTATTTTGTTTTGGTTTTTTGGGGTGCCTACTGAGTATTGTTATACTCACCCATGCACGGGCTTTTCCCATAGATGTTTGTGTCTTGTGTAGACCACATGCCTTTCGACGGTGTCCCAGGAGGACCCGGAGCAGGCGGAACTGAGTGAGCATGACTGACTGTGGAGTCTTACTAGATCTGTGCTGAGGAGCTTTCTGGTGGTGCTTTTGGCAGCATATCCCCCATCTTCCGAGCAGGTTGGATTCTTTTTGTGGTTTTCCAATGGTGGACCCCATTTTTTCCTTTTGTACTTCATTTTCACTCTGGTTGTGGGTTAGAATTATGCATGCATTACTTTCCAGTTTTTATATATATCTATGCACTATTACTTGGGGGTGTATGTGGGTGTGTGTGTACAAGGAGCTTCGGATAATGCCTACCATGTGTGTGATAGCCTACTCAGCACTAGTTGCTAGCCCCTGGCTTATTGGAGGCGGGCTTGGGGAGTCGCGGCTCGAGCCCCGTTGGGTCGGTTCGTGACAATTTCTATAGAAAATGGTTTTAATATGAAAATATCAATATTACCTATGTGATGGTGTAGTGGAGGGAACGTGAAGAAAAGTGATAAATTTTAACACTCTAGGGGTGAAAGGTTTTGAGGGAGAAGAAATCTGGGGATGTTTTGGTGCAGAAAGGCATGAATGATGGACAAAGTACCCCAACATGAATAAATGAACCCACCTTTATATGAAAATAATTATTATGTGACTAATAATAAAAATAAAATAATTAAACATAAATATGAAGCAATACATAAATTATATGGACAATTATTTTACTATGAAAGCATCAATATTTCCTCTTTAATTGTGTAGAGGAAATGTTATTTCTCTTACTAAGAAGGAAGTGGAGGTAGCTTGAAAAAAAGTGATAAATATACCATTATAGGGGAGAAAATGTTTTGATGGATAATAATTATGTTGAAGTTTTGGTGCAGAAAGTAATAAAAGATTGATAGAGCACCTCAACTCGAACAATAGAATCCACATGTATAAGAAAACAATTATTCTGTGGGAAATACTAAATAAAACTAATTTAAACATAAATACAAAACAATAAATTAATTATTTGGATAAAGATTTTACTCTAAAAACATAAATATTAACTCTATAATTGAGCCGAGGAAGCATCATTGCTCTTCTACAAAAGAGGTTGATGTAACTTGAATTAAAGTGATATATTCACCACCGTGGGGGTGAACGGGTTTTTAGGGAGAAAAAGTATGTGAATGTTTTGGTGAAAATGATCAGGATAGATAGATGGAGTATCCCAAATCGAAAAAAGAAACCTCTTGTATAAGAAACAAATTATTATGTGAGTAATAACCAAAACATTAATAAAACATAAATATTAAACAATACATTAATTATATGGACAATGATTTTACTACTCAAACATCAAGATTACCTCTGTAATTTAGTAGAGGCAGCATCGTTGCTCTTCCTGCAACAACAGTGGAGGTAACATGAAAAAAATTAATAAATGAACTACTCTAGGGGTGAAAATGTTTTTAAGGAGAAGAGGTCTATAGATTTTTGTGTGTATATAGGCATGAAAGATGGACCGAGCACCCCCACTCGAACAAAAGAATCCACCTGTATAAGAAAACCATTATTATGTGAGTAATACTAAAAAGAAATAAATTAAATAGAAATATGAAGCAATATAGTAATTCTATGGAAAATTATTTTAATATGAAAACATCAAGACTACCTCTATATTGGGTAGAGGTAGCTTCATTTACCTAAATTATCAAAACAATTTGAATGCATTTACTCATTTTTTGAGTAGTTGACTTGCCTTTTTATTAAAATTTATTTCATTTTTAAATAAAAGGACAGACATAGAGCTGTACCGGTCACACCCTGAATCATATTGAGGTATGGATAATTCTTAAACTTTTCAAATAACATCTGATTCATCATCCTAAAGTATCAAATCAAACCTATTCTGTTTTCTCGGTTATGAGTATGTCACTTTTTTTTACTAGAATTTCATTTTAAAATAGAAACAGACAATTTGACATGTACTAAAAAAATTATGTATTAGTTTAAATTCAAATATATTACTACATTTCACAATGGACATATGAATCAATTCCATAAATTATCAATAAAATAAATTTCTTTATTCTCATTGAGTGACATTTTTTAACTAAACTGTCAATTTTAAACTTATAACATACTCTTTGAGTCATAGCGGTCACACCGTGTGTCAAATTGAGCTAAAAATGATTCCTACAAATATCAAATGACTTATTGATCATTTTTCTAAGTGTGAATAATGTAAACACCACCATCAACCACTTTTCCAATCTTAAAAACCCTATCCATTTTTATTAAATAAAAACTATTAAAAAACAAATTTTTAGCGAAAAAACAATATAAAAAATTCTCAACCAATTATTTTATTAATTATTTATTCGAATCCAAGTGGATAAATTGAGGATAAAAATGAAATTAATTCATCATTAACTCTAACTCTACGTAAAATCAAATAAATTATTTTCAGTAATATACACTCATCAGCTAAAATTACACGATATCAACCTAAGACCCCCAGGATACATAACACTATAGTTATGTATCCTGACTCTTTCACCTAAACCCTATCTATTTCATTATATCCCTTTACTCTACCATTTCTCTTTTTTTGTGAAGCATTTCTCTAGAAGGAGTTGGTGAAAATTGAGGCGTCGAGTTAATAACTAGTTTTAATGGTGTTTTTCTCACAAATGGGAGGCATTTTTTCTTTTAGATAACATAATGAAGTATAAAGGGGAATTTAACCCATTTACTTCATTATGTTCTCTATAGGGGAAATGCCTCATAATTCTGAGAATTCCACCATTGGCTCTAGTTATTAACTCAATGCCTACATTGCAACTAACTCCTTCTAGATAAAATCATCACAAAACTAGAGAAAGGATAGAGTGAAAGACGAGGAAAAAATAGAGAGGGTGGAGATGGAATAATAAGAATACACAACTATAGTGTTGCGTAGCCTGGGGGTCTTGAATTGCTACAGTGTAATTTCAGATGACGAGTATATGTGAAGAAAAATAATTTTTTTGATTTGATGTGGAGGAAAAGTTTATGATGAATTACATTCTTTTTTATCCTTGAATTTAACCACAATGATCTGAATAAAACATTAATAAAATAATTGGTTGATGATTTTTTAATTTGATTTTTTCAATTGAACATGTTTTCTTAATAGGTTTTATTCTATTGAATTTTTTTTAGTGTTTTATATGATTGAAAAACGAGTTATGGAGGTGTGTTCTTCGTTCACACTTACATCGATAGGGAATAAACCTGAATGTGGTTCATGCCTTCCACCATCAAAAATTATAAAATGGATGTCAATACTCATTCAATACATATATAAATAAAATGAATCTACCTAAATATTATATATATATATATATTATATTAGTAACTATATTTGAATATAATTATATTTATATAATATTTATCATTTTTAAATTTATTTAAATATACGATATATCATTCAATGTATATATATATATTACTATTATATCTAATGAAACAAAAAAATATTGTTAACAATAAATTTTAAATTATATTAATTATAAATATTTATTATTATGGGTAATGTTTTTATAAAATATAATTTTTCAAATTTTGGAATGTTAAATTATTTAAAAAAATGTCTATAGAGTGACATAATATTATTATTTTTAATGGAACATGACTATATAATATTTTATTTGTTATTTAAGTATAAATTATATTACTATTAATAAAAATCATATATAGGCCTAATATATATATATATATATATATATATATATATATATCTAAAACGATGAATAACGAAACATGATTTCTAATATATAAAATTGTATAAATTCTATTGTATTTTTTGGAACAACTGATGTAGTAACCTACGGATTCTAGGGAGACAATCGAATACATGTTAACCCATCCTTGAGATTATAGGGAAGTCCATAAAATTGTTGGCATAAAGCAATAATATACATCAACAAGATATATCAGAAGAAACGATGAAAAACAAAATACCCTTGCAACGTCTATCCCATACACTTTTAAATACACAAAAAAACACACACACACAGACATATAATGTAATTTATAATAAAAATAATTTCAAAACAAATGAAAATATGAACATAATTCTTAATGAAAATAAACACAACCCCCTTCTAATTTGGAAATCATGAACCTTAATTTGTGGAAAAAATTTATAAAATCACCCTTACATTATATGTTTTGAAAACACATATAAATATATAGAAAGATATATATTTACGCTGATATATATATATATATATTTATTTATTTATATATTTATAAAATAAACATAAATTGATAATAACAAATATAACTTTTATAATATAATACCACATAAAAGTAAAATAAATACAAGACTACTATAATTTTATAAATAGGGAGCCACTAAAAATAAATTAACATGGTATCACCCTTTCTAATATTTCTCTTAAAATAAAATAACACAATTCTGAGAAAATAAAATTTTAATGAAGACCCTTACATCATAATATTAAAACTAAATTTAAATAATTAAACTTCATTACATGAATTTCATAAAAACAACTCCTTCTGCTACATCACACTATCACAAGACTAAGAATTTTTTTCTAAATAAATTTTCTTGGAAAAAACAAATGAAATTGATTCAAAACAGTGAAGCATGATGGGGTATAGATGTTGATAGAAAATTGAATTGATTCAAAACAACAATTTAAAACGGAAAAAAAGTAAATCTAAAATAATTGTCAAGAAAACAATGGATCATAAACAAAATAAAAATTGAATAAAATAACCAGAGCCCAAATAAGGAAATAAAATCAGAACATATAATAGAAAATCAGAAACCCTTGGATCCAGATCTCGAAATGACAAATACAGAAAGAAAATCAAAACCTAGAAAGGAAAACAAAGGCCTACCTCACTAGGTTGAGGATAATCGAAGACACTAATATCGAAATCTAGATGTTTTCTTTGGAAACCTTAGCTGCAACCGGACAAAAGATGCAGGATGATGTTTGAGCAGCTGTAGGAAGTGGGGTTGTATGATTCATGTGGGTTTATGTGATTCGAGCTTCGATTAACTGTGAAAGAGCATCGATAATGGGTAGATTACATGGAAATCTCTTGATATCAAGACAGGTTCACAACATGTTAGGTTTTTTTAATTAGAATGGGACAGTTTTAATAGCGATTTTTTAAAAGCGTTGATATTGAGTCCTTTTTCTAGTGCTTATTATTTAATTGGAGATAACATGCATATTTATCATCATTTTATTAACACTGATAAAGGTAGGTTTTTATTAACGCTAAAAAAGGTATGATAAAATCTATATTTATCCACACTAAAGAAAGCACAGATAAAGATTTCGTTTATTAGTGCCTATTACTTAAGCACTGATAAAGGATTTATTATTATTATTAAAAAAAATTAATATATATATAATTTATATATATATATGTGTGTGAATATAAATTTAGTAAAAATATTCCTTATTTAAATTTATATTTTATAATTTTATAATTATTTAAATATATAATTATTTATTTATAATTATATTAATATATTTAAAAAATAATATTTATATCACTATATATCATTAATAAATATATATATATATATATATATTTAAATATAGTGAATATGTTTATTATTTGTATAAAATTATTATAAATTTAATTATTATTTAAATATAAATAATTATATATTAATAATTATATAAGTAATTTTAAAAAAATTAATTTCCTTATAATTATAAATATTGAGTTTTATAAATATAGTATGTACATTTTTAAATATATTTATTTATGAATATATTTATTTATAAATATTTTTTTATAATTTTTTTTACAAAAATATTATTACAAATACTTTTTTTAAAACATTTTTTAACATTATTAATGAATATCTAATTTTAAGATCATGCATGTTAAAAATGAATGAAATTGAGTAAATTAAAAATAAGAACACTTTAATGATATTGAAAAAATGGATAGGTTTTGAGTGTGTGAATTGTATTTCAAAATTCATTGATTACCTATATGTGAAATCAATATAACACACTTTTGTTCTATATTAAATTGAAAAATCAAAAGACATTCAATTATATGTCCAATACTTTATGTTATTAGTCAATATTATTAATTCATATTAATTTTTAATTATAAACCACTATTCACTAAATATATGAAAATTTTAAGGTAATTCTTATAAATATTTATTAATATATAAATAATATTTATATAAATTAATATATATATATATATATGTATATTATAATGTACTTATTAACATTATCAATAATTATATAATTAATAAAATGTTTAATATTTTCTCAATTTACTTATTTTTAATTTTATTTTTTTTATCTATATATTTAATACATACTATTTATTAGTATTTATAATTTATATAGAGTATAATCATTTTATTCTTTTTTATCAATAATTATTCAATTCTTAAAATTTATAATTTTTTTTAATAAACTCACTTTTAATTTTTTTCTTTAATTATTTAGTTTTATTTACTCAGACCTTTATTAGCGCTAAAAGCATGCTTATAAGGATTTCCTTTGTGAACTCTAAAAATATACTTCTAGTAAATATTCCATTTACGAGTTCTTTTTTTATCCCTAATAAATTCTACTGCTGTTAAACGTCGTTTGTTTAGTATAGTGAGTAAGACCCCGCCTCACTTTTTCTTCGAAACCAATATAAATCATGATTCATTGTCAATACAAAAACCTAGTTTTTTGGTTTTGAGTATTTGATGATTGATGTGGATGTTAGTGATGAACATTTTCTTATTTACTGTTTGAATTTCAGGGCATCCATCGATTGAAACTGAGAGGAAGACCCCTTCACTATAGTATGTATCTTAAATTAGTGACCCCATCCCTATTTTCATATACTGTTAATGCCCATATCTCATGGAAATTCCATTGGATTCCCTTCCCATAAATTTCAACCTAAAGTTGGAGGTAAAGGGAAGGAGCTCAGTATAGGATTCTTAATTTTTCCTCTTCTACACCCACTCCACCTTCACCATCTCCCTCTCCTATAACCTCTTAGAATATGCCATCTTTTACCGAGAAAGATCCAATTCCCATCACACTCTCTCTCTCACTGAACTCCATGTATGCCTTCTTCTCCACTTCTTTAATTATTTATCTCATTTTATGGCTACCTCCCTTATTAAATCTAGTAAGGTAAACTCATTCCCAACATCTTTGATGAAATTTTGATCATAAAATTTATAATAATCATAGTCATTATAATATTTTCAATCAAATTTATTATATATCTTTACAATGTGTGGTGCACTTAGTTTTTAATGGTTATTCTTTTGATTCATATAAATGATGATTCTTATTGCTTGTTTTTTTATTCATTGAATTTAAGATTTTCAGGGATTGATTTTTACTAAAAGAAAGTGAAACACATTGAATACTTTTCACAGCAATCATTTTTCCGGAGACAGCCGGAGTATTATTGATTCCTAGATCCCATGTAAATTCCATAGTCTTCCTTTCCTAGGAATTTTTACCTAGAGTCGTATGTGAAGCGAGGGACATTAATACATGTTTCTCACTTTTTCACCTCCTCTGGCTACTCCTCCTCCATCATCACCCTCTCCCATTCCTATTTTTAATGCATGAAATTTCACCAGGTCAGCTCCACCCCCATTTTCACTAGCTACCACACCCCACTCCATGCATCACTTCACCATCGCTACTTGAATATGTTTTTCTATTTCATGGATACCACTTTTGTCCAATCCGGTAAAGTAAAATCGGTCCCATCATTATCCTATGAAATTTTGTTCTTCAAATTTATAATAATCATAATCTTTGTCATTTTTTTAAAAAATTTATTATCAGTCTTTTCATATGTGGTGTGGTTAGTTTTTTATGATATTTCTTTTGATTCATTGAATTTCTAATTTTTATTACGTTTTCTTATTCATTGAATTTTCAATGCATGTTTTTTACCAAATGAAAGGGAAACATTATAAACACTAGTCTTGGGAATTATTTTTTTATGATATTTCCCAACCTATATACACATATGCATACATATACCCACACACACACACACAATCGTTTTAGGCCATATCAAGGATTTATGCCACCACACCAATATTTATATTAATATATATTTAGATTTATTTACAATTATTATATAAAAATATATATCCATATAAATATTTATGTAATTATTCAAATAATATTTCATTATATTGAATTTACATATAAATTTTCAATGTATTTAAATAAATTATTAAATATTTTTCTTGATAAATATAAATATGACAATTCTGATATATATTAAAGATTCATAATAATTTTTCATTTTACTATGAATTATATTTTTAAATATATACAATATATTTTAACATTTTCATATATAAGTATTCATATTTCTATATAATCTATTTATATATGCAAACACACACATATATAATTATAAGTATTTGTTTATTGTTAAAATGTATAAGTTTATTATAAATTACATAATATGAAAATAAATATATAATAAATTTAAATATGGATTACATATTTATTGAATTTACATATTTATTTTTATTTATATGAATGTGTCAATATATATAAATATACATAAAAATAAACATATAAAATTATAAATATATATATGAATATTCTAATCATATATGTATATTGGAAATTTTATAACATGAATATAATTATAGAAACAAAAATATGAATACATACATACATATATATATGTATGTTTACGTTGAAAATTATATAATTTGAATATAAATATATTATTAACAAAATTATAAATGAGAATATATATATATTGTTATATATATATATATATTATATTTTAGAATATATTAATTTGAATATATAACATACTTTATATGTGGTAATCTTTATGAGTTCTTAAAAACATTGACAAAGGTTGCTATTTAATCATAGATTTTTAGGCTTGATTAATGTTACCTTTATCAGTGCATTATCTATAATTGACTTCATCTGCAATTTTTATTATTGATAAATGTTAGGGAAGAATATAGTAGAGTCTGTAGTAATGGGAATAATCTAGATGTTCACTACCACTAAATGTTTTACGAGCATAGATAAGCCCCAATCTTCTAAAAAAGACCCTGAAAAGTCACACTACAAGAGAAAACATAGAATATTGGAATACTAAAGAGACCATAAATCCTGAAATCGATTTCCAACTATAATTCACATGTCAATTTTTTTCCATGGGGTTACGAGGAATCACATGTTTGGAAGAATTTTATACTACACAATCATTCAACAACAATAACACTACTAGAAATAATGATGGGGATTCTTCTCATAGGTGAATCATGTTCATCAAATGAGACAAGCCACACCCTCATATCTATTAATACCATAATGTAGAAATATTATTTTATATTCTAATGAATATAAATCCATGAAACCTCTCTATAACTATTGTGGGGTACCCATTCCACTTTAAAGGGCATGCAACGATCGAGGGAGTACCGACCTTAGTGGGGGGCCCACACCCCAACTGAGCTCTTAGACAAGGAAGTAATAAAACTATAGATAGAAGACCTGTACTCCATGTGTGTATGGGTATGCACTTAACCTATCTGAATAAAAGAAGTGAGTGATTTGTGCCCTATAATTTAGTCATGTCAGCTGTGGGAGTACTGACCCCAATATCACTCCAAATATCACACATGAATCCTATCCTATTGAAACTAAATACAAAAAAATACATACATCACCTATCTAATAACGTCATATGGATGGATATATCATACCATTGTGATCTATATAAATAAATACTCAGGGTATACTGTCTATTTATTGAAAGCATGCCATATATGAAAATGATTCATTTCATTATATCAAATTCAACATAAAATACATGTAAGTGTGTGAGAGAGAGTCGACCTAAACAATATCATAGCCCAGAACCTACTCGACCGATGGTTACCCTAATTCTTTGGGTTGGGTTGAGCTTATCAGGACGGGCCACAGGTCTTATTGATTTGGACGTTAATATAAAATTAAATGTTGTTAGAAATAACCATTAAAATATTATTATAAAATAGATATATAATTATAAATATCATATAAATATATTAGATGCAACACCTAGACTAGTTGGTTCAGGCATATCCATGAATGAAAATTGTAGGGGGATTGAATCTTCCTTAGATAAAGTGTCCCGAAATTTTTTTTCGGTTTTTTTATGCCAGCCATATAGGCCGGATCGAGGAAAAATATTGTGGACTTCGCCTGATCCGACCAACCATCAACCAAAGCCTAGCCAGGACCGGCTGGATATTTTTAGACCTGGCCAAAATGGACTTCAGGTTGGGTTTGGTGGGTCAGAGAAGGATTTTTTGGTCCAGGGTAGGTCAACCTTCGTGCCGGTTCGGGTGAGCTTTTAGGACAAAAAGCCGAATTTACACCCCTAAATACATGACAATAACTGAGGCCCATTCCACAATTCATATATATATATATATATCAAATATTTTTCTTGAATCATTATTCTTAATTTCTTGATTATGATACTAAAAATAAATCATCAATATGAGGCCTTGGTTATAATCTATAACTGAATGAAGGAATAATGTTATTCAAACTTACAGAGTAGCCTATAGGTAAAGTTACACCCTTCAATGGGTCTTCTTTATCTCTCTAACACATTTGATTTATTTCATTATATATTCTCTATCATGCAACAAGTTCCCATGCATGAAAAAAATGTGCCTCATAAGACAGATTAATATAGTATCATGTTTGGTTCTCAACCTACCTCTTAGGTTGACTGTTGAATGAATTCCATATATGTTCATTGATTCCTTATTATTAAAAAATTAATGAATTAAAACTAATATGGGAATCAAAAATAAAAAAATACGGGGTAAATTTATTTCCAAAAAGTGAATGGTAAATGTTTCTCCACCGAGCATGTGGGCGGCAATACTATAGTGGTTGTTCGGTGAATCCATTGGAAACCGCCTTAAGGAATCCCTCATTGAATCACTCATAAAATGATTTGGTTAAACCCTCGATGAACCTGAGATGATAATTGATGAGAAAAAGGGTAGCGATATAGCTGCGGCATGTTTCTTAGAGAATTTGAAAGTGGCATCAGTGTACTTATTTGGTGCATAATCCATCACACAAGGAGAAATAAACCGACATATTAGATCAGGCTGGATTTCATTGTTTTATTTTTACTTCACCACCTTATAATAAGCCAAATATACATTTCATTCAATATTTACTTGTCATACTATTATTTCATGGGGCGTTTGCTGGTGCGTTTGTAAGGAATGCTTTTAAAAATTGATTTGTTTTTCATTACATTTATAGACTTAACGTAAAGGGAAATTATATACGAAATTTCACTGTGAATTTCCACTTTGAATTTTCATTAGTATTTTCCACTGGTAATTTCCCCTTCTAATTTTCATGATGAATTCCCAAAAGGAAATCCAAGATACCCTTTCAACTGTAAATTCACACTATGACTTCATAGTTATAATTTTCAATTTAGAATTTTCATTATTTCCCAAGAAGTAGTTTATAATTCCTAATTGATTTAAAGTGTAAATATTTAGGGTATATCAAAATGGAAATGTAAATGAGTTTCAAATTGAAAATTTTTAGTTGGAATTTCAATTTGGGGTTTCCACTGGAAATTCCTAATGTGAATTCCCTATGAGAATTTTTATACACTCTCTACTGCTTCTAAATTGTTTCGTGATGATATTGAAAAACCTATGCTAAATTATGTGCCGACAATCATTTTTCAGTGCTTTTAAAATTGGTATAATCATTTAGCAGTGGCTTAAACTATCGGTAAATCATTTCATGGTGGTTTATATTTTTAAAAATATTCATTTTTTTATTTTCACAATTAATTTAATTTATTATTATTTTTATAATCTTTATATATTTTTATTTTTTACTTCTCAAAATTTATTTATTTTGTTATTTCATTTTTGTATAATATAAATTTTTTATTTCTCATAATAAATTTATTTTATAATAATAATATTATTTTTATTTTTATTACTACTAGTACTATTAACATGCTCATGCACATGAAATATATACCGTGTATAAATTATCTTAATTAATTTATTTTATTATTTTATTATTGTATTATTGTATTATTCTCATAATTAATTTATTTCATTATTACATTATTTTATTATTCTCATAATTATTTAATTTTATTATTTTATTATTTTATTATTTCCATTTTTATTTTATTTTATAACTATTACCACTAAAAGATTCTGCATTGGATGGCATTTTTACCCCTTACCACTTGCTTATTCTATAAAGGCTTTACCACTCTAGTATGCTCTTCATGTAGTGAGTAAATAAAATTTAGTATACTTATACATATATATGTCGATAGAAAAATGAAACAAAAACAGAAAATATATATGAACTAAATAATTAATAATTAATTACTAAAAATTAAAAATTAATAATTAATAATTAACATTTACTAAATAATATGTAAATGAATAATCTCTCTATATATATAATATGGAAATAAATGTTATAGAATAAATAATAAATAATAAAATAATTATGAAAATAATTAAATATCAAATAATAAATTTATAATTTATAATCAATAACTAATTAATAAATAAATAATGAATAATAAATATTCAATAATAAATATTCAATAATCAATAACCAACAATCAATAAATAATCAATAAACAATAAAGAAATAATAAATATTAAATGAAAAATAATAAATAATACTAAATAATAAATATAAAAAATTAAAAATTAATAATAAGTAATAAATAATAAATACCAAATAATAAATAATAAATTTCATATTTTAAATATTAAATAACTTTTAATAAATAAAAAACAAAAAACAAAAAAACAATAAATAAATAAAAAACAAATTTATAATATATAAATAATAAAATAATAATGAAAATAATTAAATAAATAATACATAAATTATAAATAATGAATATTAAATAATAAATAAATAATGACCAACTAAATAATATATAAATAATAAAATAATAATGAAAATAATTAATTTGTAAAAAATAAAAAATAAATGTGAAATAATAAATAACCAATTAATATTAAACAATATATAAGAAAAAAATTAATAATAATAAGTTATTAATAGGTAATAAATAAATAATAAATAAGTATTAATAATTAATAAATATAAATATTAATAAATCAACAAATCAATGATAATAAATACTATTTAGTAAATAGTAAATAATAAATAATAAATAATAAATAATAAACAACTAAATTATATATAAATAATAAAATTATAATGAAAATGAATAATAAATAATAAATAATTAATAATTAATAATATATTTTTAGGAATAAGCATATAATTGATAAATAGTATATAATAAATGATAAATTATAAATGATAAATTATAAACAATAAACAATAAATAATAAATAATAACGGGATATAAATATATATAAATATGAATACATATAACAAAATTTACATAAATATATATAAACACACATATATGTTACATAAATATAGATAAACACCCATAGATATATAATTATATGTTAATATAAATATATATATTTACACAAGTATATATAAATATCTATATATATATGCACACATATATTATAAAAAATATATAATCATAAATATGTATAAATATTTAAATATAGATATAAATATACACAAATATTCATAAATATATATAAATAGAACTATATATATATATATAATTTGTAATAAATCACTGAAAGAGGGGAAACCATGATAATTGCAAGACCATCAAATCAATACGAATTTAAATCAATGGAATAAAATCATAAACGACATATTAATGTATATGAAGATAATCTTAAATGAAGATGAAATCTAACCAAATGTGTATGATATATATATATATAAACTAAAACCTATTTAAATTTATTATATACGAATACTTATGGACATATATTAGAATATAAATATAAATATGTTTATCAATACACAAAAAAATGTATGCATAATCCTTATTTATATATTATTATATATATATATATTCATAGAGTTTTACTGTAAATTCATTTATATATTATATTTAATGATAATGATATATTTATGTAAAATACACTTATATATGATGTATACACACAATATTATTGAAACACACACACATACAGATATATATACACAGAAGTACACAATTTTATTTCTCAAATACACACCCAAATAATTACCTATATATGCATTTGTTTAAATATATCAGAATATACAAATAAATATATATATTTGTTATTAAAAAACACATGATTATATATAATCATTGCTTGTATTGGTATATATATGCATATCAACAAATTTTTATAACATAAATAAAATTCATATTTATTTATTTTAAATGAAATGAATAATTACTATTTATTTACATATGGTATTTATGTTTAAAAATACATTTTAATGTTAATATGTATTTATAAAATTGATTTTGTGTGAGAAAATATATGAAAATATGCCGATAATTAATGTTATATTAAAAAACATTGTGAAAAAATGATAAAACCTTGAAACCATAAAATCTAAATTAATGTATGACCTGTGAAAAAATTTGGTATCCATTCATAAAAGACAATAAAACTCTTAAATAAGGATAAAATTCCAACCATTGTTATACAAATTAAGATACCACGACTAAAAACATAGTTTTGGAGGCCTCCTAGTACATTTTTGGCCTAAAAAATTTTGACGAGGGGAACTATAGGAAAATAGTGTACATATCTCTTTGTAGTCTTTGATTGGATATGTTGTAGAGCTCAAACAAACACCCCGATAAAAAAAATTTCTCTTTGAAGTTGATATTCGATTTCCAATTTTTCATAAAACAATATTAATTTTTTTATCTCTTAATTGTTACTAAATTATTAGCTAATGTGGTTTAAGTTCATTTTATAAGCATTGGTTTGACTTATTGTGGAGCTAAAACAGACTCATGGATTAAAAGATACGGTTATTTCATGCTGAAGTCTGATTTTTAATTTATTCAAAAATTATTGTAAAATTGAAAATATTATTTACTAATAATTTAATTATTTATTTATTTACAAATTATAAATAATTGTAATTATAAATATTATAAAATATATGATAGTAAATAAAAATTAATAATTAAAAATTAAAAATTTTATTTTTTATTCACTATTCATTCCTTTATTTTTAGCGGCGTTTTTTAGAGAACTGCCACTAAAGATAAATTTATTTTTTTAAGAAAAAGCAATAATAAAAATAAAGATCACATTTAGCATATGTTTTTAAAACCAAAGCTAAATATTTGTTTCCATATAGTGAGTGGACAATTTTAATTGGTTCTAAGAAGCACCTATAGATATTTTCACTAGTAATTTCCAGTTAAAATTCCACTGTGAATTTCCACAAGGAATTCTATGATGAAATCTCTACTGGATATCTGTACTAAGAATTCACAGTTGGAATTCCCACTTTTTTTTTCAAAAGAGTCATAAGAAGTGATTTCTGATTTTTAATTTATTTAATATAGAAATTTCTTATTGTATTCTGCTATAAGTATTCATAGTTTAATCAAAGTGGAAATTTCTAATCGATGATCCCATTTTAACATCAAATGGAAATTTCTAATGGTAATTTAGAATTTATTTAAAAGAAATAACAACATCCAAGAACAATGGTGATCTGAAAATTTGTACACATAAATTTTCTAGGCAATAAAGAACACGATCGATCCAAATCTGTATGCAATACATGATGTAGAACACATAAATCAAATAGATTTGAATACTTTGTTAAATTTTTAACACTGTTAAATGAGGGAGAATAACAATGATATCATTAAAAAATAAAATTACATTACAGAAATTTTCATTGAATGAGATGGAGTTCGAATTTCGTATGGAAGCACCCCATCTGATAGAATTTATAAACAAAACACTACATGGAGACAAAGCATTAGGACATGTTTTAAATCAGAGCTAGAATCCTATTCATATTAAGTTTCTTATAGAGGAATTTTTTTTAGTGTATGTAACAAGTTTATTAACAAACATAAATACGGTATAATATTAGTAGAATCAACATTGTATACATGTAGAAAAGAAGGATTCCAAATATCAGACAAACATGATGTCAATTTTAGAAAACCATGTGCCGAAACAAGGAAAAAAATTCATGTGTGAATGGGAGTTGTCTACATATCCAATAATAAATATGAGTGGGGGAAATTTATTGAGGAGTATAACCATGAATTTAAATTCTCCTAAGACCAGGCATTTGAGGATATCCGGATAATGTGGTAGTGAAGCATTAGGTTCCATGTTGGATGTAAATAATAAATATGGTCTTAGGTTTGTTGATTCATTTTCACTTGTAATATCCAATGCATGTGGGAATGGGAGTCTTGGATATACACGATTTGATGAATATAATTATGTGAGGTCCAAAATATATAATGAGTTGAATCATGATGATTCTCATGGTATGTTACAATTCCGAGAGAAGCAATCAAGGGACAACACAGCATTCTTCTACTCAGAGCAACTTGACATGAATGGTCAAATTATCCATATTTTTGGATTCACCCCATAATGAAGGTGTATTTTTATAATTTTGGAAATTTTATCATGTTTGACACTACCTTATACCCAAACAATGAGTATACATCTTTCAAACTGTTTGTAGTCATAAAACATTTTAAGGAGATTTTAATTTTTGGTGCATCCTTGTTATTTGACAAGAAAAAAATTAATTTATCTGATTGTATAGTATATTTTTTGAAATCCATGGTGGGAAAAATAATGATATAGTTTTCGCAGATCTAGATTCATCTATGTATAAATCTAGTTCTTTAACCCTACCTCAAATTGGACATGACCTATACACATGGA
Source organism: Viscum album (assembly GCA_963277665.1). NCBI lineage: Eukaryota > Viridiplantae > Streptophyta > Magnoliopsida > Santalales > Viscaceae > Viscum > Viscum album. The sequence goes on from OY728134.1 coordinate 555,567,072, forward strand.
ACTTAATGAAAGATGGTATTAAATACATAGTACATTTAATAATAGATGAGTTGAAATTGTTGTAAAAATTAAAAAAACCTTTTATGAGGTTGTAGAGAATTCAATATTTGAGGGAATATGAACAAAAATTGAATAAGTGTGTGATAATAAAAATTCGACATGGTTATAAAATATTTGAGATGTATTGGGAAAATATGATCAATGTTTTATGATGATTACATTGACATCAGGAATTCAAATCACACAGTTGAGTGAGAGTTTCAATGATGTGTCAAATGATTTCTTATATCATTATATTAGTGTCTTGTAAATTTTCTAATAGTTTGAGTGTGTGTTGGAGAATAATCGATATTGGTAAATGAAGGATCAAATTGTTGGAAGGGAAAATCTCCCATGCAATCATTTTCTATATCATCAAATCATGTATCAATCTACTCATTTGTACACACACAAAATATTATATCATTTTTTAACATGAAAATAAACTATATAGTGATTTCTACCTTAAGCCTTCTAATGTAATAGTTTCCAAAACAATGTTTTTTGTCTGAATTAAATGTTTCTCCAATGAATGTTTAGTTGTAGTGTACCAATATTCACCTTGGATAATTGATTTTACATTCATTAAATTTGAATTTAATGGATACTTTTATTATTATTCACTAAAAATATTAGATATGTTATATTTTTAGTCCTTTCTGAGGTTATATAACTATAAGATAAGGACAAGAAATGCATGTGATATCCACTTGGAAGACATAAAATTTGATCATTCCAAAGATGGTTATGTAGAAATAATAGAATATTATATCCAATAGTTGGAATGTATATAAATATATATTTTTATAGAATCCTCTAAGTATGAATGATGATATATGATTGGGATGACAAATGAAAACAATTATTAAATGTAATTGTAGGATGATATAAATAATTTTCCAAAAAACATCATTCAAGAGGAATCTAACATGGAATTTTGATCACAATATGAAACATTATTCATGAGGAAATATAAAAGAAAAGGAGGTGATCAGTTCAAAAGGTTTCCAGAGCTGTAAAGAAAACTAATAAAGGTACAGTGTAATATTGAAAATCATGGGACCACAAAACTTATATGAAATTGTTATTTTAAGCATATATTAATGAACTACTGCATTTTTTGATACAATACTGAAATAATTTTATAATTTTCTAGCATGGAATTACTAAAGAATCATCAAATGATGGTTACCATGTTGATCCAATCATTGATCTCAATGTATGTAATTGTTGTACCATAGGTTGAAATCCTTAATTTAAGAACACTTCATAACACCTAAAATATTATAATATTTAAATTCAATATGAACTACTTTTATGATAATCTTTTTTAATTTTTTAGTTATTTATATAAAAAACTTGCTGCAATTAGAGGCAGTAAAGAATAATTTCCATCCATTCTATGTGGAAAACTCAGAAACCACTTCAAATCTGAATGACAACAAAAGTTCAGGACCATCATGTTAATGGAAATATTGTTTAATTCAATTGATCTATATATTCAACTATAAATGGAATCATAATATCCAACTATTTATGAAAACAAGTTTTTATAAATAATTTTGTTGAGGTGGGTGTCTACAGTGTTGGAAATTTCCATTAGAAATTTGAATTGAATCAACGTGGAAATTACCAATAAGATTTTATCATGACTATTTCCATAGGAAATTTCGAATGTGAATTCCCAGTTGTAATATATATACAATGGATGTTTCTAGTTATTTCCAAGAACTAAAAACAGTGACTACAAGGACAAATTAAAGTGTAACACTTATCATACTATCATTGTTTACATCAATATTAGTTTTATCATGATGTTCATCTAGATCCCAAAATAACCATTTTTAACCCCTATATACCACTATCCCAAGTGATCATAATCCAAGAGGAAATTTCCCCTGATATTTTACAGTGTATGTTCACAGTAAAAATTTTCAATGAAAATTCCCAATTGAAATTTTTATGCACTTAAATTTTCTAATTAATTCCTTGAAGTGAGAATATAGACTACAAATAAAAATACAAATTTAACACCTACCATACTATCACATCTATGATCAACATCATGTTTATGAATATGTTCATTCACATAACTAAATTACCATTTCCACCCATATATACCACAAAACCAAATGATCAGAATAAAAGCAGAATTTTCCACAGAAATTTTACACCGGTTGTTTCCACCGGGAATTTCAAATAGAAATTACTAGTCAAAATTTGTATTCAAAACAATTTTCCTTATTATTGAAATAAATAACATTAGAGACTAAAATATAAAATTACATTATATAATCTATAATAAAATCACAGTTCACATCCATATATTCATCCAAATCAAAAAATAACCACTTCCAACCCCTACCAACCACCAATCAATAGATCTAAACCAAAGTGCAAATTTTCAATCCGAATTTATAGTTGGTGTTTTCAATGAAAATTTCAAAAAAAAATTCCCACTTGAAATTTCAATGCACACCATGTTTATAATAGATTGATTGAATTGAAAATGGAGTCCATAATGTAATATTATAGTTGATAATCTATAATAAAATCAATGTTCATATAGTTTAAAATAAATATTGCCACCACATATATACCACCTAACCAATATATCTATACCAAAGTGCAAATTTCTGCTGAGAGTTTACAATGGGAGTTTCCACTATTGATTTCTAATGGAAACTCCCAATGGAATTTTATATGCACAAATAGTTCTTAATGGATTTAAATAACTAACAACAGAGACAAAAATGTAAATTTTTAATCTACATGCTATAACAAAATCATAGTTGACATACATAAGAGCATCCAGGTTAAAATATTACTATTTCCACCCCCAATATCCTACCCACCTGAATCATCATAATAAATAACATCATTTAAATATATTGAACACCAATTTTTTTGGGTGAATGATCAATTTAACTTTATTCTATGGTTCTTACAGCAACCAAATAACTCAAACTCTAAGCATCCATCTTTGATGTTGTACATACGAAATCATTTACGAAATAATAAACCATATATAATCATTGATAACTAAGATCATTTTCCATCAAATGATCTAGAACTACAAATTATATTTCCAAAAATTCCATGACATAACAAATGAGAACACAAAAATTCAAAGTGGCATCTCCATTCTAGGATATATTATCAATTTTCATATTCCATTTACATTTATTTACATTTTATTCAATATTGTTGATAAAATATTCATCATAATATGATTTATGTAATAAACATTATTGGGAAATGCATATTTCAATGTACAAAAAAAAATTTATACAATGTATAACGTATTACCACACAGACTGAATCCATAATAAACGGGCCACTATCTCCATTTACTCAAATAGGGCTCATAGAGTTATAATATATTAACATTTTTTTTCGTATCCACAAATAAAAATGTCTAATGGACATTATTCGAGTTAATGAAGCATAATAAAAATGTGGAGGTCCTCTTATTGGAAATTATTCCCTGGTTCAAAAATATTTCTTTTAGATTCCCATTTTCTGAATAAAGAACTACCTAGAAGCCAATAATAATATAATATATTATAAATTAGTCATTGTTAACATTAAAAATATAATGAGGTAATATAAAAAATGGAAAAAATATGTTTTTCAATTATATAATAAATGAACTTCAGTCTTACTACAATGATGCTCAACATAATGGAATAGATTTCCATTTAGGAAATTCAATATACACTAGGTAACATACATCATTATTCAATTATAATTATTTATGAAAATGTGATTTGATTAAAAAAATTTATCTTATTCAAAGATAAAACAAGAAAATATTTCAAGTAAACTGATACAACACATACCGCACTAGGTGTAAAACACTTGGTTTACAAATCCATAATGTTTTTCATATTGATCTAATTTGATTCGTCAGTTGATTCCCATACTAAACTATTATTGTCATATAAGTTAATTTTTATTTTTAGTATAATGTAAAATATATTATATTATATTATAACTACACAAATTTAGTACCATTACCTCTCCCCCTCGACACCATGCATAATTTTCACCAGCCTTGTATCATGTTTTTTCACTATAGTCTATTGGTTCACTCATATAGGAATTTACCAGGATAGATGTTTAGGAATTTTAGATATACTATTTTCAAAAACCTTCGGATATTTAAATACATATAAGGATATTTAAGCATTGGTTTCATCACCCAAGTCTATAAACCTCTAATAAGCTACCCATGTATCTTTTTGGAAGAAGTGGCTTCACTAGACTACTCACCACCTTGTAGTTATTCTATAATAAATACTTCATTGATAGATTTTTCTCCAACACTTACCTATATATTACTTTTTTCCCTTATCTAATTTTCATTAATTTCTTGGGTTCTTCCCTCAATATCATTGGATTAGGTTCTATTATTTTCTATTTAAATATTTGTAATCCAAATATCCTCGAAAATAGTGCCCATCTCCTAATAAGAAACTAATTTAATCACTAAATTATTTTCAATATCAATTATTTATCTCAAAAGGATAACATTCCAATTCATAAATTTTAATTAGTACACTAGTCTCTTGAAATTCTAATTATGTTTGAAATTCTCCATGTTGTGGCTCATAGTCTCTTCATTTGAATGTACTGTCTCCTGTTCTTTCATATTAAATGGAGGTTTTTTCATCAAAAACCACCTAAATAGGTTGTTTACCCTTATAATGACTTAATTGCATCCTGTAGCACTTTCTTGTAATTCTTGGAGTCTACATGTAATAGTGGAACCCTAATTTCCGAGGTTATAAATTAATTTGAAAATAAAGAAATGTTTGGAAAAATATCTTGTAATAGAACCATAGTAGTTACTTACAGAGAAACATCAATAACTTGTAAACTCCACATAACAAATAATAGTGTGCCCTCACTTTTTGGTGGTACACCCGCAAAACATCTCAACATACCAATACTATAATAGTTAATATATTTAGTAAAAAATCACCCCGCATATAAAAAATACATAGTTAAATAAATTATAAGAGATTACTAATAAACTAAAAAAATTACTCTCAATTTTTGAATGGGTTGTGTAATTGTTTTCACCAATTTAATAATCTATTCATTATTATCATTGAACTAAGTATTTCTATTCACTTTATTTATAACTTCAATATGATTTTTTAAATTACATCCCACAAAGGAACATGATGTAGTGAAAAATAATGTCATATCTACAAAATAGAAAGTAAAACAAGCCACATCAGAGAAATCTTGTTCTTTATTGGATTCAAAATTTTCAATAATGGTTCTCAATAACATTACTTGTGACAATAGATGTCCAAAATGGAAAAACATCACCCTTAAAAGTGATGAAATATTTGGCCACAACATATAGATAGATAACAGTGGCACGTAACCATCATCAATGCCAAATATAGGGATGATATTGAAAATTTTAAACTCTATTATCCTGCCAGCTTTTTCAGACATTTTTCAATTGATGGTGTACCTTTGCGGTTAAAAGAAAGAGGCATCATTTTTTTCAATTGTCAAATGAAATTTTGTTATCAAGAATCACTTTAGGCTTCCAAAATGGAATCCGTTAAAGAAACTTGAAGTGATTCTCAATAATACTAGGCCATGTTTATTACATATTTTCTACAACCTAGTCATTGATGACCTATAGTGGTTAACAGTTAATGTAGAGTCATCTTATGGCATAAAAAATAATATCCCTAAAAATTAAAATCTTCAATTTGACTATTAATATAAAGAAAATAAGTAAAAACATGAAAGTCCATGTTCATATTCCAACTAGAATAATACCACATTATATTGAATCAGTAATTTTAAATCAATGGAGGAGTAAAAATTCCCTATATAAATCCTATTAAATGTTTCCACTAGAAATATTTAATTGGTTTAAAAAAAATAATGTATTTTGGAAAAAAATTCTAGTAGAAAATTTATAGTGAGAATTCTCGGTGGAAATCTTAGCGGAAATTCCGAGTGTAAATTTTCAATTCATTCTAATTAATTCTTATGTACATGGAAGTTTACACTAAGAATTCCCAGTTGAAATTCCCTATGTAAATATCACTATAAATTCACTATGGAAATTCCCAATGTTAATTTCCAATTTTTACAAAAAATTGTATGTATTTTAAACATTTAATTGAACTTACAGTGTGATTTTATAGTGGGAATTTCTATTGGGAATTTCTCATTCGAATTTCAGAGATAATTTCATGCGGGGATTCTCAGTGTGATTTTACAGTTGGAATTTATAGGGGGAATTATATTACGAATTTATATATAGAATTTATTGAGGTAATTTGTAGTGGGAATTTAAAATGTAAATTTCTAGTTGGAATTTCCATGGGGAATTTCTAGTGGCTATTCTTGGTGTACATTTTCACCTGATTCTATAAATTTTTCAACTGTTGGAAATTATAATTGATTTCATTTGGGAATTTACACTACAATTCAAAAAATCTACTGGGTATTCCCATTGAGATTTTCCAATCATATTTAAACTTGAAATTTCCCATGGGACTTTAAACATGTAACTTATGATGGGATTTCGATATGGAATTTACACTAGGAAATCTCAATGGAAATATACAAATGATAAACATAAAAATTATTCTATTGTTAGATATTATAATTCTATTTCAAATACATTTCATCTTGGGATTACACTAACATCTTAAAAACATAATTTCCACCAAAAATTTCTAATTGTAATTTTTAGTGAGACTTCCCACTAAAATTATACACTATGAATTCTTGGGGGAAATTTTCTATTGATTAAAAAATATGTGTTTAAGAAGAATTTATAGTTGAATTTAATTGATAATTTTCGTGTAAAATTTCCCATTGGAATTTCTACTAGAATTTACATTAGGAATAGACGATGTGGAATTTACAATGGGACTATCCACTCAGAAATTCCTATTAAGGATTAAAAATAAAAATTTCAACTAGTAAATATCCTATAAAAATATACATTTTTGAAATTTATAGTTATAATAAATTTTAAATATAAATAATAAATTGATAGATGATAACCAATAAAATTAATATAATGAATCTGTTTTTTGGAATCATTTGAAACCCATCAATGGAAAATTATAGTTGTATCCAATTTTAAATTCTAGGGGGGATTTCGGGTGAAAATATATAATAAAAATAAATAGTCTATAAAAAATCTAAATATAAATGTATAGTTGAAATTTATATTTGGAATGACTAGTGGAAAATTTTTACTAGAAATCCCCAGTCACAATTTCCACTTCCAATTCCCAGTACCAATTAATAGTTAATATAAATTCTTATTAAGAATAACTATACAAACATTCTATTGGGAATCCTTAATGGAAGCTGTAGGATGATATAAAAAATTGTATTAAAATTCTATTTAGAAAAAAATATCTAGATGACTTTTAAACATTGAATCAATTGATTATTAGAAATCAATTTTATTATATGAAATCCAAATATCTATTAGAAATTACAAATAGAAATTTTTCATGAAAATACCAACTAAAAATTCACAGTGAAAATTCCCACTAGAAATTTTCATTGGAAACTCCAAATAAATATTTTAAGAAACATTCCCACTTAAATGAAAATGACACACAAAATTCATAGGGTAAACAAAAATTTCAATATTTTCAAATTCTCAAAAAATAATTTAGGGCCTTAAAATTTTATCAATTCCAACCAATTAGAAAAACCTAATACAATCTTCCTATTTATTAAATCAATTTAAATAATTTATTAATACTAATATAAAATAACCAATGAAAAATATAATTTGTATAGGAATTGGCACTAAAAATGGAAGTATAAATTTATATAACAAATCAGTTGTAAGATAGAAGAAATTACCACTAAAAATAATACTGAAAATCAATTGTAATTTCAAATAAAATTTTTCATTCTTACAACTAATCGAATGTAAGAGAAAATTCAAATTAAAATTTTAGATGAACATCCTAGAAGAAAGAAACCAAATATTCATATTAATAGAGTTCTATTAACCCACAAAAAAATTATGAAGTGAGATTATAATTATATATATATATATCCTAATATCTAAAAATTTATTAACTAAAAAACCAAATAAAACTCTATCCATATCACTCTGAAAAATAATGAAGAAGCCAACATATAAAATTCACATAATCCACCATCTGTATTCCATCATTTTTTGTAAAAAACTAAAGTTGAATATCTAAGATAGCCTTCACTAAGGGGTAGGCCGAAAGGTTCTCTGAAGGATTGGCTAATGGATTCATCAATGGGTTTTCCGAGAACATTTCTGAGGGGTTCACGAAATTATTGGACATGGGGTTCACCTAGGGTTTCCATAAGGGTTTCACTAAGAAGTTGGATGGTATATTTTCTAAAGGATTTAGTGATGGATTCACCAAGGATTTATCCAATGAATTATTTATGGAGCCTAAGTGTTCACCTAAGGAATAACTGAATCATTCTCCAAGGTATTCAATGATGGGTTCTTCAGGGGGTTCACTAACAAATAATCTAATGAAATAATGGTTTCATAGGGGGATTTAGTTCTCTAATGGATTCGACATCGAATATTTTTCATATGAATTCCTGATTTTATTTTCATACCCAATGATAGATTGAAGGGACTGAATTTTTATTAGACATGTGGAACACATCCAATGGGAAATATTTGGTATAGGTTTACTAGAAAACCTATGACGATGGTTTTCATTTTTGGACAAGACACACCATCCTCCTCACAAGCCACCCTCACTATACAGACCCTTTCCCTCAAATTCATTCTAATAAGAACCTCACTTATTTTAATTTTATTTTTATTTTTTTTTCTATTTATAAAAAATGTGCGGATTTATGAGAGGTGAAACCCTAGATCCACCCCTAGTTACATTTCCCTATTCTTTTTATCTTATAAAAATATGTTTCCGTGGAACTCCTTACCACCATGCCATAAATCTAAATTATCCCACTATGCCCGACATTGCACCACACGCCACCGCTCACTACATCTCATTAACACACATTTTTCCTCTATCCTTCTCCATTGCATCATACATAATTGTCAACAATCACATCTAAGGCCAAAATATTTTCATCCACATTTGAGTAGAGGTAGATTGGGAAGTGTGATATAAAAAATAATGAAGGGAGGGGATAATTTTGTGTTTTATTCTTCAATGATCTCAACCATATAAACACATTAAACAATGTTAAATATTAACCAAACAAATTTATAAAAATAATAGGATAATGTTAAATAATACAATGATTTAAATTCAATAATTTAAATGAGAATTTGTGAAGTAATAATTAAATAAACTACTACATGATAGCCCATGAAGATTGAAGGTCATTAAAAATTATATTCTTGTATAAGATCATTTCATGAAGAATAAAGAAATTTGAAATAATAAATCCATTCCTTGATGGTGGGTATTATTTTCTTCACACATAATTTAAATTGGGATAATTTTATTCTTCAGGTGATCTAATCGTTGACATCGTTTGTGATATTCAATGAATTTATCATTTATGTGAATAAGACATTTATAATTTTTAGGGTAAAACAAACATTACATTGTAAAATGTATTTCAATATTTCCCATCAAACTATAGATTCATGTTAAATAAGTGTTTCATCATGAAAATTTGTTTTTGGAATAAAAAATATTGGTGTACATAATATATATTTTTCATGGCCCTTCTACACTCTCCATTAAGCACCGACTCACCTCAAGGGTGATCAACACACCACATAATCAACAGAACCATCAAATAATTTTTATGTTGTTATCTGCAGTGTTATATTTAATATATTACCACTGGAAGGATCCTAGAACTCAAACACTAAAAATTTAATGATTTCATAATTGTGAAAAACCATGGTCTTTACAACATATGTCATTTTGGTTACGGTTCTATGGATAAGTAAATGACTGTCATGTGGTTTTAGTCCCATGAATTCTCATTCCATTATTTAGCATAATTATAAGATTATTATTTATGTATTTCATTAAATATGTCTTTATTATGATTTTTTCACTTGACTCAATAGAGGTTTCACCAACAGTAATATAGTTCAATATTTTATTGATACTAAAAATGAATTTTATCAATGATAAAAAAAAGTGTTGATGTTGTAAGAACCATTAAAATTTTGTCACTTTTATTAGATTTAGAGAATTCCATGATAAATACACCCTTTATAAGTGCTAAACAAAGTTATAATAATGGGTATATTTATAAGTGATTCATTTAGTTCCAATGACATTTTTATTTTTCATTGCTAGTTCTCTCAGTTCTTTTTAGTCCTAATGAATGGTTTATTAATCAGTACAAAAAAAAGAATGATTAAAAATAATATAATGTTTTTCAAATTATTTGAGGTATATCGCTCCCACACACCACTAATTTGTTAGAACTCACCCAAAACTTTCTAAATTCACTTCCCTCGTCATGCCCCCTTTCATTTCTCACTAAGGCCTTTTATAAAACACCCCCTTCTTAGCTACACATATGCCTATGCCTATTAAGATTTTAACTCGTGGCATCCCTCTTCAAATAGAACACCATTACCACCACCGAATCATTTTAATTTAATATTTTATGATATATATATATATATTCATTTATATACATTTATATGCATCATCTTATCCATATATAAATTCATATATTTACATATATTTATATAATAATTTTTAACTACATTTATAAAATATGTTTGTTTTCTTGTATTTGTATGTGTGTTTATTTATATATTATATATTTGTGTTTATATATATATACATATATATATGTGTGTTTGTGTGTGTATAAATATGAATATATTAATCTTTATTTATATATATTATAATATATACATAATATGTATCTATTAGTTAATATTGTAATGTCTGGTGTTTTTGAGCGGGTTGAAAATCCTCAACTCATTTGAATTTTGGGGTTGGGTAAGTAGGACACTTTTTGTTTTGGTCTTCATTTCCTAATTATGGGTGCATGATAGAAGAAATTCCATGTTTTAAGATGGGTTTTAAGGTCTAACACTTTCCTTAGGGTTTCAGGGGAGCGACGGGTGTGGCGGTACTAAAAATTCAGTTTTGGGATGCGCTGAAAGCGATTCACATTTGGGAAAAACTATGAAGCTTCAAATGAGTGACCATGTATCCCTATACTAGAATTGGACTTGGTTTGGAAAACCGTACCAGAGGAGGTTCACATCCATGTAGGATCTCTATAGTTTTGGAATGTTGGCTCACTTATGGTCTATACATGTTTTGGAAAACTATGCACCTAGCCCATGAAAGTGTGGTGCTTAGAGCATGAGCACCGCACGGTTGGCACACTGCTAGAAAATCCATGCAGAAAAATAAAAATTATGAAATTACAATATATCACCTCCATCTATATTATGTTTTCTCCACCATTTGCCTCTCATTCTACCACACATGTATGAGGACTCTCCGGAATTCTTCTCTTACTAGTCTTTTAGACAAGTTATCCTTATAGACTCTGATCATCGGTTCATTGGTGGGTATTGATTAATCTATATAATACCTCAAATATACTATAATATTTTCTTAATTTATCTTTCCACACAAAACACTATATTCATGTGATCCATTTCCCCCTATTTTCTGGGTGTTCCTCTAAAATGGCAATTTCTTTCATTTATGCATGAGGTTGAAGATGACATCGAATGAGGGTACACCTATATGTACAAGGTAGGGGTGCCTAGATTTCCCCATGATTTTATGGGTGTTTCGTGGGTTCTATCTTTATGTTCCATACGATTAGACTGGGCCTGTCCCCGATTAATTAAATGCTTTACTTTAATTTTATTAATTTCTTCCATGGGATGTAGTTGGGTATGCCCTAGACCATTTATGTATGATAATACTGGAAAGGACCTTCAGACCACTTCAGATGGTTAGTATACATGTGTTTGATATTAAATTGAATTATTGTATTAAATTCATTATTTCCATGGGATGATGACGGGAATGGCTCAAGGATTGAGGGGGTTTTGACCACCTAGATTGTGGGATGTATGGGTGATGTTGATCATAGGTTGAGACAACATGGTTTTCATATTGAGATAATGAGTTTTTTAGGATGAGGTAATGACCCATGTGATATTAGAAAGTGATGACCACTTCATTTTAACGACACAATAATAGGGGAACAAATTTCTAGATGATGTGGATCTGGTCATTTGGGTATTATTGCCCACCATTTTTTGGATGATGCATTGTTGGAGTCATTTTCACACAGATAGAACACATGTCGAGGTGGTGTTGACCACTCATAGTGATCAAGGAAATTGTATACAATGCATATTAGAATATGGTTATGACCATAAGATATTTTGATTGGTGATGATTGTAGAAATCTATGTGAAATTTGATGGACCATTGGTTAATGGTGATGAGATCATTGGTTAGGGGATAAGGATCATTATACTATGTGTGTCCATTGGGATCAGTCATGGGAGGACATACATCATTATGGATTAGGATGTCGGTTATTGTTCTTGCGGTGATTAATTATGGTGCAGCAAATGTTATTGTGCATAGGGGCATTGAGCATTGAGTTGTAGGGGACTTCAATAACAAGGTCTGATGGACTAGGTACTTATTGATTGGGTGTAACGATTGGATAGTGGGTTCTATGATTGTTGGAATGAGGTGTTGAGTGGTATTCTAGTTATATAACATGAGGGTTCACATGGGTTTCTTTCAACATTGGATTCCAAGGGTTTATGTCTGGGATCCATTCCAATATAATTATACATTTGCTGACATGAGTTGTATGTCTTATATATAACTTTGGCATATGTTTAGATTTACTGGTGATGGTCAAAGTAGGTGATCACTTCCTTGTGTATTTTAAGAACAAGGGAAGATGGTTATATATTAAGTGTGCATTTTTTACCTTTTTATTTATATTTAGATACACGTGTATTTATCATGGATCTATGATAGGTACACATTGTTGGCGACCTACTTAGATTTATTCTCACACCCAACACAGGCCCCTCGAGACATGTGTATATTTTATGTCTCTATGCTCAAATAAGTGACTGAACATATAAAATAGACCACTTTGGTAATGTTTAAACTTTTTCATAAAATGGATGATAAGGTACCATGGTGGTTCTTATATTAGTTGGATTTTAATTTTTTATTTTCCTTTAATTGATCATTCTTATATTTGTATGTAATTTGGTTTATCCATAGAAAAACTATATTTTTTTATTATGTATGACCTATTATAGATTTATTTACACATTTGGTATTATATTATTTGGACTTTTTTATTTTATTATACTTCTATTGTATTATGATTTCACTAGTTTTATCTTCGGTTTTCATTGAGTATAGTCTTTATGCCACTACTATATAATGTGTAGAATATTATTATTATCCCCACCCAAGGTTATAGTCTCTCTAAAATCAACTATTAACACCCTATATTCTATTTTACATCCTTTTACATAGAAGGAGGATCACCTAAGGCCTAATGGTCAACTGACCTAGATCATTGTTTAAAGTGGAATATTATTCAGGGTGCTATAAATTGTATTAGAGAATTTTTCTTCTCTGGGATTGGGTTCCAGCATTTGACTTGTTACTATGGAATATAAGGATTTCCTTTTATTTATTTTCTATTAATAATTGGAATATGGTGGACTAGAGACTATGATGTAATCGAGGTTGGGAGGAGAGGTTAGGTTTGGTTTCGTAAATCCCCATGCATGGGGGATAAACCATGTTTTCAGGGTTGAGATATTGATGTTTAGTTTTTATCTTCTATATATTGATATTATTTATACCTCATGTGTCTTACTAGGGTGTTATGTTGTCTATTATATGGTTTTATGCTTTTCTCGGTATGGAAATTGAGGTTTTATTATACCTCATTATTGGAACATAGGGTGCTTTGATACATGTATGTTCCTATGATTTATATTCAATAGGATCCTGGATTGCACTATGAGGGGTTGGGCTATTTAAAGTGTCAGTAAAAAAATCTAAACAAATTTTTTATACCTAGATTATATTTGGTGTCGTTCTACTCAGCCAAGACAGGAATGTGGATCTAATGATATTTGGATGTGATTATTTGTGATTCCTTATTCATGTGATATATGGGCCTACCACTGATAATGGTATGTAGGGATGATGATAGGGGTGTGTGGTTTAAAGAATCAATAAAGAATATAGAAAAAAATTTACTGTGTAGTCTCTTGGATTAAATTCTACACAGCTACCCTGGACTAATATCTATGATATGTTGTGTCAGACTCAGATGGGGGTAGGTAAAGGGGCCATGAGACTAGATGATACATGACACCAGACTCTTATATGGGTAGGTGAGTAGCCTTAAGGTAAAAAATCATGGGACATGGTGTGATGGGGGAGTGTAAGGGTGGTGAGATTCCCTGCATGTTACATATTTTACTATATATGTTATATATATATATATATTCTTATGGTTTTCTGAATATGGTATTGGTATTCATTAGGAAACCACCTTGATGAGATCTGATGAAGGATCTGGTGGGTGGTGATTTGGTTTCACATGAGAGTGCATGGGATGAGACCCATTAGGCAAGGGATGAAGATATAGACGGGAAATCTAATCATGATCCATATGTACAAGCTCTTTTATAGGAAGGAAAACCGCGGGATATGTCATCCTTTTGTCCATGGATTGATAAGAAGCTTAGGGATAATTGGGATTGAGTTATGTTTGGCATTGATAGGGGATCCTAGGGAGATACTCCATCTATAGAGTACTGGACTCATGATTTCCAATCAGAACACCAAATATTATTTCAGGGTGGGGGTGGACCCCAGGAAGAAGAGAACTGGATCGAGCCAGTCTAGACATTCTTCGACCAGATCGAGACACCCCCAGGCTTGAGTGTGAATCTGGTGACATACATACTTAGAGGACTAGGAAATCACAAGTGGGATATACACATACAAGATGGATGGAATGTGGTGTGGGCTTGGTAGTATTTGTATGCTAGGTTCTTTGAGAATTTATTTTTGAATATGATGAGGTTAGATAGAGCCCTTGTGTAGAGACCCTAAGCTTAACGTACATGAACATTACATTACTTTTGCGGAATACTTAGTACATAACAAAAAAATACACACACAAGGATCGTAATAGTTTAGTGTCTTTGGAAACTCGGAACGTAATCTTCTAATTGTGGTGAAAGATCTCCAATATCTCCAATAAAGATCTTTCCTTTTTTACCTAAAACCTTTCTTTATATACTGGGGAAAAGAAAACATAAAAGGATGATCTCAAATTCTCAGTAAGGGTAAACAAAAGAAATATAAATCTCATCGTATACACAAGCACATAACTTTTGGAAATCTTAACCTGCAAAAGAGATCATAATTTCATAACATGGGATAAATCATGGAAGTGAAATGTAATCACAATAATCATAACATAAAACATGAAACTTTGTGTCATACACACAAAATCATAGAGAATCTTTTCTTGTTAGTCAAGACTCATTGCCAAGACTATCTTAGTGGACAAAGTCCCTTTCTAAACCGAGTCACCCTTATTCCAGTCCTGTTTCACTGAACCGGTATAACCTACCGTTCCAACCATGTCTATCTCATGAGATATAAAAATCATTACCCAATGCATTGGAGGGATATATAGGTCCCACCCATCTCATAATGATACCATTCTTATGTGTGCCACAAAATCATAAATCATACATCATTGCATAACCCATGTAATACAAATGGGAATCTTAAACATCGTGACATCATAAAACAATTCATATAAGATAATGGAATTCATAAAAATAATTCCATCACAACATAATCAAATCAATGTAACAATAGGGATAAAAACAGAACCCTTTATTATCTTAGATAAAAAATAATTTTGATAAACCACCTGAACTCCATTCTTGAGGAAAATATCCTTTCTTCTTCAAAAACAATGTTCCTTTCTTAACATGTTATACAACTTTAAACTAAAAGAAGTTGATTAAAAATAAACTTGAAAACTTGTAAAGGAAGATTCTTGGAAATAATGTTTTAAAAATCCATGCATTCCGTATAAGTAAAAAAACATTATTTGTACTTTTGTCGGAAAAGTCAAAAAGTACCTCGTACGAAAAATGACAAAAGATTCCTTTCATATCTTTTACTAAAAACTCACCGAAGGGTAAAATAGGATTTAAACAATTGTAGGTGAATGGAAATAATATTACATATGGAGGAAACATGGATGTGGATGATAAAATACACCCAAGTAAATACCAAAGTATAAACAATCTCGGATAAAAATGAGATTGTGATATTCACTTACCTTAGGTCCGACTTGCTTTTTAAGTGTCCGAACCTCCTGTATAATGATTTAAATCATGTTATTGACTTATTCCAGAATCATATTCATTGTTATTATATCATATATGGTCCACTTATGACTTTATATTACCCGTTCTTTTTTAAATTCATGTTAAAGTAGCGTTTTGGGTAAAATCGTCTCATTTGTCGTTCGTGTTTTTAACTTGTAATTATTAATATGATTACTTGGATCATGATTACTTATATCCAGAATGTAAAACATGATTTATATATAATATTTATTCAGAATATATATATATATATATAATATCGATAAATGGAATGAAATACACCGTTCATGGAGACGGTAGTCCGTACGTATGCATGAACGCTGTTTTCGTTTCCTTATTGAAGTGAATGGAATTAAGTAGATGACATACATATAAATTAACATAAATACAGTATCATTATTATGTCATATATTTCATTAGTACTTATTATATATACTTTATAATCATTCATGAATGGTTAATCATTGAGAATGAATCTCATCGCGTCGTGGAGACGGTAGTCCGCACGTACGCAGGAGCGATGATATCATTCACATGGTCGTGGAATTGTGTTGAAGTGTATGTAGACTATTTCAGTATCAATATCACTTTATAATAATCATATATAGTTACTCATTACACCATTATACCCATCCTATTATGGTGGTGGTGGAAAATAGATTACACCACGGCGTGGAGACGGTATTCCGTAAGTACGCACGCGCGGTGATTTCATTTTTCCGTAGGATGGATAGAAGGTGAATTAGGGTTGTTTCATATTTATAATAACATATCAGTATTTAAGTAATACTGATGTTATTACTTTGTCATGAAACAACTAAAGAAGAAGAAGTTGAAGAAGAAAGAAATTGAAAAGATCGGTAATGGATATTACCTCTTCTTTGAAACGCCTCTTTGAATCCTCCACTTAGGAAACTAAGATTGGTCTTTGAAGAAGACCAAGACATCTAGGATTATTCTAGGGAAGTGGAGAAGGGATTTTGATAGGGGTTGGACGATATTGAGTGCTCAAATTGGTGTTAGGAGGAGGGGGAGGAGGTGTCCTTTTATAAGGGAGGAGAGGGGCACCTTAGGAATATCTCAAAATATTATTTTATATTAAAGTCAAAATCGGTTTATAATGGTTCCAAAGGGTCTTATTTAGAATATAAAGTGGGTATGGGTCGAAATCATATCAACCAATAGGATTTAGACAAGTTTAGGTTATTATTTTAACCTTATCAATTAGATTTAACTCTATGTTAAATAATTTAACTTTTACCGTGTCTTTTTGTTTTCTTACACTATATGGTTAATACACTTACTATAACATGCCACAATAACCCCAAATTGTTTATTATTAATATATATATACTTATCTAAGTAATTTTGCCGAACCTTAGATTTTTAGGAATAAAATAACAATTAATAATATAATATTTTATTTAAAAACTATTTTGTGTCAATTTTGACACTATTTGATATATGATTTTTTTGGAAGTCATAACAGAATTATATGTTCAAACCATGTTTATTAAATCAACAATAATATATCATAGTAACCTAGAAAATTAGTATAATTCATAAAAAGTCTCAAATTACATTTATTTTGGTCTTTATAACATCAATTATGTCAATATTTCATTGATAAGATAATTACTGCATCATCATTGTGTCATAAATAAATTAAATTATTTAATGTCTAAAAATTACAAATAAAATACCATTATATAGTAAATATTTTTATCTTTATAATGAATATTTATAGTTGAATTTATCTTATGTGTAACCCCATATTAAAAATGATTTACTTATTAAACTTTGATTTTAACTATTTTAACTATTCATTAAATAAAATAATATTAAATGTCATAATCTAATCCAAGTGGACCTAAATGGTCATATTATATTCATAAGGTTGTTTTTGGTCGAATTACACTTATCCAATAGAATTAGAACATGTTTTAGGGTAATAGTAATATCATATTTACCCTTAGTTACCCTATTTACTATTAACCGCGGTAAAAAAAGTAAAAAGTTACTATTCACCAAAAAAATTTATCTCATTGAACCACATTTTACTTACTGATATCAACCGTGTCTGTCCGATTTTCGAAATTCCATTCACAGAAGTGGTAAAATTAGGTTTTATGCAAAATTCAGTTTTTAACCTACCACTTAGTGGTTTCACTATTCATCAAAAATTGAAGTTTTTCAGAAAAATGCCAAAATTTCACCCTAAGATATAATTGATATTCCGAATTCAAAAATGATTTCTATTTTACAAAATTCCCAACATATAAGTTGCATTAATTAATTTTATAATTAATTTCCGCTGTCACAACAAATAGCCTGTTTTTAAGAGATAATAACTATCAAAAGATTGACACTTGTTTATAACTAGTTTAAATGTGAAATTACATCCAATGACCAACATTGTATTAAATTGTAAAAATATATTCCAAATATACTTTAAAACCACTCAAATTAATAATTTATCAATATTAATTATTTCCATTAAAAAAGTTTTTTTTAATTAGAATTTAGTAGTTTTCACTATTCATCAGAATATGAAAGTTATCCGAAAAGTACCAAAATTTCACCTTAGGCTAAATTCGATACTATGAATCCATAAATGAAGTCCATTTTGAAAAATAAAATTTAAAAAATTTCAAAAAGTGGTTATTACTATTCATAACGGCTAGTTTTAATAATATCTTAATAGCATATCGTTGTTTAGCGAAACTTGGTGTTGCGTACAACACACGCTATCGTGGAAGGTCGCGATTGCGTGTAATTCAAGCCAGGTCAGAGATGTGTGTTTTGAAAGATGCTTTTGGTGTAGTGTATAACACAAGACATTGATGAAATTAAAAAGAATATTTTTCATAAAATCTCAGGGTGTTACATTCTACCCCCCTTAAAATGAATTTCTCCCTCGAAATTCGTCGGGGTTATAAATGGTTTACTATTCGAAAGTTTCTTTAATCGAAACCCACATCGTAAAAAGGAATACCAAAACCAATCTTTAAAAACAAAAGTATGAAACGTAACGGTTACCCAAATAAACTAATCACTGGGTTTCCACATAGGTGAAAATATGGATATGGAAGAGAAATCTAACCATCATGTTCTGATGGAGAGTGGTAGAGAACATGGCTATGGAAAAGATAGCAATCACAAATCCATAAATTTGTGACAATCTAAGGTACCATCTGATTAAATAGATATAAGATCACTAGGATAACATTTTTGATTTTCAAGATCATTTCCCTAAAGTTGATGAAATTGGAATTAGAAGAAATACTTTCATGATTTTGGTATAGTCTCACTGTTTTTCGTTCTTTGGACAATTTCTACTTCATCTCTTAAAGAAATGAAGTTGAATTTGTCATTCGTGAAGTGTTATCAGATCATGTGGTAGAATGATGGGTCATTCCATCTGTCTCAAAAGGTTAGAAAAGTTATCAAAAAATACATAAGTCCATCTATAGTGAGATTAATGATATATAGTTCCTAAAATTAACTTATACTTCATATATCATACTGCTTAATATAATAAAACTAGTTTCTACTAAACAGGGACTTCCTGTAGGCCAGTGGGAGGCGATAAAGTCCAATCGCGCTTCAGTTGTGGGTTCGATTCCCACATCCTTGTCCGACGCGATGGGTTGTCGCCCGTCCTGCAGGTTGTCCTTTTTCTAAAACTACATTACTATAACATCCAATAAATAATAACGAAAATCTTCTATCCTTAAACAATACTAACTTATGTCCAACATAATCCATTCTAATTTTTAGGCTTATCCATAATACTGCAGTCCACTCTCATAATATAGTGAAAACGATTACCAGAGATTTAATATTGTCGTTGATCCCCATATATCATAAGATATGTCTTGTTGGTCACATTCCAAACATTCAAAGGCCTTAATCATGTATTCTCTTGAATACCCATTGAACCATAGTGAAAACATGAATTCAGTTAAAAGTTAACTCTTTCCACATACCAAAATCCAAAAATTCTATATACTCAAACCATGATATAACCTTCTCCTTATATCAGTCATGAGCTCATGAATACAATCAAATACCTCATTATATTATTATTCCTTCATTATGCGCATATCATCTACTTTCCAAAAAAAATATCTGAATAACATTTCATGGTTACTAGTACCATTAATCATACACATTAAAAACATAGGAAAGACAATAGTGTAACAATCCTTAGATGTCTCTTTATTCCATAGTACCATGAGATTACTTATACAACATTACACATGATAAACATGTAATCATTCCACTACCTTCTTAAACCATTGACCGAGCTTCAACAATTCTTTCATCTCACATATCATTTGTAGTCTCTTCATCATCATCAATATAAATACTTCCCATACGACCATACTGATTCTCTTCATGAGACATTCCCTTAGGGCATTGGTTTGCATAATGCCCGTACATTCAAGATTTAAAACATTTAACCATTGTTGATGTCGTAGCAATACCATTATCCTCATCCATGGTGTTAACTGAACCTTTTCCATTTGCACTTACTAGCTTTGTGTCCTTATTTTCCACACCCAAATCATCTTCCAGTTCCTTTGAAACATTCTCCTTGATGCCTCTTCCCACATGATTTACATAGGGGAAATTGAAATTTCTTTCATCTATGATCATCATGAGACTCCATCTTTCTCTTATTAGCCGAGTCAGGAAACTTACCAAATTTTACTTTATTGATCATATTATGAGATTGTTGATTCGGCATAATAATGATGTTTGGACTTCCAAATCCCATTTCATTATGAAGAATATCATTCCCTTGTCCATCATATTCTCCATTATCGTGAATCATCTTGTTTCCAGCCATTTTCTAAAACCCAAAAAGAATAGTGTGAGAGGCAAAAATCATGCTAGGGGAAAACAACATAATAAAGGGGGAGTACCTTCAATATCTAACATCTTAGGTTTAATTCTATGATCGTTAGCGTAATTCTAGTACTATAACCTATACGTATACTTAACCTTAGGGACATCCCTTGACATACCTTAGAAATATCTCTAGGGATCTCACTAATGTTTTCGCATCCTAGTTTCCAAAGGTTGACTAAAACTTTCCTCGGATACCAACTGTAGAGACCCTAAGCTTAACGTACATGAACATTACATTACTTTTGCAGAATACTTAGTACATAACAAAAAAATACATACACAAGGATCATAATAGTTTAGTGTCTTTGGAAACTCGGAACGTAATCTTCTAATCGTGGTGAAAGATCTCCAATATCTCCCATAAAGATCTTCCCTTTTTTTACCTAAAACCTTTCTTTATATCCTGGGGAAAAGAAAACATAAAATTTTGAGCTCAAATGCTCAGTAAGGGTAAACAAAAGAAATATAAATCTCATCGTATACACAAGCACATAACTTTTGGAAATCTTAACCTGCAAAAGAGATCATAATTTCATAACATGGGATAAATCATGGCAGTGAAATGTAATCACAATAATCATAACTTAAATCATGAAACTTTGTGGCATACACACATAATCATAGAGAATCTTTTCTTGTTAGTCAAGACTCATTGCCAAGACTATCTTAGTGGACAAAGTCCCTTTCTGAACCGAGTCACCCTCGTTCCAGTCCTGTTTCACTGAACCGGTATAACCTACTGTTCCAGCCATGTCTATCTAATGAGATATAAAAATATTTACCCAATGCATTGGAGGGAGATATAAGTCCCACCCATCTCATAATGATACCATTCTTATGTGGCCACAAAATCATAAATCATACATCATTGCATAACCCATGTAATACAAATGGGAATCTTAAATATCGGGACATCATAAAACAATTCATATAAGATAATGGAATTCATAAAAATAATTCCATCACAACATAATAAAATCAATGTAATAATAGGGATAAAAACAGAACCCTTTATTATCTTAGATGGAAAATAATTTTGATAAAACACTTGAACTCCATTCTTGAGGAAAATCTCATTTCTTCTTCAAAAACAATTTTCCTTTCTTAACATGTCATACAACTTTAAACTAAAAGAAGTTGATTAAAAATAAACTGGAAAACTTGTAAAGGAAGATTCTTGGAAATAATGTTTTAAAAATCCATTCATGCCGTATAAGTAAAAAAAACATTCTTCGTACTTTTGTCGGAAAAGTCAAAAAGTACCTCGTACGGAAAACGACAAAAGATTCCTTTCATATCTTTTACTAAAAACTCACCGAAGGGTAAAATAGGATTTAAACAATTGTAGGTGAATGGAAATAATATTACATATTGAGGAAACATGGATGTGGATGATAAAATACACCCCAGTAAATACCAAAGTATAAACAATCTCGGATAAAAATGAGATTGTGATGTTCCCTTACCTTAGGCCCCACTTGCTTTGTAAGTGTCCGAACCTCCTGTATAATGATTTAAATCATGTTATTGAATTATTCCAGAATAATAATCATTTTTATTATATCATATATTGTCCACTTATGACTTTATATTACCCGTTCTTTTGTAAATTCATGTTAAAGTAGCGTTTTGGGTAAAATCGTCTCATTTATCGTTCGTGTTTTTAACTTGTAATTATTAATATGATTACTTGGATCATGATTACTTATATCCAGAATGTAAAGAATGATTTATATATAATATATATTCAGAATATATATATATATATATATATATATCGATAAATGGAATGAAATACACCGTTCATGGAGACGGTAGTCCGTACGTACGCATGAACGCTATTTTCGTTTCCTTATTGAAGTGAATGGAATTAAGTAGATGAAATACATATAAATTTACATAAATCCAGTATCATTATTATTTCATATATTTCATTAGTACTTATTATATATACTTTATAATCATTCATGAATGGTTAATCATTGAGAATGAATCTCATAGCGTCGTGGAGACGGTAGTCCGTACGTACGCACGAGCGATGATATCGTTCCCATGGTCGTGGAATTGTGTTGAAGTGTATGTAGACTATTTCAGTATCAATATCACCTTATAATAATCATATATAGTTACTCATTACACCATTATACCCATCCTATTAAGGTGGTGGTGGAAAATAGATTACACCACGGCGTGGAGACGGTATTCCGTACGTACGCACGCGCGGTGATTTCATTTTTCTGTAGGATGGATAGAAGGTGAATTAGGGTTGTTTCATATTTATAATAACATATCAGTATGTAATTAATACTGATGTTATTACTTTGTCATGAAACAACTAAAGAAGAAGATGTTGAATAAGAAAGAAATTGAAAAGATCGGTAATGGATATTACCTCTTCTTTGAAACGCCTCTTTGAATCCTCCACTTAGGGAACTAAGATTGGTCTTTGAAAAAGACCAGGACCTATAGGATTATTCTAGGGAAGTTGAGAAGGGATTTTTGCAGGGGTTGGCCGAGCTTGAGTAATCAAATTGGTGTGAGGAGGAGGGGGAGGAGGTGTCCTTTTATAAGGGAGGAGAGGGGCACCTTAGGAATATCTCAA
This sequence comes from Viscum album, assembly GCA_963277665.1. NCBI lineage: Eukaryota > Viridiplantae > Streptophyta > Magnoliopsida > Santalales > Viscaceae > Viscum > Viscum album. The sequence goes on from OY728134.1 coordinate 555,591,053, forward strand.
AATATTATTTTATATTAAAGTCAAAATCGGTTTATAATGGTTCCAAAGGGTCCTATATAGAAGCTAAAGTGGGTATGGGTAGAAATCCTATCAACCAATATGATTTAGACGATTTTAGGTTATTATTTTAACCTTATCAATTAGATTTAACTCTAAGTTAAATAATTTATCTTTTACCGTGTCTTTTTGTTTTCTTACACTATATGGTTAATACACTTACTATAACATGCCAAAATAACCCCAAATTGTTTATTATTAATATATATATCCTTATCTAAGTCATTTGGCCGAACCTTAGATTTTTAGGAATAAAATAACAATTAATAATATAATATTTGATTTAAAAACTATTTTGTGTCAATTTTGACACAATTTGATATATGATTTTTGTGAAAGTCATAACAGAATTAAATTTTGAACAAAGTTGATTAAATCAACAATAATATATCATAGTAACCTATAAAATTAGTTTAATTCATAAAAAGTCTCAAATTACATTTATTTTGGTGTTTATAACATCAATTATGTCAATATTTCATTAATAAGATAATTACTACATCATCATTGTGTTATAAGTAAATTAAATTATTTAATGTCTAAAAATTACAAATAAAATACCATTATATAGGAAATCTTTTTATCTTTCTAATGAATATTTATAGTCGAATTTATCTTATGTATAACCCCATATTAAAAATGATTTACTTATTACACATTGATTTTAACTATTTTAACTATTCATTAAATAAAATAATATTAAATGTCATAATCTAATCCAAGTGGACCTAAATGGTCATATTATATTAATAAGTTTGTTTTCGGTCGAATTAAACTTATCCAATATAATTAGGACATGTGTTAGGGTAATAGTAATATCATATTTACCCTTAGTTACCCTATTTACTATTAACTGCGGTAAAAAAAGTAAAAAGTTACTATTCACCAAAAAATTATTTTTACCTCATTGAACCACATTTTACTTACTGATATCAACCGCGTGTGTCGGATTTTAGAAATTCCATTCACAGAAGCGGTAAAATTATGTTTTATGCAAAATTCAGTTTTTAACCGACCACTTAGTGGTTTCACTATTAATAAAAAATTGATGTTTTTCAGAAAAATGTCAAACTTTCACCCTAAGATATAATTGATATTCCGAATTCAAAAATGATTTCTATTTTACAAAATTCCCAACATATAATTTTCATTAATTAATTTTATAATTAATTTCCACTGTTACAACAAATAGCATGTTTTTAAGAGATAATAACTATCAAAAGATTGACACTTGTTTATAACTGGTTTAAATTTGAAATTACATCCAATGACCAACATTGTATTAAATTGTAAAAATATATTCTAAATATACTTTAAAACCACTCAAATTAATAATTTATCACTATTAATTATTTCGATTAAAAAAGTTGTTTTTAATTAAAATTTAGTAATTTTCACTATTCATCAGAATATGAAAGTTATCCAAAAAGTACCAAAATTTCACCTTAGGCTAAATTCGATACTCAGAATCCATAAATGAAGTCCATTTCGAAAAATAAAATTTACAAAATTTCAAAAAGTGGTTATTACTATTCATAACGGCTAGTTTTAATAATATATTAATAGCATATCGTTGTTTAGCGAAACTTGGTGTTGTGTACAACACACGCTATCGTGGAAGGTCGCGATTTAGTGTAATTCAAGCCAGGTCAGAGATGTGTGTTGTGAAAGCTCCTTTTGTTGTAGCGTATAACACAATACATTAATGAAATTAAAAAGAATATTTTTCATAAAATCTCGGGGTGTTACACCTTGAGTTCATGAATCTCTAATAGAGGGACACATCAACTGCAAACTATGCTTCCAGATTCACTAACCTATCATAATTTTCACTTACTATGGTTGCTGATTAAATCACATGAGAGAGGTGATTCAATGATTCCTTGAGTCATTCCATCAATATGCATGTGAACATTTTTCAAGATGATGTCTTTTTCATATGTGGTAAATCAGGCATTGAAATCCAAGGGTAACTTCATGGAATGATCATATTTGAGTTGGGTGAAGACTTTAGGTGTTATTATAAGCGATGCTGTATATAGAAGGAAGTGGGCCTGTGAGGAATCTTAGTAGGTAATTTAAGCCAGGAGTTCAGTCAAACCACTGTGTAGTGGGTCTTTATCATTTTTCTTCTAGTTGGTTAGTCAGGATGAGTCAAGACGTATTATGATCTTCCTATAAAGGAGTGTTGGGAACATGTATAGGTTGGTAATATCAATAGGTTCTATAATAATATTTCTCTGATATCCATGAGAGATGGACCAAGGCATACTCAGGTGTCTGAGGTAGGGCTGAGAGTTGTAATAGGAGATGATATTCATGAATCAACTACATTTGAAATTCATGGAAGAGACAGTGGGATCCAAAAGTGGGTTAGTGGTAGGTAGACGATGTAACTCTATAACGTTGACAAAACTCAATTAGTTGGTCTTTTTTCCATGTGTATTCATTTTAGATTCAAGGTTCATAGCAATTCATGGATCCATCTACTAATAGTGGTCTGTCTTGATGACTGGAATGACTATGTTTTTTTTTGGTTTTGGGTCGTTTTGATGCATGAGGTGAATTTTTATTATTTGTGGACTAAAAACCCACTGGTAAGTATGTTTTAATAATTAATTTTGTGTGATATATATATATATATGTATAAGCTGTGTGTTGACACTGGGATATATTATGAGAGACTGTTGAGATGCAAGAATTTATGGGAATCTGATGACATATAGGACTCAATTAGTGTCAGGTGTGAAACCAGTACAACATAAGCACCTAACAAGGTGAATGAAGAAAAATGCATTGTGGGTGGGATTTTTGAGATCGTTCATGGTCAGTGGAACTATCAGATACTTTTTTTGGGATGGAAATTGAATGAGTTGGTAAATAATAAGATGTAGACTGCATTTAAGGGAGTTGACTTGTGACTTGATAACCAAGTTAGATTGGGTTTATTAAATTAGATTTTTATATTTGGTACCATCTTTTTGTAATCATTTATAGCTTGGGGATGAGTTATGTTAATTTTGGGATATCGTAACATCTCGATATTTTGATCTGGTCAAAAATCCCAATCATGTTTGAATTTTTATGCTTAGTGAGCCCACCATTTTTCTTTTCAATATCCGGAATCTGATTCTGAGTGCATGATTAACCCAAGGCAATATTGTTTATGGGTTTTATGTCCTGAAAAGTTCCTAGGTTTTTTTGGTGAGTTTTGTGGGTGATGGGGCCTGGAAAATCAATTCGAGGAATTCCCTAACAAAGTAACATGATTTGGAAAAAGAGTGCGGCCACAAAAGAGTAATCATACAACCCTCTAGTGAAACTCATCATGACTTCAAAGCTATGTGGGACGGAGTGAATAGACATACAGGAGCTCACTAATTTTTAGAAGAGGGATCATGCATGATCATTCCATGACTTTGAAAACTGTGGGCTAATCCCATGTGAGTGTGATGTGTGGACAGTGAGCACGACCCGGTGCGTGCACGATTAGCCAAGTCATTCTTCTAAACCATGGGACCCATTAAAAATAGGTGAAATTATGAAACATTCCATACCATATTAATAGTATGTATCATCATGTTTCCTCTTATTTCACTTCATGTATTGGGGGTTCTTCGAAATTCTTCTCCACCCAGTCTTTGAACCAGGTATTCCATCCATAATCCAATATTCAATCTTCTTGTGGTTTCATATTCATCTTGGTAATACCATCAATTTTTATACTCATTTCTCTGTTTATATCACCACAAATAATGATATATTTGTGTGACCCCTTTACACAAACTTTTAATGCATCCATCTAAAATGATGATTTCTGTCATTTTAGCTAGAGTTAAAGGCCTATATTGGATGAACATATTCCTATGAGTACAAGAAAGGTGGTTCCTAGAATTTGGAACGATTTTAAAGGTGTTTTGGGGGTTCTCTCTATACGAACCATAAGATTCAACTAAGCGAGACATGAATTAAATAAATAATTTTCATTTAATTAATGAATTGATTCTATGTTATGTCATTGGTTATACTGTATACCTTTTTTGCATGATAAGATAAGTATGTGGATTTATACCACTTGGAAAGGTTAGGCCAGGTGTGATTATTATTAAATTGAATTCTTATATTAAATGTACGAGTAATGTGGGAATGTGATGGGAATGGAACAGGTATTGAGGTGATTTTGACCACCTGGATTGAGGTGAAGTAGTTTTTCAGGTTGGGTGAGTCTAGAGATATTTGGGTGATTTTTATCACAGGTTGAGGTGATATGGAAGTTAGATTAATACAATGAGGTCCTAAGGATAGGTTATTACTTGTGTGATATGATTTGGTGATTACCATCAGGTTTTAACGAAATAGGCAAAGGGGAACAAGGTAACAGATGACGTGGCATTTATTGTTTGGTGTTTGTTGTTGACCATTTGATTGCTGAAGGGCCATTAAATTCCTCGAAAACAGATATTACAAAGATCAAGGTGGCGTGACAACTCGTGTGGGTAGAGTCCAATATAGACTACACACCATAGGCGAAGTTGTTGATGACGGAATATTTCAGGGGGTGTTCAATATTGAAATCCATGTGGATTGTGATAGACTATTGGTTACTATTGATGATACCGTCACATTGGGTATAAGGATCACTATATTACTTGAGGTTGTTGGGATGAGATATGGGAGGGTGTCTATATTTAGGCCTCAAGAAATTTTATGTTGAGATGATGACGATTATTTATGTGGGAAAAGATATTGTTGTGCCTCTATACACAGGCATCGAACTGATGGGGAATTATGATGTGGGGTTAGAGGGACCATGTACATATTTATTGGGGTGCTAATTGGATATCAGGTTCTATTATTGTTGGCATAAGGTGTCGGGAGGTATTCTATAGGTGTAACCCGATGGTTCACCTAGGTTTCTTCCATTTGGGTATTCCTTAGGATTATTCCATGAATCCTAGATACTGTAGTTATATATATGTTGACATGAGTTGAATTCCATATATATATATAATTGGGTGTATGTGTTCAGAATTCCAGGTGATGTTCAAAGCAAGTGATCACTTCCTTGTGGTAGTTGAGCATAAAATAGTGAGTTATATATTAAATGTTCATATTATACCATTTTATTTATATGAAGATACACATAAATTTATATTGGTTGTAATATAGATTCGTGTTTGTGGTGGCCTATGAAGTTTTATTCTCATTCCATACATAGTACCCTACGGGTGCATGTAGACTTTATGTCTCTATGATAAGGTAAGGGGCTAAACTCAATAGCTAGACCTTAGTTGTTAAGTTGGACCATTTCATGTAAGTGATGGAAGGGGTCCATAGTGGTTCTTTAATCTTTTGGAGTTTAATTTTGAGTTTCATTTTGTTTATAATTCTTATATATTTATGTACTGATGGTCATCCTCGAGATATCTTATTTTTTTTTGTTATTTATGACATGTTATGGTATGTTTTCTATATAAGGTATTATTACATTTGATCTTTATTTTTTTGTTATTGTTGTATTTTGTTTCCACTAGTTTTATATTTTATTTCCTCTATGTATGGTCTCTCTTCAATTCTATATAATGTGTAGACCATTATTATTATCACCACCAGAGTGTATGGTCTCCACACTATCACCTCATTACATCCTCACTTTAAGTTGGCAGCCTTTGGCATATAGGGATGTGAGCTGATGGCCTAGTTGTCATCCAGCCAAGACCACCATCTAAAGTAGAATACATGTTAGTGTGATAGAAATACAAACACATACACACATATATTTATATATAAACATTATATAAACATTATTATAGGTGTATACATATTCGTTTATTTTTATGGTAAAAAAGATGGATAGTTTTATTTTTAAAATAAAATTTATAAATATTTACATTAAAAGATATTTTATATCTAAATATGTTCAAATATATATTTATGAAATTAAATTTTTATTTTTTAACATATTCAAATATATGTTTGTTTGTGTGTATATATTTATAAATAATACTACAAGATAAAAAATGATAAAATTTAAAGTCCATAATATCCATATAAAAGTAATACATGGAAATATATTCTATATCCATCATATAAATACAGGATTTCACTCTTAGTTGAATTTGGAATTCCATATAATATTGAGAATTTTGGGTATCCCGACAAAAAAATAATTTTTAGAGGCTTTACAAGCCTTTTTTTACCAGTAAATATTATTGATTGGTGTTTCCCAAATCTAAACATTGTGGATCTCTTCACAATATTTCATTTGGAATATAGGGGAGCCCAAACGGATGCCTAGATCAAGATTTATTGTAGTTTTTTGTTCAAGCTCTATTTTCAACTTTCCATAAGATATTAATTAGTTCATTAATGTTTTCTATCATGAAATTGATGTGATATGTCTATTATTTGATACAATTTTGAATATTAATATCAATTTTTAATTATTTTATAAGAAATTTTAACTAATTATTTTATATATTTAGTGTAAATATATATTTTTATTATTTAAATCATATTGAAGAAAAAATTAAATATATATATTTATATATATCAACCAAAAATTTATTATTATTAAAATGTAATTTTTAATAATATAATTTTTTATGAAGGTCATTTGTTATAAATGCTATGAAAAGCGCTGATAAGAGGAATATCTATCTATGCTAAAAAAACTGTTGTTAAATGTTTTCTTAAGGAGTGGATTTTTTGCATTGATTAAAGAACCCAATTTATTCCCATTTTTTCACTCGTAAATGTTATAATTGAATAATCTTCCATCAGTAATAGTGGTGAAATATATCGAGTTTTGTTTTATACTTACCCTATTATAATTTATATTTTTAGTACTTTCAAGACCACATTGAGTTTGATGTTGAGTTTAATTAGTTCATTCATGAGTGATCTGTTCAGGTGTAGGTAGAGTCAGATGTTGGTGTTTATTCCCAATGCATGATAGATAACATTCACTAATACAAAACTGGCAACAAATAGAGGTTGTCTTTATCAGTGCTAGATAAAAGCACTTATAAAGGGATGCCCCACTTGGCTTTGTCCCACATCAGACATTTTCTTTATCTAGGAGGCACTTAATAAGTTTACGCATTCCACCATCACATCATTCCATGGTTGCAGGAGATCAGTACCCACATACAATATACCACACACGACCATCATGGGTTAACCCCTGCATGCGTCGGTCCACTTTCCCAACTGACATATGAGACACATATACATCATACCTCAAACATGCGATCCAACACATGTCCTTTCAACCCAGTCTCCCCCAATGTTATTATATTCTCGAATAAAAAATTTAATAAAAAAAAAATAGTAAAAGTATAAAAAATAGGAATAAATAAATAAATAAATAATAATAATGAATTAACCACAAAAATATAAAGATTTTTTAATTAAATAATTATAAAAATGATTAAATTATATATATATATATATATATATATATATATATTATAAATAGTATATATTAAATATATATATAATAAATAAAATTAAATTATTTAAAAAAAATTAAAAATTAATAAATTTCCAAAATATTTCAATCATTATTAATGAAACAATAATATATATGGAAATGAAAAAAGTTAATACAAATATATATATATATATATTATTTATAAATATAAATAAATAGTATATATAAAATATAAATAGAAATAATGAATAAAATGTAATAATTAAAAAAATAAAAATTACAAATGAATAAATTTAAAAAACATTAAAGTCTTTATAAATGAAAGAATTAGTAATAAAAATAATATATATATATATATATAATTATAAATATAAATAAATAATATTTATTAAATATATATTTATTAAATGAATAAAATATTAATTAAACAAATAAATATTATAATTGAATAAATTATAAAAAAACTAAAAAAATTATTATTGCAACAATTATTAATAAAAATAAATGAATTTCACACACACACACACAAATACACAATTTATTTCTTTTCAATTTAATTTATTTATATATATTTAATATTTTTCAAATTTTATTCATTTTTAATATTTATTCATAATTAAATTCATATTTCAAATATAGAAATATATATTGATATATAGACACAAACAAACACACACAAACACAAACAACTTATATCATTTTAATATATATATACTAATATGTTTTTAATAATATTTGTTTAGTAATTTTTTAATTTTTTTATTAATTTATATTAATTTATTATCTATTAATATGTTCATAATCGATAGATATTAATCATTTTTTATATTTTTATTCAATATAACTTATTTATTACTTATTTATATAAATTTTCTAATTTATTCATTTTTAAAATAAGTTATCCACTAATAATCATAGTTTATAGCCCGTTCTATCACATGTATAAAAAATTGACAAAGGGAAATACCATAAAAAAGAGGTTAAAATATATGGCAAAATATCATATTTTTCAAAAGCTTAAGATTTGGTTCACCCAAGGTAGCCCAAATCACCGACGACACACAAGTACTTGTGCAACCCTCACTTACACCCTACCCACTTGCGCGCTATGTCTCCTTCACCCAAGGTTGCATTTTTTCCTATGAATAGACCATTGGGGTCTTCATTTGTATGGGTGAATTTCCTTGAATCCAGATTGATGCTCTAGTCTCCCTAGTGCATCTCCCAAGTCCTTTGAAACCTCCATGGTTGTTTCATAACACCTAATGTGAAGAAATTAAAGGGGGATAGTGATAATTAGGTTCTCCAGGTGTTATAAATTAACAACACTTACATGAATCATTCACCCAAACCCCCTAAATTAAAAACACTTGTGTGACTGCCCTTCTTCAATTAAGAAGTTGTGTGCCCCATTTCGAAGAATACCTATGAAGACTCTTGAAGGCTTTAGTCAAGTCACACCAATGTCTAGTAATCAGGGTTGTTTATCACTTAAGGTGCAACCCATTCACCCAAGTCTACTTGTGTACCACATACTTGCACACCACTTAATTGATCTTCCATTTCTTGGTTTGCCTCACCCCTCCAGCCTACTCGAGCCTTTCATGAAGCCTCATTCAATGTCATTTATGGAAAGTCCTATCCTTAATTTTCTCCCTTTCCTGAAAAATATTATGTTGAATCCTCTACCAAGTAATCTTAATATACCAAAATTATGGGAAAGGGACACCAATGTGTCATTAATTTGGGGTTGTATATCTACGGTCATAGGTTTCCCACACTTACCCTACCAAAATGTCTGAATCCTCATAATGTATGTAGGTTTGAATATCCATGATCATGTAGACCCTTACCCCAAGGATAGTATTGTGGTGTTCCCAGTCTTGGATTTCAGGTATTGGAATATGTCCTCCCCTACTCATATTTATGACCCAAAGCCTTTGGTTCCCAATAATGAGAGTGAGGATCACATTTTCTTTTCCCTTCAACAGAGGGATGTATCCCTCGTCCCCTATAACCAATAAAATTGAATCCATCCTGGAGTAAGACCATAGAATTTTGGGTTGGACCTAATAACTATCTCCTTCATTTCACATTGAAGAGTTCATTTCTCTACAACATTTTCCATCGTCACCCTAGTTCCATTAACCATACGACGGACCTATTCCTTTTGTGAATGGGAAATTGTGTGATTTTTTGAATCATCTGAATCCACTTATTTCTCACACCAAGCATGGATCACATTGTCTTAGTGATTTTTGATGATCACAACATCTTCAAAATACACCTCATTTATTGAACTATGTGAACTCTGATTCCTACCATAACCAGGATACGTAGGATTACTACCTAAGGCCTTAGCTCAAGTGGCATCCTCTACAAAAGATAGTCCCAATAAAAACCCCAAATTGAATGAAAAAATGATCTCCGATTCTCACTATAACTGGGATATGTAGGAAGCCTTCACATAGGGCCCGATCTCACTAGATATTTGCATAAGGAATACAACCTTAATTCTTTTAATTCGGGCACCCTCCTTTAGAGTAAGCACTGAATTAAATCCCCCTTAAATCACTACAAGTTAATAAATCTCTTGTGGACCCTGTTGGAAGTGATTTTTATTAAGATGTAATCCCCAAATTATTCCTCTCAAAGGGCCATAATCCTTTACGAGACTTATTGAACTACTTGAGCTTTGATTTCCATCTAAACGGTTTGTATAGGAAGCCTTCCTGAGGATAAAACCCAATACCCCCAAATAAATCATGTCCTTTTGGGGCCATATACCTAGCATGGTCTAATCCAACATAGAAACTCATATCCTTTCCAGGTTCCTTGGGCTTCTTCTATATAAGTCATGCGCTTAAATTTCACTAGGCACCTACCACATAGATATACTTTTTATATGATGTTATAAAATATGGTTGGGTCCTTGTCCCAAAACCATAAAATGTTTTATGTTTCCCATTAAGAGGCACTAAAAAACATGGGGTTTGATTAATTTTACAAGGATATGTAGGAAGACCATTTATTGGTTTGATCCCAACATCAAAAAAACTTCTATCTCCCTTAGTGACGATACATTTCGGAGTAATAATCCATCATCCGGGATGAAGATAAATTATAAACTATCTTTTGTCTACATGGATAATAATAAATTCCAGAGTACCCCAATGAGTGGTTTAAAAACCAACTTAATTGTAATAAAATCTAAAGAGTCTATAATTATTATATGAGAGGATACCATTGATGGAGAACCTCTAATACATAAAATGATCTCCATTAATGATGAATCTTGAATACATATAGATGATTCTAATTTCCATACAAGCTTCTAGTTGATTTCCTATATTGGGATAACCTACCCCATTCATGGGAATTAATGACTGATTCAAGAATATACCTTAAATATATAAGAGTCCTAGATTCAAAAATAATTCCCCCCAAAATGGTGGGATGAACTCGACTTCCCATCCTCTCGACCAATGTGGGTTCTTAAGAGTTGTAGGTCAAAACACCTAAATAATTTCTACCTTTGGAAAGTAGGTCCCCATTGGATATAGAACTATTGGCTGGTTTTGGTTCCATAAACATATATATTAGAAACAGTTTAGAAATAGTGAATCCTAACCAAAAAACACATTTTGAGAGAAAAAAAAATGGTGAACCTGATGTGAATCATTAACCAAGAAGATAGTGTTACCCATATGATAATCCCCAATCAATTGATAAAAGAGGTCCAAACAAGAAAATCAGTCATGGATGTGTTCATCCAAAAGATGATACTTTTCTAGAGTTCATTGTTTTTATTTTTCATATATACAAGCAATTTATTCCATGAACTCCCATCACTCTAAATGTCTTCCTGAAAGTTTACACACAGGAACACCCCGACCACTGCATAGGCCAAATGCTTGACCTCTTGATGAAATCCATCACAGACTCAACATCTTCAATGCTGGGTCACCAATGCATTAGTCGAATAGTACCATCAACATGGTACCATTAAAACCTTATATGCTGCTCGACAAGCCCTCAAAATCAAGAATAACCATCAGTAATCTGGTTAACGATTATTGGTGGTCTAGAAGATGACGGTGCCAATATCGGTCTTCAATAGTTTTATGAGCTTATCCCAGGAAAAAAATCACCCATATCACCCATATTCTTGGGAGGTGGATGACGAGTCCACTCAAAACATTATCCAAAAGTCACATGGGTCCTTCCTGAAGGCTCCTTCCAACAACCACCACTTCAAACGTCGTGTGAGAGGAAACCCTCAACATGATGAGGGTGTTATTTTCGGTTTTCTGACCCAGGTTGCTTAGTCTCGGGCATGAAATATAAACCTATGGGGGAGAAAACCCATCTAATAAGGAGAATTTTTTGACCTTTTCCCCCTCCATAGAAATCCACCAACCCAGATCGGTGGAAAATAGCGAATGAGAAGATACACCCATCCTCCATAACTCCACCGGCCAATATAATCATCTGGTGGCACCCAATAAATCATTCCATTCATATTCAGTGCATTAACATGAGTAGGAACATACTCATTCTTATAATATATCAGCCAGATAGTAGACTCGTCTAGCTACTTTCAAGTAATCCCATTAACAAAATGTGGTGGAAACTTATAAATATGAACATACAACTACCTAAACTAAGCAAGCATACTAGCAGTCTCTCATGTCAGCATTGAAAAAAGTCTATTGACCATTATTGGTGGAAAATAGAGATCACACACATACACCCTGAAGAATCCATCAAGCTTTCCAACACTCTCTTTTGGAATAACCCAGAGAAGTTAGTTAGAAATCTCTGAAGACAAACCTGGGGCAGACCCAACTCTCTTCCCCCACACATGAGTATTTTGAGTATCCATTGACAGGAAATGGATGACAAGAGTAGTTAAATATACCTGATCTAGATATTAAATGGACATATATTCCCATTCGGGAAACAGAAGTCACCAAACACATTTTGGGAATGGTGAATGGGAAGAAATAAATTCCTAAATATATCCTGGAATCTTTCCATAATATTATAATAGAAACTTTAGTTGCATGAGAGTGAAAAACACATAATTTATTCCTCATAACTAGGATAAATCATCATCATTACATCTCATAATAGATACACACCTCTATTCTAGTCAAGGAGGGTTATGGGGAACACTCCCCCATATCATATAACATCTAGATTGGGAATGTACACTCATTCCAATTGAAGATAATTGGCATATTCTAATGGAAACTTCAAGTCAAGAACATAAACTTTCCCATGAGAACCACTTTTTCCAGAATGTGGAACCAACTACGTGTAAGAATGTGTCTAAGAAGAAGTATTACCAACCGTAGTCAGAGAATCAAGATTTTATCTGTGATCTAGCTCCTCTAAATGTTAGAGTTCATGATGCCCCATACATTTATCTATTTTATCTCAATATCCTACCCTAATATTACTAAATTATGATATTAGTTGTTGTAATTCTGATGTTCCTCATCAGATACTTCATCATGAAGTCTTAATTCATAAAAATTAGGTCAATCTTGAGAACATATCTCTGGGTGAGAGCCATAGTAAACCTCAGTGTGGCCAGAAGACAAAGGAGAAAGATGATTTTCCCTTTCTGTGATTCATCATGGTGGTCCTCCCCATGATGGATTTTGTTGTGAATGTTCTCTCTCTAGTAATGTTTTGAATTTTCAATAGAATTATACAACTGACAATGTAGTGATGAGAAAGCCCTATTATCTTTAGGAACATTCAAATATAAGGCCAATCATTTCTGATGCATTTTTTCTAGAAGAGGAAATATATTCTCAACTAGAAGGCAGCCGAAGACAGTAGTCATTCTCTGAAACTCCCACGGTTCATTTTTAATCTGATATAGCAGAGGAGACACCAAATGATTCCATTTATTATGGTAAATCAATCAGGAAGCGTCCACTCTAGTCAGACGAGGTTGAGAGAATTATGATAAAAGACTAATAAGATATGATGAACAAGAGGAAACAACTAGATAAGGGTGAAATACCAGTCATGTTATGCCCTTTTTGACCTCTCAATACAACATTCCAGAGATGTTGGTAGAATATTGTATTCATGATATTCCTCTCAACATATACAAGACTCTTCTTTATCTAAAATCCAATGTATCATCATATAATGAATACTAAAGTCATGTCAAGGTAATAGAGTGGGTGAAGTGCCAAATTTTCATGGAATCTCTCCAGGTTTCTTGATAACTAAAGGTTGAGAATCAATAGGAGGCCCTTCAATGTGCATGCCTTGATGAATTAAAGAGGTTTCAACAATTGATCATAGAAACCCAAATATAGTGTTCATTTTTGAATATGGGGTTCACATAAAGCATTGCATTTCACTGCGCTCCAAAAACATCATTGCCCAAAGAATTTGGTCCTAAGCAATGTTATTTCCCCAATCCAGCTATAAAATTAGATTCTATTCATAAGCAATGAGTTGTTAAACAAGAACAAACCTTGACTAGCTTTAACCAATTTTAGAACCAAAAAATCACAATCTATTGAGATACATTTGTATCAAGCATCTCAAAAAATTGAGATGGATTCCCTCTTATATGAATTCAGGCACCAGATCCAAAAATGACTAAAATAGTAAAAAGGTCTTCTAAAACATGGTATTTAAGTGGGTTTCAGATTATGAACTCATACAATGTTCATACCAAAATTCATAAAATCAGAAAGAAAATATGTACTGATATCATCCATAGAAGTTCAGGAACCACCCCCAGCTTGCATGGTTGGTTTTTTGACCCAATATTTAATGTCAAAAAATAGAACTGAAAGGGTTGACTGATTATAATAAGAAAAATACCATACAGTGGGGCTTGTGTTTTTTCACATTAAAAATACCCTCCTCTATGGATGCCATTTTTCTATTGATTTGGTAAGAATCCGAAAAATTAACACACAAATGAACTATTCGAGGATTACCTTCAGGTTACTATCCACTAAATAGTTCCTGAGGAACCAAAAAAACATAGAATAATGTTTCATGGAGGACAATGAAGGAGGGAATATCACAATGATACTGATAGAATGCTATCAACACATTATGTGTCAGTGAATGTCAGAAATTCCATCATGGACAGTCTTCCAGAAAATGAGTCTCTCTTAGAGGAGTTAGAGGATGCTGTTCTTATTCATAATGTGGTCCACACCGAATCAAATGAAATAGGTGTGCATACCCGAAATTAGAGGCTTACCAAAAATCATTGTATTCTTTCAAATAATCAACTTCCACCTCTTCGAAAGGCAACTAATAAGCATAAATTAAAAGGTTAGATCATGTCTCATTTTTCTAGCTGAGAAATTCAAGCCATTTTTCTTGAGGAATTATTTCTCTAACAAGAGGAGGAGATGAAGGAGTATATAAGACTAAATATGAAGTTACTCTGAAGAAACATTCTTTCCAGACATGATCTTCAAGAAGATCCTTTGTTTTCACTTCATGTTGGATCTCTTCAGTAAAGAGGTTTTGTTAAAACTTTTAATGTAGATGGTGAATTAAATCCATTGGGAACATATCTATAACATGGTCGAGAACATCCTTATAGGACTATCCCCACGTGTTATCCATGAAAAATGCTAGTTGTTCCACCACCAATGGTCTTGTTAGCAATCACACATGTTCAGGCTCAAACCACTATAGTTGGTCAGTTCTGGGCTCATCCTGATGTTTCCCAAATTATTATTAATACAATTGGGTCATTAAAAACTCGATTGGAATCTATAGAAGGATAGTAAACACCGATTAAATTAGAAAATATGGCTTACCCTGAATGGGTAGATTTGATTCCTCCCCTACCAAACTTTGTGAATACCATGTTTCCAATCATTAATGGTTGGGCAGATCCCCAAGTATCACATGTCGACATTCTTTCCTTAATGTGATCCCATGATAGGGACCCCTCAAATACCAGAAGTAGTAAAGCTCATGTTTTTTTTTGAAATCATTGTAGGGGATTTCCCCTATCTGTTATAAAATTTTACAGTCTCATTCGATTACTAGATGGGAAGACCTTGACTAATTTATTTTCCAATTTAGCTTAACACTACTGAAGACAGGAGTTGTTGATCTTACAAAATAAAAAAAATTGATAAAGGAAGATTTTTAGATTTCATTTCTTGATGGAAAGGACTAACATATTCATTAAACCTACAACTCACGCAAAGAATATTTATTGGCAATGAATGATGAAAACTTATGTTATGAGTTTCTCACAAAATAATCCCTATGAAATACAAAGGAGGGTTTTGAGAACTTGCTTAAATAATCCATCATGAGGATAATTCCATTATGGGAACCAAATCTTTGTCTTGTGTATTCTTATTAGCTCTCGGATTTATAACAAGAAAAGAAAATGCTTCTATAGTTACACTCAAGAAAGCACATGCACCAGATCCTACATCAAATCCCTCATCATACCATTGGGATCCCCTCCTAAGTGTTAAAGAAATAACCACCTAATCAAGATTTTACAAAAGATCAAATGTAGTGATAGATTGAGTATTTAAAAAACAAGTTCTATTACTTTTTAAATATAATAGTCCCCAAATAATTCATCTCAAATTTGGAAAAAAATTAGTCTTGTTACTATTACCCAAGAAGCTAAACAAAGAAAGAGATGAGGATCTCCCAAATTATTGACCCTTTCATGAAATGTTGGGGCACCCAATATAGGATTGTTTTCTTAAATACCTCCTATAAAATAGTGTGGACTCTAGGAAGGTGAAAATGAAAAATTCACCTGCCCAAGTATCATGTGTTTCTGCTACTGATCTAGATAAATAAGGCGAGTGGTGGGAAATAAAAAATAAGAATGCAAATATGTTTGATGATTGGATGGTTAGGAAAATGATCAATCAAAATCATTCCATTTTACAGATGATGTTGAAAAACCCAAATATGCCTCATGCCACTTTTTCGGCAATAATGACCTCCTCATCAAAATCGTAATCCTCTGAAGGCCAATTTTCAATGATGAAGAATGACTAGAAGAATAATAAGGATGCAGAACAAAATGAGATTGTTTCAATGCAAATGTTTTCCCTGGCCATATCTAACATAAATCCATATATCTCCAAATCACAAGCTTAGCCCCACCAAATGGCACAATTAGAATAAGCATGTAAGGTAGAATCTTCATCAGATGAGGAGTTGATATTCTTTTCTATTAACATTATTCACATAATATATTACAATAAAAATGATGATTCAGATTATGATATTGAGTTACCTATACATGACTAGGGAACCGGGAGAATAGATCATCTAGTTTGAGGATGCAGGGGAAGATGGTGGTATTCTAAAAGCCATTATTTCAATTACACCCCTACATGAACCATTTATGTAGTAGAAAATCATGGAGATCCCTATAGTAGGATCATCAGGAACAAGGAAACTATCCCAAACATGAAAGAGTCTTCCCTAACATTATCATCTTGGAAGAATTATTAGAGGTTATACCAACACATTCTCAGTAGGTGGGTAGACCTATCCAGCTTATCCCACAATGAGAACAAGTATTTCTAGCTTCTACCTCAACAAATGGTCTATCCACATTCGGAACATCCACTTCCAAAGCACCTAAAAATAGCATCTCTATACTAGAAAATGCAAACCATTGGATCAAAAGTATGATGTCATTAAGAAACTGGACCAAGTATTAGCCAAGGAATCAGTCCTAGATGCTCTGAATCTGCCAAAAGATCACTATGAAGCACTTATTGAGGAATTGTCAAGCCCTCGCGGGTTTGAAACTAAGGTTGTTGAAGAATAAAATTACCATATAGATAATAACCCAACAATGTTCCATGCATTCTAATAATTTATGGACCAAGATGATGATGATTTTGTACATGGACGAATCAAAACCTTGTATTTATCTAGAAAGGTTAACGATACCGACATCCAATGCGCCTTCATTGATAATGGCTCAAGACTCATCTTCATTACCATTCATACACTTCATTAGTTGGGACTCACCATATCAGACTTTTCACCCTCCACTCATATGTTTCAATTATATGAAAAGAATGAACAAGAACCTTTGGGAGAGATTACATGTAAATCTCAGTTTGGGGATCTTGTATCTGATATGGATTTTATGGGTTTTCAGGAGGACAGAGATTTCAACATTCCTATAGGAAGGCCTTGGTGATATCAACATGTGTAAATTCATTATTCATCACACCAATGTATCAAGTATTTCCTCAATGGTAAAATTGGTACATTTCACAGTGATAAGGCCCCATTCAAAACATGTGAATATTCGTATATTGATGAAGAATTCAACCACACAGTGGGAAAATAGTCAACGGTGAAGAATGTAACAAGAATCAATACTTTTAATGGTCTAGAAGAGATCCCATATAACCCATTAATGTGTCTAATAATAGATTACGTGCTTCAGATTAATTAAATTGAATGGGATGACACAAATACACGCACTCATTCGGTGGATTCCATAATGTTAGTTGTGGAAATTGAGCCTGAATGCACTGGAGAAATCATTGATTCGCCAAAAAATGATTGAATATTATACATAGATGTCTTCATCGAATCTACAAAAATTTTACATGTCTGCCATTCATAATCCAGAATTGAATAATTTATTACTCTCTTAGAAGAATATTGGGCTGTCGATTCCTATCCCACCATCTTCCCTTCAGAACATCAAAAAGACCCTTCATCATCAGTTGGGCTGGAAATGGTTGCCTCTTCTTCAGGATGTCTAAATAATGACTCCTCCCTTATTTCTGAAAATATCAATTAATCACATACCCTCCATGAAGTGACATTAGAGGTATCATTTTTTGGAGAAGAAGAATAAGATCCTAGGGATTACCCTATAGCATTTGGGGAAGGTGTCTCTACCACTATTGTTGAACATAGAAAAATAATGTTGTCCATAGAAGAAGATATATGCCCACTCTGATTAGTAAGGCCATGACTTCTGATAAAAATATATGTATACATCCATTATAAAGAAAAACTGGGAAGTGTTTTATTGACATTTAATATAAATTCTAGGTCTTGACTTCAATGTGGCCACCCATCATTTAGGCTTACCAGAATATCATTGGGGATACAAACAAGTAGATAGAATAATGCACCCAACTCACACCTCCAATACTGAGGTTGAAGTGTACATGATTATCAAACTAAAATTCATTCAATATGTGAAATATCCCAAGTGGTTACCTAATATTATCTCACTGAAATATAAGAGAGGGAAAATTGTAGTCAGAATTGTATTCAGTGATCTCAACTGGCATTGTCCTAATGATGAATTCCTGGTTCAAATCACAGAACTCTTGATTTAGGCAACAGTTGGAAACAATGATCTCTCCTTCATGGATGGATATTGTGGGTATAACCAAATATGTATGGTCTTAGAAGATGATAAATTTATAGCCTTCAGAGCACCTAAAATAATTTTTATCTATCAATTAATTCCCATTTCCTAGAAGACATCTGGTGCAACATATCAACATGCAATGACCCACATCTTCTAACCCTTCTGGGAGAAATTTGTTGAATGATATGTTGATGATTTAGTGGTGAAATAAAAATTTATTCTGATCCCCTAGATAACCTTGAGACTATATTCATCAGGCTTTGACAACCGAATCTGAAGATGAATCCTTTAAATGCGATTTTCAGGTAACCTTAAGAAAAAATTTCAACTTTTTCACAAGCCATCATGACATCTAAGTTGATCATGATATGACGAAGGCTATTCTTGGCTTGTCACCTCCTCGAAAACTGAAAGAGTTTATATGACTTCAGGGAAACATGGACTTTATTTTGTGACTCATTTCCAACCATGAAGGAAAGTGTTTTCCCTTCAACAAATTGATGAAGAAAGTGGTCATATATCAATAGAATAATGATTTAAAGATTCATTTGATACCCTTAAGAAATAACACTTTATTACACTGATATTTTTTTTCACCTGTTGATGGAAACCCACTTATTCATTATGTGATAGACTTGAAGCGATCACTGGGAACCTTTCTTGAACAAAAGAACGATATTGGGAATGAAAATAGACTTTACTATCACTGTCAAACCATGATTGATGTGGAAACTCAATATTCAGATATTGAGAAAAGATTCCTATAATTAATATTTGAAGTTCGGAAACTGATGCATTATCTATAGAATCACGAGGTCCACATGGTATCTCTCAATAATGCATTTAAATTTATCCTCATTAGTCATATGATTAAAAGGCATCTAGTACGGTGGGTGGTTATTCTGCAATAGATTAATATACAGTTTGTTGCTCAGAAAGTTGTAAAAGGCCAAGCCTTGGAGACTTTCTTACTAAGCACCATTCTGTAGAAGATACATAATTTAATACTGAAATTATTGATGATTAAATATTATCTATTCAAGACAACCCCTGAATAAGGGAAATATACATTTATGGTGCTTCCATAAGTCCAATGAGGATGAGAATGTATGACCCTAAACTAAAAAAATTTGGGTTATGAATTGTGATTATCTCTCTAGAGAAGGAAGTGTTTCCATATTCCTCCTTTTTATAATTAGTTGGCACTAATAATTATGTAGAGTATCTGGATAATTTTGTGGGCATGGAATTGGCACTTCAAGTATTATTGAATCACCAAGAAGTGAAAGGTGATTCAAAATTGGTAATATAACAGATCTACAGAGATTATGATATTAAGACAGTAGAGTTAATTCTACTATGTAATTAAGTACAAGGGTTAATGGATGAATTTCCTTCAGATCCAACATTGTCATATGTCCCACCATCACCAAAAACATTCGTGTTGACACATTGGAAAATGCATCCACAACCCTAGTAGATCCATATCTCGATAACACTATCATTATCATTTCTCATCGTCATCTGGTTTCACCTTTTCTGAAAATCAGAACATAGAAATCAATGAAATCAGTCCCATTCCCAAACCATTTGGTCCTACCATATGATATATTGCACCTGTCATGGAATATCTACAAAATGGGATATTTATAATGAAAATATTTGAAAGTTAAAATATCTGATGAAAAGTAGTCAATTTCACTCTTAATGATGGCCAAGATCACCAGACGATCCTCTAAAAATGAGGCTTTTATGGAATCCTCTTCAGATGAATTGCTGGAGAAGAGGTCATAGTAGTGATGAAAATTGTACAAGTAAGAGCCTGTTCTGCCCTCTAGTGTAGGCATAGTATTTCTGATCCAATATGATGGATTGGATACTTCTGGCCTTCGATGATGCAAGATTTTACATATTTCTTTAATTTCCATCCCTTCCAGGTGCATGATAACTTCATTCCCTAACCCCCAGAGTTTATACATTATAATAAATACTCATAGCCATTTTCTACATGGGGAATGTATGTAATGGTACCTTATCTTCTAGAAACAGCAAATCAATTCAAGTACATTCCTACTACTACTGATTTCTTCTTCAAATGGGACGAGGAAACACCTCTTAAATAATTCAGGGAAATTTTTTTTCTATGTCAAATCTAATATCATCACAATATTTAGTGTCCCTTATACCATGTTGATAGACAATGACACAAATTTCTACTCTACTAATGTGGGGATGTTATATTATGAACAAAATATCAAATCCTACCATTAATCCTGCTATCATGCTTCAGCCAATAGACATATAGAGGATTTCATTAAGATAATATCAAATATAATTAAGAATATTGTGGATAAAGATGAAAAGTATTAGACTAATAAAATCTAACATGCTTTATGGGGTTACAGAATTACTACTCATACTGGCACATGAGTAACTCCGTACTCATTGGTATATGGAACAAAAGTATTATTTCCCTTTGAAGTTTAATTTCCATTAAATTGAGTTGTTGTCTGTGACCAGTTATCTACAAATGAGCACTCCCATAAGTGATTAGATGATCTAGAGCTATTAGACATAATGATATTTTATATTGTCAATCACTTGGAAGTCTATCAGAATTGAATAGAATTATATTTTAACAATAATGATCGCATCCATTCATTTCTTCAAGGAGAATTGCTATTAGTCTCCAGGACTCTAACGATACCAGGAAATAAGACACCAACCCATGAGAATAAGTGGGAGGGACCATAATCCATATATATGGTCCACTTTAACCATGTTTATTACCTAATATCAATGTATGTAGAATGTTTGGTTATAATTTCTATGATGAAGATATAAGTGGGGGTGAATTGCGTCATTTTAAAATTTTACACAATTCAGTCGTTTCATATCAAAAGTGGGTAGAAAAAGTGGATTTTATGTAAGAGAGTATGTGTAGCCGAAAAACAGAAATTAGAGCACAAAAATTTATATTGGTTTGGTTCATGAAGATTCCCTAGTCCACTCCACCAATCACCCTCTCTACGGGCGTGGTGAATTTCACAAGTCACATCCTCTTCTCATAAGACTGATCCACAACAGAGTGTTGGATGTTTTCACCCATACAAACACGGATAAAAACAGATCCTTATTGTTCGTTAAATTGAGAACTAAAATATCCATAGCTTAGCAAGAGAATATGATACTCCACTACGACTGAAACGGAGCAGCCGATACTCAAAATAATCAATAGATATTAATTTTATAAAACAGTTTATACATAATAGTTGTAGTAGCATGCAACTGACAAAAGATGGATCTTTGTTTTTTTAAGAAATTGGTGACATGAATTGGTTTCCCAATTCATTCCCCCTGAAAGAATTTATTAAGATCAAAAGGGTACGTTACAAACACGAGGTGCAAATAGCTTACACCAACATAGGATTATTAGGTGTACATGAAAAAGACTCAAAATAAGACCAAAACCAGAAAATGAAGCCCTCCCTAATGAGGTGACCATAAATGAGTAAGAAACGACCTCCAAGTGAGTCCAAACTCATTCTTCACAAACATCAAATCTGAAATCGCAAGAGGATTATCCATCATGATAGCTGAAAAACACTGCAACAAGGAACTCATCCATTATAGAAATCCCCAAACAAAAAAAAAGACAAATCCCAATTCAGATTATATACTTCAAGAAAAATCCCCTTCTGTCCAATATAACAGAAACATCATGCTACTCAGGGGAAAGAGGGAGAATGCACAAAAGCCGGAAGATCAAGGATCTGGAATAGATGCAGCACAATGATCTATTCTGTTGAACATCAAAACATTGATTCTAAACACTCAGCAAATTTAAAAAATACCAGAGAGACACCCCAATCAGATAGCAGCAAAAAAATCCAGAGTATAATTGAAACCCTTCAAGATATCTTAGAGGTCTGTAAAAATTGAAATACAATCGGCTAGTAGAGCCAAACCATAAAGGATCCAAACTGCTCTTTCATCAAAACTCAGAAATTAAAGAATCTGTACAAAAACCCCACCACAAAGCACTGTGTAAACTGAGAAAGAACAAATCTGAAAGAGATATCCAATAGAGAAAAAGACAACCCCAGGTGAGAAAACAGTGTAGAAAAAAAATCCATCTTCTTTCACTCCAAGCAATGTAGGAAAACCGAGTAGAAAAAATCAGATCCATCCATAAAGGCTCCAAATCTGCCAGAAGGTCTGTGCAAACCAACCATCACCCCAATGGGACAATAATATGAAGCTCAAACTGTTACTTTAAAAAGTGGGAACAATATCCTCAATAAATATTGAATCAGAAAAACATGCTCCATTTTGATCCAAAGAGAAAATCAAACATCAAGTGAAGAAAGAAGACCAACAGAAAGTGCAGCCCGGTTGCATGCTTTCTCAGAAAATCCAAAAGCACAATAGACAGCATGATAATGAAATCCAAAACATAATCAGTTTAAGAAAACCCAATAGATATGTATAATGATATATCTTGTAGCAATATTTTAGATTCGAAAAAGAGTCATGAAAAATTGATTGAATTGAAATTCAAAAATACATATCAGAGTAGACATAACATTACTTTAGAATAGAAGATAAAATCTCCACTATAAACAACTCTTTAAATAGTTTATGAAGAGAATTGAATTTTTTAAAATAGAGATTTAAATCACCATGATATTCTACAAATACTGTTACCGAAAACACTGATAATGTCGTAAATTCAAATGTATGATGTTGAAAATTCATTCATATTTTTTATCACAAAATGACAAAACACCAAACGTAGGGTTAAACTACATAGCATTAAATCTTTAAATTTAAGGTTGAAAACGTAAGGTGGATTAAAAATGTAAGGTGGATGATCCATACATTTATTTCTCAGACGTCGGGTTCCATACATACGTAGTGTTCTTTAACCATACTTTTTATCCTTGAAATATGTAAGGTTTCATTCAAATGTAAAGTTCATTAACCATATTTTTCTTCAACCATAAGGTGGATAAACCATACGTGTTGATCCTTTATCGTAAGAGTTAATACAAACATAGGGTTTGATTCTTATGTTATGTTCTTCAGCACATGGAATGAACAGTGATTCCAGAAATCAACAAACCATGAACAATGTTTCCAAAATACGGTTAAGATCATTTCGAACAATTTATCGAATACATATCATAAATAAATACTTGATTATTATTCCAATATAATAATTATACAAAATATAAACATTCATAAATACACTTTAAATATGATCATTAGAAAAAAAACAAGGGTATTTGTGATCATCAAAATCAATAATATTTATAGAGTATTAAAGAGACAATACATGCCCAACAATATCCCACTTTTATATTATCAAAAAACCAATAAATTTAAACTATAAATGCATTAACATATTTTAGAATTCTTTAAACATAGAGTGATTGTGTTTATCTAAATATCCCACCAAATATTTCAAAAACAGATAAGAAATGTTGTGTTTATTCAAATCCCCCCCCTTTTGTGAGATCAAAAAGAATGTAAATAAATAGATTAAAACTAATTTAATGATGAACAAATTAGTAAGTGAATGGTATAATAAAATTATAAATATAATGTGGACTGAATGTTTGGCTTGAAAACATAATCATAAAAGAATATAAAAAAATTAAAGTATAGAAAAATAGAAATGAAGATAATTTCATTAATTAGAAAATGAGAAAATACAACAAATATGTGACTTAGAAATTGAATAGTCACATTCAGAATAAAAGGTTTTTTTGGGTACAAACTAAATTAGTAGGTGTTGGCTTTGTTAAGGTTATATGGATTTTGAGCAGCTTCAAATAAATCATTTAATTCATCCATCTGCAACCGAGACTTCTTCCTCAAACTAACACCCAACTGTATTGCTAAAATCTAGAATCATGAATAACATAAAAATACTCCACAAGATGGATTTAAAAATTTAATGTACGCTCTCCCCTTTATTCATAAATTTTTATAACTTTTCTGTAAACTGATTTAGTAGAAGTCTAATACTAGGTTCAGTCTGAGTCAATTGACCAACATGAAATTTATAATTGTCCAATAAAACTAACAGAGAAGCACTATGGTGTTTAAGGGCATGAAGGCAAGAATTCTTGTCTTCCATGAAAGATGTAATGGCCTAGAATTGTCAAATTAAATCTGGACTAGTTGTAGGGGTAGAAGTAGATGTGCTGATTTAATTCAATGAACTTTTCATTGATTGAAATTGACATTCCATGTACCAATTTAAATATAAAAAGTATTTCTTCGAAACAGCTTCATTTGTGATCCTCCTAATCTCATTTTATAATTATCTCCTGAAGGATTCAAAATCCCATCCAGAAACTGTACTCTCAGTGAGGTCCTAGATAATATTCTTAGCACTTTCATGCTCCTTCTGCAGAGGGAATTCACTTCCTAAGACTTGTTAAATTTAATAATAATTTATTCTACTCGATGATACAATGAATTAGATGTCCCTTTATCTACATTCAGTGTCTGATCAAAAACATTATGTAAAGGATTTTCCACTGATCTTCCCACATATTTTTCAGATTAAAATGACTAATTGTGAAGCACTTCCATAAAATCTCTAGAAACATCTCTAGACAATTTTACATTGTGATTTATAGAAACTTTTGTAACTTTAGTAACTAATTTCTGTACAATTTGATCTCCTTGAGTATCTTATGTCTGAATAGTTTCTTCTTGAATATTCACTTGTACCTGATCACTGATCATAGGTACAAAAGGAAGTTCTCTAGATTGACTATCCTTTGGTAGTTCTTCTTCAAGAATCAATTTATCTAGATGAAATGAGCAGGTTGCTTCTCTAGAATCCAACACTTGTTCTTCATCTTGTTGATTATCTATATTTATTGGTTTCATAACAAGTCCCTCATGAGGTTGTTCTTTTTTAACTTCTTCTACTTTAGTATCAAACCCAATCCTTCACTCAGTCAGTTGAGAAATTACATCTGTCCTAGATTCATTTTCACTATCCTTTTAAACAAATCCTTACTCCCCCTGAGCAAAATAACTTGAGTTCTGTTCTATTTTAGCACCAGCATGTAAAATCTTGTGTTTTACTGTAATCCAGAAATATCCTTATTTTCATAGAGTTCCAGCATTTAAAACATTACTATGATGACACATCAGCCTAAAATCTGCTAATTGAATCATATCTTTTTAAACAAAATTCTACAGTTTATTCTTTCATATGGATAAAAATTCATCCTTGCATCTGGTTAACAAAAAAAATGAAATTACCTTAGCATATGATAAAGATAATTAATATTGCTGTCAATCAGAAATAAGAACATAATGTACATATCATGGTAAAATATTTTTTTCCATGTCTGCCATCCATGACAGAATACTAGTCTGAATGAATTTAACAAAGATCTTATGATCTGCCTTGAGAACCTTAAAAAACATCTTCTTGATGTGCATTGAGTTAAATATAAAAGATAAAATTTCTTTGGAATAATTATTCTTACCTCTAATCGATCAATTATAGAAGTGAAAAAATCATTCATGGTGGTAGTCTATGATTTGCGAAACTTTAATTAATGAAATAGAAAAATCCTTATCTTCAATACTTGTAAGTATCATATCTACAGAATCACCAAAAATGAAATGCACACTCTTATAAAAATAGTTATGTTCTACCTCATAAATAAATTCTGAATTGATTTCATTGAATGCAGTCTCCTACCCTTGAAATTCCAATGACTATTTTAGGAGAAGATGTGTCTCATATAACCATTAAAGATCAACAACTTTTCCTTGAAGTATTTTTGTGCTAGTATCATGCTGTCACTTAAGATCACTTGTATCTCCTTCTTTGACTCGCATGGTTTTCATCCTTCCAAAAGTCTAAAAGTCTTAGGTTTTCATCTTTGACGTTTTAGAGGGAAAACGAGTGTTTTAGTTTAGACGAAAACAATTTTGGTAAATGAATGGTTTGGAAGATGAAGAGTTTCTAACATATAACACATATATTCATTTCCCATGTCCAGGAGTAATTATAAAAAAATTAAAAATAATGCGGTGTAAATAACATGAAACAAATTAACTAAAATATTGTAAGATAAAAATATGAAAAAATAATTAGAATTATAGTAGTACACATAAATAAAAAATAAAATAATATAAAAGAAAATAAAAGAAAATAAAATAAAATAAAAGAAAATAAAATAATTATTTAGAAATTTAATAAACCTAGATCCCAGTTAATAAAATCAAAACATACAGTGGGAAGTGATTTAGTGAAAATATCACCTAAGTGATATTTAGTGTTTAAAAATTCTAATGATATATCTTTTTTAAAACATGATCTTCTAGAAAATAATGTCTAAAATCTATATGTTTAGTTCTAGAATGAATTATTAGATTTTTCGGAAATATTTATAGCACTTGTATTATCACACATGATAGGTGTAATATTAAAATTAATTCCAAATTCCATTAGTGTGTCTTTCATCTACAACACTTTCACACAACAACTTTTTGTAGACACATATTCTTCTTTGGCAGTTGATAATGCAACTGAGTGTTGCTTCTTACATGACCATGACACTATCGATTTTCCTAAGAAGTGTCATGTTCTAGAAGTTATTTTTCTATCTTGTCTAAAACCTCCAAAATATGCATTTGAATATGATAATAAATTAAAATCATATGTTTTTATATAAAGGTGATATTGAAAAATAGTTCCTTTTAAATAACTAAAAATAATTTTAACTACAATAAGATGTGATTCTTTAGGATTTTTTTTCAATCTAGCACATAAACATACTGAAGACATAATATTAGGTCTTCTAGTAGTATGATATAATAAACAACCAATCATACCTCTATACAACATGTTTCCAATAGTTGTCCATATTCATCCAAATCATGTTTAATATTAGTGCACATGGGAGTTGAATAACTCTTTCTGTTTTTAAAAACAAATTGTTTCAATATATCAGTAATATATTTTATTTGGTTTAATACATTTCTATAATAATTTTGATAAATATGATATCTTAAAAATAAATTTAATTATCCCACCATCCACATCTCAAATTCTTTTTGCATGAGTTCCGAAAAAATAATTACAATGTTCTTTATTTGAGGATTCAAAAATAACATCATCAATATATATTTGAACTAAAAATAAATTAGAATGAACTATTTTCTTAAAAATGGTTAGATCATCAAAACCAACAGCAAAACCATTTTAAAAGAAAATAACTTAATCTTCAATACCAAGCTCTGGGTGCTTGAATATATCCATAGCGAGCTTTAGTATGTTTAAAAACAAAATCTTGTCTTCGAGAATTTTTAAAACTAGGGGGTTGGTCAACATAAAATTCCTCCATTAAATAGACACTTAAAATAGAATATTTAACAAACATATGATATAACTTTAACTTCTTATGAGATGCATAAGAAAAAAGGATTATAATTGCTTATAATCTAGCTACTGAGTCGAAGGTTTCATTAAAATATATACCTTCTTTTTTATTATATCCATTCTCTACAAATCTAGCTTTATTTCTAGTTATAGTCCCATTATCATCTTGATTCATTCAAAAGATCCATTTTGTTTCAATAACTGGATAATTTTATGATCATTCCACTAATTCCCTAACCTTATTTATTTGAAAATGTTTCAATTATTCTTGCATTGCTAACATCCAACTTTCATATTCTATGACTTGTTCAAAATATTTACTTTCAAGTTGTGATAGATTAGAAGATAATTCAACTAGGTTTCTTGTATTCCTTATAGTCCTTATTCCTTTGTCTATGTCTCATATAATAGTTTCAAAAGGGTGATTCTTTAGGGTTATAGATATTATAGGCAGAACACTTTTAGGTTCATTAGTATCATATTCTTCTAAATTGGTAAAAATTTTATTTCCAAAATCATTATTCAGGTTTTTAAGTCTCATGTTGTCAGAAGAGTTAGTAGATTCATTAGTTTGATCTATCTCTTTTTTAAAAGGTTTCGTTTCATCAAACTTCACATAAAAATATTCTTCAACAATCATTGAATTTTTATTAAATACTATACAAGATTTAGAAGATGAATAATATCCTAAGAGTGTTCCTACATCATCTTTTAGATAGAACTTAACCAGATTATCCTTTGTGTTTAGGATATAAACCTTCTATCCAAAAACTATTTAGTACCATAAATTAGGTTTTCTGTTATTCAAAACTTCATATGGTGAATTTTTGAAAACAGGCCTAATTAAAACACTATTAATTGTATTGTAGGTTTTGCTTGTAGTTTCTTCCCATAGATAGGTAGGAAGGCTATATTCAATTAGAATAGTCCTAGTAATTTCTTTAATAGTTATATTTATTCTTTCAAAAATTCTGTTTTGTTGCAGTTTTCTTAGTGTAGAAAAGGTGTGTTTAATACCCATGTTTTAGGAAAAGGAATTTAATTATTGACTCTCAAACTCTCCACCGCGATCACTTCTTAATGAAATTATTTTAAAAACTTTTTCATTTTGAAATTTTTTTCAATGAAATTCATAAACAATAAAATCTTCAATTATTAGTTATATGAAATATACCCAGTGAATCTATAATAATCATCAACTAATATATATATATATATATATATATATAAATAAAATTTTCCAGCCAAACATTCTTCTCTTGATGGTATAAACCGATCAATGTGGATAAATTATAGGGGATTTGAGGTTGCAATTTTGTTAATATATTTGAAGGAAGATTTGTGTTTCATAGCAATATGGATTGAATCACAAAATTTGACTCTTTCAAACATGATAATAGGTAAATTTGATACTAAATTATTCATAGATAATTTATGTAGAGCATAAATATTTCGATGAACATGTCTTGTGTTCCAAATCCATGATTCATTTATCTTAGTAGTTAAACAAATCTAATTTTGTTTACACAATGAATTTCGGTTCAATGTGTAGATATTATCTATTATGGGTGCTCTAAATTCAATCAAATAATATTTAAATAAAAAACCTAATTTTTTTGTGAAATCAACACAGTATCAATCATAATAGAGTTGAGAGATACTTATCATGTTATGCTTCAATCCTTGTACATAAAGTTCTCTATTTACTGAGAGAGACTATGGATCTCCAACTATTCCAAGTCCAATTATATTTCCTATGGCATTGTCACCAAAGGTGACTAGACTTCCATCAATCTGTGTCAATGTATTGATGTTCGATGGATTTCCACTCATCTGTCTAGAGATTCCACTAAATCTATACCATATAGATTTTCCTTTTATGTGACATGTTACATAAAAATTCAATTCAAAAAAAATTGTTTTGAAACCCATATCTTTTTGGGTCTAAGTGTGTTAGCTAACAAGGATTTAGGGATCCAAATCTTCTTTATTTTTCCTTGATATATGTCTTTTACTTCAGATAAATATTTCGAAATAAAATCTCTTTTATAACCACTTATTTGATGATTTATCAGTTTTTAAATTTTGGATATATGTCCTTCTATTCCACAAAAATGACAACTAGAAGATTTTGTATTAGGAACAAACTAATTCTTATATAGTTTGGATTTTTCACCCTTACGGCCTACACCAAATCATTCCTTCTTTATTACATTTGACTATAATTACATTCTGTATATTTTCTTTTTTTAAATATAAGAGTAGAACTTTTATATGTTTCTAGATCATCCAATAGTATTTTAATTTTATTTTCATAGTCAGTATAATTTGTAGTAGATGATCTAAATTTCCAATCTAACTCTTGATTCAGTTTATATAAAGTATCCCTTTTTCATAATATATAATTATGAATATTCATTAAAGATATGTGTTTCAATAATATGGAGTCATATATTTCTTCTATCATAGTATAATGGATATCCGTTTTATCATTTGAGTAAACAGAGTCAAAATCAGATGAATAGCTGGGTTGTACCTTCTCTTCTTCAGCCATAATGCACATATTAGCTTTAAGATTTTATTCTTCCTTCTCTAAATCAGATATTGATGAGCTTCTAGAGTCTTCAAAAACACTACAAGTGGAATTCAAAGCTCTTTTTCCTTTGTTTTCATATATAGTATTTTTCATAAACATCATTTCTTTTTTTCTCTTTCCACTTTTTAATTGAGGACAGCCAGGTTTATATGACCTAAATTTTTGCATTCGTAGCATCTAACTTCCCATGATTCTTTCTCATCCTTTTTGAATGTTTTTTGGAATCCTCTCTTCTTCCAATAAAACTTTTTAATCATTCTAGAAAATCGAGCCATCTCAATTTTCAGAATTGGATGAGTGTGAATTTCTTTCCTCTCTCACATCTTGTTTCATTTTTCTTTTTTCCTTTGGAGATGTTACCTTTAAAGAAGTGTTATCCATTTTCACTAGGACTTTTTGATATTCAACTTCATCTTTTTATATCAGCTTAATATATTATTATAATTTCTATCAATTCTCTCATTGTTAGATTCTTAATAGGTGTCGATTGGAGAATTGTATCTTGAATTCCATTCCACTGATTAGGCAGTACTGTCAATAATTTCAATGCTTGATCTGCTTTTTTGATAGGTTTACCTAAGGTTGTAAGTTTGTTTATATTTTCTCTTATCCTTCCATTCATTTGAGTGATGATTTCTCCATAAAAAAATCTGAATGTATTAAATTTGAAATTTTCTGTTACGTGCCTCATCCATCTTAAATTGGCTATACGTTCATAAGAAACATCAATTGTCTGCCACATTTCATATACTGTAGGGAATTGTGAGACACGGTTGAATTTTTCTGGTCTAAGACCACATATGATATCATTATTATCATTATAATTCCTGTCATACTCAGCCTCTATTGACTGAGTCTAGGGTTTGGGGTTTTATAGATTTTTGTAAGGAGTAACGATCTTTGACTATACTTATAATCCATGATTTTTCAAATATATTATCAAATGATATTTCCAGCAATTGTAGTTTTAACCATTGAAATATGGAGAATGAACCATTGATATTCCTTATATGAGATTCTCTACTGATCGTTGTTAGAATATTTAACTCTGATTTATTAGAAAAAAATAAAATTAAATCTATGGAGCACAACAGCTAAAACTAAATGTTAGGTCAAAAAAGTCTATATCGAAGACACAAGATGGGGGGGTGAATTGTGTCCTTTTAACAATTTCCACAATTCCGTCATTTCATGTCAACAATAGATTAAAATGAAGGTGTTTCAATATGAGAGTATGTAAAATGGATAAATAGAAAATAGAACACATCAATTTATAGTGGTTCTTGGCATGAAGATCCCCTAGTCCACTCCACCAATCACCCTCTCTGTGGGTTTGTTGAATTTCACTAGTCAGGTCCCCTTCTAATAAGACCAATCAACAACTGAGTGCATGAATTTTTCACCCTTACAAACAAGGCTAATAATAGATCCTTGTACTTCTATAAATATAGAAATGAAATTACCACAACATAGAATGTGAATCTCATATTCCACAACAATAGAAACCGAGCAACCGAAACTCAAAGGAATCAATAGAGATTGATGTGATAAAACAGCTTAATCCTCATAGTTGTTGCAGAAAGAAATTTATAGAGAGAGATATTCATCTTTAGAAGAATTATAATCATTGAAATATGTATGAAGGCATCCGGTTTCCCAAGAGATCCTCAATTTTATGAGTAGAAACAAAAACATAGCATTGCGCTTCTAGGATTAAACATGTATATCTCCAAAATATAGTTCTTGTTTCAGAGATGCTTAATCGTTGTAGTACTATAAATTAATTTTCACAAGAAAACTAAAAGAATAAAAATTATCCACATAGTTGAGAGAGATTAATAGATATCCAAAACATCTGATGCAGAATAGATATACATAAAGATATATCTTGCAGTAAGATTTTAGATCAGTAAAAGACACTGTCTAAATTGAATGAATTCAAATTAAAAAATATAGGTCAGAGTAGAAGTAACTTCCCTTAAGAATATGAGAGAAAATTTTGGTAATAAACAGATCTTTTAATCATTTAAGAAGAGGTTTGAATCAGTTGAAATTGAGCTTTAAATCACCCAAATATTCCGCAAAGACAGTTATAGGAAATTTTGATAAAATAATAAATTCAAATCTTTGGTGTTGGAAAGTCAAACATAACGTTGATCAGAAAACAACAAAACAACCAATGTATGGTTCAACTATGTAGTGTTCATTCTTTGAACCTAAGGCTGACAATGTAAGGTTTATTACAAAAGTAAGGTTGATGATCCATATGTTTGTTTCTCAAATGTAAAGTTCCATACATATGTAGGTTTCTTTAACAATAATTTTTATCCTTCAAAAACATAAGGGTTCATTAAAATGTATTGTTCTCTAACCATAGTTTTCTTTAAACACAAGGATGACAAACCATACGTTCTAATCCTTTATCATAATCATTAATACAAATTTATTGTATGCTACTCAAATTACTTTCTTCAGTAGGGAATGAACATTGATTCAAGAAAACAAAAAACAATGAAAAGTGTTTCTAGAATATGCTTAATAGCATTTCGAACACTTTATCAAATATTTATCATGAATAAATATATGAATATAATTCCAAAATAAGAATTATAAAAAATATAAACTTTCTATAATACACATATAATAAGATCATTAGTAAAATAGACAAGGGTATTTGTGAGCACCATAATCAATAACATTTATAGAGTATTCTTGAGACATTACATTCCCAATAGAGATATCATTACAACTCCAACCAATGAATGGTTATTGAAGAAATAATTTTTGTAATCACACATACCATGTCCTAGTTTCATGAAGTTTAACTTTATACCACCATAGATGTCCATGTTACATGATGTTAAACTGTGTAGCCCATTCATCCTTTAGCATGATATAAAACTAGAGGACATCATTTGTCCCCTCAACATGACATTAAAATGTACGATTAATGGATCCTTCATTTGAAAATTATAAATACCCCAAGGTAACACAAATTTGCATTCCTTATGGTTCTTTAAAAGATGAGTATCTTCCATGTCCAAGCATTACTCACCTCATTGAAACTCTTTAGTTTCACCTAAGCCCCATTTCTCCCTATGATTTAATCAAATCATCATAGGAACCCCTTTATAAGAACTATGTGTGGCTTGATTCTTTCCCCTATCAAGATATGTAGTGACACCAGGATATTATTCCCTAGTCCACCCCAATGTTTATTTCACGTTAGGTGAATTACATCCTCATCATAAGATGTTAAAATAAACGATACTTCAAGAACTATATGTGGTTAGATTATTCTTTCAATGAGATACATAGTGATGTCTATATCACCAATCATGGGCCAAACAGTGACCACAAAGAAATTTATTTCCCATTTTCCTATATATGAACTAGAACTATAAAGATAACTCTTCCATAATACATGGTTTGATTCTTATTACATCTACTTTCTTGAGTCATACTAATACTATGGAATGTTTAAAAAGTCCATGTCTCTGACATCAAACTTAGTTGGTGTGTGGAATGATATTTTCATGAACTTTATATGGCTTGATTATTATTCCAATAAGATATGTATAGATTCCCAGATCTCCAATCTTGGGCCCAATAATGAAAAAAACCCCTTCACCACTGTGCATATGAATCAAACAAGCATAGGGATCACCTTAGAGAACTATGTATGGAATTATTATTGGCTCATCAAGATATGTAGTGATGCACAGATCTCCAAACATGGTCCCAAACATGATTTTAGAAGAGAAAACCCCCTTCCTTTTCCCCATGCATGAGCCTGATCTATTTAGGGATAACTTCCAGGACTTTTCGATTAATTCTTATTATAATAAGATATATGGTGATTCCTAGAATTCATGATTTATCCCCAACCATCAGCCTGGAAATAATAAAAATACCTCGTCCCCATTTCATAACCTAATAATATGAGGAACACTTTCAAAAACTACATGTGGCATGATTCTTTCCCCTATCAAGATATGTAGTGACACCAAGGCCCTATATCCAAGATTTGGCAGCATTCAAGAATTATACAGTCATCTTTCACTTACTTTACCATTGTGATACAAACGATTATTTTACCAATCCTTATTTCTCACACCGAGCACCGATCACGTGGGCTTAGAAATTGGGTAATGAACATCTCTATATAAATAAGGTATCTCAATTCATATTTGGGGTTATCAATGCTCTTGACTCTAAGGTCCTATAAGACAACAACATATTCCCTCATTAAATGTTGATAAACTGCACGATATTCTCAAAAAACTATGCATGGTTCAATTCTTGTTTCCATGACATATGTAGTCATTTCCCATCAGTTCACCTCTGCCATTACCACATGACATTAAACTGCATGGAAGTAAATGTTGCTTGATTATCAATCTATTGAGATATGTATTTCCAGTGAATCTATTTCCTCGGGTCTAGCCCCAATTAAGAAAATTCCCCATTCCCTGGGTATGGATAAGACCTACACGAGAATCCCTATCAAGAACAATGTATGGATTGATTCCCTTCTATTTAAGATGCGTAGTGATGTCCAAACATTCAATATTGGACCCAACAAAAATTTTACTAAATTAATTCCTCTTTTATCCAATTTATGTGACGGATAATCATGAAGGGATCAATATGATCTTTCATCATATGTATGAACCCATATTCATGAAACCCCCATTATTCCCCACTTATGAATTCAATTAGGGTGGGGTAAAAAATATTTAAGAACTATGTGTGGTTTGATTCTTACCCCAACAAGATACGTAGTGACACCTGGGTCCTATCCCATAGTCCACCTGCAATATTCTTTTTCATGTCAGAATCACATCACGTCTTTTCATCATCATGTTAAACTAAATAGACCTACATGAACAATGTGTGGACTGATTCTCATTTATATGAGATGCGTAGTGACTTCTATATTTTCAATCCTCAGACTAGTACAGTATGATATGAACAATACTCTTTTATCCCACGTTCAGTTCATTTTTACCTTAGGAGATCTAGTACATGTTTTCACCATATATGTGAACATATATCTAACAGAACTAGGTGTGTCTTGAATCTTGCATCTTCAAGATACGTAGTGAAACATGGGACCTATACCCTTGTGCAGTCTCACTATTCAATTCCTTTTCATATCAAAGACACCAATTTCCTTGCTTCCTGACTCTAAACTACATAGCATAATGTCCTTTCCACACTACATTAAACATCATGTTACACAAATAACTATGTATGTATTGATTCGAATTCCATTGAAATAAATAGTTAATAATATGCCTTAGATCCTAGTCACAACCGTGAGATAAATAAAAATTACCCCTCTCCTTCATACGATCAAAATCTGTACATGATATTTTATTTTTGGCCCCCACCTCATAGAACACTTAATGGAATTAAGATATGTCCTTTTTTTATACATATGATTCAGATCTATGTAAGGGATTATAAATTAATGGCCAAAATCGGTCCAAACACTTCCTTTATACATTGGACAATTCCCTTTTAGGACGTTATACTCATAATCATGAAATACATTAGATATTCATATTCATTATTCTATTTTTTGGGATAGAATATATGATAACTAATATTTATTTTTCCTGACAATGTAGTACAAGCCTCATTTTAAATTTCATAATATTCGCCTACATAATAGTCTTGTAAGCTGGAAGATTCCACTATTGGGGTATACAAGACATGTCATTGCTCACCCTGCATAATAAATCCCTTATAACGGTTTTTTCAAATAGCGGTAATTTTGTTCTTTGGAGAAGAATCTTCTGTACCTTTTTTCATTAATGATGGTATGCCAGATCCCCATTTTTTAAAGTGGTCATCTTGTGTGTATTTGTCTCATATCCTTTCTCCTGACCTAAAAGTATCCAAGACTATGGTTTAAAATTTTCATTTTCATATGTTCAAATAATATTGGAATGACCTTGAGCTATTCATCTAGATAATCCTCCATTGTCTCCATAATATTGTGGTCTTATTCGTTTGACCTAATATTACAGGAACCATACATCAGATGTTTGGGTAAAACTTTCATAGAGAGCCTATTTCTCCGATTCATTGGAAATCATGGCTGAAAATATTCCTTCTATATTCAAGTACATTTCTCCATAAACTAGACACTATACCTGGGATGATCTGAATCTCCAAAAATATTTGTTATCTTTGAGAAAATAGAATGTCATAATTATTGAGAGATCCTTTATCTGACTATGTCGTACATGCCCTAGTTGGCATGTCAACATAAGTATGCAAGTGTTTGGATGTGTAGCACATTCCTTAGTTGTACCTACATAATACATCCCCCATAATAGGTTTTTTCAAATAGTGGAAACTTAATTCTTGGAAGATATTTCTTCTAAATTGAATTAACCCTTTTCCGATGTAATTCTTTAGATTAGAAAATCCCGAAATCATAGCTTACAATTCTTTATTTCCAAGCCTTAATAAGGTAGCACATTTCCATACAAATTTGAAAGAATTAGAGAACTATAAAATCATTTCTCAAAGTTGAAGACCAAAAATCAATGCCCTAAATGTCCATGAATCGTAACTTTAAACAATACAATATAATGTTCTTACTTCATGCTTTTAAACTATAAAACATAATGTCCTTTCTACATGACCATAAACTACATGTCCCCCATAATGTCCTCACTACATGACTTTAAACTGTACAACATAATGTCCTTGTTGCATGGCTTTAAACTACACAACACTCATAATGTCCTTGTTGCACAACTTGAAACTACACATTATAATGTCCTTGCTTCATGACATTAAACTGCAAAATATAATATTATAAATCCCCTTTCAAAAAAATATGCATTCCTTGAAACATAAAATTCATGTGTTAGTGCCTTCTCATTTTTTGTCTATGGTAACACAAACAATACCATTTATTCTTAGGAATATTTCTTTATCAAATCCACCCACCGTGGTCTTGTGATATATAAATCATACAACCTTTTGTTTATAAGGAGTAGAATTTAATAATTCCTGGGATATTCAATACTTGAATATGAAATATGTTCCCCCAGTTGGCCTTCCATATGTTTCCTACATAATAGGCATGTTAACTAAAGGATTCCATTGTTTGGCTATACAACAAATGTCCTAGGTGTCCCTATATAACACCACCCCTCTAATGGGTTTGTAAAATGGTGGTAAACTTTTTTATCATGAGATACATACTCTATTATTATGCTTCATGTTTTAGATTTATTGACCATAAAAATCATGACCCAAGATTCTCCATGGAATTAACAAAACTATATTGTGATCATCCTAAACACCCAGCGTTATTTGGGTTTTTTAATCTTAAACTTCATGGTCAATGTTGTTCGACCTAAAACAGTAGACTTATTATTCAGAAAAGTTATACTTTAAACTGTTGGTAAAAAGGCATAATACTCACCAGATTGAAATCCCGCAAAGGGATCTCAGGAAAAATGTTGATTCTTAGCTCACTAGACCAACAATCTACATGGTTAAGGAAATATTGATAAATAAAAAAGAAAGAGACACAAATTTTTTAGGGTTGTCCTTATGAACCTAGTAAGAGTCAAACTGTGCACCCTAGGCCACATAGATTGGGTAAAAGTTAAAGCACCCAATATCCATATCATTGTAATTATGATTATCTGACATGGGGATGTAATTCTATTAAATTATATTTAATGTTACATTTATAGAAAGAAAACAAGGATGAAGATATAGATCATCAGAAACAATTTTTTTTCATTTATAAAAATAAATTTCTAGATGAATATACTTCAATTAGAATCTCTCTTTAATAAGTTAAAATTGTTGTTGGCATAATTATTCATTAGTTGAATAGTCTCATGGGCCACATTGGACACTTTTTTTAGTTCTTTCAGTCAGCCAGCCTCAGTCTCTGTGGCATGACAAAGAACATCCTTTCCATATGCAGTGGATTTTGCCCCTTATTTTTAGGTTCCTCTCTAGTAGTATCCAACTCTTCATAAAGATGAAACATTTGAATAATATTCTCATTATTATTCAAGTTGAATATTACAGATTTTTTACTATGACCGGCCTCCTCTTGAGTTACTGCCTCTCTAAATTCATAAATGTAAGCAATCATCCCGGCCCTTGTAAAATTCCACTGATGTTTATGCTCTTCCACCAACCTCTGAATGATCTCCTTCACCATAGTATGGATTTCATTGTAAAAAACATCAATACCCCAACATTCTGAATAATGTTTAAGGATGTTACATTCGTAAAGGTAATTCTTAGAGGGATGTATGAGAGAAAAAATTTGATATAAGTGGCCAAACATTTTGATGTGTGATGTGGAGAGAATTCTGTAACTCTGGATCCGAATCAGAATCACCATCATAAGGTGGGCTGTACTCGAGAATTAATGTACTTAAATAAGTGCTGAGTTCTGCTTCCTCCATAACAATGGTCACCTCGTCTTCTAATGTTGATCGAGATAACATATAATTTCCACCTCTAGGCCTATCCTTCAAAGCTAATAATCCTACATAATTAATTAATATTATGGTTAACTTCAAAATTTTGGAATGAGTGGACATAGTAAAAATTATTGATTACGTTTACTTTAAAATAGATTAGCATCTTGAGAAGACTCTTGAACAAAATTACCAACCCCAGTTTTTTTGGTTGGTACCTCTTGGTGGGGGATACCTTCTTTATCTTGATTAGGGTTCTCCAAATTAACATCAAGAAGATTTGTTGTTTCACAGTTCGCCTATGTCGACTCCTCCTCAACAATAGTGGAATATAAGGTGTTTTCAAAACCTCCTCCACACACCATTATGGTAGAATATTTTATGAATTAGTATAAAATCATTCATAATATTATTGATTGGATGAAAAGAAAAAAAAACTCACATCCATTTGGTTTTATATATGGTACCCCAATCTCTTCTAGTGTAGTTGGCATATTAACATGTTTCAATAATTATTCAAAATTAATTCCTAGATTTAACATAGCTTCCAATGAGATACCAAGACACATGTTAGTCTAACACACATGAATACTTAGTTTGGTTGGTTCATGACCCTCCTCCAATGATATTAGACACTAAATTTCCTTCTAAATGATAGAAGCATTGTTATCATTAGTCATCGCTGGATTTTCTGGTCCATGTAATGAACCATAAATATTAAAGAAATGGAAGATAGTTGTTCCTATATTGTTTCTCAGGAAGCACTTTTGACATATCATATGCCTCCTCTCTCCTAGAAATAGGAATAAGATTACTTATAGGAGGAGATGTTTCCTCTGTCCTAGATTCCTCTTTATTCAAAGGAGCCACTTCATTAATATTGTTCAGCATATGATCATAAATTCCCCCATGATCCCCAGAGAATCATTTAAGCCCTCTCTATGGGAAGAAAAAAATATGTTCCCGAAATTCTTAGATGTTTAAATACATTCTATGGATGAGGGTGAAGTTAATGATGTCAAGAAGACTTACCGCTAATAATAAAAAATTTTGCCGAAACTTTCTCCCTTTAGTTTCTTTTCTTATTTTCATTCATAGGAGTACTAGTATCATCATCTACAAAAACATTTATTAGAGACAAAAAGACTCCCACTATTTCATCTTACATAGGCTTTCACCTTGGAGATAACTCTCAATTCACAGGGTGACTAAATAACCCCAATTGCAATACCACCAGAGCTATACCATGGTGATGGAACTTTAGTTGATTTTACCTTGATGAACTTCAATATAAGATGGTATTTCCCATGAGACATAAGTCATTGGAAAAATTAAAATGGAAAAGTAGAAAATAATATGATAAGACAATATCATAAAACATTAGGATTGAAAAAATCGTGCCATTCTTCCGATAAAGGGTCAACCCCTTCTGTGGAACCAAAATATATCATATCCATCACTCATTTTGTCGGGGGGAGCTAAATTTTCAGTTGTGTATATGAGAATCTCTATATCATTGATAAAAATTATTACCTCATCAGAATTTTTCAAAATGACATTCAGATGAGTCTTGTAGATCTCATATCCCAGGAATACACAACCCTTCACGTAAAAGCACCCACATGGTTTTAGCATCACAATAAAAGATCATCCATGTTTTAACCACATTTGGTCATACATATTTAGAATACATTCTATTTTACTCTAAGGATGATCCTATAGTATTAGATATGATAGTCATCCAGATTCCAACTACCACAGATGGTGGATGAGAAAATAGAACTAGCTGCTCTTCTTGATGATGGTGACTGCATCTCCTAGGTGAAACTACAACTGGTGATGTGGTGGTAGACTCATTTACTATAGTGGGTGAATTGTATCTTGCAAAATGTTGATTCAGTGAGTTAATAAAATCACCATAATTATCCTACGACTTTAATGATTCAACCTCTATAGGGGAGGAGGCACTTTCCAAACGAGAATGTTCTTTACTACTCCGTTTCATTACTCTAACCAAAGGAACATCTTGTTTTAGCACCCTTCGGGGTATGATGCAACACAAATATTAGCATTCCAAGTGGTCGACTAATTTTTGCATCAACTATTGGTAAATTAAACACTTCCCCTATCTTCTCCCTAGATGTTAGAAACCATAACTATTGATCTACATTCAAATGTTGTTCTAATATGACATTCAGTAGAGGAGACACAATATTTTATTTCAAGAATTTTATTTTACGTGAAATTTTTTAATAAGAATAGACCTCACATATAATTTCATTTTTAATCCATGTTGCTAGTACACCATCCCTATAAGCTAACATATACGTCCTCATCTCCATGTTGGTCATAATGTAGTTGAAAAATTGTCCCGTAGGAGGATTCCCATGAGGAAAGAAGTATAATTCATTGAACATACTTAACCTTGTCTTAATATCAACAGGTGTCAATGATATGGGAGAAATACCAGAGAAATAATAAAAATATGGCCAGAATGAGCTTCTAAGGACCTAGATCCCACTATTAATAGCATAGATTCTGAAATCTGTCGTGATCCATCTCGATAAAACATCGAATTATCTTTCTATTATAAAGGGATACTTCCCTCCATGGATATGCAACAAGATCGTATGCATCTTCATCAAGATAGGGGTGGCTAATCCCACCATTTTCATCTCGTTTTTCTTAGCCACTATGAAAAAGGTTCTAGGACTTACACTATCCTTGGAATCTTAGTCTAGTTACAAGTATACATTGATCCACATGGATAGGAAACACATAAGACACTTCTTGGAATGAATTTTGGAATTTGCGTCATACCCCCAATATTCAAAGTCTCCTTACTCTATTTTTGTCCTAAAGGTGCGAGGAGGACCTCAATTTTCCACCACAGGACATCATGTTTGAAATTTATAGGTGGGACCTTTCTCCGCCTTCTTCATTGAGAAATTTTTCATCCACTCCTTTGGATGAATATCTCTTCTTGTGCTAGATTTTTTATTTTCATTCTTGATATTTTGATCTATCTTTAATAAATCATGCACTAAAGCTTGAAACTTTTCAATGTCTTTCTATGTTGCCATTGTAGGAATAAATTCATCATACACATCTACAATAATTGGAGCACAAGAGATCTTATATACATTACATAGACTGATGTCTACTTCTCCTTATGTTAAATACAATTAATTGGTCTCTTTACTTTAACGTCTTAGCATCTCTAGAATAAAATCATCATTCCTATGTAAATAGGTTTTCTTAAACCATACAAACGTGTAAATTTTGGCACTTTCATATCATCTTTTAACTCTACACATGTCTGGAGCACCAAATATGCCCACATCCATACAGACTTATAACCCCCTCCTGGATGAAAATCCCATATTTTCATACAATCCATCAACTAATATTTCGTATAAACTTGAAAAATTAATGAATAATATTTTGGCTTCATCTTAGGAATATGTAATTTCAAATATTGAGAACATGGTATATGATGTACGAAATGGTCCTTATCCACCATCGCATCATTGATAAGTGTGCTCACTATAGAAATTTTGGAAAATGAGAAGTTAATATGGTCTTGAAACAATGAAATTGGGAGATAGTTCTTCAGAGACGATACATTGACTTCTTGCAGATGTCCATAACTGTAATATGGTAAATAAATACTCGTTGGAAAATCATTGGGATACTTCCATAGATAGTTCTCCAGATTGGGAAGAGTGGTGTCATAGACATTGTATTCATCAAGACCAATGATCTTCATAATATCGTCAATTCACTTACTAGGTTACTCATTAGTAGTTTTGATTCTATTGGGATCTAATTGAGAATACAAATAAATATAAAGTTCATTTTATATTATGTTCCTTTTGAAAAAAAATCCAAACTCATGAAAATTTGACAATGGCATTAAGGCAAGAAAGTAGAAATTTGACGCACATGTGCGTCACTCATGTTTGAAAACACAAGTATCATACCTAATGAAATTGAACGAAAAATAAAATATTCAACAGAAAAAAATGTAGATCTATCATACTTGCACAAGGACAGTTAAATTTTATGAATCCTATGTGATTTTCACTGAAGTGAAGCCCCTATATATAGACCTTGAAGCATACTTGTGTACCCCTATCTTGGGAGACAACCCAAAAATGTGCATGTCCCATTTCATTCTTCATCACATTTTAACTTACCATTAGACCACATTTTCATTTGGATCTAATCCTTAGGGGGGGGGGGATTTTTTGACAGTCTGTTCCACCACTTGGATGAAAAAATGACAAAGGGAAATTCCATAAAAACAAGTGGATGAAATATATGGAAAATATCAAATTTTGAAAAGCCTAATGATTTGGTTCACCCAAGGTAGCCTGAATAACCGGTAGTGCCAAGTACTTGCGAAACCCTCACTTGTGAGATAACCAATTGTGTGACAGGTATCCTTCACCCACGGTATCATTTTTTACTATTAATAGACACATGATGTCTTCTTTTGTACGAACAAATTTCTCTAAAGCCCGATTGGTGCTCTGGTCACCCTAGTGCTTCGCCCATGTCCTCTAAAACCTTTAATGTAGTTTCATGGAACCGAACAAGAGAGAATTAAATGGGTATATTAAAACCTAGGTTTTCCATGTGTTAAAAATTAAGAACAATTATGTGAATCATTCACCCAATCCCCTACATTAGGATTACTTGTGTGACCGCCCTTCCTCAAGTAGGAAGATGTGGACCTCATTTTCCGGAATACCTGTCATTAATTTTGAAGGCTTTAGTCAGGTCTCACCCATGTCTAGCAATTTGTGTTGTTCATCACATAAGGTAAAATAATTCAATCAGGTCTACATGTGTGCCTCATACTTGCAGGCCACTTACTTGAGCACCCCTTTCTTAGTTCACCTCACCTCTTTAGCCTGCTTGAGCCTTTCATAAAGCCTCCTTCGATGACATTCATTTAAGGGCCCATCCTTTATTTAATCCCTTTTCATAAAGGGATTCTGTTGAAACCTCCACTATGACCTCATGATTTACCAATATTTTGGTAAAGGCACATCAGTGTGTCACCAATTTTGTTTGGAATATCTATGGTTGGAGGTATCCCACAATTGTCCTACCCAAGGGTTAGTATCACCAGGATGTCTATAGATATTTGTGATGATCACAAAATCCATGAATTCCAACTCATTTCTTGAACTATGATAACTCTGATTCATGCCATAACCAAGATAAGTAGGATGCCTACATAAGGCCCGAGCTCAAGGGACATCCTCATCAAAATATTATCCCAATAAAAATCCAAAATTGAATGAACTACGAGAAATATAATTCCAAATATA
The DNA here is from genome assembly GCA_963277665.1 of Viscum album. Lineage (NCBI taxonomy): Eukaryota > Viridiplantae > Streptophyta > Magnoliopsida > Santalales > Viscaceae > Viscum > Viscum album. Next base: position 555,635,794 of record OY728134.1, read on the forward strand.
AGTTGGACTAATAGTAATCCTTCACATAGGGCCTATTCTCATTGGATATCCTTTTTAGCAATCAAACCTTAAATCCCTTAATTTAGGCATCCTCCTTAAGATTAATCCCCAAATTAAGCCCCACTTAAATATTCATAAGTCAATACATCTATCATAGTCCCTGTTACAAGGGAATTATCTTTAGGAGTAAGCCCCAACTTATTCCTCTCAAAGGTACATAATCCCCTATGAGACTTATCGAACTATTTGGGATTTGATTCCCATCTAAAAGGGATATATATGATTCCTACCTATGGTTCAAAACTAATATCCCCAAATCAACCTTCTTCTCTCTGGTCCACATTCCCAATAGGGTCTAATCCATGTTAGAAACTCATATCCTTTTCATGTTCTTTGGGATTATTCGATATAATTCCCACAACAAACTTTAATGAGGTACCTTACGCCTATATTTCGTTGCTACATAACATTAAACAATATAGTTGGTTCCTTGTAACATTACCTTAAAATGTATGATGTGTCCAATTATGTGGAATCGAACTATGGGGGTTCTTATTCCATTCACAAGGATACATAGGTAGACCATTTATGGGTTTAATACAAACATCTAATCAAGTTATGTCTCCCTATGTGATGATATATTCCAAAGCATCCTTCCATATCCCAAGATGATGATAAACTCCAGAGTAACTATTGCATACTTGGATGAAAATAAATTCCAGAGCACCCCACTAAGTGGATTAAAACCAGAATTATCGTAATAATAAAAAAACAAATATCTATTTTGAATATGAGAGAACAACAATATTGGATAACCTTGAATGTATATAGATATCTCCATTATGAAGAACCTCAAATATATAGAGATGATTCTGATTTCCATACATACTAATAATTGATTTCCAATATTTGGATAACCTACCTCAAGATTTGGAATTAATGAAAGATTCATGAACATATCTTAAATATATAAGAGAGTCCCATATTCGGAAATAATTCCCCCAAATTGTGTGTGATGAGCTCGACCCCCCATCTTCTCATAAAATATCAGTTCTTAGGAGTTGTAGGTCAAAACACCTAACAAAATTTTTCATCGGGAAAGCAGGTCCACTTTGGATATAGAACTCTTAGGTGTTTTTGGTTCCATAAACAAATCCATTTGAAACCATTCATAAATATTGTTTCCAAATCAGAACACAGATTCCATGGGAGAAAATCATGATTATTTTCTTCAGGTTTTTATAATTTATTCAATTTCTATTTTTTAGTGTTCTATATTTTTGTAATTTTATCCATTTTTAATATCTATTTATACAATTTTTTCATTAGTATTTAATATTATTAATATGGTAATAACATATATATATAAATATATATGTAAATATGTATGTATATAAGTATTAATTTTCATTTTAACTTATATTCAATTTTATATTTTTTTTAATAATATATAAAATTAATAACACTTGTTTGTTTTTATAATATTTGTTCATTCTATTGATTTTATAATTATTAAATTTAACCAGTTTTAACATTCACTAATTTATTATAATATGTTTTTATTTATTCACTAATAATTTTACTTATTTTTTACTCTTACTTATAATGAAATCATTTTTAATATTATATTGTTTTATTTTTTTGGAATTTATTCATTTTTCATATTTTTTATATATATCTTTTAAAATTTATGGTTTTTAATATAGATATAATGTACCTATTTAATATAAACTCATGTCATTTATAAATATATAATCATTTATTTTTCTTAACTCATTCATTTTAAAAAAAAATTGCAGTATATTAATTTTAAATTTTTGAATATCATTGATTTATAACACTCATTTATTTAATAATATATATTAAATAATAATATAAGTTTATATTTTTCATTTCTAATTATATACTCAATTAAATATATTTTCATTTATAAATTTTTAATGTATTTTATATAGTTTTAATCAATGATTTCCAAAGACAACTGGTAAATATTGTTTTTTTGTGCTAATATAAATCCATATTTAATTTTTTTAACAATTTTTGTAATTAATGAAACAAATACATTTTATGTTATTATTATAATTTATTCCTTTTTAGTTATTCAATTTCACTCATTTTTTTAAAAAATTTATATATTTATAAATTAATAATTATATATTTAAATAATTTAAAATTTACAATAAATATATATAACTAGTAAATATATTTATTTTATTAAGAAATTAATAAATATATATAATTATATAAATATATATATATATAATTATATACAAATATTTATAAATTTATATACAAATATATTTATTTATTTTTATATTTATAAATACATATTTATAATTCTTTTTATATATTTATAATTTCGTAAATAATTATTTATTTATAATTATATGTATATATATATAAATACATATTTAAAATTCTATAAATATTTTTATTTTTATATAATAATTTACTTATAATTACATACATTTATATTAATTTATTATTATATAAATTTTAATTTTTATTATAATAATTAGATTATTAATAATGAATTGCATACGTCATTATTATAGCTAAAATTGAGTATTGATAATGCAGAAAATAAATGACAATCAGAAAACATTTATAATACCTGTGAATTTATGAGCACTTGAAAATCCCGAAAAATGATCCCTATTATAAATGCAAAAAACATTGGTAAATGAGGTCTTTTTCAGTGCTTTGTTTA